>OX465279.1:13850689-16250689 GCA_949987645.1 Tachina grossa | reverse complement strand
GAAAGATGCTTCACAAAAATTTGTTTCATTTTTAATTAAAGATTGTGAGGATATTTATAATAATCATTTAGTAAATAATAGGCAAATGGATATTTTATCCCCTTCTGATATTTATAATTTTTATAGTGCGGTGAATTGTCATATTTGTCAAAAATTTCTAGGTAAAGATCGCGTTAGAGATCATTGTCACATTAGCGGTAAATAAAGAGGTGCAGCCCACAATAACTGTAATTTGAATTACCAAATTCCCAAGTTTATACCAGTTTACTTTCACAATTACTCAAATTATGACTCACATCTTTTTATTAAAGAACTAGGTGAAATTTCTATGCAACTGAAAGTACTCCCTCTCAATAAGGAGCTTTATATATCACTCTCGCAATTTACAGAAATGAGCGATGGTCATAATCTTGAAATAAGATTTCTTGATACATTACATCTAAACTTCATCTAAACTTTACCAAAATTTGCACACCGCTAATCATTAGTCAATTTAGTCATATACTTAAAATATCAGCTCATTTTGGCGACCTGTTATTTTCATGTTTTTTGACTTGGTACTTGTAATTTTTACGTTATTTGAAAACAAATTTTTTTTTTTAAATTTTCACTTCAACCAAACTGTACCAAAATTTGCACACCGCTAAACGACGTCAATTTAGTCGTATACTAAAAATATCAGCTTATTTTGGCGATTTGTTATTTCCATGTTTTCTGACTTGGTACATGTAATTTTCATGTTATTTGCAAACAAATTTTTTTAAAAAATTTTCACTTCATCCAAACTTTACCAAAATTTGCACACCGCTAAACGACGTCAATTTAGTCGTATACTAAAAATATCAGCTCATTTTGGCGACCTGTTATTTTCATGTTTTTTGACTTGGTATTTTGTAATTTTCACGTTATTTGCAAAAAAAATTTTTTCTCAAAATTTTCACTTCATCCAAACTTTACCAAAATTTGCACACCGCTAAACGACGTCAATTAAGTCGTATACTAAAAATATCAGCTCATTTTGGCGACCTGTTATTTTCATGTTTTTTGACTTGGTACATGTAATTTTCACGTTATTTGCAAACAAATTTTTTTTTCAAAATTTTCACTTTATCCAAACTGTACCAAAATTTGCACACCGCTAAACGACGTCAATTTAGTCGTATACTAAAAATATCAGCTTATTTTGGCGACTTGTTATTTCCATGTCTTCTGACTTGGTACATGTAATTTTCACGTTATTTGCAAACAAATTTTTTTTAAAAATTTTCACTTCATCCAAACTTTACCAAAATTTGCACACCGCTAAACGACGTCAATTTAGTCATATACTAAAAATATCAGCTCATTTTGGCGACCTGTTATTTTCATGTTTTTTGACTTGTTACATGTATGTAATTTTCACGTTATTTGCAAACAAATTTTTTTTTTTCAAAATTTTCACTTTATCCAAACTTTACCAAAATTTGCACACCGCTAAATGACGTCAATTTAGTCATATACTAAAAATATCAGCTTATTTTGGCGACCTGTTATTTTCATGTTTTTTGACTTGGTATATGTAATTTTCACGTTATTTGCAAACAAATTTTTTTTTTCAAAATTTTCACTTTATCCAAACTGTACCGAAATTTGCACACCGCTAAACGACGTCAATTTAGTCGTATACTAAAAATATCAGCTTATTTTGGCGACCTGTTATTTCCATGTCTTCTGACTTGGTACATGTATTTTTCACGTTATTTGCAAACAAATTTTTTTTCAAAATTTTTCCTTCATCCAAACTTTACCAAAATTTGCACACCGCTAAACGACGTCAATTTAGTCATATACTTAAAATATCAGCTCATTTTGGCGACCTGTTATTTTCATGTTTTTTGACTTGGTACTTGTAATTTTTACGTTATTTGAAAACAATTTTTTTTTTAAATTTTCACTTCATCCAAACTTTACCAAAATTTTCACACCGCTAAACGACGTCAATTTAGTCGTATACTAAAAATATCAGCTTATTTTGGCGACCTGTTATTTCCGTGTCTTCTGACTTGGTACATGTAATTTTCATATTATTTGCAAACAAATTTTTTTTAAAAATTTTCCCTTCATCTAAACTTTACCAAAATTTGCACACCGCTAAACGACGTCAATTTAGTCATATACTTAAAATATCAGCTCATTTTGGCGACCTGTTATTTTCATGTTTTTTGACTTGGTACTTGTAATTTTTACGTTATTTGAAAACAAATTTTTTTTTTAAATTTTCACTTCATCCAAACTTTACCAAAATTTGCACACCGCTAAACGACGTCAATTTAGTCGTATACTAAAAATATCAGCTTATTTTGGCGACCTGTTATTTCCGTGTCTTCTGACTTGGTACATGTAATTTTCACGTTATTTGCAAACAAATTTTTTTTTAAATTTTCACTTCATCCAAACCTTACCAAAATTTGCACACCGCTAAACGACATCAATTTAATCGTATACTAAAAATATCAGCTCATTTTGGCGACCTGTTATTTTCATGTTTTTTGACTTGGTACTTGTAATTTTCACGTTAATTGAAAACAAATTTTTTTTTTCAAAATTTTCACTTCATCCAAACTCTACCAAAATTTGCACACCGCTAAATGACGTCAATTTAGTCGTATACTATAAATATCACCTCATTTTGGCGACCTGTTATTTTCATGTTTTTTGACTTGGTACATGTAATTTTCACGTTATTTGCAAACAAATTTTTTTTCAAAATTTTCACTTCATCCAAACTTTGCCTAAATTTGCACACCGCTAAACGACGGCAATTTAGTCGTATAATAAAAATATCAGCTCATTTTGGCGACCTGTTATTTTCATGTTTTTTGACTTGGTATATGTAATTTTCACGTTATTTGCAAACAAATTTTTTTTTAAATGTTCACTTCATCCAAACTTTACCAAAATTTGCACACCGCTAAACGACGTCAATTTAGTCGTATACTAAAAATATCACCTCATTTTGGCGACCTGTTATTTTCATGTTTTTTGACTTGGTACTTGTAATTTTCACGTTGTTTGCAAACAAATTTTTTTTTAAATTTTCACTTCATCCAAACTTTACCAAAATTTGCACACCGCTAAACGACGTCAATTTAGTCGTATACTAAAAATATCAGCTCATTTTGGCGACCTGTTATTTTCATATTTTTTGACTTGGTACATGTAATTTTCACGTTATTTGCAAACAAATTTTTTTTTTCAAAATTTTTACTTCATCCAAACTTTACCAAAATTTGCACACCGCTAAACGACGTCAATTTAGTCGTGTACTAAAAAAATCACCTCATTTTAGCAACCTGTTATTTTCATGTTTTTTGACTTGGTACTTGTAATTTTCACGTTATTTGCAAACAAATTTTTTTTTAAATTTTCACTTCATCCAAACCTTACCAAAATTTGCACACCGCAAAACGACGTGAATTTAGTCATATACTAAAAATATTAGCTCATTTTGGCGACCTGTTATTTTCATGTTTTTTGACTTGGTATTTTGTAATTTTCACGATATTTGCAAACAAATTTTTTTCTCCAAATTTTCACTTCATCCAAACTTTACCAAAATTTGCACACCGCTAAACGACGTCAAGTTAGTCATATACTAAAAAAATCAGCTCATTTTGGCGACCTGTTATTTTCATGTTTTTTGACATGGTATTTTGTAATTTTCACGTTATTTGCAAACAAATTTTTTTTCAAAATTTTCACTTCATCCAAACCTTACCAAAATTTGCACACCGCTAAGCTACGCCAATTTAGTCGTATACTAAAAATATCAGCTCATTTTGGCGACCTGTTATTTTCATGTTTTTTGACTTGGTACATGCAATTTTCACGTTATTTGCAAACAAATTTTTTTTTTCAAAATTTTCACTTTATCCAAACTGTACCAAAATTTGCACACCGCTAAACGACGTCAATTTAGTCGTATACTAAAAATATCAGCTTATTTTGGCGACCTGTTATTTAAATGTCTTCTGACTTGGTACATCCAAACTTTACCAAAATTTGCACACCGCTAAACGACGTCAATTTAGTCGTATACTAAAAATATTAGCTCATTTTGGCGACCTGTTATTTTCATGTTTTTTTCTTGGTACATGTAATTTTCACGTTATTTGCAAACAAATTTTTTTTTTCAAAATTTTCACTTCATCCAAACTTTACCAAAATTTGCACACCGCTTAACGACGTCAATTTAGTCATATACTAAAAATATCAGCTCATTTTGGTGACCTGTTATTTTCATGTTTTTTGAATTGGTACATGTAATATTCACGTTATTTGCAAACAAATTTTTTTTTTCAAAATTTTCACTTTATCCAAATTGTACCAAAATTTGCACACCGCTAAACGACGTCAATTTGGTCGCATACTAAAAATATCTGCTTATTTTGGCGACCTGTTATTTCCATGTCTTCTGACTTGGTACATGTAATTTTCACGTTATTTGCAAAAAAAAAATTTTTTTAAATTTTCACTTCATCCAAATTTTACCAAAATTTGCACACCGCTAAATGACGTCAATTTAATCGTATACTACAAATATTAGCTTATTTTGGCGACCTCTTATTTCCATGTCTTCTGACTTGGTACATGTAATTTTCACGTTATTTGCAAACAAATTTTTTTTTCAAAATTTTCCCTTCATCTAAACTTTACCAAAATTTGCACACCGCTAATCATTAGTCAATTTAGTCATATACTTAAAATATCAGCTCATTTTGGCGACCTGTTATTTTCATGTTTTTTGACTTGGTACTTGTAATTTTTACGTTATTTGAAAACAAATTTTTTTTTTAAATTTTCACTTTATCCAAACTGTACCAAAATTTGCACACCGCTAAACGACGTCAATTTAGTCGTATACTAAAAATATCAGCTTATTTTGGCGATTTGTTATTTCCATGTCTTCTGACTTGGTACATGTAATTTTCATGTTATTTGCAAACAAATTTTTTTAAAAAATTTTTACTTCATCCAAACTTTACCAAAATTTGCGCACCGCTAAACGACGTCAATTTAGTCGTATACTAAAAATATCAGCTCATTTTGGCGACCTGTTATTTTCATGTTTTTTGACTTGGTATTTTGTAATTTTCACGTTATTTGCAAAAAAATTTTTTTCTCAAAATTTTCACTTCATCCAAACTTTACCAAAATTTGCACACCGCTAAACGACGTCAATTTAGTCGTATACTAAAAACATCAGCTCATTTTGGCGACCTGTTATTTTCATGTTTTTTGACTTGGTACATGTAATTTTCACGTTATTTGCAAACAAATTTTTTTTTCAAAATTTTCACTTTATCCAAACTGTACCAAAATTTGCACACCGCTAAACGACGTCAATTTAGTCGTATACTAAAAATATCAGCTTATTTTGGCGACTTGTTATTTCCATGTCTTCTGACTTGGTACATGTAATTTTCACGTTATTTGCAAACAAATTTTTTTTTAAAAATTTTCACTTCATCCAAACTTTACCAAAATTTGCACACCGCTAAACGACGTCAATTTAGTCATATACTAAAAATATCAGCTCATTTTGGCGACCTGTTATTTTCATGTTTTTTGACTTGTTACATGTAATTTTCACGTTATTTGCAAACAAATTTTTTTTTTCAAAATTTTCACTTTATCCAAACTGTACCGAAATTTGCACACCGCTAAACGACGTCAATTTAGTCGTATACTAAAAATATCAGCTTATTTTGGCGACCTGTTATTTCCATGTCTTCTGACTTGGTACATGTATTTTTCACGTTATTTGCAAACAAATTTTTTTTCAAAATTTTCCCTTCATCCAAACTTTACCAAAATTTGCACACCGCTAAACGACGTCAATTTAGTCGTATACTAAAAATATCAGCTTATTTTGGCGACCTGTTATTTTTATGTTTTTTGACTTGGTACATGTAATTTTTACGTTATTTGAAAACAAATTTTTTTTTTAAATTTTCACTTCATCCAAACTTTACCAAAATTTGCACACCGCTAAACGACGTCAATTTAGTCGTATACTAAAAATATCAGCTTATTTTGGCAACCTGTTATTTCCGTGTCTTCTGACTTGGTACATGTAATTTTCACGTTATTTGCAAACAAATTTTTTTTTCAAAATTTTCCCTTCATCTAAACTTTACCAAAATTTGCACACCGCTAAACGACGTCAATTTAGTCATATACTTAAAATATCAGCTCATTTTGGCGACCTGTTATTTTCATGTTTTTTGACTTGGTACTTGTAATTTTTACGTTATTTGAAAACAAATTTTTTTTTTAAATTTTCACTTCATCCAAATTTTACCAAAATTTGCACACCGCTAAATGACGTCAATTTAATCGTATACTACAAATATTAGCTTATTTTGGCGACCTGTTATTTCCATGTCTTCTGACTTGGTACATGTAATTTTCACGTTATTTGCAAACAAATTTTTTTTCAAAATTTTCCCTTCATCTAAACTTTACCAAAATTTGCACACCGCTAATCATTAGTCAATTTAGTCATATACTTAAAATATCAGCTCATTTTGGCGACCTGTTATTTTCATGTTTTTTGACTTGGTACTTGTAATTTTTACGTTATTTGAAAACAAATTTTTTTTTTAAATTTTCACTTTATCCAAACTGTACCAAAATTTGCACACCGCTAAACGACGTCAATTTAGTCGTATACTAAAAATATCAGCTTATTTTGGCGATTTGTTATTTCCATGTCTTCTGACTTGGTACATGTAATTTTCATGTTATTTGCAAACAAATTTTTTTAAAAAATTTTTACTTCATCCAAACTTTACCAAAATTTGCACACCGCTAAACGACGTCAATTTAGTCGTATACTAAAAATATCAGCTCATTTTGGCGACCTGTTATTTTCATGTTTTTTGACTTGGTATTTTGTAATTTTCACGTTATTTGCAAAAAAAATTTTTTCTCAAAATTTTCACTTCATCCAAACTTTACCAAAATTTGCACACCGCTAAACGACGTCAATTTAGTCGTATACTAAAAATATCAGCTCATTTTGGCGACCTGTTATTTTCATGTTTTTTGACTTGGTACATGTAATTTTCACGTTATTTGCAAACAAATTTTTTTTTTCAAAATTTTCACTTTATCCAAACTGTACCAAAATTTGCACACCGCTAAACGACGTCAATCTAGTCGTATACTAAAAATATCAGCTTATTTTGGCGACTTGTTATTTCCATGTCTTCTGACTTGGTACATGTAATTTTCACGTTATTTGCAAACAAATTTTTTTTAAAAATTTTCACTTCATCCAAACTTTACCAAAATTTGCACACCGCTAAACGACGTCAATTTAGTCATATACTAAAAATATCAGCTCATTTTGGCGACCTGTTATTTTCATGTTTTTTGACTTGTTACATGTAATTTTCACGTTATTTGCAAACAAATTTTTTTTTTTCAAAATTTTCACTTTATCCAAACTGTACCGAAATTTGCACACCGCTAAACGACGTCAATTTAGTCGTATACTAAAAATATCAGCTTATTTTGGCGACCTGTTATTTCCATGTCTTCTGACTTGGTACATGTATTTTTCACGTTATTTGCAAACAAATTTTTTTTCAAAATTTTCCCTTCATCCAAACTTTACCAAAATTTGCACACCGCTAAACGACGTCAATTTAGTCGTATACTAAAAATATCAGCTTATTTTGGCGACCTGTTATTTTTATGTTTTTTGACTTGGTACATGTAATTTTTACGTTATTTGAAAACAAATTTTTTTTTTAAATTTTCACTTCATCCAAACTTTACCAAAATTTGCACACCGCTAAACGACGTCAATTTAGTCGTATACTAAAAATATCAGCTTATTTTGGCGACCTGTTATTTCCGTGTCTTCTGACTTGGTACATGTAATTTTCACGTTATTTGCAAACAAATTTTTTTTCAAAATTTTCCCTTCATCTAAACTTTACCAAAATTTGCACACCGCTAAACGACGTCAATTTAGTCATATACTTAAAATATCAGCTCATTTTGGCGACCTGTTATTTTCATGTTTTTTGACTTGGTACTTGTAATTTTTACGTTATTTGAAAACAAATTTTTTTTTTTTTAAATTTTCACTTCATCCAAATTTTACCAAAATTTGCACACCGCTAAATGACGTCAATTTAATCGTATACTACAAATATTAGCTTATTTTGGCGACCTGTTATTTCCATGTCTTCTGACTTGGTACATGTAATTTTCACGTTATTTGCAAACAAATTTTTTTTTCAAAATTTTCCCTTCATCTAAACTTTACCAAAATTTGCACACCGCTAATCATTAGTCAATTTAGTCATATACTTAAAATATCAGCTCATTTTGGCGACCTGTTATTTTCATGTTTTTTGACTTGGTACTTGTAATTTTTACGTTATTTGAAAACAAATTTTTTTTTTAAATTTTCACTTTATCCAAACTGTACCAAAATTTGCACACCGCTAAACGACGTCAATTTAGTCGTATACTAAAAATATCAGCTTATTTTGGCGATTTGTTATTTCCATGTCTTCTGACTTGGTACATGTAATTTTCATGTTATTTGCAAACAAATTTTTTTAAAAAATTTTTACTTCATCCAAACTTTACCAAAATTTGCACACCGCTAAACGACGTCAATTTAGTCGTATACTAAAAATATCAGCTCATTTTGGCGACCTGTTATTTTCATGTTTTTTGACTTGGTATTTTGTAATTTTCACGTTATTTGCAAAAAAAATTTTTTCTCAAAATTTTCACTTCATCCAAACTTTACCAAAATTTGCACACCGCTAAACGACGTCAATTTAGTCGTATACTAAAAATATCAGCTCATTTTGGCGACCTGTTATTTTCATGTTTTTTGACTTGGTACATGTAATTTTCACGTTATTTGCAAACAAATTTTTTTTTTCAAAATTTTCACTTTATCCAAACTGTACCAAAATTTGCACACCGCTAAACGACGTCAATCTAGTCGTATACTAAAAATATCAGCTTATTTTGGCGACTTGTTATTTCCATGTCTTCTGACTTGGTACATGTAATTTTCACGTTATTTGCAAACAAATTTTTTTTAAAAATTTTCACTTCATCCAAACTTTACCAAAATTTGCACACCGCTAAACGACGTCAATTTAGTCATATACTAAAAATATCAGCTCATTTTGGCGACCTGTTATTTTCATGTTTTTTGACTTGTTACATGTAATTTTCACGTTATTTGCAAACAAATTTTTTTTTTCAAAATTTTCACTTTATCCAAACTGTACCGAAATTTGCACACCGCTAAACGACGTCAATTTAGTCGTATACTAAAAATATCAGCTTATTTTGGCGACCTGTTATTTCCATGTCTTCTGACTTGGTACATGTATTTTTCACGTTATTTGCAAACAAATTTTTTTTCAAAATTTTCCCTTCATCCAAACTTTACCAAAATTTGCACACCGCTAAACGACGTCAATTTAGTCGTATACTAAAAATATCAGCTTATTTTGGCGACCTGTTATTTTTATGTTTTTTGACTTGGTACATGTAATTTTTACGTTATTTGAAAACAAATTTTTTTTTTAAATTTTCACTTCATCCAAACTTTACCAAAATTTGCACACCGCTAAACGACGTCAATTTAGTCGTATACTAAAAATATCAGCTTTTTTGGGCGACCTGTTATTTCCGTGTCTTCTGACTTGGTACATGTAATTTTCACGTTATTTGCAAACAAATTTTTTTTCAAAATTTTCCCTTCATCTAAACTTTACCAAAATTTGCACACCGCTAAACGACGTCAATGTAGTCATATACTTAAAATATCAGCTCATTTTGGCGACCTGTTATTTTCATGTTTTTTGACTTGGTACTTGTAATTTTCACGTTATTTGCAAACAATTTTTTTTCAAAATTTTCACTTCTTCCAAACTTTACCAAAATTTGCACACCGCTAAACGACGTCAATTTAGTCATATACTAAAAATATCAGCTCATTTTGGCGACCTGTTATTTTCATGTTTTTTGACTTGTTACATGTAATTTTCACGTTATTTGCAAACAAATTTTTTTTTTCAAAATTTTTACTTTATCCAAACTGTACCGAAATTTGCACACCGCTAAACGACGTCAATTTAGTCGTATACTAAAAATATCAGCTTATTTTGGCGACCTGTTATTTCCATGTCTTCTGACTTGGTACATGTATTTTTCACGTTATTTGCAAACAAATTTTTTTTCAAAATTTTCCCTTCATCCAAACTTTACCAAAATTTGCACACCGCTAAACGACGTCAATTTAGTCGTATACTAAAAATATCAGCTTATTTTGGCGACCTGTTATTTTCATGTTTTTTGACTTGGTACTTGTAATTTTTACGTTATTTGAAAACAAATTTTTTTTTTAAATTTTCACTTCATCCAAACTTTACCAAAATTTGCACACCGCTAAACGACGTCAATTTAGTCATATACTTAAAATATCAGCTCATTTTGGCGACCTGTTATTTTCATGTTTTTTGACTTGGTACTTGTAATTTTTACGTTATTTGAAAACAAATTTTTTTTTTTAAATTTTCACTTCATCCAAACTTTACCAAAATTTGCACACCGCTAAACGACGTCAATTTAGTCGTATACTAAAAATATCAGCTTATTTTGGCGACCTGTTATTTCCGTGTCTTCTGACTTGGTACATGTAATTTTCACGTTATTTGCAAACAAATTTTTTTTTAAATTTTCACTTCATCCAAACTTTACCAAAATTTGCACACCGCTAAATGACGTCAATTTAATCGTATACTAAAAATATCAGCTCATTTTGATGACCTGCTATTTTCATGTTTTTTGAATTGGTACATGTAATTTTCACGTTATTTGCAAACAATTTTTTTTCAAAATTTTCACTTCATCCAAACTGTACCAAAATTTGCACACCGCTAAACGACGTCAATTTAGTCATATACTTAAAATATCAGCTCATTTTGGCGACCTGTTATTTTCATGTTTTTTGACTTGTTACATGTAATTTTCACGTTATTTGCAAACAAATTTTTTTTTCAAAATTTTCACTTTATCCAAACTGTACCAAAATTTGCACACCGCTAAATGACGTCAATTTAGTCATATACTAAAAATATTAGCTCATTTTGGCGACCTGTTATTTTCATGTTTTTTGACTTGGTACATGTAATTTTCACGTTATTTGCAAACAAATTTTTTTTTTCAAAATTTTCACTTTATCCAAACTGTACCGAAATTTGCACACCGCTAAACGACGTCAATTTAGTCGTATACTAAAAATATCAGCTTATTTTGGCGACCTGTTATTTCCATGTCTTCTGACTTGGTACATGTATTTTTCACGTTATTTGCAAACAAATTTTTTTTCAAAATTTTCCCTTCATCCAAACTTTACCAAAATTTGCACACCGCTAAACGACGTCAATTTAGTCGTATACTAAAATTATCAGCTTATTTTGGCGACCTGATATTTTAATGTTTTTTGACTTGGTACTTGTAATTTTTACGTTATTTGAAAACAAATTTTTTATTTAAATTTTCACTTCATCCAAACTTTACCAAAATTTGCACAGCGCTAAACGACGTCAATTTAGTCGTATACTAAAAATATCAGCTTATTTTGGCGACCTGTTATTTCCGTGTCTCCTGACTTGATACATGTAATTTTCACGTTATTTGCAAACAAATTTTTTTTCAAAATTTTCCCTTCATCTAAACTTTACCAAAATTTGCACACCGCTAAACGACGTCAATTTAGTCATATACTTAAAATATCAGCTCATTTTGGCGACCTGTTATTTTCATGTTTTTTGACTTGGTACTTGTAATTTTTACGTTATTTGAAAACAAATTTTTTTTTTTTAAATTTTCACTTCATCCAAACTTTACCAAAATTTGCACACCGCTAAACAATGTCAATTTAGTCGTATACTAAAAATATCAGCTTATTTTGGCGACCTGTTATTTCCGTGTCTTCTGACTTGGTACATGTAATTTTCACGTTATTTGCAAACAAATTTTTTTTTTAAATTTTCACTTCATCCAAACTTTACCAAAATTTGCACACCGCTAAATTACGTCAATTTAGTCGTATACTAAAAATATCAGCTCATTTTGGCGACCTGTTATTTTCATGTTTTTTGAATTGGTACATGTAATTTTCACGTTATTTGCAAACAATTTTTTTTCAAAATTTTCACTTCTTCCAAACTTTACCAAAATTTGCACACCGCTAAACGACGTCAATTTAGTCATATACTAAAAATATCAGCTCATTTTGGCGACCTGTTATTTTCATGTTTTTTGACTTGTTACATGTAATTTTCACGTTATTTGCAAACAAATTTTTTTTTCAAAACTTTCACTTTATCCAAACTGTACCAAAATTTGCACACCGCTAAATGACGTCAATTTAGTCATATACTAAAAATATCAGCTCATTTTGGCGACCTGTTATTTTCATGTTTTTTGACTTGGTACATGTAATTTTCACGTTATTTGCAAACAAATTTTTTTTTTCCAAAATTTTCACTTTATCCAAACTGTACCGAAATTTGCACACCGCTAAACGACGTCAATTTAGTCGTATACTAAAAATATCAGCTTATTTTGGCGACCTGTTATTTCCATGTCTTCTGACTTGGTACATGTATTTTTCACGTTATTTGCAAACAATTTTTTTTTCAAAATTTTCCCTTCATCCAAACTTTACCAAAATTTGCACACCGCTAAGCGACGTCAATTTAGTCGTATACTAAAAATATCAGCTTATTTTGGCGACCTGTTATTTTCATGTTTTTTGACTTGGTACTTGTAATTTTTACGTTATTTGAAAACAAATTTTTTTTTTAAATTTTCACTTCATCCAAACTTTACCAAAATTTGCACACCGCTAAACGACGTCCATTTAGTCGTATACTAAAAATATCAGCTTATTTTGGCGACCTGTTATTTCCGTGTCTTCTGACTTGGTACATGTAATATTCACGTTATTTGCAAACAAATTTTTTTTCAAAATTTTCCCTTCATCTAAACTTTACCAAAATTTGCACACCACTTAACGACGTCAATTTAGTCATATACTTAAAATATCAGCTCATTTTGGCGACCTGTTATTTTCATGTTTTTTGACTTGGTACTTGTAATTTTTACGTTATTTGAAAACATATTTTTTTTTTTTTTAAATTTTCACTTCATCCAAACTTTACCAAAATTTGCACACCGCTAAACGACGTCAATTTAGTCGTATACTAAAAATATCAGCTTATTTTGGCGACCTGTTATTTCCGTGTCTTCTGACTTGGTACATGTAATTTTCACGTTATTTGCAAACAATTTTTTTTTTAAATTTTCACTTCATCCAAACTTTACCAAAATTTGCACACCGCTAAATGACGTCAATTTAGTCGTATACTAAAAATATCAGCTCATTTTGGCGACCTGTTATTTTCATGTTTTTTGAATTGGTACATGTAATTTTCACGTTATTTGCAAACAATTTTTTTTCAAAATTTTCACTTCTTCCAAACTTTACCAAAATTTGCACACCGCTAAACGACGTCAATTTAGTCATATACTAAAAATATCAGCTCATTTTGGCGACCTGTTATTTTCATGTTTTTTGACTTGTTACATGTAATTTTCACGTTATTTGCAAACAAATTTTTTTTTCAAAATTTTCACTTTATCCAAACTGTACCAAAATTTGCACACCGCTAAATGACGTCAATTTAGTCATATACTAAAAATATCAGCTCATTTTAGCGACCTGTTATTTTCATGTTTTTTGACTTGGTACATGTAATTTTCACGTTATTTGCAAACAAATTTTTTTTTTCCAAAATTTTCACTTTATCCAAACTGTACCGAAATTTGCACACCGCTAAACGACGTCAATTTAGTCGTATACTAAAAATATCAGCTTATTTTGGCGACCTGTTATTTCCATGTCTTCTGACTTGGTACATGTAATTTTCACGTTATTTGCAAACAATTTTTTTTTCAAAATTTTCACTTCATCCAAACTTTACCAAAATTTGCACACCGCTAAATGACGTCAATTTAGTCGTATACTAAAAATATCAGCTCATTTTGGCGACCTGTTATTTTCATGTTTTTTGACTTGGTACTTGTAATTTTTACGTTATTTGAAAACAAATTTTTTTTTTAAATTTTCACTTCATCCAAACTTTACCAAAATTTGCACACCGCTAAACGACGTCCATTTAGTCGTATACTAAAAATATCAGCTTATTTTGGCGACCTGTTATTTCCGTGTTTTTTGACTTGGTACATGTAATTTTCACGTTATTTGCAAACAAATTTTTTTTCAAAATTTTCCCTTCATCTAAACTTTACCAAAATTTGCACACCACTTAACGACGTCAATTTAGTCATATACTTAAAATATCAGCTCATTTTGGCGACCTGTTATTTTCATGTTTTTTGAATTGGTACATGTAATTTTCACGTTATTTGCAAACAATTTTTTTTCAAAATTTTCACTTCATCCAAACTTTACCAAAATTTGCACACCGCTAAACGACGTCAATTTAGTCGTATACTAAAAATATCAGCTTATTTTGGCGACCTGTTATTTCCGTGTCTTCTGACTTGGTACATGTAATTTTCACGTTATTTGCAAACAATTTTTTTTTTAAATTTTCACTTCATCCAAACTTTACCAAAATTTGCACACCGCTAAATGACGTCAATTTAGTCATATACTAAAAATATCAGCTCATTTTGGCGACCTGTTATTTTCATGTTTTTTGACTTGGTACATGTAATTTTCACGTTATTTGCAAACAAATTTTTTTTTTCCAAAATTTTCACTTTATCCAAACTGTACCGAAATTTGCACACCGCTAAACGACGTCAATTTAGTCGTATACTAAAAATATCAGCTTATTTTGGCGACCTGTTATTTCCATGTCTTCTGACTTGGTACATGTATTTTTCACGTTATTTGCAAACAATTTTTTTTTCAAAATTTTCCCTTCATCCAAACTTTACCAAAATTTGCACACCGCTAAGCGACGTCAATTTAGTCGTATACTAAAAATATCAGCTTATTTTGGCGACCTGTTATTTTCATGTTTTTTGACTTGGTACTTGTAATTTTTACGTTATTTGAAAACAAATTTTTTTTTTTAAATTTTCACTTCATCCAAACTTTACCAAAATTTGCACACCGCTAAACGACGTCCATTTAGTCGTATACTAAAAATATCAGCTTATTTTGGCGACCTGTTATTTCCGTGTCTTCTGACTTGGTACATGTAATTTTCACGTTATTTGCAAACAAATTTTTTTTCAAAATTTTCCCTTCATCTAAACTTTACCAAAATTTGCACACCACTTAACGACGTCAATTTAGTCATATACTTAAAATATCAGCTCATTTTGGCGACCTGTTATTTTCATGTTTTTTGACTTGGTACTTGTAAATTTTACGTTATTTGAAAACATATTTTTTTTTTTTTTAAATTTTCACTTCATCCAAACTTTACCAAAATTTGCACACCGCTAAACGACGTCAATTTAGTCGTATACTAAAAATATCAGCTTATTTTGGCGACCTGTTATTTCCGTGTCTTCTGACTTGGTACATGTAATTTTCACGTTATTTGCAAACAATTTTTTTTTTAAATTTTAACTTCATCCAAACTTTACCAAAATTTGCACACCGCTAAATGACCTCAATTTAGTCGTATACTTAAAATATCAGCTCATTTTGGCTACCTGTTATTTTCATGTTTTTTGAATTGGTACATGTAATTTTCACGTTATTTGCAAACAATTTTTTTTCAAAATTTTCACTTCATCCAAACTTTACCAAAATTTGCACACCGCTAAACGACGTCAATTTAGTCATATACTAAATATATCAGCTCATTTTGGCGACCTGTTATTTTCATGTTTTTTGACTTGGTACATGTAATTTTCACGTTATTTGCAAACAAATTTTTTTCTTTCAAAATTTGCACACCGCTAAGCGACGTCAATTTAGTCGTATACTAAAAATATTAGCTTATTTTGGCGACCTCTTATTTCCATGTCTTCTGACTTGGTACATGTAATTTTCACGTTATTTGCAAACAAATTTTTTTTCAAAATTTTCCCTTCATCCAAACTTTACCAAAATTTGCACACCGCTAAACGACGTCAATTTAGTCGTATAATAAAAATATCAGCTTATTTTGGCGACCTGTTATTTCCATGTCTTCTGACTTGGTACATGTAATTTTCACGTTATTTACAAAATTTTTTTTTTTTTTAATTTTTAGTTCATCCAAACTTTACCAAAATTTGCACACTGCTAAAAGACGTCAATTTAGTCGTATACTAAAAATATCAGCTCATTTTGGCGACCTGTTATTTTCATGTTTTTTGACTTGGTATTTTGTAATTTTCACGTTATTTGCAAACAAATTTTTTTTTCAAAATTTTCCCTTCATCCAAACTTTACCCAAAATTTGCACACCGCTAAACGACGTCAATTTAGTCGTATACTAAAAATATCAGCTCATTTTGGCGACCTGTTATTTTCATGTTTTTTGACTTGGTACATGTAATTTTCACGTTATTTGCAAAAAAATTTTTTTTCAAAATTTTCACTTCATCCAAACTTTACCAAAATTTGCACACCGCTAAACGACGTCAATTTAGTCATATACTAAAAATATCAGCTCATTTTGGCGACCTGTTATTTTCATGTTTTTTGACTTGGTACATGTAATTTTCACGTTATTTGCAAACAAATTTTTTTTCAAAATTTTCACTTTATCCAAACTGTACCAAAATTTGCACACCGCTAAACGACGTCAATTTAGTCGTATACCAAAAATATCAGCTTATTTTGGCGACCTGTTATTTCCATGTCTTCTGACTTGGTACATGTAATTTTCACGTTATTTGCAAAAAATTTTTTTTTTTAAATTTTCACTTCATCCAAACTTTACCAAAATTTGACACCGCTAAATAGTAGGGTATTGAAGAGAGTTCTGGAAATAGGAGCAGGAAGCAAAAATAGTGTGGTACTTGTATACGTGGAAGTTTTTGAAATTGTGTGTGAGTAATGAGATTCGCACAGGGCTGGCACGACTTGCGTTGGCTTGGGTGAGTTTGGTCGGGGTTTGGTCGGGGTTTGGGTGGGGTTTGGGTGGGGTTGGTTAGGATTTGTATACTAATTTTGTATGAGAAAACTAACAACGATGATATAAGTGCCACCCTATTGTATTGTTGTTCTGTTGTCAAAAGTTCTGTTGTAGTTTTTTCTTTTTCGTTGATATGTATGAATGTGTGTTTGAAACAGTTGATTTAATTAAGTTGTTTGAATACAAAAGCTTGATCCTAACCATACACAACAAAGTTGATAAGAAATAAAAACCCAAAAATAAATATACTATTTATGTATTTATATAGTTTATTTATTAATGTGCTTGAAATTTTTATAATATAATAAACAATAGTAAAAAAATAAATCTCATATTGAAGTATGTATGTGTGTGTGTGTATATATATATATATATATATGTAATAATATAAATATGTATAAATAAGTATTGTATTTGTAAAAGAAAAAACCTTTTTTTATGATTTAGACTTTATTAAAATTTCAATTTTTGTTTATTTTGAAATGTCCCCAAGCATAGGTATTAATACCATCTTCTCTTATATAACGTTTATTATCATCATAGCTTAATACAACTTTTGATATTTGTTGTGTATAAATTTCATGTAGGATAGATTTAAATATATATATACATTTTATCGTGATATATGGTTTTATCTATCAAACAGTTACGATAATCATTTATAGTTAGTTTTTTTAAAGCAGAGTTTTTTACACCTTTAGCTTTTTTGATTTCTTCTTTATCGTCAACAGCTATTGAATATACTTTTGATCGAAGCCCAATAAATTCTAACATTACATGTCCATTATTCTCATCTTTCATCATTCCCAAGACTTTTTTGTTTTGCAAGTGGAAATTGAAAACATTATTAATTGAATAGTCTTGTTGTATAGTAATGACATGGATCAAGATGATATATTGATTTACAAACAGAACGAAAATTTTCAAATACATCAGTTAAAAGAAGTACATCAGTTTTTAGATATAAAAGCATATACTCATTTAGAGATTGACAGTTAAATGTAGACCAAACACTTAACGCGTGCTCATAATCAACAATAGTACATTCTTTATTATTTAATGTAGAGAAAAACTGTTCACGAGAAGGTAAGACATTTTCATTTAATTTTTCAACTGAATCGATATAATCATAAGGAAATACACCTTTTCTTTTCAAAAGATTAAACTCTAAATGATTTAGATATATTGATTGCAGTGTTTTAAAGTTATCGTCATGCAAATAATTAGATAATTTATCTAAACTAGACGACATAAATTTAAAAGAATCGAGAAAACGTAATTCTAAATTATATTTGTCAGTTATTTGAATTCTTTTTCTAACAGATATATACAATTCTTTATTAAGTGGTATAACATCTATATCGCCCGGATAATCTGCTAGAGCCTTTATAAACAAATGACAATCATAGCCTGAAAAGTTATGAAAAATTATTGGAATAAAGTTAGGTAATTGATAATTAATATTACATTTCCAATGAGCTGGACCGCGATATTGACCAGTTAAATGACAATGATCAGCACATCTATCATCATCATCTAGAATTTGTTTACATATATGACACTCATTAGTATTATAATGTTTTTTAACTTCATGGGGTAATAGAGAATTCATTGGCACTACTTTCATTAGAAAGTTTGTACACAAAAAACGTGCATCCTCAATCAAATTTTGAACAAAATCTTTAACAACATCGTCACCCGTATACGTTCTAAGCTTATTCAGTTTAGAATCAAAAGATGATTTTATGTAGTAGCTGTAAGCTATAGGTATATGTTTTTGAATGCTTGTGATATTATTAAAATTTTTGTTGCTCATTTTACTTAATATACATTCAAAATCCGCATAGATAACAAATGGTACATCTAATTGATTTTTAAAATTTTTGAACTGCAATATATTATCATCCTTAAGACCCGAAGGCATTTTGGTGACAATTTTATTGCATTCTTGTTTATGTTTTAATAACAAGAGTTCACTGCTTGAATAGTGTAAGCAAAAATTACAAAAATATTTAGCACCTAGATGTTTTGAAACTTGTGTACTCAATAAACGACTTATGTTTCTTATCCAAACATAATGTGATTCATCGTTTTCATCATCTTGAATGTATAGTAAATTGATATGATTAATTTTTTCATCAGCTGTTTTATAATATGGTCCAACGATTTCTTTTTTTATCACATCACATCCAAAAACATTCACGCTTATATTTAAATTGTATTTCTCAAATATCTTAATATCAGCAATAGATAGAGGAAAGGTTAAGTTGGTGAAATCAATTGTTGTTCCATTTGTTAGTGTTATTAAGCTTTGTGTGATAACATTACTATAATGTGAATATTTTGGATTTAAATGATTGTTTTCTAATGCAGCTATAAGAGCCCATTTGAAACAATAATTATCATTATTTTTAATGTTGATGCACGCTTTTTTATTTCTGATAAATATTGGTAGTTCTAAATATTTAGATCCTTTTATAGGACAATACTTGTTAACGTTTATTTCAATTTTATTGATACAAACTAGAGACCAACCACTGTCTCTCTCTTGAAATTCATCCATTTTGGTTGCTATTTCTATACTATGATTATCGTACATGTTTGATAGATCTTGTTCTAATTGTACTATTACCATTTTCGTTTGAAAAGATTTCATACTAATTAGTGCGCTATCATCAATTTCAATTTCATTAGCTTTTGAGAATTTTATATATTCTGCAAAAAGTTCTATATTAAATTTTATATTTTGATGTTCTAATAACATATTTTTTAAAATATTTATAATACTTTCTTTTGCATTCGAAAATAAAATGTTTATTGAAAGCTCATCTACCTTTTTATTTTCATATACAAAAGTTTGAATACGCTTAGTAAATAAATTTTTACTTATATATATATATCGTTGTTTATAAACAAACGATTATTATTTTTTTTATGATCATTAGTTCGCAAATGATGAGACCAAGAACCTTTTCTTATATTTAATTTACAAGTTTCACATCGTATATAGCTACATGATGGAGTTTCTTCAATATTTTCATTTTTTAAATTTAGTTTTGTTTTGTTTGATTTTGACACAATATGTTTATTATTAAAATGTCTCTTAAAATTAAATTTTGATGCGAAAGACATTCCACATACTTCACAGATATACATGATATAACACCAGAAATGGAAGTACTGTACTGAAAGTATTTGAAATTAAAATAAACACAAATTACAGATTTGCTCTTAATATCTACAACACACACCTGGACTTAGTGAAGATGTTTATATAAATATTTAAATATTTCACAATTTCGCTTTAAAGGATTACTTTGACGTAGTTTTTTAACTTTTTTATATAAATATGATTTTAAACAGTTTTTAAATTATATATAAATTATAATTTTCTGTTTTAAGAATGCTTGTTTAATATAGTTTTCAATCACTGATGACGGTTTTTG
Organism: Tachina grossa; assembly: GCA_949987645.1. Lineage (NCBI taxonomy): Eukaryota > Metazoa > Arthropoda > Insecta > Diptera > Tachinidae > Tachina > Tachina grossa. The sequence goes on along the minus strand of OX465279.1, from coordinate 16,230,030 downwards.
AATATGTTTTTTTCTTTTTTTGCGTGTGACACGTTTTCTAAGAATAATGAAAATCAATTGTTTAATTAAAATTCATTAACAAATGCTCTTATATACTTTTTATTCTTACTAAAATTCAAGTTTGATAAAAAGTTGTGGTCAAGAGTATAAAAACAAACAAAATTAAAAAAAATGAGCAAACAAATACTTAATTTAACCACATTTATTATTAACATAATAACAGCACATTTATTATTAACATAATAATTCAGGACAAATAATTTCGGCTTCTGTTTGTGGTTGACTTCAATAACATTCAGTTTACTTCTTTGGTGTATCTCGAACTAAAACGATAATAATTAATTATTAGATTTAATAATAAATAAATAAATAAAAACTTTTTTACCAGAAATTACCTGTTGTTTTTGCATTAATAGTTAATTCATAATTAACCTTACTGCTTCCTTTCCTATCTTTGGAAAGGTAGTAGGTATTGCGGTCAAATTCCGCAATAGTATCATCATCGATGGTATCGTTGAATATACTGGGCAGGTATATATATTTATTTCTCTCCACCAAGCAACGAATTTTCATCCCATAGCATGTCTGTACACGCTCCATCTTTGTAATTTCATAATTGTGGTTAAAAACCATCTCCTTTATAGGGAGAATGGTTTTATTTTGGGATTTTTTAAATATGGTTTTTAAATGTGCTTCCATCTTTAGCGGTTTACTTAACTTGAATAATACTTAAAGTAAAACTAGAGGCGGTTTTTATACAAAATTTAGAAATGTAATTTTGTTACTAAACATGAAAAATGTGCTAGAAATTTTAATGTTGTGGTTTTTCATTTTGATAAAGTTCTTAATTTATTAAATACGCGAGAGTTTCTGTTTCGTGGTTTATTTCTAAACATGAAAAATGTGGTAGAAATTTTAATGTTGCAGGTTTTAATTTTTAAAAGCTTCCGTTGCGGTTTTTCATTTTTATAAAGTTCCTAATTTATTAAATACGTGAGAAATTTTAGATTTTGGAGGCTTTTATTGTTACATATGTTTTCATAATTTTAAAAAAGTTTCTGTTTCGAGGTTTATTTAAAATATGTTTTTTATTTCATCATCATGATCATCATCATCATCATCATCTTCTTCAGTACTGTCATACAAGTTGTTGTTGTAGAATACATATTGCTTCTTCTTTTTAATGATTAGAGTATATAATCCCTTCACTTCCTTAACTTTCTTTAAAATGTGTGGAGTTGTGTTTAGATAATCCATCTGATTTTTAGTAATAATCAGAAATCGTTTAGGTAAATAAATGTAATATTCTTTATTTAGAAGACATCTTATACTTTCACCATATTTTGTATCTACTCGATCTATCTTGTTGATTTCATATATAGTATTTTTTTCCATATCCTTTAAAGGTAAGTATGTAATATTAGGATTTTGAAACAATTTTCTTAAGTTTGCCCTCATTTTTTTTTTTTTGCTTTCAACTTTTCACCGTAAAACGAACTTATAAACTGATTCTTTATATCCAGTAATTGATAGTATAAGACGTTTTTAGTTATTTCAATAACTTCTTATCAATTATATATATATATATATATATATATATATATATATATATATATATATAAGAGATTCAGTTAAATTAAAAACTTTGATAAATATGTATTGGGGTCAATTTTTAAAAACTGGTGATAAATATTGTACTTGTCATGCACAGTGGAAAACTTTTCAAATAATAAATGCAATAGTTTTGGATATTATAATGCAGGTGTTTCTAACCGCAGAAGGAGGAACTAGAACGCAAATTTTTTCTCTTAATAGAGGACAACAAATGCCAACAAATATTCCAATATTTCAATTTAGTCACAATCAACATATAAAAATTGAGGTTATTGGTGGTATGATATCACTAGTCGGAACAGTCTATGAGGGTGGTTTTAAAGATATAAATGTATACACGTACAAACCATCATGTGTTTATAGTGAAATAGATGAATATGCAACTAAATCTTATAATGGTAAGACTGGTATCCATTCATTGAATAAAAATCAACAAAAACCTCCCCTCCCCCAGAAAATGGTTAATAATAGTATAATTAAGAAAGCAGCTGGTGGTGCTAGCGGTGGTGATGACTCATTTCAATATGAAGATTATTAAATTAGTATATAAATATTAGAAACAATTCTTATCATCTCATTCAAAAATATATCGCTAACCTAAGAACATATATATTAAAAAGAAAAACTAAAATGAAAAATATTTTTATCATATTGTTTTCATATATCTATATCATACAAGTGTTTTCAGCTTCACTACCTATTGATTTGAGTGAAAATGAACTTAAAAATACAGAATTTGCAATTAAATTATTAAATAATGATACTGTGAGCATACAACTAAATTTCAAACTTTTAAAGTTTACTAATGATTTAAATAAAAACATCGAGTCAACAACAACAACAACAACAAAAACAGAATATAAATCAAACGAAGAACAAGAAGACTCCTCACCACCACCTATAAATCAATCTTTTACTGTCGAACAAGCATTTAGGCAAGATTTAGTAAAAAAAGAAAAAAATATTGCAGGAATAATTGAAAGTTCGACTCCATTTTATAGACATTTTCAACTTCAATACAAAGATAATATAAAATTGAGAATCCGTTGTACATATGACAGCAATTACTTGAAACGTCGATTAAATATTTCATGTTTCGAATACCGTCAAGTTGAATACGAGAGAATTTTAAGTAATGGTGAAATTGAGACGGTTTCTGAGGATGATACTACATACCGATCCGATATGACATTAAGCAACATTCAAGATTATACCCATGATTTGGATATGGAAATATTATAAATTAACTAATATGATGAAATACATTTACTACTACTTAATATAAACTTTGTTGTTGATGTGTTAAGAACATTTATTTAACATAAATAAAAAAATTAAAATAAGAAAAATAATGAACAATCAGTTTTATTCGAAAATTTTACATGACTTCTTGAACGAAGAAAGGTTTTTGTGGTATGAACATGAGATTATTTTGAAGAAATTAAAAACTCAATTCGATGAATATGCATTTTATAAGAAAAGTAAATCAAAATTTGGATATCATTACACCAATTGTGTATGGTTCAACAATGAAACAACTTGTGGACCTGATACCTGTAAATGTTCCCTTATCGATAAAAGTTGGGAACAAGCATTATGTATAATGAATTTTTATAATAATTTAAAAACATAGACTTTATCATTTAGAACAACTAATTTCGGCTTCTGTTCACTAATTTTTTTATACTCTTGACCACAACTTTTTATCAAACTTGTATTTTAGTAAGAAGAAAAAGTATATAAGAACATTTGTTAATGAATTTTTATAATAATTTAAAAACATAGACTTTATCATTCAGATCAACTAATTTCTGCTTCTGTTCACTAATTTTTTTATACTCTTGACCACAACTTTTTATCAAACTTGTATTTTAGTAAGAATAAAAAGTATATAAGAACATTTGTTAATGAATTTTTATAATAATTTAAAAACAGTTTTACAGTCGTCGTCGACGTTGTGACTTGATTAGTATTGCACAATGTCTGAGGAGAGAATATTAGTTGTAGATGTACAAGGTTTCTATCTCAACAATAAATTCATCGGAAAAGAACTGAGTATTTCAATTAACGATATACAAGTGCAAACATTTATTATTAAACCACCTTTTCCATATTCATTGTTGACAACAAAAGAAAAATATTCAATCAATTGGCTTTATAATCATCATCATGGATTAAAATGGAAAGATGGCGATTCAACCTTAACAAATATTGTGGAATATTATATTGAGCATGTTAAAGATAAAAATTTTATTTGTTATGCTAAAGGATTAGAAAAAATTAAGTGGATTCAAAATATTTTTGAGGATAAAATTTATTTTTATAACCTAGACGATCTAAATTGCCCAAATTTAAAAACATTATATCAAAATGATAAATCTGTGAATGTTTGTTGTTATCATAGAAAATATTGTATATGTGCTCAAAAAAATGTAATACTCTTAAGAAAGTTTATTAAATCAAATATTAATAAAGAAAACATAAAATTATAAAAGACATTTTTTTTTTATTTATTATTTAACACTTAAATCAGGTAAAATAATCATCAAACATCAGTTCATTCTGAATACTTGAAATGTCAATAACAATATCTTTAAACGGAAACACTTCAACTCTGGTTGGAGAATATTTTCCTTCACTTGAACTCCCTACAAAATATGTTTGTGGACTTATTGATTTTGTAACATTCAATTCCATACCCAATGTAGATGTTCACAACAATTTGTTTCATATAGGAAATCATATTATTACTATTCCGGTTGGTTCATATGAACTTGAGGATACTGGTTTTTTCTTAAACTCAAGCTTAAAAGATATTGATGAATCAATTTATCTAATAATTGAAGCTAACAATAACACACTTAAAACTGAAATAACCTCATCAATGGATATAGATTTTTCACAACCAAACAGTATAGGAAAGTTGCTCGGATTTAGCAAAAGAAAATTAGAAGTAAATTCAGCTGAATATTATAACACTGATCAAAATCTTCAAAATGATAAATCTTTGGAAGTGATGATTGTAGATATTAATCAATTGAATACTACAAGGTTATTTGAATCTGACTTACCTACACATATTACGGATGTTAATACAATACGCATTGAAAGCAACTTAACAACCGGATCATTTATTAATAATACTTCGAATCATGTTATTCATGAATTTCCTCTTGATGTTCCTCCAGGATATAAAATAAGCGAAAAACCTCGAAATGTTATTTATTTACCCGTCAACTGTCAGCAAATAAACAACATAACGATTAGAATCTTAAATCAAGACGGTGAACTTATAAATTTTAGAGGAGAAAAAATCACTCTTAGACTCCACTTCAAACCAGAATAATGATCATTTACAATAAAAACGTAATGCAAAGAGGATTTCCATTCAATCCCTCATCAACTCACATTCGAGAAAGTATAAAAAATAAAAAACCGTTAACATTATATAATACAGAATACTTAAAATCATTAGGATTTAATCTTCAACCATGAATGAAAAAAATGTCCTTCAAAAACCTATATATGATGAGAGTATTGTAAAAAGAGAATATCATAGTTACTCTCCATATCTAAAATCATTCAACAACAATGATGAAATTCGTATACCAATTCAAAATCAGGATCTCTTTGTCTTACCAAGTGAGAGTATGATTTACATTCATGGTTTTATAGTAAAGACGGAAGCAAACAAAGAGGTTCCAGCTATAGATGTGAAATTTAAAAACAACTTTGTTTCATATTTGTTTGATGAAATTCGTTATGAAATTAATGGTTTTGAAGTTGATCGTACACGCAAACTTGGAATTTCATCCACCATAAAAAATTTTGTATCATTGAATAAGGCTGAAAGTGCTACACTAAAAAACGCTGGTTGGTGTCTTAACGAAACTTTCGTTTTAGAAAAAAGTCATTTTAGCTGTTGTATACCTCTGAAAATGTTGATGGGGTTTGCTGAAGATTATAACAAAATACTATTAAATTCGAAACATGAGCTCATTCTTCAACGTTCTACATCCGATGAGAGATCATATTATCCTACAAATACAACTGATTATTTGAAATTAACAATTCTGGATATAACATGGAAAATGCCGCATATTCAACTATCGGACTTTGCAAAATTGGAAATGTTTAAGATAATCAACAGCAAAAATTCTATAACAATTGCATTTCGTAGTTGGGATTGTCATGTAAATCCTGCACTACCAACGAATACAAAGGTTTTATGGAATGTGAAGCTTTCTCCACAAAACGAAAGACCACGATTTCTTATAATTGGTTTACAAAAAGAGAAAAGTAAAGAACAAGGAAATATATTTGACCATTGTAATATCTCTAATTTAAAAGTATATCTAAACTCAGAGTCATATCCATATGACGATTTAAATAATCGTTTTGAAAATGGTCAGTATTCTGTACTATATAATATGTATGCAAAATTTCAACAAAGCTTTTACATGCGAGAACCTGAACCATTGCTGGATGTTAATGATTACAAGTCTTACGCACCACTTATTGTTGTTGATGTTTCGCATCAAAATGAGGCTGTTAAAATTGGACCTATTGATGTACGAATTGAATTTGATACTGAAGCAAACAAACCAATTCCAGAAAAAACATCAGCATACTGTTTAGTTATTCATGATCGCTTAATCGAATACTCACCTCTAACAAGCGAAATTAGAAAAATTATTTAATTATATTTATTTTGAAATTTTTTTAATAAATGAAATAATATGTTTATTTATAAATAAAACAAATTCTTAATCAATGTATTTTATTAAAACATTTATAGTTTCTTTTTAGTTTAGCTTCGAAAACAAAAATTTTAAACATAAATGACCACAATTTATTGTATTAAAATTTTGATATCTATCATAATTATAACTAATGTTTTTTCCTAAATATTTTATTAATTGTTTCGGTGGCTGCAAATTGCCAAAGCTATCAAAATATTCAATTTGATTGTTGTTTTTCCAGTATGCTACCCAATGTGTGCCAGGTCCCTTTGAAGTATCCAGATTGATTATTCCACATCCTTTTTTAAATGGTTTGCTTGGAAGAGTGTTACACATAAACACACCTCTAAAATTTGGAATATGTTTTGCATATTTTCTCAAGTCTACATCAGAAAGAGCTCTTTTAGGTAGCTTCATTAAAAATTTTGTTGATAAGGTTTTAAATATAATCCAAATCCTTTTTTATATGGTTTTAAGAACATGCCTTTTTCCATCGCAATGGCTTCCATTGTACTATTATGTCGTTTTGCTTCAGTCAATTGTTCCTTTCCATTTTTAACTGCATTGATTGCTTTTGTAATACCAGATACACCACCAGCTAAACCACCAAGTGCACCCAGTGCAGCAAATATAGGGGCAAGTGGAAGAAAACCTCCAGATTTTGGTAGCGGTATTATTCGAGGTGTTTTTATTAACGATTTTTTCTTCCCCTTGAAAATATTGTTTACAACTTTTCGTGAAATCTTTATAGCATCTTTCAAGTTTTCAGTTTTTTTATATTCTTTCTTGCACTTTTCAATGCATGTCTAAATAGTTGATGTTTATTCACTGAAGACAATCTTTTAGTTTTACTAATAACGTTACCCATTCCGAATTTTGTTTTTGTTTTCATTGCAGTAGTAACAAACCAAGCGTTTGATTTTTCACCGAAACTACTATCACTAGCATTAACCCTTTGCCAAGCCTTTTCAGTTAAGATTCTATCAGCAATATGTCTTTTCTCTAAATCTTTATTGTTTGAGTATGCTATATCGTGCTCTCTGCAAGCAGTATCCAATGGATTGATTCCTTGATCACCTCTAGCTAAACGTTTCTTTAATTTTGTACCAGGTCCGCAAAATTGATAACCGGGTAGATGAAGTTCAATGGGAAGTTTATTAATTATTTTATTTAGAAAACCTTTACCGATGAAGGATGGATGACGACTGAATATCTTTTTATAAATGATTGTCATATCTATTGATACTTTGTCGATTAAAGATTAAAATCAAATTGATTGAAAACAAATAAAAGAGACTGGTTTATATATTATGTTATCATTAGATTTCAGAATGCGCTTTAGTAGTAGTGAACTGCCAATTCGGTGGCAATTAAAATTGTTAAATTGTTGCTGAAATTGTTAAATTTGGGTAATTAAAATTTGAAAATTTTAAAATTCTTGAAATTTGATACCTACGAGGGTGGTTCGATAAGTCCTTTAAATATTTTTCGAGGGTGGTTCAATAAGTCTGTCTTTTTCCTAATGCCTACGGCAATGCATGATAATTTTTCCTAATGCCTACGTCAATGCATGATAATTTTTTCAAATGCCGACGGCAATACATGATTATTTTTTTTCCTAATGCCGACGGCAATACATACTTCTTTTTCCTAATGCCTACGGCAATACATAATTATTTTCAAATGCCGACGGCAATACATGATAATTTTTCCTAATGCCTACGTCAATGCATGATAATTTTTCCTAATGCCGACGGCAAAACATGATAATTTTTTCAAATGCCGACGGCAATACATGATTATTTTTTTTTTCTTAATGCCGACGGCAATACATACTTATTTTTCCTAATGCCTACGGCAATACATAATTATTTTCAAATGCCGACGGCAATACATGATAATTTTTCCTAATGCCTACGTCAATGCATGATAATTTTTCCTAATGCCGACGGCAAAACATGATTATTTTTTTCAAATGCCGACGGCAAAACATGATTATTATTTTTTTCAAATGCCGACGGCAAAACATGATTATTATTTTCTAATGCTCCCAGTGTTGCCATACTGTAGAATTTTGTTATCGTAATACTATATCAGTAATATCAGAGAAAGAAGGTTTGATGACTACTAGGTCATATGGTTTCATATGAATCATGGGAATGTGCTTGTGTGATTTCCTCACGCTAATAAATTCTTATAAAATAAAATAATTAAATAAATGAATAAAATAATTACATAAATTATTTTATTTATTTATAAAACGTTCTCATGTATGTGAACACCCCTAATGCTTGTGTGTGGGGGGTCCAGCTTGTTTGTCGCTGGTAAGCTTATATTCTGTTTATTTGTTTAAGATATATATTTGTATGTATGTATGTATGTATGTGTGTATGATGTACGTATGTATGTATGTATGTGCGACCGAAAGAACTTGTGCGTGGAATATTTTGTGGCTGTGTAGAATACATTTATATTTTGCAACGTAATCATTTTATTTTTCTGCGATTATTTTAAAGCAGCAAAGTTTCAACTAAGTACAGTCATCAGCAGAGAAACAAAAAGTTAAAACTGTGAATGCTGCAAGGATACTGCTACTAATTTTCGTATAAATACGCCAACTTTTCTAACCAACACATCAGTACTTTATTGTATTTACAAGTAGTATCATCAGCAATTGTGTTAAAGTTTTATAATAATAAAATAACTAAAAATGAGTTATACAGGTTATCAGTGTAATAGATGCCATAAGGTATACAAATACCAAAAGTCCTTTTTGGATCATGTGAAAAGTCATAGCGTGCAGCATCAAATGGTCGTAAGTCGGGGTACAAATCAAGAGCAACCGCAGACATTTGTTCAAAATCGTCAACAGCACATAAATTCATTTCATCACCAGCAGCACCCTTCTCTACAGTATCCCCAATATCAACAATACGGTATGCCTAACTGTTACCCTATACCAATGTCATGGAGTAATCAGTTTTCGGCATCAGGAGTACCAATGCAATATGAGTGTCCAAGTTACAATTATAATCCCGTCACACCAGTTAATCAAATGGAGCAGTATTCCAATTTGATGCAATGGCAACCTCTTAATTATCATCAACAAGAGCAGCAGCTACAACAACAAGCTCATCAACAAGTTGTGGATATCCTTGGAGGGACTTTATACAACGATGCTATGGACATAAGTTTACCGGAAAGTGATGGAGAAGTAGAAGTAGAAGAAAAAAGAGAAGAAACTCTGTCAACTCCAATGAGTACTTCGCATGCTAGGAGAGAAGAAGAAGTCGAAGAGAATGTGAGATATTACAAAATATCGAAAGCCTTCAAAAACCATATCGCCACATATGTAATACTAAATAAAAAGGACCAACTTCTCTTGGAAGAATTTATTAAAGAAAACATGAATATTTTTATTGAGAGACTTCAAATGTCTTTGTCTAAGCATACAATAATTAAATTTCATGTGAGTATTGTGGCGGAGTACATCAAAATTGTAGAAGAAGAATTGGAGTTGTGTATTATAACACATGTAGCCAAAATGAGTTTGCTGACGAAGGCAGATAACATTGAAGAATTATTCCGTAAGCAGGTTGAGGAGATTTTAACCAAAATGTCCGAATTTGAAGAGCGAGATTCTGGTTGGACTTTGTCACGCATAGTTCGAGCAGAAATCAACATCAACAAATCTTCGCTAGTCAAAGGATCAAGTTGGATATCCACACCTGAAAAATTAGTAAGAAAATTTGCATGCATCAATATTGAAAACAGTGATGAATACTGCTTCAAGTGGTGTATAATCGCTGCCATGGATACGACCAACTATTATGATGCCAGACGTTGCAGTTCTTATAATATTCAGGACATTTCTGCAGAGACGATTGTTACGCGAAATGGTGTAGCGTTAAATTTCAAAAACTTAACTTACCCATTAGCACTAAACAAAATTAAGGAGTTCGAAGTAAATAATCCAGCAATAAGTGTTAATGTGTTTGGGTACGATGAGGGAGCAGATCAAATCATCGGTCCCTATTATGTGACCAAGGATGAAAAAGTAAAGCATGTCAACTTGTTGCTTTTGGAGAATGGTGAAGTTCATCACTACATTTTGATAAAAGACATATCAAGGTAAGTTAGAAAATTATACTAATACTCTTTAATTTTAATGATACATATACTTGTTTTTTATATTTTATGCTATGTACATTTTACTTATAAACTTTTATATATTTTTTATTATTCACAGACTTTTACGAAGTCAGATAACACAGAATGGACACAAATTACATTTCTGCAACACCTGTCTCCAATACACACATAACGAAAATGGTATGAGTAGCCATAAGGCGGAATGCGGCAAAATAGTGACAACTATGCCGTCAGGTCCAGATGCAGTTCTAAGTTTTAAGGGGCATCAGAGGAAAATGGATGTCCCCTTTGTGGTGTACGCAGATTTTGAATGCATCCTGGAAGACATTAGTAATAACGTGAGTAGTAAAACCAGTCTTGTCAAAAAGCACACTCCTTGTGCTTTTAGTTACTACATTAAGTGTTTCCATAACAATAAGTTAGATAAATTAAGGGTTTATACAGGGAAAGATGCTTCACAAAAATTTGTTTCATTTTTAATTAAAGATTGTGAGGATATTTATAATAATCATTTAGTAAATAATAGGCAAATGGATACTTTATCCCCTTCTGATATTTATAATTTTTATAGTGCGCTGAATTGTCATATTTGTCAAAAATTTCTAGGTAAAGATCGCGTTAGAGATCATTGTCACATTAGCGGTAAATATAGAGGTGCAGCCCACAATAACTGTAATTTGAATTACCAAATTCCCAAGTTTATACCAGTTTACTTTCACAATTACTCAAATTATGACTCACATCTTTTTATTAAAGAACTAGGTGAAATTTCTATGCAACTGAAAGTACTCCCTCTCAATAAGGAGCTTTATATATCACTCTCGCAATTTACACAAATGAGCGATGGTCATAATCTTGAAATAAGATTTCTTGATACATTACGCTTTATGGCTGAGAGTTTAGAATCATTAGCCTGCAATTTGTCGGATAATGATTTTAACACTATAAGGTCCTTATTTCAATCAGAAAAAGAATTTCAGCTTATTAAGAAGAAAGGCATTTTCCCCTATGAGTACCTAAATTCATTTCAAAAATTAGACGAGTGCCAGCTGCCTTCACGCATTGATTTCTTTAATAAGTTGAACAATAAAGAGTGTTCATTAGAGGAATACTCACATGCTGTAGAGGTATGGAATACTTTTGGTTGCAAAACAATGAAAGATTACATGGAACTTTACTTAAAAACAGATGTCCTCTTACTGACAGATATTTTCGAGAACTTTAGAAAAGTTTGTAAAGGTATTTATGAGCTGGATCCATGTCAATACTATACCGCACCTGGACTTTCCTGGGATGCAATGTTAAAATACACAAAAATTGAACTAGAATTATTGACGGACATAGACATGTACAATTTTGTGAAAAAAGGAATACGTGGGGGAATCGTACAGTGTAGCCAAAGATATTCGAAAGCGAATAACAAATATTTGGAAGATTTCGATAAAGAGAAGCCGTCAGAGTTTCTTGTCTATTTAGACGCAAATAACCTTTACGGTTGGGCAATGTCGGAATATCTTCCTCATGGTGGGTTCAGATGGTTATCGCAAGACGAGCTGAATCTGGATCCAAACAGCATAGCTGACAATGGAACAGATGGATATGTATATGAGGTCACTTTAGATTATCCTTCTCACTTACATGACTTGCATAATGACCTACCTTTTTGCGCTGAAAATAAAAAAGCACTGCAAGCGAAGTATAACAAGTTGATAACCGATTTCTCTACAAAGCAATCATACGTGATACACTTTAGAGTTCTGAAACAATGCTTAGAAAATGGGTTAGTTTTAAAGAAAACACATCGTATTCTAGCATTTAAACAATCTCCATGGTTAAAAGGCTATATTGACAGTAGTTGTGAACTATCGCTCCTGTGGCAATTAAAATTGTTAAATTGTTGCTGAAATTGTTAAATTTGGGTAATTAAAATTTGAAAATTTTAAAATTCTTGAAATTTGATACCTACGAGGGTGGTTAGATAAGTCCTTTAAATATTTTTCGAGGGTGGTTCAATAAGTCTGTCTTTTTCCTAATGCCTACAGCATGCATGATAATTTTTCCTAATGCCTACGGCAATGCATGATAATTTTTTCAAATGCCGACGGCAATACATGATTATTTTTTTTCCTAATGCCGACGGCAATACATACTTATTTTTCCTAATGCCTACGGCAATACATAATACAATACAAATGCATACAATACAAATGCCGACGGAAAAACATGATTATTATTTTCTAATGCTCCCAGTGTTGCCATACTGTAGAAATTTGTTATCGTAATACTATATCAGTAATATCAGAGAAAGAAGGTTTTATGACTACTAGGTCATATAGTTTCATATGAATCATGGGAATGTGCTTGTGTGATTTCATCACACTAATAAATTCTTATAAAATAAAATAATTAAATAAATTAATAAAATAATTAAATAAATTATTTTATTTATTTATAAAACGTTCTCATGTATGTGAACACCCCTAATGCTTGTGTGTGGGGGGTCCAGCTTGTTTGTCGCTGGTAAGCTTATATTCTGTTTATTTGTTTAAGAAATATATTTGTATGTATGTGTGTATGATGTATGTATGTATGTATGTATGTATGTACGATCGAAAGAACTTGTGCGTGGAATATTTTGTGGCTATGTAGAATACATTTATATTTTGCAACGTAATCATTTTCTTTGTCTACGATTATTTTAAAGCAGCAAAGTTTCAACTAAGTACAGTCATCAGCAGAGAAACAAAAAGTTAAAACTGTGAATGCTGCAAGGATACTGCTACTAATTTTCATATAAATACGCCAACTTTTCTAACCAACACATCAGTACTTTATTGTATTTACAAGTAGTATCATCAGCAATTGTGTTAAAGTTTTATAATAATAAAATAACTAAAAATGAGTTATACAGGTTATCAGTGTAATAGATGCCATAAGGTATACAAATACCAAAAGTCCTTTTTGGATCATGTGAAAAGTCATAGCGTGCAGGATCAAATGGTCGTAAGTCGGGGTACAAATCAAGAGCAACCGCAGACATTTGTTCAAAATCGTCAACAGCACATAAATTCATTTCATCACCAGCAGCACCCTTCTCTACAGTATCCCCAATATCAACAATACGGTATGCCTAACTGTTACCCTATACCAATGTCATGGAGTAATCAGTTTTCGGCATCAGGAGTACCAATGCAATATGAGTGTCCAAGTTACAATTATAATCCCGTCACACCAGTTAATCAAATGGAGAAGTATTCCAATTTGATGCAATGGCAACCTCTTAATTATCATCAACAAGAGCAGCAGCTACAACAACAAGCTCATCAACAAGGTGTGGATATCCTTGGAGGGACTTTATACAACGATGCTATGGACATAAGTTTACCGGAAAGTGATGGAGAAGTAGAAGAAAAAAGAGAAGAAACTCTGCCAGCTGCAATGAGTACTTCGCATGCTAGGAGAGAAGAAGAAGTCGAAGAGAATGTGAGATATTACAAAATATCGAAAGCCTTCAAAAACCATATCGCCACATATGTAATACTAAATAAAAAGGACCAACTTCTCTTGGAAGAATTTATTAAAGAAAACATGAATATTTTTATTGAGAGACTTCAAATGTCTTTGTCTAAGCATACAATAATTAAATTTCATGTGAGTATTGTGGCGGAGTACATCAAAATTGTAGAAGAAGAATTGGAGTTGTGTATTATAACACATGTAGCCAAAATGAGTTTGCTGACGAAGGCAGATAACATTGAAGAATTATTCCGTAAACAGGTTGAGGAGATTTTAACCAAAATGTCCGAATTTGAAGAGCGAGATTCTGGTTGGACTTTGTCACGCATAGTTCGAGCAGAAATCAACATCAACAAATCTTCGCTAGTCAAAGGATCAAGTTGGATATCCACTCCGGAAAAACTATTAAGAAAAAAAGCTTGCATCAATATACAAAACGGTGATGAATACTGCTTCAAGTGGTGTATGATTGCTGCCATGGATACTACCAAATATAATCAAGAACGTTGCAGTACTTATAATATTCAGGACATTTCTGCAGACATTATTTCTACGCGAAATGGTGTAGCATTAAATTTCAAAAACTTAACTTACCCATTAGCACTAAACAAAATTAAGGAGTTCGAAGTAAATAATCCAGCAATAAGTGTTAATGTGTTTGGGTACGATGAGGGAGCAGATCAAATCATCGGTCCCTATTATGTGACCAAGGAGGAGAAAGTAAAGCATGTCAACTTGTTGCTTTTGGAGAATGGTGAAGTTCATCACTACATACTGATAAAGAACATATCAAAGTAAGTTAGAAAATTATACTAATACTCTTTAATTTTAATGATACATTTACTTGTCTTATATATTTTATAATAGAGACATTTTACTAATAAACTTTTATATATTTTTTCTCATTCACAGACTTTTGACGAATCAAATAACCACCGATAGACATAAATTACTTTTTTGTAATAGCTGTCTACAGTATAGTCATAGGGAGAATGTCATGAGTAATCATAAGGCGGAATGCGGCAAAATCGTGACAACTATGCCGTCAGGTCCAGATGCAGTTCTAAGTTTTAAGGGGCATCAGAGGAAAATGGATGTCCCCTTTGTGGTGTACGCAGATTTTGAATGCATCCTGGAAGACATTAGTAATAACGTGAGTAGTAAAACCAGTCTTGTCAAAAAGCACACTCCTTGTGCTTTTAGTTACTACATTAAGTGTCTCCATAACAATAAGTTAGATAAATTAAGGGTTTATACAGGGAAAGATGCTTCACAAAAATTTGTTTCATTTTTAATTAAAGATTGTGAGGATATTTATAATAATCATTTAGTAAATAATAGGCAAATGGATATTTTATCCCCTTCTGATATTTATAATTTTTATAGTGCGGTGAATTGTCATATTTGTCAAAAATTTCTAGGTAAAGATCGCGTTAGAGATCATTGTCACATTAGCGGTAAATAAAGAGGTGCAGCCCACAATAACTGTAATTTGAATTACCAAATTCCCAAGTTTATACCAGTTTACTTTCACAATTACTCAAATTATGACTCACATCTTTTTATTAAAGAACTAGGTGAAATTTCTATGCAACTGAAAGTACTCCCTCTCAATAAGGAGCTTTATATATCACTCTCGCAATTTACAGAAATGAGCGATGGTCATAATCTTGAAATAAGATTTCTTGATACATTACGCTTTATGGCTGAGAGTTTAGAATCATTAGCCTGCAATTTGTCGGATAATGATTTTAACACTATAAGGTCCTTATTTCAATCAGAAAAAGAATTTCAGCTTATTAAGAAGAAAGGCATTTTCCCCTATGAGTACCTAAATTCATTTCAAAAATTAGACGAGTGCCAGCTGCCTTCACGCAGTGATTTCTTTAATAAGTTGAACAATAAAGAGTGTTCTTTAGAGGAATACTCACATGCTGTAGAGGTATGGAATACTTTTGGGTGCAAAACAATGAAAGATTACATGGAACTTTACTTAAAAACAGATGTCCTCTTACTGACAGATATTTTCGAGAACTTTAGAAAAGTTTGTAAAGGCATTTATGAGCTGGATCCATGTCAATACTATACCGCACCTGGACTTTCCTGGGATGCAATGTTAAAATACACAAAAATTGAACTAGAATTATTGACGGACATAGACATGTACAATTTTATGAAAAAAGGTATACGTGGGGGAATCGTACAGTGTAGCCAAAGATATTCGAAAGCGAATAACAAATATTTGGAAGATTTCGATAAAGAAAAGCCCTCGGAGTTTCTTGTCTATTTAGACGCAAATAACCTTTACGGTTGGGCAATGTCGGAATATCTTCCTCATGGGGGGTTCAGATGGTTATCGCAAGACGAGCTGAATCTGGATCCAAACAGCATATCTGACAATGGAACAGACGGTTATGTTTATGAGGTCACTTTAGATTATCCTTCTCACTTACATGACTTGCATAATGACCTACCTTTTTGCGCTGAAAATAAAAAACCACTGCAAGCGAAGTATAACAAGTTGATAACCGATTTCTCTTCAAAGCAATCATACGTGATACACTTTAGAGTTCTTAAACAATGCTTAGAAAATGGCTTAGTTTTAAAGAAAACACATCGTATTCTAGCATTTAAACAATCTCCATGGTTAAAAGGCTATATTGACCTTAATACCAGACATAGAGCCACTGCTAAAAATGCTTTTGAAAAAAACTTTTTCAAACTACTTAATAATGCAGTCTATGGTAAAACCATGGAAAATGTGGATAAGAGGAGAGATGTTAAAATTGTCAATAATTGGGAGAGAACGAATCGGAACCATTTGGGGGCTCAAGATTGGATATCAAAACCAAATTTTCATAGTTTATCTATATTTTCCGAAGATCTGGTAGCAATCGAAATGACTAGAGTCAAAACCTGCTACAATAAACCAATTTACTTAGGATTTTGTGTACTTGAATTGTCCAAATGGAAAATGTATAATTTTCATTACGGGTACATGCAACCTAAGTTTAAGACAAAACTCTCATTGAACTATATGGATACGGACTCTTTTATATATTCAATAAAGACGGATGACTTTTACGCTGACATAAAAAATGACATAGAAGAACATTTTGATACATCGGACTATCCCACGGACAATACTTATAATTTCCCATTAATAAATAAAAAAGTTTTAGGCATGATGAAAGATGAAAACTGCGGTAAGATAATGACAGAATTTGTTGGGCTGCGATCAAAAATGTACTCATTCAGTGTACAAAATCAAAATGACGTTAAAAAATCAAAGGGGGTAAAAAGATCCATATTAGATAAATATAGTTTAGCTACTTATAGAAACTGTTTATTCAATAAGACTAATGTATACGATAATATGTTAACATTTAAATCTAAGCTTCACCATATATATACTAGTAAATTAAATAAGGTAGTCTTAAGTTATGGAGACGATAAGAGAAAAATTAGGTCAAATAATATTAACACATATGCATGGTATCATTTTCGTATTAAGGAAACTAACCCTGAATACGAACTTGATATGTTGCTAGATGAAATTGCTAGAATGCAAGAAAATAGCTAAAATTAGTTAATTTTTAGTTAAGTAGTTAATTTTTAAATTGTATATAAAATCTTAGTTATTAAGAAACATTATTGTAAACAAAATCCTATTTATTGTTGTTAAAATGATTTTAAATAAAATCCTAAAAGCTTAATCCCAATTTTCTATTTGCCAATGATATGTACTAATTATGTATTTTAAATTATAAATAAAAAGACATTAAAGAGTTTGTAAAATATAAATGTTTGTGCTTTTTTATTTAATATTTTCAGTTATTTCATAAAGAAATTTAAGACATAAATGACCACAGGTAAATGTATTGAAATTCTGATGTTGATTATAGTTGTATTTTATATTTGTACCAAGATATTTGACTACTTCCGAAGGAGGTTGTAAGTTTCCAAAGCTGTCGAAATATTCTTTTTCATTGTTGTTTTTATAATATGCTACCCAATGTGTACCAGGTCCTGTTGATACGTCTAAATTGATTATTCCACATTCTATTTTCTTTGTTCGTTTTGGTAGAGTATTCAACATGAAAACTCCTCTAAAATATGGAATATTTATAGAGAAACGGTTTAGGTCCTCATCAGATAGTGGTCTGTTGGGTAGCATCTCTAATAGTTTTTTGAATCCTCTTTGAAAACTAAACCATAACCCTTTTTATATGGTTTTAAGTAAAGTCCCTTTCCAACTGCAATAGATTCCATCGCTTTATTATGTCTAGTTGCTTCATCAAGTTGATTTTTTGCATTCTTTGTTGCATTTACAGCTTTAGCTATAGCAGCACCTCCAGTTGTTAGACTACCAATTGCACCCAGAGCAGTTAAAATCGGTATTAGAGGCAAAAACCCACCAATTTTTGGGACACGTATTACACGTGGTACTATAATTTGAGATTTTCTTCCTTTTAATGATTTGTTGATAGTTTTTCGGGCAATTTTAATTGCTGAGTTAATATCTAATGGTTTTTCCTTCTTTAGTATTTTTGTTGCAGCTCTAATTGATGTTCTAAACAGTTTTTTATCATTTAGCTTGTTCTTTTTAACATTTTTCTTTTTCTCCACACCCATACCAAATTTTGTTTTGGCTTTCATTGCGTTAGTAACCATATAGGCAAATGATTTTTCACCAATACTACTATCTTTTGATAAAACTCGATCCCAAGCTGAATTTACAAGTATTTTATCAGCCTTGTGTCTAGTGCTTAAATCCTTATTTTTCGAATAAGCTATATCGTGATCTTTACAAGCAGAGTCCAATAAATTAATTCCTTTATCACCTCGATTTAAACGTTTTTGTAGTTTTGTTCCAGGTCCACAGTACTGATATCCAGGAAGATGAAGTTCAACAGGTAGAGAGTTTATTATTTTATCTACTATACCTCCTCCAACGAAGGTGTTTTTATGACTAAACGTTTTCTGATATCGTATAACCATATTATCTGATTTTTTCTATAATAAGAGGTAACATTTATGAAATGTATTTAGTTACAAAAATGCAGTTAGTGAAACAACATAAAAATATTTTAGTTCGTAATATTGATGAATCATCGAACATCACTTCAAAAATAAAGCACAGCCCCCTCTTACCAAATTCTCTTCGTGCTCTAATAGTGGGACCATCAAATTGTGGAAAGACTAATGTTATGATCGGCTTACTAGAAAGTCCTAATGGACTCAAGTTTAAAAACATCTATTTATACTCAAAATCTCTTTATCAACCCAAATATGAGTACTTGAAGAAACTAATTTCACCAATTAAAGGAATGGGATATTATACATTCACCGATAATGAATCAGTTATTCCACCTGACGAAGCTAAAACTAATTCAATTATGATATTTGATGATGTTGCATGTGAAAAGCAGAATAATATACGTACATATTTTTGTATGGGGCGACATAGGGATATTGATTCATTCTACTTGTGTCAAACTTATACTAGAATTCCCAAGCATTTAATAAGAGACAATGCAAATGTTATTATAATGTTTAAGCAAGATGATACAAATATGAAGCATGTTTATAGGGATCATGTTGGCAGCGATATGAGTTACGAAAAGTTCCAAGAAATTTGTAGAGAATGTTGGAAGGATAAATATGGCTTTTTAGTGATAAGCAAAGATAATGAATTAAATGATGGTCGCTACAGAAAGCAATTTGACTTTTTCATAACTATATAAAATACTTCTCATAAAAGATTGACTTTAGTTATTAATCTAACTTTAAACTTGATACATCTATTTGCTATAACCTCATCCGATACCTGATAAGCTGATCTCCAAACTATACCAGCTACCTGAAAACCATACCAGCTCCTGATAACCTGATCTAAAAACCAGACCAGGTCCTGATAAGCTGATCTGAAAACCAGACCAGGTCCTGAAAAGCTGATCTGAAAACCAGACCAGGTCCTGATAAGCTGATCTAAAAACCAGACCAGGTCCTGAAAAGCTGATCTGAAAACCAGACCAGGTTCTGATAAGCTGATCTAAAAACCAGACCAGGTCCTGATAAGCTGATCTAAAAACCAGACCAGGTCCTGAAAAGCTGATCTGAAAACCAGACCAGGTCCTGATAAGCTGATCTGAAAACCAGACCAGGTCCTGAAAAGCTGATCTGAAAACCAGACCAGGTCCTGATAAGCTGATCTGAAAACCAGACCAGGTCCTGAAAAGCTGATCTCATTGCTGATACCTGTTATTTGCCCTTAGCAAACATGGATGAGAAAATTTTAAAACAGTTGGTGTTGACAAGGAATGTGTTGAAGAAAAAGCTTCGTAGTATAAAAACTGGTGAAATAGATACACGTGAACAATTAAGAGATACATTCAAACCTATAACAGAACCTCTTAAAGAATTCATAAATAGTTCTAAAAATTTTAAAAGAATTCGTATAAAAGAAGAAAGTAACATCAAGACAGAAGTTGAAAATAATACAAGTTTAAAGCCTGAAAACCCATCAGTCAAGACAGAGACAAGTACACCAAAAAAACTAGTAGAAGGGACAATTTTTGATAATACCATCTTATTTAATGATGTTAATACTGAAAATGATGATGATGACGATGAAGATGATTTTTACTCACAGACTTCCAATACAGAATATACTTATACTGATTTATCAGTTTTGGAAGGAAGAAATGAGTTAGATACAAACTATGGCCCACATAAAGATTACAATAATGAATGGAAATTTGGTGATAGTAGCCTAAAACTGAATGAAGATAAAATACAAGTTGGTGGTCAAATATGGGCTCTAACACCAGGACTATTTTCTCTAATGTTTCATAAAATACCAAAAAATTACGATAAATTTGAACTTGAAATCTATAAAAAGATTTTAATTACTACTAATGCATATAGAAGAGACTTTAAACCTGATGGTCAAATTAAGGGTACTAGAGGATATAAATATAAATATATTATTAAGAAATTTATTGATGAGAAAAACCAGAAGAATTTACCTGAATCAACAGGGTCTAAGCCCAAAGGTAGCTATTTAGGTGAGGGAATGATGCAAGTTAACATCAATAATCCCAACTATATATACTGGGACGATCCAAATGAGTTAGTAGATAGACTTCGACTACTGCTCGCATCACAAGGTGCAGGTCATACTAATCACAATAACGAAATTGTATCAATTATTGAAGAACTACGTGAAGCGAATATAATACACTAACTTTAATAAACTAAATAGAGTATGTCTGTTGATAAATTTGGACACTATTTAAACGATACTAGCAGCACAATTTCTTTGAAAAATGCACCTAAACTGCTGGGGTTCTTTGTGGATACGAACAACAACATTGATGTCCAAAACAAAAGGATCAAAAATGTTGCAAAAGCTCTGGAGGAAAACGATGTTATCAATAAATTGTTTTTGCAAACTCAAATCGAAAAATTAGAAGAGAAATTATTAACATACTTTAAGGGGGATAATACTATAATACGAGAAGATATTCAAATGCAAATTGAGGAACTACAACGCGAAATAAAATTATATATAGAAGAAAATTATAAAATTGAAAAAGATATTCTACATATTAAAACATCCTTTGAAGAACAAATTGAACAGCTTAATGAAAAAATTTATAGATTAGAAAATTATATGTTTGTATCAATAGCTGAAAGTGCGTCAAGCAGATCACAACACTCTGCAAAAAATCTTTAAAAACAACTTAATGTCTTCAAAAAGAAAT
Source organism: Tachina grossa (assembly GCA_949987645.1). Taxonomy (NCBI): domain Eukaryota; kingdom Metazoa; phylum Arthropoda; class Insecta; order Diptera; family Tachinidae; genus Tachina; species Tachina grossa. The sequence continues at coordinate 16,208,237 of OX465279.1, read as the reverse complement.
TTAGTAAATGAACTCCATAAGCAAGCACGAAAACAATTTGTGCGTCGCAGAGTTGTAATGAAAGGAATAGATGATCTTTGGCAAGCTGATTTAGTTGAAATGGGGAACTATTCTAAAGAAAATAGAAATTATCGATTTTTGTTGACTGTAATTGACACATTCTCAAAATTTGCATGGGCAGTACCGCTAAAAACAAAAACAGCACTCGAAACAACCAAGGCAATGGAAGATATTTTTGAATTGGGACGAGTACCAAAAAACTTACAAACAGATGATGGAAAAGAATTTTTCAACAAACACTTTGGAAAATTAATGCATAAATACAACATTAATCACTACTCAACATATAGCATTATGAAAGCATCAATAGTAGAACGATTTAATAGAACATTGAAAGGAATGATGTGGAAAGAATTTAGTTATAATGGTTCATATAAGTGGATTGATATATACAAGGATTTACTCAATGCATACAATAGAAAAGTTCATCGTACCATTAAAATGGCTCCTATTAAAGTCAACTCAACAAATGAGGAAAAGCTGCTAAATACAGTATACAGTCATTTGAAAATGTATAAAATGTCAAAATTTAATGTGGGAGATCATGTTCGCATAAGCAAATATAAGCACACATTTGAAAAAGGTTATACTCCAAATTGGACTACAGAAATTTTCACAATTACAAGAGTTCAAAATACAAATCCTGCAACATACATATTAGAAGACTATCTTGGCAATCCTATTAAAGGTGGCTTCTATACTGAGGAACTTTCAAAAACTAGATTTCCAAATACATATCTAGTTGAAAAGGTTCTTAAAATTAAAGGGAAGGAGGTATATGTTAAATGGCTGGGATTTTCTAATCAACATAATTCTTGGATAAGTAAAGATGAAATATTATAGTTGGAAGAAAAACTAAATTAGAAACAACAACAACATCAATAGCAACAACAACAATAGCATTAATATTAAGAAACTAATGTTAATTTTAAAATGAGAAAAAGTTTTAAATAAAATATGTAAATCATACTTATAAACCATACTGTGTTCTAAACATTATTTAATTGTAATCAGACTGTTATAATGTCAATAACACTTACTCTGAGCTCTAACTCATTAGAACTATCTGCTAGTTACTTTCCTCCTATTGAATTACTGATTAACTGATTTTCATTCATACAACAGTATTCCAAATGTAGACACCTACAACAATATGTTTCATATAGGGGAACATATAATTGAAATACCAATTGGATCTTACGAATTAAATAATATAGTTGATTTTATAGAAGAGGAATACAAACGACTCTGCCCAGCAAATAAGATTTTTATTGAAGCCAATAACAATACAATGCAAGTTAAAGTTAATAGTTCCAAGGATCTTGTATATTTTAATAAAGACAATACAATTGGAAAACTTTTAGGATTCAATAGCAAAATCCTAACACCAAACAAATATTATTATTCAGATCTTCCAGTTAATATTTTTAAAGTGAATCTCTTGCGAATTGAAAGTAGTATCGCTATGAACACATATATGAATAACTCGAAATCGCATACACTTCATGAATTTCCGATTAATGTGCCTCCAGGCTATAAAATAGATGAGGTTCCAAGAAATCTTATCTATTTACCTGTAAACACCAGAGAGATAAGTTCACTAGCGCTGCGCGTACTGGATCAACACGGTGATTTAATTAATTTCCGAGGAGAGGAAATTACAATACGAATACATTTAAGACCAACTAAATAATGCTAATATACAACACAAATACATTGAAAAATATAGCAGCAGCAAGAACAACAACAACAACATTAAAGCGACCAGCTCAACAAAAAGCTCTAACAACATCAAATAAAAATTTTCTAAAGTCCTTGAATTTTAAATTGAAGACAAAATGAGTTCAATAATAGATGTCTTAGATAAACCCTTGTCTGATAAGAATATAATCAAAAAGGACTATCATACATATGTACCATACTTACAATCTTACAACAATAATGATGAAATTAGAATTTCAATACAAAATCAAGATTTGTATGTGCTACCCAGTGAGAGCTACATTTATGTAGAGGGATTTGTTGTCGATGATAATAAGGCCAAATCTTCTTCTTCTTCTTCTTCTTCGGAGAACTTTTTATTAAAAAACAACTTTGTGGCATATCTATTTGATGAAATTCGCTATGAGCTCAATGGAATTGAAATTGACCATACAAGATATTTAGGAGCCACAAGCACTATAAAAAATTTGGTTTCTCTGTCACCAACAGAAAACAATGTGATGCAAAATGCTGGATGGAACAAAATTGACGATGTCACTCTTGAAAATGGATTTTTCAATTTTTATGTACCTCTAAAAATGCTTCTAGGATTCGCCGAAGACTACAACAAAGTTATACTAAATGGAAAACATGAATTGATACTCTTGCGCAATAAGAATGATGAAAATCTTGTACGCTCGAGTGTTTCTACTGAAAAAGCTAAACTTACAATTTCACTCATCTCATGGAGAATCCCACATGTACAATTATCCGACTTTAGCAAATTGAATATGATAAAAATTATTAACAATGGTGCTTCTATACCTATGGCATTTCGCAGTTGGGATTGTCATGTTAATCCACAATTAAACACAGGTACTAGCCATATTTGGAATGTTAAACTGGCTGCAAATAGAGAACGCCCCCGTTTTGTATTGATTGCTTTTCAACAAGAAAATAAGTTTGTTCATTGTGATTTGACTAATTTAAAAGTACATTTAAATTCAGTCTCATATCCATATGATGATCTTAACATAAAGTTCAAAAATGAACGATATGCAATTCTATATGATATGTATCTAAGATTCCAACAAAGTTACTATATGAGGGAATCTCAACCGCTTCTATCTGCATCAGAGTTTAAGACAAAAGCTCCTATTATTGTAGTAGATGTCAGTCATCAGAATGAATCACTCAATAATGGACCGATTGATATAAAAATAGCATTTGAAACAGCAACTAATATTGTAGCAAAGACATCAGCTTACATAATATAATATAATATAATAGAATATATACCCATCAAAGGACAAGTTCGAAAAGTCTTATAAATTGAGTAATATGGAAAATAACACAATTTTTATAGACGTACAAGGTTTCAAAAGTAATTCAAATGATTTCATCGCAAAAGAAGTAGCGATTGTTTTCAACAATTATGAATATAACAATTTCATTATAAAACCACCATTTGATTTTAAATGCTTATCAATAAAAAAGCAAAGAGAAGCAAAGTGGCTAACGAAAAACTATCATCACCTCAGCTGGACTGCTGGATCAGTTTCTTTTGAAAGCGTTTGCAATTTTTTAAAAGCCAACGCAAGATGTTCTAAAATTTATGTAAAAGGTGAAGAGAAAAGACGATGGTTGGAAAAAATTTTATGCCGAAAAATTTTTAACGTTGAGGATATAGGCTGTATCAACTTTAAACAAATGGAGATTAAGTATCCAGAATATTTTTATTGTAATTATCATAAACTTGGTGTTTGCGCATTAAAAAATGCTATTTTACTAACAAAAGAAATATCTTGCTTTAAATGAATTTTTACACTCTTTAAAATATTAATGTATGTATTATTATAAAATTTTAAAAAACTTTAAACAATAAATGTATAGAAAAATAAAAAATCTACAAGTGTTTTCTTATTTCAAAAACAAACTACATAAAGGAAAGAGAAGGAAGTGGGAAGGAGGAGGAGAAGTTAGCATTTTTGCTAACTTGCAAATTTTTACTTTTTGTTTCTCTGCTTATGACTGTAGTTAGTTGAAACTTGCTGCCTTAAAATAATCGCAGCCAAAGAAAATGATTACGTTGCAAAATATAAATGTATTCTACACAGCCACAAAATATTCCACGCACAAGTTCTTTCGATCGCACATACATACATACATACATACAAACATCATACACATATACATACATACATACATACATGCATGCATGCATCATACACACATACATACCTACATACAAATATATTTCTTAAACAAATAAACAGAATATAAGCTTACCAGCGACAAACAAGCTGGACCCCCCACACACAAGCATTAGGGGTGTTCACATACATGAGAACGTTTTATAAATAAATAAAATAATTTATTTAATTATTTTATTAATTTATTTAATTATTTTATTTTATAAGAATTTATTAGTGTGATGAAATCACACAAGCACATTCCCATGATTCATATGAAACTATATGACCTAGTAGTCATAAAACCTTCTTTCTCTGATATTACTGATATAGTATTACGATAACAAATTTCTACAGTATGGCAACACTGGGAGCATTAGAAAATAATAATCATGTTTTTCCGTCGGCATTTGTATTGTATGCATTTGTATTGTATTATGTATTGCCGTAGGCATTAGGAAAAATAAGTATGTATTGCCGTCGGCATTAGGAAAAAAAATAATCATGTATTGCCGTCGGCATTTGAAAAAATTATCATGCATTGCCGTAGGCATTAGGAAAAATTATCATGCATGCTGTAGGCATTAGGAAAAAGACAGACTTATTGAACCACCCTCGAAAAATATTTAAAGGACTTATCTAACCACCCTCGTAGGTATCAAATTTCAAGAATTTTAAAATTTTCAAATTTTAATTACCCAAATTTAACAATTTCAGCAACAATTTAACAATTTTAATTGCCACAGGAGCGATAGTTCACAACTACTATTGACCTAAATACCAGACATAGAGCCACTGCTAAAAATGCTTTTGAAAAAAACTTTTTCAAGCTACTTAATAATGCAGTCTATGGTAAAACCATGGAAAATGTGGATAAGAGGAGAGATGTTAAAATTGTCAATAATTGGGAGAGAACGAATTGTAATCGTTTGGGGGCTCAAGATTGGATATCAAAACCAAATTTTCATAGTTTATCTATATTTTCCGAAGATCTGGTAGCAATCGAAATGACTAGAGTCAAAACCTGCTACAATAAACCAATTTACTTAGGATTTTGTGTACTTGAATTGTCCAAATGGAAAATGTATAATTTTCATTACGGGTACATGCAACCTAAGTTTAAGACAAAACTCTCCTTGAACTATATGGATACGGACTCTTTTATATATTCAATAAAGACGGATGACTTTTACACTGACATTAAAAATGACATAGAAGAACATTTTGATACATCGGACTATCCCACGGTCAATACTTATAATTTCCCATTAATAAATAAAAAAGTTTTAGGCATGATGAAAGATGAAAACATCGGTAAGATAATGACAGAATTTGTTGGGCTGCGATCAAAAATGTACTCATTCAGTGTACAAAATCAAAATGACGTTAAAAAATCAAAGGGGGTAAAAAGATCCATATTAGATAAATATAGTTTAGCTACTTATAGAAACTGTTTATTCAATAAGACTAATGTATACGATAATATGTTAACATTTAAATCTAAGCTTCACCATATATATACTAGTAAATTAAATAAGGTAGTCTTAAGTTATGGAGACGATAAGAGAAAAATTAGGTCAAATAATATTAACACATATGCATGGTATCATTTTCGTATTAAGGAAACTAACCCTGAATACGAACTTGATATGTTGCTAGATGAAATTGCTAGAATGCAAGAAAATAGCTAAAATTAGTTAATTTTTAGTTAAGTAGTTAATTTTTAAATTGTATATAAAATCTTAGTTATTAAGAAACATTATTGTAAATAAAATCCTATTTATTGTTGTTAAAATGATTTTAAATAAAATCCTATTTATTAAGAAAAATTATTGTACATAAAATCCTATTTATTAAGAAAAATGATTGTAAATAAAATTCTATTTATTAAGAAAAACTATTGTACATATGTATATGAGTTTTTAAGAAAAAATTTGAAATAAAATATTGAAAAAAGAAGTAAATGTGTGAATGACTTTTATTTCTTTATTGGCTTTACTTCGTTGGATAAAAAAAATGATATCTTCCATATCGCTTAAACATGCACAGTCTTGATTTCTTTAAGAGGATCTGCACAAGACAAATTGAATTTCACAATATTATGAAATTCCATTAAATTTCATTAGATATTTTCATAAAGAGAAACAATTAAGATAATCGGATAAGTCCTTATATTTTTCACTACATACAAGTTTCTCTTATTTTCTAATCGAAAAAGCTTAATCGGTGAGAGCGAGCTGAGTGAATTTCTAATTCAAAATTCCCAATTTTCTATTTGCCAATGATATGTACTAATTATGTATTTTAAATTATAAATAAAAAGACATTAAAGAGTTTGTAAAATATAAATGTTTGTGTTTTTTATTTAATATTTTCAGTTATTTCATAAAGAAATTTAAGACATAAATGACCACAGGTAAATGTATTGGAATTCTGATGTTGATTATAGTTGTATTTTATATTTGTACCAAGATATTTGACTACTTCCGAAGGAGGTTGTAAGTTTCCAAAGCTGTCGAAATATTCTTTTTCATTGTTGTTTTTATAATATGCTACCCAATGTGTACCAGGTCCTGTTGATACGTCTAAATTGATTATTCCACATTCTATTTTCTTTGTTCGTTTTGGTAGAGTATTCAACATGAAAACTCCTCTAAAATATGGAATATTTATAGAGAAACGGTTTAGGTCCTCATCAGATAGTGGTCTGTTGGGTAGCATCTCTAATAGTTTTTTGATTCCTCTTTGAAAACTAAACCATAACCCTTTTTATATGGTTTTAAGTAAAGTCCCTTTCCAACTGCTATAGATTCCATCGCTCTATTATGTCTAATTGCTTCATCAAGTTGATTTTTTGCATTCTTTGTTGCATTAACAGCTTTAGCTATAGCAGCACCTCCAGTTGTTAGACTACCAATTGCACCCAGAGCAGTTAAAATCGGTATTAGAGGCAAAAACCCACCAATTTTTGGGACACGTATTACACGTGGTACTATAATTTGAGATTTTCTTCCTTTTAATGATTTGTTGATAGTTTTTCGGGCAATTTTAATTGCTGAGTTAATATCTAATGGTTTTTCCTTCTTTAGTATTTTTGTTGCAGCTCTAATTGATGTTCTAAACAGTTTTTTATCATTTAGCTTGTTCTTTTTAACATTTTTCTTTTTCTCCACACCCATACCAAATTTTGTTTTGGCTTTCATTGCGTTAGTAACCATATAGGCAAATGATTTTTCACCAATACTACTATCTTTTGATAAAACTCGATCCCAAGCTGAATTTTCAAGTATTTTATCAGCCTTGTGTCTAGTGCTTAAATCCTTATTTTTCGAATAAGCTATATCGTGATCTTTACAAGCAGAGTCCAATAAATTAATTCCTTTATCACCTCGATTTAAACGTTTTTGTAGTTTTGTTCCAGGTCCACAGTACTGATATCCAGGAAGATGAAGTTCAACAGGTAGAGAGTTTATTATTTTATCTACTATACCTCCTCCAACGAAGGTGTTTTTATGACTAAACGTTTTCTGATATCGTATAACCATATTATCTGATTTTTTCTATAATAAGAGGTAACATTTATGAAATGTATTTAGTTACAAAAATGCAGTTAGTGAAACAACATAAAAATATTTTAGTTCGTAATATTGATGAATCATCGAACATCACTTCAAACATAAAGCATAGCCCCCTCTTACCAAATTCTATTCGTGCTCTAATAGTGGGACCATCAAATTGTGGAAAGACTAATGTTATGATCGGCTTACTAGAAAGTCCTAATGGACTCAAGTTTGAAAACATCTATTTATACTCAAAATCTCTTTATCAACCCAAATATGAGTACTTGAAGAAACTAATTTCACCAATTAAAGGAATGGGATATTATACATTCACCGATAATGAATCAGTTATTCCACCTGACGAAGCTAAAACTAATTCAATTATGATATTTGATGATGTTGCATGTGAAAAGCAGAATAATATACGTACATATTTTTGTATGGGGCGACATAGGGATATTGATTCATTCTACTTGTGTCAAACTTATACTAGAATTCCCAAGCATTTAATAAGAGACAATGCAAATGTTATTATAATGTTTAAGCAAGATGATACAAATATGAAGCATGTTTATAGGGATCATGTTGGCAGCGATATGAGTTACGAAAAGTTCCAAGAAATTTGTAGAGAATGTTGGAAGGATAAATATGGCTTTTTAGTGATAAGCAAAGATAATGAATTAAATGATGGTCGCTACAGAAAGCAATTTGACTTTTTCATAACTATATAAACTACTTCTCATAAAAGATTGACTTTAGTTATTAATCTAACTTTAAACTTGATACATCTATTTGCTATAACCTCATCCGATACCTGATAAGCTGATTTCCAAACTATACCAGCTACCTGAAAACCAGACCAGCTCCTGATAAGCTGATCTAAAAACCAGACCAGGTCCTGATAAGCTGATCTGAAAACCAGACCAGGTCCTGATAAGCTGATCTGAAAACCAGACCAGGTCCTGAAAAGCTGATCTGAAAACCAGACCAGGTCCTGATAAGCTGATCTGAAAACCAGACCAGCTCCTGAAAAGCTGATCTGAAAACCAGACCAGGTCCTGATAAGCTGATCTGAAAACCAGACCAGGTCCTGAAAAGCTGATCTGAAAACCAGACCAGGTCCTGAAAAGCTGATCTGAAAACCAGACCAGGTCCTGAAAAGCTGATCTCATTGCTGATACCTGTTATTTGCCCTTAGCAAACATGGATGAGAAAATTTTAAAACAGTTGGTGTTGACAAGGAATGTGTTGAAGCAAAAGCTTCGTAGTATAAAAACTGGTGAAATAGATACACGTGAACAATTAAGAGATACATTCAAACCTATAACAGAACCTCTTAAAGAATTCATAAATAGTTCTAAAAATTTTAAAAGAATTCGTATGAAAGAAGAAAGTAACATCAAGACAGAAGTTGAAAATAATACAAGTTTAAAGCCTGAAAACCCATCAGTCAAGATAGAGACAAGTACACCAAAAAAACTAGTAGAAGAGACAATTTTTGATAATACCATCTTATTTAATGATGTTAATACTGAAAATGATGATGATGATGATGAAGATGATTTTTACTCACAGACTTCCAATACAGAATATACTTATACTGATTTATCAGTTTTGGAAGGAAGAAATGAGTTAGATACAAACTATGGCCCACATAAAGATTACAATAATGAATGGAAATTTGGTGATAGTAGCCTAAAACTGAATGAAGATAAAATACAAGTTGGTGGTCAAATATGGGCTCTAACACCAGGACTATTTTCTCTAATGTTTCATAAAATACCAAAAAATTACGATAAATTTGAACTTGAAATCTATAAAAAGATTTTAATTACTACTAATGCATATAGAAGAGACTTTAAACCTGATGGTCAAATTAAGGGTACTAGAGGATATAAATATAAACATATTATTAAGAAATTTATTGATGAGAAAAACCAGAAGAATTTACCTGAATCAACAGGGTCTAAGCCCAAAGGTAGCTATTTAGGTGAGGGAATGATGCAAGTTAACATCAATAATCCCAACTATATATACTGGGACGATCCAAATGAGTTAGTAGATAGACTTCGACTACTGCTCGCATCACAAGGTGCAGGTCATACTAATCACAATAACGAAATTGTATCAATTATTGAAGAACTACGTGAAGCGAATATAATACACTAACTTTAATAAACTAAATAGAGTATGTCTGTTGATAAATTTGGACACTATTTAAACGATACTAGCAGCACAATTTCTTTGAAAAATGCACCTAAACTGCTGGGGTTCTTTGTGGATACGAACAACAACATTGATGTCCAAAACAAAAGGATCAAAAATGTTGCAAAAGCTCTGGAGGAAAACGATGTTATCAATAAATTGTTTTTGCAAACTCAAATCGAAAAATTAGAAGAGAAATTATTAACATACTTTAAGGGGGATAATACTATAATACGAGAAGATATTCAAATGCAAATTGAGGAACTACAACGCGAAATAAAATTATATATAGAAGAAAATTATAAAATTGAAAAAGATATTCTACATATTAAAACATCCTTTGAAGAACAAATTGAACAGCTTAATGAAAAAATTTATAGATTAGAAAATTATATGTTTGTATCAATAGCTGAAAGTGCGTCAAGCAGATCACAACACTCTGCAAAAAATCTTTAAAAACAACTTAATGTCTTCAAAAAGAAATTTAGTAAATGAACTCCATAAGCAAGCACGAAAACAATTTGTGCGTCGCAGAGTTGTAATGAAAGGAATAGATGATCTTTGGCAAGCTGATTTAGTTGAAATGGGGAACTATTCTAAAGAAAATAGAAATTATCGATTTTTGTTGACTGTAATTGACACATTCTCAAAATTTGCATGGGCAGTACCGCTAAAAACAAAAACAGCACTCGAAACAACCAAGGCAATGGAAGATATTTTTGAATTGGGACGAGTACCAAAAAACTTACAAACAGATGATGGAAAAGAATTTTTCAACAAACACTTTGGAAAATTAATGCATAAATACAACATTAATCACTACTCAACATATAGCATTATGAAAGCATCAATAGTAGAACGATTTAATAGAACATTGAAAGGAATGATGTGGAAAAAATTTAGTTATAATGGTTCATATAAGTGGATTGATATATACAAAGATTTACTCAATGCATACAATAGAAAAGTTCATCGTACCATTAAAATGGCTCCTATTAAAGTCAACTCAACAAATGAGGAAAAGCTGCTAAATACAGTATACAGTCATTTGAAAATGTATAAAATGTCGAAATTTAATGTGGGAGATCATGTTCGCATAAGCAAATATAAGCACACATTTGAAAAAGGTTATACTCCAAATTGGACTACAGAAATTTTCACAATTACAAGAGTTCAAAATACAAATCCTGCAACATACATATAAGAAGACTATCTTGGCAATCCTATTAAAGGTGGCTTCTATACTGAGGAACTTTCAAAAACTAGATTTCCAAATACATATCTAGTTGAAAAGGTTCTTAAAATGAAAGGGAAGGAGGTATATGTTAAATGGCTGGGATTTTCTAATCAACACAATTCTTGGATAAGTAAAGATGAAATATTATAGTTGGAAGAAAAACTAAATTAGAAACAACAACAACATCAATTGCAACAACAACAATAGCATTAATATTAAGAAACTAATGTTAATTTTAAAATGAGAAAAAGTTTTAAATAAAATATGTAAATCATACTTATAAACCATACTGTGTACTAAACATTATTTAATTGTAATCAGACTGTTATAATGTCAATAACACTTACTCTGAGCTCTAACTCATCAGAACTATCTGCTAGTTACTTTCCTCCTATTGAATTACATGGTGCATATGAGTGTGCTCTAACTGATTTTCATTCATACAACAGTATTCCAAATGTAGACACCTACAACAATATGTTTCATATAGGGGAACATATAATTGAAATACCAATTGGATCTTACGAATTAAATAATATAGTTGATTTTATAGAAGAGGAATACAAACGACTCTGCCCAGCAAATAAGATTTTTATTGAAGCCAATAACAATACAATGCAAGTTAAAGTTAATAGTTCCAAGGATGTTGTATATTTTAATAAAGACAATACAATTGGAAAACTTTTAGGATTCAATAGCAAAATCCTAACACCAAACAAATATTATTATTCAGATCTTCCAGTTAATATTTTTAAAGTGAATCTCTTGCGAATTGAAAGTAGTATCGCTATGAACACATATATGAATAACTCGAAATCGCATACACTTCATGAATTTCCGATTAATGTGCCTCCAGGCTATAAAATAGATGAGGTTCCAAGAAATCTTATCTATTTACCTGTAAACACCAGAGAGATAAGTTCACTAGCGCTGCGCGTACTGGATCAACACGGTGATTTAATTAATTTCCGAGGAGAGGAAATTACAATACGAATACATTTAAGACCAACTAAATAATGCTAATATACAACACAAATACATTGAAAAATATAGCAGCAGCAAGAACAACAACAACAACATTAAAGCGACCAGCTCAACAAAAAGCTCTAACAACATCAAATAAAAATTTTCTAAAGTCCTTGAATTTTAAATTGAAGACAAAATGAGTTCAATAATAGATGTCTTAGATAAACCCTTGTCTGATAAGAATATAATCAAAAAGGACTATCATACATATGTACCATACTTACAATCTTACAACAATAATGATGAAATTAGAATTTCAATACAAAATCAAGATTTGTATGTGCTACCCAGTGAGAGCTACATTTATGTAGAGGGATTTGTTGTCGATGATAATAAGGCCAAATCTTCTTCTTCTTCTTCGGAGAACTTTTTATTAAAAAACAACTTTGTGGCATATCTATTTGATGAAATTCGCTATGAGCTCAATGGAATTGAAATTGACCATACAAGATATTTAGGAGCCACAAGCACTATAAAAAATTTGGTTTCTCTGTCACCAACAGAAAGCAATGTGATGCAAAATGCTGGATGGAACAAAATTGACGATGTCACTCTTGAAAATGGATTTTTCAATTTTTATGTACCTCTAAAAATGCTTCTAGGATTCGCCGAAGACTACAACAAAGTTATACTAAATGGAAAACATGAATTGATACTCTTGCGCAATAAGAATGATGAAGATCTTGTACGCTCGAGTGTTTCTACTGAAAAAGCTAAACTTACAATTTCACTCATCTCATGGAGAATCCCACATGTACAATTATCCGACTTTAGCAAATTGAATATTATAAAAATTATTAACAATGGTGCTTCTATACCTATGGCATTTCGCAGTTGGGATTGTCATGTTAATCCACAATTAAACACAGGTACTAGCCATATTTGGAATGTTAAACTGGCTGCAAATAGAGAACGCCCCCGTTTTGTATTGATTGCTTTTCAACAAGAAAATAAGTTTGTTCATTGTGATTTGACTAATTTAAAAGTACATTTAAATTCAGTCTCATATCCATATGATGATCTTAACATAAAGTTCAAAAATGAACGATATGCAATTCTATATGATATGTATCTAAGATTCCAACAAAGTTACTATATGAGGGAATCTCAACCGCTTCTATCTGCATCAGAGTTTAAGACAAAAGCTCCTATTATTGTAGTAGATGTCAGTCATCAGAATGAATCACTCAATAATGGACCGATTGATATAAAAATAGCATTTGAAACAGCAACTAATATTGCAGCAAAGACATCAGCTTACTGCATTCTTATTCATGATCGCATAATAGAATATATACCCATCAAAGGACAAGTTCGAAAAGTCTTATAAATTGAGTAATATGGAAAATAACACAATTTTTATAGACGTACAAGGTTTCAAAAGTAATTCAAATGATTTCATCGCAAAAGAAGTAGCGATTGTTTTCAACAATTATGAATATAACAATTTCATTATAAAACCACCTTTTGATTTTAAATGCTTATCAATAAAAAAGCAAAGAGAAGCAAAGTGGCTAACGAAAAACTATCATCACCTCAGCTGGACTGCTGGATCAGTTTCTTTTGAAAGCGTTTGCAATTTTTTAAAAGCCAACGCAAGATGTTCTAAAATTTATGTAAAAGGTGAAGAGAAAAGACGATGGTTGGAAAAAATCTTATGCCGAAAAATGTTTAACGTTGAGGATATAGGCTGTATCAACTTTAAACAAATGGAGATTAAGTATCCAGAATATTTTTATTGTAATTATCATAAACTTGGTGTTTGCGCATTAAAAAATGCTATTTTACTAACAAAAGAAATATCTTGCTTTAAATGAATTTTTTCACTCTTTAAAATATTAATGTATGTATTATTATAAAATTTTAAGCAATAAATGTATAGAAAAATAAAAAATCTACAAGTGTTTTCTTATTTCAAACACAAACTACATAAAGGAAAGAGAAGGAAGTGGGAAGGAGGAGGAGAAGTTAGCATTTTTGCTAACTTGCAAATTTTTACTTTTTGTTTCTCTGCTTATGACTGTAGTTAGTTGAAACTTGCTGCTTTAAAATAATCGCAGCCAAAGAAAATTATTACGTTGCAAAATATAAATGTATTCTACACAGCCACAAAATATTCCACGCACAAGTTCTTTCGATCGCACATACATACATACATACACACATACATACAAACATCATACACACATACATACATACATACATACATGCATGCATGCATCATACACACATACATACCTACATACAAATATATTTCATAAACAAATAAACAGAATATAAGCTTATCAGCGACAAACAAGCTGGACCCCCCACACACAAGCATTAGGGGTGTTCACATACATCAGAACGTTTTATAAATAAATAAAATAATTTATGTTATTATTTTATTCATTTATTTAATTATTTTATTTTATAAGAATTTATTAGCGTGAGGAAATCACACAAGCACATTCCCATGATTCATATGAAACCATATGACCTAGTAGTCATCAAACCTTCTTTCTCTGATATTACTGATATAGTATTACGATAACAAAATTCTACAGTATGGCAACACTGGGAGCATTAGAAAATAATAATCATGTTTTGCCGTCGGCATTTGAAAAAAATAATAATCATGTTTTGCCGTCGGCATTTGAAAAAAATAATCATGTTTTGCCGTCGGCATTAGGAAAAATTATCATGCATTGACGTAGGCATTAGGAAAAATTATCATGTATTGCCGTCGGCATTTGAAAATAATTATGTATTGCCGTAGGCATTAGGAAAAATAAGTATGTATTGCCGTCGGCATTAAGAAAAAAAAAATAATCATGTATTGCCGTCGGCATTTGAAAAAATTATCATGTTTTGCCGTCGGCATTAGGAAAAATTATCATGCATTGACGTAGGCATTAGGAAAAATTATCATGTATTGCCGTCGGCATTTGAAAATAATTATGTATTGCCGTAGGCATTAGGAAAAAGAAGTATGTATTGCCAGTAGATTAGTAATGGGGACGGACGACATGTTTTGGGAATTCAAAACCGGGAAAAAACAAAAACGATGGCAACCCTGTTACAAATGGGGGGATTTTGGGGATTTTCATGCTGATATGGTGTGTGTGTGTGAGTTTGATTCTTTGGCCATGTGTATGTATGTATACTTGTGTGCACAGCTTTTGTTGTTATTGTAGAGAAACGTTGTGCTTACAGTGCATGGATGTATGTACGTGTGGGATGTGTATGTGTCTGTGTGTGAGTCTAATTCTTTGGTTGTGTGTGCATGTATATGAGGGTGTTTGTATGTATGTATGGATGTGTGCGTGTGTGTGTGTGTGATTGTTATTTGATAGACTTATGGTTGCTGTTTTGAGTTATAGTTGGTATGCTTATGTAGGGTTATTGTATGTATGCATTTATGTTTGTGATCTCTGGGGGGGGGGAAATAATCTAATAGCTGCAGAGAGTGGCAACCCTGTTGCGAATGGAAGTCGTTAGGGAATGTATTTGGTAATGTATGTACATGTTGTTGGATTAATGTGTGTGATCTTATCTATTTTTGCTTTGAAGAATGTCATTGTTTGTGTGAGTTACATCAACACTTTTTCATACATATTTACAAATGCATGTATATATGTTTTTAAGGCTATTGACGTTGCTATTATGGAGATAGAAAATATTGTGTCGGCATAGGTTTCATATATGTTCAAGTGAATTTCAGATGTTAAATGTTTTGAATCCGATCAGGTTGATAAGAAGAGCTTTTCAATAGGGGTAGTGATATCTTTATTTCGGTATATTTTACTTTAATGTAACAATTATAAGAAAAAGCTTTTGGAGAAATACAGCAAAAACTTATAGAAGCACCTACTACCTACACACCTACGTGTGTGTGTGTGTGTGTGTATGTTTGTAGGAATTTCAATGTGTGTATTTCTGTAGGAGCTTAGGGCTGATTGTGATTTATGAGGGGTGAGGTGTTCTAGTAATATGTAACCGGGGGAATCTGTGTGTTTGTGTGTCTGTAGGAGTTTAAGGCTGACCATGATTTGGGTGGACAGGGTTGTTGACGTAATATGTATCCATGGGGATTTGTGGATGTGTCTGTCTATAGTAGTTTAAGGCTGATCGTGATTTGAGGTAGGTGAGGATTTGATTGGAAGGGGCGGGGTGTAGTTGAGGTAGACCGATTGCGTGTGTATGTGTGTGTGTGTATGTGTGTGTGTATGTGTGTGTGTGTGTGTGTGTGTGTTTGTAGGAATTTCAATGTGTGTATTTCTGTAGGAGCTTAGGGCTGATTGTGATTTATGAGGGGTGAGGTGTTCTAGTAATATGTAACCTGGGGAATCTGTGTGTTTGTATGTCTGTAGGAGTTTAAGGCTGACCATGATTTGGGTGGGCAGGGTTGTTGACGTAATATGTATCCATGGGGATTTGTGGATGTGTCTGTCTATAGTAGTTTAAGGCTGATCGTGATTTGAGGTAGGTGAGGATGTTGTTGAGGTAAATTGGTTATTTGTATGTATGTATGTATGTATTTTTGTAAGAATTTAAGATGATTGTGATTTATTAGGGGAGAGGTGTTCTTGTAATATGTAGCCGTGAGAATATATGTGTATAGACGTCTATAGAAGTTTAAGACTATCTGTAATTTCAGGTAGGTGAGAATGTTGTGTTGTTGAGATTAATCTTATATATTGTATATGTATGTATGTATGATCATGGGAATTTGTGTATGTATATCTGATGGAGAATTTAAGGCTCGTCATGATTTGCAAAAGGTGGGGGTGTTGTTGAAATTTTCTTGGATATTTATTATATGAATTCTGCTATGAGTGTGTGTATTTGCGCTAATATTTATATGTAGATAGAAATAAATTGTTTTCAGTATCGACATTTGGTACTATAAAATACTATCATATGTCTGGACTTCCCTAATCTTATTATGTTTTTATACTTACGCTTGTTTTATATTTTCTCATACTTAAATTTGTCTCGCGTTAAAGTCTGCCTATATGAAATTTGTTTATATTACAGATTTTGTTTATTTCAATCTTTGAATACATTTTTTTTTTGTCATTGATGTCTTTTATTCTTCTTGTTGTTGGTGTTGTTGTTGTAAATATTCGTCTGTGTATAGATGCGATATATTAATTTTTTTTTTTTATTTGAAAATAAAAACGTTTTAATTTTTATCTGCGTTTACTTAAAAGCTTGTGAGGATTTTCTGTTTTTAAGTAAAACTGAATTCCTGAAGATACATACTCTATAGTAATACCAACTATAATAGAAATATTCCTTATACTCAATTTATATTTTTTAAAGTTGATGCAACGTTAGTAAGTTAACGTTAGAAATTTTTGTGGTATATAATTTTTTCTAACTATAGACTTTTTTCTTCACTTTCTACATTTATTTTTGAAATCTTGCTTTGCTTTATGAAAATGTATAAACATTTTTAAATGAAACTGATCCAGCACTCCAGCTTATATATTAGTTTTATAGTTAGTTTTTTTTTTCTTTGGTAGTCAACTTACTTCTTTTTTTATTTTTATTGATAAACATTTAAAATCAAAAGGGAGCTTTATATTGAAATTATTATTTTCATAATTGTTGATAACAATCACTAGTTTTTTTTTTTTTGTGTGATGAAATCATTTGAAGTTGAAGCTGATATCTTTGCTTACTGTTTTAAATTAAAATTTTATTCAATAGAATAAAAGGAGCTTTTTTCTTAAATTCTGATGCAGTTAAGATCGGATATGAGACTGAATTTAAATGTACTTTTAAATTAGTCATAATGAACAAACTTATTTTCTTGTTGAAAAGCGATCATCAGAAAACGAAGTGGGTTTCAGAGACTTTAGGTATACCCTTTCGAGGATTCCTCTAGGATACAAGATGACTTTGTTTGACGAAATTTCTGTTGCTTTATACTGATAATATTTTTACATTAATAAGGTACATATATGTTTTTTTTTATGAAGGGTGAGCACCTTTCACTTTTATTTGTTGTCATATATGATTTTTTTTTAATTTTATTAAAGTTCAGCGTATTGTGTATATATTTCTGAAATGTTTAAGTATGTTTTGTGTTCCCATCGGACAGAGTGTACATATTAGTTGGTCAGTCAGTCTATATATTTATTTATTTTTTTCTTCTAATGTGCCACTCCTTTTTTCAGATTTTACTACTTGGAATAGAGTATTTTTCTCTAATTTTTTTCTGGGTATCTACATACATTAGTTAAATATGTCTATGAATTTTTAAGAAAAAATTTTAAATAAAATATTGGAAAAAGAATTAATTATGTGAATGGTTTTTATTTCTTTATTAGCTTTACTTCGCTAGATCAAAAAAATTTTTGTTTTTGCTTATTTGCAAATTCTTGTTTTCATGTCGCTTTAACATGAACAGTCTTGTTTTCATATCGCTTAGACATGCACAGTCTTGTTTTCATGATGCTTAGACATGCACAGTCTTGTTTTCATGATGCTTAAACATGTACAGTCTTGTTTTCTTTGAGAGGTTATGCACAAGACAAATTGAATTTCACAATGTTATGAAATTCCATTAAAAGAGAAACAGTTTAGACAATCGGATAAGTCCTTATATTTTTCACTACATACAAGTTTCTGTTATTTTATATTCGAATAGATGAATCCTAACTTTCCTTTAAAAAATAACACAAAACAAGGATAAATTTAGTTTAATTTTATTTATATTAATAATACATTTTCATTTAATTTTATTTATTTTTATTATAATGATGGAAACATTTCATAATATCCAATTATTAAATTTTCTAATATACTTTTACGCAAAAAATATATTGTACATCTGCAAGTATCTGGTCCTTCCTCACACTCAGGATTATACCAAGGACAGCTTCTGAAGTGGCCTTCTGTGTTGTCTTCATCTTCCATGATACCATATTCTTCGTTCTCATCCAGCATATTTTGAAAAAATTTGATCATCTCCCAATGATCGAAAAGCCTGAAGCTTTCAAAATCTCTTATAAATTGGTTTAGAGTACGTCTGATTTGACTCATTTTATTTGCTTATAAGTTAATGAATGATGATTGTTTGAAGGTTCCTTTAAGACTAATTTCCTCTTTTAAATTTTTAAAGAAGTATCTCTTGATCTTTAAAATATCTATACCATCATCTATATTCCATACCTCTTTTTTAGCACTCTATCTCTCTCTACCCCTTTTCTCTCTATAACTGTCTCTTTCTGTCTATCACTACCCCTCCACTTATTCACTATTTCACCATATTTTCGATTAGCCTTCTTGAAGTCGTCATCGCTACTTTCAAGATCATTTTCAGTTAAACATTCAAAGTGCGGAGAAGTAAATGAAAAAAATAAATAAATAAATAAAACAAAAATGGAGTCTACAACAAATCTAACATCAAAATTTAATTCACTAAAAAATAAAACCTTAATCCACATAAAGGAGCTTGAGACATCAACTAAATACACCATTCGAAAAGTGTCCAGAGTAACAACAAAATATGGGCCAACACTAAAAGTTGAAATGGAAAACCACATAATGTTCCTCCCAAAGCGATATAATGATTTAACCGATGCTGAAATTAAAGAACTCTCGAGCGGATCATATTGCTTAAGTAGAGAAGGTGAACAAAGCTTAATTGTTGAAAGCGAGCTGAGTGAATTTCTAATTCAAAATTCCCAATTTCCAATTTGGCAATAATATATAATAATTTTGTATTTTAAATTATAAATAAAAATACATGAAAGAGTTTTGTAAAATATAAATGTTTGTGCTTTTTTATTTAATATTTTCAGTTATTTCATAAAGAAATTTAAGACATAAATGACCACAGGTAAATGTATTGAAATTCTAATGTTGATTATAGTTGTATTTTATATTTCTACCAAGATATTTGACTACTTCCGAAGGAGGTTGTAAGTTTCCAAAGCTGTCGAAATATTCTTTTTCATTGTTGTTTTTATAATATGCTACCCAATGTGTACCAGGTCCTGTTGATACGTCTAAATTGATTATTCCACATTATATTTTCTTTGTTCGTTTTGGTAGAGTATTCAACATGAAAACTCCTCTAAAATATGGAATATTTATAGAGAAACGGTTTAGGTCCTCATCAGATAGTGGTCTGTTGGGTAGCATCTCTAATAGTTTTTTGATTCCTCTTTGAAAACTAAACCATAACCCTTTTTATATGGTTTTAAGTAAAGTCCCTTTCCAACTGCTATAGATATTCCATCGCTGTATTATGTCTAATTGCTTCATCAAGTTGATTTTTTGCATTCTTTGTTGCATTAACAGCTTTAGCTATAGCAGCACCTCCAGTTGTTAGACTACCAATTGCATCCAGAGCAGTTAAAATCGGTATTAGAGGCAAAAACCCACCAATTTTTGGTACACGTATTACATGTGGTACTATAATTTGAGATTTTCTTCCTTTTAATGATTTGTTGATAGTTTTTCGGGCAATTTTAATTGCTGAGTTAATATTTAATGGTTTTTCCTTCTTTAGTATTTTTGTTGCAGCTCTAATTGATGTTCTAAACAGTTTTTTATCATTTATCTTGTTCTTTTTAACATTTTTCTTTTTCTCCACACCCATACCAAATTTTGTTTTGGCTTTCATTGCGTTAGTAACCATATAGGCAAATGATTTTTCAGCAATACTACTATCTTTTGATAAAACTCGATCCCAAGCTGAATTTTCAAGTATTTTATCAGCTTTATGTCTAATGCTTAAATCCTTACAAGCAGAGTCCAATAAATTAATTCCTTTGTCACCTCAATTTAAACGTTTTTGTAGTTTTGTTTCAGGTCCACAATACTAATATCCGGGAAGATAAAGTTCACCAGTTAGAGAGTTTATTCTTTTTATCTACTATACCTCCTCCAACGAAGGTGTTTTTATGACTAAACGTTTTCTGATATTGTATAACTATATCATCTAATTTTGTCAATAATAACAGGTAACATTTATAAAATCTATTTAGTTCGTAATATTGTTCCTTCTAATATTTTTTTTTTTTTTTTTTTTTGTTTACTTGCCTCTATCTTGACTGATCGTTTCTCAGTCCTTAAACTTGTATATTCTGAACTTCTGTCTTGATATTACTTTCTTCTTTCATGCGAATTCTTGTTTTTTCTTTTCATATCACTTAAACATGCACAGTCTTGTTATCGTTGAAAGGTTCTGTACAAAACAAATCGAATTTCACAATATTATGAAATTCCATTATATTTCATTAGGTATTTTCTTATCGACACCAACTGCTTTAACACCATCTCATTTACGTTTGCTAACAGCAAATAGTACAATAGGTGTCAGCTATTAGATCAGCTTATCAGCTATTAGATCAGCTTATTAGCACCTGGTCTGTTTTTCAGATCAGCTTTTCAGGAGCTGGTCTGGTTTTCAGATCAGCTTTTCAGGACCTGGTCTGGTTTTCAGATCAGCTTATCAGGACCTGGTCTGGTTTTCAGATCAGCTTTTCAGGACCTGGTCTGGTTTTCAGATCAGCTTTTCAGGACCTGGTCTGGTTTTCAGATCAGCTTTTCAGGAGCTGGTCTGGTTTTCAGATCAGCTTATCAGGACCTGGTCTGGTTTTCAGATCAGGCTATCAGGACCTGGTCTGGTTTTCAGATCAGCTTATCAGGAGCTGGTCTGATTTTCCGGTCAGCTTATTAGGAGCTGGTCTGATTTTCAGGTCAGCTTATTAGGAGCTGGTCTGATTTTCAGGTCAGCTTATTAGGAGCTGGTCTGGTTTTCAGGTCAGATGAAATAACTAAGGTCTATCTTTTATTAGCAGTATTTTTTTTTTTTTTTTTTTCTATAACGAAAATCGTTTAATTCAATATATTTGCTTATAATCAAAAATCCATATTTATCCTTCCAACACTCTACAAATTTTTTAAAACTTGTCAAAATTCATATTACTGCCAACATGAACCTTGTAAACATGCTTCATATTTTCCTCATCTTACTTAAACATTATAATTACATTTGCATTGTCTCTTATTAAATGCTTATAGCCATATTCATAAAAATTTTAAACAGCATTTCAAATGTTGTTTGAGCAAAATTCGCTAAAATTGTATTCATAATAGAATATTAGCGTAAAAACGTTTTTTAACTTGCGTAAATCACCAAATCTTAAAAATTAAATGCACCCATATTTAAAATAATTTTGAATTGACGTCGTTGTAGTTTTGCTTCTTGCTTATTTATATTTTTAACTTTGTCTGTATGTATGTATGTATGCATGTATTAAGAATTATGATTATGTTTGGCACAAGTAGAATGAGTCATCATTATTCTGTCGCCCCGTAAAAAAAATATACACGTACACGTACATATGTATGTATATTATTCTGCTTTCCACATGCAACATCAGCAAATATCATAATTGAAATGTATTAAGCTTCATTACCAGAAAAAAATAAATGTATAATAACCCATTCTTTTAATTATGAAATTATGTAATTTCTTTAACTATTCATATTTGTAGTAGTATATAGATAATTTTAGTATAAATATATGTTTTTAAACCTCAGATAGTAGTAGGGAACTCCCACTCCGGCGTAGATTAAAATTTTTAAGTTTAATTACCCATAACCCCGACAAAGGACACCCAGAAATTATTACACAACCCAAATCACTGAAAGACTCAAATTTCCACGGTCATGCAGACAGACAGAGAGAGAGAGAGACAGACATACACTTAATGTAAACAAAAACTCCTTATGTTAAAAAAATAAGAGTGACTTATTGAACCACCCTCGAAAAATATTTAAAAGACTTATTGAACCACCCTCGTAGGTATCAAATTTCAAGAATTTTAAAATTTTCAAATTTTAATTACCCAAATTTAACAATTTCAGCAACAATTTAACAATTTTAATTGTCCCCGGATGCTGGGAACTGGGCATCCGGGGACAATTAAAATTGTTAAATTGTTGCTGAAATTGTTAAATTTGGGTAATTAAAATTTGAAAATTTTAAAATTCTTGAAATTTGATACCTACGAGGGTGGTTCAATAAGTCTTTTAAATATTTTTCGAGGGTGGTTCAATAAGTCACTCTTATTTTTTTAACATAAGGAGTTTTTGTTTACATTAAGTGTATGTCTGTCTCTCTCTCTCTGTCTGTCTGCATGACCGTGGAAATTTGAGTCTTTCAGTGATTTGGGTTGTGTAATAATTTCTGGGTGTCCTTTGTCGGGGTTATGGGTAATTAAACTTAAAAATTTTAATCTACGCCGGAGTGGGAGTTCCCTACTACTATCTGAGGTTTAAAAACATATATTTATACTAAAATTATCTATATACTACTACAAATATGAATAGTTAAAGAAATTACATAATTTCATAATTAAAAGAATGGGTTATTATACATTTATTTTTTTCTGGTAATGAAGCTTAATACATTTCAATTATGATATTTGCTGATGTTGCATGTGGAAAGCAGAATAATATACATACATATGTACGTGTACGTGTATATTTTTTTTACGGGGCGACAGAATAATGATGACTCATTCTACTTGTGCCAAACATAATCATAATTCTTAATACATGCATACATACATACATACAGACAAAGTTAAAAATATAAATAAGCAAGAAGCAAAACTACAACGACGTCAATTCAAAATTATTTTAAATATGGGTGCATTTAATTTTTAAGATTTGGTGATTTACGCAAGTTAAAAAACGTTTTTACGCTAATATTCTATTATGAATACAATTTTAGCGAATTTTGCTCAAACAACATTTGAAATGCTGTTTAAAATTTTTATGAATATGGCTATAAGCATTTAATAAGAGACAATGCAAATGTAATTATAATGTTTAAGTAAGATGAGGAAAATATGAAGCATGTTTACAAGGTTCATGTTGGCAGTAATATGAATTTTGACAAGTTTTAAAAAATTTGTAGAGTGTTGGAAGGATAAATATGGATTTTTGATTATAAGCAAATATATTGAATTAAACGATTTTCGTTATAGAAAAAAAAAAAAAAAAAATACTGCTAATAAAAGATAGACCTTAGTTATTTCATCTGACCTGAAAACCAGACCAGCTCCTAATAAGCTGACCTGAAAATCAGACCAGCTCCTAATAAGCTGACCTGAAAATCAGACCAGCTCCTAATAAGCTGACCGGAAAATCAGACCAGCTCCTGATAAGCTGATCTGAAAACCAGACCAGGTCCTGATAGCCTGATCTGAAAACCAGACCAGGTCCTGATAAGCTGATCTGAAAACCAGACCAGCTCCTGAAAAGCTGATCTGAAAACCAGACCAGGTCCTGAAAAGCTGATCTGAAAACCAGACCAGGTCCTGAAAAGCTGATCTGAAAACCAGACCAGGTCCTGATAAGCTGATCTGAAAACCAGACCAGGTCCTGAAAAGCTGATCTGAAAACCAGACCAGCTCCTGAAAAGCTGATCTGAAAAACAGACCAGGTGCTAATAAGCTGATCTAATAGCTGATAAGCTGATCTAATAGCTGACACCTATTGTACTATTTGCTGTTAGCAAACGTAAATGAGATGGTGTTAAAGCAGTTGGTGTCGATAAGAAAATACCTAATGAAATATAATGGAATTTCATAATATTGTGAAATTCGATTTGTTTTGTACAGAACCTTTCAACGATAACAAGACTGTGCATGTTTAAGTGATATGAAAAGAAAAAACAAGAATTCGCATGAAAGAAGAAAGTAATATCAAGACAGAAGTTCAGAATATACAAGTTTAAGGACTGAGAAACGATCAGTCAAGATAGAGGCAAGTAAACAAAAAAAAAAAAAAAAAAAATATTAGAAGGAACAATATTACGAACTAAATAGATTTTATAAATGTTACCTGTTATTATTGACAAAATTAGATGATATAGTTATACAATATCAGAAAACGTTTAGTCATAAAAACACCTTCGTTGGAGGAGGTATAGTAGATAAAAAGAATAAACTCTCTAACTGGTGAACTTTATCTTCCCGGATATTAGTATTGTGGACCTGAAACAAAACTACAAAAACGTTTAAATTGAGGTGACAAAGGAATTAATTTATTGGACTCTGCTTGTAAGGATTTAAGCATTAGACATAAAGCTGATAAAATACTTGAAAATTCAGCTTGGGATCGAGTTTTATCAAAAGATAGTAGTATTGCTGAAAAATCATTTGCCTATATGGTTACTAACGCAATGAAAGCCAAAACAAAATTTGGTATGGGTGTGGAGAAAAAGAAAAATGTTAAAAAGAACAAGATAAATGATAAAAAACTGTTTAGAACATCAATTAGAGCTGCAACAAAAATACTAAAGAAGGAAAAACCATTAAATATTAACTCAGCAATTAAAATTGCCCGAAAAACTATCAACAAATCATTAAAAGGAAGAAAATCTCAAATTATAGTACCACATGTAATACGTGTACCAAAAATTGGTGGGTTTTTGCCTCTAATACCGATTTTAACTGCTCTGGATGCAATTGGTAGTCTAACAACTGGAGGTGCTGCTATAGCTAAAGCTGTTAATGCAACAAAGAATGCAAAAAATCAACTTGATGAAGCAATTAGACATAATACAGCGATGGAATATCTATAGCAGTTGGAAAGGGACTTTACTTAAAACCATATAAAAAGGGTTATGGTTTAGTTTTCAAAGAGGAATCAAAAAACTATTAGAGATGCTACCCAACAGACCACTATCTGATGAGGACCTAAACCGTTTCTCTATAAATATTCCATATTTTAGAGGAGTTTTCATGTTGAATACTCTACCAAAACGAACAAAGAAAATATAATGTGGAATAATCAATTTAGACGTATCAACAGGACCTGGTACACATTGGGTAGCATATTATAAAAACAACAATGAAAAAGAATATTTCGACAGCTTTGGAAACTTACAACCTCCTTCGGAAGTAGTCAAATATCTTGGTAGAAATATAAAATACAACTATAATCAACATTAGAATTTCAATACATTTAATTGTGGTCATTTATGTCTTAAATTTCTTTATGAAATAACTGAAAATATTAAATAAAAAAGCACAAACATTTATATTTTACAAAACTCTTTCATGTATTTTTATTTATAATTTAAAATACAAAATTATTATATATTATTGCCAAATTGGAAATTGGGAATTTTGAATTAGAAATTCACTCAGCTCGTTTTCAACAATTAAGCTTCGTTCACCTTCTCTACTTAAGCAATATGATCCGCTCGAGAGTTCTTTAATTTCAGCATCGGTTAAAGCATTATATCGCTTTGGGAGGAACATTATGTGGTTTTCCATTTCAACTTTTAGTGTTGGCCCATATTTTGTTGTTACTCTGGACACTTTTCGAATGGTGTATTTAGTTGATGTCTCAAGCTCCTTTATGTGGATTAAGGTTTTATTTTTTAGTGAATTAAATTTTGATGTTAGATTTGTTGTAGACTCCATTTTTGTTTTATTTATTTATTTTTTTTTTTTTCATTTACTTCTCCGCACTTTGAATGTTTAACTGAAAATGATCTTGAAAGTAGCGATGACGACTTCAAGAAGGCTAATCGAAAATATGGTGAAATAGTGAATAAGTGGAGGGGTAGTGATAGACAGAAAGAGACAGTTATAGAGAGAAAAGGGGTAGAGAGAGATAGAGTGCTAAAAAAGAGGTATGGAATATAGATGATGGTATAGATATTTTAAAGATCAAGAGATACTACTTTAAAAATTTAAAAGAGGAAATTAGTCTTAAAGGAACCTTCAAACAATCATCATTCATTAACTTATAAGCAAATAAAATGAGTCAAATCAGACGTACTCTAAACCAATTTATAAGAGATTTTGAAAGCTTCAGGCTTTTCGATCATTGGGAGATGATCAAATTTTTTCAAAATATGCTGGATGAGAACGAAGAATATGGTATCATGGAAGATGAAGACAACACAGAAGGCCACTTCAGAAGCTGTCCTTGGTATAATCCTGAGTGTGAGGAAGGACCAGATACTTGCAGATGTACAATATATTTTTTGCGTAAAAGTATATTAGAAAATTTAATAATTGGATATTATGAAATGTTTCCATCATTATAATAAAAATAAATAAAATTAAATTAAAATGTATTATTAATATAAATAAAATTAAACTAAATTTATCCTTGTTTTGTGTTATTTTTTAAAGGAAAGTTAGGATTCATCTATTCGAATATAAAATAACAGAAACTTGTATGTAGTGAAAAATATAAGGACTTATCCGATTGTCTAAACTGTTTCTCTTTTAATGGAATTTCATAACATTGTGAAATTCAATTTGTCTTGTGCATAACCTCTCAAAGAAAACAAGACTGTACATGTTTAAGCATCATGAAAACAAGACTGTGCATGTCTAAGCATCATGAAAACAAGACTGTGCATGTCTAAGCGATATGAAAACAAGACTGTACATGTTTAAGCGACATGAAAACAAGAATTTGCAAATAAGCAAAAACAAAAATTTTTTTGATCTAGCGAAGTAAAGCTAATAAAGAAATAAAAACCATTCACATAATTAATTCTTTTTCCAATATTTTATTTAAAATTTTTTCTTAAAAATTCATAGACATATTTAACTAATGTATGTAGATACCCAGAAAAAAATTAGAGAAAAATACTCTATTCCAAGTAGTAAAATCTGAAAAAAGGAGTGGCACATTAGAAGAAAAAAATAAATAAATATATAGACTGACTGACCAACTAATATGTACACTCTGTCCGATGGGAACACAAAACATACTTAAACATTTCAGAAATATATACACAATACGCTGAACTTTAATAAAATTAAAAAAAAAAATCATATATGACAACAAATAAAAGTGAAAGGTGCTCACCCTTCATAAAAAAAACATATATGTACCTTATTAATGTAAAAATATTATCAGTATAAAGCAACAGAAATTTCGTCAAACAAAGTCATCTTGTATCCTAGAGGAATCCTCGAAAGGGTATACCTAAAGTCTCTGAAACCCACTTCGTTTTCTGATGATCGCTTTTCAACAAGAAAATAAGTTTGTTCATTATGACTAATTTAAAAGTACATTTAAATTCAGTCTCATATCCGATCTTAACTGCATCAGAATTTAAGAAAAAAGCTCCTTTTATTCTATTGAATAAAATTTTAATTTAAAACAGTAAGCAAAGATATCAGCTTCAACTTCAAGTGATTTCATCACACAAAAAAAAAACTAGTGATTGTTATCAACAATTATGAAAATAATAATTTCAATATAAAGCTCCCTTTTGATTTTAAATGTTTATCAATAAAAATAAAAAAAGAAGTAAGTTGACTACCAAAGAAAAAAAAAACTAACTATAAAACTAATATATAAGCTGGAGTGCTGGATCAGTTTCATTTAAAAATGTTTATACATTTTCATAAAGCAAAGCAAGATTTCAAAAATAAATGTAGAAAGTGAAGAAAAAAGTCTATAGTTAGAAAAAATTATATACCACAAAAATTTCTAACGTTAACTTACTAACGTTGCATCAACTTTAAAAAATATAAATTGAGTATAAGGAATATTTCTATTATAGTTGGTATTACTATAGAGTATGTATCTTCAGGAATTCAGTTTTACTTAAAAACAGAAAATCCTCACAAGCTTTTAAGTAAACGCAGATAAAAATTAAAACGTTTTTATTTTCAAATAAAAAAAAAAAAAAATTAATATATCGCATCTATACACAGACGAATATTTACAACAACAACACCAACAACAAGAAGAATAAAAGACATCAATGACAAAAAAAAAATGTATTCAAAGATTGAAATAAACAAAATCTGTAATATAAACAAATTTCATATAGGCAGACTTTAACGCGAGACAAATTTAAGTATGAGAAAATATAAAACAAGCGTAAGTATAAAAACATAATAAGATTAGGGAAGTCCAGACATATGATAGTATTTTATAGTACCAAATGTCGATACTGAAAACAATTTATTTCTATCTACATATAAATATTAGCGCAAATACACACACTCATAGCAGAATTCATATAATAAATATCCAAGAAAATTTCAACAACACCCCCACCTTTTGCAAATCATGACGAGCCTTAAATTCTCCATCAGATATACATACACAAATTCCCATGATCATACATACATACATATACAATATATAAGATTAATCTCAACAACACAACATTCTCACCTACCTGAAATTACAGATAGTCTTAAACTTCTATAGACGTCTATACACATATATTCTCACGGCTACATATTACAAGAACACCTCTCCCCTAATAAATCACAATCATCTTAAATTCTTACAAAAATACATGCATACATACATACAAATAACCAATTTACCTCAACAACATCCTCACCTACCTCAAATCACGATCAGCCTTAAACTACTATAGACAGACACATCCACAAATCCCCATGGATACATATTACGTCAACAACCCTGCCCACCCAAATCATGGTCAGCCTTAAACTCCTACAGACATACAAACACACAGATTCCCCAGGTTACATATTACTAGAACACCTCACCCCTCATAAATCACAATCAGCCCTAAGCTCCTACAGAAATACACACATTGAAATTGCTACAAACACACACACACACACACACACACACATACACACACACATACACACACACACATACACACGCAATCGGTCTACCTCAACTACACCCCGCCCCTTCCAATCAAATCCTCACCTACCTCAAATCACGATCAGCCTTAAACTACTATAGACAGACACATCCACAAATCCCCATGGATACATATTACGTCAACAACCCTGTCCACCCAAATCATGGTCAGCCTTAAACTCCTACAGACACACAAACACACAGATTCCCCCGGTTACATATTACTAGAACACCTCACCCCTCATAAATCACAATCAGCCCTAAGCTCCTACAGAAATACACACATTGAAATTCCTACAAACATACACACACACACACACACACACACACACATACACACACACACACTCATACACACACACACACATAAACACACCCACACACACACACATTTCCACAATTCTCTGTTGGTATTACGATATATGATGAAATTCATATACACAGCAACACCCAGAACAAAATCGCTAGCATCAGTTTGCAATATAAAGGTACTAGAAAAATCGGGACACGTGAAAGTAGGTGCTTCTATAAGTTTTTGCTGTATTTCTCCAAAAGCTATTTCTTATAATTGTTACATTAAAGTAAAATATACCGAAATAAAGATATCACTACCCCTATTGAAAAGCTCTTCTTATCAACCTGATCGGATTCAAAACATTTAACATCTGAAATTCACTTGAACATATATGAAACCTATGCCGACACAATATTTTCTATCTCCATAATAGTAACGTCAATAGCCTTAAAAACATATATACATGCATTTGTAAATATGTATGAAAAAGTGTTGATGTAACTCACACAAACAATGACATTCTTCAAAGCAAAAATAGATAAGATCACACACATTAATCCAACAACATGTACATACATTACCAAATACATTCCCTAACGACTTCCATTCGCAACAGGGTTGCCACTCTCTGCAGCTATTAGATTATTTCCCTCCCCCCAGAGATCACAAACATAAATGCATACATACAATAACCCTACATAAGCATACCAACTATAACTCAAAACAGCAACCATAAGTCTATCAAATAACAATCACACACACACACACGCACATATCCATACATACATACAAACACCCTCATATACATGCACACACAACCAAAGAATTAGACTCACACACAGACACATACACATCCCACACGTACATACATCCATGCACTGTAAGCACAACGTTTCTCTACAATAACAACAAAAGCTGTGCACACAAGTATACATACATACACATGGCCAAAGAATCAAACTCACACACACACACCATATCAGCATGAAAATCCCCAAAATCCCCCCATTTGTAACAGGGTTGCCATCGTTTTTGTTTTTTCCCGGTTTTGAATTCCCAAAACATGTCGTCCGTCCCCATTACTAATCTACTATTGCCGTCGGCATTAGGAAAAAAAATAATCATGTATTGCCGTCGGCATTTGAAAAAATTATCATGCATTGACGTAGGCATTAGGAAAAATTATCATGCATGCCGTAGGCATTAGGAAAAAGACAGACTTATTGAACCACCCTCGAAAAATATTTAAAGGACTTATCGAACCACCCTCGTAGGTATCAAATTTCAAGAATTTTAAAATTTTCAAATTTTAATTACCCAAATTTAACAATTTCAGCAACAATTTAACAATTTTAATTGCCACCGAATTGGCAGTTCACTACTACTCGCTTTTTTAAACAACATAAAAGGATTAATGTAAAGAATATCGAATCAAAGTTCGATTCATCAAATAAAATTCGTCATAGCTCATTACTACCGAATTCTATTCGAGCTCTTATTGTAGGTCCATCAAATTGTGGAAAAACAAATGTGATGATCAGTCTTATTGAAAGTCCTCATGAATTGAAATTTAAAAATATTTACTTATATTCAAAGTCAACACAACAACCGAAATATAAGTACTTAGAAAGTCTAATTAAACCTATCAAGGAGATAAATTTTTCATCATTTTCCAATAATGATGATGTTCTATCCCCAGACGAAGTTAAACCAAATTTAGTATTTATATTCGACGATATAGCTTGTGAGAAACAAAATCATGTACGTTCTTACTTCTGTATGGGTCGTCATAAAGATATTGATAGTTTTTATTTATGTCAAACTTATACACGTATACCAAAACACTTGATTCGCGATAATGCAAATATGATTATAATTTTTAAACAGGATGTAATGAATATTAAGCATATTTACAATGATCATGTTGGTTCTGATATGACTTTAAAAACATTTCATAAGTTATGTGCCGAGTGTTGGAAAGAAAAATATGGTTTTCTAGTTATTAACAAAGATGATACTATGAATAATGGTCGATATAGAAAAGGTTTCGATATATTTATAAATCTATAAAAGAAACATTACAGATATTTTAAAATCAGTACAATATTAATTATTAAACTAATAGCTTCTCAACTATTAAACCGCTAACTGCTAAACTGATCTGTTTTGAATCTGTTTCTAATTCAATCTATAAATATGAATACAAATCTAGTTAATCTAATCTTATTAAAACTCGAAATATCTTAAAAAAGAAATATATGAATATTTTGCTTGGAGAAATTGCAAATGATGAATTGTTGGAAAAGACATTGAAACCAATATCAAAACCATTAAAAGAATTAGTTCAATCAACTAATAATAATAATAATAATAAGAACACCATTATAAAACATGAAAAATATCCGGATAACTCTTTTAAACATGATCTTGAGAATAATAAAGTTGCCTTTAGTACACCATATAAAAAGAGTAAGCTTGATTATAACACGTTTTCTCCAAACTTTAATAACAAGAAAATCTAGAAAAGTTCAAACACGTTTCAATCATTTGATGATGAAAATGATCATGATGACCATGATGATGATGATGATGATGATGATGATGATAATAATGATAATGTTGATAATGAGGATGATAACAATGATGATGATGATAACACCATTGCAATACATCCCAATCAAAGTATTCAATATAATTTATCAAAAGTTAACTTAAATATATATGATAAAACCTATGGTCCTCATAAGGATAAAAATCAAATATGGAGACTGGGTAATGAACCCATCACTTTCAATTCAACCAATATTACTGTAGGTAATTTAAAATGGCCCTTCACATCAGGCTTATATGAATTGTTAGTTTATAAGAAACCAATCAGTTATAATAAAACAGATTTAAATAATTATAAGCAAATATTGGAGATGACTAATGTCCATAAACGAAATAACAGTATTAATGGTCAAATTAAAGGAAATCGTTCAATTAAATATACAACGATTATTAAAAACCTATTTAAACAACAACAGAAAATTCATAAGGGAAAAGGTTTAATGAAATTGAATAGAAAAAAGCATAATTATGTTTATTGGGATGATCCTAATGAATTGGTTGATAGATTGCGTCTTTTGATTTCATCAACAACAGCTGGTCACTCAAATCATAATAATGAAATTGTATCAATTATTGAGGAATTGAGAGAAGCAAAAATTATTATATAAATAGACTTAAAAATATTTAACAATTCATATTCATAAAATGCCTATCGATAAGTTTGGACATTATATTGAAAAATCTGCAAGATACCAAAATCAACATTTCAAGATTCATTTGGATAGTGATCGTAATTTCAACTTTAACTTGCGGAGAATAAAAAATATTGCTAGTCCTGTATTGGAAAACGATGCTGTAAGCAAAATTTACATGAAAAGTTATTTAAGTGAAATAAAGAAACAACTGGATACAATGTATATGGAGAGAATTAAGGAAATGGAGGATCGTTTTAACGAAATAATACATCAACAAAACGTGTTGACTACAGAAAAATTTGATAATGTGGAAACACGCTTAAGTAAATTAATACATGATCAAAGTATAATACCAAATAATCTCAATCAATCACTAAAAGAAATGAGATCATTATTTAATTACAAAATTGATTCAGTTGAAGAACGTCTAAATGAAAAACGAAGCTCATTACAAACCATTTAAACATAGATATATAAATCGTTTTGATTTAAATTCAATATCAGCAGCATTTAAATTGATGTAATCTAAGATAGACGTTAGAAATGGAGCGACAAGAAGTGATTCAGGAGCTTCATAAGCAAGCACGTAGGAATTTCATTCGACGTCGAGTGGTGATCAAGGGAATTGATGATCTTTGGCAAGCAGATCTTGTTGAAATGGGTGTTTACTCAAAATATAACAAAGGCTATAGATTTATTTTAACAGTTATAGATACATTTTCAAAGTTTGCTTGGGCTGTACCCGTAAAATCTAAAAGTAGTGAAGATATAACCAATGCTATGCAATCTATTTTTTCGCTAAAGAGAATTCCAAAAAACTTGCAAACAGATAATGGTAAAGAGTTCTATAATAAAATATTTCAAAACTTGATGATAAAACATAATATCAACCACTATTCTACATATAGTATCATGAAAGCGTCTATTGTAGAACGATTTAATAGAACACTAAAAGGAATGATGTGGAAAAATTTTAGTCTGCAAGGAAATTATCAATGGATACATATATGCAAGGATTTAATTAATCAATATAATAACAAAAAGCATAGAACAATTGGAATGACGCCAAAGTCTGTTAACACAGAAAATGAAAGTTCTATACTAAAACAAGTCTATAATCATCCCAAAATATATAAATTTGGTAAACTAAAAGTTGGAGATCACGTTCGAATTAGCAAATATAAACATATTTTTTCAAAATGATATACTCCAAACTGGACAACTGAAATTTTTAAAATTCGTACCTTACAGAACACAAACCCCATTACTTATTTATTGGAAGACTATCAAAGGAATCCGATTGTTGGTGGATTCTATGAACATGAACTATTAAAGACACATTTTCCAAATACATACTTGATTGAAAATGTTATTAAAACTAAGGGACACCAGGCGTACGTAAAATGGTTGGGATTTTCCAATCAACATAATTCTTGGATCAATAAAGATGAACTTCAATAATATTATATATATACTTCAATATGAGATTTATTTTTTTACTATTTTTTTAATATATTATAAAATTTTCAAATAAATTAATAAATAAAATATATATATGTACATAAATAGTATTGTTTTGATTTTTATTTCTAATCAACTTTGTTGTGTATGGTTAGGGTCAAGCTTTTGTATTCAAAAAATTTAATTAAATCAACTGTTTCAAACACATTCATACATATCAATGAAAAAACCACAACAGAAACCGAATCTGATTACACACAATTTTAAAAACTTGTAGGTACATACCAAACACATTCATACATATCAACGAAAAAGAAAAAAACACAACAGAACTTTTGACAACAGAACAACAATACAATGGTGGTGGCACTTATATCATCGTTGTTAGTTTTCTCATACAAAATTAGTATACAATTCCTAACCAAGCCCACCCAAACCCCGACCAAACCCCGACCAAACTCACCCAAGCCAACCCAAGTCGTGCCAGCCCTGTGCGAATCTCATTACTCACACACAATTTCAAAAACTTCCACGTATATAAGTACCACATTATTTTTGCTCCCTGCTCCTATTTCCAGAACTCTCTTCAATACCCTACTCTAAATGACGTCAATTTAGTCGTATACTAAAAATATCAGCTCATTTTGGCGACCTGTTATTTTCATGTTTTTTGACTTGGTACTTGTAATTTTCACGTTATTTGCAAACAAATTTTTTTTTCAAAATTTTCACTTCATCCAAACTTTACCAAAATTTGCACACCGCTAAACGACGTCAATTTAGTCGTATACTAAAAATATCAGCTCATTTTGGCGACCTGTTATTTTCATGTTTTTCGACTTGGTACATGTAATTTTCACGTTATTTGCAAACAACTTTTTTTTCAAAATTTTCACTTCATCCAAACTTTACCAAAATTTGCACACCGCTAAACGACGTCAATTTAGTCATATACTAAAAATATCAGCTCATTTTGGCGACCTGTTATTTTCATGTGTTTTGACTTGGTACATGTAATTTTCACGTTATTTGCAAACAAATTTTTTTTCAAAATTTTCACTTTATCCAAACTGTACCAAAATTTGCACACCGCTAAACGACGTCAATTTAGTCGTATACCCAAAATATCAGCTTATTTTGGCGACCTGTTATTTCCATGTCTTCTGACTTGGTACATGTAATTTTCACGTTATTTGCAAAAAAAATTTTTTTTATAATTTTCACTTCATCCAAACTTTACCAAAATTTGCACACCGCTAAATGACGTCAATTAAGTCGTATACTAAAAATATAAGCTCATTTTGGCGACCTGTTATTTTCATGTTTTTTGACTTGGTACATGTAATTTTCACGTTATTTGCAAACAATTTTTTTTTCAAAATTTTCACTTCATCCAAACTTTACCAAAATTTGCACACCACTAAACGACGTCAATTTAGTCATATACTAAAAATATCAGCTCATTTTGGCGACCTGTTATTTTCATGTTTTTTGACTTGGTATTTTGTAATTTTCACGTTATTTGCAAACAAATTTTTTTCTCAAAATTTTTACTTCATCCAAACTTTACCAAAATTTGCACACCGCTAAACGACGTCAATTTAGTCGTATACTAAAAATATCAGCTTATTTGGGCAACCTGTTATTTCCATGTCTTCTGACTTGGTACATGTAATTTTCACGTTATTTGCAATCAATTTTTTTTTCAAAATTTTCGTTTCATCCAAACTTTACCAAAATTTGCACACCGCTAAACGACGTCAATTTAGTCGTATACTAAAAATATCAGCTTATTTTGGCGACCTGTTATTTCCATGTCTTCTAACTTGGTAAATGTAATTTTCACGTTATTTGCAAACAAATTTTTTTTCAAAATTTTCACTTTATCCAAACTGTACCAAAATTTGCACACCGCTAAACGACGTCAATTTAGTCGTATACCCAAAATATCAGCTTATTTTGGCGACCTGTTATTTCCATGTCTTCTGACTTGGTACATGTAATTTTCACGTTATTTGCAAAAAATTTTTTTTTTTTTTAATTTTCACTTCATCCAAACTTTACCAAAATTTGCACACCGCTAAATGACGTCAATTTAGTCGTATACTAAAAATATAAGCTCATTTTGGCGACCTGTTATTTTCATGTTATTTGACTTGGTACATGTAATTTTCACGTTATTTGCAAACATATTTTTTTTTTAATTTTCACTTCATCCAAACTTTACCAAAATTTGCACACCGCTAAAAATAGTAGGAAACTGCCAATTCTGGCGCCGATTAAAATTGTTAAATTGTGGCTGAAATTGTTAAATTGTGGGCTGAAATTGTTAAATTGTTGCTGAAATTGTTAAATTGTTGCTGAAATTGTTAAATTCTTGGAAATTTGTGTTTTCGGCGGCGCTTTGATGTTTTTTGTTTACATTAGGAGTTTTTTTTGTTTACATTAGGAGTTTTTTGTTTACATTAACTTTGTGTGAACGGGTGATTTTTTTTTGGGTTACATTAATTGTGATAACGGGTGATTTTTTTTTGAGGTTTCATATGAGTGTATATGCCGACGGCAATACATGATTATTATTTTTTTCAAATGCCGACGGCAAAACATGTTTATTAATTTTTCCTAATGCCGACGGCAAAATATGAATATAATTTTTTCAAATGCCGACGGGAAAATGATTTTTCCTAATGACGACGGGAAAACGTGAAAGTTATTTTTTCTAATGCTAATGTTCGTGTTGATAGACTGTGCGAATTTGGGCGTGATTTGAGTAGGTGTCGTTGTTGCCGTTTTATGTAACCACAGGAATTTGTGGATGTGTCTGTCTGTCTGTGAGAATTTAGGTGATGGTTTGATTGGCAGGGGGCGGGGTGTAGTTGAGGTAGATCGATTGTGTGTATGTGTGTGGGCGTGTGTGTGTGTGTGTGTCTGTGTGTCTGTGTTTGTTTGTATTAATTTCAATGTACATATGTATTTCTGTAGGAGCTTAAGGCTGATTGTGATTTTTGAGGGGCGAAGCATTCTATTAATATGTAACCGGGGGAATCTGTGTGTTTGTGTGTCTGTAGGAGTTTAAGGCTGACCATGATTTGGGTGGGCAGGGTTGTTGACGTAATATGTAGCCATAGGAATTTGCGAATGCGTCTGTCTATAGTAGTTTAAGGCTGATCGTGATTTGAGGATCTTGTTGAGGTAAATTGGTTGTGTGTATGTATGTATCTGTCTCTGTAAGAATTTAAGATGATTGGGATTTATTAGGGACGAGGTGTTCTTGTATTATGTAGCCGGGAGAATCTATGTATATATGTCTGTAGCAGTTTAAGACTATTCATAATTTAGGGTAGGTGAGTGTTGTGTTCTTGAGATTAATTCTGTAATTGTATATGTATGTATGTATGACAATGGGAATTTTTATATGTATATTTGGGGGAGAATTTTAGACTGGTCTTGATTTGTGAAAGGTAGGGTGTTGTTTAAATTTTCTTGGAATTTTCTTAGATGAATTCTGCTGTGTGTGTATTTCCCATGATATTTATATGTAGATAGAAATAAATTGTTTTCAATATCGACATTCGGTACTATAAAATACTATCATATATCTGGACTTCCCTAATCTTAATATGTTTTTATACTTACGCTTGTTTTATATTTTCTCATACTTAAATTTGTCTCGCGTTAAAGTCTGCCTATATGAAATTTGTTTATATTACAGATTTTGTTTATTTCAATCTTTGAATACATTTTTTTGTCATTGATGTCTTTTGTTGTTCTTGTTGTAGGTGTTGTTGTTGTAAATATTCGTCTGTCTATAGATGCGATATATTCAGTTTTTTTAATTTAATTTAATTTTTATCTGCGTTTACTTAAAAGTTTGTGAGGATTTTCTGTTTTTAAGTAAAACTGAATTCCTAAAGATACATACTCTATAGTAATAGCAACTATAATAGAAATATTTCTTATACTTAATTTAAATTTTTTTAAAGTTGATGCAACGTTAGTAAGTTAACGTTAGAAATTCTTGGGGTACATAAATTTTTCTAACTATAGACTTTTTTCTTCACTTTCTACATTTGTTTTCGAAATCTTGCTTTGCTTTATGAAAATGTATAAACATTTTTAAATGAAACTGATC
Organism: Tachina grossa; assembly: GCA_949987645.1. NCBI lineage: Eukaryota > Metazoa > Arthropoda > Insecta > Diptera > Tachinidae > Tachina > Tachina grossa. The sequence goes on along the minus strand of OX465279.1, from coordinate 16,169,486 downwards.
CGGCACTCTAGCTTATATACTGATAGTTTTTTTTTTCTTTGGTAGTCAACTTACTTCTTTTTTTTATTTTTATTGATAAACATTTAAAATCAAAAGGGAGCTTTATATTGAAATTATTATTTTCATAATTGTTGAAAACAAAAACCCTTATTTTTTTTTTTTGTGATGAAATCATTTGAAGTTGAAGCTGATATCTTTGCTTACTGTTTTAAATTAAAATTTTATTCAATAGAATAAAAGGAGCTTTTTTCTTAAATTCTGATGCAGTTAAGATCGGATATGAGACTGAATTTAAATGTACTTTTAAATTAGTCACAATGAACAAACTTATTTTCTTGTTGAAAAGCGATCATCCGAAAACGAAGTGGTTTTCAGAGACTTTAGGTATACCCTTTCGACGGTTCCTCTAGGATACAAGATGACTTTGTTTGACGAAATTTCTGTTGCTTTATACTGATAATATGTTTACATTAATAAGGTACATATGTATATGTTTATTTTATGAAGGGCTATTACCTATGGCTTTCATTTGACGTTCTATATGATTTTTTTTTTCTCATTTTATTAAAGTTCAACGTGTTGTGTATATATTTCTGAAATGTTTAAGTGTGCTTTGAGTGTACGTTTTAGTTGGTCAGTCAGTCTATATATTTTTTTTTCTTCTTCTAATGTACCACACCTTTTTTCACATTTTACTACTTGGAATAGAGTATTTTTGTCTAATTTTTTGCTGGGTATATACATTAGGTATGTAGAAATTAGTATACTTACAAAGAAATGTATGTTTAATAAACAACTATTGTAGCAAATCGATCTCAAATAAATCAGTTACCTCTACCAGTAATTCGTCGGTGTTTTCATAAAGTGTTAGAAACAATGAAATATCTATGTTTGGGACAATTTTTTTGCCTCAAGTAGGTATTTCTACATGAGGTTTGCTGGTTGACTCCTATCGCATTCATATGTAATGATTATCCACTTAAAAAAGGTCATCATCACCATCAATCACTCCCGAATACAATACATTCATGAGTTGGGTTGATCCAGATACAATTGCTGTCTCATCACTTTCTAACAGCTTTATATATTTTGCTAGTATGCATGCCTTAGCATGCTTCTATCGATAGTGACGTAAGAGTCCGAGATGTAGTAGTGTTACAATTAAAAATCTTTACTATTAGAATTTACCAGATCGCTCTTTTGAATTTTTGCAAAGTAGATACATATGTATATATGTATTTAAGTGACCACAAAATCATAAAATTTCTTTGCTTACAAAATTGTATGACGTGAGGATTTTTTTTTTTTTGAAATTATTCATGCTTCGGCATGCTTTCATTTTTTTTTCTGTAAATTTATTTAATACTCAGATACAGATATAAAGTAAGATCTGTTTGCAGTATGCATGCTTCAGCATGATTCTAGTCGAAGCGTATATTCATTCACTAAGTTTGCTTGATACTTATTCATACACATGTACATTCTTAAAGATTGGATATCAAAGTCCAAATTCCGTAGTTTATCTATATTTTCTAAAGATCTGATAGCTAGAGAAATAAAAAGAGCGAAGATCTTCTATAATAATCCCATTTTCATATTGTAAAATTTTGCGTTCTAACGCTTTCGATGGGAAAATGTACATACAACTTTATAAAAAGTGATAATATGATGTGCTGCTGAATATTGCACTATGTTATAGTTTATTTTAAACACTGAAGTTTTAGCAAATTTCATTCAGACCAACAAGTTTAGAGAATTCCACTACATTTAGCTAATTATCTAATTCCACTACATTTAGTTAATTACCTTTCTTAAGACCCATCATTCCTAATCAATCCTACAAAAAACTAGATTTTTCGTTTTAATTTAATTTTTATTTTTATTAAATTTAACATTCATTCTTCAAATTACTTTATACTGTATTAAGCAGCTTTTTCTCATTTGTTGAGTTAACTTTAATCGTAAACATTTTAATGTTGAGATAAATTGTTCTATTTTATGCACTAAGTAATTCTTTATATATGTATACCAATCCTTTTATATGAACCATTAAAGCTAATTCTTTTCACACCATTCCTTTTAATGCTCAATTAAATCATTGTACTATTGAGGCTTTCATATTAAGTAATGTTTAATCTTCTATTTATGTATAAGTTTTCCAAAGTATTTATTAAAAAATTCTTTAGAATCATCTGTTTGTAAGTTTTTTGGTACCCGTACCACTTCAAAAATATTTTCCATTGCCTTGGTTTTTAGAGTGCAGCTTTTATTTTCAGCTGTACTTTGAGAATGTGTCAATTACAGTCTTCAAAAATCAACAATTTCTATTTTCTGTAGAATAGTTCTCCATTTCACCTAACTTAGCTCCATAAAACTTCATATATTCCTGTCATTGCATCTCTACAAGCACAAACAATTTTCGAGTTTTAAAATGGAGTTCGTTTACTAAATTTCTTTTTAAAGACATTGAGTTGTTTTACAGATTTTTTCGATATTGTGGTGATCTACATGTTGCACTTTCAGCTATTTATACTAACATGTAGTTAATTTTCTAATCTATATACATATTTAATCGTACAACTCTTCAATTTATTTTTAATTATTTAATTTTTAGAATTCCTTTTCAATTTGATAACTCTCTTCCTTCTCTAATTTTATTTCACGTTGTAGTCCACCAATATGCATTTGAATATATTCTTGAATTATATCAATGCCTTAAGCTATATTATTAATTTGTTCTTTAGTTTGTCGACTTCAGTTTCCAGAAAAATTAACTTATATCATCGTTCTCTGACGGAGAACGATGATGATTCTGTATGCATACATTAGTAGTAATTAAAATCTTTTTATAGATTTCGAGTTCAAATTTATCATAATTTTTTGGTATTTGATCAAACATTAGAGAAAATAGTCCTAGTGTTAGAGCCCATATTTGATCACCAACTTGTATTTTATCTTCATTCAGTTTGAGGTTACTATCACCATTAGTTTGTATCTAATTCATTTCTTCCATCCAATACTGATAAGTCTTCGGAATTGGAAGTCTTTGAGTACAAATCATCGTCATCATCATTCTCAGTATTAGCATCATTAAATAAGATGGTATTATCAAATATTGTTCCTTCTGCTAGTTTCTTTGGTATACTTGTCTCTATCTTGACTGATGGTTTCTCAAGTTTTAAACTTGTATATTTTCAACTTCTGTCTTGATTTTACTTTTTCTTTCATAAGAATTATTTTAATATTTTTAGAACTATTTATGAATTCTTCTGTTATAGGTTTAAATGCATCTCTTAGTTGTTTATTTGTATCTATTTCACTAGTTTTTATACTACGAAGCTTTTTCTTAATCACATTTGTTGTCAACACCAAATGCTTTAAAACTTTCTCATCCATGTTTGCTTACAGCAAATTCAGGTATCGGCTACCAGATCAGCTTATCAGGAGCTGATCTGGTTTTCAGATCAGCTTATCAGGAGCTGGTCTAGTTATCAGATCAGCTTATCAATAGCTGGTCTGGTTATCAGATCAGCTTATCAGGAGCTGGTCTGGTTATCAGATCAGCTTATCAGGAGCTGGTCTGGTTATCAGATCAGCTTATCAGGAGCTGGTCTAGTTATCAGATCAGCTTATCAGGAGCTGGTCTGGTTATCAGATCAGCTTATCAGGAGCTGGTCTGGTTATCAGATCAGCTTATTAGGAGCTGGTCTGGTTATCAGATCAGCTTATCAGGACCTGATCTGGTTATCAGATCAGCTTATCAGGAGCTGGTCTGGTTATCAGATCAGCTTATCAGGACCTGATCTGGTTATCAGATCAGCTTATCAGGAGCTGGTCTGGTTTTCAGATCACCTTATCAGGAGCTGGTCTGGTTTTCAGATCAGCTTATTAGGAGCTGGTCTGGTTTTCAGTTCAGCTTATCAGGTAACAGGTCAGGCTATCAGGAGCTGTTCAGATTTTCATTTCAAGATATTTGAGTCAGATTTAGTTATCAGTGTACAAGTAGCTAGCCATTTATAACATTTATATACATGAAGTTTAAAGTCAGATGAAATACGAAAAAGTAAAGTTTTATGTAGTAAAATTATTTTCTATAACGATCAACGTCGTATACTAAAAATATCATCTAATTTTGGCGACCTGTTATTTTCATGTTTTTTGGCTTGGTACATGTAATTTTCACGTTATTTGCAAACAAATTTTTTTTTTCAAAATTTTCGCTTCATCCAAACTGCACCAAAATTTGCACACCCGTTAACGACGTCAATTTAGTCGTATACTAAAAATATCATCTAATATTGGCGACCTGTTATTTTCATGTTTTTTGACTTGGTACTTGTAATTTTCACGTTATTTGCAAACAAATTTTTTTTTCAAAATTTTCACTTCATCCAAACTTCACCAAAATTTGCACACCCGTTAACGACGTCAATTTAGTCGTATACTAAAAATATCATCTAATATTGGCGACCTGTTATTTTCATGTTTTTTGACTTGGTACTTGTAATTTTCACAATATTTGCAAACAAATTTTTTTTTTTTCAAAATTTTCCCTTCATCCAAACTTTACCAAAATTTGCACACCGCTAAACGACGTCAATTTAGTCGTATACTAAAAATATCAGCTCATTTTGGTGACCTGTTATTTTCATGTTTTTTGACTTGGTACATGTAATTTTCACGTTATTTGCAAAAAAAAATTTTTTTTTTAAATTTTCACTTCATCCAAACTTTACCAAACTTTGCACACTGCTAAACGACGTCAATTAAGTCGTATACTAAAAATATCAGCTCATTTTGGCGACCTGTTATTTTCATGTTTTTTGACTTGGTACATGTAATTTACACGTTATTTGCAAATAAATTTTTTTTCAATATTTTCCCTTCATCCAAACTTTACCAAAATTTGCACACCGCTAAACGACGTCAATTTAGTCGTATACTTAAAATATCAGCTTATTTTGGCGACCTGTTATTTTCTTATTTTTTTTTTGAGTTGGTACTTGTAATTTTCACGTTATTTGAAAACAAATTTTTTTGTTCAAAATTTTCACTTCATCCAAACTTTACCAAAATTTGCACACCGCTAAACGACGTCAATTTAGTCGTATACTAAAAATATCAGCTCATTTTGGTGACCTGTTATTTTCATGTTTTTTGAGTTGGTACTTGTAATTTTCACGTTATTTGCAAACAAATTTTTTTTTTCAAAATTTTCACTTCATCCAAACTTTACCAAAATTTGCACACCGCTAAACGACGTCAATTTAGTCGTATACTAAAAATATCACCTCATTTTGGCGACCTGTTATTTTCATGTTTTTTGACTTGGTACATGTAATTTTCACGTTATTTGCAAACAAATTTTTTTTCAAAATATTCACTATACGACGCTATATTATTATTCGCTAAACGACGTCAATTTAGTCGTATACTAAAAATATCAGCTCATTTTGGTGACCTCTTATTTTCATGTTTTTTGACTTGGTACTTGTAATTTTCACGTTATTTGAAAACAAATTTTTGTTTTCAAAATTTTCACTTCATCCAAACTTTACCAAAATTTGCACACCGCTAAACGACGTCAATTTAGTCGTATACTAAAAATATCAGCTCATTTAGGCGACCTGCTATTTTCATGTTTTTTGACTTGGTACTTGTAATTTTCACGTTATTTGAAAACAAATTTTTTTTTTCAAAATTTTCACTTCATCCAAACTTTACCAAAATTTGCACACCGCTAACCGGCGTCAATTTAGTCGTATACTAAAAATATCAGCTCATTTTGGCGACCTGTTATTTTCATGTTTTTTGACTTGGTACATGTAATTTTCACGTTATTTGCAAAAGTAGTTGTGAACTGGCGGTTCTGGGACAATTAAAATTGTTAAATTGTTGCTGAAATTGTTAAATTTGGGTAATTAAAATTTGAAAATTTTAAAATTCTTGAAATTTGATACCTACGAGGGTGGTTCGATAAGTCCTTTAAATATTTTTCGAGGGTGGTTCAATAAGTCTGTCTTTTTCCTAATGCCTACGGCAATACATAATTATTTTCAAATGCCGACGGGAAAATCATGAAAATGATTTTTTCTAATACCAATGGTGAAATAGTGATTATTAATTTTTCGTAATACCGAAGGCAAAACATGATAATTTTTTCTAATACCAATGGTGAAATAGTGATTATTAATTTTTCCTAATGTCTACGGCAAAACATGTTTATTAATTTTTCCTAATGCCGACGGCAAAACATGAATATAATTTTTTCAAATGCCGACGGGAAAATGATTTTTCCTAATGACGACGGGAAAACATGATAATTTATCCTAATGCATACGGCATGCATGATAATTTTTCCTAATGCCTACGGCAATGCATGATAATTTTTCCTAATGCCGACGGCAAAACATGATTATTATTTTTTCAAATGCCGACGGCAATACATGATTATTTTTTTTCCTAATGCCGACGGCAATACATACTTATTTTTCCTAATGCCTACGGCAATACATAATTATTTTCAAATGCCTACGGCAATGCATGATAATTTTTCCTAATGCCGACGTCAATGCATGATTATTTTTTTTCCTAATGCCTACGGCAATACATACTTATTTTTCCTAATGCCTACGGCAATACATAATTATTTTCAAATGCCGACGGCAAAACATGATTATTATTTTTTTCAAATGCCGACGGCAAAACATGATTATTATTTTCTAATGCTCCCAGTGTTGCCATACTGCAGAAATTTGTTATCGTAATACTACATCAGTAATATCAGAGAAAGAAGGTTTGATGACTACTAGGTCATATGGTTTCATATGAATCATGGGAATGTGCTTGTGTGATTTCCTCACGCTAATAAATTCTTATAAAATAAAATAATTAAATAAATGAATAAAATAATTACATAAATTATTTTATTTATTTATAAAACGTTCTCATGTATGTGAACACCCCTAATGCTTGTGTGTGGGGGGTCCAGCTTGTTTGTCGCTGGTAAGCTTATATTCTGTTTATTTGTTTAAGAAATATATTTGTATGTAGGTATGTATGTGTGTATGATGCATGCATGCATGTATGTATGTATGTATGTATGTATGTGTGTATTATGTTTGTATGTATGTATGTATGTATGTGTGTATTATGTTTGTATGTATGTATGTATGTATGTGCGATCGAAAGAACTTGTGCGTGGAATATTTTGTGGCTGTGTAGAATACATTTATATTTTGCAACGTAATCATTTTCTTTGGCTGCGATTATTTTAAAGCAGCAAGTTTCAACTAACTACAGTCATAAGCAGAGAAACAAAAAGTAAAAATTTGCAAGTTAGCAAAAATGCTAACTAATCCTAGTATGCTTTTGTACTTACGATTGCCTTATATTTTCTCATGCTTAAATTTGTCTCGCGTTGAAGTCGGTCTGTGTGAAATTTGTTTATATTACAGATTTTGTTTATTTAACTACATTCGTCTTCTTTGACTGAAAGAGTTATCTACACACAGTGAAAAACCAACTTGAAATCAGTAAGAACCATGCTGAATTAATAAGAACCATTAGCGAAGGTTTAGTCATATTGAAATTTCTTATTTCAATATGGACAAAATATTAATTTACAGTATTCATTTATTAAACTCATTAGTTTGTAGATATCTCAATATACATTTTCTATTATATTAAAAATTATTGAATTAATGTGATGAATTCTTATTTTTAAGCTGCAGATTTTCCCTGAGTGTATGGATTGTTTATATTTGCATTGTGCTTTAACTAAACGACGCTTCATATATTTTCATGATGTAGATCTAATAAATACTTAAGCATTGATAAGAAATTTGATATGTATACATACATATCTACAAATTGATTTTATGTATGTATGTATGTATGTACATATATATGTACATACAAATAAGTGTTCAACTCAATCTTTGAATACATTTTTTATTTTATTTTTTGTCATGTGATGTCTGTTGTTGCTGAAATTAAAAACATTTTCATTTTTATCTGCGTTTACTTAAAAGTTTGTGAGGATTTTCTGTTGTAAGTAAAACTGAATTCTTGAAGATATGTACTTACATACTCTATAGTAATAGTAACTATAATAGAAATATTTCTTATACTTAATTTACAGTTTTTTAAAGTATAGGATATAAAATTTTTTCTAGCTATAGCCTTCTACATTTATTTTGGAAAACTTGCTTTGCTTTTTAAAAATGTATAAACATTTTTAAATGAAACTGATCCGGCACTCCAGCTTAGGTACTGATAGTTTTTTTTTTTTTTTTTTTTTTTTTTTTTTTTTTTGTTGTTAGTTAACTTACTTATTTTTTATTTTTTATTGATAAACATTGGAAATCAAAAGGGAGTTTTATATTGTAATTATTATTTTCATAATTGTTGAAAACAATCGCTGCTTTTTGTTTGTTTTTTGCGATGAAATCATTTGAATTACTTTTGCAACTTTACGCGTTTATAAAAATTATGTTATTTTCTATATTTCTTAATTTATAAGACTTTTAGACTTTGTCCTTTAGGGGTTATATATTCTATTATACGATTATGAATAAGAATGCAGTAAGCTGATGTATTTGCTTACTGCTTCAAATTAAAATTCTATTAAATTGAATAAAAGGAGTGTTTTTTTTTTCTTAAACTCTGATGCAGTTAGAAGCGCTGGAGATTGTTTCATATAACAGCTTTTTTGAAATTTTTGATACATAGTATAATATAGAATTGGATAACATTTATTTTTAATTTTTATGTTAAGAAGTACGGGTATGAGACTGAATTTAAATGTACTTTTAAATTAGTTAAATCATAATGAACAAACATATTTTCTTCTTTAATAGCGATCAACAGAAAACGAACTCGTTTTCATATAATTTAGGTATACCCTATCGACGGCTCCTCTAGGATACAAGATGACTTTGTATGACGAAATTTCTGTTGCTTTATACTGATAATATGTTTACATTAATAAGATACATATACATATGTTTATTTTATGAACGGTGAGCACATATGGCTTTTATTTAATGTTCTATATGACTTTTTTTTTTTTTTTTTATTTTCTTTAATAATTTTCTCCCCATAATAGCATTCTAAATATTTCAAGGGCTCAAATGCTGTGTAGTCTTCTTCTGCAAACTTAACTAAACGTCTAACTTCTTCCAATGCTTCTTTATAAGAAGATATTTTGTTATGGTCTTCTTCTACGATACGTGCCCATCGGGCAGAGTGTACGTATTAGTTGGTCAGTCAGTCTCTATTTTTATTTTTTTTTTTTTTTCTAATGTGCCACTCCTTTTTTTAGATTTTACTACTTGGAATAGAGAATTTTTGTCTAATTTTTTGGTGGGTATATACATTAGGTATGTAGAAATTAGTTTAGATACAAAGAAATGCATGTTTAATATACAACTATTGTATCAAATCGATCTCAAATAACTCAGTTACCTCTACCAGCAATTCACCGTTGGTGTATTCATAAAGTGTTAGAAACAATGAAATATCTATGTTTTGAGAGAATTTTTCCCCTCAAGTATTTCTACATGAGGTTTGAGGGGTCAATCACTGTCGCATTCATATGTAATGATTATTCACTTAAAAAACGTCATCATCACCATCAATCATCTCCGTATACAATACATTCATGAGTTGGGTTGATCCAGATACAATTGCTGTCTCATCACCTTCTAACAGCTTTATATATTTTGCTAGTATGCATGCCTTAGCATGCTTCTATCGATAGTGACGTAAGAGTCCGAGATGTAGAGTGTTACAATTAAAAATCTTTACTATTAGAATATACCAGTTCGCTCTTTTGAATTTTTACAAAGTAGATACATATGTCTGTATTTCATTGACCACAAAATCATATAATTTCTTTGCTTACAAAATTGTATGACGTGAGTTTTTTTTTTTTTTTTTTTTTTTTTTTTTTTTTTTTTTTTTAAATTATACATGCTTCGGCATGCTTTCATTTTTTTTTCTATAAATTTATGTAATACTCATACAGATATAAAGTAAGATCTGTTTACTGTACATTTTAAAATTTATGCATGCTTCAGCATGATTCTAGTTGAAGCGTATATTCATTCACTAAGTTTGTTTGATACTTATTCATACACATGTACATTCTTAAAGATTGGATATCAAAGTCCAATTTCCGTAGTTTATCTATATTTTCTAAAGATCTGATAGCTAAAGAAATAAATAGAGTGAAGATCTTCTATAATAATCCCATTTTCATATTGTAAAATTTTGCGTGCTAGCGCTTTCGATGGGAAAATATACATACAACTTTATAAAAAGTGATAATATGATGTGCTGCTGAATATTGCACTATGTTATAGTTCATTTTAAACACTGAAGTTTTAGCAATATTTCATTCCGACCAGAATTCCGCTACATTTAGTTAATTATCTTTCTTAAGACTCATCATTCCTAATCAATCCTGCAAAAACAACACAAACTAGATTTTTCGTTTTAATTTTATTTTTATTAAATTCAACATTCATTCTTCAAATTACTTTATACTATATTAAGTAGCTTTTCCTCATTTGTTGAGTTGACTTTAATAGGAGACATTTTAATGGTACGATGAACTTTTCTATTGCATGCATTGAGTAAATCTTTATACATACCAATCCACTTATATGAACCATTAAAGCTAATTCTTTTCACATCATACCTTTCAATGATCTATTAAATCATTCTAATATTGATGCTTTCATATTAAGTAATCTTTAATCTTCTATTTATGTATGAGTTTTCCCAAGTATTTATTAAAAAATTCTTTAGAATCATCTGTTTGTAAGTTTTTTGGTACCCGTACCACTTCAAAAATATTTTCCAGTACCTTGGTTTTTAGAGTGCAGCTTTTATTTTCAGCTGTACTTTGAGAATGTGTCAATTAAAGTCTTCCAAATCAACAATTTCTATTTTCTGTAGAATAGTTCTACATTTCACCTAACTTAGCTCCATAAAACATCATATATTCCTGTCATTACATCTCTACAAGCACAAACAGTTGTTGAAATTTAATATGGACTTCGTTAACTAAATTCCTTTTTAAAGACATTGAATTGTTTCACAGATTTTTTCGAAAGTGTTGTGATCTACATCTTGCACTTTCAGCTATTTATACTAACATGTAGTTAATTTTCTAATCTATATATTTAACCGTAAACTCTTCAATTTGTTTTTAATTATTTACTTTTTAGAATTGCTTTTTCAATTTTATAACTGTCTTCTTTCTCTAATTTTATTTCACGTTGTAGTTCCTCAATTTGCATTTAAATATATTCTTGAATATTAATGCTTTAAGCTATATTATTAATTTGTCTTGTATTTTATCTTCATTCAGTTTAATGTAACTATCAACAATAGTTTGTATCTAATTCATTTATGCCTTCCAATACTGATAAGTCAGTATAAATGTCTTCAGAATTGGAAGTCTATGAGTAAAATCATCGTCATCATCATTCTCAGTATTAGCATCATTAAATATGATGGTATTATCAAATATTGTTCCTTCTACTAGTTTCTTTGGGGTACTTGTCTATATCTTGAGTGAAGGTTTCTCAGGCTTTAAACTTGTATATTTTCAACTGCTGTCTTGATTTTACTTTCTTCTTTCATAAGAATTCTTTTAATATTTTTTGAACTATTTATGAATTATTCTGCTATAGGTTTAAATGTATCTTTTAGTTGTTCACTTGTATCTATTTCACCAGTTTTTATACTACGAAGCTTTTTCTTCAACACATTTCTTGTCAACACCAACTGTTTTAAAATTTTCTCATCCAGGGCAAATAACAGGTATCAGCAATCATATCAGCTTTTCAGGAGCTGGTCTGGTTTTCAGATCAGCTTTTCAGGACCTGGTCTGGTTTTCAGATCAGCTTTTCAGGACCTGGTCTGGTTTTCAGATCAGCTTATCAGGACCTGGTCTGGTTTTCAGATCAGCTTTTCAGGACCTGGTCTGGTTTTCAGATCAGCTTTTCAGGACCTGGTCTGGTTTTCAGATCAGCTTTTCAGGACCTGGTCTGGTTTTCAGATCAGCTTTTCAGGACCTGGTCTGGTTTTCAAATCAGCTTATCAGGACCTGGTCTGGTTTTCAGATCAGCTTATCAGGAGCTGGTCTGGTTTTCAGATCAGCTTATCAGGAGCTGGTCTGGTTATCAGATCAGCTTATCAGGAGCTGGTCTGGTTTTCAGATCAGCTTATCGGGTAACAGATCAGGCTATCAGGAGCTGTTCAGATTTTCATTTCAAGATATCTGAGTCAGATTTAGTTATCAGTGTACAAGTACCTAGCCATTTATAACATTTATATACATGAAGTTTAAAGTCAGATGAAATACGAAAAAGTAAAGTTTTATCTAGTAAAATTATTTTCTATAACGATCATCGTTTAATTCACTATCTTTGCTTATAATCAAAAATCCATATTTATCCTTTCAACATGCTTTTTATTTTTCTCACCTAACTTAAATATTAAATATACATTATGATGATCTCTTATTAAATGTTTGGTGATTCTGGTGTAAGTTTTACATAAGTAGAATGAATCAACATTCTTATCTCTCCCCATACAAAAATATGCTTCCCACACGCATCATCGTTAAATATCATATTGGAATTACTTTGGACTGAAATAACAGATTCACTATCGGTAAATTTTGTAATATATTATTATTTTAATTGATGTAATAAATTTCTTCAGATTTTTATATCTGGGTTGATATAAAGATTTTGAGTATAAATAAATGTTCTCAAATTTAAGTCCATTAGGACTTTCTAGCAAGCCAATCATAGCGTTTTTTTTTTCGTAATTTGACAGGTCAACTATTGTTGCACGAATAGAATTTGATATAAGGGAACTATGATTTAGTTTTGAACTATCGTTCGATGAATCATCAATATTTCGTACCAAGAATTATTTATGTTGTTTTGACTAAGGGTATGAGTCAATATTTATAAAATCCATTTTATAAATATCAGCTCATGCTCATAGTCAAAACAAAGTATGCTTTAAGTGTTTAAAACCAGTATTACCATAAAAATGGTGGTTTTAAACACTTAAAATATACTTTGTTTTACTAACCGCATTTTATAACTAAATGCATTTCATAAATATTGACGCATACTCATAATCAAAACAGCATATAAATATCCTTTGTTTTGACTATGAGTATGAGTCATTATCTCTTATTATAGAAAGAATAAAATAGTATGGTTATATGATATCAGAAATCATGTTTTCTAAAATCATATAACCATACTATTTTATTCTTTCAATAATAATAGATAATATTTATGAAATGCATTTATTTACAAAATGCGATTAGTAAAACAACATAAATATAGGATGGTATGAAATTTTGATGATTCATCAATATTTCGTACCAAGGTATTTTTAGGTTGTTTTTACTATGAGTATGCGCCAATATTTATGAAATGTATTTCATAAATATTATCTCTTATTATAGAAAAATTAAAAATGTAGCTATACGATATCAGAAAATATTTTCTGAAATCGTATAGCTATATTATTTTATTTGTCCTATAATAAGAGATAATGGCCCCTACTCATAGTCAAAACAAAGAATATTTTAAGAGTTTCAAATCAGTATTATCATACAAAATACTGATTTTAAACTCTTACAGCAGTATTTATAAAACTTATTAAGGCTTTGTAAAGGCTTTTTAAAACAAATTTTTTATAAAAATTTTTTCTTAAAAAGTCTTTATAAAGCCCTAATAAGTGTTATAAATAAGGCTGTTAAAATATACTTTGTTTTACTAACCACATTTTTGTAACTAAACGCATTTCATAAATATTGATGCATACTCATAGTCAAAAAAAGGATATTTTTATGCTGTTTTGATTATGAGTGTGGATCATTATCTCTTATTATAGAAAAAATAAACTAATGCAGCTATACGATTTCAGAAAATATTTTCTGATATGGTATAGCTGTATTAGTTTATTTTTTTATAATAAGAGATAATATTTATAAAATGTATTTAGCTACATAAATGCGGTTAGTAAAACAACCTAAAATACCTTGGTACGAAATATTGATGATTCATCGAACGATAGTTCAAAACTAAATCATAGTTCCCTTATATCAAATTCTATTCGTGCAACAATAGTTGACCTGTCAAATTACGAAAAAAAAACGCTATGATTGGCTTGCTAGAAAGTCCTAATGGACTTAAATTTGAGAACATTTATTTATACTCAAAATCTTTATATCAACCCAGATATAAAAATCTGAAGAAATTTATTACATCAATTAAAATAATAATATATTACAAAATTTACCGATAGTGAATCTGTTATTTCAGTCCAAAGTAATTCCAATATGATATTTAACGATGATGCGTGTGGGAAGCATATTTTTGTATGGGGAGAGATAAGAATGTTGATTCATTCTACTTATGTAAAACTTACACCAGAATCACCAAACATTTAATAAGAGATCATCATAATGTATATTTAATGTTTAAGTTAGGTGAGAAAAATAAAAAGCATGTTGAAAGGATAAATATGGATTTTTGATTATAAGCAAAGATAGTGAATTAAACGATGATCGTTATAGAAAATAATTTTACTAGATAAAACTTTACTTTTTCGTATTTCATCTGACTTTAAACTTCATGTATATAAATGTTATAAATGGCTAGGTACTTGTACACTGATAACTAAATCTGACTCAGATATCTTGAAATGAAAATCTGAACAGCTCCTGATAGCCTGATCTGTTACCTGATAAGCTGATCTGAAAACCAGACCAGCTCCTGATAAGCTGATCTGATAACCAGACCAGCTCCTGATAAGCTGATCTGAAAACCAGACCAGCTCCTGATAAGCTGATCTGAAAACCAGACCAGGTCCTGATAAGCTGATTTGAAAACCAGACCAGGTCCTGAAAAGCTGATCTGAAAACCAGACCAGGTCCTGAAAAGCTGATCTGAAAACCAGACCAGGTCCTGAAAAGCTGATCTGAAAACCAGACCAGGTCCTGAAAAGCTGATCTGAAAACCAGACCAGGTCCTGATAAGCTGATCTGAAAACCAGACCAGGTCCTGAAAAGCTGATCTGAAAACCAGACCAGGTCCTGAAAAGCTGATCTGAAAACCAGACCAGCTCCTGAAAAGCTGATATGATTGCTGATACCTGTTATTTGCCCTGGATGAGAAAATTTTAAAACAGTTGGTGTTGACAAGAAATGTGTTGAAGAAAAAGCTTCGTAGTATAAAAACTGGTGAAATAGATACAAGTGAACAACTAAAAGATACATTTAAACCTATAGCAGAATAATTCATAAATAGTTCAAAAAATATTAAAAGAATTCTTATGAAAGAAGAAAGTAAAATCAAGACAGCAGTTGAAAATATACAAGTTTAAAGCCTGAGAAACCTTCACTCAAGATATAGACAAGTACCCCAAAGAAACTAGTAGAAGGAACAATATTTGATAATACCATCATATTTAATGATGCTAATACTGAGAATGATGATGACGATGATTTTACTCATAGACTTCCAATTCTGAAGACATTTATACTGACTTATCAGTATTGGAAGGCATAAATGAATTAGATACAAACTATTGTTGATAGTTACATTAAACTGAATGAAGATAAAATACAAGACAAATTAATAATATAGCTTAAAGCATTAATATTCAAGAATATATTTAAATGCAAATTGAGGAACTACAACGTGAAATAAAATTAGAGAAAGAAGACAGTTATAAAATTGAAAAAGCAATTCTAAAAAGTAAATAATTAAAAACAAATTGAAGAGTTTACGGTTAAATATATAGATTAGAAAATTAACTACATGTTAGTATAAATAGCTGAAAGTGCAAGATGTAGATCACAACACTTTCGAAAAAATCTGTGAAACAATTCAATGTCTTTAAAAAGGAATTTAGTTAACGAAGTCCATATTAAATTTCAACAACTGTTTGTGCTTGTAGAGATGTAATGACAGGAATATATGATGTTTTATGGAGCTAAGTTAGGTGAAATGTAGAACTATTCTACAGAAAATAGAAATTGTTGATTTGGAAGACTTTAATTGACACATTCTCAAAGTACAGCTGAAAATAAAAGCTGCACTCTAAAAACCAAGGTACTGGAAAATATTTTTGAAGTGGTACGGGTACCAAAAAACTTACAAACAGATGATTCTAAAGAATTTTTTAATAAATACTTGGGAAAACTCATACATAAATAGAAGATTAAAGATTACTTAATATGAAAGCATCAATATTAGAATGATTTAATAGATCATTGAAAGGTATGATGTGAAAAGAATTAGCTTTAATGGTTCATATAAGTGGATTGGTATGTATAAAGATTTACTCAATGCATGCAATAGAAAAGTTCATCGTACCATTAAAATGTCTCCTATTAAAGTCAACTCAACAAATGAGGAAAAGCTACTTAATATAGTATAAAGTAATTTGAAGAATGAATGTTGAATTTAATAAAAATAAAATTAAAACGAAAAATCTAGTTTGTGTTGTTTTTGCAGGATTGATTAGGAATGATGAGTCTTAAGAAAGATAATTAACTAAATGTAGTGGAATTCTGGTCGGAATGAAATATTGCTAAAACTTCAGTGTTTAAAATGAACTATAACATAGTGCAATATTCAGCAGCACATCATATTATCACTTTTTATAAAGTTGTATGTATATTTTCCCATCGAAAGCGCTAGCACGCAAAATTTTACAATATGAAAATGGGATTATTATAGAAGATCTTCACTCTATTTATTTCTTTAGCTATCAGATCTTTAGAAAATATAGATAAACTACGGAAATTGGACTTTGATATCCAATCTTTAAGAATGTACATGTGTATGAATAAGTATCAAACAAACTTAGTGAATGAATATACGCTTCAACTAGAATCATGCTGAAGCATGCATAAATTTTAAAATGTACAGTAAACAGATCTTACTTTATATCTGTATCTGTATGAGTATTACATAAATTTATAGAAAAAAAAAATGAAAGCATGCCGAAGCATGTATAATTTAAAAAAAAAAAAAAAAAAAAAAAAAAAAAAAAAAACTCACGTCATACAATTTTGTAAGCAAAGAAATTATATGATTTTGTGGTCAATGAAATACAGACATATGTATCTACTTTGTAAAAATTCAAAAGAGCGAACTGGTATATTCTAATAGTAAAGATTTTTAATTGTAACACTCTACATCTCGGACTCTTACGTCACTATCGATAGAAGCATGCATACTAGCAAAATATATAAAGCTGTTAGAAGGTGATGAGACAGCAATTGTATCTGGATCAACCCAACTCATGAATGTATTGTATACGGAGATGATTGATGGTGATGATGACGTTTTTTAAGTGAATAATCATTACATATGAATGCGACAGTGATTGACCCCTCAAACCTCATGTAGAAATACTTGAGGGGAAAAATTCTCTCAAAACATAGATATTTTATTGTTTCTAACACTTTATGAATACACCAACGGTGAATTGCTGGTAGAGGTAACTGAGTTATTTGAGATCGATTTGATACAATAGTTGTATATTAAACATGCATTTCTTTGTATCTAAACTAATTTCTACATACCTAATGTATATACCCACCAAAAAATTAGACAAAAATTCTCTATTCCAAGTAGTAAAATCTAAAAAAAGGAGTGGCACATTAGAAAAAAAAAAAAAATAAAAATAGAGACTGACTGACCAACTAATACGTACACTCTGCCCGATGGGCACGTATCGTAGAAGAAGACCATAACAAAATATCTTCTTATAAAGAAGCATTGGAAGAAGTTAGACGTTTAGTTAAGTTTGCAGAAGAAGACTACACAGCATTTGAGCCCTTGAAATATTTAGAATGCTATTATGGGGAGAAAATTATTAAAGAAAATAAAAAAAAAAAAATAAAAGTCATATAGAACATTAAATAAAAGCCATATGTGCTCACCGTTCATAAAATAAACATATGTATATGTATCTTATTAATGTAAACATATTATCAGTATAAAGCAACAGAAATTTCGTCATACAAAGTCATCTTGTATCCTAGAGGAGCCGTCGATAGGGTATACCTAAATTATATGAAAACGAGTTCGTTTTCTGTTGATCGCTATTAAAGAAGAAAATATGTTTGTTCATTATGATTTAACTAATTTAAAAGTACATTTAAATTCAGTCTCATACCCGTACTTCTTAACATAAAAATTAAAAATAAATGTTATCCAATTCTATATTATACTATGTATCAAAAATTTCAAAAAAGCTGTTATATGAAACAATCTCCAGCGCTTCTAACTGCATCAGAGTTTAAGAAAAAAAAAACACTCCTTTTATTCAATTTAATAGAATTTTAATTTGAAGCAGTAAGCAAATACATCAGCTTACTGCATTCTTATTCATAATCGTATAATAGAATATATAACCCCTAAAGGACAAAGTCTAAAAGTCTTATAAATTAAGAAATATAGAAAATAACATAATTTTTATAAACGCGTAAAGTTGCAAAAGTAATTCAAATGATTTCATCGCAAAAAACAAACAAAAAGCAGCGATTGTTTTCAACAATTATGAAAATAATAATTACAATATAAAACTCCCTTTTGATTTCCAATGTTTATCAATAAAAAATAAGTAAGTTAACTAACAACAAAAAAAAAAAAAAAAAAAAAAAAAAAAAAAAAAAAAACTATCAGTACCTAAGCTGGAGTGCCGGATCAGTTTCATTTAAAAATGTTTATACATTTTTAAAAAGCAAAGCAAGTTTTCCAAAATAAATGTAGAAGGCTATAGCTAGAAAAAATTTTATATCCTATACTTTAAAAAACTGTAAATTAAGTATAAGAAATATTTCTATTATAGTTACTATTACTATAGAGTATGTAAGTACATATCTTCAAGAATTCAGTTTTACTTACAACAGAAAATCCTCACAAACTTTTAAGTAAACGCAGATAAAAATGAAAATGTTTTTAATTTCAGCAACAACAGACATCACATGACAAAAAATAAAATAAAAAATGTATTCAAAGATTGAGTTGAACACTTATTTGTATGTACATATATATGTACATACATACATACATACATACATACATAAAATCAATTTGTAGATATGTATGTATACATATCAAATTTCTTATCAATGCTTAAGTATTTATTAGATCTACATCATGAAAATATATGAAGCGTCGTTTAGTTAAAGCACAATGCAAATATAAACAATCCATACACTCAGGGAAAATCTGCAGCTTAAAAATAAGAATTCATCACATTAATTCAATAATTTTTAATATAATAGAAAATGTATATTGAGATATCTACAAACTAATGAGTTTAATAAATGAATACTGTAAATTAATATTTTGTCCATATTGAAATAAGAAATTTCAATATGACTAAACCTTCGCTAATGGTTCTTATTAATTCAGCATGGTTCTTACTGATTTCAAGTTGGTTTTTCACTGTGTGTAGATAACTCTTTCAGTCAAAGAAGACGAATGTAGTTAAATAAACAAAATCTGTAATATAAACAAATTTCACACAGACCGACTTCAACGCGAGACAAATTTAAGCATGAGAAAATATAAAGCAATCGTAAGTACAAAAGCATACTAGGATTAGTTAGCATTTTTGCTAACTTGCAAATTTTTACTTTTTGTTTCTCTGCTTATGACTGTAGTTAGTTGAAACTTGCTGCTTTAAAATAATCGCAGCCAAAGAAAATGATTACGTTGCAAAATATAAATGTATTCTACACAGCCACAAAATATTCCACGCACAAGTTCTTTCGATCGCACATACATACATACATACATACAAACATAATACACACATACATACATACATACATACAAACATAATACACACATACATACATACATACATACATACATGCATGCATGCATCATACACACATACATACCTACATACAAATATATTTCTTAAACAAATAAACAGAATATAAGCTTACCAGCGACAAACAAGCTGGACCCCCCACACACAAGCATTAGGGGTGTTCACATACATGAGAACGTTTTATAAATAAATAAAATAATTTATGTTATTATTTTATTCATTTATTTAATTATTTTATTTTATAAGAATTTATTAGCGTGAGGAAATCACACAAGCACATTCCCATGATTCATATGAAACCATATGACCTAGTAGTCATCAAACCTTCTTTCTCTGATATTACTGATGTAGTATTACGATAACAAATTTCTGCAGTATGGCAACACTGGGAGCATTAGAAAATAATAATCATGTTTTGCCGTCGGCATTTGAAAAAAATAATAATCATGTTTTGCCGTCGGCATTTGAAAATAATTATGTATTGCCGTAGGCATTAGGAAAAATAAGTATGTATTGCCGTAGGCATTAGGAAAAAAAATAATCATGCATTGACGTCGGCATTAGGAAAAATTATCATGCATTGCCGTAGGCATTTGAAAATAATTATGTATTGCCGTAGGCATTAGGAAAAATAAGTATGTATTGCCGTCGGCATTAGGAAAAAAAATAATCATGTATTGCCGTCGGCATTTGAAAAAATAATAATCATGTTTTGCCGTCGGCATTAGGAAAAATTATCATGCATTGCCGTAGGCATTAGGAAAAATTATCATGCATGCCGTATGCATTAGGATAAATTATCATGTTTTCCCGTCGTCATTAGGAAAAATCATTTTCCCGTCGGCATTTGAAAAAATTATATTCATGTTTTGCCGTCGGCATTAGGAAAAATTAATAAACATGTTTTGCCGTAGACATTAGGAAAAATTAATAATCACTATTTCACCATTGGTATTAGAAAAAATTATCATGTTTTGCCTTCGGTATTACGAAAAATTAATAATCACTATTTCACCATTGGTATTAGAAAAAATCATTTTCATGATTTTCCCGTCGGCATTTGAAAATAATTATGTATTGCCGTAGGCATTAGGAAAAAGACAGACTTATTGAACCACCCTCGAAAAATATTTAAAGGACTTATCGAACCACCCTCGTAGGTATCAAATTTCAAGAATTTTAAAATTTTCAAATTTTAATTACCCAAATTTAACAATTTCAGCAACAATTTAACAATTTTAATTGTCCCAGAACCGCCAGTTCACAACTACTTGCAAACAATTTTTTTTTCAAAATTTTCACTTCATCCAAACTGTACCAAAATTTGCACACCGCTAACTGACGTCAATTTAGTCGTATACTAAAAATATCAGCTTATTTTGGTGACCTGTTATTTTCTTGTTTTCTGACTTGGTACATGTAATTTTCAGGTTATTTGCAAACAAATTTTTTTTCAAAATTTTCACTTCATCCAAACTTTACCAAAATTTGCACACCGCTAAACGACGTCAATTAACCTCTTTTACTAAAAATATCAGCTCATTTTGGCGACCTGTTATTTTCATGTTTTTTGACTTGGTACATGTAAGTTTCAAGTTATTTGCAAAAAATTTTTTTTTTAAATTTTTACTTCACCCAAACTTTACCAAAATTTGCACACCGCTAAACGACGTCAATTAAGTCGTATATTAAAAATATCAGCTCACTTTGGCGACCTTTTATTTTCATGTTTTTTGATTTGGTACATGTAATTTTCACGTTATTTGCCAACAATTTTTTTTTTCAAAATTTTCACTTTATCCAAACTGTACCAAAATTTACACACTGCTAAACGACGTCAATTTAGTCGTATACTAAAAATATCAGCTCATTTATGCAACCTGTTATTTTCATGTTTTTTGACTTCATCCAAACTTTACCAAGATTTGCACACCGCTAAACGACGTCAATTAAGTCTTATACTAAAAATATGAGCTCATTTTGGCGACCTGTTATTTTCATGTTTTTTGACTTTGTACTTGTAATTTTCACGTTATTTGCAAACAAATTTTTTTTCAAAGATTTCACTTCATCCAAACTTTACCAAAATTTGCACACCGCTAAACGACGTCAATTTAATCGTATACTAAATATATCAGCTCATTTTGGCAACCTGTTATTTTCATGTTTTTTGACTTGGTACATGTAACTTTCACGTTATTTGCAAACAATTTTTTTTTTAAATTTTCACTTCATCCAAACTTTACCAAAATTTGCACACCGCTAAACGACGTCAATTAAGTCTTATACTAAAAATATCAGCTCATTTTGGCGGCCTGTTATTTTCATGTTTTTTGACTTGGTACATGTAATTTTCACGTTATTTGCAAACAAATTTTTTTTTTAATTTTCACTTCATCCAAACTTTACCAAAATTTGCACACCGCTTAACTACGCCAACTTAGTCGTATACTAAAAATATCAGCTCATTCTGGCGACCTGTTATTTTCATGTTTTTTGACTTGGTACATGTAAGTTTCACGTTATTTGCAAAAAAAATTTTTTTTTAAATTTTTACTTCACCCAAACTTTACCAAAATTTGCACACCGCTAAACGACGTCAATTAAGTCGTATATTAAAAATATCAGCTCACTTTGGCGACCTTTTATTTTCATGTTTTTTGATTTGGTACATGTAATTTTCACGTTATTTGCCAACAATTTTTTTTTCAAAATTTTCACTTTATCCAAACTGTACCAAAATTTACACACTGGTAAACGACGTCAATTTAGTCGTATACTAAAAATATCAGCTCATTTATGCAACCTGTTATTTTCATGTTTTTTGACTTGGTACTTGTAATTTTCACGTTATTTGCAAACAAATTTTTTTTTTCAAAATTTTCACTTCATCCAAACTTTACCAAAATTTGCACACCGCTAAACGACGTCAATTTAGTCGTATACTAAAAATATCAGCTCATTTTGGCGACCTGTTATTTTCATGTTTCTTGACTTGGTACATGTAATTTTCACGTTATTTGCAAACAAATTTTTTTTCAAAATATTCACTATACGACGCTATATTATTATTCGCTAAACGACGTCAATTTAGTCGTATACTAAAAATATCAGCTCATTTTGGTGACCTGTTATTTTCATGTTTTTTGACTTGGTACTTGTAATTTTCACGTTATTTGAAAACAAATTTTTTTTTTCAAAATTTTCACTTCATCCAAACTTTACCAAAATTTGCACACCGCTAAACGACGTCAATTTAGTCGTTTACTAAAAATATCAGCTCATTTAGGCGACCTGCTATTTTCATGTTTTTTGACTTGGTACTTGTAATTTTCACGTTATTTGAAAACAAATTTTTTTTTCAAAATTTTCACTTCATCCAGACTTTACCAAAATTTGCACACCGCTAACCGACGTCAATTTAGTCGTATACTAAAAATATCAGCTCATTTTGGCGACCTGTTATTTTCATGTTTTTTGACTTGGTACATGTAATTTTCACGTTATTTGCAAACAATTTTTTTTTCAAAATTTTCACTTTATCCAAACTGTACCAAAATTTGCACACCGCTAATTGACGTCAATTTAGTCGTATACTAAAAATATCAGCTTATTTTGGTGACCTGTTATTTTCATGTTTTCTGACTTGGTACATGTAATTTTCAGGTTATTTGCAAACAAATTTTTTTTCAAAATTTTCAATTCATCCAAACTTTACCAAAATTTGCACACCGCTAAACGACGTCAATTAACCTCTTTTACTAAAAATATCAGCTCATTTTGGCGACCTGTTATTTTCATGTTTTTTGACTTGGTACTTGTAATTTTCACGTTATTTGCAAACAAATTTTTTTTTTCAAATTTTTCACTTCATCCAAACTTTACCAAAATTTGCACACCGCTAAACGACGTCAATTTAGTCGTATACTAAAAATATCAGCTCATTTTGGCGACCTGTTATTTTCATGTTTTTTGACTTGGTACATGTAATTTTGACGTTATCTGCAAAAAAATTTTTTTTTTAAATGCTCACTTCATCCAAACTTTACCAAAATTTGCACACCGCTAAGCGACGTCAATTTAGTCGTATACTAAAAATATCAGCTCATTTTGGCGACCTGTTATTTTCATGTTTTTTGACTTGGTACATGTAAGTTTCACGTTATTTGCAAAAAAATTTTTTTTTTTAAATATTTACTTCAGCCAAACTTTACCAAAATTTGCACACTGCTAAACGACGTCAATTAAGTCGTATATTAAAAATATCAGCTCACTTTGGCGACCTTTTATTTCATGTTTTTTGATTCGGTACATGTAATTTTCACGTTATTTGCCAACAAATTTTTTTTTCAAAATTTTCACTTTATCCAAACTGTACCAAAATTTACACACTGCTAAACGACGTCAATTTAGTCGTATACTAAAAATATCAGCTCATTTATGCAACCTGTTATTTTCATGTTTTTTGACTTGGTACTTGTAATTTTCACGTTATTTGCAAACAAATTTTTTTTTTCAAAATTTTCACTTCATCCAAACTTTACCAAAATTTGCACACCGCTAAACGACGTCAATTTAGTCGTATACTAAAAATATCAGCTCATTTTGGCGACCTGTTATTTTCATGTTTCTTGACTTGGTACATGTAATTTTCACGTTATTTGCAAACAAATTTTTTTTCAAAATATTCACTATACGACGCTATATTATTATTCGCTAAACGACGTCAATTTAGTCGTATACTAAAAATATCAGCTCATTTTGGTGACCTGTTATTTTCATGTTTTTTGACTTGGTACTTGTAATTTTCACGTTATTTGAAAACAAATTTTTTTTTTCAAAATTTTCACTTCATCCAAACTTTACCAAAATTTGCACACCGCTAAACGACGTCAATTTAGTCGTTTACTAAAAATATCAGCTCATTTAGGCGACCTGCTATTTTCATGTTTTTTGACTTGGTACTTGTAATTTTCACGTTATTTGAAAACAAATTTTTTTTTCAAAATTTTCACTTCATCCAGACTTTACCAAAATTTGCACACCGCTAACCGACGTCAATTTAGTCGTATACTAAAAATATCAGCTCATTTTGGCGACCTGTTATTTTCATGTTTTTTGACTTGGTACATGTAATTTTCACGTTATTTGCAAACAATTTTTTTTTCAAAATTTTCACTTTATCCAAACTGTACCAAAATTTGCACACCGCTAATTGACGTCAATTTAGTCGTATACTAAAAATATCAGCTTATTTTGGTGACCTGTTATTTTCATGTTTTCTGACTTGGTACATGTAATTTTCAGGTTATTTGCAAACAAATGTTTTTTCAAAATTTTCAATTCATCCAAACTTTACCAAAATTTGCACACCGCTAAACGACGTCAATTAACCTCTTTTACTAAAAATATCAGCTCATTTTGGCGACCTGTTATTTTCATGTTTTTTGACTTGGTACTTGTAATTTTCACGTTATTTGCAAACAAATTTTTTTTTCAAATTTTTCACTTCATCCAAACTTTACCAAAATTTGCACACCGCTAAACGACGTCAATTTAGTCGTATACTAAAAATATCAGCTCATTTTGGCGACCTGTTATTTTCATGTTTTTTGACTTGGTACATGTAATTTTGACGTTATCTGCAAAAAAATTTTTTTTTTAAATGCTCACTTCATCCAAACTTTACCAAAATTTGCACACCGCTAAGCGACGTCAATTTAGTCGTATACTAAAAATATCAGCTCATTTTGGCGACCTGTTATTTTCATGTTTTTTGACTTGGTACATGTAAGTTTCACGTTATTTGCAAAAAAATTTTTTTTTTTAAATTTTTACTTCAGCCAAACTTTACCAAAATTTGCACACTGCTAAACGACGTCAATTAAGTCGTATATTAAAAATATCAGCTCACTTTGGCGACCTTTTATTTCATGTTTTTTGATTCGGTACATGTAATTTTCACGTTATTTGCCAACAAATTTTTTTTTCAAAATTTTCACTTTATCCAAACTGTACCAAAATTTACACACTGCTAAACGACGTCAATTTAGTCGTATACTAAAAATATCAGCTCATTTATGCAACCTGTTATTTTCATGTTTTTTGACTTGGTACTTGTAATTTTCACGTTATTTGAAAACAAATTTTTTTTTTCAAAATTTTCACTTCATCCAGACTTTACCAAAATTTGCACACCGCTAACCGACGTCAATTTAGTCGTATACTAAAAATATCAGCTCATTTTGGCGACCTGTTATTTTCATGTTTTTTGACTTGGTACATGTAATTTTCACGTTATTTGCAAACAATTTTTTTTTCAAAATTTTCACTTTATCCAAACTGTACCAAAATTTGCACACCGCTAATTGACGTCAATTTAGTCGTATACTAAAAATATCAGCTTATTTTGGTGACCTGTTATTTTCATGTTTTCTGACTTGGTACATGTAATTTTCAGGTTATTTGCAAACAAATTTTTTTTCAAAATTTTCAATTCATCCAAACTTTACCAAAATTTGCACACCGCTAAACGACGTCAATTAACCTCTTTTACTAAAAATATCAGCTCATTTTGGCGACCTGTTATTTTCATGTTTTTTGACTTGGTACTTGTAATTTTCACGTTATTTGCAAACAAATTTTTTTTTCAAATTTTTCACTTCATCCAAACTTTACCAAAATTTGCACACCGCTAAACGACGTCAATTTAGTCGTATACTAAAAATATCAGCTCATTTTGGCGACCTGTTATTTTCATGTTTTTTGACTTGGTACATGTAATTTTCACGTTATCTGCAAAAAAATTTTTTTTTTAAATGCTCACTTCATCCAAACTTTACCAAAATTTGCACACCGCTAAGCGACGTCAATTTAGTCGTATACTAAAAATATCAGCTCATTTTGGCGACCTGTTATTTTCATGTTTTTTGACTTGGTACATGTAAGTTTCACGTTATTTGCAAAAAAATTTTTTTTTTTAAATTTTTACTTCAGCCAAACTTTACCAAAATTTGCACACTGCTAAACGACGTCAATTAAGTCGTATATTAAAAATATCAGCTCACTTTGGCGACCTTTTATTTTCATGTTTTTTGATTCGGTACATGTAATTTTCACGTTATTTGCCAACAAATTTTTTTTCAAAATTTTCACTTTATCCAAACTGTACCAAAATTTACACACTGCTAAACGACGTCAATTTAGTCGTATACTAAAAATATCAGCTCATTTATGCAACCTGTTATTTTCATGTTTTTTGACTTGGTACATGTAAATTTCACGTTATTTGCAAACAAATTTTTTTTTTCAAAATTTTCACTTCATCCAAACTTTACCAAGATTTGCACACCGCTAAACGACGTCAATTAAGTCTTATACTAAAAATATGAGCTCATTTTGGCGACCTGTTATTTTCATGTTTTTTGACTTTGTACTTGTAATTTTGACGTTATTTGCCAACAATTTTTTTTTTCAAAATTTTCACTTTATCCAAACTTTACCAAGATTTGCACACCGCTAAACGACAACAATTAAGTCTTATACTAAAAATATGAGCTCATTTTGGCGACCTGTTATTTTCATGTTTTTTGACTTTGTACTTGTAATTTTCACTTTATTTGCAAACAAATTTTTTTTCAAAGATTTCACTTCATCCAAACTTTACCAAAATTTGCACACCGCTAAACGACGTCAATTTAGTCGTATACTAAATATATCAGCTCATTTTGGCAACCTGTTATTTTCATGTTTTTTGACTTGGTACATGTAATTTTCACGTTATTTGCAAACAATTTTTTTTTTAAATTTTCACTTCATTCAAACTTTACCAAAATTTGCACACCGCTAAACGACGTTAATTAAGTCTTATACTAAAAATATCAGCTCATTTTGGCGGCCTGTTATTTTCATGTTTTTTGACTTGGTACATGTAATTTTCACGTTATTTGCAAACAAATTTTTTTTTTAATTTTCACTTCATCCAAACTTTACCAAAATTTGCACACCGCTTAACTACGCCAACTTAGTCGTATACTAAAAATATCAGCTCATTTTGGCGACCTGTTATTTTCATGTTTTTTGACTTGGTACATGTAATTTTCACGTTATTTGCAAACAAATTTTTTTTCAAAATTTTCACTTCATCCAAAATTTTCCAAAATTTGCACACCGCTAAACGACGTCAATTTAGTCGTATACTAAAAATATCAGCTCATTTTGGCGAACTGTTATTTTCATCTTTTTTGACTTGGTACATGTAATTTTCACGTTATTTGCAAACAAATTTTTTTTTTAATTTTCACTTCATCCAAACTTTACCAAAATTTGCACACCCCTTAACTACGCCAACTTAGTCGTATACTAAAAATATCAGCTCATTTTGGCTACCTGTTATTTTCATGTTTTTTGACTTGGTACATGTAATTTTCACGTTATTTGCAAACAAATTTTTTTTTTCAAAATTTTCACTTTATCCAAACTGTACCAAAATTTGCACACCGCTAAACGACGTCAATTTAGTCGTATACTAAAAATATCAGCTCATTTTGGCGACCTGTTATTTTCATGTTTTTTGACTTGGTACATGTAATTTTCACGTTATTTGCAAACAAATTTTTTTTTCAAAATTTTCACTTTATCCAAACTGTACCAAAATTTGCACACCGCTAAACGACGTCAATTTAGTCGTATACTAAAAATATCAGCTTATTTTGGAGACCTGTTATTTCCATGTCTTCTGACTTGGTACATGTAGTTTTCACGTTATTTGCAAACAAATTTTTTTTTTAAACTTTCCCTTCATCCAAACTTTACCAAAATTTGCACACCGCTAAACGACGTCAATTTAGTCGTATGCTAAAAATATCAGCTCATTTTGGCGACCTGTTATTTTCATGTTTTTTGACTTGGTACTTGTAATTTTCACGTTATTTAAAAACAAATTTTTTTTTCAAAATTTTCACTTCATCCAAACTTTACCAAAATTTGCACACCGCTAAACGACGTCAATTTAGTCGTTTACTAAAAATATCAGCTCATTTTGGCGACCTGTTATTTTCATGTTTTTTGACTTGGTACATGTAATTTTCACGTTATTTGCAAAAAAAATTTTTTTTTTAAATGTTCACTTCATCCAAACTTTACCAAAATTTGCACACCGCTAAACGACGTCAATTTAGTCGTATACTAAAAATATCAGCTCATTTTGGCGACCTGTTAGTTTCATGTTTTTTGACTTGGTACACGTAATTTTCACGTTATTTGCAAAAAAATTTTTTTTTTCAAATTTTCACTTCACCCAAACCTTACCAAAATTTGCACACCGCTAAACGACGTCAATTAAGTCGTATATTAAAAATATCAGCTCACTTTGGCGACCTTTTATTTTCATGTTTTTTGATTTGGTACATGTAATTTTCACGTTATTTGCCAACAATTTTTTTTTTTTAAATTTTCACTTTATCCAAACTGTACCAAAATTTACACACTGCTAAACGACGTCAATTTAGTCGTATACTAAAAATATCAGCTCATTTATGCAACCTGTTATTTTCATGTTTTTTGACTTGGTACATGTAAATTTCACGTTATTTGCAAACAAATTTTTTTTCAAAATTTTCACTTCATCCAAACTTTACCAAGATTTGCACACCGCTAAACGACGTCAATTAAGTCTTATACTAAAAATATGAGCTCATTTGGCGACCTGTTATTTTCATGTTTTTTGACTTTGTACTTGTAATTTTCACGTTATTTGCAAACAAATTTTTTTTCAAAATTTTCACTTCATCCAAAATTTTCCAAAATTTGCACACCGCTAAACGACGTCAATTTAGTCGTATACTAAAAATATCAGCTCATTTTGGCGAACTGTTATTTTCATCTTTTTTGACTTGGTACATGTAATTTTCACGTTATTTGCAAACAAATTTTTTTTTTAATTTTCACTTCATCCAAACTTTACCAAAATTTGCACACCCCTTAACTACGCCAACTTAGTCGTATACTAAAAATATCAGCTCATTTTGGCTACCTGTTATTTTCATGTTTTTTGACTTGGTACATGTAATTTTCACGTTATTTGCAAACAAATTTTTTTTTCAAAATTTTCACTTTATCCAAACTGTACCAAAATTTGCACACCGCTAAATGACATCAGTTTAGTCGTATACTAAAAATATCAGCTCATTTTGGCGACCTGTTATTTTCATGTTTTTTGACTTGGTACATGTAATTTTCACGTTATTTGCAAACAAATTTTTTTTTCAAAATTTTCACTTTATCCAAACTGTACCAAAATTTGCACACCGCTAAACGACGTCAATTTAGTCGTATACTAAAAATATCAGCTTATTTTGGCGACCTGTTATTTCCATGTCTTCTGACTTGGTACATGTAGTTTTCACGTTATTTGCAAACAAATTTTTTTTTTAAACTTTCCCTTCATCCAAACTTTACCAAAATTTGCACACCGCTAAACGACGTCAATTTAGTCGTATGCTAAAAATATCAGCTCATTTTGGCGACCTGTTATTTTCATGTTTTTTGACTTGGTACTTCTAATTTTCACGTTATTTAAAAACAAATTTTTTTTCAAAATTTTCACTTCATCCAAACTTTACCAAAATTTGCACACCGCTAAACGACGTCAATTTAGTCGTTTACTAAAAATATCAGCTCATTTTGGCGACCTGTTATTTTCATGTTTTTTGACTTGGTACATGTAATTTTCACGTTATTTGCAAAAAAAAATTTTTTTTTAAATGTTCACTTCATCCAAACTTTACCAAAATTTGCACACCGCTAAACGACGTCAATTTAGTCGTATACTAAAAATATCAGCTCATTTTGGCGACCTGTTATTTTCATGTTTTTTGACTTGGTACACGTAATTTTCACGTTATTTGCAAAAATTTTTTTTTTCAAATTTTCACTTCACCCAAACCTTACCAAAATTTGCACACCGCTAAACGACGTCAATTAAGTCGTACATTAAAAATATCAGCTCACTTTGGCGACCTTTTATTTTCATGTTTTTTGATTTGGTACATGTAATTTTCACGTTATTTGCCAACAATTTTTTTTTTTTAAATTTTCACTTTATCCAAACTGTACCAAAATTTACACACTGCTAAACGACGTCAATTTAGTCGTATACTAAAAATATCAGCTCCTGTTATTTTCATGTTTTTTGACTTGGTACATGTAAATTTCACGTTATTTGCAAACAAATTTTTTTTTCAAAATTTTCACTTCATCCAAACTTTACCAAGATTTGCACACCGCTAAACGACGTCAATTTAGTCTTATACTAAAAATATGAGCTCATTTTGGCGACCTGTTATTTTCATGTTTTTTGACTTTGTACTTGTAATTTTCACGTTATTTGCAAACAAATTTTTTTTTCAAAGATTTCACTTCATCCAAACTTTACCAAAATTTGCACACCGCTAAACGACGTTAATTAAGTCTTATACTAAAAATATCAGCTCATTTTGGCGGCCTGTTATTTTCATGTTTTTTGACTTGGTACATGTAATTTTCACGTTATTTGCAAACAAATTTTTTTTTTAATTTTCACTTCATCCAAACTTTACCAAAATTTGCACACCGCTTAACTACGCCAACTTAGTCGTATACTAAAAATATCAGCTCATTTTGGCGACCTGTTATTTTCATGTTTTTTGACTTGGTACATGTAATTTTCACGTTATTTGCAAACAAATTTTTTTTCAAAATTTTCACTTCATCCAAAATTTTCCAAAATTTGCACACCGCTAAACGACGTCAATTTAGTCGTATACTAAAAATATCAGCTCATTTTGGCGAACTGTTATTTTCATCTTTTTTGACTTGGTACATGTAATTTTCACGTTATTTGCAAACAAATTTTTTTTTTAATTTTCACTTCATCCAAACTTTACCAAAATTTGCACACCCCTTAACTACGCCAACTTAGTCGTATACTAAAAATATCAGCTCATTTTGGCTACCTGTTATTTTCATGTTTTTTGACTTGGTACATGTAATTTTCACGTTATTTGCAAACAAATTTTTTTTTCAAAATTTTCACTTTATCCAAACTGTACCAAAATTTGCACACCGCTAAACGACATCAGTTTAGTCATATACTAAAAATATCAGCTCATTTTGGCGACCTGTTATTTTCATGTTTTTTGACTTGGTACATGTAATTTTCACGTTATTTGCAAACAAATTTTTTTTTCAAAATTTTCACTTTATCCAAACTGTACCAAAATTTGCACACCGCTAAACGACGTCAATTTAGTCCTATACTAAAAATATCAGCTTATTTTGGCGACCTGTTATTTCCATGTCTTCTGACTTGGTACATGTAGTTTTCACGTTATTTGCAAACAAATTTTTTTTTAAACTTTCCCTTCATCCAAACTTTACCAAAATTTGCACACCGCTAAACGACGTCAATTTAGTCGTATGCTAAAAATATCAGCTCATTTTGGCGACCTGTTATTTTCATGTTTTTTGACTTGGTACTTGTAATTTTCACGTTATTTAAAAACAAATTTTTTTTCAAAATTTTCACTTCATCCAAACTTTACCAAAATTTGCACACCGCTAAACGACGTCAATTTAGTCGTTTACTAAAAATATCAGCTCATTTTGGCGACCTGTTATTTTCATGTTTTTTGACTTGGTACATGTAATTTTCACGTTATTTGCAAAAAAAATTTTTTTTTTAAATGTTCACTTCATCCAAACTTTACCAAAATTTGCACACCGCTAAACGACGTCAATTTAGTCGTATACTAAAAATATCAGCTCATTTATGCAACCTGTTATTTTCATGTTTTTTGACTTGGTACATGTAAATTTCACGTTATTTGCAAACAAATTTTTTTTTCAAAATTTTCACTTCATCCAAACTTTACCAAGATTTGCACACCGCTAAACGACGTCAATTAAGTCTTATACTAAAAATATGAGCTCATTTTGGCGACCTGTTATTTTCATGTTTTTTGACTTTGTACTTGTAATTTTCACGTTATTTGCAAACAAATTTTTTTTTCAAAGATTTCACTTCATCCAAACTTTACCAAAATTTGCACACCGCTAAACGACGTCAATTTAGTCGTATACTAAATATATCAGCTCATTTTGGCAACCTGTTATTTTCATGTTTTTTGACTTGGTACATGTAATTTTCACGTTATTTGCAAACAAATTTTTTTTTTGAATTTTCACTTCATCCAAACTTTACCAAAATTTGCACACCGCTTAACTACGCCAACTTAGTCGTATACTAAAAATATCAGCTCATTTTGGCGACCTGTTATTTTCATGTTTTTTGACTTGGTACATGTAATTTTCACGTTATTTGCAAACAAATTTTTTTTCAAAATTTTCACTTCATCCAAAATTTTCCAAAATTTGCACACCGCTAAACGACGTCAATTTAGTCGTATACTAAAAATATCAGCTCATTTTGGCGAACTGTTATTTTCATGTTTTTTGACTTGGTACATGTAATTTTCACGTTATTTGCAAACAAATTTTTTTTTAATTTTCACTTCATCCAAACTTTACCAAAATTTGCACACCCCTTAACTACGCCAACTTAGTCGTATACTAAAAATATCAGCTCATTTTGGCTACCTGTTATTTTCATGTTTTTTGACTTGGTACATGTAATTTTCACGTTATTTGCAAACAAATTTTTTTTTCAAAATTTTCACTTTATCCAAACTGTACCAAAATTTGCACACCGCTAAACGACATCAGTTTAGTCGTATACTAAAAATATCAGCTCATTTTGGCGACCTGTTATTTTCATGTTTTTTGACTTGGTACATGTAATTTTCACGTTATTTGCAAACAAATTTTTTTTTCAAAATTTTCACTTTATCCAAACTGTACCAAAATTTGCACACCGCTAAACGACGTCAATTTAGTCGTATACTAAAAATATCAGCTTATTTTGGCGACCTGTTATTTCCATGTCTTCTGACTTGGTACATGTAGTTTTCACGTTATTTGCAAGCAAATTTTTTTTTTAAACTTTCCCTTCATCCAAACTTTACCAAAATTTGCACACCGCTAAACGACGTCAATTTAGTCGTATGCTAAAAATATCAGCTCATTTTGGCGACCTGTTATTTTCATGTTTTTTGACTTGGTACTTGTAATTTTCACGTTATTTAAAAACAAATTTTTTTTTCAAAATTTTCACTTCATCCAAACTTTACCAAAATTTGCACACCGCTAAACGACATCAATTTAGTCGTTTACTAAAAATATCAGCTCATTTTGGCGACCTGTTATTTTCATGTTTTTTGACTTGGTACATGTAATTTTCACGTTATTTGCAAAAAAAATTTTTTTTTTAAATGTTCACTTCATCCAAACTTTACCAAAATTTGCACACCGCTAAACGACGTCAATTTAGTCGTATACTAAAAATATCAGCTCATTTTGGCGACCTGTTATTTTCATGTTTTTTGACTTGGTACACGTAATTTTCACGTTATTTGCAAAAAAATATTTTTTTTTCAAATTTTCACTTCACCCAAACCTTACCAAAATTTGCACACCGCTAAACGACGTCAATTTAGTCGTATACTAAATATATCAGCTCATTTTGGCAACCTGTTATTTTCATGTTTTTTGACTTGGTACATTTAACTTTCACGTTATTTGCAAACAATTTTTTTTTTAAATTTTCACTTCATCCAAACTTTACCAAAATTTGCACACCGCTAAACAACGTCAATTAAGTCGTATATTAAAAATATCAGCTCACTTTGGCGACCTTTTATTTTCATGTTTTTTGATTTGGTACATGTAATTTTCACGTTATTTGCCAACAATTTTTTTTTTTTAAATTTTCACTTTATCCAAACTGTACCAAAATTTACACACTGCTAAACGACGTCAATTTAGTCGTATACTAAAAATATCAGCTCATTTATGCAACCTGTTATTTTCATGTTTTTTGACTTGGTACATGTAAATTTCACGTTATTTGCAAACAAATTTTTTTTTCAAAATTTTCACTTCATCCAAACTTTACCAAGATTTGCACACCGCTAAACGACGTCAATTAAGTCTTATACTAAAAATATGAGCTCATTTTGGCGACCTGTTATTTTCATGTTTTTTGACTTTGTACTTGTAATTTTCACGTTATTTGCAAACAAATTTTTTTTTCAAAGATTTCACTTCATCCAAACTTTACCACAATTTGCACACCGCTAAACGACGTCAATTTAGTCGTATACTAAATATATCAGCTCATTTTGGCAACCTGTTATTTTCATGTTTTTTGACTTGGTACATGTAACTTTCACGTTATTTGCAAACAATTTTTTTTTTTAAATTTTCACTTCATTCAAACTTTACCAAAATTTGCACACCGCTAAACGACGTCAATTTAGTCGTATACTAAATATATCAGCTCATTTTGGCAACCTGTTATTTTCATGTTTTTTGACTTGGTACATGTAACTTTCACGTTATTTGCAAACAATTTTTTTTTTAAATTTTCACTTCATCCAAACTTTACCAAAATTTGCACACCGCTAAACGACGTCAATTAAGTCGTATATTAAAAATATCAGCTCACTTTGGCGACCTTTTATTTTCATGTTTTTTGATTTGGTACATGTAATTTTCACGTTATTTGCCAACAATTTTTTTTTTTAAATTTTCACTTTATCCAAACTGTACCACAATTTACACACTGCTAAACGACGTCAATTTAGTCGTATACTAAAAATATCAGCTCATTTATGCAACCTGTTATTTTCATGTTTTTTGACTTGGTACATGTAAATTTCACGTTATTTGCAAACAAATTTTTTTTCTTCAAAATTTTCACTTCATCCAAACTTTACCAAGATTTGCACACCGCTAAACGACGTCAATTAAGTCTTATACTAAAAATATGAGCTCATTTTGGCGACCTGTTATTTTCATGTTTTTTGACTTTGTACTTGTAATTTTCACGTTATTTGCAAACAAATTTTTTTTTCAAAGATTTCACTTCATCCAAACTTTACCAAGATTTGCACACCGCTAAACGACGTCAATTTAGTCGTATACTAAATATATCAGCTCATTTTGGCAACCTGTTATTTTCATGTTTTTTGACTTGGTACATGTAACTTTCACGTTATTTGCAAACAATTTTTTTTTTTAATTTTCACTTCATGCAAACTGTACCAAAATTTGCACACCGCTAAACGACTTCAATTAAGTCTTATACTAAAAATATCAGCTCATTTTGGCGGCCTGTTATTTTCATGTTTTTTGACTTGGTACATGTAATTTTCACGTTATTTGCAAACAAATTTTTTTTTTAATTTCCACTTCATCCAAACTTTACCAAAATTTGCACACCGCTTAACTACGCCAACTTAGTCGTATACTAAAAATATCAGCTCATTTTGGCGACCTGTTATTTTCATGTTTTTTGACTTGGTACATGTAATTTTCACGTTATTTGCAAACAAATTTTTTTTCAAAATTTTTACTTCATCTAAAATTTACCAAAATTTGCACACCGCTAAACGACGTCAATTTAGTCGTATACTAAAAATATCAGCTCATTTTGGCGAACTGTTATTTTCATCTTTTTTGACTTGGTACATGTAATTTTCACGTTATTTGCAAACAAATTTTTTTTTTAATTTTCACTTCATCCAAACTTTACCAAAATTTGCACACCCCTTAACTACGCCAACTTAGTCGTATACTAAAAATATCAGCTCATTTTGGCCACCTGTTATTTTCATGTTTTTTGACTTGGTACATGTAATTTTCACGTTATTTGCAAACAAATTTTTTTTCAAAATTTTCACTTTATCCAAACTGTACCAAAATTTGCACACCGCTAAGCGACATCAATTTAGTCGTATACTAAAAATATCAGCTCATTTTGGCGACCTGTTATTTTCATGTTTTTTGACTTGGTACATGTAATTTTCACGTTATTTGCAAACAAATTTTTTTTTTCAAAATTTTCACTTTATCCAAACTGTACCAAAATTTGCACACCGCTAAACGACGTCAATTTAGTCGTATACTAAAAATATCAGCTTATTTTGGCGACCTGTTATTTCCATGTCTTCTGACTTGGTACATGTAATTTTCACGTTATTTGCAAACAAATTTTTTTTTTAAATTTTCCCTTCATCCAAACTTTACCAAAATTTGCACACCGCTAAACGACGTCAATTTAGTCGTATTTTAAAAATATCAGCTCATTTTGGCGACCTGTTATTTTCATGTTTTTTGACTTGGTACTTGTAATTTTCACGTTATTTAAAAACAAATTTTTTTTTCAAAATTTTCACTTCATCCAAACTTTACCAAAATTTGCACACCGCTAAACGACGTCAATTTAGTCGTTTACTAAAAATATCAGCTCATTTTGGCGACCTGTTATTTTCATG
Organism: Tachina grossa; assembly: GCA_949987645.1. NCBI lineage: Eukaryota > Metazoa > Arthropoda > Insecta > Diptera > Tachinidae > Tachina > Tachina grossa. Next base: position 16,132,143 of record OX465279.1, on the reverse strand, counting down.
TTTTTTGACTTGGTACATGTAATTTTCACGTTATTTGCAAAAAAAAATTTTTTTTAAATGTTCACTTCATCCAAACTTTACCAAAATTTGCACACCGCTAAACGACGTCAATTTAGTCGTATACTAAAAATATCAGCTCATTTTGGCGACCTGTTATTTTCATGTTTTTTGACTTGGTACACGTAATTTTCACGTTATTTGCAAAAATTTTTTTTTTTCAAATTTTCACTTCACCCAAACTTTACCAAAATTTGCACACCGCTAAACGACGTCAATTAAGTCGTATACTAAAAATATCAGCTCATTTTGGCGACCATTTATTTTCATGTTTTTTGACTTGGTACATGTAATTTTCACGTTATTTGCAAACAATTTTTTTTTCAAAATTTTCACTTCATCCAAACTTTACCAAAATTTGCACACCGCTAAACGCCGTCAATTTAGTCGTTTACTAAATATATCAGCTCATTTTGGCGACCTGTTATTTTCATGTTTTTTGACTTGGTACATGTAATTTTCACGTTATTTGCAAACAATTTTTTTTTCAAAATTTTCACTTCATCCAAACTGTACCAAAATTTGCACACCGCTAAACGACGTCAATTAAGTCTTATACTAAAAATATCAGCTCATTTTGGCGGCCTGTTATTTTCATGTTTTTTGACTTGGTACATGTAATTTTCACGTTATTTGCAAACAAATTTTTTTTCAAAATTTTCACTTATTCCAAACTTTACCAAAATTTGCACGCCGCTTAACTACGCCAATTTATTCGTATACTAAAAATATCAGCTCATTTTGGCGCCCTGTTATTTTCATTTTTTTTGACTTGGTACATGTAATTTTCACGTTATTTGCAAACAAATTTTTTTTCAAAATTTTTACTTCATCCAAACTTTGCCAAAATTTGCACACCGCTAAACGACGTCAATTTAGTCGTATACTAAAAATATCAGCGCATTTTGGCGACCTGTTATTTTCATGTTTTTTGACTTGGTACATGTAATTTTCACGTTATTTGCAAACAAATTTTTTTTCAAAATTTTCACTTCATCCCAACTTTACCAAAATTTGCACACCGCTAAACGACGTCAATTTAGTCGTATACTAAAAATATCAGCTCATTTTGGCGACCTGTTGTTTTCATGTTTTTTGACTTGGTACATGTAATTTTCACGTTATTTGCAAACAAATTTTTTTCAAAATTTTAACTTCATCCAAACCTTACCAAAATTTGCACACCGCTTAACTACGCCAACTAAATCGTATACTAAAAATATCAGCTCATTTTGGCGACCTGTTATTTTCATGTTTTTTTACTTGGTACATGTAATTTTCACGTTATTTGCAAAAATTTTTTTTCTTTCAAATTTTCACTTCACCCAAACTTTACCAAAATTTGCACACCGCTAAACGACGTCAATTTAGTCGTATACTAAAAATATCAGCTCATTTTGGCGACCTTTTATTTTCATGTTTTTTGATTTGGTACTTGTAATTTTCACGTTATTTGCAAACAAATTTTTTTTTCAAAATTTTCACTTCAACCAAACTGTACCAAAATTTGCACACCGCTAAACGACGTCAATTTTGTCGTATACTAAATATATCAGCTCATTTTGGCGACCTGTTATTTTCATGTTTTTTAACTTGGTACATGTAATTTTCACATTATTTGCAAACAATTTTTTTCAAAATTTTCACTTCATCCAAACTTTACCAAAATTTGCACACCGCTAAACGACGTCAATTAAGTCTTATACTAAAAATATCAGCTCATTTTGGCGGCCTGTTATTTTCATGTTTTTTGACTTGGTACATGTAATTTTCACGTTATTTGCAAACAAATTTTTTTTTTCAAAATTTTCACTTATTCCAAACTTTACCAAAATTTGCACACCGCTTAACTACGCCAATTTAATCGTATACTTAAAATATCAGCTCATTTTGGCAACCTGTTATTTTCATGTTTTTTGACTTGGTACATGTAACTTTCACGTTATTTGCAAACAAATTTTTTTTTTAATTTTCACTTCATCCAAACTTTACCAAAATTTGCACACCGCTTAACTACGCCAACTTAGTCGTATACTAAAAATATCAGCTCATTTTGGCGGCCTGTTATTTTCATGTTTTTTGACTTGGTACATGTAATTTTCACGTTATTTGCAAACAAATTTTTTTTTTAATTTTCACTTCATCCAAACTTTACCAAAATTTGCACACCGCTTAACTACGCCAACTTAGTCGTATACTAAAAATATCAGCTCATTTTGGCGACCTGTTATTTTCATGTTTTTTGACTTGGTACATGTAATTTTCACGTTATTTGCAAACAAATTTTTTTTTCAAAATTTTCACTTCATCCAAAATTTACCAAAATTTGCACACAACTAAACGACGTCAATTTAGTCGTATACTAAAAATATCAGCTCATTTTGGCGACCTATTATTTTCATCTTTTTTGACTTGGTACATGTAATTTTCACGTTATTTGCAAACAAATTTTTTTTTTAATTTTCACTTCATCCAAACTTTACCAAAATTTGCACACCGCTTAACTACGCCAACTTAGTCGTATACTAAAAATATCAGCTCATTTTGGCGACCTGTTATTTTCATGTTTTTTGACTTGATACATGTAATTTTCACGTTATTTGCAAACCAATTTTTTTTTTAATTTTCACTTCATCCAAACTTTACCAAAATTTGCACACCGCTTAACTACGCCAACTTAGTCGTATACTAAAAATATCAGCTCATTTTGGCGGCCTGTTATTTTCATGTTTCTTGACTTGGTACATGTAATTTTCACGTTATTTGCAAACAAATTTTTTTTTCAAAATTTTCACTTCAACCAAACTGTACCAAAATTTGCACACCGCTAAACGACGTCAATTTAGTCGTTTACTAAATATATCAGCTCATTTTGGCGACCTGTTATTTTCATGTTTTTTGACTTGGTACATGTAATTTTCACGTTATTTGCAAACAATTTTTTTTTCAAAATTTTCACTTCATCCAAACTTTACCAAAATTTGCACACCGCTAAACGACGTCAATTAAGTCTTATACTAAAAATATCAGCTCATTTTGGCGGCCTGTTATTTTCATGTTTTTTGACTTGGTACATGTAATTTTCACGTTATTTGCAAACAAATTTTTTTTCAAAATTTTCACTTATTCCAAACTGTTGAATACTATGGAAACCCCGCATTTCAATCGAAATGTAAACAACACTGTAATTCTATGTTTTTACTAATGTTAAAAACTTAAACTTAAAAACTTCACTTGAGATAGAAACGTGCTTTAAATCACATCTTAACTTTTAATCACTCATGTCATATTATTGAATAAACTTTATATTATATTATATTGAATTATACGACACCGTGTTTCACTGCGTATTGGAAGATTTGCGACTGTAAAGCAAGGTTTGATCCAACAAAGGTTATGGGCCCAGGTGACAAACAGCTAGAAATAAAATAGTGCAGTATCTTAATACGGTCATACTTAAAATTCACTAAAGGTAAAATGTGAGGTTAGTTTATTGGTGTCGTTTCGGTTTTTATTGTTTTGTCCGGTGCTGAAAAACAAGGAAAATGTCGTCTGCTGTATCCAACATAGAAAAGCTCAACGGAGATAATTATGCAACATGGTGCATACAATTAAAGAGTTTGCTGGTAACAATGGATTTATGGAACACTGTTGTCGAAGCTTGTCCAAAGGAGAATCCTGCGTCATGGAAAGCGACAGATGCCAAGGCTCTAGCAATGATCACTTTGAGCGTAAAACCCTGTCAATTGATTTACATAAAAAACTGTTTGACTGCGAAAGATGCTTGGAATGCTTTAAGCTCAATGTATAAAACTGACACCGCATCCAGAAAGGTGAACCTGTTTAAGAGGTTAGTGCGTTTTAAAGTTAATTCTAATGAAAAATTTGCTCCACAATTAAATGAGTTTGGTTCGATAATTGACGGCTTAAAAGAGATTGGAATAACACCAAATGAAGATATGTTGTCCATTTTATTATTGTGTAGTCTTCCCGAAGAAATGGAAAGTTTTGTAGTGGCTATAGAAAGTCGTGATTCGTTGCCCGAACATAATAGATTAATTTCCAAAATTTTAGAAGAAGAAATGCGTCAAAGTAATAAAGTTGTTGAAACAAATGAAACTGTATTCGCTGCAAATTCACGAAAAGATAAAAGAAATAAAAGAAATTTGAACAGCAACAACAATTATAAATGCAATGATGTTAAGCAACAGCAAAAATCAAGTCATAAAAATGAAAAGAAAAACAGAGATGGTAACGTATACATTAACAGCAATATTAAATGTTTTAAATGTGGTAAAAAAGGCCACATAAGATCTCAATGTAAAGATAGTAATGATAAGAGAGATAATGACCTTGCTTGCTCTTTGAAAGAACCAAATTTGAATTTAAGAGAGTTGTGGATCTTAGACAGTGGTGCATCGTCACATATGGTTAACAGTAAAGAGTATTTTGAGGAGTTAACAGAAGCAAAACAAAAAATCTTTTTGGCTTCAGGCGAAATAATTTATGCAGAAGGAATTGGAGACATAAAAGTCAAAACTAATTTTTGCACACTAACGTTAAAAGATGTATGGTATGTTCCTCAATTACACTCAAACTTTTTGTCAATAAATAAAATTCTTAAAGCTGGTCACATTGTTCAATTTGCCGAAAATAAAGCAACAATGAAAAGTAAACAAAACAAAAATATTTTAACAGCTGAGTTAGTAGATGATTTGTTTATTGTAAATTTGGAAAAAGTTAAAGATTTTGAAATTGTAAATGGTATAATTGACGAAAAAGTCGTAAAAAAGTGGCACCAAAGGTTTGGTCATATAAATTTTAATGACTTAAATAAATTAGTTACGAAAAATATGGTGAATGGTCTTGATATCAGAATACTTAAGTCAATGGAGTGTTTAACCTGTGCAGAAAACAAAATATGTGCAAAGACATATAAAAACTATTCAAGTGTACAAACGAGTGACGTTTTAGAGCTGGTGCATACAGATTTATGCGGACCAATTGGTGTAAGATCTGTGGGAGGCTCATCGTATTTCATAACGTTCATTGACGACTACTCGCGTTATATATCTACATATTTTCTAAAACAGAAAAGTGATGCTTTTAATGCATTCACACATTTTGCTGGGCTCGCGGAGAAGCAGACAGGCCGCCAAATAAAAATTGTTCGTAGCGACAATGGTAAAGAATTTGTTAATTCGAAGTTTAAACAATATTTTAATGAAAAAGGTATTATCCACCAAACGACGGTTGCGTACTCACCACAACAAAACGGTGTCTCGGAGCGTGCGAACAGAACTCTTGTGGAAATGGGTAGGTGTTTGTTAAACTTGTCGGGTTTACCACATAGTTTATGGGGCGAAGCCATAAATACGGCTACTTATTTAAGAAATCGTGCTACAACAAAAGTAATTGCTGACGTTACTCCATATGAAAGATGGTGTGGGAAAAAGCCATCAGTGTCTCATTTAAAAATTTTCGGTTGCGACGCAGTGATGTTAAATAAAGGTCCAAAGCCCAAAGGAGGCAAATTTTTACCAAAAGGCACAAAAATGAAATTCGTTGGTTATCAACTTTGCACAAAGGCATATCGTTTATATAATCCAGAAACAAGACAAATATGTATTGCTCGTGATGTTTTGTTTTTTGAACAGTCTTTCCAAAGCGTTTCAAATGTACAAAAGGACATAAATGATGAACTTAATTGTGAATTATTTAAAGAAAATCAAAGCAGAATTAATGATGATCAACAAATTGACGATATTGATGACGAACAAGATAATGATAATGAAAGCGAGTTGCAAGCTGCTGATGAAGAAAGTGAACAACCGAGAAATGAAATGGAAGATGAAGAATCTGAGATGAGTAGTGCAACAGATAGAGACGACAGTCCTATTGTAGAAAAAAAGAGAAAACGAGGCAGACCAAAATTGTTAAGAGCTGGAGGTAAGGGCAGACCAAGAAAAATTTATTGTACTGAGTCTGGGCCCCAAATCCTGAATTCAGTTATTGAGAACCCTCATACCGTGGCAGAGGCTCTAAATGGTAAAAACTCTGATAAATGGCTGGAAGCTATGAATATTGAATACGAGTCGTTGATTAAAAATAAAACCTGGGAGCTGGTCGACAAACCAATTGGAAAAAACATTATTGGGTGCAAATGGGTCTTCACCTTAAAACATAATCCTGATGGTACAATTGAAAAGTATAAGTCGAGACTAGTGGCTCATGGTTGCTCACAAAAGCATAACATTGATTTTCAAGAAACTTTCGCTCCTGTAGTACGACATTCTACTATAAGATTATTGTTAGCATTGGCAGCAAGGCACAAATTGCTTGTGAACCACGTCGACATAGTGGCAGCATACTTAAATGGCAATTTAGAAGAAGAGGTGTATATGTATCAACCACCCATGTTTGAAGTTAATGAGTATCCCAAGAAAGTTTGTAAGTTGAAAAAGGCTCTATATGGACTAAAACAAGCCGGACGTGAATGGAATAAGCGAATAAATGATATTTTACTAGAAATGGGTTTTGTAAGATGCAAGTCAGACACTTGTGTGTATATAAAAGAACATGAAAACAATATTTGCATAATTGCTTTATATGTCGACGACATGTTAGTAGCATGTTCAAGCGAATTGCAAATGAAAGAAATAATTTCCAAATTAAATAATTCGGTAGAAGCTATCGACCGTGGTCCTATTTCATTTTACCTGGGAATGGAAATTAATCGTGATGGTCTACGAGGAGATATATCCATTCATCAAAAGAAATATACTGAAACACTATTGGAAAAATGGGATATGAGAGAATGCAAGCCAGCAGCAACACCTTGGGCTAGTGGAACTATTCTGAAAAAATGTGCGGAAAATTGCGAGAATTTGGACACAAAAAGCTATCAAAGTTTAATTGGTGGTCTCATGTATTTAGCCGTGATCAGCAGGCCTGATTTAATTTATGTGGTTTCTAAGTTGTCCCAATTCAACTCTCATCCTCACAAGGAACATTTTCAAGCTGCGAAATATGTGTTGAGATACCTGAAGAAGAATCCTGTTGGTAAAATTAAATTCTCAGTTAATGTAGACAAGTTTTTATGTTTTACAGATTCTGACTGGGGTAGCGATACGCATGACAGAAAGTCATATTCTGGTCATGTGGTTCTCTTGGCTGGTGGTCCTATAGCGTGGGAGTCACGTAAACAACCAGTTGTGGCCCTTAGCACCATGGAAGCTGAATCCATAGCTCTATGCCAGGGGACCAAAGAAGTTGTTTCTGTTCGTAGTTTGATAGACGAGATAGGTTTTAAGAAGTATACTTTCAACCCTACTTTAATATTATGTGATAATCAAGCTGCATTGTTTATGGTAAAGAATCCAATGGTTCAGCGGAAAAGCAAGCATATCGATATTCGGTATCACTACATCCGAGAGAAATATGAAGAGAAGCTGATTGATATAGAGTACGTTCCGTCTGATGATAACGCAGCTGATATTCTAACAAAAGTCTTATACTAAAAATATCAGCTCATTTTGGCGGCCTGTTATTTTCATGTTTTTTGACTTGGTACATGTAATTTTCACGTTATTTGCAAACAAATTTTTTTTTTTCAAAATTTTCACTTATTCCAAACTTTACCAAAATTTGCACACCGCTTAACTACGCCAATTTAATCGTATACTAAAAATATCAGCTTATTTTGGCAACCTGTTATTTTCATGTTTTTTGACTTGGTACATGTAACTTTCACGTTATTTGCAAACAATTTTTTTTTTAAATTTTTACTTCATCCAAACTTTACCAAAATTTGCACACCGCTAAACGACGTCAATTAAGTCTTATACTAAAAATATTAGCTCATTTTGGCGGCCTGTTATTTTCATGTTTTTTGACTTGGTACATGTAATTTTCACGTTATTTGCAAACAAATTTTTTTTTAATTTTCACTTCATCCAAACTTTACCAAAATTTGCACACCGCTTAACTACGCCAACTTAGTCGTATACTAAAAATATCAGCTCATTTTGGCGGCCTGTCATTTTCATGTTTTTTGACTTGGTACATGTAATTTTCACGTTATTTGCAAACAAATTTTTTTTTTAATTTTCACTTCATCCAAACTTTACCAAAATTTGCACACCGCTTAACTACGCCAACTTAGTCGTATACTAAAAATATCAGCTCATTTTGGCGACCTGTTATTTTCATGTTTTTTGACTTGGTACATGTAATTTTCACGTTATTTGCAAACAAATTTTTTTTTCAAAATTTTCACTTCATCCAAAATTTACCAAAATTTGCACACCGCTAAACGACGTCAATTTAGTCGTATACTAAAAATATCAGCTCATTTTGGCGACCTATTATTTTCATCTTTTTTGACTTGGTACATGTAATTTTCACGTTATTTGCAAACAAATTTTTTTTTTAATTTTCACTTCATCCAAACTTTACCAAAATTTGCACACCGCTTAACTACGCCAACTTAGTCGTATACTAAAAATATCAGCTCATTTTGGCGACCTGTTATTTTCATGTTTTTTGACTTGATACATGTAATTTTCACGTTATTTGCAAACCAATTTTTTTTTTAATTTTCACTTCATCCAAACTTTACCAAAATTTGCACACCGCTTAACTACGCCAACTTAGTCGTATACTAAAAATATCAGCTCATTTTGGCGGCCTGTTATTTTCATGTTTTTTGACTTGGTACATGTAATTTTCACGTTATTTGCAAACAAATTTTTTTTTCAAAATTTTCGCTTCAACCAAACTGTACCAAAATTTGCACACCGCTAAACGACGTCAATTTAGTCGTTTACTAAATATATCAGCTCATTTTGGCGACCTGTTATTTTCATGTTTTTTGACTTGGTACATGTAATTTTCACGTTATTTGCAAACAATTTTTTTTTCAAAATTTTCACTTCATCCAAACTTTACCAAAATTTGCACACCGCTAAACGACGTCAATTAAAACTTATACTAAAAATATCAGCTCATTTTGGCGGCCTGTTATTTTCATGTTTTTTGACTTGGTACATGTAATTTTCACGTTATTTGCAAACAAATTTTTTTTCAAAATTTTCACTTATTCCAAACTTTACCAAAATTTGCACGCCGCTTAACTACGCCAATTTATTCGTATACTAAAAATATCAGCTCATTTTGGCGCCCTGTTATTTTCATGTTTTTTGACTTGGTACATGTAATTTTCACGTTATTTGCAAACAAATTTTTTTTCAAAATTTTTACTTCATCCAAACTTTACCAAAATTTGCACACCGCTAAACGACGTCAATTTAGTCGTATACTAAAAATATCAGCTCATTTTGGCGACCTGTTATTTTCATGTTTTTTGACTTGGTACATGTAATTTTCACGTTATTTGCAAACAAATTTTTTATCAAAATTTTCACTTCATCCAAACTTTACCAAAATTTGCACACCGCTAAACGACGTCAATTTAGTCGTATACTAAAAATATCAGCTCATTTTGGCGACCTGTTGTTTTCATGTTTTTTGACTTGGTACATGTAATTTTCATGTTATTTGCAAACAAGTTTTTTTCAAAATTTTAACTTCATCCAAACCTTACCAAAATTTGCACACCGCTTAACTACGCCAACGAAATCGTATACTAAAAATATCAGCTCATTTTGGCTACCTGTTATTTTCATGTTTTTTTACTTGGTACATGTAATTTTCACGTTATTTGCAAAAATTTTTTTTCTTTCAAATTTTCACTTCACCCAAACTTTACCAAAATTTGCACACCGCTAAACGACGTCAATTTAGTCGTATACTAAAAATATCAGCTCATTTTGGCGACCTTTTATTTTCATGTTTTTTGATTTGGTACTTGTAATTTTCACGTTATTTGTAAACAAATTTTTTTTTCAAAATTTTCACTTCAACCAAACTGTACCAAAATTTTCACACCGCTAAACGACGTCAATTTTTTCGTATACTAAATATATCAGCTCATTTTGGCGACCTGTTATTTTCATGTTTTTTAACTTGGTACATGTAATTTTCACATTATTTGCAAACAATTTTTTTTCAAAATTTTCACTTCATCCAAACTTTACCAAAATTTGCACACCGCTAAACGACGTCAATTAAGTCTTATACTAAAAATATCAGCTCATTTTGGCGGCCTGTTATTTTCATGTTTTTTGACTTGGTACATGTAATTTTCACGTTATTTGCAAACAAATTTTTTTTTCAAAATTTTCACTTATTCCAAACTTTACCAAAATTTGCACACCGCTTAACTACGCCAATTTAATCGTATACTAAAAATATCAGCTCATTTTGGCAACCTGTTATTTTCATGTTTTTTGACTTGGTACATGTAACTTTCACGTTATTTGCAAACAATTTTTTTTTTTTAAATTTTTACTTCATCCAAACTTAACCAAAATTTGCACACCGCTAAACGACGTCAATTAAGTCTTATACTAAAAATATCAGCTCATTTTGGCGGCGTGTTATTTTCATGTTTTTTGACTTGGCACATGTAATTTTCACGTTATTTGCAAACAAATTTTTTTTTTAATTTTCACTTCATCCAAACTTTACCAAAATTTGCACACCGCTAAACGACGTCAATTTAGTCGTATACTAAAAATATCAGCTCATTTTGGCGACCTATTATTTTCATCTTTTTTGACTTGGTACATGTAATTTTCACGTTATTTGCAAACAAATTTTTTTTTTAATTTTCACTTCATCCAAACTTTACCAAAATTTGCACACCGCTTAACTACGCCAACTTAGTCGTATACTAAAAATATCAGCTCATTTTGGCGACCTGTTATTTTCATGTTTTTTGACTTGATACATGTAATTTTCACGTTATTTGCAAACCAATTTTTTTTTTAATTTTCACTTCATCCAAACTTTACCAAAAATTTGCACACCGCTTAACTACGCCAACTTAGTCGTATACTAAAAATATCAGCTCATTTTGGCGGCCTGTTATTTTCATGTTTTTTGACTTGCTACATGTAATTTTCACGTTATTTGCAAACAAATTTTTTTTTTAATTTTCACTTCATCCAAACTTTACCAAAATTTGCACACCGCTTAACTACGCCAACTTAGTCGTATACTAAAAATATCAGCTCATTTTGGCGACCTGTTATTTTCATGTTTTTTGACTTGGTACATGTAATTTTCACGTTATTTGCAAACAAATTTTTTTTCAAAATTTTCACTTCATCCAAAATTTACCAAAATTTGCACACCGCTAAACGACGTCAATTTAATCGTATACTAAAAATATCAGCTCATTTTGGCGACCTGTTATTTTCATCTTTTTTGACTTGGTACATGTAATTTTCACGTTATTTGCAAACAAATTTTTTTTTAATTTTCACTTCATCCAAACTTTACCAAAATTTGCACACCGCTTAACTACGCAAACTTAGTCGTATACTAAAAATATCAGCTCATTTTGGCAACCTGTTATTTTCATGTTTTTTGATTTGGTACATGTAATTTTCACGTTATTTGCAAACAAATTTTTTTTTTCAAAATTTTCACTTTATCCAAACTGTACCAAAATTTGCACACCGCTAAACGACATCAATTTAGTCGTATACTAAAAATATCAGCTCATTTTGGCGACCTGTTATTTTCATGTTTTTTGACTTGGTACATGTAATTTTCACGTTATTTGCAAACAATTTTTTTTTCAAAATTTTCACTTTATCCAAACTGTACCAAAATTTGCACACCGCTAAACGACGTCAATTTAGTCGTATACTAAAAATATCAGTTTTTTTTGGCGACCTGTTATTTCCATGTCTTCTGACTTGGTACATGTAATTTTCACGTTATTTGCAAACAAATTTTTTTTTTTAAATTTTCCCTTCATCCAAACTTTACCAAAATTTGCACACCGCTAAACGACGTCAATTTAGTCGTATGCTAAAAATATCAGCTCAGTTTGGCGACCTGTTATTTTCATGTTTTTTGACTTGGTACTTGTAATTTTCACGTTATTTGAAAACAAATTTTTTTTCAAAATTTTCACTTCATCCAAACTTTACCAAAATTTGCACAACGCTAAACGACGTCAATTAAGTCTTATACTAAAAATATCAGCTCATTTTGGCGGCCTGTTATTTTCATGTTTTTTGACTTGGTACATGTAATTTTCACGTTATTTGCAAACAAATTTTTTTTCAAAATTTTCACTTATTCCAAACTTTACCAAAATTTGCACACCGCTTAACTACGCCAATTTCTTCGTAAACTAAAAATATCAGCTCATTTTGGCGACCTGTTATTTTCATGTTTTTTGACTTGGTACATGTAATTTTCACGTTATTTGCAAACAAATTTTTTTTCAAAATTTTCACTTCATCCAAACTTTACCAAAATTTGCACACCGCTAAACGACGTCAATTTAGTCGTATACTAAAAATATCAGCTCATTTTGGCGACCTGTTATTTTCATGTTTTTTGACTTGGTACATGTAATTTTCACGTTATTTGCAAACAAATTTTTTTCAAAACTTTCACTTCATTTAAACTTTACCAAAATTTGCACACCGCTAAACGACGTCAATTTAGTCGTATACTAAAAATATCAGCTTATTTTGGCGACCTGTTATTTTCATGTTTTCTGACTTGGTACATGTAATTTTCACGTTATTTGCAAACAAATTTTTTTTCAAAATTTTCACTTCATCCAAACCTTACCAAAATTTGCACACCGCTTAACTACGCCAACTAAATCGTATACTAAAAATATCAGCTCATTTTGGCGACCTGTTATTTTCATGTTTTTTGACTTGGTACATGTAATTTTCACGTTATTTGCAAAATTTTTTTTTTCAAATTTTCACTTCACCCTAACTTTACCAAAATTTGCACACCGCTAAACGACGTCAATTAAGTCGTATACTAAAAATATCAGCTCATTTTGGCGACCTTTTATTTTTATGTTTTTTGATTTGGTACTTGTAATTTTCACGTTATTTGCAAACACATTTTTTTTTTCAAAATTTTCACTTCAACCAAACTGTACCAAAATTTGCACACCGCTAAACGACGTCAATTTAGTCGTTTACTAAATATATCAGCTCATTTTGGCGACCTGTTATTTTCATGTTTTTTGACTTGGTACATGTAATTTTCACGTTATTTGCAAACAATTTTTTTTTCAAAATTTTCACTTCATCCAAACTTTACCAAAATTTGCACACCGCTAAACGACGTCAATTAAGTCTTATACTAAAAATATCAGCTCATTTTGGTGGCCTGTTATTTTCATGTTTTTTGACTTGGTACATGTAATTTTCACGTTATTTGCAAACAAATTTTTTTTCAAAATTTTCAATTATTCCAAACTTTACCAAAATTTGCACACCGCTTAACTACGCCAATGTATTCGTATACTAAAAATATCAGCTCATTTTGGTGACCTGTTATTTTCATGTTTTTTGACTTGGTACATGTAATTTTCACGTTATTTGCAAACAAATTTTTTTTCAAAATGTTCACTTCATCCAAACTTTACCAAAATTTGCACACCGCTAAACGACGTCAATTTAGTCGTATGCTAAAAATATCAGCTCATTTTGGCGACCTGTTATTTTCATGTTTTTTGACTTGGTACTTGTAATTTTCACGTTATTTGAAAACAAATTTTTTTTCAAAATTTTCACTTCATCCAAACTTTACCAAAATTTGCACACCGCTAAACGACGTCAATTTAGTCGTTTACTAAAAATATCAGCTCATTTTGGCGACCTGTTATTTTCATGTTTTTTGACTTGGTACATGTAATTTTCACGTTATTTGCAAAAAAAAAAATTTTTTTCAAATTTTCACTTCACCCAAACTTTACCAAAATTTGCACACCGCTAAACGACGTCAATTAAATCGTATACTAAAAATATCAGCTCATTTTGGCGACCTTTTTTTCATGTTTTTTGATTTGGTACTTGTAATTTTCACGTTATTTGCAAACAAATTTTTTTTCAAAATTTTCACTTCAACCAAACTGTACCAAAATTTGCACACCGCTAAACGACGTCAATTTAGTCGTTTACTAAATATATCAGCTCATTTTGGCGACCTATTTTTTTAATGTTTTTTGACTTGGTACATGTAATTTTCACGTTATTTGCAAACAATTTTTTTTTCAAAATTTTCACTTCATCCAAACTTTACCAAAATTTGCACACCGCTAAACGACGTCAATTAAGTCTTATACTAAAAATATCAGCTCATTTTGGCGGCCTGTTATTTTCATGTTTTTTGACTTGGTACATGTAATTTTCACGTTATTTGCAAACAAATTTTTTTTCAAAATTTTCACTTATTCCAAACTTTACCAAAATTTGCACACCGCTTAACTACGCCAATTTATTCGTATACTAAAAGTATCAGCTCATTTTGGCGACTTGTTATTTTCATGTTTTTTGACTTGGTACATGTAATTTTCACGTTATTTGCAAACAAATTTTTTTTCAAAATTTTCACTTCATCCAAACCTTACCAAAATTTGCACACCGCTAAACGACGTCAATTCAGTCGTATACTAAAAATATCATCTCATTTCGGCGACCTGTTATTTTCATGTTTTTTGACTTGGTACATGTAATTTTCGGGTTATTTGCAAACAATTTTTTTTTTAAATTTTCACTTTATCCAAACTGTACCAAAATTTGCAATCCGCTAAACGACATCAATTTAGTCGTATACTAAAAATATCAGTTTATTTTGGCGACCTGTTATTTTCATGTTTTCTGACTTGGTACATGTAATTTTCGCGTTATTTTCAAAAAATTTTTTTTTCAAACCTTTCTCTTCATTTAAACTTTACCAAAATTTGCACACCGCTTAACTATGCCAACTAAATCGTATACTAAAAATATCAGCTCATTTTGGCGACCTGTTATTTTCATGTTTTTTGACTTGGTACATGTAATTTTCACGTTATTTGCAAACAAATTTTTTTTTCAAAATTTTCACTTCATCCAAACTTTACCAAAATTTGCACACCGCTTAACGACGTCAATTTAGTCGTATGCTAAAAATATCAGCTCATTTTGGCGACCTGTTATTTTCATGTTTTTTGACTTGGTACATGTAATTTTCACGTTATTTGCAAACAATTTTTTTTTCAAAATTTTCACTTCATCCAAATTTTACCAAAATTTGCACACCGCTTAACTACGCCAATGTATTCGTATACTAAAAATATCAGCTCATTTTGGCGACCTGTTATTTTCATGTTTTTTGACTTGGTACATGTAATTTTCACGTTATTTGCAAACAAATTTTTTTTCAAAATTTTCACTTCATCCAAACTTTACCAAAATTTGCACACCGCTAAACGACGTCAATTTAGTCGTATGCTAAAAATATCAGCTCATTTTGGCGACCTGTTATTTTCATGTTTTTTGACTTGGTACATGTAATTTTCACGTTATTTGAAAACAAATTTTTTTTCAAAATTTTCACTTCATCCAAACTTTACCAAAATTTGCACACCGCTAAACGACGTCAATTTAGTCGTATGCTAAAAATATCAGCTCATTTTGGCGACCTGTTATTTTCATGTTTTTTGACTTGGTACTTGTAATTTTCACGTTATTTGAAAACAAATTTTTTTTCAAAATTTTCACTTCATCCAAACTTTACCAAAATTTGCACACCGCTAAACGACGTCAATTAAGTCGTATACTAAAAATATCAGCTCATTTTGGCGACCTTTTATTTTCATGTTTTTTGATTTGGTACTTGTAATTTTCACGTTATTTGCAAACAAATTTTTTTTCAAAATTTTTACTTCAACCAAACTGTACCAAAATTTGCACACCGCTAAACGACGTCAATTTAGTCGTTTACTAAATATATCAGCTCATTTTGGCGACCTGTTATTTTCATGTTTTTTGACTTGGTACATGTAATTTTCACGTTATTTGCAAACAAATTTTTTTTCAAAATTTTCACTTATTCCAAACTTTACCAAAATTTGCACACCGCTTAACTACGCCAATTTATTCGTATACTAAAAATATCAGCTCATTTTGGCGACCTGTTATTTTCATGTTTTTTGACTTGGTACATGTAATTTTCACGTTATTTGCAAACAAATTTTTTTTCAAAATTTTCACTTCATCCAAACTTTACCAAAATTTGCACAGCGCTAAACGACGTCAATTTAGTCGTATACTAAAAATATCAGCTCATTTTGGCGACCTGTTATTTTCATGTTTTTTGACTTGGTACATGTAATTTTCACGTTATTTGCAAACAAATTTTTTTTCAAAATTTTCACTTCATCCAAACTTTACCAAAATTTGCACACCGCTAAACGACGTCAATTCAGTCGTATACTAAAAATATCATCTCATTTCGGCGACCTGTTATTTTCTTGTTTTTGACTTGGTACATGTAATTTTCGCGTTATTTGCAAACAATTTTTTTTTTAAATTTTCACTTTATCCAAACTGTACCAAAATTTCCACACCGCTAAACGACGTCAATTTAGTCATATACTAAAAATATCAGCTTATTTTGGCGACCTGTTATTTTCATGTTTTCTGACTTGGTACATGTAATTTTCGCGTTATTTTCAAAAAAATTTTTTTTCAAACCTTTCTCTTCATTTAAACTTTACCAAAATTTGCACACCGCTAAACGACGTCAATTTAGTCGTATACTAAAAATATCAGCTTATTTTGGCGACCTGTTATTTTCATGTTTTCCGACTTGGTACATGTAATTTTCAATTTATTTGCAAACAAATTTTTTTTCAAAATTTTTACTTCATCCAAACTTTACCAAAATTTGCTCACCACTAAACTACGCCAATTTAGTCATATACTAAAAATATCAGTTCATTTTGGCGACCTGTTATTTTCATGTTTTTTGACTTGATACATGTAATTTTCACGTTATTTGCAAACAAATTTTTTTTCAAAATTTTCACTTCATCCAAACTTTACCAAAATTTGCACACCGCTAAACGACGTCAATTCAGTCGTATACTAAAAATATCATCTCATTTCGGCGACCTGTTATTTTCATGTTTTTTGACTTGGTACATGTAATTTTCGCGTTATTTGCAAACAATTTTTTTTTTAAATTTTCACTTTATCCAAACTGTACCAAAATTTCCACACCGCTAAACGACGTCAATTTAGTCATATACTAAAAATATCAGCTCATTTTGGCGACCTGTTATTTTCATGTTTTTTGACTTGGTACATGTAATTTTCACGTTATTTGCAAACAAATTTTTTTTCAAAATTTTCACTTCATCCAAACTTTACCAAAATTTGCACACCGCTAAACGACGTCAATTCAGTCGTATACTAAAAATATCATCTCATTTCGGCGACCTGTTATTTTCATGTTTTTTGACTTGGTACATGTAATTTTCGCGTTATTTGCAAACAATTTTTTTTTTTAATTTTCACTTCATCCAAACTTTACCAAAATTTGCACACCGCTAAACGACGTCAATTTAGTCATATACTAAAAATATCAGCTCATTTTGGCCTGTTATTTCATGTTTTCTGACTTGGTACATGTAATTTTCGCGTTATTTTCAAAAAAAATTTTTTTCAAACCTTTCTCTTCATTTAAACTTTACCAAAATTTGCACACCGCTAAACGACGTCAATTTAGTCGTATACTAAAAATATCAGCTTATTTTGGCGACCTGTTATTTTCATGTTTTCCGACTTGGTACATGTAATTTTCAATTTATTTGCAAACAAATTTTTTTTCAAAATTTTCACTTCATCCAAACTTTACCAAAATTTGCTCACCACTAAACTACGCCAATTTAGTCATATACTAAAAATATCAGTTCATTTTGGCGACCTGTTATTTTCATGTTTTTTGACTTGGTACATGTAATTTTCACGTTATTTGCAAAAATTTTTTTTTCTTTCAAATTTTCACTTCACCCAAACTTTACCAAAATTTGCACACCGCTAAACGACGTCAATTAAGTCGTATACTAAAAATATCAGCTCATTTTGGCGACCTTTTATTTTCATGTTTTTTGATTTGGTACTTGTAATTTTCACGTTATTTGCAAACAAATTTTTTTTTCAAAATTTTCACTTCAACCAAACTTTACCAAAATTTGCACACCGCTAAACGACGTCAATTTAGTCGTATACTAAAAATATCAGCTCATTTTGGCGACCTGTTATTTTCATGTTTTTTGACTTGGTACATGTAATTTTCACGTTATTTGCAAAATTTTTTTTTTTCAAATTTTCACTTCACCCAAACTTTACCAAAATTTGCACACCGCTAAACGACGTCAATTTAGTCGTTTACTAAATATATCAGCTCATTTTGGCGACCTGTTATTTTCATGTTTTTTGACTTGGTACATGTAATTTTCACGTTATTTGCAAACAATTTTTTTTTCAAAATTTTCACTTCATCCAAACTTTACCAAAATTTGCACACCGCTTAACTACGCCAATGTATTCGTATACTAAAAATATCAGCTCATTTTGGCGACCTGTTATTTTCATGTTTTTTGACTTGGTACATGTAATTTTCACGTTATTTGCAAACAAATTTTTTTTCAAAATTTTCACTTCATCCAAACTTTACCAAAATTTGCACACCGCTAAACGACGTCAATTTAGTCGTATACTAAAAATATCAACTCATTTTGGCGACCTGTTATTTTCATGTTATTTGAACTGGTACATGTAATTTTCACGTTATTTGCAAACAAATTTTTTTTCAAAATTTTCACTTCATCCAAACTTTACCAAAATTTGCACACCGCTAAACGACGTCAATTCAGTCGTATACTAAAAATATCATCTCATTTCGGCGACCTGTTATTTTCATGTTTTTTGACTTGGTACATGTAATTTTCGCGTTATTTGCAAACAATTTTTTTTTTAAATTTTCACTTTATCCAAACTGTACCAAAATTTCCACACCGCTAAACGACGTCAATTTAGTCATATACTAAAAATATCAGCTTATTTTGGCGACCTGTTATTTTCATGTTTTCTGACTTGGTACATGTAATTTTCGCGTTATTTTCAAAAAAATTTTTTTTCAAACCTTTCTCTTCATTTAAACTTTACCAAAATTTGCACACCGCTAAACGACGTCAATTTAGTCGTATACTAAAAATATCAGCTTATTTTGGCGACCTGTTATTTTCATGTTTTCTGACTTGGTACATGTAATTTTCAATTTATTTGCAAACAAATTTTTTTTCAAAATTTTCACTTCATCCAAACTTTACCAAAATTTGCTCACCACTAAACTACGCCAATTTAGTCATATACTAAAAATATCAGTTCATTTTGGCGACCTGTTATTTTCATGTTTTTTGACTTGATACATGTAATTTTCACGTTATTTGCAAACAAATTTTTTTTTCAAAATTTTCACTTCATCCAAACTTTACCAAAATTTGCACACCGCTAAACGACGTCAATTCAGTCGTATACTAAAAATATCAGCTCATTTTGGCGACCTGTTATTTTCATGTTTTTTGACTTGATACATGTAATTTTCACGTTATTTGCAAACAAATTTTTTTTCAAAATTTTCACTTCATCCAAACTTTACCAAAATTTGCACACCGCTAAACGACGTCAATTCAGTCGTATACTAAAAATATCAGCTCATTTTGGCGACCTGTTATTTTCATGTTTTTTGACTTGGTACATGTAATTTTCACGTTATTTGCAAAAATTTTTTTTTCTTTCAAATTTTCACTTCACCCAAACTTTACCAAAATTTGCACACCGCTAAACGACGTCAATTATGTCGTATACTAAAAATATCAGCTCATTTTGGCGACCTTTTTTTTTCATGTTTTTTGATTTGGTACTTGTAATTTTCACGTTATTTGCAAACAAATTTTTTTTTTCAAAATTTTCACTTCAACCAAACTGTACCAAAATTTGCACACCGCTAAACGACGTCAATTTAGTCGTTTACTAAATATATCAGCTCATTTTGGCGACCTGTTATTTTCATGTTTTTTGACTTGGTACATGTAATTTTCACGTTATTTGCAAACAATTTTTTTTTCAAAATTTTCACTTCATCCAAACTTTACCAAAATTTGCACACCGCTAAACGACGTCAATTAAGTCTTATACTAAAAATATCAGCTCATTTTGGTGGCCTGTTATTTTCATGTTTTTTGACTTGGTACATGTAATTTTCACGTTATTTGCAAACAAATTTTTTTCAAAATTTTCACTTATTCCAAACTTTACCAAAATTTGCACACCGCTTAACTACGCCAATTTATTCGTATACTAAAAATATCAGCTCATTTTGGCGACCTGTTATTTTCATGTTTTTTGACTTGGTACATGTAATTTTCACGTTATTTGCAAACAAATTTTTTTTCAAAATTTTCACTTCATCCAAACTTTACCAAAATTTGCACACCGCTAAACGACGTCAATTTAGTCGTATACTAAAAATATCAGCTCATTTTGGCGACCTGTTATTTTCATGTTTTTTGACTTGGTACATGTAATTTTCACGTTATTTGCAAACAAATTTTTTTTCAAAATTTTCACTTCATCCAAACTTTACCAAAATTTGCACACCGCTTAACTACGCCAATTAAGTCATATACTAAAAATATCAGCTCATTTTGGCGACCTGTTATTTTCATGTTTTTTGACTTGGTACTTGTAATTTTCACGTTATTTGCAAACAAATTTTTTTTTCAAAATTTTCACTTATTCCAAACCTTACCAAAATTTGCACACCGCTTAACTACGCCAATTTATTTGTATACTAAA
Organism: Tachina grossa; assembly: GCA_949987645.1. Lineage (NCBI taxonomy): Eukaryota > Metazoa > Arthropoda > Insecta > Diptera > Tachinidae > Tachina > Tachina grossa. Next base: position 16,111,285 of record OX465279.1, on the reverse strand, counting down.
AATATCAGCTCATTTTGGCAACCTGTTATTTTCATGTTTTTTGACTTGGTACGTGTAACTTTCACGTTATTTGCAAACAATTCTTTTTTTAAATTGTTACTTCATCCAAACTTTACCAAAATTTGCACACCGCTAAGCGACGTCAATTAAGTCTTATACTAAAAATATCAGCTCATTTTGGCGGCCTGTTATTTTCATGTTTTTTGACTTGGTACATGTAATTTTCACGTTATTTGCAAACAAATTTATTTTTTAATTTTCACTTCATCCAAACTTTACCAAAATTTGCACACCGCTTAACTACGCCAACTTAGTCGTATACTAAAAATATCAGCTCATTTTGGCGACCTGTTATTTTCATGTTTTTTGACTTGGTACATGTAATTTTCACGTTATTTGCAAACAAATCTTTTTTTTAATTTTCACTTCATCCAAACTTTACCAAAATTTGCACACCGCTTAACTACGCCAACTTAGACGTATACTAAAAATATCAGCTCATTTTGGCGGCCTGTTATTTTCATGTTTTTTGACTTGGTACATGTAATTTTCACGTTATTTGCAAACAAATTTTTTTTTTAATTTTCACTTCATCCAAACTTTACCAAAATTTGCACACCGCTTAACTACGCCAATTTATTTGTATACTAAAAATATCAGCTCATTTTGGCAACCTGTTATTTTCATGTTTTTTGACTTGGTACGTGTAACTTTCACGTTATTTGCAAACAATTTTTTTTTTTAATTTTCACTTCATCCAAACTTTACCAAAATTTGCACACCGCTTAACTACGCCAACTTAGTCGTATACTAAAAATATCAGCTCATTTTAGCGACCTGTTATTTTCATGTTTTTTGACTTGATACATGTAATTTTCACGTTATTTGCAAACCAATTTTTTTTTTAATTTTCACTTCATCCAAACCTTACCAAAATTTGCACACCGCTTAACTACGCCAACTTAGTCGTATACTAAAAATATCAGCTCATTTTGGCGGCCTGTTATTTTCATGTTTTTTGACTTGGTACATGTAATTTTCACGTTATTTGCAAACAAATTTTTTTTTCAAAATTTTCGCTTCAACCAAACTGTACCAAAATTTGCACACCGCTAAACGACGTCAATTTAGTCGTTTACTAAATATATCAGCTCATTTTGGCGACCTGTTATTTTGATGTTTTTTGACTTGGTACATGTAATTTTCACGTTATTTGCAAACAATTTTTTTTTCAAAATTTTCACTTCATCCAAACTTTACCAAAATTTGCACACCGCTAAACGACGTCAATTAAGTCTTATACTAAAAATATCAGCTCATTTTGGCGGCCTGTTATTTTCATGTTTTTTGACTTGGTACATGTAATTTTCACGTTATTTGCAAACAAATTTTTTTTCAAAATTTTCACTTATTCCAAACTTTACCAAAATTTGCACGCCGCTTAACTACGCCAATTTATTCGTATACTAAAAATATCAGCTCATTTTGGCGCCCTGTTATTTTCATGTTTTTTGACTTGGTACATGTAATTTTCACGTTATTTGCAAACAAATTTTTTTTCAAAATTTTTACTTCATCCAAACTTTACCAAAATTTGCACACCGCTAAACGACGTCAATTTAGTCGTATACTAAAAATATCAGCTCATTTTGGCGACCTGTTATTTTCATGTTTTTTGACTTGGTACATGTAATTTTCACGTTATTTGCAAACAAATTTTTTATCAAAATTTTCACTTCATCCAAACTTTACCAAAATTTGCACACCGCTAAACGACGTCAATTTAGTCGTATACTAAAAATATCAGCTCATTTTGGCGACCTGTTGTTTTCATGTTTTTTGACTTGGTACATGTAATTTTCACGTTATTTGCAAAAAAATTTTTTTCAAAATTTTCACTTCATCCAAAATTTACCAAAATTTGCACACTGCTAAACGACGCCAATTTAGTCGTATACTAAAAATATCAGCTCATTTTGGCGACCTGTTATTTTCATCTTTTTTGACTTGGTACATGTAATTATCACGTTATTTGCAAACAAATTTTTTTTTAATTTTCACTTCATCCAAACTTTACCAAAATTTGCACACCGCTTAACTACGCCAACTTAGTCGTATACTAAAAATATCACCTCATTTTGGCGACCTGTTATTTTCATGTTTTTTGACTTGGTACATGTAATTTTCACGTTATTTGCAAACAATTTTTTTTTTTCAAAATTTTCACTTTATCCAAACTGTACCAAAATTTGCACACCGCTAAACGACGTCAATTTAGTCGTATACTAAAAATATCAGCTTATTTTGGCGACCTGTTATTTCCATGTCTTCTGACTTGGTACATGTAATTTTCACGTTATTTGCAAACAAATTTTTTTTAAAAATTTTTCCTTCATCCAAACTTTACCAAAATTTGCACACCGCTAAACGAGGTCAATTTACTCGTATGCTAAAAATATCAGCTCATTTTGGTGACCTGTTATTTTCATGTTTTTTGTACTTGTAATTTTTACGTTATTTGAAAACAAATTTTTTTTTCAAAATTTTCACTTCATCCAAACTTTACCAAAATTTGTACACCGCTAAACGACATCAATTTAGTCGTTTACTAAAAATATCAGCTCATTTTGACGACCTGTTATTTTCATGTTTTTTGACTTGGTACATATAATTTTCACGTTATTTGCAAAAAAAAAATTTTTTTAAAATGTTCACTTCATCCAAACTTTACCAAAATTTGCACACCGCTAAATGACGTCAATTTAGTCGTATACTAAAAATATCAGCTCATTTTGGCGACCTGTTATTTTCATGTTTTTTGACTTGGTACATGTAATTTTCACGTTATTTGCAAAAAAATTTTTTTTTAAATTTTCACTTCACCCAAACTTTACCAAAATTTGCACACCGCTAAACGACGTCAATTAAGTCGTATACTAAAAATATCAGCTCATTTTGGCGACCTTTTATTTTCATGTTTTTTGATTTGGTACTTGTAATTTTCACGTTATTTGCAAACAAATTTTTTTTTCAAAATTTTCACTTCAACCAAACTTTACCAAAATTTGCACACCGCTAAACAACGTCAATTTAGTCGTTTACTAAATATATCAGCTCATTTTGGCGACCTGTTATTTTCATGTTTTTTGACTTGGTACATGTAATTTTCACGTTATTTGCAAACAATTTTTTTTTCAAAATTTTCACTTCATCCAAACTTTACCAAAATTTGCACACCGCTAAACGACGTCAATTCAGTCGTATACTAAAAATATCAGCTCATTTTGGCGACCTGTTATTTTCATGTTTTTTGACTTGGTACATGTAATTTTCGCGTTATTTGCAAACAATTTTTTTTTTAAATTTTCACTTTATCCAAACTGTACCAAAATTTCCACACCGCTAAACGACGTCAATTTAGTCATATACTAAAAATATCAGCTTATTTTGGCGACCTGTTATTTTCATGTTTTCTGACTTGGTACATGTAATTTTCACGTTATTTTCAAAAAATTTTTTTTTCAAAACTTTCACTTCCTTTAAACTTTACTAAAATTTGCACACCGCTAAACGACGTCAATTTAGTCGTATACTAAAAATATCAGCTTATTTTGGCGACCTGTTATTTTCATGTTTTCTGACTTGGTACATGTAATTTTCAATTTATTTGCAAACAAATTTTTTTTTCAAAATTTTCACTTCATCCAAACTTTACCAAAATTTGCTCACCACTAAACTACGCCAATTTTGTCATATACTAAAAATATCAGTTCATTTTGGCGACCTGTTATATTCATGTTTTTTGACTTGGTACATGTCATTTTCACGTTATTTGCAAACAAATTTTTTTTCAAAATTTTCACTTCATCCAAACTTTACCAAAATTTGCACACCGCTAAACGACGTCAATTTAGTCGTTTACTAAAAATATCAGCTCATTTTGGCGACCTGTTATTTTCTAGTTTTTTGACTTGGTACATGTAATTTTCACGTTATTTGCAAACAAATTTTTTTTCAAAATTTTCACTTCATCCAAAATTTACCAAAATTTGCACACTGCTAAACGACGTAAATTTAGTCGCATACTAAAAATATCAGCTCATTTTGGCGACCTGTTATTTTCATCTTTTTTGACTTGGTACATGTAATTTTAACGTTATTTGCAAACAAATTTTTTTTTTAATTTTCACTTCATCCAAACTTTACCAAAATTTGCACACCGCTTAACTACGCCAACTTAGTCATATACTAAAAATATCAGCGCATTTTGGCGACCTGTTATTTTCATGTTTTTTGACTTGGTACATGTAATTTTCACGTTATTTGCAAACAAATTTTTTTTTCAAAATTTTCACTTTATCCAAACTGTACCAAAACTTGCACACCGCTAAACGACATCAATTTAGTCGTATACTAAAAATATCAGCTCATTTTGGCGACCTGTTATTTTCATGTTTTTTGACTTGTTACATGTAATTTTCACGTTATTTGCAAACAAATTTTTTTTTCAAAATTTTCACTTTATCCAAACTGTACCAAAATTTGCACACCGCTAAGCGACGTCAATTTAGTCGTATACTGAAAATATCAGCTTATTTTGGCGACCTGTTATTTCCATGTCTTCTGACTTGGTACATGTAATTTTCACGTTATTTGCAAACAAATTTTTTTTAAAAATTTTCCCTTCATCCAAACTTTACCAAAATTTGCACACCGCTAAACGACGTCAATTTAGTCGTTTACTAAATATATCAGCTCATTTTGGCGACCTGTTATTTTCATGTTTTTTGACTTGGTACATGTAATTTTCACGTTATTTGCAAACAATTTTTTTTTTCAAAATTTTCACTTCATCCAAACTTTACCAAAATTTGCACACCGCTAAACGACGTCAATTAAGTCTTATACTAAAAATATCAGCTCATTTTGGCGACCTGTTATTTTCATGTTTTTTGACTTGGTACATGTAATTTTCACGTTATTTGCAAGCAAATTTTTTTTCAAAACTTTCACTTCATTTAAACTTTACCAAAATTTGCACACCGCTAAACGACGTCAATTTAGTCGTATACTAAAAATATCAGCTTTTTTTGGCGACCTGTTATTTTCATGTTTGCAAATAACGTGAAAATTACATGTACCAAGTCAAAAAACATGAAAATAACAGGTCGCCAAAATGAGCTGATATTTTTAGTATACGACTAAATTGATGTCGTTTAGCGGTGTGCAAGTTTTGGTACAGTTTGGATAAAGTGAAAATTTTGAAAAAAAAATTTGTTTGCAAATAACGTGAAAATTACATGTACCAAGTCAAAAAACATGAAAATAACAGGTCGCCAAAATGCGCTGATATTTTTAGTATATGACTAAGTTGGCGTAGTTAAGCGGTGTGCAAATTTTGGTAAAGTTTGGATGAAGTGAAAATTAAAAAAAAAATTTGTTTGCAAATAACGTTAAAATTACATGTACCAAGTCAAAAAAGATGAAAATAACAGGTCGCCAAAATGAGCTGATATTTTTAGTATGCGACTAAATTTACGTCGTTTAGCAGTGTGCAAATTTTGGTAAATTTTGGATGAAGTGAAAATTTTGAAAAAAAATTTGTTTGCAAATAACGTGAAAATTACATGTACCAAGTCAAAAAACTAGAAAATAACAGGTCGCCAAAATGAGCTGATATTTTTAGTAAACGACTAAATTGACGTCGTTTAGCGGTGTGCAAATTTTGGTAAAGTTTGGATGAAGTGAAAATTTTTAAAAAAAATTTGTTTGCAAATAACGTGAAAATGACATGTACCAAGTCAAAAAACATGAATATAACAGGTCGCCAAAATGAACTGATATTTTTAGTATATGACAAAATTGGCGTAGTTTAGTGGTGAGCAATTTTTGGTAAAGTTTGGATGAAGTGAAAATTTTGAAAAAAAAATTTGTTTGCAAATAAATTGAAAATTACATGTACCAAGTCAGAAAACATGAAAATAACAGGTCGCCAAAATAAGCTGATATTTTTAGTATACGACTAAATTGACGTCGTTTAGCGGTGTGCAAATTTTAGTAAAGTTTAAAGGAAGTGAAAGTTTTGAAAAAAAAATTTTTTGAAAATAACGTGAAAATTACATGTACCAAGTCAGAAAACATGAAAATAACAGGTCGCCAAAATAAGCTGATATTTTTAGTATATGACTAAATTGACGTCGTTTAGCGGTGTGGAAATTTTGGTACAGTTTGGATAAAGTGAAAATTTAAAAAAAAAATTGTTTGCAAATAACGCGAAAATTACATGTACCAAGTCAAAAAACATGAAAATAACAGGTCGCCAAAATGAGCTGATATTTTTAGTATACGACTGAATTGACGTCGTTTAGCGGTGTGCAAATTTTGGTAAAGTTTGGATGAAGTGAAAATTTTGAAAAAAAAATTGTTTGCAAATAACGTGAAAATTACATGTACCAAGTCAAAAAACATGAAAATAACAGGTCGCCAAAATGAGCTGATATATTTAGTAAACGACTAAATTGACGTTGTTTAGCGGTGTGCAAATTTTGGTAAAGTTTGGTTGAAGTGAAAATTTTGAAAAAAAAATTTGTTTGCAAATAACGTGAAAATTACAAGTACCAAATCAAAAAACATGAAAATAAAAGGTCGCCAAAATGAGCTGATATTTTTAGTATACGACTTAATTGACGTCGTTTAGCGGTGTGCAAATTTTGGTAAAGTTTGGGTGAAGTGAAAATTTAAAAAAAAATTTTTTTGCAAATAACGTGAAAATTACATGTACCAAGTCAAAAAACATGAAAATAACAGGTCGCCAAAATGAGCTGATATTTTTAGTATACGACTAAATTGGCGTCGTTTAGCAGTGTGCAAATTTTGGTAAATTTTGGATGAAGTGAAAATTTTGAAAAAAATTTTTTTGCAAATAACGTGAAAATTACATGTACCAAGTCAAAAAAGATGAAAATAACAGGTCGCCAAAATGAGCTGATATTTTTAGTATACGACTAAGTTGGCGTAGTTAAGCGGTATGCAAATTTTGGTAAAGTTTGGATGAAGTGAAAATTAAAAAAAAAAATTTGTTTGCAAATAACGTGAAAATTACATGTACCAAGTCAAAAAACATGAAAATAACAGGCCGCCAAAATGAGCTGATATTTTTAGTATACGTCTAAGTTGGCGTAGTTAAGCGGTGTGCAAATTTTGGTAAAGTTTGGATGAAGTGAAAATTAAAAAAAAAGATTTGTTTGCAAATAACGTGAAAATTACATGTACCAAGTCAAAAAACATGAAAATAACAGGTCGCCAAAATGAGCTGATATTTTTAGTATACGACTAAGTTGGCGTAGTTAAGCGGTGTGCAAATTTTGGTAAAGTTTGGATGAAGTGAAAATTAAAAAATAAATTTGTTTGCAAATAACGTGAAAATTACATGTACCAAGTCAAAAAACATGAAAATAACAGGCCGCCAAAATGAGCTGATATTTTTAGTATAAGACTTAATTGACGTCGCTTAGCGGTGTGCAAATTTTGGTAAAGTTTGGATGAAGTAACAATTTAAAAAAAGAATTGTTTGCAAATAACGTGAAAGTTACACGTACCAAGTCAAAAAACATGAAAATAACAGGTTGCCAAAATGAGCTGATATTTTTAGTATACAAATAAATTGGCGTAGTTAAGCGGTGTGCAAATTTTGGTAAGGTTTGGAATAAGTGAAAATTTTGAAAAAAAAATTTGTTTGCAAATAACGTGAAAATTACATGTACCAAGTCAAAAAACATGAAAATAACAGGTCGCCAAAATGCGCTGATATTTTTAGTATATGACTAAGTTGGCGTAGTTAAGCGGTGTGCAAATTTTGGTAAAGTTTGGATGAAGTGAAAATTAAAAAAAAAATTTGTTTGCAAATAACGTTAAAATTACATGTACCAAGTCAAAAAAGATGAAAATAACAGGTCGCCAAAATGAGCTGATATTTTTAGTATGCGACTAAATTTACGTCGTTTAGCAGTGTGCAAATTTTGGTAAATTTTGGATGAAGTGAAAATTTTGAAAAAAAATTTGTTTGCAAATAACGTGAAAATTACATGTACCAAGTCAAAAAACATGAAAATAACAGGCCGCCAAAATGAGCTGATATTTTTAGTATACGTCTAAGTTGGCGTAGTTAAGCGGTGTGCAAATTTTGGTAAAGTTTGGATGAAGTGAAAATTAAAAAAAAAGATTTGTTTGCAAATAACGTGAAAATTACATGTACCAAGTCAAAAAACATGAAAATAACAGGTCGCCAAAATGAGCTGATATTTTTAGTATACGACTAAGTTGGCGTAGTTAAGCGGTGTGCAAATTTTGGTAAAGTTTGGATGAAGTGAAAATTAAAAAATAAATTTGTTTGCAAATAACGTGAAAATTACATGTAACAAGTCAAAAAACATGAAAATAACAGGCCGCCAAAATGAGCTGATATTTTTAGTATAAGACTTAATTGACGTCGCTTAGCGGTGTGCAAATTTTGGTAAAGTTTGGATGAAGTAACAATTTAAAAAAAGAATTGTTTGCAAATAACGTGAAAGTTACACGTACCAAGTCAAAAAACATGAAAATAACAGGTCGCCAAAATGAGCTGATATTTTTAGTATATGACTTAATTGGCGTAGTTAAGCGGTGTGCAAATTTTGGTAAAGTTTGGATGAAGTGAAAATTTTGAAAAAAAATTTGTTTGCAAATAACGTGAAAATTACATGTACCAAGTCAAAAAACATGAAAATAACAGGTCGCCAAAATGCGCTGATATTTTTAGTATATGACTAAGTTGGCGTAGTTAAGCGGTGTGCAAATTTTGGTAAAGTTTGGATGAAGTGAAAATTAAAAAAAAAATTTGTTTGCAAATAACGTTAAAATTACATGTACCAAGTCAAAAAAGATGAAAATAACAGGTCGCCAAAATGAGCTGATATTTTTAGTATGCGACTAAATTTACGTCGTTTAGCAGTGTGCAAATTTTGGTAAATTTTGGATGAAGTGAAAATTTTGAAAAAAAATTTGTTTGCAAATAACGTGAAAATTACATGTACCAAGTCAAAAAACTAGAAAATAACAGGTCGCCAAAATGAGCTGATATTTTTAGTAAACGACTAAATTGACGTCGTTTAGCGGTGTGCAAATTTTGGTAAAGTTTGGATGAAGTGAAAATTTTTAAAAAAAATTTGTTTGCAAATAACGTGAAAATGACATGTACCAAGTCAAAAAACATGAATATAACAGGTCGCCAAAATGAACTGATATTTTTAGTATATGACAAAATTGGCGTAGTTTAGTGGTGAGCAAATTTTGGTAAAGTTTGGATGAAGTGAAAATTTTGAAAAAAAAATTTGTTTGCAAATAAATTGAAAATTACATGTACCAAGTCAGAAAACATGAAAATAACAGGTCGCCAAAATAAGCTGATATTTTTAGTATACGACTAAATTGACGTCGTTTAGCGGTGTGCAAATTTTAGTAAAGTTTAAAGGAAGTGAAAGTTTTGAAAAAAAAATTTTTTGAAAATAACGTGAAAATTACATGTACCAAGTCAGAAAACATGAAAATAACAGGTCGCCAAAATAAGCTGATATTTTTAGTATATGACTAAATTGACGTCGTTTAGCGGTGTGGAAATTTTGGTACAGTTTGGATAAAGTGAAAATTTAAAAAAAAAATTGTTTGCAAATAACGCGAAAATTACATGTACCAAGTCAAAAAACATGAAAATAACAGGTCGCCAAAATGAGCTGATATTTTTAGTATACGACTGAATTGACGTCGTTTAGCGGTGTGCAAATTTTGGTAAAGTTTGGATGAAGTGAAAATTTTGAAAAAAAAATTGTTTGCAAATAACGTGAAAATTACATGTACCAAGTCAAAAAACATGAAAATAACAGGTCGCCAAAATGAGCTGATATATTTAGTAAACGACTAAATTGACGTTGTTTAGCGGTGTGCAAATTTTGGTAAAGTTTGGTTGAAGTGAAAATTTTGAAAAAAAAATTTGTTTGCAAATAACGTGAAAATTACAAGTACCAAATCAAAAAACATGAAAATAAAAGGTCGCCAAAATGAGCTGATATTTTTAGTATACGACTTAATTGACGTCGTTTAGCGGTGTGCAAATTTTGGTAAAGTTTGGGTGAAGTGAAAATTTAAAAAAAAATTTTTTTGCAAATAACGTGAAAATTACATGTACCAAGTCAAAAAACATGAAAATAACAGGTCGCCAAAATGAGCTGATATTTTTAGTATACGACTAAATTGACGTCATTTAGCGGTGTGCAAATTTTGGTAAAGTTTGGATGAAGTGAACATTTAAAAAAAATTTTTTTTTGCAAATAACGTGAAAATTATATGTACCAAGTCAAAAAACATGAAAATAACAGGTCGTCAAAATGAGCTGATATTTTTAGTAAACGACTAAATTGATGTCGTTTAGCGGTGTACAAATTTTGGTAAAGTTTGGATGAAGTGAAAATTTTGAAAAAAAAATTTGTTTTCAAATAACGTAAAAATTACAAGTACAAAAAACATGAAAATAACAGGTCGCCAAAATGAGCTGATATTTTTAGCATACGAGTAAATTGACCTCGTTTAGCGGTGTGCAAATTTTGGTAAAGTTTGGATGAAGGAAAAATTTTTAAAAAAAATTTGTTTGCAAATAACGTGAAAATTACATGTACCAAGTCAGAAGACATGGAAATAACAGGTCGCCAAAATAAGCTGATATTTTTAGTATACGACTAAATTGACGTCGTTTAGCGGTGTGCAAATTTTGGTACAGTTTGGATAAAGTGAAAATTTTGAAAAAAAAAAAATTGTTTGCAAATAACGTGAAAATTACATGTACCAAGTCAAAAAACATGAAAATAACAGGTCGCCAAAATGAGGTGATATTTTTAGTATACGACTAAGTTGGCGTAGTTAAGCGGTGTGCAAATTTTGGTAAAGTTTGGATGAAGTGAAAATTAAAAAAAAATTTGTTTGCAAATAACGTGATAATTACATGTACCAAGTCAAAAAAGATGAAAATAACAGGTCGCCAAAATGAGCTGATATTTTTAGTATACGACTAAATTGGCGTCGTTTAGCAGTGTGCAAATTTTGGTAAATTTTGGATGAAGTGAAAATTTTGAAAAAAATTTTTTTGCAAATAACGTGAAAATTACATGTACCAAGTCAAAAAAGATGAAAATAACAGGTCGCCAAAATGAGCTGATATTTTTAGTATACGACTAAGTTGGCGTAGTTAAGCGGTATGCAAATTTTGGTAAAGTTTGGATGAAGTGAAAATTAAAAAAAAAAATTTGTTTGCAAATAACGTGAAAATTACATGTACCAAATCAAAAAACATGAAAATAACAGGCCGCCAAAATGAGCTGATATTTTTAGTATACGTCTAAGTTGGCGTAGTTAAGCGGTGTGCAAATTTTGGTAAAGTTTGGATGAAGTGAAAATTAAAAAAAAGATTTGTTTGCAAATAACGTGAAAATTACATGTACCAAGTCAAAAAACATGAAAATAACAGGTCGCCAAAATGAGCTGATATTTTTAGTATACGACTAAGTTGGCGTAGTTAAGCGGTGTGCAAATTTTGGTAAAGTTTGGATGAAGTGAAAATTAAAAAATAAATTTGTTTGCAAATAACGTGAAAATTACATGTAACAAGTCAAAAAACATGAAAATAACAGGCCGCCAAAATGAGCTGATATTTTTAGTATAAGACTTAATTGACGTCGCTTAGCGGTGTGCAAATTTTGGTAAAGTTTGGATGAAGTAACAATTTAAAAAAAGAATTGTTTGCAAATAACGTGAAAGTTACACGTACCAAGTCAAAAAACATGAAAATAACAGGTTGCCAAAATGAGCTGATATTTTTAGTATACAAATAAATTGGCGTAGTTAAGCGGTGTGCAAATTTTGGTAAGGTTTGGAATAAGTGAAAATTTTGAAAAAAAAATTTGTTTGCAAATAACGTGAAAATTACAAGTACCAAGTCAAAAAACATGAAAATAACAGGTCGCCAAAATGAGCTGATATTTTTAGTATATGACTTAATTGGCGTAGTTAAGCGGTGTGCAAATTTTGGTAAAGTTTGGATGAAGTGAAAATTTTGAAAAAAAATTTGTTTGCAAATAACGTGAAAATTACATGTACCAAGTCAAAAAACATGAAAATAACAGGTCGCCAAAATGAGCTGATATTTTTAGTATACGACTAAATTGACGTCGTTTAGCGGTGTGCAAATTTTGGTAAAGTTTGGATGAAGTGAAAATTTTGAAAAAAAATTTGTTTGCAAATAACGTGAAAATTACATGTACCAAGTCAAAAAACATGAAAATAACAGGTCGCCAAAATGAGCTGATATTTTTAGTATACGAATAAATTGGCGTAGTTAAGCGGTGTGCAAATTTTGGTAAAGTTTGGAATAAGTGAAAATTTTGAAAAAAAATTGTTTGCAAATAACGTGAAAATTACATGTACCAAGTCAAAAAACATGAAAATAACAGGCCACCAAAATGAGCTGATATTTTTAGTATAAGACTTAATTGACGTCGTTTAGCGGTGTGCAAATTTTGGTAAAGTTTGGATGAAGTGAAAATTTTGAAAAAAAAATTGTTTGCAAATAACGTGAAAATTACATGTACCAAGTCAAAAAACATGAAAATAACAGGTCGCCAAAATGAGCTGATATATTTAGTAAACGACTAAATTGACGTCGTTTAGCGGTGTGCAAATTTTGGTACAGTTTGGTTGAAGTGAAAATTTTGAAAAAAAAAATTTGTATGCAAATAACGTGAAAATTACAAGTACCAAATCAAAAAACATGAAAATAAAAGGTCGCCAAAATGAGCTGATATTTTTAGTATACGACATAATTGACGTCGTTTAGCGGTGTGCAAATTTTGGTAAAGTTTGGATGAAGTGAAAATTTTGAAAAAAAATTTGTTTGCAAATAACGTGAAAATTACATGTATCAAGTCAAAAAACATGAAAATAACAGGTCGCCAAAATGAGCTGATATTTTTAGTATACGACTGAATTGACGTCGTTTAGCGGTGTGCAAATTTTGGTAAAGTTTGGATGAAGTGAAAATTTTGAAAAAAAAATTTGTTTGCAAATAACGTGAAAATTACATGTATCAAGTCAAAAAACATGAAAATAACAGGTCGCCAAAATGAACTGATATTTTTAGTATACGACTGAATTGACGTCGTTTAGCGGTGTGCAAATTTTGGTAAAGTTTGGATGAAGTGAAAATTTTGAAAAAAAATTTGTTTGCAAATAACGTGAAAATTACATGTATCAAGTCAAAAAACATGAAAATAACAGGTCGCCAAAATGAGCTGATATTTTTAGTATACGACTGAATTGACGTCGTTTAGCGGTGTGCAAATTTTGGTAAAGTTTGGATGAAGTGAAAATTTTGAAAAAAAAATTTGTTTGCAAATAACGTGAAAATTACATGTATCAAGTCAAAAAACATGAAAATAACAGGTCGCCAAAATGAACTGATATTTTTAGTATATGACTAAATTGGCGTAGTTTAGTGGTGAGCAAATTTTGGTAAAGTTTGGATGAAGTGAAAATTTTGAAAAAAAATTTGTTTGCAAATAAATTGAAAATTACATGTACCAAGTCAGAAAACATGAAAATAACAGGTCGCCAAAATAAGCTGATATTTTTGGTATACGACTAAATTGACGTCGTTTAGCGGTGTGCAAATTTTGGTAAAGTTTAAATGAAGAGAAAGGTTTGAAAAAAATTTTTTTTGAAAATAACGCGAAAATTACATGTACCAAGTCAGAAAACATGAAAATAACAGGTCGCCAAAATAAGCTGATATTTTTAGTATATGACTAAATTGACGTCGTTTAGCGGTGTGGAAATTTTGGTACAGTTTGGATAAAGTGAAAATTTAAAAAAAAAATTGTTTGCAAATAACGCGAAAATTACATGTACCAAGTCAAAAAACATGAAAATAACAGGTCGCCGAAATGAGATGATATTTTTAGTATACGACTGAATTGACGTCGTTTAGCGGTGTGCAAATTTTGGTAAAGTTTGGATGAAGTGAAAATTTTGAAAAAAAATTTGTTTGCAAATAACGTGAAAATTACATGTACCAAGTCAAAAAACATGAAAATAACAGGTCGCCAAAATGAGTTGATATTTTTAGTATACGACTAAATTGACGTCGTTTAGCGGTGTGCAAATTTTGGTAAAGTTTGGATGAAGTGAAAATTTTGAAAAAAAATTTGTTTGCAAATAACGTGAAAATTACATGTACCAAGTCAAAAAACATGAAAATAACAGGTCGCTAAAATGAGCTGATATTTTTAGTATACGAATACATTGGCGTAGTTAAGCGGTGTGCAAATTTTGGTAAAGTTTGGATGAAGTGAAAATTTTGAAAAAAAAATTGTTTGCAAATAACGTGAAAATTACATGTACCAAGTCAAAAAACATGAAAATAACAGGTCGCCAAAATGAGCTGATATATTTAGTAAACGACTAAATTGACGTCGTTTAGCGGTGTGCAAATTTTGGTAAAGTTTGGGTGAAGTGAAAATTTGAAAAAAAAAAAATTTTGCAAATAACGTGAAAATTACATGTACCAAGTCAAAAAACATGAAAATAACAGGTCGCCAAAATGAGCTGATATTTTTAGTATACGACTAAATTGACGTCGTTTAGCGGTGTGCAAATTTTGGTAAAGTTTGGTTGAAGTGAAAATTTTGAAAAAAAAATTTGTTTGCAAATAACGTGAAAATTACAAGTACCAAATCAAAAAACATGAAAATAAAAGGTCGCCAAAATGAGCTGATATTTTTAGTATACGACTTAATTGACGTCGTTTAGCGGTGTGCAAATTTTGGTAAAGTTTGGGTGAAGTGAAAATTTGAAAGAAAAAAAAATTTTTGCAAATAACGTGAAAATTACATGTACCAAGTCAAAAAACATGAAAATAACAGGTCGCCAAAATGAACTGATATTTTTAGTATATGACTAAATTGGCGTAGTTTAGTGGTGAGCAAATTTTGGTAAAGTTTGGATGAAGTGAAAATTTTGAAAAAAAATTTGTTTGCAAATAAATTGAAAATTACATGTACCAAGTCGGAAAACATGAAAATAACAGGTCGCCAAAATAAGCTGATATTTTTAGTATACGACTAAATTGACGTCGTTTAGCGGTGTGCAAATTTTGGTAAAGTTTAAATGAAGAGAAAGGTTTGAAAAAAATTTTTTTTGAAAATAACGCGAAAATTACATGTACCAAGTCAGAAAACATGAAAATAACAGGTCGCCAAAATAAGCTGATATTTTTAGTATATGACTAAATTGGCGTAGTTTAGTGGTGAGCAAATTTTGGTAAAGTTTGGATGAAGTGAAAATTTTGAAAAAAAATTTGTTTGCAAATAAATTGAAAATTACATGTACCAAGTCAAAAAACATGAAAATAACAGGCCACCAAAATGAGCTGATATTTTTAGTATAAGACTTAATTGACGTCGTTTAGCGGTGTGCAAATTTTGGTAAAGTTTGGATGAAGTGAAAATTTTGAAAAAAAAATTGTTTGCAAATAACGTGAAAATTACATGTACCAAGTCAAAAAACATGAAAATAACAGGTCGCCAAAATGAGCTGATATATTTAGTAAACGACTAAATTGACGTCGTTTAGCGGTGTGCAAATTTTGGTACAGTTTGGTTGAAGTGAAAATTTTGAAAAAAAAAATTTGTTTGCAAATAACGTGAAAATTACAAGTACCAAATCAAAAAACATGAAAATAAAAGGTCGCCAAAATGAGCTGATATTTTTAGTATACGACATAATTGACGTCGTTTAGCGGTGTGCAAATTTTGGTAAAGTTTGGGTGAAGTGAAAATTTGAAAGAAAAAAAATTTTTGCAAATAACGTGAAAATTACATGTACCAAGTCAAAAAACATGAAAATAACAGGTCGCCAAAATGAGCTGATATTTTTAGTATACGACTGAATTGACGTCGTTTAGCGGTGTGCAAATTTTGGTAAAGTTTGGATGAAGTGAAAATTTTGAAAAAAAATTTGTTTGCAAATAACGTGAAAATTACATGTATCAAGTCAAAAAACATGAAAATAACAGGTCGCCAAAATGAGCTGATATTTTTAGTATACGACTGAATTGACGTCGTTTAGCGGTGTGCAAATTTTGGTAAAGTTTGGATGAAGTGAAAATTTTGAAAAAAAAATTTGTTTGCAAATAACGTGAAAATTACATGTATCAAGTCAAAAAACATGAAAATAACAGGTCGCCAAAATGAACTGATATTTTTAGTATATGACTAAATTGGCGTAGTTTAGTGGTGAGCAAATTTTGGTAAAGTTTGGATGAAGTGAAAATTTTGAAAAAAAATTTGTTTGCAAATAAATTGAAAATTACATGTACCAAGTCAGAAAACATGAAAATAACAGGTCGCCAAAATAAGCTGATATTTTTAGTATACGACTAAATTGACGTCGTTTAGCGGTGTGCAAATTTTGGTAAAGTTTAAATGAAGAGAAAGGTTTGAAAAAAATTTTTTTTGAAAATAACGCGAAAATTACATGTACCAAGTCAGAAAACATGAAAATAACAGGTCGCCAAAATAAGCTGATATTTTTAGTATATGACTAAATTGACGTCGTTTAGCGGTGTGGAAATTTTGGTACAGTTTGGATAAAGTGAAAATTTAAAAAAAAAATTGTTTGCAAATAACGCGAAAATTACATGTACCAAGTCAAAAAACATGAAAATAACAGGTCGCCGAAATGAGATGATATTTTTAGTATACGACTGAATTGACGTCGTTTAGCGGTGTGCAAATTTTGGTAAAGTTTGGATGAAGTGAAAATTTTGAAAAAAAATTTGTTTGCAAATAACGTGAAAATTACATGTACCAAGTCAAAAAACATGAAAATAACAGGTCGCCAAAATGAGTTGATATTTTTAGTATACGACTAAATTGACGTCGTTTAGCGGTGTGCAAATTTTGGTAAAGTTTGGATGAAGTGAAAATTTTGAAAAAAAATTTGTTTGCAAATAACGTGAAAATTACATGTACCAAGTCAAAAAACATGAAAATAACAGATCGCCAAAATGAGCTGATATTTTTAGTATACGAATACATTGGCGTAGTTAAGCGGTGTGCAAATTTTGGTAAAGTTTGGATGAAGTGAAAATTTTGAAAAAAAAATTGTTTGCAAATAACGTGAAAATTACATGTACCAAGTCAAAAAACATGAAAATAACAGGTCGCCAAAATGAGCTGATATATTTAGTAAACGACTAAATTGACGTCGTTTAGCGGTGTGCAAATTTTGGTAAAGTTTGGGTGAAGTGAAAATTTGAAAAAAAAAAAATTTTGCAAATAACGTGAAAATTACATGTACCAAGTCAAAAAACATGAAAATAACAGGTCGCCAAAATGAGCTGATATTTTTAGTATACGACTAAATTGACGTCGTTTAGCGGTGTGCAAATTTTGGTAAAGTTTGGTTGAAGTGAAAATTTTGAAAAAAAAATTTGTTTGCAAATAACGTGAAAATTACAAGTACCAAATCAAAAAACATGAAAATAAAAGGTCGCCAAAATGAGCTGATATTTTTAGTATACGACTTAATTGACGTCGTTTAGCGGTGTGCAAATTTTGGTAAAGTTTGGGTGAAGTGAAAATTTGAAAGAAAAAAAAATTTTTGCAAATAACGTGAAAATTACATGTACCAAGTCAAAAAACATGAAAATAACAGGTCGCCAAAATGAACTGATATTTTTAGTATATGACTAAATTGGCGTAGTTTAGTGGTGAGCAAATTTTGGTAAAGTTTGGATGAAGTGAAAATTTTGAAAAAAAATTTGTTTGCAAATAAATTGAAAATTACATGTACCAAGTCGGAAAACATGAAAATAACAGGTCGCCAAAATAAGCTGATATTTTTAGTATACGACTAAATTGACGTCGTTTAGCGGTGTGCAAATTTTGGTAAAGTTTAAATGAAGAGAAAGGTTTGAAAAAATTTTTTTTTGAAAATAACGCGAAAATTACATGTACCAAGTCAGAAAACATGAAAATAACAGGTCGCCAAAATAAGCTGATATTTTTAGTATATGACTAAATTGACGTCGTTTAGCGGTGTGGAAATTTTGGTACAGTTTGGATAAAGTGAAAATTTAAAAAAAAAATTGTTTGCAAATAACGCGAAAATTACATGTACCAAGTCAAAAAACATGAAAATAACAGGTCGCCAAAATGAGCTGATATTTTTAGTATACGACTAAATTGACGTCGTTTAGCGGTGTGCAAATTTTGGTAAAGTTTGGATGAAGTGAAAATTAAAAAAAAAAATTGTTTGCAAATAACGCGAAAATTACATGTACCAAGTCAAAAAACATGAAAATAACAGGTCGCCGAAATGAGATGATATTTTTAGTATACGACTGAATTGACGTCGTTTAGCGGTGTGCAAATTTTGGTAAAGTTTGGATGAAGTGAAAATTTTGAAAAAAAATTTGTTTGCAAATAACGTGAAAATTACATGTACCAAGTCAAAAAACATGAAAATAACAGGTCGCCAAAATGAGCTGATATTTTTAGTATATGACTAAATTGACGTCGTTTAGCGGTGTGGAAATTTTGGTACAGTTTGGATAAAGTGAAAATTTAAAAAAAAAATTGTTTGCAAATAACGCGAAAATTACATGTACCAAGTCAAAAAACATGAAAATAACAGGTCGCCGAAATGAGATGATATTTTTAGTATACGACTGAATTGACGTCGTTTAGCGGTGTGCAAATTTTGGTAAAGTTTGGATGAAGTGAAAATTTTGAAAAAAAATTTGTTTGCAAATAACGTGAAAATTACATGTATCAAGTCAAAAAACAGGAAAATAACAGGTCGCCAAAATGAACTGATATTTTTAGTATATGACTAAATTGGCGTAGTTTAGTGGTGAGCAAATTTTGGTAAAGTTTGGATGAAGTGAAAATTTTGAAAAAAAATTTGTTTGCAAATAAATTGAAAATTACATGTACCAAGTCGGAAAACATGAATATAACAGGTCGCCAAAATAAGCTGATATTTTTAGTATACGACTAAATTGACGTCGTTTAGCGGTGTGCAAATTTTGGTAAAGTTTAAATGAAGAGAAAGGTTTGAAAAAAAATTTTTTTGAAAATAACGCGAAAATTACATGTACCAAGTCAGAAAACATGAAAATAACAGGTCGCCAAAATAAGCTGATATTTTTAGTATATGACTAAATTGACGTCGTTTAGCGGTGTGGAAATTTTGGTACAGTTTGGATAAAGTGAAAATTTAAAAAAAAAATTGTTTGCAAATAACGCGAAAATTACATGTACCAAGTCAAAAAACAAGAAAATAACAGGTCGCCGAAATGAGATGATATTTTTAGTATACGACTGAATTGACGTCGTTTAGCGGTGTGCAAATTTTGGTAAAGTTTGGATGAAGTGAAAATTTTGAAAAAAAATTTGTTTGCAAATAACGTGAAAATTACATGTACCAAGTCAAAAAACATGAAAATAACAGGTCGCCAAAATGAGCTGATATTTTTAGTATACGACTAAATTGACGTCGTTTAGCGCTGTGCAAATTTTGGTAAAGTTTGGATGAAGTGAAAATTTTGAAAAAAAATTTGTTTGCAAATAACGTGAAAATTACATGTACCAAGTCAAAAAACATGAAAATAACAGGTCGCCAAAATGAGCTGATATTTTTAGTATACGAATAAATTGGCGTAGTTAAGCGGTGTGCAAATTTTGGTAAAGTTTGGAATAAGTGAAAATTTTGAAAAAAAATTTGTTTGCAAATAACGTGAAAATTACATGTACCAAGTCAAAAAACATGAAAATAACAGGTCGCCAAAATGAGCTGATATATTTAGTAAACAACTAAATTGACGTCGTTTAGCGGTGTGCAAATTTTGGTACAGTTTGGTTGAAGTAAAAATTTTGAAAAAAATTTGTTTGCAAATAACGTGAAAATTACAAGTACCAAATCAAAAAACATGAAAATAAAAGGTCGCCAAAATGAGCTGATATTTTTAGTATACGACTTAATTGACGTCGTTTAGCGGTGTGCAAATTTTGGTAAAGTTTGGATGAAGTGAAAATTTTGAAAAAAAATTTGTTTTCAAATAACGTGAAAATTACAAGTACCAAGTCAAAAAACATGAAAATAACAGGTCGCCAAAATGAGCTGATATTTTTAGCATACGACTAAATTGACGTCGTTTAGCGGTGTGCAAATTTTGGTAAAGTTTGGATGAAGCGAAAATTTTGAAAAAAAATTTGTTTGCAAATAACGTGAAAATTACATGTACCAAGTCAAAAAACATGAAAATAACAGGTCGCCAAAATGAGCTGATATTTTTAGTATACGAATACATTGGCGTAGTTAAGCGGTGTGCAAATTTTGGTAAAATTTGGATGAAGTGAAAATTTTGAAAAAAAAATTGTTTGCAAATAACGTGAAAATTACATGTACCAAGTCAAAAAACATGAAAATAACAGGTCGCCAAAATGAGCTGATATTTTTAGCATACGACTAAATTGACGTCGTTAAGCGGTGTGCAAATTTTGGTAAAGTTTGGATGAAGTGAAAATTTTGAAAAAAAAATTTGTTTGCAAATAACGTGAAAATTACATGTACCAAGTCAAAAAACATGAAAATAACAGGTCGCCAAAATGAGCTGATATTTTTAGTATACGATTAAGTTGGCATAGTTAAGCGGTGTGCAAATTTTGGTAAAGTTTAAATGAAGAGAAAGGTTTGAAAAAAAAATTTTTTGAAAATAACGCGAAAATTACATGTACCAAGTCAGAAAACATGAAAATAACAGGTCGCCAAAATAAACTGATATTTTTAGTATACGACTAAATTGATGTCGTTTAGCGGATTGCAAATTTTGGTACAGTTTGGATAAAGTGAAAATTTAAAAAAAAAATTGTTTGCAAATAACGCGAAAATTACATGTACCAAGTCAAAAAACATGAAAATAACAGGTCGCCGAAATGAGATGATATTTTTAGTATTTTTTTGACTTGGTACATGTAACTTTCACGTTATTTGCAAACAATTTTTTTTTTTAAATTTTTACTTCATCCAAACTTAACCAAAATTTGCACACCGCTAAACGACGTCAATTAAGTCTTATACTAAAAATATCAGCTCATTTTGGCGGCGTGTTATTTTCATGTTTTTTGACTTGGCACATGTAATTTTCACGTTATTTGCAAACAAATTTTTTTTTTAATTTTCACTTCATCCAAACTTTACCAAAATTTGCACACCGCTAAACGACGTCAATTTAGTCGTATACTAAAAATATCAGCTCATTTTGGCGACCTATTATTTTCATCTTTTTTGACTTGGTACATGTAATTTTCACGTTATTTGCAAACAAATTTTTTTTTTAATTTTCACTTCATCCAAACTTTACCAAAATTTGCACACCGCTTAACTACGCCAACTTAGTCGTATACTAAAAATATCAGCTCATTTTGGCGACCTGTTATTTTCATGTTTTTTGACTTGATACATGTAATTTTCACGTTATTTGCAAACCAATTTTTTTTTTTAATTTTCACTTCATCCAAACTTTACCAAAAATTTGCACACCGCTTAACTACGCCAACTTAGTCGTATACTAAAAATATCAGCTCATTTTGGCGGCCTGTTATTTTCATGTTTTTTGACTTGCTACATGTAATTTTCACGTTATTTGCAAACAAATTTTTTTTTTAATTTTCACTTCATCCAAACTTTACCAAAATTTGCACACCGCTTAACTACGCCAACTTAGTCGTATACTAAAAATATCAGCTCATTTTGGCGACCTGTTATTTTCATGTTTTTTGACTTGGTACATGTAATTTTCACGTTATTTGCAAACAAATTTTTTTTCAAAATTTTCACTTCATCCAAAATTTACCAAAATTTGCACACCGCTAAACGACGTCAATTTAATCGTATACTAAAAATATCAGCTAATTTTGGCGACCTGTTATTTTCATCTTTTTTGACTTGGTACATGTAATTTTCACGTTATTTGCAAACAAATTTTTTTTTAATTTTCACTTCATCCAAACTTTACCAAAATTTGCACACCGCTTAACTACGCAAACTTAGTCGTATACTAAAAATATCAGCTCATTTTGGCAACCTGTTATTTTCATGTTTTTTGACTTGGTACATGTAATTTTCACGTTATTTGCAAACAATTTTTTTTTCAAAATTTTCACTTTATCCAAACTGTACCAAAATTTGCACACCGCTAAACGACATCAATTTAGTCGTATACTAAAAATATCAGTTTTTTTTGGCGACCTGTTATTTCCATGTCTTCTGACTTGGTACATGTAATTTTCACGTTATTTGCAAACAAATTTTTTTTTTTTAAATTTTCCCTTCATCCAAACTTTACCAAAATTTGCACACCGCTAAACGACGTCAATTTAGTCGTATGCTAAAAATATCAGCTCAGTTTGGCGACCTGTTATTTTCATGTTTTTTGACTTGGTACTTGTAATTTTCACGTTATTTGAAAACAAATTTTTTTTCAAAATTTTCACTTCATCCAAACTTTACCAAAATTTGCACACCGCTAAACGACGTCAATTAAGTCTTATACTAAAAATATCAGCTCATTTTGGCGGCCTGTTATTTTCATGTTTTTTGACTTGGTACATGTAATTTTCACGTTATTTGCAAACAAATTTTTTTTCAAAATTTTCACTTATTCCAAACTTTACCAAAATTTGCACACCGCTTAACTACGCCAATTTCTTCGTAAACTAAAAATATCAGCTCATTTTGGCGACCTGTTATTTTCATGTTTTTTGACTTGGTACATGTAATTTTCACGTTATTTGCAAACAAATTTTTTTTCAAAATTTTCACTTCATCCAAACTTTACCAAAATTTGCACACCGCTAAACGACGTCAATTTAGTCGTATACTAAAAATATCAGCTCATTTTGGCGACCTGTTATTTTCATGTTTTTTGACTTGGTACATGTAATTTTCACGTTATTTGCAAACAAATTTTTTTCAAAACTTTCACTTCATTTAAACTTTACCAAAATTTGCACACCGCTAAACGACGTCAATTTAGTCGTATACTAAAAATATCAGCTTATTTTGGCGACCTGTTATTTTCATGTTTTCTGACTTGGTACATGTAATTTTCACGTTATTTGCAAACAAATTTTTTTTCAAAATTTTCACTTCATCCAAACCTTACCAAAATTTGCACACCGCTTAACTACGCCAACTAAATCGTATACTAAAAATATCAGCTCATTTTGGCGACCTGTTATTTTCATGTTTTTTGACTTGGTACATGTAACTTTCACGTTATTTGCAAACAATTTTTTTTTTTTAAATTTTCACTTCACCCAAACTTTACCAAAATTTGCACACCGCTAAACGACGTCAATTTAGTCGTTTACTAAATATATCAGCTCATTTTGGCGACCTGTTATTTTCATGTTTTTTGACTTGGTACATGTAATTTTCACGTTATTTGCAAACAATTTTTTTTTCAAAATTTTCACTTCATCCAAACTTTACCAAAATTTGCACACCGCTAAACGACGTCAATTAACTCTTATACTAAAAATATCAGCTCATTTTGGTGGCCTGTTATTTTCATGTTTTTTGACTTGGTACATGTAATTTTCACGTTATTTGCAAACAAATTTTTTTTCAAAATTTTCAATTATTCCAAACTTTACCAAAATTTGCACACCGCTTAACTACGCCAACTTAGTCGTATACTAAAAATATCAGCTCATTTTGGCGGCCTGTTATTTTCATGTTTTTTGACTTGCTACATGTAATTTTCACGTTATTTGCAAACAAATTTTTTTTTTAATTTTCACTTCATCCAAACTTTACCAAAATTTGCACACCGCTTAACTACGCCAACTTAGTCGTATACTAAAAATATCAGCTCATTTTGGCGACCTGTTATTTTCATGTTTTTTGACTTGGTACATGTAATTTTCACGTTATTTGCAAACAAATTTTTTTTCAAAATTTTCACTTCATCCAAAATTTACCAAAATTTGCACACCGCTAAACGACGTCAATTTAATCGTATACTAAAAATATCAGCTCATTTTGGCGACCTGTTATTTTCATCTTTTTTGACTTGGTACATGTAATTTTCACGTTATTTGCAAACAAATTTTTTTTTAATTTTCACTTCATCCAAACTTTACCAAAATTTGCACACCGCTTAACTACGCAAACTTAGTCGTATACTAAAAATATCAGCTCATTTTGGCAACCTGTTATTTTCATGTTTTTTGATTTGGTACATGTAATTTTCACGTTATTTGCAAACAAATTTTTTTTTCAAAATTTTCACTTTATCCAAACTGTACCAAAATTTGCACACCGCTAAACGACATCAATTTAGTCGTATACTAAAAATATCAGCTCATTTTGGCGACCTGTTATTTTCATGTTTTTTGACTTGGTACATGTAATTTTCACGTTATTTGCAAACAATTTTTTTTTCAAAATTTTCACTTTATCCAAACTGTACCAAAATTTGCACACCGCTAAACGACGTCAATTTAGTCGTATACTAAAAATATCAGTTTTTTTTGGCGACCTGTTATTTCCATGTCTTCTGACTTGGTACATGTAATTTTCACGTTATTTGCAAACAAATTTTTTTTTTTAAATTTTCCCTTCATCCAAACTTTACCAAAATTTGCACACCGCTAAACGACGTCAATTTAGTCGTATGCTAAAAATATCAGCTCAGTTTGGCGACCTGTTATTTTCATGTTTTTTGACTTGGTACTTGTAATTTTCACGTTATTTGAAAACAAATTTTTTTTCAAAATTTTCACTTCATCCAAACTTTACCAAAATTTGCACACCGCTAAACGACGTCAATTAAGTCTTATACTAAAAATATCAGCTCATTTTGGCGGCCTGTTATTTTCATGTTTTTGACTTGGTACATGTAATTTTCACGTTATTTGCAAACAAATTTTTTTTCAAAATTTTCACTTATTCCAAACTTTACCAAAATTTGCACACCGCTTAACTACGCCAATTTCTTCGTAAACTAAAAATTTCAGCTCATTTTGGCGACCTGTTATTTTCATGTTTTTTGACTTGGTACATGTAATTTTCACGTTATTTGCAAACAAATTTTTTTTCAAAATTTTCACTTCATCCAAACTTTACCAAAATTTGCACACCGCTAAACGACGTCAATTTAGTCGTATACTAAAAATATCAGCTCATTTTGGCGACCTGTTATTTTCATGTTTTTTGACTTGGTACATGTAATTTTCACGTTATTTGCAAACAAATTTTTTTCAAAACTTTCACTTCATTTAAACTTTACCAAAATTTGCACACCGCTAAACGACGTCAATTTAGTCGTATACTAAAAATATCAGCTTATTTTGGCGACCTGTTATTTTCATGTTTTCTGACTTGGTACATGTAATTTTCACGTTATTTGCAAACAAATTTTTTTTCAAAATTTTCACTTCATCCAAACCTTACCAAAATTTGCACACCGCTTAACTACGCCAACTAAATCGTATACTAAAAATATCAGCTCATTTTGGCGACCTGTTATTTTCATGTTTTTTGACTTGGTACATGTAATTTTCACGTTATTTGCAAAATTTTTTTTTTTCAAATTTTCACTTCACCCAAACTTTACCAAAATTTGCACACCGCTAAACGACGTCAATTAAGTCGTATACTAAAAATATCAGCTCATTTTGGCGACCTTTTATTTTCATGTTTTTTGATTTGGTACTTGTAATTTTCACGTTATGTGCAAACACATTTTTTTTTTCAAAATTTTCACTTCAACCAAACTGTACCAAAATTTGCACACCGCTAAACGACGTCAATTTAGTCGTTTACTAAATATATCAGCTCATTTTGGCGACCTGTTATTTTCATGTTTTTTGACTTGGTACATGTAATTTTCACGTTATTTGCAAACAATTTTTTTTTCAAAATTTTCACTTCATCCAAACTTTACCAAAATTTGCACACCGCTAAACGACGTCAATTTAGTCTTATACTAAAAATATCAGCTCATTTTGGTGGCCTGTTATTTTCATGTTTTTTGACTTGGTACATGTAATTTTCACGTTATTTGCAAACAAATTTTTTTTCAAAATTTTCAATTATTCCAAACTTTACCAAAATTTGCACACCGCTTAACTACGCCAATGTATTCGTATACTAAAAATATCAGCTCATTTTGGTGACCTGTTATTTTCATGTTTTTTGACTTGGTACATGTAATTTTCACGTTATTTGAAAACAAATTTTTTTTCAAAATTTTCACTTCATCCAAACTTTACCAAAATTTGCACACCGCTAAACGACGTCAATTTAGTCGTTTACTAAAAATAGCAGCTCATTTTGGCGACCTGTTATTTTCATGTTTTTTGACTTGGTACATGTAATTTTCACGTTATTTGCAAAAAAAAAAATTTTTTTCAAATTTTCACTTCACCCAAACCTTACCAAAATTTGCACACCGCTAAACGACGTCAATTAAATCGTATACTAAAAATATCAGCTCATTTTGGCGACCTTTTTTTCATGTTTTTTGATTTGGTACTTGTAATTTTCACGTTATTTGCAAACAAATTTTTTTTCAAAATTTTCACTTCAACCAAACTGTACCAAAATTTGCACACCGCTAAACGACGTCAATTTAGTCGTTTACTAAATATATCAGCTCATTTTGGCGACCTATTTTTTTAATGTTTTTTGACTTGGTACATGTAATTTTCACGTTGTTTGCAAACAATTTTTTTTTTCAAAATTTTCACTTCATCCAAACTTTACCAAAATTTGCACACCGCTAAACGACGTCAATTAAGTCTTATACTAAAAATATCATCTCATTTCGGCGACCTGTTATTTTCATGTTTTTTGACTTGGTACATGTAATTTTCGCGTTATTTGCAAACAATTTTTTTTTTAAATTTTCACTTTATCCAAACTGTACCAAAATTTGCAATCCGCTAAACGACATCAATTTAGTCGTATACTAAAAATATCAGTTTATTTTGGCGACCTGTTATTTTCATGTTTTCTGACTTGGTACATGTAATTTTCGCGTTATTTTCAAAAAATTTTTTTTTCAAACCTTTCTCTTTATTTAAACTTTACCAAAATTTGCACACCGCTTAACTATGCCAACTAAATCGTATACTAAAAATATCAGCTCATTTTGGCGACCTGTTATTTTCATGTTTTTTGACTTGGTACATGTAATTTTCACGTTATTTGCAAACAAATTTTTTTTTCAAAATTTTCACTTCATCCAAACTTTACCAAAATTTGCACACCGCTTGACGACGTCAATTTAGTCGTATGCTAAAAATATCAGCTCATTTTGGCGACCTGTTATTTTCATGTTTTTTGACTTGGTACATGTAATTTTCACGTTATTTGCAAACAATTTTTTTTTCAAAATTTTCACTTCATCCAAATTTTACCAAAATTTGCACACCGCTTAACTACGCCAATGTATTCGTATACTAAAAATATCAGCTCATTTTGGCGACCTGTTATTTTCATGTTTTTTGACTTGGTACATGTAATTTTCACGTTATTTGCAAACAAATTTTTTTTCAAAATTTTCACTTCATCCAAACTTTACCAAAATTTGCACACCGCTAAACGACGTCAATTTAGTCGTATGCTAAAAATATCAGCTCATTTTGGCGACCTGTTATTTTCATGTTTTTTGACTTGGTACATGTAATTTTCACGTTATTTGAAAACAAATTTTTTTTCAAAATTTTCACTTCATCCAAACTTTACCAAAATTTGCACACCGCTAAACGACGTCAATTTAGTCGTATGCTAAAAATATCAGCTCATTTTGGCGACCTGTTATTTTCATGTTTTTTGACTTGGTACTTGTAATTTTCACGTTATTTGAAAACAAATTTTTTTTCAAAATTTTCACTTCATCCAAACTTTACCAAAATTTGCACACCGCTAAACGACGTCAATTAAGTCGTATACTAAAAATATCAGCTCATTTTGGCGACCTTTTATTTTCATGTTTTTTGATTTGGTACTTGTAATTTTCACGTTATTTGCAAACAAATTTTTTTTCAAAATTTTTACTTCAACCAAACTGTACCAAAATTTGCACACCGCTAAACGACGTCAATTTAGTCGTTTACTAAATATATCAGCTCATTTTGGCGACCTGTTATTTTCATGTTTTTTGACTTGGTACATGTAATTTTCACGTTATTTGCAAACAAATTTTTTTTCAAAATTTTCACTTATTCCAAACTTTACCAAAATTTGCACACCGCTTAACTACGCCAATTTATTCGTATACTAAAAATATCAGCTCATTTTGGCGACCTGTTATTTTCATGTTTTTTGACTTGGTACATGTAATTTTCACGTTATTTGCAAACAAATTTTTTTTCAAAATTTTCACTTCATCCAAACTTTACCAAAATTTGCACAGCGCTAAACGACGTCAATTTAGTCGTATACTAAAAATATCAGCTCATTTTGGCGACCTGTTATTTTCATGTTTTTTGACTTGGTACATGTAATTTTCACGTTATTTGCAAACAAATTTTTTTTCAAAATTTTCACTTCATCCAAACTTTACCAAAATTTGCACACCGCTAAACGACGTCAATTCAGTCGTATACTAAAAATATCATCTCATTTCGGCGACCTGTTATTTTCTTGTTTTTTGACTTGGTACATGTAATTTTCGCGTTATTTGCAAACAATTTTTTTTTTTAAATTTTCACTTTATCCAAACTGTACCAAAATTTCCACACCGCTAAACGACGTCAATTTAGTCATATACTAAAAATATCAGCTTATTTTGGCGACCTGTTATTTTCATGTTTTCTGACTTGGTACATGTAATTTTCGCGTTATTTTCAAAAAAATTTTTTTTCAAACCTTTCTCTTCATTTAAACTTTACCAAAATTTGCACACCGCTAAACGACGTCAATTTAGTCGTATACTAAAAATATCAGCTTATTTTGGCGACCTGTTATTTTCATGTTTTCCGACTTGGTACATGTAATTTTCAATTTATTTGCAAACAAATTTTTTTTCAAAATTTTCACTTCATCCAAACTTTACCAAAATTTGCTCACCACTAAACTACGCCAATTTAGTCATATACTAAAAATATCAGTTCATTTTGGCGACCTGTTATTTTCATGTTTTTTGACTTGATACATGTAATTTTCACGTTATTTGCAAACAAATTTTTTTTCAAAATTTTCACTTCATCCAAACTTTACCAAAATTTGCACACCGCTAAACGACGTCAATTCAGTCGTATACTAAAAATATCATCTCATTTCGGCGACCTGTTATTTTCATGTTTTTTGACTTGGTACATGTAATTTTCGCGTTATTTGCAAACAATTTTTTTTTTAAATTTTCACTTTATCCAAACTGTACCAAAATTTCCACACCGCTAAACGACGTCAATTTAGTCATATACTAAAAATATCAGCTCATTTTGGCGACCTGTTATTTTCATGTTTTTTGACTTGGTACATGTAATTTTCACGTTATTTGCAAACAAATTTTTTTTCAAAATTTTCACTTCATCCAAACTTTACCAAAATTTGCACACCGCTAAACGACGTCAATTCAGTCGTATACTAAAAATATCATCTCATTTCGGCGACCTGTTATTTTCATGTTTTTTGACTTGGTACATGTAATTTTCGCGTTATTTGCAAACAATTTTTTTTTTTAATTTTCACTTCATCCAAACTTTACCAAAATTTGCACACCGCTAAACGACGTCAATTTAGTCGTATACTAAAAATATCAGCTCATTTTGGCGACCTGTTATTTTCATGTTTTTTGACTTGGTACATGTAATTTTCGCGTTATTTGCAAACAATTTTTTTTTTAAATTTTCACTTTATCCAAACTGTACCAAAATTTCCACACCGCTAAACGACGTCAATTTAGTCATATACTAAAAATATCAGCTTATTTTGGCGACCTGTTATTTTCATGTTTTCTGACTTGGTACATGTAATTTTCGCGTTATTTTCAAAAAAAATTTTTTTCAAACCTTTCTCTTCATTTAAACTTTACCAAAATTTGCACACCGCTAAACGACGTCAATTTAGTCGTATACTAAAAATATCAGCTTATTTTGGCGACCTGTTATTTTCATGTTTTCCGACTTGGTACATGTAATTTTCAATTTATTTGCAAACAAATTTTTTTTCAAAATTTTCACTTCATCCAAACTTTACCAAAATTTGCTCACCACTAAACTACGCCAATTTAGTCATATACTAAAAATATCAGTTCATTTTGGCGACCTGTTATTTTCATGTTTTTTGACTTGGTACATGTAATTTTCACGTTATTTGCAAAAATTTTTTTTTCTTTCAAATTTTCACTTCACCCAAACTTTACCAAAATTTGCACACCGCTAAACGACGTCAATTAAGTCGTATACTAAAAATATCAGCTCATTTTGGCGACCTTTTATTTTCATGTTTTTTGATTTGGTACTTGTAATTTTCACGTTATTTGCAAACAAATTTTTTTTTCAAAATTTTCACTTCAACCAAACTTTACCAAAATTTGCACACCGCTAAACGACGTCAATTTAGTCGTATACTAAAAATATCAGCTCATTTTGGCGACCTGTTATTTTCATGTTTTTTGACTTGGTACATGTAATTTTCACGTTATTTGCAAAATTTTTTTTTTTCAAATTTTCACTTCACCCAAACTTTACCAAAATTTGCACACCGCTAAACGACGTCAATTTAGTCGTTTACTAAATATATCAGCTCATTTTGGCGACCTGTTATTTTCATGTTTTTTGACTTGGTACATGTAATTTTCACGTTATTTGCAAACAATTTTTTTTTCAAAATTTTCACTTCATCCAAACTTTACCAAAATTTGCACACCGCTTAACTACGCCAATGTATTCGTATACTAAAAATATCAGCTCATTTTGGCGACCTGTTATTTTCATGTTTTTTGACTTGGTACATGTAATTTTCACGTTATTTGCAAACAAATTTTTTTTCAAAATTTTCACTTCATCCAAACTTTACCAAAATTTGCACACCGCTAAACGACGTCAATTTAGTCGTATACTAAAAATATCAACTCATTTTGGCGACCTGTTATTTTCATGTTTTTTGACTTGGTACATGTAATTTTCACGTTATTTGCAAACAAATTTTTTTTCAAAATTTTCACTTCATCCAAACTTTACCAAAATTTGCACACCGCTAAACGACGTCAATTCAGTCGTATACTAAAAATATCATCTCATTTCGGCGACCTGTTATTTTCATGTTTTTTGACTTGGTACATGTAATTTTCGCGTTATTTGCAAACAATTTTTTTTTTAAATTTTCACTTTATCCAAACTGTACCAAAATTTCCACACCGCTAAACGACGTCAATTTAGTCATATACTAAAAATATCAGCTTATTTTGGCGACCTGTTATTTTCATGTTTTCTGACTTGGTACATGTAATTTTCGCGTTATTTTCAAAAAAATTTTTTTTCAAACCTTTCTCTTCATTTAAACTTTACCAAAATTTGCACACCGCTAAACGACGTCAATTTAGTCGTATACTAAAAATATCAGCTTATTTTGGCGACCTGTTATTTTCATGTTTTCTGACTTGGTACATGTAATTTTCAATTTATTTGCAAACAAATTTTTTTTCAAAATTTTCACTTCATCCAAACTTTACCAAAATTTGCTCACCACTAAACTACGCCAATTTAGTCATATACTAAAAATATCAGTTCATTTTGGCGACCTGTTATTTTCATGTTTTTTGACTTGATACATGTAATTTTCACGTTATTTGCAAACAAATTTTTTTTTCAAAATTTTCACTTCATCCAAACTTTACCAAAATTTGCACACCGCTAAACGACGTCAATTCAGTCGTATACTAAAAATATCAGCTCATTTTGGCGACCTGTTATTTTCATGTTTTTTGACTTGATACATGTAATTTTCACGTTATTTGCAAACAAATTTTTTTTCAAAATTTTCACTTCATCCAAACTTTACCAAAATTTGCACACCGCTAAACGACGTCAATTCAGTCGTATACTAAAAATATCAGCTCATTTTGGCGACCTGTTATTTTCATGTTTTTTGACTTGGTACATGTAATTTTCACGTTATTTGCAAAAATTTTTTTTTCTTTCAAATTTTCACTTCACCCAAACTTTACCAAAATTTGCACACCGCTAAACGACGTCAATTATGTCGTATACTAAAAATATCAGCTCATTTTGGCGACCTTTTATTTTCATGTTTTTTGATTTGGTACTTGTAATTTTCACGTTATTTGCAAACAAATTTTTTTTTTCAAAATTTTCACTTCAACCAAACTGTACCAAAATTTGCACACCGCTAAACGACGTCAATTTAGTCGTTTACTAAATATATCAGCTCATTTTGGCGACCTGTTATTTTCATGTTTTTTGACTTGGTACATGTAATTTTCACGTTATTTGCAAACAATTTTTTTTTCAAAATTTTCACTTCATCCAAACTTTACCAAAATTTGCACACCGCTAAACGACGTCAATTAAGTCTTATACTAAAAATATCAGCTCATTTTGGTGGCCTGTTATTTTCATGTTTTTTGACTTGGTACATGTAATTTTCACGTTATTTGCAAACAAATTTTTTTCAAAATTTTCACTTATTCCAAACTTTACCAAAATTTGCACACCGCTTAACTACGCCAATTTATTCGTATACTAAAAATATCAGCTCATTTTGGCGACCTGTTATTTTCATGTTTTTTGACTTGGTACATGTAATTTTCACGTTATTTGCAAACAAATTTTTTTTCAAAATTTTCACTTCATCCAAACTTTACCAAAATTTGCACACCGCTAAACGACGTCAATTTAGTCGTATACTAAAAATGTCAGCTCATTTTGGCGACCTGTTATTTTCATGTTTTTTGACTTGGTACATGTAATTTTCACGTTATTTGCAAACAAATTTTTTTTCAAAATTTTCACTTCATCCAAACTTTACCAAAATTTGCACACCGCTTAACTACGCCAATTAAGTCATATACTAAAAATATCAGCTCATTTTGGCGACCTGTTATTTTCATGTTTTTTGACTTGGTACTTGTAATTTTCACGTTATTTGCAAACAAATTTTTTTTTCAAAATTTTCACTTATTCCAAACCTTACCAAAATTTGCACACCGCTTAACTACGCCAATTTATTTGTATACTAAAAATATCAGCTCATTTTGGCAACCTGTTATTTTCATATTTTTTGACTTGGTACGTGTAACTTTCACGTTATTTGCAAACAATTCTTTTTTTAAATTGTTACTTCATCCAAACTTTACCAAAATTTGCACACCGCTAAGCGACGTCAATTAAGTCTTATACTAAAAATATCGGCTCATTTTGGCGGCCTGTTATTTTCATGTTTTTTGACTTGGTACATGTAATTTTCACGTTATTTGCAAACAAATTTATTTTTTAATTTTCACTTCATCCAAACTTTACCAAAATTTGCACACCGCTTAACTACGCCAACTTAGTCGTATACTAAAAATATCAGCTCATTTTGGCGACCTGTTATTTTCATGTTTTTTGACTTGGTACATGTAATTTTCACGTTATTTGCAAACAAATCTTTTTTTTAATTTTCACTTCATCCAAACTTTACCAAAATTTGCACACCGCTTAACTACGCCAACTTAGACGTATACTAAAAATATCAGCTCATTTTGGCGGCCTGTTATTTTCATGTTTTTTGACTTGGTACATGTAATTTTCACGTTATTTGCAAACAAATTTTTTTTTTAATTTTACCAAAATTTGCACACTGCTAAACGACGCCAACTTAGTCGTATACTAAAAATATCACCTCATTTTGGCGACCTGTTATTTTCATGTTTTTTGACTTGGTACATGTAATTTTCACGTTATTTGCAAACAATTTTTTTTTTCAAAATTTTCACTTTATCCAAACTGTACCAAAATTTGCACACCGCTAAATTTTTTTTTTAATTTTCACTTCATCCAAACTTTACCAAAATTTGCACACCGCTTAACTACGCCAACTTAGTCGTATACTAAAAATATCAGCGCATTTTAGCGAACTGTTATTTTCATGTTTTTTGACTTGGTACATGTAATTTTCACGTTATTTGCAAACAAATTTTTTTTTCAAAATTTTCACTTCTACCAAACTGTACCAAAATTTGCACACCGCTAAACAACGTCAATTTAGTCGTTTACTAAATATATCAGCTCATTTTGGCGACCTGTTATTTTCATGTTTTTTTGACTTGGTACATGTAATTTTCACGTTATTTGCAAACTATTTTTTTTTCAAAATTTTCACTTCATCCAAACTTTACCAAAATTTGCACACCGCTAAACGACGTCAATTTAGTCGTATACTAAAAATATCAGCTTATTTTGGCGACCTGTTATTTTCATGATTTCTGACTTGGTACATGTAATTTTCAATTTATTTGCAAACAAATTTTTTTCAAAATTTTCACTTCACCCAAACTTTACCAAAATTTGCACACCGCTAAACGACGTCAATTAAGTCGTATACCAAAAATATCAGCTCATTTTGGCGACCTTTTATTTTCATATTTTTTGATTTGGTACTTGTAATTTTCACGTTATTTGCAAACAAATTTTTTTTTTCAAAATTTTCACTTCAACCAAACTGTACCAAAATTTGCACACCGCTAAACAACGTCAATTTAGTCGTTTACTAAATATATCAGCTCATTTTGGCGACCTGTTATTTTCATGTTTTTTGACTTGGTACATGTAATTTTCACGTTATTTGCAAACTATTTTTTTTTCAAAATTTTCACTTCATCCAAACTTTATCAAAATTTGCACACCGCTAAACGACGTCAATTAAGTCTTATACTAAAAATATCAGCTCATTTTGGCAGCCTGTTATTTCCATGTTTTTTGACTTGGTACATGTAATTTTCACGTTATTTGCAAACAAATTTTTTTTCAAAATTTTCACTTCATCCAAACTTTACCAAAATTTGCACACCGCTAAACGACGTCAATTTACTCATATACTAAAAATATCAGCTCATTTTGGCGACCTGTTATTTTCATGTTTTTTGACTTGGTACATGTAATTTTCACGTTATTTGCAAAAAAAAATTTTTTTTCAAAACTTTCACTTCATCCAAACTTTACCAAAATTTGCACACCGCTAAACGACGTCAATTTAGTCGTATACTAAAAATATCAGCTCATTTTGGCGACCTGTTATTTTCATGTTTTTTGACTTGGTACATGTAATTTTCACGTTATTTGCAAACAAATTTTTTTTCAAAATTTTCACTTCATCCAAACTTTACCAAAATTTGCACACCGCTAAACGACGTCAATTTACTCATATACTAAAAATATCAGCTCATTTTGGCGACCTGTTATTTTCATGTTTTTTGACTTGGTACATGTAATTTTCACGTTATTTGCAAAAAAAAATTTTTTTTCAAAACTTTCACTTCATCCAAACTTTACCAAAATTTGCACACCGCTAAACGACGTCAATTTAGTCGTATACTAAAAATATCAGCTTATTTTGGCGACCTGTTATTTTCATGATTTCTGACTTGGTACATGTAATTTTCAATTTATTTGCAAACAAATTTTTTTCAAAATTTTCACTTCACCCAAACTTTACCAAAATTTGCACACCGCTTAACGACGTCAATTAAGTCGTATACTAAAAATATCAGCTCATTTTGGCGACCTTTTATTTTCATATTTTTTGATTTGGTACTTGTAATTTTCACGTTATTTGCAAACAAATTTTTTTTTTCAAAATTTTCACTTCAACCAAACTGTACCAAAATTTGCACACCGCTAAACAACGTCAATTTAGTCGTTTACTAAATATATCAGCTCATTTTGGCGACCTGTTATTTTCATGTTTTTTGACTTGGTACATGTAATTTTCACGTTATTTGCAAACTATTTTTTTTTCAAAATTTTCACTTCATCCAAACTTTACCAAAATTTGCACACCGCTAAACGACGTCAATTAAGTCTTATACTAAAAATATCAGCTCATTTTGGCGGCCTGTTATTTTCATGTTTTTTGACTTGGTACATGTAATTTTCACGTTATTTGCAAACAAATTTTTTTTTCAAAATTTTCACTTATTCCAAACTTTACCAAAATTTGCACACCGCTTAACTACGCCAATTTAGTCGTATACTAAAAATATCAACTCATTTTGGCGACCTGTTATTTGCATGTTTTTTGACTTGGTACATGTAATTTTCACGTTATTTGCATACAAATTTTTTTTTTCAAAATTTTCACTTCATCCAAACTTTACCAAAATTTGCACACCGCTAAACGACGTCAATTTACTCATATACTAAAAATATCAGCTCATTTTGGCAGCCTGTTATTTTCATGTTTTTTGACTTGGTACATGTAATTTTCACGTTATTTGCAAACAAATTTTTTTTCAAAATTTTCACTTATTCCAAACTTTACCAAAATTTGCACACCGCTTAACTACGCCAATTTAGTCGTATATTAAAAATATCAACTCATTTTGGCGACCTGTTATTTTCATGTTTTTTGACTTGGTACATGTAATTTTCACGTTATTTGCAAACAAATTTTTTTTCAAAATTTTCACTTCATCCAAACTTTACCAAAATTTGCACACCGCTAAATGACGTCAATTTAGTCGTATACTAAAAATATCAGCTCATTTTGGCGACCTGTTATTTTCATGTTTTTTGACTTGGTACATGTAATTTTCACGTTATTTGCAAACAAATTTTTTTTCAAAATTTTTACTTAATCCAAACTTTACCAAAATTTGCACACCGCTAAACGACGTCAATTTACTCATATACTAAAAATATCAGCTCATTTTGGCGACCTGTTATTTTCATGTTTTTTGACTTGGTACATGTAATTTTCACGTTATTTGCAAAAAAAAATTTTTTTTTCAAAACTTTCACTTCATCCAAACTTTACCAAAACTTGCACACCGCTAAACGACGTCAATTAAGTCTTATACTAAAAATATCAGCTCATTTTGGCGACCTTTTATTTTCATATTTTTTGATTTGGTACTTGTAATTTTCACGTTATTTGCAAACAAATTTTTTTTTTCAAAATTTTCACTTCAACCAAACTGTACCAAAATTTGCACACCGCTAAACAACGTCAATTTAGTCGTTTACTAAATATATCAGCTCATTTTGGCGACCTGTTATTTTCATGTTTTTTGACTTGGTACATGTAATTTTCACGTTATTTGCAAACTATTTTTTTTTCAAAATTTTCACTTCATCCAAACTTTACCAAAACTTGCACACCGCTAAACGACGTCAATTAAGTCTTATACTAAAAATATCAGCTCATTTTGGCGACCTGTTATTTTCATGTTTTTTGACTTGGTACATGTAATTTTCACGTTATTTGCAAACAAATTTTTTTTTCAAAATTTTCACTTATTCCAAACTTTACCAAAATTTGCACACCGCTTAACTACGCCAATTTAGTCGTATACTAAAAATATCAACTCATTTTGGCGACCTGTTATTTTCATGTTTTTTGACTTGGTACATGTAATTTTCACGTTATTTGCATACAAATTTTTTTTCAAAATTTTCACTTCATCCAAACTTTACCAAAATTTGCACACCGCTAAACGACGTCAATTTAGTCGTATACTAAAAATATCAGCTCATTTTGGCGACCTGTTATTTTCATGTTTTTTGACTTGGTACATGTAATTTTCACGTTATTTGCAAACAAATTTTTTTTCAAAATTTTCACTTCATCCAAACTTTACCAAAATTTGCACACCGCTAAACGACGTCAATTCAGTCGTATACTAAAAATAACATCTCATTTTGGCGACCTGTTATTTTCATGTTTTTTGACTTGGTACATGTAATTTTCGCGTTATTTGCAAACAATTTTTTTTTTAAATTTTCACTTTATCCAAACTGTACCAAAATTTCCACACCGCTAAACGACGTCAATTTAGTCATATACTAAAAATATCAGCTTATTTTGGCGACCTGTTATTTTCATGTTTTCTGACTTGGTACATGTAATTTTCACGTTATTTTCAAAAAAAATTTTTTTCAAAACTTTCACTTCATTTAAACTTTACCAAAATTTGCACACCGCTAAACGACGTCAATTTAGTCGTATACTAAAAATATCAGCTTATTTTGGCGCCCTGTTATTTTCATGTTTTCTGACTTGGTACATGTAATTTTCAATTTATTTGCAAACAAACTTTTTTTCAAAATTTTCACTTGATCCAAACTTTACCAAAATTTGCTCACCACTAAACTACGCCAATTTAGTCATATACTAAAAATATCAGCTCATTTTGGCGACCTGTTATTTTCATGTTTTTTGACTTGGTACATGCAATTTTCACGTTATTTGCAAACAAATTTTTTTCAAAATTTTCTCTTCATCCAAACCTTACCAAAATTTGCACACCGCTTAACTACGCCAACTAAATCGTATACTAAAAATATCAGCTCATTTTGGCGACCTGTTATTTTCATGTTTTTTGACTTGGTACATGTAATTTTCACGTTATTTGCAAACAAATTTTTTTTTTCAAAATTTTCACTTCATCCAAACTTTACCAAAATTTGCACACCGCTAAACGAGGTCAATTCAGTCGTATACTAAAAATATCAGCTCATTTTGGCGACCTGTTATTTTCATGTTTTTTGGCTTGGTACATGTAATTTTCACGTTATTTGCAAACAAATTTTTTTCAAAATTTTCACTTCATCCAAACTTTACCAAAACTTGCACACCGCTTAACTACGTCAATTTAGTCGTATACTAAAAATATCAGCTCATTTTGGCGACCTGTTATTTTCATGTTTTTTGACTTGGTACATGTAATTTTCACGTTATTTGCAAACAAATTTTTTTTCAAAATTTTCACTTTATCGAAACTGTACCAAAATTTGCACACCGCTAAACGACGTCAATTTAGTCGCATACTAAAAATATCAGCTCATTTTGGCCACCTGTTATTTTCATGTTTTTTGACTTAGTACATGTAATTTTCACGTTATTTGCAAAAAATTTTTTTTTCAAAATTTTCACTTTATCCAAACTGTACCAAAATTTGCACACCGCTAAGCGACGTCAATTTAGTCGCATACTAAAAATATCAGCTTATTTTGGCGACCTGTTATTTCCATGTCTTCTGACTTGGTACGTGTAATTTTCACGTTATTTGTAAAAAAATTTTTTTTTTAAATTTTCTTTTCATCCAAACTTTACCAAAATTTGCACACCGCTCAACTACGCCAATTTAGTCGCATACTAAAAATATCAGCTCATTTTGGCGACCTGTTATTTTCATGTTTTTTGACTTGGTACTTGTAATTTTCACGTTATTTGAAAACAAATTTTTTTTTTAAATTTTCACTTCATCCAAACTTTACCAAAACTTGCACACCGCTAAACGACGTCAATTTAGTCGTATACTAGAAATATCAGCTAATTTTGGCGACCTGTTATTTTCATGTTTTTTGACTTGGTACTTGTAATTTTCACGTTATTTGCAAACAAATTTTTTTTTCAAAATTTTCACTTCACCCAAACTTTACCAAAATTTGCACACCGCTAAACGACGTCAATTTAGTCATATACTAAAAATATCAGCTCATTTTGGCGACCTGTTATTTTCATGTTTTTTGACTTGGTACTTGTAATGTTCACGTTATTTGCAAACAAATTTTTTTTCAAAATGTTCACTTTATCCAAACTATACCAAAATTTGCACACCGCTAAACGACGTCAATTTAGTCGTATACTAAAAATATCAGCTTATTTTGGCGACCTGTTATTTTCATGTTTTCTGACTTGGTACATGTAATTTTCAATTTATTTGCAAACAAATTTTTTTTCAAAATTTTCACTTCATCCAAATTTTACCAAAATTTGCTCACCACTAAACTACGCCAATTTAGTCATATAATAAAAATATCAGTTGATTTTGGCGACCTGTTATTTTCATGTTTTTTTACTTGGTACATGTAATTTTCACGTTATTTGCAAACAAATTTTTTTTCAAAATTTTCACTTCATCCAAACTTTACCAAAATTTGCACACCGCTAAACGACGTCAATTCAGTCGTATACTAAAAATAACATCTCATTTTGGCGACCTGTTATTTTCATGTTTTTTGACTTGGTACATGTAATTTTCGCGTTATTTGCAAACAATTTTTTTTTTTTTTAAATTTTCACTTTATCCAAACTGTACCAAAATTTCCACACCGCTAAACGACGTCAATTTAGTCATATACTAAAAATATCAGCTTATTTTGGCGACCTGTTATTTTCATGTTTTCTGACTTGGTACATGTAATTTTCACGTTATTTTCAAAAAAAATTTTTTTTCAAAACTTTCACTTCATTTAAACTTTACCAAAATTTGCACACCGCTAAACGACGTCAATTTAGTCGTATACTAAAAATATCAGCTTATTTTGGCGACCTGTTATTTTCATGTTTTCTGACTTGGTACATGTAATTTTCAATTTATTTGCAAACAAACTTTTTTTCAAAATTTTCACTTGATCCAAACTTTACCAAAATTTGCTCACCACTAAACTACGCCAATTTAGTCATATACTAAAAATATCAGTTTATTTTGGCGACCTGTTATTTTCATGTTTTTTGACTTGGTACATGTAATTTTCACGTTATTTGCAAACAAATTTTTTTTCAAAATTTTCACTTCATCCAAACTTTACCAAAATTTGCACACCGCTAAACGACGTCAATTCAGTCGTATACTAAAAATATCAGCTCATTTTGGCGACCTGTTATTTTCATGTTTTTTGACTTGGTACATGTAATTTTCACGTTATTTGCAAACAAATTTTTTTTTCAAAATTTTCACTTCATCCAAACTTTACCAAAATTTGCACACCGCTAAACGACGTCAATTTAGTAGTATACTAAAAATATCAGCTCATTTTGGCGACCTGTTATTTTCATGTTTTTTGACTTGGTACATGCAATTTTCACGTTATTTGCAAACAAATTTTTTTCAAAATTTTCTCTTCATCCAAACCTTACCAAAATTTGCACACCGCTTAACTACGCCAACTAAATCGTATACTAAAAATATCAGCTCATTTTGGCGACCTGTTATTTTCATGTTTTTTGACTTGGTACATGTAATTTTCACGTTATTTGCAAACAAATTTTTTTTTCAAAATTTTCACTTCATCCAAACTTTACCAAAATTTGCACACCGCTAAACGACGTCAATTTAGTCGTATACTAAAAATATCAGATCATTTTGGCGACCTGTTATTTTCATGTTTTTTGACTTGGTACATGTAATTTTCACGTTATTTGCAAACAAATTTTTTTTCAAAATTTTCACTTCATCCAAACTTTACCAAAATTTGCACACCGCTAAACGACGTCAATTCAGTCGTATACTAAAAATAACATCTCATTTTGGCGACCTGTTATTTTCATGTTTTTTGACTTGGTACATGTAATTTTCGCGTTATTTGCAAACAATTTTTTTTTTAAATTTTCACTTTATCCAAACTGTACCAAAATTTCCACACCGCTAAACGACGTCAATTTAGTCATATACTAAAAATATCAGCTTATTTTGGCGACCTGTTATTTTCATGTTTTCTGACTTGGTACATGTAATTTTCACGTTATTTTCAAAAAAAAATTTTTTCAAAACTTTCACTTCATTTAAACTTTACCAAAATTTGCACACCGCTAAACGACGTCAATTTAGTCGTATACTAAAAATATCAGCTTATTTTGGCGCCCTGTTATTTTCATGTTTTCTGACTTGGTACATGTAATTTTCAATTTATTTGCAAACAAACTTTTTTTCAAAATTTTCACTTGATCCAAACTTTACCAAAATTTGCTCACCACTAAACTACGCCAATTTAGTCATATACTAAAAATATCAGCTCATTTTGGCAACCTGTTATTTTCATGTTTTTTGACTTGGTACATGCAATTTTCACGTTATTTGCAAACAAATTTTTTTCAAAATTTTCTCTTCATCCAAACCTTACCAAAATTTGCACACCGCTTAACTACGCCAACTAAATCGTATACTAAAAATATCAGCTCATTTTGGCGACCTGTTATTTTCATGTTTTTTGACTTGGTACATGTAATTTTCACGTTATTTGCAAACAAATTTTTTTTTCAAAATTTTCACTTCATCCAAACTTTACCAAAATTTGCACACCGCTAAACGAGGTCAATTCAGTCGTATACTAAAAATATCAGCTCATTTTGGCGACCTGTTATTTTCATGTTTTTTGGCTTGGTACATGTAATTTTCACGTT
Organism: Tachina grossa; assembly: GCA_949987645.1. Taxonomy (NCBI): domain Eukaryota; kingdom Metazoa; phylum Arthropoda; class Insecta; order Diptera; family Tachinidae; genus Tachina; species Tachina grossa. The sequence continues at coordinate 16,068,778 of OX465279.1, read as the reverse complement.
ATTTGCAAACAAATTTTTTTCAAAATTTTCACTTCATCCAAACTTTACCAAAACTTGCACACCGCTTAACTACGTCAATTTAGTCGTATACTAAAAATATCAGCTCATTTTGGCGACCTGTTATTTTCATGTTTTTTGACTTGGTACATGTAATTTTCACGTTATTTGCAAACAAATTTTTTTTCAAAATTTTCACTTTATCGAAACTGTACCAAAATTTGCACACCGCTAAACGACGTCAATTTAGTCGCATACTAAAAATATCAGCTCATTTTGGCCACCTGTTATTTTCATGTTTTTTGACTTAGTACATGTAATTTTCACGTTATTTGCAAAAAATTTTTTTTTCAAAATTTTCACTTTATCCAAACTGTATCAAAATTTGCACACCGCTAAGCGACGTCAATTTAGTCGCATACTAAAAATATCAGCTTATTTTGGCGACCTATTATTTCCATGTCTTCTGACTTGGTACGTGTAATTTTCACGTTATTTGTAAACAAATTTTTTTTTTAAATTTTCTTTTCATCCAAACTTTACCAAAATTTGCACACCGCTCAACTACGCCAATTTAGTCGCATACTAAAAATATCAGCTCATTTTGGCGACCTGTTATTTTCATGTTTTTTGACTTGGTACTTGTAATTTTCACGTTATTTGAAAACAAATTTTTTTTTTAAATTTTCACTTCATCCAAACTTTACCAAAACTTGCACACCGCTAAACGACGTCAATTTAGTCGTATACTAAAAATATCAGCTAATTTTGGCGACCTGTTATTTTCATGTTTTTTGACTTGGTACTTGTAATTTTCACGTTATTTGCAAACAAATTTTTTTTTTTCAAAATTTTCACTTCACCCAAACTTTACCAAAATTTGCACACCGCTAAACGACGTCAATTTAGTCATATACTAAAAATATCAGCTCATTTTGGCGACCTGTTATTTTCATGTTTTTTGACTTGGTACTTGTAATGTTCACGTTATTTTCAAAAATTTTTTTTTTCAAAACTTTCACTTCATTTAAACTTTACCAAAATTTGCACACCGCTAAACGACGTCAATTTAGTCGTATACTAAAAATATCAGCTTATTTTGGCGACCTGTTATTTTCATGTTTTCTGACTTGGTACATGTAATTTTCAATTTATTTGCAAACAAATTTTTTTTCAAAATTTTCACTTCATCCAAATTTTACCAAAGTTTGCTCACCACTAAACTACGCCAATTTAGTCATATAATAAAAATATCAGTTGATTTTGGCGACCTGTTATTTTCATGTTTTTTTACTTGGTACATGTAATTTTCACGTTATTTGCAAACAAATTTTTTTTCAAAATTTTCACTTCATCCAAACTTTACCAAAATTTGCACACCGCTAAACGACGTCAATTCAGTCGTATACTAAAAATAACATCTCATTTTGGCGACCTGTTATTTTCATGTTTTTTGACTTGGTACATGTAATTTTCGCGTTATTTGCAAACAATTTTTTTTTTTTAAATTTTCACTTTATCCAAACTGTACCAAAATTTCCACACCGCTAAACGACGTCAATTTAGTCATATACTAAAAATATCAGCTTATTTTGGCGACCTGTTATTTTCATGTTTTCTGACTTGGTACATGTAATTTTCACGTTATTTTCAAAAAAATTTTTTTTCAAAACTTTCACTTCATTTAAACTTTACCAAAATTTGCACACCGCTAAACGACGTCAATTTAGTCGTATACTAAAAATATCAGCTTATTTTGGCGACCTGTTATTTTCATGTTTTCTGACTTGGTACATGTAATTTTCAATTTATTTGCAAACAAACTTTTTTTCAAAATTTTCACTTGATCCAAACTTTACCAAAATTTGCTCACCACTAAACTACGCCAATTTAGTCATATACTAAAAATATCAGTTTATTTTGGCGACCTGTTATTTTCATGTTTTTTGACTTGGTACATGTAATTTTCACGTTATTTGCAAACAAATTTTTTTTCAAAATTTTCACTTCATCCAAACTTTACCAAAATTTGCACACCGCTAAACGACGTCAATTCAGTCGTATACTAAAAATATCAGCTCATTTTGGCGACCTGTTATTTTCATGTTTTTTGACTTGGTACATGTAATTTTCACGTTATTTGCAAACAAATTTTTTTTTCAAAATTTTCACTTCATCCAAACTTTACCAAAATTTGCACACCGCTAAACGAGGTCAATTCAGTCGTATACTAAAAATATCAGCTCATTTTGGCGACCTGTTATTTTCATGTTTTTTGGCTTGGTACATGTAATTTTCACGTTATTTGCAAACAAATTTTTTTCAAAATTTTCACTTCATCCAAACTTTACCAAAACTTGCACACCGCTTAACTACGTCAATTTAGTCGTATACTAAAAATATCAGCTCATTTTGGCGACCTGTTATTTTCATGTTTTTTGACTTGGTACATGTAATTTTCACGTTATTTGCAAACAAATTTTTTTTCAAAATTTTCACTTTATCGAAACTGTACCAAAATTTGCACACCGCTAAACGACGTCAATTTAGTCGCATACTAAAAATATCAGCTCATTTTGGCCACCTGTTATTTTCATGTTTTTTGACTTAGTACATGTAATTTTCACGTTATTTGCAAAAAATTTTTTTTTCAAAATTTTCACTTTATCGAAACTGTACCAAAATTTGCACACCGCTAAACGACGTCAATTTAGTCGCATACTAAAAATATCAGCTCATTTTGGCGACCTGTTATTTTCATGTTTTTTGACTTGGTACATGTAATTTTCACGTTATTTGCAAACAAATTTTTTTTTCAAAATTTTCACTTCATCCAAACTTTACCAAAATTTGCACACCGCTAAACGACGTCAATTTAGTCGTATACTAAAAATATCAGATCATTTTGGCGACCTGTTATTTTCATGTTTTTTGACTTGGTACATGTAATTTTCACGTTATTTGCAAACAAATTTTTTTTCAAAATTTTCACTTCATCCAAACTTTACCAAAATTTGCACACCGCTAAACGACGTCAATTCAGTCGTATACTAAAAATAACATCTCATTTTGGCGACCTGTTATTTTCATGTTTTTTGACTTGGTACATGTAATTTTCGCGTTATTTGCAAACAATTTTTTTTTTAAATTTTCACTTTATCCAAACTGTACCAAAATTTCCACACCGCTAAACGACGTCAATTTAGTCATATACTAAAAATATCAGCTTATTTTGGCGACCTGTTATTTTCATGTTTTCTGACTTGGTACATGTAATTTTCACGTTATTTTCAAAAAAAATTTTTTTCAAAACTTTCACTTCATTTAAACTTTACCAAAATTTGCACACCGCTAAACGACGTCAATTTAGTCGTATACTAAAAATATCAGCTTATTTTGGCGCCCTGTTATTTTCATGTTTTCTGACTTGGTACATGTAATTTTCAATTTATTTGCAAACAAACTTTTTTTCAAAATTTTCACTTGATCCAAACTTTACCAAAATTTGCTCACCACTAAACTACGCCAATTTAGTCATATACTAAAAATATCAGCTCATTTTGGCAACCTGTTATTTTCATGTTTTTTGACTTGGTACATGCAATTTTCACGTTATTTGCAAACAAATTTTTTTCAAAATTTTCTCTTCATCCAAACCTTACCAAAATTTGCACACCGCTTAACTACGCCAACTAAATCGTATACTAAAAATATCAGCTCATTTTGGCGACCTGTTATTTTCATGTTTTTTGACTTGGTACATGTAATTTTCACGTTATTTGCAAACAAATTTTTTTTTCAAAATTTTCACTTCATCCAAACTTTACCAAAATTTGCACACCGCTAAACGAGGTCAATTCAGTCGTATACTAAAAATATCAGCTCATTTTGGCGACCTGTTATTTTCATGTTTTTTGGCTTGGTACATGTAATTTTCACGTTATTTGCAAACAAATTTTTTTCAAAATTTTCACTTCATCCAAACTTTACCAAAACTTGCACACCGCTTAACTACGTCAATTTAGTCGTATACTAAAAATATCAGCTCATTTTGGCGACCTGTTATTTTCATGTTTTTTGACTTGGTACATGTAATTTTCACGTTATTTGCAAACAAATTTTTTTTCAAAATTTTCACTTTATCGAAACTGTACCAAAATTTGCACACCGCTAAACGACGTCAATTTAGTCGCATACTAAAAATATCAGCTCATTTTGGCCACCTGTTATTTTCATGTTTTTTGACTTAGTACATGTAATTTTCACGTTATTTGCAAAAAATTTTTTTTTCAAAATTTTCACTTTATCCAAACTGTACCAAAATTTGCACACCGCTAAGCGACGTCAATTTAGTCGCATACTAAAAATATCAGCTTATTTTGGCGACCTATTATTTCCATGTCTTCTGACTTGGTACGTGTAATTTTCACGTTATTTGTAAACAAATTTTTTTTTTAAATTTTCTTTTCATCCAAACTTTACCAAAATTTGCACACCGCTCAACTACGCCAATTTAGTCGCATACTAAAAATATCAGCTCATTTTGGCGACCTGTTATTTTCATGTTTTTTGACTTGGTACTTGTAATTTTCACGTTATTTGAAAACAAATTTTTTTTTTAAATTTTCACTTCATCCAAACTTTACCAAAACTTGCACACCGCTAAACGACGTCAATTTAGTCGTATACTAAAAATATCAGCTAATTTTGGCGACCTGTTATTTTCATGTTTTTTGACTTGGTACTTGTAATTTTCACGTTATTTGCAAACAAATTTTTTTTTTTCAAAATTTTCACTTCACCCAAACTTTACCAAAATTTGCACACCGCTAAACGACGTCAATTTAGTCATATACTAAAAATATCAGCTCATTTTGGCGACCTGTTATTTTCATGTTTTTTGACTTGGTACTTGTAATGTTCACGTTATTTTCAAAAATTTTTTTTTTCAAAACTTTCACTTCATTTAAACTTTACCAAAATTTGCACACCGCTAAACGACGTCAATTTAGTCGTATACTAAAAATATCAGCTTATTTTGGCGACCTGTTATTTTCATGTTTTCTGACTTGGTACATGTAATTTTCAATTTATTTGCAAACAAATTTTTTTTCAAAATTTTCACTTCATCCAAATTTTACCAAAGTTTGCTCACCACTAAACTACGCCAATTTAGTCATATAATAAAAATATCAGTTGATTTTGGCGACCTGTTATTTTCATGTTTTTTTACTTGGTACATGTAATTTTCACGTTATTTGCAAACAAATTTTTTTTCAAAATTTTCACTTCATCCAAACTTTACCAAAATTTGCACACCGCTAAACGACGTCAATTCAGTCGTATACTAAAAATAACATCTCATTTTGGCGACCTGTTATTTTCATGTTTTTTGACTTGGTACATGTAATTTTCGCGTTATTTGCAAACAATTTTTTTTTTTTAAATTTTCACTTTATCCAAACTGTACCAAAATTTCCACACCGCTAAACGACGTCAATTTAGTCATATACTAAAAATATCAGCTTATTTTGGCGACCTGTTATTTTCATGTTTTCTGACTTGGTACATGTAATTTTCACGTTATTTTCAAAAAAATTTTTTTTCAAAACTTTCACTTCATTTAAACTTTACCAAAATTTGCACACCGCTAAACGACGTCAATTTAGTCGTATACTAAAAATATCAGCTTATTTTGGCGACCTGTTATTTTCATGTTTTCTGACTTGGTACATGTAATTTTCAATTTATTTGCAAACAAACTTTTTTTCAAAATTTTCACTTGATCCAAACTTTACCAAAATTTGCTCACCACTAAACTACGCCAATTTAGTCATATACTAAAAATATCAGTTTATTTTGGCGACCTGTTATTTTCATGTTTTTTGACTTGGTACATGTAATTTTCACGTTATTTGCAAACAAATTTTTTTTCAAAATTTTCACTTCATCCAAACTTTACCAAAATTTGCACACCGCTAAACGACGTCAATTCAGTCGTATACTAAAAATATCAGCTCATTTTGGCGACCTGTTATTTTCATGTTTTTTGACTTGGTACATGTAATTTTCACGTTATTTGCAAACAAATTTTTTTTTCAAAATTTTCACTTCATCCAAACTTTACCAAAATTTGCACACCGCTAAACGAGGTCAATTCAGTCGTATACTAAAAATATCAGCTCATTTTGGCGACCTGTTATTTTCATGTTTTTTGGCTTGGTACATGTAATTTTCACGTTATTTGCAAACAAATTTTTTTCAAAATTTTCACTTCATCCAAACTTTACCAAAACTTGCACACCGCTTAACTACGTCAATTTAGTCGTATACTAAAAATATCAGCTCATTCTGGCGACCTGTTATTTTCATGTTTTTTGACTTGGTACATGTAATTTTCACGTTATTTGCAAACAAATTTTTTTTCAAAATTTTCACTTTATCGAAACTGTACCAAAATTTGCACACCGCTAAACGACGTCAATTTAGTCGCATACTAAAAATATCAGCTCATTTTGGCCACCTGTTATTTTCATGTTTTTTGACTTAGTACATGTAATTTTCACGTTATTTGCAAAAAATTTTTTTTTCAAAATTTTCACTTTATCCAAACTGTACCAAAATTTGCACACCGCTAAGCGACGTCAATTTAGTCGCATACTAAAAATATCAGCTTATTTTGGCGACCTATTATTTCCATGTCTTCTGACTTGGTACGTGTAATTTTCACGTTATTTGTAAACAAATTTTTTTTTTAAATTTTCTTTTCATCCAAACTTTACCAAAATTTGCACACCGCTCAACTACGCCAATTTAGTCGCATACTAAAAATATCAGCTCATTTTGGCGACCTGTTATTTTCATGTTTTTTGACTTGGTACTTGTAATTTTCACGTTATTTGAAAACAAATTTTTTTTTTAAATTTTCACTTCATCCAAACTTTACCAAAACTTGCACACCGCTAAACGACGTCAATTTAGTCGTATACTAAAAATATCAGCTAATTTTGGCGACCTGTTATTTTCATGTTTTTTGACTTGGTACTTGTAATTTTCACGTTATTTGCAAACAAATTTTTTTTTTTCAAAATTTTCACTTCACCCAAACTTTACCAAAATTTGCACACCGCTAAACGACGTCAATTTAGTCATATACTAAAAATATCAGCTCATTTTGGCGACCTGTTATTTTCATGTTTTTTGACTTGGTACTTGTAATGTTCACGTTATTTTCAAAAATTTTTTTTTTAAAAACTTTCACTTCATTTAAACTTTACCAAAATTTGCACACCGCTAAACGACGTCAATTTAGTCGTATACTAAAAATATCAGCTTATTTTGGCGACCTGTTATTTTCATGTTTTCTGACTTGGTACATGTAATTTTCAATTTATTTGCAAACAAATTTTTTTTCAAAATTTTCACTTCATCCAAATTTTACCAAAGTTTGCTCACCACTAAACTACGCCAATTTAGTCATATAATAAAAATATCAGTTGATTTTGGCGACCTGTTATTTTCATGTTTTTTTACTTGGTACATGTAATTTTCACGTTATTTGCAAACAAATTTTTTTTCAAAATTTTCACTTCATCCAAACTTTACCAAAATTTGCACACCGCTAAACGACGTCAATTCAGTCGTATACTAAAAATAACATCTCATTTTGGCGACCTGTTATTTTCATGTTTTTTGACTTGGTACATGTAATTTTCGCGTTATTTGCAAACAATTTTTTTTTTTTAAATTTTCACTTTATCCAAACTGTACCAAAATTTCCACACCGCTAAACGACGTCAATTTAGTCATATACTAAAAATATCAGCTTATTTTGGCGACCTGTTATTTTCATGTTTTCTGACTTGGTACATGTAATTTTCACGTTATTTTCAAAAAAATTTTTTTTCAAAACTTTCACTTCATTTAAACTTTACCAAAATTTGCACACCGCTAAACGACGTCAATTTAGTCGTATACTAAAAATATCAGCTTATTTTGGCGACCTGTTATTTTCATGTTTTCTGACTTGGTACATGTAATTTTCAATTTATTTGCAAACAAACTTTTTTTCAAAATTTTCACTTGATCCAAACTTTACCAAAATTTGCTCACCACTAAACTACGCCAATTTTGTCATATACTAAAAATATCAGTTTATTTTGGCGACCTGTTATTTTCATGTTTTTTGACTTGGTACATGTAATTTTCACGTTATTTGCAAACAAATTTTTTTTCAAAATTTTCACTTCATCCAAACTTTACCAAAATTTGCACACCGCTAAACGACGTCAATTCAGTCGTATACTAAAAATATCAGCTCATTTTGGCGACCTGTTATTTTCATGTTTTTTGACTTGGTACATGTAATTTTCACGTTATTTGCAAACAAATTTTTTTTTCAAAATTTTCACTTCATCCAAACTTTACCAAAATTTGCACACCGCTAAACGACGTCAATTTAGTAGTATACTAAAAATATCAGCTCATTTTGGCGACCTGTTATTTTCATGTTTTTTGACTTGGTACATGCAATTTTCACGTTATTTGCAAACAAATTTTTTTCAAAATTTTCTCTTCATCCAAACCTTACCAAAATTTGCACACCGCTTAACTACGCCAACTAAATCGTATACTAAAAATATCAGCTCATTTTGGCGACCTGTTATTTTCATGTTTTTTGACTTGGTACATGTAATTTTCACGTTATTTGCAAACAAATTTTTTTTTCAAAATTTTCACTTCATCCAAACTTTACCAAAATTTGCACACCGCTAAACGAGGTCAATTCAGTCGTATACTAAAAATATCAGCTCATTTTGGCGACCTGTTATTTTTATGTTTTTTGGCTTGTTACATGTAATTTTCACGTTATTTGCAAACAAATTTTTTTCAAAATTTTCACTTCATCCAAACTTTACCAAAACTTGCACACCGCTTAACTACGTCAATTTAGTCGTATACTAAAAATATCAGCTCATTTTGGCGACCTGTTATTTTCATGTTTTTTGACTTGGTACATGTAATTTTCACGTTATTTGCAAACAAATTTTTTTTTCAAAATTTTCACTTTATCCAAACTGTACCAAAATTTGCACACCGCTAAACGACGTCAATTTAGTCGCATACTAAAAATATCAGCTCATTTTGGCCACCTGTTATTTTCATGTTTTTTGACTTAGTACATGTAATTTTCACGTTATTTGCAAAAAAATTTTTTTTCAAAATTTTCACTTTATCCAAACTGTACCAAAATTTGCACACCGCTAAGCGACGTCAATTTAGTCGCATACTAAAAATATCAGCTTATTTTGGCGACCTGTTATTTCCATGTCTTCTGACTTGGTACGTGTAATTTTCACGTTATTTGTAAACAAATTTTTTTTTTTAATTTTCTTTTCATCCAAACTTTACCAAAATTTGCACACCGCTCAACTACGCCAATTTAGTCGCATACTAAAAATATCAGCTCATTTTGGCGACCTGTTATTTTCATGTTTTTTGACTTGGTACTTGTAATGTTCACGTTATTTTCAAAAATTTTTTTTTTCAAAACTTTCACTTCATTTAAACTTTACCAAAATTTGCACACCGCTAAACGACGTCAATTTAGTCGTATACTAAAAATATCAGCTTATTTTGGCGACCTGTTATTTTCATGTTTTCTGACTTGGTACATGTAATTTTCAATTTATTTGCAAACAAATTTTTTTTCAAAATTTTCACTTCATCCAAATTTTACCAAAGTTTGCTCACCACTAAACTACGCCAATTTAGTCATATAATAAAAATATCAGTTGATTTTGGCGACCTGTTATTTTCATGTTTTTTTACTTGGTACATGTAATTTTCACGTTATTTGCAAACAAATTTTTTTTCAAAATTTTCACTTCATCCAAACTTTACCAAAATTTGCACACCGCTAAACGACGTCAATTCAGTCGTATACTAAAAATAACATCTCATTTTGGCGACCTGTTATTTTCATGTTTTTTGACTTGGTACATGTAATTTTCGCGTTATTTGCAAACAATTTTTTTTTTTTAAATTTTCACTTTATCCAAACTGTACCAAAATTTCCACACCGCTAAACGACGTCAATTTAGTCATATACTAAAAATATCAGCTTATTTTGGCGACCTGTTATTTTCATGTTTTCTGACTTGGTACATGTAATTTTCACGTTATTTTCAAAAAAATTTTTTTTCAAAACTTTCACTTCATTTAAACTTTACCAAAATTTGCACACCGCTAAACGACGTCAATTTAGTCGTATACTAAAAATATCAGCTTATTTTGGCGACCTGTTATTTTCATGTTTTCTGACTTGGTACATGTAATTTTCAATTTATTTGCAAACAAACTTTTTTTCAAAATTTTCACTTGATCCAAACTTTACCAAAATTTGCTCACCACTAAACTACGCCAATTTTGTCATATACTAAAAATATCAGTTTATTTTGGCGACCTGTTATTTTCATGTTTTTTGACTTGGTACATGTAATTTTCACGTTATTTGCAAACAAATTTTTTTTTCAAAATTTTCACTTCATCCAAACTTTACCAAAATTTGCACACCGCTAAACGACGTCAATTTAGTAGTATACTAAAAATATCAGCTCATTTTGGCGACCTGTTATTTTCATGTTTTTTGACTTGGTACATGCAATTTTCACGTTATTTGCAAACAAATTTTTTTCAAAATTTTCTCTTCATCCAAACCTTACCAAAATTTGCACACCGCTTAACTACGCCAACTAAATCGTATACTAAAAATATCAGCTCATTTTGGCCACCTGTTATTTTCATGTTTTTTGACTTAGTACATGTAATTTTCACGTTATTTGCAAAAAAATTTTTTTTCAAAATTTTCACTTTATCCAAACTGTACCAAAATTTGCACACCGCTAAGCGACGTCAATTTAGTCGCATACTAAAAATATCAGCTTATTTTGGCGACCTGTTATTTCCATGTCTTCTGACTTGGTACGTGTAATTTTCACGTTATTTGTAAACAAATTTTTTTTTTTAATTTTCTTTTCATCCAAACTTTACCAAAATTTGCACACCGCTCAACTACGCCAATTTAGTCGCATACTAAAAATATCAGCTCATTTTGGCGACCTGTTATTTTCATGTTTTTTGACTTGGTACTTGTAATTTTCACGTTATTTGAAAACAAATTTTTTTTTAAAATTTTCACTTCATCCAATCTTTACCAAAATTTGCACACCGCTAAACGACGTCAATTTAGTCGTATACTAAAAATATCAGCTAATTTTGGCGACCTGTTATTTTCATGTTTTTTGACTTGGTACTTGTAATTTTCACGTTATTTGCAAACAAATTTTTTTTTTCAAAATTTTCACTTCACCCAAACTTTACCAAAATTTGCACACCGCTAAACGACGTCAATTTAGTCATATACTAAAAATATCAGCTCATTTTGGCGACCTGTTATTTTCATGTTTTTTGACTTGGTACTTGTAATGTTCACGTTATTTTCAAAAAAATTTTTTTTCAAAACTTTCACTTCATTTAAACTTTACCAAAATTTGCACACCGCTAAACGACGTCAATTTAGTCGTATACTAAAAATATCAGCTTATTTTGGCGACCTGTTATTTTCATGTTTTCTGACTTGGTACATGTAATTTTCAATTTATTTGCAAACAAATTTTTTTTCAAAATTTTCACTTCATCCAAATTTTACCAAAATTTGCTCACCACTAAACTACGCCAATTTAGTCGTATACTAAAAATATCAGCTTATTTTGGCGACCTGTTATTTTCATGTTTTCTGACTTGGTACATGTAATTTTCAATTTATTTGCAAACAAATTTTTTTTTAAATTTACACTTCATCCAAACTTTACCAAAATTTGTACACCGCTTAACTACGCCAACTAAATCGTATACTAAAAATATCAGCTCATTTTGGCGACCTGTTATTTTCATGTTTTTTGACTTGGTACATATAATTTTCACGTTATTTGCAAAAATTTTTTTTTCTATCAAATTTTCACTTCACCCAAACTTTACCAAAATTTGCACACCGCTAAACGACGTCAATTAGGTCGTATACTAAATATATCAGCTCATTTTGGCGGCCTGTTATTTTCTTATTTTTTGACTTGGTACATGTAATTTTCACGTTATTTGCAAACAAATTTTTTTTTCAAAATTTTCACTTCAACCAAACTGTACCAAAATTTGCACACCGCTAAACGACGTCAATTTAGTCGTATACTAAAAATATCAGCTTATTTTGGCGACCTGTTATTTTCATGTTTTCTGACTTGGTACATGTAATTTTCACGTTATTTTCAAAAAATTTTTTTTTCAAAACTTTCACTTCATTTAAACTTTACCAAAATTTGCACACCGCTAAACGACGTCAATTTAGTCGTATACTAAAAATATCAGCTTATTTTGGCGACCTGTTATTTTCATGTTTTCTGACTTGGTACATGTAATTTTCAATTTATTTGCAAACAAACTTTTTTCAAAATTTTCACTTCATCCAAACTTTACCAAAATTTGCTCACCACTAAACTACGCCAATTTAGTCATATACTAAAAATATCAGTTTATTTTGGCGACCTGTTATTTTCATGTTTTTTGACTTGGTACATGTAATTTTCACGTTATTTGCAAACAAATTTTTTTTTAAAAATTTTCACTTCATCCAAACTTTACCAAAATTTGCACACCGCTAAACGACGTCAATTCAGTCGTATACTAAAAATATCAGCTCATTTTGGCGACCTGTTATTTTCATGTTTTTTGACTTGGTACATGTAATTTTCACGTTATTTGCAAACAAATTTTTTTTTTCAAAATTTTCACTTCATCCAAACTTTACCAAAATTTGCACACCGCTAAACGACGTCAATTTAGTCGTATACTAAAAATATCAGCTCATTTTGGCGACCTGTTATTTTCATGTTTTTTGACTTGGTACATGCAATTTTCACGTTATTTGCAAACAAATTTTTTTCAAAATTTTCTCTTCATCCAAACCTTACCAAAATTTGCACACCGCTTAACTACGCCAACTTAATCGTATACTAAAAATATCAGCTCATTTTGGCGACCTGTTATTTTCATGTTTTTTGACTTGGTACATGTAATTTTCACGTTATTTGCAAACAAATTTTTTTTTCAAAATTTTCACTTCATCCAAACTTTACCAAAATTTGCACACCGCTAAACGAGGTCAATTCAGTCGTATACTAAAAATATCAGCTCATTTTGGCGACCTGTTATTTTCATGTTTTTTGGCTTGGTACGTGTAATTTTCACGTTATTTGCAAACAAATTTTTTTCAAAATTTTCACTTCATCCAAACTTTACCAAAACTTGCACACCGCTTAACTACGTCAATTTAGTCGTATACTAAAAATATCAGCTCATTTTGGCGACCTGTTATTTTCATGTTTTTGACTTGGTACATGTAATTTTCACGTTATTTGCAAACAAATTTTTTTTTCAAAATTTTCACTTTATCCAAACTGTACCAAAATTTGCACACCGCTAAACGACGTCAATTTAGTCGCATACTAAAAATATCAGCTCGTTTTGGCCACCTGTTATTTTCATGTTTTTTGACTTAGTACATGTAATTTTCACGTTATTTGCAAAAAATTTTTTTTCAAAATTTTCACTTTATCCAAACTGTACCAAAATTTGCACACCGCTAAGCGACGTCAATTTAGTCGTATACTAAAAATATCAGCTTATTTTGGCGACCTGTTATTTCCATGTCTTCTGACTTGGTACGTGTAATTTTCACGTTATTTGTAAACAAATTTTTTTTTTAAATTTTCTTTTCATCCAAACTTTACCAAAATTTGCACACCGCTCAACTACGCCAATTTAGTCGCATACTAAAAATATCAGCTCATTTTGGCGACCTGTTATTTTCATGTTTTTTGACTTGGTACTTGTAATTTTCACGTTATTTGAAAACAAATTTTTTTTTAAAATTTTCACTTCATCCAAACTTTACCAAAATTTGCACACCGCTAAACGACGTCAATTTAGTCATATACTAAAAATATCAGCTCATTTTGGCGACCTGTTATTTTCATGTTTTTTGACTTGGTACTTGTAATGTTCACGTTATTTTCAAAAAAATTTTTTTTCAAAACTTTCACTTCATTTAAACTTTACTAAAATTTGCACACCGCTAAACGACGTCAATTTAGTCGTATACTAAAAATATCAGCTTATTTTGGCGACCTGTTATTTTCATGTTTTCTGACTTGGTACATGTAATTTTCAATTTATTTGCAAACAAATTTTTTTTCAAAATTTTCACTTCATCCAAATTTTACCAAAATTTGCTCACCACTAAACTACGCCAATTTAGTCATATAATAAAAATATCAGTTGATTTTGGCGACCTGTTATTTTCATGTTTTTTTACTTGGTACATGTAATTTTCACGTTATTTGCAAATAATTTTTTTTCAAAATTTTCACTTCATCCAAACCTTACCAAAATTTGCACACCACTAAACGACGCCAATTCAGTCGTATACTAAAAATATCAGCTCATTTTGGCGACCTGTTATTTTCATGTTTTTTGACTTGGTACATGTAATTTTCATGTTATTTGCAAACAAATTTTTTTTCAAAATTTTCACTTCATCCAAACTTTACCAAAATTTGCACACCGCTAACCGACGTCAATTTAGTCGTATATTAAAAATATCAGCTCATTTTGGCGACCTGTTATTTTCATGTTTTTTGACTTGGTACATGTAATTTTCACGTTATTTGCAAACAAATTTTTTTTTAAATTTTCACTTCATCCAAACTTTACCAAAATTTGTACACCGCTTAACTACGCCAACTAAATCGTATACTTATAATATCAGCTCATTTTGGCGACCTGTTATTTTCATGTTTTTTGACTTGGTACATATAATTTTCACGTTATTTGCAAAAATTTTTTTTTCTATCAAATTTTCACTTCACCCAAACTTTACCAAAATTTGCACACCGCTAAACGACGTCAATTAGGTCGTATACTAAATATATCAGCTCATTTTGGCGACCTGTTATTTTCATGTTTTTTGACTTGGTACATGTAATTTTCACGTTATTTGCAAACAAATTTTTTTTCAAAATTTTCACTTCATCCAAACTTTACCAAAATTTGCACACCGCTAAACGACGTCAATTAAGTCTTATACTAAAAATATCAGCTCATTTTGGCGGCCTGTTATTTTCATGTTTTTTGACTTGGTACATGTAATTTTCACGTTATTTGCAAACAAATTTTTTTTCAAAATTTTCACTTATTCCAAACTTTACCAAAATTTGCACACCGCTTAACTACGCCAATTTATTTGTATACTAAAAATATCAGCTCATTTTGGCGACCTGTTATTTTCATGTTTTTTGACTTGGTACATGTAATTTTCACGTTATTTGCAAACAAATTTTTTTTCAAAATTTTCACTTCATCCAAACTTTACCAAAATTTGCACACCGCTAAACGACGTCAATTAAGTCGTATACTAAAAATATCAGCTCATTTTGGCAACCTTTTAAGTAGTAGGGAACTTGCGGTTCGGGGACAATTAAAATTGTGAAATTGTGGCTGAAATTGTTAAATTGTGGGCTGAAATTGTTAAATTGTTGCTGAAATTGTTAAATTTGGGTAATTAAAATTTGAAAATTGTAAAATTCTTGGAAATTTTTGTTTTTTTGTTTACATTAGGAGTTTTTTGTTTACATTAGGAGTTTTTTGTTTGTATTAGGAGTTTTTGTTTACATTAAGTGTATGTCTGTCTGTCGGTCTGTCTGTCTGCCTGCCTGACCGTGGGAAGTTTGTGTGTGGAATATTTTGTGTGAATGTATTAAGGCGGTTCATAGTTTGGCGGTTTTTATGTGTGTATGTGACGACGGGGAAAATCATGAAAATGGTTTTTCCTAATGCTGACGGAAAATCATCTAATGATTTTTCGTAATTCCGAAGGCAAAACATGATAATTTTTCGTAATACCGAAGGCAAAACATGATAATTTTTCCTAATGCCTACTGCAATACATGATAATTTTTCCTAATGCCTACTGCAATACATGATTATTATTTTTTTCAAATGCCGACGGCAAAAAATTAATATAATTTTTTCAAATGCCGACGGGAAAATGATTTTTCCTAATGACGACGGGAAAACGTGAAAGTTATTTTTTCTAATGCTAATGTAGGTGTTGCTAGACTGTGGGAATTTAAGGCTGACCGTGATTTGAGTGGGTGGCGTTGTTGCCGTAATATGTAACCATAGGAATTTGCGGATGTGTCTGTCTGTCTGTGAGAATATAGGTGAGGGTTTGATTGGAAGGGGCGGGGTGTAGTTGAGGTAGATCGATTGCGTGTGTATGTGTGTGTGTGTGTGTGTGTGTGTGTGTGTGTGTATGTGTGTGTGTGTGTGTGTATGTTTGTAGGAATTTCAATGTGTGTATTTCTGTAGGAGCTTAGGGCTGATTGTGATTTATGAGGGGTGAGGTGTTCTAGTAATATGTAACCGGGGGAATCTGTGTGTTTGTATGTCTGTAGGAGTTTAAGGCTGAGCATGATTTGGGTGGGAAGGGTTGTTGACGTAATATGTATCCATGGGGATTTGTGGATGTGTCTGTCTATAGCAGTTTAAGGCTGATCGTGATTTGAGGTAGGTGAGGATGTTGTTGAGGTAAATTGGTTATGTGTATGTATGTATGTATGTATTTTTGTAAGAATTTAAGATGATTGTGATTTATTAGGGGCGAGGTGTTCTTGTAATATGTACAATACAATACAATACATACATTAATATTTTAAAGAGTGTAAAAATTCATTTAAAGCAAGATATTTCTTTTGTTAGTAAAATAGCATTTTTTAATGCGCAAACACCAAGTTTATGATAATTACAATAAAAATATTCTGGATACTTAATCTCCATTTGTTTAAAGTTGATACAGCCTATATCCTCAACGTTAAAAATTTTT
Organism: Tachina grossa; assembly: GCA_949987645.1. Taxonomy (NCBI): domain Eukaryota; kingdom Metazoa; phylum Arthropoda; class Insecta; order Diptera; family Tachinidae; genus Tachina; species Tachina grossa. The sequence continues at coordinate 16,051,785 of OX465279.1, read as the reverse complement.
CGGCATAAAATTTTTTCCAACCATCGTCTTTTCTCTTCACCTTTTACATAAATTTTAGAACATCTTGCGTTGGCTTTTAAAAAATCGCAAACGCTTTCAAAAGAAACTGATCCAGCAGTCCAGCTGAGGTGATGATAGTTTTTCGTTAGCCACTTTGCTTCTCTTTGCTTTTTTATTGATAAGCATTTAAAATCAAAAGGTGGTTTTATAATGAAATTGTTATATTCATAATTGTTGAAAACAATCGCTAATTCTTTTGCGATGAAATCATTTGAATTACTTTTGAAACCTTGTACGTCTATAAAAATTGTGTTATTTTCCATATTACTCAATTTATAAGACTTTTCGAACTTGTCCTTTGATGGGTATATATTCTATTATGCGATCATGAATAAGAATGCAGTAAGCTGATGTCTTTGCTGCAATATTAGTTGCTGTTTCAAATGCTATTTTTATATCAATCGGTCCATTATTGAGTGATTCATTCTGATGACTGACATCTACTACAATAATAGGAGCTTTTGTCTTAAACTCTGATGCAGATAGAAGCGGTTGAGATTCCCTCATATAGTAACTTTGTTGGAATCTTAGATACATATCATATAGAATTGCATATCGTTCATTTTTGAACTTTATGTTAAGATCATCATATGGATATGAGACTGAATTTAAATGTACTTTTAAATTAGTCAAATCACAATGAACAAACTTATTTTCTTGTTGAAAAGCAATCAATACAAAACGGGGGCGTTCTCTATTTGCAGCCAGTTTAACATTCCAAATATGGCTAGTACCTGTGTTTAATTGTGGATTAACATGACAATCCCAACTGCGAAATGCCATAGGTATAGAAGCACCATTGTTAATAATTTTTATCATATTCAATTTGCTAAAGTCGGATAATTGTACATGTGGGATTCTCCATGAGATGAGTGAAATTGTAAGTTTAGCTTTTTCAGTAGAAACACTCGAGCGTACAAGATCTTCATCATTCTTATTGCGCAAGAGTATCAATTCATGTTTTCCATTTAGTATAACTTTGTTGTAGTCTTCGGCGAATCCTAGAAGCATTTTTAGAGGTACATAAAAATTGAAAAATCCATTTTCAAGAGTGACATCGTCAATTTTGTTCCATCCAGCATTTTGCATCACATTGCTTTCTGTTGGTGACAGAGAAACCAAATTTTTTATAGTGCTTGTGGCTCCTAAATATCTTGTATGGTCAATTTCAATTCCATTGAGCTCATAGCGAATTTCATCAAATAGATATGCCACAAAGTTGTTTTTTAATAAAAAGTTCTCCGAAGAAGAAGAAGAAGATTTGGCCTTATTATCATCGACAACAAATCCCTCTACATAAATGTAGCTCTCACTGGGTAGCACATACAAATCTTGATTTTGTATTGAAATTCTAATTTCATCATTATTGTTGTAAGATTGTAAGTATGGTACATATGTATGATAGTCCTTTTTGATTATATTCTTATCAGACAAGGGTTTATCTAAGACATCTATTATTGAACTCATTTTGTCTTCAATTTAAAATTCAAGGACTTTAGAAAATTTTTATTTGATGTTGTTAGAGCTTTTTGTTGAGCTGGTCGCTTTAATGTTGTTGTTGTTGTTCTTGCTGCTGCTATATTTTTCAATGTATTTGTGTTGTATATTAGCATTATTTAGTTGGTCTTAAATGTATTCGTATTGTAATTTCCTCTCCTCGGAAATTAATTAAATCACCGTGTTGATCCAGTACGCGCAGCGCTAGTGAACTTATCTCTCTGGTGTTTACAGGTAAATAGATAAGATTTCTTGGAACCTCATCTATTTTATAGCCTGGAGGCACATTAATCGGAAATTCATGAAGTGTATGCGATTTCGAGTTATTCATATATGTGTTCATAGCGATACTACTTTCAATTCGCAAGAGATTCACTTTAAAAATATTAACTGGAAGATCTGAATAATAATATTTGTTTGGTGTTAGGATTTTTCTATTGAATCCTAAAAGTTTTCCAATTGTATTGTCTTTATTAAAATATACAAGATCCTTGGAACTATTAACTTTAACTTGCATTGTATTGTTATTGGCTTCAATAAAAATCTTATTTGCTGGGCAGAGTCGTTTGTATTCCTCTTCTATAAAATCAACTATATTATTTAATTCGTAAGATCCAATTGGTATTTCAATTATATGTTCCCCTATATGAAACATATTGTTGTAGGTGTCTACATTTGGAATACTGTTGTATGAATGAAAATCAGTTAGAGCACACTCATATGCACCATGTAATTCAATAGGAGGAAAGTAACTAGCAGATAGTTCTGATGAGTTAGAGCTCAGAGTAAGTGTTATTGACATTATAACAGTCTGATTACAATTAAATAATGTTTAGTACACAGTATGGTTTATAAGTATGATTTACATATTTTATTTAAAACTTTTTCTCATTTTAAAATTAACATTAGTTTCTTAATATTAATGCTATTGTTGTTGTTGCAATTGATGTTGTTGTTGTTTCTAATTTAGTTTTTCTTCCAACTATAATATTTCATCTTTACTTATCCAAGAATTGTGTTGATTAGAAAATCCCAGCCATTTAACATATACCTCCTTCCCTTTAATTTTAAGAACCTTTTCAACTAGATATGTATTTGGAAATCTAGTTTTTGAAAGTTCCTCAGTATAGAAGCCACCTTTAATAGGATTGCCATGATAGTCTTCTTATATGTATGTTGCAGGATTTGTATTTTGAACTCTTGTAATTGTGAAAATTTCTGTAGTCCAATTTGGAGTATAACCTTTTTCAAATGTGTGCTTATATTTGCTTATGCGAACATGATCTCCCACATTAAATTTCGACATTTTATACATTTTCAAATGACTGTATACTGTATTTAGCAGCTTTTCCTCATTTGTTGAGTTGACTTTAATAGGAGCCATTTTAATGGTACGATGAACTTTTCTATTGTATGCATTGAGTAAATCTTTGTATATATCAATCCACTTATATGAACCATTATAACTAAATTCTTTCCACATCATTCCTTTCAATGTTCTATTAAATCGTTCTACTATTGATGCTTTCATAATGCTATATGTTGAGTAGTGATTAATGTTGTATTTATGCATTAATTTTCCAAAGTGTTTGTTGAAAAATTCTTTTCCATCATCTGTTTGTAAGTTTTTTGGTACTCGTCCCAATTCAAAAATATCTTCCATTGCCTTGGTTGTTTCGAGTGCTGTTTTTGTTTTTAGCGGTACTGCCCATGCAAATTTTGAGAATGTGTCAATTACAGTCAACAAAAATCGATAATTTCTATTTTCTTTAGAATAGTTCCCCATTTCAACTAAATCAGCTTGCCAAAGATCATCTATTCCTTTCATTACAACTCTGCGACACACAAATTGTTTTCGTGCTTGCTTATGGTGTTCATTTACTAAATTTCTTTTTGAAGACATTAAGTTGTTTTTAAAGATTTTTTGCAGAGTGTTGTGATCTGCTTGACGCACTTTCAGCTATTGATACAAACATATAATTTTCTAATCTATAAATTTTTTCATTAAGCTGTTCAATTTATTCTTCAAAGGATGTTTTAATTTGTAGAATATCTTTTTCAATTTTATAATTTTCTTCTATATCTAATTTTATTTCGCGTTGTAGTTCCTCAATTTGCATTTGAATATCTTCTCGTATTATAGTATTATCCCCCTTAAAGTATGTTAATAATTTCTCTTCTAATTTTTCGATTTGAGTTTGCAAAAACAATTTATTGATAACATCGTTTTCCTCCAGAGCTTTTGCAACATTTTTGATCCTTTTGTTTTGGACATCAATGTTGTTGTTCGTATCCACAAAGAACCCCAGCAGTTTAAGTGCATTTTTCAAAGAAATTGTGCTGCTGGTATCGTTTAAATAGTGTCCAAATTTATCAACAGACATACTCTATTTAGTTTATTAAAGTTAGTGTATTATATTCGCTTCACGTAGTTCTTCAATAATTGATACAATTTCGTTATTGTGATTAGTATGACCTGCACCTTGTGATGCGAGCAGTAGTCGAAGTCTATCTACTAACTCATTTGGATCGTCCCAGTATATATAGTTGGGATTATTGATGTTAACTTGCATCATTCCCTCACCTAAATAGCTACCTTTGGGCTTAGATCCTGTTGATTCAGGTAAATTCTTCTGGTTTTTCTCATCAATAAATTTCTTAATAATATGTTTATATTTATATCCTCTAGTACCCTTAATTTGACCATCAGGTTTAAAGTCTCTTCTATATGCATTAGTAGTAATTAAAATCTTTTTATAGATTTCAAGTTCAAATTTATCGTAATTTTTTGGTATTTTATGAAACATTAGAGAAAATAGTCCTGGTGTTAGAGCCCATATTTGACCACCAACTTGTATTTTATCTTCATTCAGTTTTAGGCTACTATCACCAAATTTCCATTCATTATTGTAATCTTTATGTGGGCCATAGTTTGTATCTAACTCATTTCTTCCTTCCAAAACTGATAAATCAGTATAAGTATATTCTGTATTGGAAGTCTGTGAGTAAAAATCATCTTCATCATCATCATCATCATTTTCAGTATTAACATCATTAAATAAGATGGTATTATCAAAAATTGTCTCTTCTACTAGTTTTTTTGGTGTACTTGTCTCTATCTTGACTGATGGGTTTTCAGGCTTTAAACTTGTATTATTTTCAACTTCTGTCTTGATGTTACTTTCTTCTTTCATACGAATTCTTTTAAAATTTTTAGAACTATTTATGAATTCTTTAAGAGGTTCTGTTATAGGTTTGAATGTATCTCTTAATTGTTCACGTGTATCTATTTCACCAGTTTTTATACTACGAAGCTTTTGCTTCAACACATTCCTTGTCAACACCAACTGTTTTAAAATTTTCTCATCCATGTTTGCTAAGGGCAAATAACAGGTATCAGCAATGAGATCAGCTTTTCAGGACCTGGTCTGGTTTTCAGATCAGCTTTTCAGGACCTGGTCTGGTTTTCAGATCAGCTTTTCAGGACCTGGTCTGGTTTTCAGATCAGCTTTTCAGGAGTTGGTCTGGTTTTCAGATCAGCTTTTCAGGAGCTGGTCTAGTTTTCAGATCAGCTTTTCAGGACCTGGTCTGGTTTTCAGATCAGCTTTTCAGGACCTGGTCTAGTTTTCAGATCAGCTTTTCAGGACCTGGTCTGGTTTTCAGATCAGCTTTTCAGGACCTGGTCTGGTTTTCAGATCAGCTTTTCAGGACCTGGTCTGGTTTTCAGATCAGCTTTTCAGGACCTGGTCTGGTTTTCAGATCAGCTTATCAGGACCTGGTCTGGTTTTCAGATCAGCTTTTCAGGACCTGGTCTGGTTTTCAGATCAGCTTATCAGGACCTGGTCTGGTTTTTAGATCAGCTTATCAGGACCTGGTCTGGTTTTCAGGTAGCTGGTCTAGTTTTGAGATCAACTTATCAGGTATCAGATGAGGTTATAGCAAATAGATGTATCAAGTTTAAAGTTAGATTAATAACTAAAGTCAATCTTTTATGAGAAGTAGTTTATATAGTTATGAAAAAGTCAAATTGCTTTCTGTAGCGACCATCATTTAATTCATTATCTTTGCTTATCACTAAAAAGCCATATTTATCCTTCCAACATTCTCTACAAATTTTTTGGAACTTTTCATAACTCATATCGCTGCCAACATGATCCCTATAAACATGCTTCATATTTGTATCATCTTGCTTAAACATTATAATAACATTTGCATTGTCTCTTATTAAATGCTTGGGAATTCTAGTATAAGTTTGACACAAGTAGAATGAATCAATATCCCTATGTCACCCCATACAAAAATATGTACGTATATTATTCTGCTTTTCACATGCAACATCATCAAATATCATAACTGAATTAGTTTTAGCTTCGTCAGGTGGAATAACTGATTCATTATCGGTGAATGTATAATATCCCATTTCTTTAATTGGTGAAATTAGTTTTTCAAGTACTCATATTTGGGTTGATAAAGAGATTTTGAGTATAAATAGATGTTTTCAAACTTGAGTCCATTAGGACTTTCTAGTAAGCCGATCATAACATTAGTCTTTCCACAATTTGATGGTCCCACTATTAGAGCACGAATAGAATTTGGTAAGAGGGGGCTATGCTTTATTTTTGAAGTGATGTTCGATGATTCATCAATATTACGAACTAAAATATTTTTATGTTGTTTCACTAACTGCATTTTTGTAACTAAATACATTTCATAAATGTTACGTTTTTTTATAGAAAAAATCAGATAATATGGTTATACGATATCAGAAAACGTTTAGTCATAAAAACACCTTCGTTGGAGGAGGTATAGTAGATAAAATAATAAACTCTCTACCTGCTGAACTTCATCTTCCTGCATATCAGTACTGTGGACCTGGAACAAAACTACAAAAACGTTTAAGTCGAGGTGATAAAGAAATTAATTTATTGGACTCTGCTTGTAAAGATCACGATATAGCTTATTCGAAAAATAAGGATTTAAGCACTAGACACAAGGCTGATAAAATAATTGAAAATTCAGCTTGGTATCGAGTTTTATCAAAAGATAGTAGTATTGCTGAAAAATTATTTGCCTATATGGTTACTAACGCAATGAAAGCCAAAACAAAATTTGGTATGGGTGTGGAGAAAAAGAAAAATGATAAAAAGAACAAGATAAATGATAAAAAACTGTTTAGAACATCAATTAGAGCTGCAACAAAAATACTAAAGAAGGAAAAACCATTAGATATTAACTCAGCAATTAAAATTGCCCAAAAAACTATCAACAAATCATTAAAAGGAAGAAAATCTCAAATTATAGTACCACGTGTAATACGTGTCCCAAAAATTGGTGGGTTTTTGCCTCTAATACCGATTTTAACTGCTCTGGGTGCAATTGGTAGTCTAACAACTGGAGGTGCTGCTATAGCAAAAGCTGTAAATGCAACAAAGAATGCAAAAAATCAACTTGATGAAGCAACTAGACATAATAAGGCGATGGAATCTATTGCAGTTGGAAAGGGACTTTACTTAAAACCATATAAAAATATGGTTATATGGTTTAGTTTTCAAAGAGGAATCAAAAAACTATTAGAGATGCTACCCAACAGACCACTATCTGATGAGGACCTAAACCGTTTCTCTATAAATATTCCATATTTTAGAGGAGTTTTCATGTTGAATACTCTACCAAAACGAACAAAGAAAATAGAATGTGGAATAATCAATTTAGACGTATCAACAGGACCTGGTACACATTGGATAGCATATTATAAAAACAACAATGAAAAAGAATATTTCAACAGCTTTGGAAACTTACAACCTCCTTCGGAAGTAGTCAAATATCTTGGTACAAATATAAAATACAACTATAATCAACATCAGAATTTCAATACATTTACCTGTGGTCATTTATGTCTTCAATTTCTGTATGAAATAACTGAAAATATTAAATAAAAAACACAAACATTTATATTTTACAAACTCTTTAATGTCTTTTTATTTATAATTTAAAATACATAATTAATACATATCATTGGCAAATAGAAAATTGGGAATTTGGAATTAGAAATTCACTCAGCTCGCTCTCACCGATTAAGCTTTTTCGATTAGCAAATAAGAGGAACTTGTATGTAGTGAAAAATATAAGGACTTATCCGATTATCTTAATTGTTTCTCTTTATGAAAATATCTAATGAAATTTAATGGAATTTCATAATATTGTGAAATTCAATTTGTCTTGTGCAGATCCTCTCAAAGAAATCAAGACTGTGCATGTTTAAGCGATATGGAAGATATCATTTTTTTATCCAACGAAGTAAAGCCAATAAAGAAATAAAAGCCATTCACACATTTAATTCTTTTTTCAATATTTTATTTCAAATTTTTTCTCAAAAACTCATATACATATGTACAATAGTTTTTCTTAATAAATAGGATTTTATTTACAATCATTTTTCTTAATAAATAGGATTTTATGTAAAATAATTTTTCTTAATAAATAGCATTTTATTTAAAATCATTTCAACAACAATAAATAAGATTTTATTTAAAATAATTTTAACAACAATCATATGTACAATAGTTTTTCTTAATAAATAGGATTTTATTTACAATAATTTTTCTTAATAAATAGGATTTTATGTACAATAATTTTTCTAAATAAAAAGGATTTTATTTAAAATCATTTTAACAACAATAAATAGGATTTTATTTACAATAATGTTTCTTAATAACTAAGATTTTATATACAATTTAAAAATTAACTAATTAACTAAAAATTAACTAATTTTAGCTATTTTCTTGCATTCTAGCAATCTCATCTAGCAACATATCAAGTTCATATTCAGGGTTAGTTTCCTTAATACGAAAATGATACCATGCATATGTGTTAATATTATTTGACCTAATTTTTCTCTTATCGTCTCCATAACTTAAGACTACCTTATTTAATTCACTAGTATATATCTGGTGAAGCTTAGATTTAAATGTTAACATATTATCGTATACATTAGTCTTATTGAATAAACAGTTTTTATAAGTAGCTAAACTATATTTATCTAATATGGATCTTTTTACCCCCTTCGATTTTTTAACGTCATTTTGATTTTGTACACTGAATGAGTACATTTTTGATTGCAGCCCAACAAATTCTGTCATTATCTTACCGCAGTTTTCATCCTTCATCATGCCTAAAACTTTTTTATTTATTAATGGGAAATTATAAGTATTGTCCGTGGGATAGTCCGATGTATCAAAATGTTCTTCTATGTCATTTTTTATGTCAGCGTAAAAGTCATCCGTCTTTATTGAATATATAAAAGAGTCCGTGTCCATATAGTTCAATGAGAGTTTTGTCTTAAACTTAGGTTGCATGTACCCGTAATGAAAATTATACATTTTCCATTTGGACAACTCGAGTACACAAAATCCTAAGTAAATTGGTTTATTGTAGCAGGTTTTGACTCTAGTCATTTTAATTGCTTCCAGATCTTCGGAAAATATAGATAAACTATGAAAATTTGGTTTTGATATCCAATCTTGAGCCCCCAAACGGTTCCGATTCATTCTCTCCCAATTATTGACAATTTTAACATCTCTCCTCTTATTCACATTTTCCATAGTTTTACCATAGACTGCATTATTAAGTAGTTTGAAAAAGTTTTTTTCAAAAGCATTTTTAGCAGTGGCTCTATGTCTGGTATTTAGGTCAATATAGCCTTTTAACCATGGAGATTGTTTAAATGCTAGAATACGATGTGTTTTCTTTAAAACTAAGCCATTTTCTAAGCATCGTTTAAGAACTCTGAAGTGTATCACGTATGATTGCTTTGTAGAGAAATCGGTTATCAACTTGCTATATTTCGCTTGCAGTGGTTTTTTATTTTCAGCGCAAAAAGGTAGGTCATTATGCAAGTCATGTAAGTGAGAAGGATAATCTAAAGTGACCTCATATACATAACCGTCTGTTCCATTGTCAGCTATGCTGTTTGGATCCAGATTCAGCTCGTCTTGCGATAACCATCTGAACCCACCATGAGGAAGATATTCCGACATTGCCCAACCGTAAGGGTTATTTGCGTCTAAATAGACAAGAAACTCTGAGGGCTTCTCTTTATCGAAATCTTCCAAATATTTGTTATTCGCTTTCGAATATCTTTGGCTACACTGTACGATTCCCCCACGTATACATTTTTTCATAAAATTGTACATGTCTATGTCCGTCAATAGCTCTAGTTCAATTTTTGTGTATTTTAACATTGCATCCCAGGAAAGTCCAGGTGCGGTATAGTATTGACATGGATCCAGCTCATAAATACCTCTACAAACTTTTCTAAGGTTCTCGAAAATATCTGTCAGTAAGAGGACATCTGTTTCTAAGTAAAGTTCCATGTAATCTTTCATTGTTTTGCAACCAAAAGTATTCCATACCTCTACAGCATGTGAGTATTCCTCTAAAGAACACTCTTTATTGTTCAACTTATTAAAGAAATCACTGGGTGAAGGCAGCTGGCACTCGTCTAATTTTTGAAATGAATTTAGGTACTCATAGGGGAAAATGCCTTTCTTCTTAATAAGCTGAAATTCTTTTTCTGATTGAAACAAGGACCTTATAGTGTTAAAATCATTATCCGACAAATTGCAGGCTAATGATTCTAAACTCTCAGCCATAAAGCGTAATGTATCAAGAAATCTTATTTCAAGATTATGACCATCGCTCATTTGTGTAAATTGCGAGAGTGATATATAAAGCTCCTTATTGAGAGGGAGTACTTTCATAGAAATTTCACCTAGTTCTTTAATAAAAAGACGTGAGTCATAATTTGAGTAATTGTGAAAGTAAACTGGTATAAACTTGGGAATTTGGTAATTCAAATTACAGTTATTGTGGGCTGCACCTCTATATTTACCGCTAATGTGACAATGATCTCTAACGCGATCTTTACCTAGAAATTTTTGACAAATATGACAATTCACCGCACTATAAAAATTATAAATATCAGAAGGGGATAAAGTATCCATTTGCCTATTATTTACTAAATGATTATTATAAATATCCTCACAATCTTTAATTAAAAATGAAACAAATTTTTGTGAAGCATCTTTCCCTGTATAAACCCTTAATTTATCTAACTTATTGATATGGAGACACTTAATGTAGTAACTAAAAGCACAAGGAGTGTGCTTTTTGACAAGACTGGTTTTACTACTCACGTTATTACTAATGTCTTCCAGGATGCATTCGAAGTCTGCATACACCACAAAGGGGACATCCATTTTCCTCTGATGCCCCTTAAAACTTAGAACTGCATCTGGACCTGACGGCATAGTTGTCACTATTTTGCCACATCCTGCCTTATGGCTACTCATACCATTTTCGTTATGTGTGTATTGGAGACAGGTGTTGCAGATATGTAGTTTGTGTTCATTCTGCGTTAATTGACTTCGTAAAAGTCTGTGAATAATAAAAAATATATAAAAGTATATAAGTAAAATGTCTCTATTATAAAATATATAACACAAGTATATGTATCATTAAATTAAAATGTTGAATAATTTTCTAAATTACCTTGATATGTCTTTTATCAATATGTAGTGATGAACTTCACCATTCTCCAAAAGCAACAAGTTGACATGCTTTACTTTTTCATCCTTGGTCACATAATAGGGACCGATGATTTGATCTGCTCCCTCATCGTACCCAAATACATTAACACTTATTGCTGGATTATTCACTTCGAACTTCTTAATTTTGTTTAGTGCTAATGGGTAAGTTAAGTTTTTGAAATTTAACGCTACACCATTTCACGTAACAATCGTCTCTGCAGAAATGTCCTGAATGTTATAAGAACTGCAGCGTACTTGATGGTATTTAGCAATATCCATGGCAGCGATTAAACACCACTTGAAGCAGTATTCGTCACTATTTTCAATATTGATGCATGCATTTCTGCCTTCTAGTTTTTGTGGTGTGGATATCCAACTTGATCCTTTGACTAGCGAAGATTTGTTGATGTTGATTTCTGCTCGAACTATGCGTGACAAAGTCCAACCAGAATCTCGCTCTTCAAATTCGGACATTTTTGTTGAAATCTCCTCAATCTGTTTACGGAAAAATTCTTCAATGTTATCTGCCTTCATCAGCAAACTCATTTTGGCTATATGTGTTATAACACACAACTCCAATTCTTCTTCTACGATTTTGATGTACTCCGCCACAATACTCACATGAAATTTAATTATTATATGCTTAAACAAAGACATTTGAAGTCTCTCAATAAAAATAGTCATGTTTTCTTTAATAAATTCTTCCAAGAGAAGTTGGTCTTTTTTATTAAGAATTACATATGTGGCGATATGGTTTTTGAAGGCTTTCGATATTTTGTAATATCTCACATCCTCTTCGACTTCTTCTCTCCTACCATGTGAAGTACTCATTGGAGTTGGCAGAGTTTCTTCTCTTTTTTCTTCTACTTCTCCATCACTTTCCGGTAAACTTATGTCCATAGCATCGTTGCATAAAGTCCCTCCAAGGATATCCACACCTTGTTGATGAGCTTGTTGTTGTTGAAGCTGCTGCTCTTGTTGATAATAATTAAGAGGTTGCCATTGCATCAAATTGGAATACTGCTCCATTTGATTAACTGGTGTGACGGGATTATAATTGTAACTTGGATACTCATATTGCATTGGCACTCCTGATGCCAAAAACTGATTACTCCATGACATTGGTGTAGGGTAACAGTTAGGCATACCGTATTGTTGATATTGAGGATACTGTAGAGAAAGGTGCTGCTGGTGATGAAATGTATTTATCTGCTGTTGACGATTTTGAACAAATGTCTGCGGTTGCTCTTGATTTGTACTCCGACTTACGACCATTTGATCCTGCACGCTATGACTTTTCACATGATCCAAAAAGGACTTTTGGTATTTGTATATCTTATGGCATCTATTACACTGATAACCTGTATAACTCATTTTTAATTATTTTATTATTATAAAACTTTAACACAATTGCTGATGATACTACTTGTAAATACAATAAAGTACTGATGTGGTGGTTAGAAAGTTGGCGTATTTATACGAAAATTAGTAGCAGTATCCTTGCAGCATTCACAGTTTTTACTTTTTGTTTCTCTGCTGATGACTGTACTTAGTTGAAACTTTGCTGCTTTAAAATAATCGCAGAGAAAGAAAATGATTACGTTGCAAAATATAAATGTATTCTACACAGCCACAAAATATTCCACGCACAAGTTCTTTCGATCGCACATACATACATACATACAAACATCATACACACATACATACATCCAAATATATTTCTTAAACAAATAAACAGAATATAAGCTTACCAGCAACAAACAAGCTGGACCCCCCACACACAAGCATTAGGGTGTTCACATACATGAGAACGTTTGATAAATAAATAAAATAATTTATTTAATTATTTTATTTTATAACAATTTATTTATTGTTTATTTATAAACAATTTATTAGCGTGAGGAAATCACACAAGCACATTCCCATGATTCATATGAGACCATATGACCTAGTAGTTATCAAATCTACTTTCTCTGATATTACTGATGTAGTATTACGATAACAAATTTTTACAGTCTGGCAACACTAGGAGCATTAGAAAAAAATAATTATGTTTTGCCGTCGGCATTTGAAAAAAATAATAATCATGTTTTGCCGTCGGCATTTGAAAAAAATAATAATCATGTTTTGCTGTAGGCATTAAGAAAAATTATCATGCATTGCCGTAGACATTAGGAAAAATTATCATGCATTGCCGTAGGCATTAGGAAAAATTATCATGCATTGCCGTCGGCATTTGAAAAAAATAATAATCATGTTTTGTCGTCGGCATTTGAAAAAAAGAATAATCATGCATTGCCGTAGGCATTAGGAAAAATTAATAATCACTATTTCACCATTGGTATTAGGAAAAATCATTTTCATGATTTTCCTCGTCTGTATATACACTCATAAAAAACCGCCAAACTATGAACAGCCTTAATACATTCACACAAAATATTCCGCACACAAACATCCACGGTCAGGCAGACCGACAGACGGACAGACAGACATACACTTAATGTAAACAAAAATTCCTAATGTAAACAAAAAACATCAAAGCGCCGCCGAAAACACAAATTTCCAAGAATTTAACAATTTTCAAATTTTAATTACCCAAATTTAACAATTTCAGCAACAATTTAACAATTTTAATTGGTCCAGAACCGCCAGTTCCCTACTACTGTCATGATTTGCAAAAGGTGGGGTGTTGTTGAAATTTTCTTGGATATTTCTTATATGAATTCTGCTATATGTGTGTGTGTGTATTTGCGCTAATATTTATATGTAGATAGAAATAAATTGTTTTCAGTATCGACATTTGGTACTATAAAATACTATCATATGTCTGGACTTCCCTAATCTTATTATGTTTTTATACTTACGCTTGTTTTATATTTTCTCATACTTAAATTTGTCTCGCGTTAAAGTCTGCCTATATGAAATTTGTTTATATTACAGATTTTGTTTATTTCAATCTTTGAATACACTTTTTTTTTGTCATTGATGTCTTTTGTTCTTCTTGTTGTTGGTGTTGTTGTTGTAAATATTCGTCTGTGTATAGATGCGATATATTCAGTTTTTTTTTATTTGAAAATAAAAACGTTTTAATTTTTATCTGCGTTTACTTAAAAGTTTGTGAGGATTTTCTTTTTTTAAGTAAAACTGAATTCCTGAAGATACATACTCTATAGTAATAGCAACTATAACAGAAATATTCCTTATACTCAATTTACATTTTTTAAAGTTGATGCAACGTTAGTAAGTTAACGTTAGAAATTTTTGGGGTACATAATTTTTTCTAACTATAGACTTTTTTTCTTCACTTTCTGCATTTGTTTTCGACATCTTGCTTTGCTTTATGAAAATGTATAAACATTTTTAAACGAAACTGATCCGGCACTCCAGCTTATATACTGATTCTTTTTTTTTTTTTTTTGGTAGTCAACTTACTTCTTTTTTTATATTTATTGATAAACATTTAAAATCAAAAGGGAGCTTTATATTGAAATTACTATTTTTCATAATTGTTGAAAACAACCACTAGTTTTTTTTTTTTTTTGTGACGAAATCATTTGAAGTTGAAGCTGATATCTTTGCTTACTGTTTTAAATTAAAATTTTATTCAATAGAATAAAAGGAGCTTTTTTCTTAAATTCTGATGCAGTTAAGATCGGATATAAGACTGAATTTAGATGTACTTTTAAATTAGTCACAATGAACAAACTTATTTTCTTGTTGAAAAGCGATCATCAGAAAACGAAGTGGTTTTCAGAGACTTTAGGTATACCCTTTCGACGGTTCCTCTAGGATACAAGATGACTTTGTTTGACGAAATTTCTGTTGCTTTATACTGATAATATTTTTAAATTAATAAGGTACATATATGTTTGTTTTATGAAGGGTGAGCACCTTTCACTTTTATTTGTTGTCCTATATGATTTTTTTTTAATTTTATTAAAGTTCAGCGTATTGTGTACATATTTCTGAAATGTTTAAGTGTGTTTTGTGTTTCCATCGGACAGAGCGTACGTATTAGTTGGTCAGTCACTCTATATTTTTATTTATTTTTTTCTTCTAATGTGCCACTCCTTTTTTCAGATTTTACTACTTGGAATAGAGTATTTTTGTCAAATTTTTTGGTGGGTATATACATTAGGTATGTAGAAATTAGTTTACTTACAAAGAAATGTATGTTTAGTAAACAACTATTGTAGCAAATCGATCTCAGCAATTCACCGTCGGTGTTTTCATAAATTGTTAGAAACAATAAAATATCTATGTTTGGGAGAATTTTTTTGCCTCAAGTAGGTATTTCTACATGAGGTTTGCTGGTTGACTCCTATCGCATTCATATGTAATGATTATCCACTTAAAAAAGGTCATCATCACCATCAATCACTCCCGTATACAATACATTCATGAGTTGGGTTGATCCAGATACAATTGCTGTCTCATCACTTTCTAACAGCTTTATATATTTTGCTAGTATGCATGCCTTAGCATGCTTCTATCGATAGTGACGTAAGAGTCCGAGATGTAGTAGTGTTACAATTAAAAATCTTTACTATTAGAATTTACCAGATCGCTCTTTTGAATTTTTGCAAAGTAGATACATATGTATGTATGTATTTAAGTGACCACAAAATCATAAAATTTCTTTGCTTACAAAATTGTATGACGTGAGGATTTTTTTTTTTTTTTGAAATTATTCATGCTTCAGCATGCTTTCATTTTTTTTCTGTAAATTTATTTAATACTCATACAGATATAAAGTAAGATCTGTTTGCAGTATGCATGCTTCAGCATGATTCTAGTTGAAGCGTATATTCACTCACTAAGTTTGCTTGATACTTATTCATACACATGTACATTCTTAAAGATTGGATATCAAAGTCCAAATTCCGTAGTTGATCTATATTTTCTAAAGATCTGATAGCTAAAGAAATAAATAGAGCGAAGATCTTCTATAATAATCCCATTTTCATATTGTAAAATTTTGCGTTCTAACGCTTTCGAAGGGAAAATGTACATACAACTTTATAAAAAGTGATAATATGATGTGCTGCTGAATATTGCACTATGTTATAGTAGTAGTAGGGACTCCCACTTCTGTGGCAATTAAAATTGTTAAATTGTTGCTGAAATTGTTAAATTTGGGTAATTAAAATTTGAAAATTTTAAAATTCTTGAAATTTGATACCTACGAGGGTGGTTCGATAAGTCCTTTAAATATTTTTCGAGGGTTGTTCAATAAGACTGTCTTTTTCCTAATGCCTACGGCATGCATGATAATTTTTCCTAATGCCTACGGCAATGCATGATATTTTTTTCAAATGCCGACGGCAAAACATGATTATTATTTTTTTCAAATGCCGACGGCAAAACATGATTATTATTTTCTAATGCTCCCAGTGTTGCCATACTGTAGAAATTTGTTATCGTAATACTATATCAGTAATATCAGAGAAAGACGGTTTGATGACTACTAGGTCATATGGTTTCATATGAATCATGGGAATGTGCTTGTGTGATTTCCTCACGCTAATAAATTCTTATAAAATAAAATAATTAAATAAATGAATAAAATAATTACATAAATTATTTTATTTGTTTATAAAACGTTCTCATGTATGTGAACCCCCTAATGCTTGTGTGTGGGGGGTCCAGCTTGTTTGTCGCTGGTAAGCTTATATTCTGTTTATTTGTTTAAGAAATATATTTGTATGTATGTGTGTATGATGTATGTATGTATGTATGTATGTATGTATGTATGTATGTATGTATGTACGATCGAAAGAACTTGTGCGTGGAATATTTTGTGGCTGTGTAGAATACATTTATATTTTGCAACGTAATCATTTTCTTTGGCTGCGATTATTTTAAAGCAGCAAGTTTCAACTAACTACAGTCATAAGCAGAGAAACAAAAAGTAAAAATTTGCAAGTTAGCAAAAATGCTAACTTCTCCTCCTCCTTCCCACTTCCTTCTCTTTCCTTTATGTAGTTTGTTTTTGAAATAAGAAAACACTTGTAGATTTTTTATTTTTCTATACATTTATTGTTTAAAGTTTTTTAAAATTTTATAATAATACATACATTAATATTTTAAAGAGTGTAAAAATTCATTTAAAGCAAGATATTTCTTTTGTTAGTAAAATAGCATTTTTTAATGCGCAAACACCAAGTTTATGATAATTACAATAAAAATATTCTGGATACTTAATCTCCATTTGTTTAAAGTTGATACAGCCTATATCCTCAACGTTAAAAATTTTTCGGCATAAAATTTTTTCCAACCATCGTCTTTTCTCTTCACCTTTTACATAAATTTTAGAACATCTTGCGTTGGCTTTTAAAAAATTGCAAACGCTTTCAAAAGAAACTGATCCAGCAGTCCAGCTGAGGTGATGATAGTTTTTCGTTAGCCACTTTGCTTCTCTTTGCTTTTTTATTGATAAGCATTTAAAATCAAAAGGTGGTTTTATAATGAAATTGTTATATTCATAATTGTTGAAAACAATCGCTAATTCTTTTGCGATGAAATCATTTGAATTACTTTTGAAACCTTGTACGTCTATAAAAATTGTGTTATTTTCCATATTACTCAATTTATAAGACTTTTCGAACTTGTCCTTTGATGGGTATATATTCTATTATGCGATCATGAATAAGAATGCAGTAAGCTGATGTCTTTGCTGCAATATTAGTTGCTGTTTCAAATGCTATTTTTATATCAATCGGTCCATTATTGAGTGATTCATTCTGATGACTGACATCTACTACAATAATAGGAGCTTTTGTCTTAAACTCTGATGCAGATAGAAGCGGTTGAGATTCCCTCATATAGTAACTTTGTTGGAATCTTAGATACATATCATATAGAATTGCATATCGTTCATTTTTGAACTTTATGTTAAGATCATCATATGGATATGAGACTGAATTTAAATGTACTTTTAAATTAGTCAAATCACAATGAACAAACTTATTTTCTTGTTGAAAAGCAATCAATACAAAACGGGGGCGTTCTCTATTTGCAGCCAGTTTAACATTCCAAATATGGCTAGTACCTGTGTTTAATCGTGGATTAACATGACAATCCCAACTGCGAAATGCCATAGGTATAGAAGCACCATTGTTAATAATTTTTATCATATTCAATTTGCTAAAGTCGGATAATTGTACATGTGGGATTCTCCATGAGATGAGTGAAATTGTAAGTTTAGCTTTTTCAGTAGAAACACTCGAGCGTACAAGATCTTCATCATTCTTATTGCGCAAGAGTATCA
Source organism: Tachina grossa (assembly GCA_949987645.1). Lineage (NCBI taxonomy): Eukaryota > Metazoa > Arthropoda > Insecta > Diptera > Tachinidae > Tachina > Tachina grossa. The sequence continues at coordinate 16,033,371 of OX465279.1, read as the reverse complement.
ATTCATGTTTTCCATTTAGTATAACTTTGTTGTAGTCTTCGGCGAATCCTAGAAGCATTTTTAGAGGTACATAAAAATTGAAAAATCCATTTTCAAGAGTGACATCGTCAATTTTGTTCCATCCAGCATTTTGCATCACATTGCTTTCTGTTGGTGACAGAGAAACCAAATTTTTTATAGTGCTTGTGGCTCCTAAATATCTTGTATGGTCAATTTCAATTCCATTGAGCTCATAGCGAATTTCATCAAATAGATATGCCACAAAGTTGTTTTTTAATAAAAAGTTCTCCGAAGAAGAAGAAGAAGAAGATTTGGCCTTATTATCATCGACAACAAATCCCTCTACATAAATGTAGCTCTCACTGGGTAGCACATACAAATCTTGATTTTGTATTGAAATTCTAATTTCATCATTATTGTTGTAAGATTGTAAGTATGGTACATATGTATCATAGTCCTTTTTGATTATATTCTTATCAGACAAGGGTTTATCTAAGACATCTATTATTGAACTCATTTTGTCTTCAATTTAAAATTCAAGGACTTTAGAAAATTTTTATTTGATGTTGTTAGAGCTTTTTGTTGAGCTGGTCGCTTTAATGTTGTTGTTGTTGTTCTTGGTGCTATATTTTTCAATGTATTTGTGTTGTATATTAGCATTATTTAGTTGGCCTTAAATGTATTCGTATTGTAATTTCCTCTCCTCGGAAATTAATTAAATCACCGTGTTGATCCGGTACGCGCAGCGCTAGTGAACTTATCTTTCTGGTGTTCACAGGTAAATAGATAAGATTTCTTGGAACCTCATCTATTTTATAGCCTGGAGGCACATTAATCGGAAATTCATGAAGTGTGTGCGATTTCGAGTTATTCATATATGTGTTCATAGCGATACTACTTTCAATTCGCAAGAGATTCACTTTAAAAATATTAACTGGAAGATCTGAATAATAATATTTGTTTGGTGTTAGGATTTTGCTATTGAATCCTAAAAGTTTTCCAATTGTATTGTCTTTATTAAAATATACAAGATCCTTGGAACTATTAACTTTAACTTGCATTGTATTGTTATTGGCTTCAATAAAAATCTTATTTGCTGGGCAGAGTCGTTTGTATTCCTCTTCTATAAAATCAACTATATTATTTAATTCGTAAGATCCAATTGGTATTTCAATTATATGTTCCCCTATATGAAACATATTTTTGTAGGTGTCTACATTTGGAATACTGTTGTATGAATGAAAATCAGTTAGAGCACACTCATATGCACCATGTAATTCAATAGGAGGAAAGTAACTAGCAGATAGTTCTGATGAGTTAGAGCTCAGAGTAAGTGTTATTGACATTATAACAGTCTGATTACAATTAAATAATGTTTAGTACACAGTATGGTTTATAAGTATGATTTACATATTTTATTTAAAACTTTTTCTCATTTTAAAATTAACATTAGTTTCTTAATATTAATGCTATTGTTGTTGTTGCAATTGATGTTGTTGTTGTTTCAAATTTAGTTTTTCTTCCAACTATAATATTTCATCTTTACTTATCCAAGAATTGTGTTGATTAGAAAATCCCAGCCATTTAACATATACCTCCTTCCCTTTAATTTTAAGAACCTTTTCAACTAGATATGTATTTGGAAATCTAGTTTTTTAAAGTTCCTCAGTATAGAAGCCACCTTTAATAGGATTGCCAAGATAGTCTTCTAATATGTATGTTGCAGGATTTGTATTTTGAACTCTTGTAATTGTGAAAATTTCTGTAGTCCAATTTGGAGTATAACCTTTTTCAAATGTGTGCTTATATTTGCTTATGCGAACATGATCTCCCACATTAAATTTCGACATTTTATACATTTTCAAATGACTGTATGCTGTATTTAGCAGCTTTTCCTCATTTGTTGAGTTGACTTTAATAGGAGCCATTTTAATGGTACGATGAACTTTTCTATTGTATGCATTGAGTAAATCTTTGTATATATCAATCCACTTATATGAACCATTATAACTAAATTCTTTCCACATCATTCCTTTCAATGTTCTATTAAATCGTTCTGCTATTGATGCTTTCATAATGCTATATGTTGAGTAGTGATTAATGTTGTATTTATGCATTAATCGTCCCAATTCAAAAATATCTTCCATTGCCTTGGTTGTTTCGAGTGCTGTTTTTGTTTTTAGCGGTACTGCCCATGCAAATTTTGAGAATGTGTCAATTACAGTCAACAAAAATCGATAATTTCTATTTTCTTTAGAATAGTTCCACATTTCAACTAAATCAGCTTGCCAAAGATCATCTATTCCTTTCATTACAACTCTGCGACGCACAAATTGTTTTCGTGCTTGCTTATGGAGTTCATTTACTAAATTTCAATATGATTTTTAACGATGATGCGTATTGGAAGCATATTTTTGTATGGGGAGAGATAAGAATGTTTGTTCATTCACTTATGTAAAACTTACATCAGAATCACCAAACATTTAATAAGAGATCATCATAATGTAATTTTAATGTTTAAGTAAGGTGAGAAAAATATAAAGCATGTTGAAAGGATAAATATGGATTTTTGATTATAAGCAAAGATAGTGAATTAAATGATGATCGTTATAAAAAATAATTTTAATACATAAAAGTTTACTTTTTCGTATTTCATCTGACCTTAAACTCCATTTATATAAATGTTATAAATGGCTAGCTACTTGTATACTAATAACTAAATCTTACTCAGATATCTTGATATGAAAATCTGAACAGCTCCTGATAGCCTGATCTGTTACCTGATAAGCTGATCTGAAAATCAGATCAGGTCCTGATAAGCTGATCTGAAAACCAGACCAGCTCCTGATAAGCTGATCTGAAAATCAGATCAGGTCCTGATAAGCTGATCTGATAACCAGACCAGCTCCTGATAAGCTGATCTGATAACCAGACCAGCTCCTGATAAGCTGATCTGATAACCAGACCAGCTCCTGATAAGCTGATCTGAAAACCAGACCTGCTCCTGATAAGCTGATCTGAAAACCAGACCAGCTCCTGAGAAGCTGAACTGATAACCAGACCAGCTCCTGATAAGCTGATCTGAAATCCAGACCAGCTCCTGATAAGCTGATCTGAAAACCAGACCAGCTCCTGATAAGCTGATCTGAAAACCAGACCAGCTCCTGATAACTTGATCTAGTAGCTGATACCTGTTATTTGCTGTTAGCGAACATGGATGAGAAAGATTTAAAGCATTTGGTGTTGACAAGAAATGTGATGAAGAAAAAGCTTCATAGTATAAAAACTGGTGAAATAGATACAAGTGAACAACTAAAAGATATATTTAAACCTATAACAGAAGAATTCAAAAATAGTTCTAAAAATATTAAAAGAATTCTTATGAAAGAGGAAAGTAAAATCAAGACAGAAGTTGAAAATATACAAGTTTAAAGCCTGAGAAACCTTCACTCAAGATATAGACAAGTACCCCAAAAGAAACTAGTAGAAGGAACAATATTTGATAATACCATCTTATTTAATGATGCTAATACTGAAAATGATGATGACGATGATTTTTACTCATAGACTTCCAATTCTGAAGACATTTATACTGACTTATCAGTATTGGAAGGCAGAAATGAATTAGATATAAACTATTGTTGATAGTTACCTCAAACTGAATGAAGATAAAATACAAGACAAATTAATAATATAGCTTAAAGCATTAATATTTAAGAATATATTTAAATGCCAATTGAGGAACTATAACGTGAAATAAATTAAGAGAAAGAAGACAGTTATAAAATTGCAAAAGCAATTCTAAAAATTAAATAATTAAAAACAAATTGACGAGTTTACGATTAAATATACAGATTAGAAAATTAACTACATGTTAGTATATTGGTATAAATAGCTGAAAGTGCAACATGTAGATCACAACATTTTTGAAAAAATCTGTGAAACAACTCAATGTCTTTAAAAAGAAATTTAGTAAACGAACTCCATATTAAATCTCAACAATTGTTTGTGCTTGTAGAGATGCAATGAAAGGAATATATGAAGTTTTATGGAGCTAAGTTAGGTGAAATGGAGAACTATTCTACAGAAAATAGAAATTGTTGATTTTTGAAGACTGTAATTGACACATTCTCAAATATTAGTACAGCTGAAAATAAAAGCTGCACTCCAAAGACCAAGGGAATGGAAAATATTTTTGAAGTGGTACGGGTACCAAAAAACTTACAAACAGATGATTCAAAAGAATTTTTTAATAAATACTTTAGAAAACTCATACATAAATAGAAGATCAAACATTACTTAATATGAAAGCATCAATACTAGAATGATTTAATAGATCATTTAAAGGAATGATGTGAAAAGAATTAGCTTTAATGGTTCATATAAGTGGATTAGTATATATAAAGATTTAGTTAGTGTATAAAATAGAAAAATTCATCTCACCATTAACATGTTTACGATTAAACATTCCACAAATGAGAAAAAGCTGCTTAATGTAGTATAAAGTAATTTGAAGAATGAATGTTGAATTTAATAAATATAAAATTAAAACGAAAAATCTAGTTTTTGTAGGATTGATTAGGAAAGGTAATTAACTAAATGTAGTGGAATTCTCTAAACTTGATGGTCTGAATGAAATATTGGTAAAACTTCAGTGTTTAAAATGAACTATAACATAGTGTAATATTCAGCAGCACATCATGTTATCACATTTTATAAAGTTGTACGTACATTTTCCCATCGAAAGCGCTAGCACGCAAAATTTTACAATATGAAAATCGGATTATTATTATAGAAGATCTTCACTCTATTTATTTCTTTAGCTATCAGATCTTTAGAAAATATAGATAAACTACGGAAATTGGGCTTTGATATCCAATCTTTAAGAATGTACATGTGTATATACAAGTATCAAACAAACTTAGTGAATAAATATAGGCTTCAACTAGAATCATGCTGAAGCATGCATAAATTTTAAAATGTACAGTAAACATATCTTACTTTATATCTGTATGAGAATTAAATAAATTTATAGAAAAAAATAAAAAATGAAAGCATGCCGAAGCATGTATAATTTAAAAAAAAAAATCCTCACGTCATACAATTTTGTAAGCAAAGAAATTTTATGATTTTGTGGTCAATGAAATACATACATATGTATCTACTTTGTAAAAATTCAAAGGAGCGAACTGGTAAATTCTAATAGTAAAGATTTTTAATTGTATCACTCTACATCTCGGACTCTTACGTCACTATCCATAGAAGCATGCTAAGGCATGCATACTAGCAAAATATATAAAGCTATTAGAAGGTGATGAGACAGCAATTGTATCGGGATCAACTCAACTCATGAATGTATTGTATACGGAGATGATTGATGGTGATGATGACCTTTTTTAAGTGAATAATCATTACATATAAATGCGACAGTGGTTGACCCCTCAAACCTCATGTTGAAATACTTGAGGGGAAAAATTCTCTCAAAACATAGATATTTCATTGTTTCTAACACTTTATGGAAACACCAATGGTGAATTGCTGGTAGAGGTAACTGAGTTATTTGAGATCGATTTGATACAATAGTTGTTTATTAAACATGCATTTCTTTGTATGTAAACTAATTTCTACATACGTAATGTATATACCCAGCAAAAAATTATACAAAAATTCTCTATTCCAAGTAGTAAAATCTGAAAAAAGGAGTGGCACATTAGAAGAAAAAAAAATAAATAAAAATAGAGACTGACTGACCAACTAATACGTACACTCTCTCCGATGGGCACACAAAACACACTTAAACATTTCAGAAATATATATACAATGCGGTGAGCTTTAATAAAATGAAAAAAAAAATCATATAGAACATTAAATAAAAGCCATAGGTACTCACCCTTCATAAAACAAACATATGTATATGTACCTTATTAATGTAAACATATTATCAGTATAAAGCAACAGAAATTTCGTCATACAAAGTCATCTTGTATCCTAGAGGAGCCGTCGATAGGGTATACCTAAATTATATGAAAACGAGTTCGTTTTCTGTTGATCGCTATTCAAGAAGAAAATATGTTTGTTTATTATGATTTAACTAATTTAAAAGTACATTTAAATTCAATATCATATCCGTACTTCTTAACATAAAAATTAAAAATAAATGTTATCCAATTCTATATTATACTATGTATCAAAAATTCCTAAAAAGCTGTTATATGAAAGAATCTCCAGCGCTTCTAACTGCATCAGAATTTAAGAAATAAGCTCCTTTTATTCAATTGAATAAAATTTTAATTTCAAGCAATAAGCAAATACATCAGCTTACTGCATTCTTATTCATAATCCTATAATAGAATATATAACCACTAAAGGACAAAGTCTTAAAGTCTTATAAATTAAGAAATATAGAAAATAACATAATTTTTATAAACGCGTAAAGTTGCAAAAGTAATTCAAATGATTTCATCGCAAAAAACAAACAAAAAGCAGCGATTGTTTTCAACAATTATGAAAATAATAATTACAATATAAAACTCCCTTTTGATTTCCAATGTTTATCAATAAAAAATAAAAAAGAAGTAAGTTAACTAACAACAAAAAAACTATCAGTACCTAAGCTGGAGTGCCGGATCAGTTTTATTTAAAAATGTTTATACATTTTTAAAAAGCAAAGCAAGCTTTCCAAAATAACTGTAGAAGGCTATAGCTAGAAAAAATTTTATACCCTAAAAATGTCAAACGTTGACTAACTAACATTACATCAACTTTAAAAAAATGTAAATTAAGTATAAGAAATATTTCTATTATATTTAGTTACTAATACTATAGAGTATGTAAGTACATATCTTCAGGAATTCAGTTTTACTTAAAACAGAAAATCCTCACAAACTTTTAAGTAAACGCATATAAAAAATAAAATGTTTTTAATTTCACCAACAACAGACATCACATGACAAAAAATAAAATAAAAAATGTATTCAAAGATTGAGTTAAACACTTATTTGTATGTACATATATATGTACATACATACATACATACATACATACATACATAAAATCAATTTGTAGATATGTATGTATACATATCAAATTTCTTATCAATGCTTAAGTATTTATTAGATCTACATCATGAAAATATATGAAGCGTCGTTTAGTGAAAGCACAATGCAAATATAAACAATCCATACACTCAGGGAAAATCTGCAGCTTAAAAATAAGAATTCGTCACATTAGTTCAATAATTTTTAGTATAATAGAAAATGTATATTGAGATATCTACAAACTAATGAGTTTAATAAATGAATACTGTAAATTATTATTTTGTCCATATTGAAGTAAGAAATTTTAATATGACTAAACCTTTGTTAATGGTTCTTATTAATTCAGCATGGTTTTTACTGATTTCAAGTTGGTTTTTCTCTGTGTGCAGAAAACTCTTTCAGTCAAAGAAGACGGATGTAGTTAAATAAAAAAAATCTGTAATATAAACAAATTTCACACAGACAGACTTTAACGCGAGACAAATTTAAGCATGAGAAAATATAAAGCAATCGTAAGTATAAAAACATACTAGGAATAGGGAAGTATAGATATATGATAGTATTTTATAGTACCAAATGTCGATATTGAAAACAATTTATTTCTACCTACATATAAATACCACCTCAAATACACACACATAGCAGAATTCATATGAGAAATATCCAAGAAAATTGCAACAACACCCCACCTTTTGCAAATCATGACGAGCCTTAAATTCTCCCTCAGATATACATACACAAATTCCCATGATCATACATACATATACAATATATACGATTAATCTCAACAACACAACACTCTCACCTACCTAAAATTACAGATAGTCTTAAACTTCTACAGACGTCTATACACATAGATTCTCACGGCTACATATTACAAGAACACCTCGCCCCTAATAAATCACAATCATCTTAAATTCTTACAAAAATACATACATACATACATACACATAACCAATTTACCTCCAGAACATCCTCACCTACCTCAAATCACGATCAGCCTTAAACTACTATAGACAGACACATCCGCAAATCCCCATGGATACATATTACGTCAACAACCCTGCCCACCCAAATCATGGTCAGCCTTAAACTCCTACCGACACACAAACACACAGATTCCCCCGGTTGCATATTACTAGAACACCTCACCCCTCATAAATCACAATCAGCCTTAAGCTCCTACAGAAATACACACATTGAAATTTCTACAAACATACACACACATACACACGCAATCGATCTACCATAACTACACCCCGCCCCTTCCAATCAAACCCTCACCTAAATTCTCACAGACAGACAGACACATCCGCAAATTCCTATGGTTACATATTACGGCAACAACGTCGCCCACTCAAATCACGGTCAGCTTTAACTTCCCATGGTCATACACATAACCCATTTACTTCAACAACATCCTCACCCACCTCAAATCACGATCAGTCTTAAACTACTATAGACAGACACACCCACAAATCTCCATGGCTACATATAACGTCAACAATCCTGCCCACTTAAATCACGGTCAGCCTTAAATTCCCACAGTCTAGCAACACCTAGGGAGCAATAGAAAAAATAACTTTCACGTTTTCCCGTCGTCATTAGGAAAAATCATTTTCCCGTCGGCATTTGGAAAAACAATATTCATGTATTGCTCGGCATTAGGAAAAATTATCATGCATTGCCGTAGGCATTAGGAAAAATTAATAATCACGTTTTGCCGTCGGCATTTGAAAAAAATAATAATCATGTTTTGCCCGGCATTAGGAAAAATTATCATGTATTGCCGTAGGCATTAGGAAAAATTAATAATCACTATTTCACCATTGGTATTAGGAAAATTCATTTTCATGATTTTCCTCGTCTGTATATACACACATAAAAACCGCCGAACTATGAACCGCCTTAATACATTCACACAAAATATTCCACACACAAACATCCACGGTCAGGCAGACCGACAGACGGACAGACAGACAGACAGATAGACATACACTTAATGTAAACAAAACCTCCTAATGTAAACAAAAAACTCATAATGTAAACAAAAAACTCCTTATGTAAACAGAAAAACACAAATTTCCAAGAATTTAACAATTTCCAAATTTTAATTACCCAAATTTAACAATTTCAGCCACAATTTAACAATTTTAATTTTCGTCGAAAGCCCAATTCACTACTAATGCGGTGTGCAAATTTTGGTAAAGTTTGGATGAAGTAAAAATTTAAAAAAAAAAATTTGTTTGCAAATAACGTGAAAATTACATGTAACAAGTCAAAAAACGTGAAAATAACAGGTCCAAAATGAGCTGATATTTTTAGTATACGACTAAATTGACGTCGTTTAGCGGTATGCAAATTTTGGAAAAGTTTGGGTGAAGTGAAAATTTTGAAAAAAAAAATTGTTTTCAAATAACGTGAAAATTACAAGTACCAAGTCAAAAAATATGAAAATAACAGGTCGCCAAAATGAGCTGATATTTTTAGTATACGACTAAATTGACGTCGTTTAACCGTGAGCAAATTTTGGTAAAGTTTGGATGAAGTGAAAATTTTGAAAAAAAAATTTGTTTGCAAATAACGTGAAAATTACATGTACCAAGTCAAAAAACATGAAAATAACAGGTCGCCAAAATGAGCTGATATTTTTAGTATACAACTTAATTGACGTCGCTTAGCGGTTTGCAAATTTTGGTAAAGTTTGTATGAAGTGAAAATTAAAAAAAAAAATTTGTTTGCAAATAACGTGAAAATTACATGTACCAAGTCAAAAAACATGAAAATAACAGGTCGCCAAAATAAGCTGATATTTTTAGTATAGGACTACATTGACGTCGTTTAGGGGTGTGCAAATTTTGGTAAAGTTTGGATGAAGTGAAAATTTTGAAAACAAAATTTGTTTGCAAATAACGTGAAAATTACATGTACCAAGTCAGAAAACATAAAAATAACAGGTCGCCAAAACAAGCTGATATTTTTAGTGTACGACTAAATTGACGTCGTTTAGCAGTGTGCAAATTTTGGTACAGTTTGGATAAAGTGAAAATTTTGAAAAATAATATGTTTGCAAATAACGTGAAAATTACATGTACCAAGTCAAAAAACATGAAAATAACAGGTCGCCAAAATGAGCTGATATTTTTAGTATACGACTAAATTGGCATAGTTAAGCGCTGTGCAAATTTTGGTAAAGTTTGGATAAAGTGAAGATTTTGAAAAAAATATTTGTTTGCAAATAACGTGAAAATTACAAGTACCAAGTCAAAAAACATGAAAATAACAGGTCGCCAAAATGAGCTGATATTTGTAGTATACGACTAAATTGACGTTGTTTAGCGGTGTGCAAATTTTGGTAAAGTTTGGATGAAGTGAAAATTTTGAAAAAAAAAATTTGTTTGCAAATAACGTGAAAATTACATGTACCAAGTCAAAAAACATGAAAATAACAGGTCGCCAAAATGAGCTGATATTTTTAGTATACGACTAAATTGACGTCGTTAGCGGTATGCAAATTTTGGTAAAATTTGGATGAAGTGAAAATTTTGAAAAAAAAAAAATTTGTTTGCAAATAACGTGAAAATTACATGTACCAAGTCAGAAAACATGAAAATAACAGGTCGCCAAAACAAGCTGATATTTTTAGTATACGACTAAATTCGCGTAGTTTAGCGGTGTGCAAATTTTGGTAAAGTTTGGATGAAGTGAAAATTTTGAAAAAAAAAAATTGTTTGCAAATAACGTGAAAATTACATGTACCAAGTCAAAAAACATGAAAATAACAGGTCGCCAAAATGAGCTGATATTTTTAGTATACAACTTAATTGACGTCGCCTAGCGGTTTGCAAATTTTGGTAAAGTTTGGATGAAGTGAAAATATAAAAAAAAAAATTTTTTGGCAAATAACGTGAAAATTACATGTACCAAGTGAAAAAACATGAAAATAACAGGTCGCCAAAATGAGCTGATATTTTTAGTATAGGACTAAATTGACGTTGTTTAGCGGTGTGCAAATTTTGGTAAAGTTTGGATGAAGCGAAAATTAAAAAAAAAATTTGTTTGCAAATAACGTTAAAATTACAAGTACCAAGTCAAAAAACATGACAATAACAGGTCGCTAAAATAAGCTGATATTTTTAGTATACGACTACATTGACGTCGTTTAGGGGTGTGCAAATTTTATTATAGTTTGGATGAAGTGAAAGTTTTGAAAAAAAAAAAATTTGTTTGCAAATAACGTGAAAATTACATGTACCAAGTCAGAAAACATGAAAATAACAGGTCGCCAAAATAAGCTGATATTTTTAGTATACGACTAAATTGACGTCGCTTAGCAGTGTGTAAATTTTGGTACAGTTTGGATAAAGTGAAAATTTTGAAAAATAATATGTTGCAAATAACGTGAAAATTACATGTACCAAGTAAAAAAACATGAAAATAACAGGTCGCCAAAATGAGCTGATATTTTTATTATACGACTAAATTGGCATAGTTAAGCGCTGTGCAAATTTTGGTAATGTTTGGATGAAGTGAAAATTTTGAAAAAAATATTTGTTTGCAAATAACGTGAAAATTACAAGTATCAAGTCAATAAACATGAAAATAACAGGTCGCCAAAATGTGCTGATATTTTTAGTATACGACTAAATTGACGTCGTTTAGCGGTGTGCAAATTTTGGTAAAGTTTGGATGAAGTGAAAATTTTGAAAAAAAAAAATTTGTTTGCAATTAACGTGAAAATTACATGTACGAAGTCAAAAAACATGAAAATAACAGGTCGCCAAAATGAGCTGATATTTTTAGTATACGACTAAATTGACGTCGTTTAGCGGTGTGCAAATTTTGGTAAAGTTTGGATGAAGTGAAAATTTTGAAAAAAAAATTTGTTTGCAAATAACGTGAAAATTACAAGTCCCAAGTCAAAAAACATGAAAATAACAGGTCGCCAAAATGAGCTGATATTTTTAGTATACGACTAAATTGACGTCGTTTAGCGGTATGCAAATTTTGGTAAAGTTTGGATGAAGTGAAAATTTTGAAAAAAAAAAATTTGTTTGCAAATAACGAAAAAAATTACATGTACCAAGTCAGAAAACATGAAAATAACAGGTCGCCAAAATGAGCTGATATTTTTAGTATACGACTAAATTGACGTCGTTTAGCGGTGTGCAAATTTTGGTAAAGTTTAAATGAAGTGAAAATTTTGAAAAAAAAATTTGTTTGCAAATAACGTGAAAATTACATGTACCAAGTCAAAAAACATGAAAATAACAGGTCACCAAAATGAGCTGATATTTTTAGTATACGACTAAATTGACGTCGTTTAGCGGTGTGCAAATTTTGGTAAAGTTTAGATGAAGTGAAAATTTTGAAAAAAAAATTTGTTGGCAAATAACGTGAAAATTACATGTACCAAGTCAAAAAACATGAAAATAACAGGTCGCCAAAATGAGCTGATATTTTTAGTATACGACTAAATTGACGTCGTTTAGCGGTGTGCAAATTTTGGTACAGTTTGGATAAATTTTAAATTTTGAAAAAAAAATTTGTTTGCAAATAACGTGAAAATTACATGTACAAAGTCAAAAAACATGAAAATTTCAGGTCGCCAAAATGAGCTGATATTTTTAGTATAAGACTTAATTGACGTCGTTTAGCGCTGTGCAAATTTTGATAAAGTTTGGATGAAGTGAAAATTTTGAAAAAAATATTTGTTTGCAAATAACGTGAAAATTACAAGTACCAAGTCAAAAAACATGAAAATAACAGGTCGCCAAAATGAGCTGATATTTTAAGTATACGACTAAATTGACGTCGTTTAGCGGTGTGCAAATTTTGGTAAAGTTTAAATGAAGTGAAAATTTTGAAAAAAAAAAATTTGTTTGCAAATAACGTGAAAATTACATGTACCAAGTCAGAAAACATGAAAATAACAGGTCGCCAAAACAAGCTGATATTTTTAGTATACGACTAAATTCGCGTAGTTTAGCGGTGTGCAAATTTTGGTAAAGTTTGGATGAAGTGAAAATTTTGAAAAAAAAAAATTGTTTGCAAATAACGTGAAAATTACATGTACCAAGTCAAAAAACATGAAAATAACAGGTCGCCAAAATGAGCTGATATTTTTAGTATACAACTTAATTGACGTCGCCTAGCGGTTTGCAAATTTTGGTAAAGTTTGGATGAAGTGAAAATATAAAAAAAAAATTTTTTTGGCAAATAACGTGAAAATTACATGTACCAAGTGAAAAAACATGAAAATAACAGGTCGCCAAAATGAGCTGATATTTTTAGTATAGGACTAAATTGACGTTGTTTAGCGGTGTGCAAATTTTGGTAAAGTTTGGATGAAGCGAAAATTAAAAAAAAAATTTGTTTGCAAATAACGTTAAAATTACAAGTACCAAGTCAAAAAACATGACAATAACAGGTCGCTAAAATAAGCTGATATTTTTAGTATACGACTACATTGACGTCGTTTAGGGGTGTGCAAATTTTATTATAGTTTGGATGAAGTGAAAGTTTTGAAAAAAAAAAATTTGTTTGCAAATAACGTGAAAATTACATGTACCAAGTCAGAAAACATGAAAATAACAGGTCGCCAAAATAAGCTGATATTTTTAGTATACGACTAAATTGACGTCGCTTAGCAGTGTGTAAATTTTGGTACAGTTTGGATAAAGTGAAAATTTTGAAAAATAATATGTTGCAAATAACGTGAAAATTACATGTACCAAGTAAAAAAACATGAAAATAACAGGTCGCCAAAATGAGCTGATATTTTTATTATACGACTAAATTGGCATAGTTAAGCGCTGTGCAAATTTTGGTAAAGTTTGGATGAAGTGAAAATTTTGAAAAAAATATTTGTTTGCAAATAACGTGAAAATTACAAGTATCAAGTCAATAAACATGAAAATAACAGGTCGCCAAAATGTGCTGATATTTTTAGTATACGACTAAATTGACGTCGTTTAGCGGTGTGCAAATTTTGGTAAAGTTTGGATGAAGTGAAAATTTTGAAAAAAAAAATTTGTTTGCAATTAACGTGAAAATTACATGTACGAAGTCAAAAAACATGAAAATAACAGGTCGCCAAAATGAGCTGATATTTTTAGTATACGACTAAATTGACGTCGTTTAGCGGTGTGCAAATTTTGGTAAAGTTTGGATGAAGTGAAAATTTTGAAAAAAAAATTTGTTTGCAAATAACGTGAAAATTACAAGTCCCAAGTCAAAAAACATGAAAATAACAGGTCGCCAAAATGAGCTGATATTTTTAGTATACGACTAAATTGACGTCGTTTAGCGGTATGCAAATTTTGGTAAAGTTTGGATGAAGTGAAAATTTTGAAAAAAAAAAAATTTGTTTGCAAATAACGAAAAAAATTACATGTACCAAGTCAGAAAACATGAAAATAACAGGTCGCCAAAATGAGCTGATATTTTTAGTATACGACTAAATTGACGTCGTTTAGCGGTGTGCAAATTTTGGTAAAGTTTAAATGAAGTGAAAATTTTGAAAAAAAAATTTGTTTGCAAATAACGTGAAAATTACATGTACCAAGTCAAAAAACATGAAAATAACAGGTCACCAAAATGAGCTGATATTTTTAGTATACGACTTAATTGACGTCGTTAAGCGGTGTGCAAATTTTGGTAAAGTTTGGATGAAGTGAAAATTTTGAAAAAAAAAATTTGTTTGCAAATAACGTGAAAATTACAAGTACCAAGTTAAAAAACCCGAAAATAACAGGTACCCAAAATGAGCTGATATTTTTAGTACACGTCAAAATTGACGTCGTTTAGCGGTGTACAAATTTTGGTAAAGTTTGGATGAAGTAAAAATTTTGAAAAAAAAAAATTTGTTTGCAAATAACGTGAAAATTACAAGTACCAAGTCAAAAAACATGAAAATAACAGGTCGCCAAAATAAGCTGATATTTTTAGTATACGACTAAATTGGCGTAGTTTAGCGGTGTGCTAATTTTGGTAAAGTTTAGATGAAGTGAAAATTTTGAAAAAAAAATTTGTTGGCAAATAACGTGAAAATTACATGTACCAAGTCAAAAAACATGAAAATAACAGGTCGCCAAAATGAGCTGATATTTTTAGTATACGACTAAATTGACGTCGTTTAGCGGTGTGCAAATTTTGGTACAGTTTGGATAAATTTTAAATTTTGAAAAAAAAATTTGTTTGCAAATAACGTGAAAATTACATGTACCAAGTCAAAAAACATGAAAATTTCAGGTCGCCAAAATGAGCTGATATTTTTAGTATAAGACTTAATTGACGTCGTTTAGCGCTGTGCAAATTTTGATAAAGTTTGGATGAAGTGAAAATTTTGAAAAAAATATTTGTTTGCAAATAACGTGAAAATTACAAGTACCAAGTCAAAAAACATGAAAATAACAGGTCGCCAAAATGAGCTGATATTTTTAGTATACGACTAAATTGACGTCGTTTAGCGGTGTGCAAATTTTGGTAAAGTTTAAATGAAGTGAAAATTTTGAAAAAAAAAAATTTGTTTGCAAATAACGTGAAAATTACATGTACCAAGTCAAAAAACATGAAAATAACAGGTCGCCAAAATGAGCTGATATTTTTAGTATACGACTAAATTGACGTCGTTTAGCGGTGTACAAATTTTGGTAAAGTTTGGATGAAGTGAAAATTTTGAAAAAAAAAATTTGCTTGCAAATAACGTGAAAATTACAAGTACCAAGTCAAAAAACATGAAAATAACAGGTCGCCAAAATAAGCTGATATTTTTAGTATAAGACTTAATTGACGTCGTTTAGCGCTGTGCAAATTTTGATAAAGTTTGGATGAAGTGAAAATTTTGAAAAAAAATATTTGTTTGCAAATAACGTGAAAATTACAAGTACCAAGTCAAAAAACATGAAAATAACAGGTCGCCAAAATGAGCTGATATTTTTAGTATACGACTAAATTGACGTCGTTTAGCGGTGTGCAAATTTTGGTAAAGTTTAAATGAAGTGAAAGTTTTGAAAAAAAAAATTTGTTTGCAAATAACGTGAAAATTACATGTACCAAGTCAGAAAACATGAAAATAACAGGTCGCCAAAATAAGCTGATATTTTTAGTATACGACTAAATTGACGTCGCTTAGCAGTGTGTAAATTTTGGTACAGTTTGGATAAAGTGAAAATTTTGAAAAATAATATGTTGCAAATAACGTGAAAATTACATGTACCAAGTAAAAAAACATGAAAATAACAGGTCGCCAAAATGAGCTGATATTTTTATTATACGACTAAATTGGCATAGTTAAGCGCTGTGCAAATTTTGGTAAAGTTTGGATGAAGTGAAAATTTTGAAAAAAATATTTGTTTGCAAATAACGTGAAAATTACAAGTATCAAGTCAATAAACATGAAAATAACAGGTCGCCAAAATGTGCTGATATTTTTAGTATACGACTAAATTGACGTCGTTTAGCGGTGTGCAAATTTTGGTAAAGTTTGGATGAAGTGAAAATTTTGAAAAAAAAAAATTTGTTTGCAATTAACGTGAAAATTACATGTACGAAGTCAAAAAACATGAAAATAACAGGTCGCCAAAATGAGCTGATATTTTTAGTATACGACTAAATTGACGTCGTTTAGCGGTGTGCAAATTTTGGTAAAGTTTGGATGAAGTGAAAATTTTGAAAAAAAAATTTGTTTGCAAATAACGTGAAAATTACAAGTCCCAAGTCAAAAAACATGAAAATAACAGGTCGCCAAAATGAGCTGATATTTTTAGTATACGACTAAATTGACGTCGTTTAGCGGTATGCAAATTTTGGTAAAGTTTGGATGAAGTGAAAATTTTGAAAAAAAAAAATTTGTTTGCAAATAACGAAAAAAATTACATGTACCAAGTCAGAAAACATGAAAATAACAGGTCGCCAAAATGAGCTGATATTTTTAGTATACGACTAAATTGACGTCGTTTAGCGGTGTGCAAATTTTGGTAAAGTTTAAATGAAGTGAAAATTTTGAAAAAAAAATTTGTTTGCAAATAACGTGAAAATTACATGTACCAAGTCAAAAAACATGAAAATAACAGGTCACCAAAATGAGCTGAGATTTTTAGTATACGACTTAATTGACGTCGTTAAGCGGTGTGCAAATTTTGGTAAAGTTTGGATGAAGTGAAAATTTTGAAAAAAAAAATTTGTTTGCAAATAACGTGAAAATTACAAGTACCAAGTTAAAAAACCCGAAAATAACAGGTACCCAAAATGAGCTGATATTTTTAGTACACGTCAAAATTGACGTCGTTTAGCGGTGTACAAATTTTGGTAAAGTTTGGATGAAGTAAAAATTTTGAAAAAAAAAAATTTGTTTGCAAATAACGTGAAAATTACAAGTACCAAGTCAAAAAACATGAAAATAACAGGTCGCCAAAATAAGCTGATATTTTTAGTATACGACTAAATTGGCGTAGTTTAGCGGTGTGCTAATTTTGGTAAAGTTTAGATGAAGTGAAAATTTTGAAAAAAAAATTTGTTGGCAAATAACGTGAAAATTACATGTACCAAGTCAAAAAACATGAAAATAACAGGTCGCCAAAATGAGCTGATATTTTTAGTATACGACTAAATTGACGTCGTTTAGCGGTGTGCAAATTTTGGTACAGTTTGGATAAATTTTAAATTTTGAAAAAAAAATTTGTTTGCAAATAACGTGAAAATTACATGTACCAAGTCAAAAAACATGATAATTTCAGGTCGCCAAAATGAGCTGATATTTTTAGTATAAGACTTAATTGACGTCGTTTAGCGCTGTGCAAATTTTGATAAAGTTTGGATGAAGTGAAAATTTTGAAAAAAATATTTGTTTGCAAATAACGTGAAAATTACAAGTACCAAGTCAAAAAACATGAAAATAACAGGTCGCCAAAATGAGCTGATATTTTTAGTATACGACTAAATTGACGTCGTTTAGCGGTGTGCAAATTTTGGTAAAGTTTAAATGAAGTGAAAATTTTGAAAAAAAAAAATTTGTTTGCAAATAACGTGAAAATTACATGTACCAAGTCAAAAAACATGAAAATAACAGGTCGCCAAAATGAGCTGATATTTTTAGTATACGACTAAATTGACGTCGTTTAGCGGTGTACAAATTTTGGTAAAGTTTGGATGAAGTGAAAATTTTGAAAAAAAAAATTTGTTTGCAAATAACGTGAAAATTACAAGTACCAAGTCAAAAAACATGAAAATAACAGGTCGCCAGAATAAGCTGATATTTTTAGTATACGTTTAAATGGACGTTGTTTAGCGGTGTGCAAATTTTGATAAAGTTTGGATGAAGTGAAAATTTAAAAAAAAATTTGTTTGCAAATAACGTGAAAATTACATGTAACAAGTCAAAAAACATGAAATTAACAGGTCGCCAAAATGAGCTGATATTTTTAGTATACGACTAAATTGACGTCGTTAAGCGGTACGCAAATTTTGGAAAAGTTTGGATGAAGTGAAAATTTAAAAAAAAAAAATTTGTTTTCAAATAACGTGAAAATTACAAGTACCAAGTCAAAAAATATGAAAATAACAGGTCGCCAAAATGAGCTGATATTTTTAGTATACGACTAAATTGACGTCGTTTAGCGGTGAGCAAATTTTGGTAAAGTTTGGATGAAGTGAAAATTTTGAAAAAAAAAATTTGTTTGCAAATAACGTGAAAATTACATGTACCAAGTCAAAAAACATGAAAATAACAGGTCGCCAAAATGAGCTGATATTTTTAGTATACGACTAAATTCGCGTAGTTTAGCGGTGTGCAAATTTTGGTAAAGTTTGGATGAAGTGAAAATTTTGAAAAAAAAATTGTTTGCAAATAATGTGAAAATTACATGTACCAAGTCAAAAAACATGAAAATAACAGGTCGCCAAAATGAGCAAATTTTTTTAGTATACGACTAAATTGACGCCGTTTAGCGGTATGCAAATTTTGGTAAAGTTTGGATGAAGTGAAAATTTAAAAAAAAAAAATTTGTTTGCAAATAACGTGAAAATTACATGTACCAAGTCAAAAAACATGAAAATAACAGGTCGCCAAAATGAGCTGATATTTTTAGTATACGACTAAATTGACGTCGTTTAGCGGTGTGCAAATTTTGGTACAGTTTGGATAAATTTTAAATTTTGAAAAAAAAATTTGTTTGCAAATAACGTGAAAATTACATGTACCAAGTCAAAAAACATGATAATTTCAGGTCGCCAAAATGAGCTGATATTTTTAGTATAAGACTTAATTGACGTCGTTTAGCGCTGTGCAAATTTTGATAAAGTTTGGATGAAGTGAAAATTTTGAAAAAAATATTTGTTTGCAAATAACGTGAAAATTACAAGTACCAAGTCAAAAAACATGAAAATAACAGGTCGCCAAAATGAGCTGATATTTTTAGTATACGACTAAATTGACGTCGTTTAGCGGTGTGCAAATTTTGGTAAAGTTTAAATGAAGTGAAAATTTTGAAAAAAAAAAATTTGTTTGCAAATAACGTGAAAATTACATGTACCAAGTCAAAAAACATGAAAATAACAGGTCGCCAAAATGAGCTGATATTTTTAGTATACGACTAAATTGACGTCGTTTAGCGGTGTACAAATTTTGGTAAAGTTTGGATGAAGTGAAAATTTTGAAAAAAAAAATTTGTTTGCAAATAACGTGAAAATTACAAGTACCAAGTCAAAAAACATGAAAATAACAGGTCGCCAAAATAAGCTGATATTTTTAGTATACGTTTAAATGGACGTTGTTTAGCGGTGTGCAAATTTTGATAAAGTTTGGATGAAGTGAAAATTTAAAAAAAAATTTGTTTGCAAATAACGTGAAAATTACATGTAACAAGTCAAAAAACATGAAATTAACAGGTCGCCAAAATGAGCTGATATTTTTAGTATACGACTAAATTGACGTCGTTAAGCGGTACGCAAATTTTGGAAAAGTTTGGATGAAGTGAAAATTTAAAAAAAAAAAATTTGTTTTCAAATAACGTGAAAATTACAAGTACCAAGTCAAAAAATATGAAAATAACAGGTCGCCAAAATGAGCTGATATTTTTAGTATACGACTAAATTGACGTCGTTTAGCGGTGAGCAAATTTTGGTAAAGTTTGGATGAAGTGAAAATTTTGAAAAAAAAAATTTGTTTGCAAATAACGTGAAAATTACATGTACCAAGTCAAAAAACATGAAAATAACAGGTCGCCAAAATGAGCTGATATTTTTAGTATACGACTAAATTCGCGTAGTTTAGCGGTGTGCAAATTTTGGTAAAGTTTGGATGAAGTGAAAATTTTGAAAAAAAAATTGTTTGCAAATAATGTGAAAATTACATGTACCAAGTCAAAAAACATGAAAATAACAGGTCGCCAAAATGAGCAAATTTTTTTAGTATACGACTAAATTGACGCCGTTTAGCGGTATGCAAATTTTGGTAAAGTTTGGATGAAGTGAAAATTTAAAAAAAAAAAATTTGTTTGCAAATAACGTGAAAATTACATGTAACAAGTCAAAAAACATGAAAATAACAGGTCGCCAAAATGAGCTGATATTTTTAGTATACGACTAAATTGACGTCGTTAAGCGGTACGCAAATTTTGGAAAAGTTTGGGTGAAGTGAAAATTTTGAAAAAAAAATTTGTTTTCAAATAACGTGAAAATTACAAGTACCAAGTCAAAAAATATGAAAATAACAGGTCGCCAAAATGAGCTGATATTTTTAGTATACGACTAAATTGACGTCGTTTAGCGGTGAGCAAATTTTGGTAAAGTTTGGATGAAGTGAAAATTTTGAAAAAAAAATTTGTTTGCAAATAACGTGAAAATTACATGTACCAAGTCAAAAAACATGAAAATAACAGGTCGCCAAAATGAGCTGATATTTTTAGTATACGACTAAATTCGCGTAGTTTAGCGGTGTGCAAATTTTGGTAAAGTTTGGATGAAGTGAAAATTTTGAAAAAAAAAATTGTTTGCAAATAACGTGCAAATTACATGTACCAAGTCAAAAAACATGAAAATAACAGGTCGCCAAAATGAGCTGATATTTTTAGTATACAACTTAATTGACGTCGCCTAGCGGTTTGCAAATTTTGGTAAAGTTTGGATGAAGTGAAAATTTAAAAAAAAAAATTTTTTTGCAAATAACGTGAAAATTACATGTACCAAGTGAAAAAACATGAAAATAACAGGTCGCCAAAATGAGCTGATATTTTTAGTATAGGACTAAATTGACGTTGTTTAGCGGTGTGCAAATTTTGGTAAAGTTTGGATGAAGCGAAAATTAAAAAAAAAATTTGTTTGCAAATAACGTTAAAATTACAAGTACCAAGTCAAAAAACATGACAATAACAGGTCGCTAAAATAAGCTGATATTTTTAGTATACGACTACATTGACGTCGTTTAGGGGTGTGCAAATTTTATTATAGTTTGGATGAAGTGAAAGTTTTGAAAAAACAAAATTTGTTTGCAAATAACGTGAAAATTACATGTACCAAGTCAGAAAACATGAAAATAACAGGTCGCCAAAATAAGCTGATATTTTTAGTATACGACTAAATTGACGTCGTTTAGCAGTGTGTAAATTTTGGTACAGTTTGGATAAAGTGAAAATTTTGAAAAATAATATGTTGCAAATAACGTGAAAATTACATGTACCAAGTAAAAAAACATGAAAATAACAGGTCGCCAAAATGAGCTGATATTTTTATTATACGACTAATATGGCATAGTTAAGCGCTGTGCAAATTTTGGTAAAGTTTGGATGAAGTGAAAATTTTGAAAAAAATATTTGTTTGCAAATAACGTGAAAATTACAAGTATCAAGTCAATAAACATGAAAATAACAGGTCGCCAAAATGAGCTGATATTTTTAGTATACGACTAAATTGACGTCGTTTAGCGGTGTGCAAGTTTTGGTAAAGTTTGGATGAAGTGAAAATTTTGAAAAAAAAAAATTTGTTTGCAATTAACGTGAAAATTACATGTACCAAGTCAAAAAACATGAAAATAACAGGTCGCCAAAATGAGCTGATATTTTTAGTATACGACTAAATTGACGTCGTTTAGCGGTGTGCAAATTTTGGTAAAGTTTGGATGAAGTGAAAATTTTGAAAAAAAAATTTGTTTGCAAATAACGTGAAAATTACAAGTCCCAAGTCAAAAAACATGAAAATAAAAGGTCGCCAAAATGAGCTGATATTTTTAGTATACGACTAAATTGACGTCGTTTAGCGGTATGCAAATTTTGGTAAAGTTTGGATGAAGTGAAAATTTTGAAAAAAAAAATTTGTTTGCAAATAACGAAAAAAATTACATGTACCAAGTCAGAAAACATGAAAATAACAGGTTGCCAAAATGAGCTGATATTTTTAGTATACGACTAAATTGACGTCGTTTAGCGGTGAGCAAATTTTGGTAAAGTTTAAATGAAGTGAAAATTTTGAAAAAAAAATTTGTTTGCAAATAACGTGAAAATTACATGTACCAAGTCAAAAAACATGAAAATAACAGGTCACCAAATTGAGCTGATATTTTTAGTATACGACTTAATTGACGTCGTTAAGCGGTGTGCAAATTTTGGTAAAGTTTGGATGAAGTGAAAATTTTGAAAAAAAAAATTTGTTTGCAAATAACGTGAAAATTACAAGTACCAAGTTAAAAAACCCGAAAATAACAGGTACCCAAAATGAGCTGATATTTTTAGTACACGTCAAAATTGACGTCGTTAAGCGGTGTACAAATTTTGGTAAAGTTTGGATGAAGTGAAAATTTTGAAAAAAAAAATTTTGTTTGCAAATAACGTGAAAATTACAAGTACCAAGTCAAAAAACATGAAAATAACAGGTCGCCAAAATAAGCTGATATTTTTAGTATACGACTAAATTGGCGTAGTTTAGCGGTGTGCTAATTTTGGTAAAGTTTAGATGAAGTGAAAATTTTGAAAAAAAATTTGTTGGCAAATAACGTGAAAATTACATGTACCAAGTCAAAAAACATGAAAATAACAGGTCGCCAAAATGAGCTGATATTTTTAGTATACGACTAAATTGACGTCGTTTAGCGGTGTGCAAATTTTGGTACAGTTTGGATAAATTTAAAATTTTGAAAAAAAAATTTGTTTGCAAATAACGTGAAAATTACATGTACCAAGTCAAAAAACATGAAAATAACAGGTCGCCAAAATGAGCTGATATTTTTAGTATAAGACTTAATTGACGTCGTTTAGCGCTTTGCAAATTTTGATAAAGTTTGGATGAAGTGAAAATTTTGAAAAAAATATTTGTTTGCAAATAACGTGAAAATTACAAGTACCAAGTCAAAAAACATGAAAATAACAGGTCGCCAAAATGAGCTGATATTTTTAGTATACGACTAAATTGACGTCGTTTAGCGGTGTGCAAGTTTTGGTAAAGTTTAAATGAAGTGAAAATTTTGAAAAAAAAAATTGTTTGCAAATAATGTGAAAATTACATGTACCAAGTCAAAAAACATGAAAATAACAGGTCGCCAAAATGAGCTGATATTTTTAGTATACAACTTAATTGACGTCGCTTAGCGGTTTGCAAATTTTGGTAAAGTTTGGATGAAGTGAAAATTTAAAAAAAAATTTTTGTTGCAAATAACGTGAAAATTACATGTACCCAGTGAAAAAACATGAAAATAACAGGTCGCCAAAATGAGCTGATATTTTTAATATACGACTAAATTGACGTTGTTTAGCGGTGTGCAAGTTTTGGTAAAGTTTGGATGAAGCGAAAATTAAAAAAAAAATTGTTTGCAAATAACGTTAAAATTACAAGTACCAAGTCAAAAAACATGACAATAACAGGTCGCCAAAATAAGCTGATATTTTTAGTATACGACTACATTGACGTCGTTTAGGGGTGTGCAAATTTTATTATAGTTTGGATGAAGTGAAAATTTTGAAAAAAAAATTTGTTTGCAAATAACGTGAAAATTACATGTACCAAGTCAGAAAACATGAAAATAACAGGTCGCCAAAATAAGCTGATATTTTTAGTATACGACTAAATTGACGTCATTTAGCAGTGTGTAAATTTTGGTACAGTTTGGATAAAGTGAAAATTTTGAAAAATAATATGTTGCAAATAACGTGAAAATTACATGTACCAAGTAAAAAAACATGAAAATAACAGGTCGCGAAAATGAGCTGATATTTTTATTATACGACTAAATTGGCATAGTTAAGCGCTGTGCAAATTTTGGTAAAGTTTGGATGAAGTGAAAATTTTGAAAAAAATATTTGTTTGCAAATAACGTGAAAATTACAAGTATCAAGTCAATAAACATGAAAATAACAGGTTGCCAAAATGAGCTGATATTTTTAGTATACGACTAAATTGACGTCGTTTAGCGGTGTGCAAATTTTGGTAAAGTTTGGATGAAGTGAAAATTTTGAAAAAAAAAATTTGTTTGCAATTAACGTGAAAATTACATGTACCAAGTCAAAAAACATGAAAATAACAGGTCGCCAAAATGAGCTGATATTTTTAGTATACGACTAAATTGACGTCGTTTAGCGGTGTGCAAATTTTGGTAAAGTTTGGATGAAGTGAAAATTTTGAAAAAAAAAAATTTTTTGCAAATAACGTGAAAATTACATGTACCAAGTCAGAAAACATGAAAATAACAGGTCGCCAAAATGAGCTGATATTTTTAGTATACGACTAAATTGACGTCGTTTAGCGGTGTGCAAATTTTGGTACAGTTTGGATAAATTTAAAATTTAAAAAAAAAAATTTGTTTGCAAATAACGTGAAAATTACATGTACCAAGTCAAAAAACATGAAAATAACAGGTCGCCAAAATGAGCTGATATTTTTAGTATACGACTAAATTCGCGAAGTTTAGCGGTGTGCAAATTTTGGTAAAGTTTGGATGAAGTGAAAATTTTGAAAAAAAAAAATTGTTTGCAAATAATGTGAAAATTACATGTACCAAGTCAAAAAACATGAAAATAACAGGTCGCCAAAATGAGCTGATATTTTTAGTATACAACTTAATTGACGTCGCTTAGCGGTTTGCAAATTTTGGTAAAGTTTGGATGAAGTGAAAATTTTGAAAAAAATATTTGTTTGCAAATAACGTGAAAATTACAAGTATCAAGTCAATAAACATGAAAATAACAGGTTGCCAAAATGAGCTGATATTTTTAGTATACGACTAAATTGACGTCGTTTAGCGGTGTGCAAATTATGGTAAAGTTTGGATGAAGTGAAAATTTTGAAAAAAAAAATTTGTTTGCAATTAACGTGAAAATTACATGTACCAAGTCAAAAAACATGAAAATAACAGGTCGCCAAAATGAGCTGATATTTTTAGTATACGACTAAATTGACGTCGTTTAGCGGTGTGCAAATTTTGGTAAAGTTTGGATGAAGTGAAAATTTTGAAAAAAAAAATTTGTTTGCAAATAACGTGAAAATTACATGTACCAAGTCAGAAAACATGAAAATAACAGGTCGCCAAAATGAGCTGATATTTTTAGTATACGACTTAATTGACGTCGTTTAGCGGTGTGCAAATTTTGGTAAAGTTTGGATGAAGAGAAAATTTTGAAAAAAAAAATTTGTTTGCAAATAACGTGAAAATTACAAGTACCAAGTTAAAAAACATTAAAATAACAGGTAGCCAAAATGAGCTGATATTTTTAGTACACGTCCAAATTGGCGTAGTTTAGCGGTGTGCTAATTTTGGTAAAGTTTGGATGAAGTGAAAATTTAAAAAAAAAATTTTTTTGCAAATAACGTGAAAATTACATGTACCAAGTGAAAAAACATGAAAATAACAGGTCGCCAAAATGAGCTGATATTTTTAATATACGACTAAATTGACGTTGTTTAGCGGTGTGCAAATTTTGGTAAAGTTTGGATGAAGCGAAAATTAAAAAAAAAAATTGTTTGCAAATAACGTTAAAATTACAAGTACCAAGTCAAAAAACATGACAATAACAGGTCGCCAAAATAAGCTGATATTTTTAGTATACGACTACATTGACGTCGTTTAGGGGTGTGCAAATTTTATTATAGTTTGGATGAAGTGAAAATTTTGAAAAAAAAATTTGTTTGCAAATAACGTGAAAATTACATGTACCAAGTCAGAAAACATGAAAATAACAGGTCGCCAAAATAAGCTGATATTTTTAGTATACGACTAAATTGACGTCATTTAGCAGTGTGTAAATTTTGGTACAGTTTGGATAAAGTGAAAATTTTGAAAAATAATATGTTGCAAATAACGTGAAAATTACATGTACCAAGTAAAAAAACATGAAAATAACAGGTCGCGAAAATGAGCTGATATTTTTATTATACGACTAAATTGGCATAGTTAAGCGCTGTGCAAATTTTGGTAAAGTTTGGATGAAGTGAAAATTTTGAAAAAAATATTTGTTTGCAAATAACGTGAAAATTACAAGTATCAAGTCAATAAACATGAAAATAACAGGTTGCCAAAATGAGCTGATATTTTTAGTATACGACTAAATTGACGTCGTTTAGCGGTGTGCAAATTTTGGTAAAGTTTGGATGAAGTGAAAATTTTGAAAAAAAAAATTTGTTTGCAATTAACGTGAAAATTACATGTACCAAGTCAAAAAACATGAAAATAACTGGTCGCCAAAATGAGCTGATATTTTTAGTATACGACTAAATTGACGTCGTTTAGCGGTGTGCAAATTTTGGTAAAGTTTGGATGAAGTGAAAATTTTGAAAAAAAAAATTTGTTTGCAAATAACGTGAAAATTACATGTACCAAGTCAGAAAACATGAAAATAACAGGTCGCCAAAATGAGCTGATATTTTTAGTATACGACTAAATTGACGTCGTTTAGCGGTGTGCAAATTTTGGTAAAGTTTGGATAAAGTGAAAATATTGAAAAAAAAATTTGTTTGCAAATAACGTGAAAATTACATGTACCAAGTCAAAAAACATGAAAATAACAGGTCACCAAAATGAGCTGATATTTTTAGAATACGACTAAATTGACGTCGTTTAGCGGTGTGCAAATTTTGGTAAAGTTTGGATGAAGTGAAAATTTTGAAAAAAAAAAAATTTGATTGCAAATAACGTGAAAATTACATGTACCAAGTCAAAAAACATGAAAATAACAGGTCACCAAAATGAGCTGATATTTTTAGTATACGACTTAATTGACGTCGTTTAGCGGTGTGCAAATTTTGGTAAAGTTTGGATGAAGTGAAAATTTTGAAAAAAAAAATTTGTTTGCAAATAACGTGAAAATTACAAGTACCAAGTTAAAAAACATTAAAATAACAGGTAGCCAAAATGAGCTGATATTTTTAGTACACGTCCAAATTGGCGTAGTTTAGCGGTGTGCTAATTTTGGTAAAGTTTAGATGAAGTGAAAATTTTGAAAAAAAAATTTGTTGGCAAATAACGTGAAAATTACATGTACCAATTCAAAAAACATGAAAATAACAGGTCGCCAAAATGAGCTGATATTTTTAGTATACGACTAAATTGACGTCGTTTAGCGGTGTGCAAATTTTGGTACAGTTTGGATAAATTTAAAATTTAAAAAACAAATTTGTTTGCAAATAACGTGAAAATTACATGTACCAAGTCAAAAAACATGAAAATAACAGGTCGCCAAAATGAGCTGATATTTTTAGTATACGACTAAATTGACGTCGTTTAGCGGTGTGCAAATTTTGGTAAAGTTTGGATGAAGTGAAAATTTTGAAAAAAAATTTGTTTGCAAATAACGTGAAAATTACATGTACCAAGTCAAAAAACATGAAAATAACAGGTCGCCAAAATGAGCTGATATTTTTAGTATACGACTAAATTGGCGTAGTTAAGCGGTGTGCAAATGTTGGTAAAGTTTGGATGAAGTGAAAATTTTGAAAAAAAATTTGTTTGCAAATAACGTGAAAATTACATGTACCAAGTCAAAAAACATGAAAATAACACGTCGCTAAAATGAGCTGATATTTTTAGTATACGACTAAATTGGCGTAGTTTAGCGGTGTGCAAATTTTGTTAAAGTTTGGATGAAGTGAAAATGTTGAAAAAAAATTTGTTTGCAAATAACGTGAAAATTACATGTACCAAGTCAGAAAACATGAAAATAACAGGTCGCCAAAATAAGCTGATATTTTTAGTATACGACTTAATTGACGTAGTTTAGCGGTGTGCAAATTTTGGTAAAGTTTAGATGAAGTGAAAATTTTGAAAAAAAAAGTTGTTTGCAAATAACGTGAAAATTACATGTACAAAGTCAAAAAACATGAAAATTAACAGGTCGCCAAAATGAGCTGATATTTTTAGTATACGACTAAATTGGCGTAGTTTAGCGGTGTGCAAATTTTGGTAAAGTTTAGATGCAGTGAAAATTTGGAAAAAAATTTGTTTGCAAATAACGTGAAAATTACATGTACCAAGTCAAAAAACATGAAAATAACAGGTCGCCAAAATGAGCTGATATTTTTAGTGTACGACTAAATTGACGTCGTTTGGCGGTGTGCAACTTTTGGTAAAGTTTGGATGAAGTGAAAATTTTGAAAAAAAAAAAATTTTGCAAATAACGTGAAAATTACAAGTACCAAGTCAAAAAACATGTAAATAACAGGTCGCCAAAATGAGCTGATATTTTTAGTATAAGACTTAATTGACGTCGTTTTGCGGTGTGCAAATTTTGGTAAAGTTTGGATGAAGTGAAAATTTTGAAACAAAATTTGTTTGCAAATAACGTGAAAATTACAAGTACCAAGTCAAAAAACATGTAAATAACAGGTCGCCAAAATGAGCTGATATTTTTAGTATACGACTAAATTGGCGTAGTTTAGCGGTGTGCAAATTTTGGTAAAGTTTAGATGCAGTGAAAATTTGGAAAAAAATTTGTTTGCAAATAACGTGAAAATTACATGTACCAAGTCAAAAAACATGAAAATAACAGGTCGCCAAAATGAGCTGATATTTTTAGTGTACGACTAAATTGACGTCGTTTGGCGGTGTGCAACTTTTGGTAAAGTTTGTTTGAAGTGAAAATTTTGAAAAAAAAAAAAATTTTGCAAATAACGTGAAAATTACATGTACCAAGTCAAAAAACATGTACATAACAGGTCGCCAAAATGAGCTGATATTTTTAGTATAAGACTTAATTGACGTCGTTTAGCGGTGTGCAAATTTTGGTAAAGTTTGGATGAAGTGAAAATTTTGAAACAAAATTTGTTTGCAAATAACGTGAAAATTACATGTACCAAGTAAAAAAACATGAAAATAACAGGTCGCCAAAATGAGCTGATATTTTTAGTATACGACTAAATTGACGTCGTTTAGCGGTTTGCAAATTTTTGTAAAGTTTGGATGAAGTGAAAATTTTGAAAAAAAAATTTGTTTGAAAATAACGTGAAAAGTACAAGTACCAAGTCAAAAAACATGAAAATAACAAGTCGCCAAAATGAGCTGATATTTTTAGTATACGACTAAATTGACGTCTTTTAGCGGTGTGCAAATTTTGGTAAAGTTTGGATGAAGTGAAAATTTGGAAAAAAAATTTGTTTGCAAATAACGTGAAAATTACATGTGCCAAGTCAAAAAACATGAAAATAACAGGTCGCCAAAATGAGCTGATATTTTTAATATACGACTAAATTGACGTCTTTTAGCGGTTTGCAAATTTTGGTAAAGTTTGGGTGAAGTAAAAATTAAAAAAAAATTTGTTTGCAAATAACGTTAAAATTACATGTACCAAGTCAAAAAACATGAAAATAACAGGTCGCCAAAATGAGCTGATATTTTGAATATACGACTAAATTGACGTCGTTTAGGGGTGTGCAAATTTTGGTACAGTTTGGATAAATTTAAAATTTTGAAAAAAAAAATTTGTTTGCAAATAACGTGAAAATTACATGTACCAAGTCAAAAAACATGAAAATAACAGGTCGCCAAAATGAGCTGAAATTTTTAGTATACGACTAAATTGACGTCGTTTAGCGGTGTGCAAATTTTGGTAAAGTTTGGATGAAGTGAAAATTTTGAAAAAAAATTTGTTTGCAAATAACGTGAAAATTACATGTACCAAGTCAAAAAACATGAAAATAACAGGTCGCCAAAATGAGGTGATATTTTTAGTATACGACTAAATTGGCGTAGTTAAGCGGTGTGCAAATTTTGTTAAAGTTTGGATGAAGTGAAAATTTGGAAAAAAAAATTTGTTTGCAAATAACGTGAAAATTACATGTACCAAGTCAAAAAACATGAAAATAACAGGTCGCCAAAATGAGCTGATATTTTTAGTATACGACTAAATTGACGTCGTTTGGCGGTGTGCAACTTTTGGTAAAGTTTGGATGAAGTGCAAATTTTGAAAAAAAAATTTTTTGCAAATAACGTGAAAATTACAAGTACCAAGTCAAAAAACATGAAAATAACAGGTCGCCAAAATGAGCTGATATTTTTAATATACGACTAAATTGACGTCTTTTAGCGGTTTGCAAATTTTGGTAAAGTTTGGATGAAGTAAAAATTAAAAAAAAATTTGTTTGCAAATAACGTTAAAATTACATGTACCAAGTCAAAAAACATGAAAATAACGGGTCGCCAAACTGAGCTGATATTTTTAGTATGCGACTAAATTGACGTCGTTTAGGGGTGTGCAAATTTTGGTACAGTTTAGATAAATTTAAAATTTTGAAAAAAAAAATTTGTTTGCAAATAACGTGAAAATTACATGTACCAAGTCAAAAAACATGAAAATAACAGGTCGCCAAAATGAGCTGATATTTTTAGTGTACGACTAAATTGACGTCGTTTGGCGGTGTGCAACTTTTGGTAAAGTTTGGATGAAGTGAAAATTTTGAAAAAAAAAAAAATTTTGCAAATAACGTGAAAATTACATGTACCAAGTCAAAAAACATGTACATAACAGGTCGCCAAAATGAGCTGATATTTTTAGTATAAGACTTAATTGACGTCGTTTAGCGGTGTGCAAATTTTGGTAAAGTTTGGATGAAGTGAAAATTTTGAAACAAAATTTGTTTGCAAATAACGTGAAAATTACATGTACCAAGTCAAAAAACATGAAAATAACAGGTCGCCAAAATGAGCTGATATTTTTAATATACGACTAAATTGACGTCTTTTAGCGGTTTGCAAATTTTGGTAAAGTTTGGGTGAAGTAAAAATTAAAAAAAAATTTGTTTGCAAATAACGTTAAAATTACATGTACCAAGTCAAAAAACATGAAAATAACAGGTCGCCAAAATGAGCTGATATTTTGAATATACGACTAAATTGACGTCGTTTAGGGGTGTGCAAATTTTGGTACAGTTTGGATAAATTTAAAATTTTGAAAAAAAAAATTTGTTTGCAAATAACGTGAAAATTACATGTACCAAGTCAAAAAACATGAAAATAACAGGTCGCCAAAATGAGGTGATATTTTTAGTATACGACTAAATTGGCGTAGTTAAGCGGTGTGCAAATTTTGTTAAAGTTTGGATGAAGTGAAAATTTGGAAAAAAAAATTTGTTTGCAAATAACGTGAAAATTACATGTACCAAGTCAAAAAACATGAAAATAACAGGTCGCCAAAATGAGCTGATATTCTTAGTATACGACTAAATTGACGTCGTTTGGCGGTGTGCAACTTTTGGTAAAGTTTGGATGAAGTGAAAATTTTGAAAAAAAAATTTTTTGCAAATAACGTGAAAATTACAAGTACCAAGTCAAAAAACATGAAAATAACAGGTCGCCAAAATGAGCTGATATTTTTAATATACGACTAAATTGACGTCTTTTAGCGGTTTGCAAATTTTGGTAAAGTTTGGATGAAGTAAAAATTAAAAAAAAATTTGTTTGCAAATAACGTTAAAATTACATGTACCAAGTCAAAAAACATGAAAATAACGGGTCGCCAAACTGAGCTGATATTTTTAGTATGCGACTAAATTGACGTCGTTTAGGGGTGTGCAAATTTTGGTACAGTTTAGATAAATTTAAAATTTTGAAAAAAAAAATTTGTTTGCAAATAACGTGAAAATTACATGTACCAAGTCAAAAAACATGAAAATAACAGGTCGCCAAAATGAGCTGATATTTTTAGTGTACGACTAAATTGACGTCGTTTGGCGGTGTGCAACTTTTGGTAAAGTTTGGATGAAGTGAAAATT
Source organism: Tachina grossa (assembly GCA_949987645.1). Taxonomy (NCBI): domain Eukaryota; kingdom Metazoa; phylum Arthropoda; class Insecta; order Diptera; family Tachinidae; genus Tachina; species Tachina grossa. The sequence continues at coordinate 16,001,155 of OX465279.1, read as the reverse complement.
TTGAAAAAAAAAAAAATTTTGCAAATAACGTGAAAATTACATGTACCAAGTCAAAAAACATGTACATAACAGGTCGCCAAAATGAGCTGATATTTTTAGTATAAGACTTAATTGACGTCGTTTAGCGGTGTGCAAATTTTGGTAAAGTTTGGATGAAGTGAAAATTTTGAAACAAAATTTGTTTGCAAATAACGTGAAAATTACATGTACCAAGTCAAAAAACATGAAAATAACAGGTCGCCAAAATGAGCTGATATTTTTAGTATACGACTAAATTGACGTCGTTTGGTGGTTTGCAAATTTTTGTAGAGTTTGGATGAAGTGAAAATTTTGAAAAAAAAAATTTGTTTGAAAATAACGTGAAAAGTACAAGTACCAAGTCAAAAAACATGAAAATAACATGTCGCCCAAATGAGCTGATATTTTTAGTATACGACTAAATTGACGTCGTTTAGCGGTGTGCAAATTTTGGTAAAGTTTGGATGAAGTGAAAATTTTGAAAAAAAATTTGCTTGCAAATAACGTGAAAATTACATGTACCAAGTCAAAAAACATGAAAATAACAGGTCGCCAAAATGAGCTGATATTTTTAATATACGACTAAATTGACGTCTTTTAGCGGTTTGCAAATTTTGGTAAAGTTTGGATGAAGTAAAAATTAAAAAAAAATTTGTTTGCAAATAACGTTAAAATTACATGTACCAAGTCAAAAAACATGAAAATAACGGGTCGCCAAACTGAGCTGATATTTTTAGTATGCGACTAAATTGACGTCGTTTAGGGGTGTGCAAATTTTGGTACAGTTTAGATAAATTTAAAATTTTGAAAAAAAAAATTTGTTTGCAAATAACGTGAAAATTACATGTACCAAGTCAAAAAACATGAAAATAACAGGTCGCCAAAATGAGCTGATATTTTTAGTATACGACTAAATTGACGTCGTTTAGCGGTGTGCAAATTTTGGTAAAGTTTGGATGAAGTGAATATTTTGAAAAAAAATTTGTTTGCAAATAACGTGAAAATTACATGTACCAAGTCAAAAAACATGAAAATAACAGGTCGCCAAAATGAGCTGATATTTTTAGTATACGACTAAATTGGCGTAGTTAAGCGGTGTGCAAATTTTGGTAAAGTTTAGATGAAGTGAAAATTTTAAAAAAAAATTTGTTTGCAAATAATGTGAAAATTACATGTACCAAGTCAAAAAACATGAAAATAACAGGTCGCTAAAATGAGCTGATATTTTTAGTATACGACTAAATTGACGTCGTTTAGCGGTGTGCAAATTTTGGTAAAGTTTGGATGAAGTGAAAATTTAAAAAAAAAAATTTGTTTGCAAATAACGTGAAAATTACATGTACCAAGTCAGAAAACCTGAAAATAACAGGTCGCCAAAATAAGCTGATATTTTTAGTATACGACTAAATTGACGTCGTTTAGCGGTGTGCAAATTTTGGTACAGTTTGGATAAAGTGAAAATTTTGAAAAAAAAATTTGTTTGCAAATAACGCGAAAATTACATGTACCAAGTCAAAAAACATGAAAATAACAGGTCGCCAAAATGAGCTGATATTTTTAGTATACAACTAAATTGGCGTAGTTTAGCGGTGTGCAAATTTTGGTAAAGTTTAGATGAAGTGAAAATTTTGAAAAAAAAAATTGTTTGCAAATAACGTGAAAATTATATGTACCAAGTCAAAAAACATGAAAATAACAGGTCGCCAAAATGAGCTGATATTTTTAGTATACGACTAAATTGGCATAGTTAAGCGCTGTGCAAATTTTGGTAAAGTTTGGATAAAGTGAAAATTTTGAAAAAAATATTTGTTTGCAAATAACGTGAAATTTACAAGTACCAAGTCAGAAAACATGAAAATAACAGGTCGCCAAAACAAGCTGATATTTTTAGTGTACGACTAAATTGACGTCGTTTAGCAGTGTGCAAATTTTGGTACAGTTTGGATAAAGTGAAAATTTTGAAAAATAATATGTTTGCAAATAACGTGAAAATTACATGTACCAAGTCAAAAAACATGAAAATAACAGGTCGCCAATATGAGCTGATATTTTTAGTATACGACTAAATTGGCATTGTTAAGCGCTGTGCAAATTTTGGTAAGGTTTGGATGAAGTGAAAATTTTGAAAAAAATATTTGTTTGCAAATAACGTGAAAATTACAAGTACCAAGTCAAAAAACTTGAAAATAACAGGTCGCCTAAATGAGCTGATATTTTGAGTATACGACTAAATTGACGTCGTTTAGCGGTGTTCAAATTTTGGTAAAGTTTGGATGAAGTGAAAATTTTGAAAAAAAAATTTGTTTGCAAATAACGTGAAAATTACATGTACCAAGTCAAAAAACATGAAAATAACAGGTCGCCAAAATGAGCTGATATTTTTAGTATACGACTAAATTGACGTCGTTTAGCGGTATGCAAATTTTGGTAAAATTTGGATGAAGTGAAAATTTTGAAAAAAAAAATTTGTTTGCAAATAACGTGAAAATTACATGTACCAAGTCAAAAAACATGAAAATAACAGGTCGCCAATATGAGCTGATATTTTTAGTATACGACTAAATTGGCATTGTTAAGCGCTGTGCAAATTTTGGTAAGGTTTGGATGAAGTGAAAATTTTGAAAAAAATATTTGTTTGCAAATAACGTGAAAATTACAAGTACCAAGTCAAAAAACTTGAAAATAACAGGTCGCCTAAATGAGCTGATATTTTTAGTATACGACTAAATTGACGTCGTTTAGCGGTGTTCAAATTTTGGTAAAGTTTGGATGAAGTGAAAATTTTGAAAAAAAAAATTTGTTTGCAAATAACGTGAAAATTACATGTACCAAGTCAAAAAACATGAAAATAACAGGTCGCCAAAATGAGCTGATATTTTTAGTATACAACTAAATTGACGTCGTTTAGCGGTATGCAAATTTTGGTAAAATTTGGATGAAGTGAAAATTTTGAAAAAAAAAAAAATTTGTTTGCAAATAACGTGAAAATTACATGTACCAAGTCAGAAAACATGAAAATAACAGGTCGCCAAAATGAGCTGATATTTTTAGTATACGACCAAATTGACGTCGTTTAGCGGTGTGCAAATTTTGGTAAAGTTTGGATGAAGTGAAAATTTTGAAAAAAAAATTAGTTTGCAAATAACGTGAAAATTACAAGTACCAAGTCAAAAAATATGAAAATAACAGGTCGCCAAAATGAGCTGATATTTTTGGTATACGTTTAAATTGACGTCGTTAAGCGGTGTGCAAATTTTGGTAAAGTTTGGATGAAGTGCAAATTTTGGTAAAGTTTGGATGAAGTGAAAATTTAAAAAAAAATTTGTTTGCAAATAACGTGAAAATTACATGTAACAAGGCAAAAAAATGAAAATAACAGGTCGCCAAAATGAGCTGATATTTTTAGTATACGACTAAATTGACGTCGTTTAGCGGTGAGCAAATTTTGGTAAAGTTTGGATGAAGTGAAAATTTTGAAAAAAAAAATTGTTTGCAAATAACGTGAAAATTACATGTACCAAGTCAAAAAACATGAAAATAACAGGTCGCCAAAATGAGCTGATATTTTTAGTATACGACTAAATTCGCGTAGTTTAGCGGTGTGCAAATTTTGGTAAAGTTTGGATGAAGTGAAAATTTTGAAAAAAAAAATTTGTTTGCAAATAACGTGAAAATTACATGTACCAAGTCAAAAAACATGAAAATAACAGGTCGCCAAAATGAGCTGATATTTTTAGTATACGACTAAATTGGCGTAGTTAAGCGGTGTGCAAATTTTGGTAAAGTTTAGATGAAGTGAAAATTTTAAAAAAAAATTTGTTTGCAAATAATGTGAAAATTACATGTACCAAGTCAAAAAACATGAAAATAACAGCTCGCTAAAATGAGCTGATATTTTTAGTATACGACTAAATTGACGTCGTTTAGCGGTGTGCAAATTTTGGTAAAGTTTGGATGAAGTGAAAATTTAAAAAAAAAATTTGTTTGCAAATAACGTGAAAATTACATGTACCAAGTCAGAAAACCTGAAAATAACAGGTCGCCAAAATAAGCTGATATTTTTAGTATACGACTAAATTGACGTCGTTTAGCGGTGTGCAAATTTTGGTACAGTTTGGATAAAGTGAAAATTTTGAAAAAAAAATTTGTTTGCAAATAACGCGAAAATTACATGTACCAAGTCAAAAAACATGAAAATAACAGGTCGCCAAAATGAGCTGATATTTTTAGTATACAACTAAATTGGCGTAGTTTAGCGGTGTGCAAATTTTGGTAAAGTTTAGATGAAGTGAAAATTTTGAAAAAAAAAATTGTTTGCAAATAACGTGAAAATTATATGTACCAAGTCAAAAAACATGAAAATAACAGGTCGCCAAAATGAGCTGATATTTTTAGTATACGACTAAATTGGCATAGTTAAGCGCTGTGCAAATTTTGGTAAAGTTTGGATAAAGTGAAAATTTTGAAAAAAATATTTGTTTGCAAATAACGTGAAATTTACAAGTACCAAGTCAGAAAACATGAAAATAACAGGTCGCCAAAACAAGCTGATATTTTTAGTGTACGACTAAATTGACGTCGTTTAGCAGTGTGCAAATTTTGGTACAGTTTGGATAAAGTGAAAATTTTGAAAAATAATATGTTTGCAAATAACGTGAAAATTACATGTACCAAGTCAAAAAACATGAAAATAACAGGTCGCCAATATGAGCTGATATTTTTAGTATACGACTAAATTGGCATTGTTAAGCGCTGTGCAAATTTTGGTAAGGTTTGGATGAAGTGAAAATTTTGAAAAAAATATTTGTTTGCAAATAACGTGAAAATTACAAGTACCAAGTCAAAAAACTTGAAAATAACAGGTCGCCTAAATGAGCTGATATTTTTAGTATACGACTAAATTGACGTCGTTTAGCGGTGTTCAAATTTTGGTAAAGTTTGGATGAAGTGAAAATTTTGAAAAAAAAAATTTGTTTGCAAATAACGTGAAAATTACATGTACCAAGTCAAAAAACATGAAAATAACAGGTCGCCAAAATGAGCTGATATTTTTAGTATAGGACTAAATTGACGTCGTTTAGCGGTATGCAAATTTTGGTAAAATTTGGATGAAGTGAAAATTTTGAAAAAAAAAAATTTGTTTGCAAATAACGTGAAAATTACATGTACCAAGTCAAAAAACATGAAAATAACAGGTCGCCAATATGAGCTGATATTTTTAGTATACGACTAAATTGGCATTGTTAAGCGCTGTGCAAATTTTGGTAAGGTTTGGATGAAGTGAAAATTTTGAAAAAAATATTTGTTTGCAAATAACGTGAAAATTACAAGTACCAAGTCAAAAAACTTGAAAATAACAGGTCGCCTAAATGAGCTGATATTTTTAGTATACGACTAAATTGACGTCGTTTAGCGGTGTTCAAATTTTGGTAAAGTTTGGATGAAGTGAAAATTTTGAAAAAAAAAATTTGTTTGCAAATAACGTGAAAATTACATGTACCAAGTCAAAAAACATGAAAATAACAGGTCGCCAAAATGAGCTGATATTTTTAGTATACGACTAAATTGACGTCGTTTAGCGGTATGCAAATTTTGGTAAAATTTGGATGAAGTGAAAATTTAGAAAAAAAAATTTGTTTGCAAATAACGTGAAAATTACATGTACCAAGTCAGAAAACATGAAAATAACAGGTCGCCAAAATGAGCTGATATTTTTAGTATACGACCAAATTGACGTCGTTTAGCGGTGTGCAAATTTTGGTAAAGTTTGGATGAAGTGAAAATTTTGAAAAAAAAATTAGTTTGCAAATAACGTGAAAATTACAAGTACCAAGTCAAAAAATATGAAAATAACAGGTCGCCAAAATGAGCTGATATTTTTGGTATACGTTTAAATTGACGTCGTTAAGCGGTGTGCAAATTTTGGTAAAGTTTGGATGAAGTGAAAATTTAAAAAAAAAATTTGTTTGCAAATAACGTGAAAATTACATGTAACAAGTCAAAAAAATGAAAATAACAGGTCGCCAAAATGAGCTGATATTTTTAGTATACGACTAAATTGACGTCGTTAAGCGGTACGCAAATTTTGGAAAAGTTTGGGTGAAGTGAAAATTTTGAAAAAAAATTTGTTTTCAAATAACGTGAAAATTACAAGTACCAAGTCAAAAAATATGAAAATAACAGGTCGCCAAAATGAGCTGATATTTTTAGTATACGACTAAATTGACGTCGTTTAGCGGTGAGCAAATTTTGGTAAAGTTTGGATGAAGTGAAAATTTTGAAAAAAAAAATTGTTTGAAAATAACGTGAAAATTACATGTACCAAGTCAAAAAACATGAAAATAACAGGTCAACAAAATGAGCTGATATTTTTAGTATACGACTAAATTCGCGTAGTTTAGCGGTGTGCAAATTTTGGTAAAGTTTGGATGAAGTGAAAATTTTGAAAAAAAAAATTTGTTTGCAAATAACGTGAAAATTACATGTACCAAGTCAAAAAACATGAAAATAACAGGTCGCCAAAATGAGCTGATATTTTTAGTATACGACTAAATTGACGTCGCTTAGCGGTTTGCAAATTTTGGTAAAGTTTGAATGAAGTGAAAATTAAAAAAAAAAATTTTTGCAAATAACGTGAAAATTACATGTACCAAGTGAAAAAACATGAAAATAACAGGTCGCCAAAATGAGCTGATATTTTTAGTATACGACTAAATTGACGTTGTTTAGCGGTGTGCAAATTTTGGTAAAGTTTGGATGAAGCGAAAATAAAAAAAAAAATTTTGTTTGCAAATAACGTTAAAATTACAAGTACCAAGTCAAAAAACATGACAATAACAGGTCGCCAAAATAAGCTGATATTTTTAGTATACGACTACATTGACGTCGTTTAGGGGTGTGCAAATTTTATTATAGTTTGGATGAAGTGAAAACTTTGAAAAAAAAATTTGTATGCAAATAACGTGAAAATTACATGTACCAAGTCAGAAAACATGAAAATAACAGGTCGCCAAAATGAGCTGATATTTTTAATATACGACTAAATTGACGTCTTTTAGCGGTTTGCAAATTTTGGTAAAGTTTGGATGAAGTCAAAATTAAAAAAAAATTTGTTTGCAAATAACGTTAAAATTACATGTACCAAGTCAAAAAACATGAAAATAACAGGTCGCCAAACTGAGCTGATATTTTTAGTATGCGACTAAATTGACGTCGTTTAGGGGTGTGCAAATTTTGGTACAGTTTGGATAAATTTAAAATTTTGAAAAAAAAAATTTGTTTGCAAATAACGTGAAAATTACATGTACCAAGTCAAAAAACATGAAAATAACAGGTCGCCAAAATGAGCTGATATTTTTAGTATACGACTAAATTGGCGTAGTTAAGCGGTGTGCAAATTTTGGTAAAGTTTGGATGAAGTGAAAATTTTTAAAAAAAATTTGTTTGCAAATAATGTGAAAATTACATGTACCAAGTCAAAAAACATGAAAATAACAGGTCGCTAAAATGAGCTGATATTTTTAGTATACGACTAAATTGACGTCGTTTAGCAGTGTGCAAATTTTGGTAAAGTTTGGATGAAGTGAAAATTTTTAAAAAAAATTTGTTTGCAAATAACGTGAAAATTACATGTACCAAGTCAGAAAACCTGAAAATAACAGGTCGCCAAAATAAGCTGATATTTTTAGTATACGACTAAATTGACGTCGTTTAGCGGTGTGCAAATTTTGGTACAGTTTGGATAAAGTGAAAATTTTGAAAAAAAATTTGTTTGCAAATAACGTGAAAATTACATGTACCAAGTCAAAAAACATGAAAATAACAGGTCGCCAAAATGAGCTGATATTTTTAGTATACAACTAAATTGGCGTAGTTTAGCGGTGTGCAAATTTTGGTAAAGTTTAGATGAATTGAAAATTTTGAAAAAAAAATTGTTTGCAAATAACGTGAAAATTATATGTACCAAGTCAAAAAACATGAAAATAACAGGTCGCCAAAATGAGCTGATATTTTTAGTATACGACTAAATTGGCATAGTTAAGCGCTGTGCAAATTTTGGTAAAGTTTGGATAAAGTGAAAATTTTGAAAAAAATATTTGTTTGCAAATAACGCGAAATTTACAAGTACCAAGTCAAAAAACATGAAAATAACAGGTCGCCAAAATGAGCTGATATTTTTAGTATACGACTAAATTCACGTCGTTTAGCGATGTGCAAATTTTGGTAAAGCTTGGATGAAGTGAAAATTTTGAAAAAAAAAATTTGTTTGCAAATAACGTGAAAATTACATGTACCAAGTCAAAAAACATGAAAATAACAGGTCGCCAAAATGAACTGGTATTTTTAGTATACGACTAAATTGACGTCGTTTAGCGGTATGCAAATTTTGAAAAAATTTGGATGAAGTGAAAATTTTGAAAAAAAAATTGATTGCAAATAACGTGAAAATTACATGTACCAAGTCAGAAAACATGAAAATAACAGGTCGCCAAAACAAGCTGATATTTTTAGTGTACGACTAAATTGACGTCGTTTAGCAGTGTGCAAATTTTGGTACAGTTTGGATAAAGTGAAAATTTTGAAAAATAATATGTTTGCAAATAACGTGAAAATTACATGTACCAAGTCAAAAAACATGAAAATAACAGGTCGCCAAAATGAGCTGATATTTTTAGTATATGACTAAATTGGCATAGTTAAGCGCTGTGCAAATTTTGGTAAGGTTTGGATGAAGTGAAAATTTTGAAAAAAATATTTGTTTGCAAATAACGTGAAAATTACAAGTACCAAGTCAAAAAACTTGAAAATAACAGGTCGCCTAAATGAGCTGATATTTTTAGTATACGACTAAATTGACGTTGTTTAGCGGCGTGCAAATTTTGGTAAAGTTTGGATGAAGTGAAAATTTTGAAAAAAAAAATTTGTTTGCAAATAACGTGAAAATTACATGTACCAAGTCAAAAAACATGAAAATAACAGGTCGCCAAAATGAGCTGATATTTTTAGTATACGACCAAATTGACGTCGTTTAGCGGTGTGCAAATTTTGGTAAAGTTTGGATGAAGTGAAAATTTTGAAAAAAAATTAGTTTGCAAATAACGTGAAAATTACAAGTACCAAGTCAAAAAATATGAAAATAACAGGTCGCCAAAATGAGCTGATATTTTTAGTATACGTCTAAATTGACGTCGTTAAGCGGTGTGCAAATTTTGGTAAAGTTTGGATGAAGTGAAAATTTAAAAAAAAAATTTGTTTGCAAATAACGTGAAAATGACATGTAACAAGTCAAAAAAATGAAAATAACAGGTCGCCAAAATGAGCTGATATTTTTAGTATACGACTAAATTGACGTCGTTAAGCGGTACGCAAATTTTGGAAAAGTTTGGGTGAAGTGAAAATTTTGAAAAAAAATTTGTTTTCAAATAACGTGAAAATTACAAGTACCAAGTCAAAAAATATGAAAATAACAGGTCGCCAAAATGAGCTGATATTTTTAGTATACGACTAAATTGACGTCGTTTAGCGGTTTGCAAATTTTGGTAAAGTTTGGATGAAGTGAAAATTAAAAAAAAAAATTTTTTTGCAAATAACGTGAAAATTACATGTACCAAGTGAAAAAACATGAAAATAACAGGTCGCCAAAATGAGCTGATATTTTTAGTATACGACTAAATTGACGTTGTTTAGCGGTGTGCAAATTTTGGTAAAGTTTGGATGAAGTGAAAATTTTGAAAAAAAAATTTGTTTGCAAATAACGTGAAAATTACATGTACCAAGTCAAAAAACATGAAAATAACAGGTCGCCAAAATGAGCTGATATTTTTAGTATACAACTTAATTGACGTCGCTTAGCGGTTTGCAAATTTTGGTAAAGTTTGGATGAAGCGAAAATAAAAAAAAAATTTTGTTTGCAAATAACGTGAAAATTACATGTACCAAGTGAAAAAACATGAAAATAACAGGTCGCCAAAATAAGCTGATATGTTTAGTATACGACTACATTGACGTCGTTTAGGGGTGTGCAAATTTTATTATAGTTTGGATGAAGTGAAAACTTTGAAAAAAAAAAGTTGTATGCAAATAACGTGAAAATTACATGTACCAAGTCAGAAAACATGAAAATAACAGGTCGCCAAAATAAGCTGATATTTTTAGTATACGACTAAATTGACGTCGTTTAGCAGTGTGTAAATTTTGGTACAGTTTGGATAAAGTGAAAATTTTAAAAAATAATATGTTTGCAAATAACGTGAAAATTACATGTACCAAGTAAAAAAACATGAAAATAACAGGTCGCCAAAATGAGCTGATATTTTTATTATACGACTAAATTGGCATAGTTAAGCGCTGTGCAAATTTTGGTAAGGTTTGGATGAAGTGAAAATTTTGAAAAAAATATTTGTTTGCAAATAACGTGAAAATTACAAGTATCAAGTCAAAAAACATGAAAATAACAGGTCGCCAAGATGAGCTGATATTTTTAGTATACGACTAAATTGACGTCGTTTAGCGGTGTGCAAATTTTGGTAAAATTTGGATGAAGTGAAAATTTTGAAAAAACACTTGTTTGCAAATAACGTGAAAATTACATGTAACAAGTCAGAAAACATGAAAATAACAGGTCGCCAAAATGAGCTGATATTTTTAGTATACGACTAAATTGACGTCGTTTAGCGGTGTGCAAATTTTGGTAAAGTTTGGATGAAAAGAAAATTTTGAAAAAAAATTTGTTTGCAAATAACGTGAAAATTACATGTACCAAGTCAAAAAACATGAAAATATCAGGTCGCCAAAATGAGCTGATATTTTTAATATACGACTAAATTGACGTCTTTTAGCGGTTTGCAAATTTTGGTAAAGTTTTGATGAAGTAAAAATTAAAAAAAAAAATTTGTTTGCAAATAACGTTAAAATTACAGGTACCAAGTCAAAAAACATGAAAATAACAGGTCGCCAAAATGAGCTGATATTTTTAGTATACGACTAAATTGACGTCGTTTAGGGGTGTGCAAATTTTGGTACAGTTTGGATAAATTTAAAATTTTGAAAAAAAAAATTTGTTTGCAAATAACGTGAAAATTACATGTACCAAGTCAAAAAACACGGAAATAACAGGTCGCCAAAATGAGCTTGTATTTTTAGTATACGACTAAATTGACGTCGTTTAGCGGTGTGCAAATTTTGGTAAAGTTTGGATGAAGTGAAAATTTTGAAAAAAAATTTGTTTGCAAATAACGTGAAAATTACATGTACCAAGTCAAAAAACATGCAAATAACAGGTCGCCAAAATGAGCTGATATTTTTAGTATACGACTAAATTGGCGTAGTTAAGCGGTGTGCAAATTTTGGTAAAGTTTGGATGAAGTGAAAATTTTAAAAAAAATTTGTTTGCAAATAATGTGAAAATTACATGTACCAAGTCAAAAAACATGAAAATAACAGGTCGCTAAAATGAGCTGACATTTTTAGTATACGACTAAATTGACGTCGTTTAGCGGTGTGCAAATTTTGGTAAAGTTTGGTTGAAGTGAAAATTTTTAAAAAAAATTTGTTTGCAAATAACGTGAAAATTACATGTACCAAGTCAGAAAACATGAAAATAACAGGTCGCCAAAATAAGCTGATATTTTTAGTATACGACTAAATTGACGTCGTTTAGCAGTGTGCAAATTTTGGTACAGTTTGGATAAAGTGAAAATTTTGAAAAATAATATGTTTGCAAATAACGTGAAAATTACATGTACCAAGTCAAAAAACATGAAAATAACAGGTCGCCAAAATAAGCTGATATTTTTAGTATATGACTAAATTGGCATAGTTAAGCGCTGTGCAAATTTTGGTAAGGTTTGGATGAAGTGAAAATTTTGAAAAAAATATTTGTTTGCAAATAACGTGAAAATTACAAGTACCAAGTCAAAAAACTTGAAAATAACAGGTCGCCTAAATGAGCTGATATTTTTAGTATACGACTAAATTGACGTCGTTTAGCGGTGTGCAAATTTTGGTAAAGTTTGGATGAAGTGAAAATTTTGAAAAAAAAAAAATTGTTTGCAAATAACGTGAAAATTACATGTACCAAGTCAAAAAACATGAAAATAACAGGTCGCCAAAATGAGCTGATATTTTTAGTATACGACTAAATTGACGTCGTTTAGCGGTATGCAAATTTTGGTAAAATTTGGATGAAGTGAAAATTTTGAAAAAAAAAAATTTGTTTGCAAATAACGTGAAAATTACATGTACCAAGTCAGAAAACATGAAAATAACAGGTCGCCAAAATGAGCTGATATTTTTAGTATACGACCAAATTGACGTCGTTTAGCGGTGTGCAAATTTTGGTAAAGTTTGGATGAAGTGAAAATTTTGAAAAAAAATTTGTTTGCAAATAACGTGAAAATTACAAGTACCAAGTCAAAAAATATGAAAATAACAGGTCGCCAAAATGAGCTGATATTTTTAGTATACGTTTAAATTGACGTCGTTTAGCGGTGTGCAAATTTTGGTAAAGTTTGGATGAAGTAAAAATTTAAAAAAAAAATTTGTTTGCAAATAACGTGAAAATTACATGTAACAAGTCAAAAAAATGAAAATAACAGGTCGCCAAAATGAGCTGATATTTTTAGTATACGACTAAATTGCCTTCGTTAAGCGGTACGCAAATTTTGAAAAAGTTTGGGTGAAGTGAAAATTTTGAAAAAAAAATTTGTTTGCAAATAACGTGAAAATTACATGTACCAAGTCAAAAAACATGAAAATAACAGGTCGCCAAAATGAGCTGATATTTTTAGTATACGACTAAATTGACGTTGTTTAGCGGTGTGCAAATTTTGGTAAAGTTTGGATGAAGCGAAAATAAAAAAAAAAATGTTTTGTTTGCAAATAACGTTAAAATTACAAGTACCAAGTCAAAAAACATGACAATAACAGGTCGCCAAAATAAGCTGATATTTTTAGTATACGACTACATTGACGTCGTTTAGGGGTGTGCAAATTTTATTATAGTTTGGATGAAGTGAAAACTTTGAAAAAAAAGTTGTATGCAAATAACGTGAAAATTACATGTACCAAGTCAGAAAACATGAAAATAACAGGTCGCCAAAATAAGCTGATATTTTTAGTATACGACTAAATTGACGTCGTTTAGCAGTGTGTAAATTTTGGTACAGTTTGGATAAAGTGAAAATTTTAAAAATAATATGTTTGCAAATAACGTGAAAATTACATGTACCAAGTAAAAAAACATGAAAATAACAGGTCGCCAAAATGAGCTGATATTTTTATTATACGACTAAATTGGCATAGTTAAGCGCTGTGCAAATTTTGGTAAGGTTTGGATGAAGTGAAAATTTTGAAAAAAATATTTGTTTGCAAATAACGTGAAAATTACAAGTATCAAGTCAAAAAACATGAAAATAACAGGTCGCCAAGATGAGCTGATATTTTTAGTATACGACTAAATTGACGTCGTTTAGCGGTGTGCAAATTTTGGTAAAGTTTGGATGAAGTGAAAATTTTGAAAAAACACTTGTTTGCAAATAACGTGAAAATTACATGTAACAAGTCAGAAAACATGAAAATAACAGGTCGCCAAAATGAGCTGATATTTTTAGTATACGACTAAATTGACGTCGTTTAGCGGTGTGCAAATTTTGGTAAAGTTTGGATGAAAAGAAAATTTTGAAAAAAAATTTGTTTGCAAATAACGTGAAAATTACATGTACCAAGTCAAAAAACATGAAAATAACAGGTCGCCAAAATGAGCTGATATTTTTAATATACGACTAAATTGACGTCTTTTAGCGGTTTGCAAATTTTGGTAAAGTTTGGATGAAGTAAAAATTAAAAAAAAAATTTGTTTGCAAATAACGTTAAAATTACATGTACCAAGTCAAAAAACATGAAAATAACAGGTCGCCAAAATGAGCTGATATTTTTAGTATACGACTAAATTGACGTCGTTTAGGGGTGTGCAAATTTTGGTACAGTTTGGATAAATTTAAAATTTTGAAAAAAAAATTTGTTTGCAAATAACGTGAAAATTACATGTACCAAGTCAAAATACATGAAAATAACAGGTCGCCAAAATGAGCTGATATTTTTAGTATACGACTAAATTGACGTCGTTTAGCGGTGTGCAAATTTTGGTAAAGTTTGGATGAAGTGAAAATTTTGAAAAAAAATTTGTTTGCAAATAACGTGAAAATTACATGTACCAAGTCAAAAAACATGCAAATAACAGGTCGCCAAAATGAGCTGATATTTTTAGTATACGACTAAATTGGCGAAGTTAAGCGGTGTGCAAATTTTGGTAAAGTTTGGATGAAGTGAAAATTTAAAAAAAAAATTTGTTTGCAAATAACGTGAAAATTACATGTACCAAGTCAAAAAACATGAAAATAACAGGTCGCCAAAATGAGCTGACATTTTTAGTATACGACTAAATGCGCGTAGTTTAGCGGTGTGCAAATTTTGGTAAAGTTTGGATGAAGTGAAAATTTTGAAAAAAAAATTTGTTTGCAAATAACGTGAAAATTACATGTACCAAGTCAAAAAACATGAAAATAACAGGTCGCCAAAATGAGCTGATATTTTTAGTATACAACTTAATTGACGTCGCTTAGCGGTTTGCAAATTTTGGTAAAGTTTGGATGAAGTGAAAATTAAAAAAAAAAAATTTTTGCAAATAACGTGAAAATTACATGTACCAAGTCATAAAACATGAAAATAACAGGTCGCCAAAATAAGCTGATATTTTTAGTATACGACTAAATTGACGTCGTTTAGCAGTGTGTAAATTTTGGTACAGTTTGGATAAAGTGAAAATTAAAAAAAAAATTTGTTTGCAAATAACGTTAAAATTACAAGTACCAAGTCATAAAACATGAAAATAACAGGTCGCCAAAATAAGCTGATATTTTTAGTATACGACTAAATTGACGTCGTTTAGCAGTGTGTAAATTTTGGTACAGTTTGGATAAAGTGAAAATTTTAAAAAATAATATGTTTGCAAATAACGTGAAAATTACATGTACCAAGTAAAAAAACATGAAAATAACAGGTCGCCAAAATGAGCTGATATTTTTATTATACGACTAAATTGGCATAGTTAAGCGCTGTGCAAATTTTGGTAAGGTTTGGATGAAGTGAAAATTTTGAAAAAAATATTTGTTTGCAAATAACGTGAAAATTACAAGTATCAAGTCAAAAAACATGAAAATAACAGGTCGCCAAGATGAGCTGATATTTTTAGTATACGACTAAATTGACGTCGTTTAGCGGTGTGCAAATTTTGGTAAAGTTTGGATGAAAAGAAAATTTTGAAAAAAAATTTGTTTGCAAATAACGTGAAAATTACATGTACCAAGTCAAAAAACATGAAAATAACAGGTCGCCAAAATGAGCTGATATTTTTAGTATACGACTAAATTGACGTCGTTTAGCGGTGTGCAAATTTGGTAAAGTTTGGATGAAAAGAAAATTTTGAAAAAAAATTTGTTTGCAAATAACGTGAAAATTACATGTACCAAGTCAAAAAACATGAAAATAACAGGTCGCCAAAATGAGCTGATATTTTTAATATACGACTAAATTGACGTCTTTTAGCGGTTTGCAAATTTTGGTAAAGTTTGGATGAAGTAAAAATTAAAAAAAAAATTTGTTTGCAAAAAACGTTAAAATTACATGTACCAAGTCAAAACACATGAAAATAACAGGTCGCCAAAATGAGCTGATATTTTCAGTATACGACTAAATTGACGTCGTTTAGGGGTGTGCAAATTTTGGTACAGTTTGGATAAATTTAAAATTTTGAAAAAAAAAATTTGTTTGCAAATAACGTGAAAATTACATGTACCAAGTCAAAAAACATGCAAATAACAGGTCGCCAAAATGAGCTGATATTTTTAGTATATGACTAAATTGGCGTAGTTAAGCGGTGTGCAAATTTTGGTAAAGTTTGGATGAAGTGAAAATTTTAAAAAAAAATTTGTTTGCAAATAATGTGAAAATTACATGTACCAAGTCAAAAAACATGAAAATAACAGGTCGCTAAAATGAGCTGACATTTTTAGTATACGACTAAATTGACGTCGTTTAGCGGTGTGCAAATTTTGGTAAAGTTTGGTTGAAGTGAAAATTTTTAAAAAAAATTTGTTTGCAAATAACGTGAAAATTACATGTACCAAGTCAGAAAACCTGAAAATAACAGGTCGCCAAAATGAGCTGATATTTTTAGTATAAGACTTAATTGACGTCGTTTAGCGGTGTGCAAATTTTGGTAAAGTTTGGATGAAGTGAAAATTTTGAAAAAAAAATTTGTTTGCAAATAACGTGAAAATTACATGTACCATTTAAAAAAACATGAAAATAACAGGTCGCCAAAATGAGCTGATATTTTTAGTATACGACTAAATTGACGTCGTTTAGCGGTTTGCAAATTTTTGTAAAGTTTGGATGAAGTGAAAATTTTGAAAAAAAAATTTGTTTGAAAATAACGTGAAAAGTACAAGTACCAAGTCAAAAAACATGAAAATAACAAGTCGCCAAAATGAGGTGATATTTTTAGTATACGACTAAATTGACGTCGTTTAGCGGTGTGCAAATTTTGGTACAGTTTGGATAAATTTAAAATTTTGAAAAAAAAAATTTGTTTGCAAATAACGTGAAAATTACATGTACCAAGTCAAAAAACATGAAAATAACAGGTCGCCAAAATGAGCTGTTATTTTTAGTATACGACTAAATTGACGTCGTTTAGCGGTGTGCAAATTTTGGTAAAGTTTGGATGAAGTGAAAATTTTGAAAATAAATTTGTTTGCAAATAACGTGAAAATTACATGTACCAAGTCAAAAAACATGAAAATAGCAGGTCGCCAAAATGAGCTGATATTTTTAGTATACGACTAAATTGGCGTAGTTAAGCGGTGTGCAAATTTTGGTAAAGTTTGGATGAAGTGAAAATTTAAAAAAAAAATTTGTTTGCAAATAATGTGAAAATTACATGTACCAAGTCAAAAAACATGAAAATAACAGGTCGCCAAAATGAGCTGATATTTTTAGTATAAGACTTAATTGACGTCGTTTAGCGGTGTGCAAATTTTGGTAAAGTTTGGATGAAGTGAAAATTTTGAAAAAAAAATTTGTTTGCAAATAACGTGAAAATTACATGTACCAAGTCAAAAAACATGAAAATAACAGGTCGCCAAAATGAGCTGATATTTTTAGTATACGACTAAATTGACGTTGTTTGGCGGTGTGCAACTTTTGGTAAAGTTTGGATGAAGTGAAAATTTTGAAAAAAAAATTTTTTTGCAAATAACGTGAAAATTAAAAGTACCAAGTGAAAAAACATGAAAATAACAGGTCGCCAAAATGAGCTGATATTTTTAGTATAAGACTTAATTGACGTCGTTTAGCGGTGTGCAAATTTTGGTAAAGTTTGGATGACGTGAAAATTTTGAAACAAAATTTGTTTACAAATAACGTGAAAATTACATGTACCAAGTCAAAAAACATGAAAATAACAGGTCGCCAAAATGAGCTGATATTTTTAGTATACGACTTAATTGACGTCGTTTGGCGGTTTGCAAATTTTTGTAAAGTTTGTATGAAGTAAAAATTTAAAAAAAAAAATTTGTTTGAAAATAACGTGAAAAGTACAAGTACCAAGTCAAAAAACATGAAAATAACAAGTCGCCCAAATGAGCTGATATTTTTAGTATACAACTAAATTGACGTCGTTTAGCGGTGTGCAAATTTTGGTAAAGTTTGGATAAAGTGAAAATTTTGAAAAAAAATTTGTTTGCAAATAACGTGAAAATTACATGTACCAAGTCAAAAAACATGAAAATAACAGGTCGCCAAAATGAGCTGATATTTTTAATATACGACTAAATTGACGTCTTTTAGCGGTTTGCAAATTTTGGTAAAGTTTGGATGAAGTAAAAATTAAAAAAAAAATTTGTTTGCAAATAACGTTAAAATTACATGTACCAAGTCAAAAAACATGACAATAACAGGTCGCCAAAATGAGCTGATATTTTTAGTATGCGACTAAATTGGCGTCGTTTAGTGGTGTGCAAATTTTGGTACAGTTTGGATAAATTTAAAATTTTGAAAAAAAAATTTGTTTGCAAATAACGTGAAAATTACATGTACCAAGTCAAAAAACATGAAAATAACAGGTCGCCAAAATGAGCTGATATTTTTAGTATACGACTAAATTGACGTCGTTTAGCGGTGTGCAAATTTTGGTAAAGTTTGGATGAAGTGAAAATTTTGAAAAAAAATTTGTTTGCAAATAACGTGAAAATTACATGTACCAAGTCAAAAAACATGAAAATAACAGGTCGCCAAAATGAGCTGATATTTTTAAAATACGACTAAATTGACGTCTTTTAGCGGTGTGCAAATTTTGGTAAAGTTTGGTTGAAGTAAAAATTTTTAAAAAAAATTTGTTTGCAAATAACGTGAAAATTACATGTACCAAGTCAGAAAACCTGAAAATAACAGGTCGCCAAAATGAGCTGATATTTTTAGTATAAGACTTAATTGACGTCGTTTAGCGGTGTGCAAATTTTGGTACAGTTTGGATGAAGTGAAAATTTTGAAAAAAAAATTTGTTTGCAAATAACGTGAAAAGTACAAGTACCAAGTCAAAAAACATGAAAATAACAAGTCGCCAAAATGAGGTGATATTTTTAGTATACGACTAAATTGACGTCGTTTAGCGGTGTGCAAATTTTGGTAAAGTTTGGCTGAAGTAAAAATTTTGAAAAAAAATTTGTTTGCAAATAACGTGAAAATTACATGTACCAAGTCAAAAAACATGAAAATAACAGGTCGCCAAAATGTGCTGATATTTTTAATATACAACTAAATTGACGTCGTTTAGCGGTTTGCAAATTTTGGTAAAGTTTGGATGAAGTAAAAATTAAAAAAAAAAAATTTGTTTGCAAATAACGTGAAAATTACATGTACCAAGTCAAAAAAGATGAAAATAACAGGTCGCCAAAATGAGCTGATATTTTTAGTATACGACTAAATTTACGTCGTTTGGCGTTGTGCAACTTTTGATAAGGTTTGGATGAAGTGAAAATTTTGAAAAAAAAATTTGTTTGCAATTAACGTGAAAATTACATGTACCAAGTCAGAAAACATGAAAATAACAGGTCGCCAAAATGAGCTGATATTTTTAGTATACGACTAAATTGACGTCGTTTAGCAGTTTGCAAATTTTTGTAAAGTTTGGATGAAGTGAAAGTTTTGAAAAAAAAATTTGTTTGAAAATAACGTGAAAAGTACAAGTACCAAGTCAAAAAACATGCAAATAACAAGTCGCCAAAATGAGCTGATATTTTTAGTATACGACTAATTTGACGTCGTTTAGCGGTGTGCAAATTTTGGTAAAGTTTGGATGAAGTAAAAATTTTGAAAAAAATATTGTTTGCAAATAACGTGAAAATTACATGTACCAAGTCAAAAAACATGAAAATAACAGGTCGCCAAAATGAGCTGATATTTTTAGTATACGACTAAATTTACGTCGTTTGGCGTTGTGCAACTTTTGGTAAGGTTTGGATGAAGTGAAAATTTTGAAAAAAAAAATTTGTTGCAAATAACGTGAAAATTACAAGTACCAAGTCAAAAAACATGAAAATAACAAGTCGCCAAAATAAGCTGATATTTTTAGTATACGACTAAATTAACGTCGTTTAGCCGTGTGCAAATTTTGGTAAAGTTTGGATGAAGTTAAAATTTTGAAAAAAAATTTGTTGCAAATAACGTGAAAATTACATGTACCAAGTCAAAAAACATGAAAATAACAGGTCGCCAAAATGAGCTGATATTTTTAAAATACGACTAAATTGACGTCTTTTAGCGGTGTGCAAATTTTGGTAACGTTTCGATGAAGTAAAAATTTAAAAAAAAAATTTTTTTGCAAATAACGTGAAAATTACATGTACCAAGTCAAAAAACATGAGAACAACAGGTCGCAAAATGAGCTGATATTTTTAGTAAACGACTAAATTGTTGTCGTTTAGCAGTGTGCAAATTTTGGTAAAATTTGGATGAAGTGAAAATTTTGAAAAAAAAAATTTGTTTTCAAATAACGTGAAAATTACAAGTACCAAGTCAAAAAACATGAAAATAACAGGTCGCCAAAATGAGCTGATATTTTTAGTATACGACTAAATTGACGTCGTTTAGCGGTGTGCAAATTTAGGTAAAGTTTGGATGAAGTGAAAATTTTGAAAAAAAAATTTGTTTGCAAATAACGTGAAAATTACATTACCAAGTCAGAAAACATGAAAATAACAGGTCGCCAAAATGAGCTGATATTTTTAGTATACGACTAAATTGACGTCGTTTAGCGGTGTGCAAATTTAGGTAAAGTTTGGATGAAGTGAAAATTTAAAAAAAAAATTTGTTTGCAAATAACGTGAAAATTACATGTACAAAGGCAAAAAACATGAAAATTAACAGGTCGCCAAAATGAGCTGATATTTTTAGTAAACGACTAAATTGACGTCGTTTAGCAGTGTGCAAATTTTGGTAAAGTTTGGATGATGTGAAAATTTTGAAAAAAAAAAATTTGTTTTCAAATAGCGTGAAAATTAAAAGTACCAAGTCAAAAAACATGAAAATAACAGGTCGCCAAAATGAGCTGATATTTTTAGTATACGACTAAATTGACGTCGTTTAGCGGTGTGCAAATTTAGGTAAAGTTTGGATGAAGTAAAAATTTTGAAAAAAAATTTGTTTGCAAATAACGTGAAAATTACATTACCAAGTCAGGAAACATGAAAATAACAGGTCGCCAAAATGAGCTGATATTTTTAGTATACGACTAAATTGACGTCGTTTAGCGGTGTGCAAATTAAGGTAAAGTTTGGATGAAGTGAAAATTTTGAAAAAAATTTGTTTGCAAATAACGTGAAAATTACATGTACAAAGTCAGAAAACATGAAAATAACAGGTCGCCAAAATGAGTTGATATTTTTAGTATACGACTTAATTGGCGTAGTTTAGTGGTGTGCAAATTTTGGAAAGTTTGGATGAAGTGAAAATTTTGAAAAAAAAATTTGTTTGCAAATAACGTGAAAATTACACGTACCAAGTCAAAAAACATGAAAATAACAGGTCGCCAAAATGAGCTGATATTTTTAGTATACGACTAAATTGGCGTAGTTTAGCGGTGTGCAAATTAAGGTAAAGTTTGGATGAAGTAAAAATTTGGAAAAAAAATTTGTTTGCAAATAACGTGAAAATTACATGTACCAAGTCAAAAAACATGAAAATAACAGGTCGCCAAAATGAGCTAATATTTTTAGTATAAGACTTAATTGACGTCGTTTAGCGGTGTGCAAATTTTGGTAAAGTTTGGATGAAGTGAAAATTTTGAAACAAAATTTGTTTGCAAATAACGTGAAAATTACATGTACCAAGTAAAAAAACATGAAAATAACAGGTCGCCAAAATGAGCTGATATTTTTAGTATACGACTAAATTGACGTCGTTTAGCGGTTTGCAAATTTTTGTAAAGTTTGGATGAAGTGAAACTTTTGAAAAAAAAATTTGTTTGAAAATAACGTGAAAAGTACAAGTACCAAGTCAAAAAACATGAAAATAACAAGTCACCAAAATGAGCTGATATTTTTAGTATACGACTAAATTGACGTCGTTTAGCCGTGTGCAAATTTTGGTAAAGTTTGGATGAAGTGAAAATTTTGAAAAAAAATTTGTTTGCAAATAACGTGAAAATTACATTACCGAGTCAGAAAACATGAAAATAACAGGTCGCCAAAATAAGCTGATATTTTTAGTATACGACTAAATTGACGTCGTTTAGCGGTGTGCAAATTAAGGTAAAGTTTGGATGAAGTGAAAATTTTGAAAAAAAATTTGTTTGCAAATAACGTGAAAATTACATGTACCAAGTCAGAAAACATGAAAATAACAGATCGCCAAAATGAGTTGATATTTTTAGTAAACGACTTAATTGGCGTAGTTTAGTGGTGTGCAAATTTTGGAAAGTTTGGATGAAGTGAAAATTTTGAAAAAAAATTTGTTTGCAAATAACGTGAAAATTACACGTACCAAGTCAAAAAACATGAAAATAACAGGTCGCCAAAATGAGCTGATATTTTTAGTATACGACTAAATTAGCGTAGTTTAGCGGTGTGCAAATTTTGATAAAGTTTGGATAAAGTGAAAATTTAAAAAAAAAATTTGTTTGCAAATAACGTGAAAATTACATGTACAAAGTCAAAAAACATGAAAATTAACAGGTCGCCAAAATGAGCTGATATTTTTAGTATACGACTAAATTGGCGTAGTTTAGCGGTGTGCAAATTTTGCTAAAATTTAGATGAAGTGAAAATTTTGAAAAAAAATTTGTTTGCAAATAACGTGAAAATTACATGTACCAAGTCAGAAAACATGAAAATAACAGGTCGCCAAAATGAGCTGATATTTTTAGTATACGACTAAATTGACGTCGTTTAGCGGTGTGCAAATTTTGGTAAAGTTTGGATAAAGTGAAAATTTTGAAAAAAAATTTGTTTGCAAATAACGTGAAAATTACATGTACCAAGTCAAAAAACATGAAAATAACAGGTCGCCAAAATGAGCTGATATTTTTAGTATACGACTAAATTGACGTCGCTTAGCGGTGTGCAAATTTTGGTAAAGTTTGGATGAAGTGAAAATTTTGAAAAAAAATTAGTTTGCAAATAACGTGAAAATTACATGTACCAAGTCAAAAAACATGAAAAAATAGGTCACCAAAATGAGCTGATATTTTTAGTATACGACTTAATTGACGTCGTTTAGCGGTGTGCAAATTTTGGTAAAGTTTGGATGAAGTGAAAATTTAAAAAAAAAAAATTTGTTTGCAAATAACCTGAAAATTACAAGTACTAAGTTAAAAAACATGAAAATAACAGGTAGCCAAAATGAGCTGATATTTTTAGTTTACGTCAAAATTGACGTCGTTTAGCGGTGTACAAATTTTGGTAAGGTTTGGATGAAGTGAAAATTTTGAAAAAAAAATTTGTTTGCAAATAACGTGAAAATTACAAGTACCAAGTCAAAAAACATGAAAATAACAGGTCGCCAAAATGAGCTGATATTTTTAGTATACGACTAAATTGACGTGGTTTAGCGGTGTGCAAAATTTGGTAAGGTTTGGATGAAGTGAAAATTTTGAAAAAAAAATTTGTTTGCAAATAACGTGAAAATTACAAGTACCAAGTCAAAAAACATGAAAATAACAGGTCGCCAAAATGAGCTGATAGTTTTAGTATACGACAAAATTGACGTCGCTTAGCGGTGTGCAAAATTTGGTAAAGTTTGAATGAAGTGAAAATTTTGAAAAAAAATTTGTTTACAAATAACGTGAAAATTACATGTACCAAGTCAAAAAAAATGAAAATAACAGGTCGCTAAAGTGAGCTGATATTTTTAGTATACGACTAAATTGGCGTAGTTTAGCGGTGTGCAAATTAAGGTAAAGTTTGGATGAAGTGAAAATTTTGAAAAAAAATTTGTTTGCAAATAACGTGAAAATTACATGTACGAAGTCAAAAAACATGAAAATAACAGGTCGCCAAAATGAGCTGATATTTTTAGTATACGACTTAATTGGCGTAGTTAAGTGGTGTGCAAATTTTGGTAAAGTTTAGATGAAGTGAAAATTTGAAAAAAAATTTTTTTGCAAATAACGTGAAAATTACATGTACCAAGTCAAAAAACATGAAAATAACAGGTCGCTAAAATGAGCTGATATTTTTAGTATACGACTAAATTGGCGTAGCTTAGCGGTGTGCAAATTTTGGTAAAGTTTGGATGAAGTGAAAATTTTGAAAAAAAAATTTGTTTGCAAATAACGTGAAAATTACATGTACCAAGTCAGAAAACATGGAAATAACAGGTCGCCAAAATAAGCTGATATTTTTAGTATACGACTAAATTGACGCCGTTTAGCGGTGTGCAAATTTTGGTAAAGTTTGGATGAAGTGAAAATTTTGAAAAAAAAATTTGTTTGCAAATAACGTGAAAATTACATGTACCGAGTCAAAAAACATGAAAATAACAGGTCGCCAAAATGAGCTGATATTTTTAGTATACAACTAAATTGGCGTAGTTTAGCGGTGTGCAAATTTTGGTAAAGTTTAGATGAAGTGAAAATTTTGGAAAAAAAAATTGTTTGCAAATAACGTGAAAATTACATGTACAAAGTCAAAAAACATGAAAAAACAGGTCACCAAAATGAGCTGATATTTTTAGTATACGACTTAATTGACGTCGTTTAGCGGTGTGCAAATTTTGGTAAAGTTTGGATGAAGTGAAAATTTAAAAAAAAAAAATTTGTTTGCAAATAACGTGAAAATTACAAGTACTAAGTTAAAAAACATGAAAATAACAGGTAGCCAAAATGAGCTGATATTTTTAGTTTACGTCAAAATTGACGTCGTTTAGCGGTGTACAAATTTTGGTAAGGTTTGGATGAAGTGAAAATTTTGAAAAAAAAATTTGTTTGCAAATAACGTGAAAATTACAAGTACCAAGTCAAAAAACATGAAAATAACAGGTCGCCAAAATGAGCTGATATTTTTAGTATACGACTAAATTGACGTGGTTTAGCGGTGTGCAAAATTTGGTAAGGTTTGGATGAAGTGAAAATTTTGAAAAAAAAAATTTGTTTGCAAATAACGTGAAAATTACAAGTACCAAGTCAAAAAACATGAAAATAACAGGTCGCCAAAATGAGCTGATAGTTTTAGTATACGACTAAATTGACGTCGCTTAGCGGTGTGCAAAATTTGGTAAAGTTTGAATGAAGAGAAAATTTTGAAAAAAAATTTGTTTGCAAATAACGTGAAAATTACATGTACCAAGTCAAAAAAAATGAAAATAACAGGTCGCTAAAGTGAGCTGATATTTTTAGTATACGACTAAATTGGCGTAGTTTAGCGGTGTGCAAATTAAGGTAAAGTTTGGATGAAGTGAAAATTTTGAAAAAAAATTTGTTTGCAAATAACGTGAAAATTACATGTACGAAGTCAAAAAACATGAAAATAACAGGTCGCCAAAATGAGCTGATATTTTTAGTATACGACTTAATTGGCGTAGTTAAGTGGTGTGCAAATTTTGGTAAAGTTTAGATGAAGTGAAAATTTGAAAAAAAAAATTTTTGCAAATAACGTGAAAATTACATGTACCAAGTCAAAAAACATGAAAATAACAGGTCGCTAAAATGAGCTGATATTTTTAGTATACGACTAAATTGGCGTAGTTTAGCGGTGTGCAAATTTTGGTAAAGTTTGGATGAAGTGAAAATTTTGAAAAAAAAATTTGTTTGCAAATAACGTGAAAATTACATGTACCAAGTCAGAAAACATGGAAATAACAGGTCGCCAAAATAAGCTGATATTTTTAGTATACGACTAAATTGACGCCGTTTAGCGGTGTGCAAATTTTGGTAAAGTTTGGATGAAGTGAAAATTTTGAAAAAAAAATTTGTTTGCAAATAACGTGAAAATTACATGTACCGAGTCAAAAAACATGAAAATAACAGGTCGCCAAAATGAGCTGATATTTTTAGTATACAACTAAATTGGCGTAGTTTAGCGGTGTGCAAATTTTGGTAAGGTTTAGATGAAGTGAAAATTTTGGAAAAAAAATTGTTTGCAAATAACGTGAAAATTACATGTACAAAGTCAAAAAACATGAAAAAACAGGTCACCAAAATGAGCTGATATTTTTAGTATACGACTTAATTGACGTCGTTTAGCGGTGTGCAAATTTTGGTAAAGTTTGGATGAAGTGAAAATTTAAAAAAAAAAATTTGTTTGCAAATAACGTGAAAATTACAAGTACTAAGTTAAAAAACATGAAAATAACAGGTAGCCAAAATGAGCTGATATTTTTAGTTTACTTCAAAATTGACGTCGTTTAGCGGTGTACAAATTTTGGTAAGGTTTGGATGAAGTGAAAATTTTGAAAAAAAAATTTTTTTGCAAATAACGTGAAAATTACAAGTACCAAGTCAAAAAACATGAAAATAACAGGTCGCCAAAATGAGCTGATATTTTTAGTATACGACTAAATTGACGTGGTTTAGCGGTGTGCAAAATTTGGTAAGGTTTGGATGAAGTGAAAATTTTGAAAAAAAATTTGTTTGCAAATAACGTGAAAATTACAAGTACCAAGTCAAAAAACATGAAAATAACAGGTCGCCAAAATGAGCTGATAGTTTTAGTATACGACTAAATTGACGTCGTTTAGCGGTGTGCAAAATTTGGTAAAGTTTGAATGAAGTGAAAATTTTGAAAAAAAATTTGTTTGCAAATAATGTGAAAATTACATGTACCAAGTCAAAAAAAATGAAAATAACAGGTCGCTAAAGTGAGCTGATATTTTTAGTATACGACTAAATATGCGTAGTTTAGCGGTGTGCAAATTAAGGTAAAGTTTGGATGAAGTGAAAATTTTGAAAAAAAATTTGTTTGCAAATAACGTGAAAATTACATGTACGAAGTCAAAAAACATGAAAATAACAGGTCGCCAAAATGAGCTGATATTTTTAGTATACGACTTAATTGGCGTAATTAAGTGGTGTGCAAATTTTGGTAAAGTTTAGATGAAGTGAAAATTTGAAAAAAAAATTTTTTGCAAATAACGTGAAAATTACATGTACCAAGTCAAAAAACATGAAAATAACAGGTCGCTAAAATGAGCTGATATTTTTTGTTTACAACTAAATTGGCGTAGTTTAGCGGTGTGCAAATTTTGGTAAAGTTTGGATGAAGTGAAAATTTTGAAAAAAAAAATTTGTTTGCAAATAACGTGAAAATTACATGTACCAAGTCAGAAAACATGGAAATAACAGGTCGCCAAAATAAGCTGATATTTTTAGTATACGACTAAATTGACGCCGTTTAGCGGTGTGCAAATTTTGGTAAAGTTTGGATGAAGTGAAAATTTTGAAAAAAAAATTTGTTTGCAAATAACGTGAAAATTACATGTACCGAGTCAAAAAACATGAAAATAACAGGTCGCCAAAATGAGCTGATATTTTTAGTATACAACTAAATTGGCGTAGTTTAGCGGTGTGCAAATTTTGGTAAAGTTTAGATGAA
The DNA here is from genome assembly GCA_949987645.1 of Tachina grossa. Classification (NCBI taxonomy): domain Eukaryota; kingdom Metazoa; phylum Arthropoda; class Insecta; order Diptera; family Tachinidae; genus Tachina; species Tachina grossa. The sequence goes on along the minus strand of OX465279.1, from coordinate 15,973,994 downwards.
GTGAAAATTTTGGAAAAAAATTGTTTGCAAATAACGTGAAAATTACATGTACAAAGTCAAAAAACATGAAAGTTAACAGGTCGCCAAAATGAGCTGATATTTTTAGTATACGACTAAATTGACGTCGTTTGGCGTTGTGCAACTTTTGGTAAAGTTTGGATGAAGTGAAAATTTTGAAAAAAAAATTTTGTTGCAAATAACGTGAAAATTACAAGTACCAAGTCAAAAAACACGAAAATAACAGGTCGCCAAAATGAGCTGATATTTTTAGTATAAGACTTAATTGACGCCGTTTAGCGGTGTGCAAATTTTGGTACAGTTTGGATGAAGTGAAAATTTTGAAACAAAATTTGTTTGCAAATAACGTGAAAATTACAAGTACCAAATGAGCTGATATTTTTATTATACGACTAAATGGACGTCGTTTAGCGGTGTGCAAATTTAGGTAAAGTTTGGATGAAGTGAAAATTTTGAAAAAAATTTGTTTGCAAATAACGTGAAAAGTACATGTACCAAGTCAGAAAACATGAAAATAACAGGTCGCCAAAATGAGCTGATATTTTAATATACGACTAAATTGGCGTAGTTTAGCGGTGTGCAAATTTTGGTAAAGTTTGGTTGAAGTGAAAATTTTGAAAAAAAAAATTTGTTTTCAAATAACGTGAAAATTACAAGTACCAAATGAGCTGATATTTTTAGTATACGACTAAATTGACGTCGTTTAGCGGTGTGCAAATTTAGGTAAAGTTTGAATGAAGTGAAAATTTTGAAAAAAAATTTGTTTGCAAATAATGTGAAAATTACATGTACCAAGTCAAAAAAAATGAAAATAACAGGTCGCTAAAGTGAGCTGATATTTTTAGTATACGACTAAATTGGCGTAGTTTAGCGGTGTGCAAATTAAGGTAAAGTTTGGATGAAGTGAAAATTTTGAAAAAAAATTTGTTTGCAAATAACGTGAAAATTACATGTACGAAGTCAAAAAACATGTGCAAACATGTGGTGTGCAAATTTTGGTAAAGTTTGGATGAAGTAAAAATTTTGAAAAAAAAATTTGCTTGCAAATAACGTGAAAATTACAAGTACCAAGTCGAAAAACATGAAAATAACATGTCGCCAAAATGAGCTGATATTTTTAGTATACGACTAAATTGACGTCGTTTAGCGGTGTACAAATTAAGGTAAAGTTTGGATGAAGTGAAAATTTTGAAAAAAAATTTGTTTGCCCTTAACGTGAAAATTACATGTACCAAGTCAGAAAACATGAAAATAACAGGTCGCCAAAATGAGCTGATATTTTTAGTATACGACTAAATTGGCGTAGTTTAGTTGTGTGCAAATTTTGGAAAGTTTGGATGAAGTGAAAATTTTGAAAAAAAATTTGTTTGCAAATAACGTGAAAATTACATGTACCAAGTCAAGAAACATGAAAATAACAGGTCGCCAAAATGAGCTGATATTTTTAGTATACGACTAAATTGGCATAGTTAAGCGCTGTGCAAATTTTGGTAAGGTTTGGATGAAGTAAAAATTTTGAAAAAAAAATTTGTTTGCAAATAACGTGAAAATTACATGTACCAAGTCAAAACACATGAAAATAACAGGTCGCCAAAATGAGCTGATATTTTTAGTATAAGACTTAATTGACGTCGTTTAGGGGTTTGCAAAATTTGGTAAAGTTTGGATGAAAAGAAAATTTTGAAACAAAATTTGTTTGCAAAGAACGTGAAAATTACAAATACCAAGTCAAAAAACATGAAAATAACAGGTCGCCAAAATGAGCTGATATTTTTAGTATACGACTAAATTGACGTCGTTTAGCGGTGTGCAAATTTTGGTAAAGTTTGGATGAAGTGAAAATTTTGAAAAAAAAATTTTTTTTGCAAATAACGTGAAAATTACATGTACCAAGTCAAAAAACATGAAAATAACAGGTCGCCAAAATGAGCTGATATTTTTATTATACGACTAAATTGACGTCGTTTAGCGGTGTGCAAATTTAGGTAAAGTTTGGATGAAGTGAAAATTTTGAAAAAAAATTTGTTTGCAAATAACGTGAAAAGTACATGTACCAAGTCAGAAAACATGAAAATAACAGGTCGCCAAAATGAGCTGATATTTTTAGTATACGACTAAATTGGCGTAGTTTAGCGGTGTGCAAATTTTGGTAAAGTTTGGATGAAGTGAAAATTTTGAAAAAAAAATTTGTTTTCAAATAACGTGAAAATTACAAGTACCAAATGAGGTGATATTTTTAGTATACGCCTAAATTGACGTCGTTTAGCGGTGTGCAAATTTAGGTAAAGTTTGGATGAAGTGAAAATTTTGAAAAAAAAATTTGTTTGCAAATAACGTGAAAATTACATGTACCAAGTCAGAAAACATGAAAATAACAGGTCGCCAAAATGAGCTGATATTTTTAGTATATGACTAAATTGACGTCGTTTAGCGGTGTGCAAATTAAGGTAAAGTTTGGATGAAGTGAAAATTTTGAAAAAAAATTTGTTTGCCCTTAACGTGAAAATTACATGTACCAAGTCAGAAAACATGAAAATAACAGGTCGCCAAAATGAGCTGATATTTTTAGTATACGACTAAATTGGCGTAGTTTAGTTGTGTGCAAATTTTGGAAAGTTTGGATGAAGTGAAAATTTTGAAAAAAAATTTGTTTGCAAATAACGTGAAAATTACATGTACCAAGTTAAAAAACCCGAAAATAACAGGTAGCCAAAATGAGCTGATATTTTTAGTACACGTCAAAATTGACGTCGTTTAGCGGTGTACAAATTTTGGTAAAGTTTGGATGAAGTGAAAATTTTGAAAAAAAAAATTTGTTTGCAAATAACGTGAAAATTACATGTACCAAGTCAAAAAACATGAAAATAACAGGTCGCCAAAATGAGCTGATATTTTTAGTATACGACTAAATTGGCGTAGTTTAGTTGTGTGCAAATTTTGGAAAGTTTGGATGAAGTGAAAATTTTGAAAAAAAATTTGTTTGCAAATAACGTGAAAATTACATGTACCAAGTCAAAAAACATGAAAATAACAGGTCGCCAAAATGAGCTGATATTTTTAGTATACGACTAAATTGGCATAGTTAAGCGCTGTGCAAATTTTGGTAAAGTTTGGATGAAGTAAAAATTTTGAAAAAAAAATTTGTTTGCAAATAACGTGAAAATTACATGTACCAAGTCAAAACACATGAAAATAACAGGTCGCCAAAATGAGCTGATATTTTTAGTATAAGACTTAATTGACGTCGTTTAGGGGTGTGCAAAATTTGGTAAAGTTTGGATGAAAAGAAAATTTTGAAACAAAATTTGTTTGCAAAGAACGTGAAAATTACAAATACCAAGTCAAAAAACATGAAAATAACAGGTCGCCAAAATGAGCTGATATTTTTAGTATACGACTAAATTGACGTCGTTTAGCGGTGTGCAAATTTTGGTAAAGTTTGGATGAAGTGAAAATTTTGAAAAAAAAATTTTTTTGCAAATAACGTGAAAATTACATGTACCAAGTCAAAAAACATGAAAATAACAGGTCGCCAAAATGAGCTGATATTTTTAGTATACGACCAAATTGACGTCGTTTAGCGGTGTGCAAATTTAGGTAAAGTTTGGATGAAGTGAAAATTTTGAAAAAAAAATTTGTTTGCAAATAACGTGAAAAGTACATGTACCAAGTCAGAAAACATGAAAATAACAGGTCGCCAAAATGAGCTGATATTTTTAGTATACGACTAAATTGGCGTAGTTTAGTGGTGTGCAAATTTTGGTAAAGTTTGGATGAAGTGAAAATTTTGAAAAAAAAAATTTGTTTGCAAATAACGTGAAAATTACAAGTACCAAGTCAAAAAACATGAAAATCGTCGCCAAAATGAGCTGATATTTTTAGTATACGACTAAATTGGCGTAGTTTAGCGGTGTGCAAATTTTGGTAAAGTTTGGATGAAGTGAAAATTTTGAAAAAAAAATTTGTTTTCAAATAACGTGAAAATTACAAGTACCAAATGAGCTGATATTTTTAGTATACGCCTAAATTGACGTCGTTTAGCGGTGTGCAAATTTAGGTAAAGTTTGGATGAAGTGAAAATTTTGAAAAAAAAATTTGTTTGCAAATAACGTGAAAATTACATGTACCAAGTCAGAAAACATGAAAATAACAGGTCGCCAAAATGAGCTGATATTTTTAGTATATGACTAAATTGACGTCGTTTAGCGGTGTGCAAATTAAGGTAGAGTTTGGATGAAGTGAAAATTTTGAAAAAAAATTTGTTTGCCCTTAACGTGAAAATTACATGTACCAAGTCAGAAAACATGAAAATAACAGGTCGCCAAAATGAGCTGATATTTTTAGTATACGACTAAATTGGCGTAGTTTAGTTGTGTGCAAATTTTGGAAAGTTTGGATGAAGTGAAAATTTTGAAAAAAAATTTGTTTGCAAATAACGTGAAAATTACATGTACCAAGTTAAAAAACGCGAAAATAACAGGTAGCCAAAATGAGCTGATATTTTTAGTACACGTCAAAATTGACGTCGTTTAGCGGTGTACAAATTTTGGTAAAGTTTGGATGAAGTGAAAATTTTGAAAAAAAAATTTGTTTGCAAATAACGTGAAAATTACATGTACCAAGTCAAAAAACATGAAAATAACAGGTCGCCAAAATGAGCTGATATTTTTAGTATAAGACTTAATTGACGTCGTTTAGCGGTGTGCAAATTTTGGTAAAGTTTGGATGAAGTGAAAATTTTGAAAAAAAATGTTTTCGCAAATAACGTGAAAATTACATGTACCAAGTCAAAAAACATGAAAATAACAGGTCGCCAAAATGAGCTGATATTTTAAGTATACGACTAAATTGACGTAGTTTAGTTGTGTGCAAATTTTGGAAAGTTTGGATGAAGTGAAAATTTTGAAAAAAAATTTGTTTGCAAATAACGTGAAAATTACATGTACCAAGTCAAAAAACATGAAAATAACAGGTCGCCAAAATGAGCTGATATTTTTAGTATACGACTAAATTGGCATAGTTAAGCGCTGTGCAAATTTTGGTAAAGTTTGGATGAAGTGAAAATTTTGAAAAAAAAATTTGTTTGCAAATAACGTGAAAATTACATGTACCAAGTCAAAAAACATGAAAATAACAGGTCGCCAAAATGAGCTGATATTTTTAGTATAAGACTTAATTGACGTCGTTTAGCGGTGTGCAAATTTTGGTAAAATTTGGATGAAGTGAAAATTTTGAAAAAAAAATTTGTTTGCAAAGAACGTGAAAATTACAAATACCAAGTCAAAAAACATGAAAATAACAGGTCGCCAAAATGAGCTGATATTTTTAGTATACGACTAAATTGACGTCGTTTAGTGGTGTGCAAATTTTGGTAAAGTTTGGATGAAGTGAAAATTTTGAAAAAAAAAATTTGTTTGCAAATAAAGTGAAAATTACATGTACCAAGTCAAAAAACATAAAAATAACAGGTCGCCAAAATGAGCTGATATTTTTATTATACGACTAAATTGACGTCGTTTAGCGGTGTGCAAATTTTGGTAAAGTTTGGATGAAGTGAAAATTTTGAAAAAAAAATTTGTTTGCAAATAACGTGAAAAGTACATGTACCAAGTCAGAAAACATGAAAATATCAGGTCGCCAAAATGAGCTGATATTTTTAGTATACGACTAAATTGGCGTAGTTTAGTGGTGTGCAAATTTTGGTAAAGTTTGGATGAAGTGAAAATTTTGAAAAAAAATTTGTTTGCAAATAACGTGAAAAGTACATGTACCAAGTCAGAAAACATGAAAATAACAGGTCGCCAAAATGAGCTGATATTTTTAGTATACGACAAAATTGGCGTAGTTTAGCGGTGTGCAAATTTTGGTAAAGTTTGGATGAAGTGAAAATTTTGAAAAAAAAACTTGTTTGCAAATAACGTGAAAATTACAAGTACCAAATGAGCTGATATTTTTATTATACGACTAAATTGACGTCGTTTAGCGGTGTGCAAATTTTGGTAAAGTTTGGATGAAGTGAAAATTTTGAAAAAAAAAATTTGTTTGCAAATAACGTGAAAATTACAAGTACCAAGTCAAAAAACATGAAAATAACAGGTCGCCAAAATGAGCTGATATTTTTAGTATACGACTAAATTGGCGTAGTTTAGCGGTGTGCAAATTTTGGTAAAGTTTGGATGAAGTGAAAATTTTGAAAAAAAAACTTGTTTTCAAATAACGTGAAAATTACAAGTACCAAATGAGCTGATATTTTTAGTATACGACTAAATTGACGTCGTTTAGCGGTGTGCAAATTTAGGTAAAGTTTGGATGAAGTGAAAATTTTGAAAAAAAAATTTGTTTGCAAATAACGTGAAAATTACATGTACCAAGTCAGAAAACATGAAAATAACAGGTCGCCAAAATGAGCTGATATTTTTAGTATACGACTAAATTGACGTCGTTTAGTGGTGTGCAAATTAAGGTAAAGTTTGGATGAAGTGAAAATTTTGAAAAAAAATTTGTTTGCCCTTAACGTGAAAATTACATGTACCAAGTCAGAAAACATGAAAATAACAGGTCGCCAAAATGAGCTGATATTTTTAGTATACGACTAAATTGGCGTAGTTTAGTTGTGCGCAAATTTTGGAAAGTTTGGATGAAGTGAAAATTTTGAAAAAAAATTTGTTTGCAAATAACGTGAAAATTACATGTACCAAGTCAAAAAACATGAAAATAACAGGTCGCCAAAATGAGCTGATATTTGTAGTATACGACTAAATTGGCATAGTTAAGCGCTGTGCAAATTTTGGTAAAGTTTGGATGAAGTGAAAATTTTGAAAAAAAAATTTGTTTGCAAATAACGTGAAAATTACATGTACCAAGTCAGAAAACATGAAAATAACAGGTCGCCAAAATGAGCTGATATTTTTAGTATACGACTAAATTGACGTCGTTTAGCGGTGTGCAAATTAAGGTAAAGTTTGGATGAAGTGAAAATTTTGAAAAAAAATTTGTTTGCCCTTAACGTGAAAATTACATGTACCAAGTCAGAAAACATGAAAATAACAGGTCGCCAAAATGAGCTGATATTTTTAGTATACGACTAAATTGGCATAGTTAAGCGCTGTGCAAATTTTGGTAAAGTTTGGATGAAGTGAAAATTTTGAAAAAAAAATTTGTTTGCAAATAACGTGAAAATTACATGTACCAAGTCAAAAAACATGAAAATAACAGGTCGCCAAAATGAGCTGATATTTTTAGTATAAGACTAAATTGACGTCGTTTAGCGGTGTGCAAATTTTGGTAAAGTTTTGATGAAGTGAAAATTTTGAAAAAAAATTTTTTCGCAAATAACGTGAAAATTATTACATGTACCAAGTCAAAAAACATGAAAATAACAGGTCGCTAAAATGAGCTGATATTTTTAGTATACGACTAAATTGGCGTAGTTTAGTGGTGTGCAAATTTTGGAAAGTTTGGATGAAGTGAAAATTTTGAAAAAAAATTTGTTTGCCCTTAACGTGAAAATTACATGTACCAAGTCAGAAAACATGAAAATAACAGGTCGCCAAAATGAGCTGATATTTTTAGTATACGACTAAATTGGCATAGTTAAGCGCTGTGCAAATTTTGGTAAAGTTTGGATGAAGTGAAAATTTTGAAAAAAAAATTTGTTTGCAAATAACGTGAAAATTACATGTACCAAGTCAAAAAACATGAAAATAACAGGTCGCCAAAATGAGCTGATATTTTTAGTATAAGACTAAATTGACGTCGTTTAGCGGTGTGCAAATTTTGGTAAAGTTTGGATGAAGTGAAAATTTTGAAAAAAAAATTTTTCGCAAATAACGTGAAAATTATTACATGTACCAAGTCAAAAAACATGAAAATAACAGGTCGCTAAAATGAGCTGATATTTTTAGTATACGACTAAATTGGCGTAGCTTAGTGGTGTGCAAATTTTGGAAAGTTTGGATGAAGTGAAAATTTTGAAAAAAAATTTGTTTGCAAATAACGTGAAAATTACATGTACCAAGTCAAAAAACATGAAAATAACAGGTCGCCAAAATGAGCTGACATTTGTAGTATACGACTAAATTGGCATAGTTAAACGCTGTGCAAATTTTGGTAAAGTTTGGATGAAGTGAAAATTTTGAAAAAAAAAATTTGTTTGCAAATAACGTGAAAATTACAAGTACCAAGTCAAAAAACATGAAAATAACAGGTCGCCAAAATGAGCTGATATTTTTAGTATACGACTAACTTGGCGTAGTTTAGCGGTGTGCAAATTTTGGTAAAGTTTGGATGAAGTGAAAATTTTGAAAAAAAAAACTTGTTTTCAAATAACGTGAAAATTACAAGTACCAAATGAGCTGATATTTTTAGTATACGACTAAATTGACGTCGTTTAGCGGTGTGCAAATTTAGGTAAAGTTTGGATGAAGTGAAAATCTTGAAAAAAAATTTGTTTGCAAATAACGTGAAAATTACATGTACCAAGTCAGAAAACATGAAAATAACAGGTCGCCAAAATGAGCTGATATTTTTAGTATACGACTAAATTGACGTCGTTTAGCGGTGTGCAAATTAAGGTAAAGTTTGGATGAAGTGAAAATATTGAAAAAAAAATTTGTTTGCCCTTAACGTGAAAATTACATGTACCAAGTCAGAAAACATGAAAATAACAGGTCGCCAAAATGAGCTGATATTTGTAGTATACTACTAAATTGGCATAGTTAAGCGCTGTGCAAATTTTGGTAAAGTTTGGATGAAGTGAAAATTTTGAAAAAAAAATTTGTTTGCAAATGACGTGAAAATTACAAGTACCAAATGAGCTGATATTTTTAGTATACGACTAAATTGACGTCGTTTAGCGGTGTGCAAATTTAGGTAAAGTTTGGATGAAGTGAAAATTTTGAAAAAAAATTTGTTTGCAAATAACGTGAAAATTACATGTACCAAGTCAGAAAACATGAAAATAACAGGTCGCCAAAATGAGCTGATATTTTTAGTATACGACTAAATTGACGTCGTTTAGCGGTGTGCAAATTAAGGCAAAGTTTGGATGAAGTGAAAATTTTGAAAAAAAATTTGTTTGCCCTTAACGTGAAAATTACATGTACCAAGTCAGAAAACATGAAAATAACAGGTCGCCAAAATGAGCTGATATTTTTAGTATACGACTTAATTGGCGTAGTTTAGTTGTGTGCAAATTTTGGAAAGTTTGGATGAAGTGAAAATTTTGAAAAAAAATTTGTTTGCAAATAACGTGAAAATTACATGTACCAAGTCAAAAAACATGAAAATAACAGGTCGCCAAAATGAGCTGATATTTGTAGTATACGACTAAATTGGCAGAGTTAAGCGCTGTGCAAATTTTGGTAAAGTTTGGATGAAGTGAAAATTTTGAAAAAAAAATTTGTTTGCAAATAACGTGAAAATTACATGTACCAAGTCAAAAAACATGAAAATAACAGGTCGCCAAAATGAGCTGATATTTTTAGTATAAGACTTAATTGACGTCGTTTAGCGGTGTGCAAATTTTGGTAAAGTTTGGATGACGTGAAAATTTTGAAAAAAAAAATTTGTTTGCAAATAACGTGAAAATTACAAGTACCAAGTCAGAAAACATGAAAATAACAGGTCGCCAAAATAAGCTGATATTTTTTGTATACGACTAAAGTGACGTCGTTTAGCGGTGTGCAAATTTTGGTAAAGTTTGGATGACGTGAAAATTTTGAAAAAAAAAATTTGTTTGCAAATAACGTGAAAATTACAAGTACCAAGTCAAAAAACATTAAAATAACAGGTCGCCAAAATGAGCTGATATTTTTAGTATAAGACTTAATTGACGTCGTTTAGCGGTGTGCAAATTTTGGTAAAGTTTGGATGAAGTGAAAATTTTGAAAAAAATTTTTTTCGCAAATAACGTGAAAATTACATGTACCAAGTCAAAAAACATGAAAATAACAGGTCGCCAAAATGAGCTGATATTTTTAGTATACGACTAAATTGACGTCGTTTAGCGGTGTGCAAATTTTGGTAAAGTTTGGATGAAGTGAAAATTTTGAAAAAAAAATTTGTTTGCAAAGAACGTGAAAATTATAAATACCAAGTCAAAAAACATGAAAATAACAGGTCGCCAAAATGAGCTGATATTTTTAGTATACGACTAAATTGACGTCGTTTAGCGGTGTGCAAATTTTGGTAAAGTTTGGATGAAGTGAAAATTTTGAAAAAAAAATTTGTTTGCAAATAACGTGAAAATTACATGTACCAAGTCAAAAAACATGAAAATAACAGGTCGCCAAAATGAGCTGATATTTTTAGTATACGACTAAATCTACGTCGTTTATCGGTGTGCAAATTTTGGTAAAGTTTGGATGAAGTGAAAATTTTTAAAAATAAATTTGTTTGCAAATAACGTGAAAATTACAAGTACCAAGTCAAAAAACATGAAAATAACAGGTCGCCAAAATGAGCTTATATTTTTAGTGTACGACTAAATTGACGTCGTTTAGGTGTGTGCAAATTTTAGTAAAGTTTGGATGAAGTAAAAAATTTTGAAAAAAAAATTTGTTTGCAAATAACGTGAAAATTACATGTACCAAGTCAGAAAACATGAAAATAACAGGTCGCCAAAATAAGCTGATATTTTTTGTATACGACTAAAGTGACGTCGTTTAGCGGTGTGCAAATTTTGGTAAAGTTTGGATGACGTGAAAATTTTGAAAAAAAAAAATTTGTTTGCAAATAACGTGAAAATTACAAGTACCAAGTCAAAAAACATGAAAATAACAGGTCGCCAAAATGAGCTGATATTTTTAATATACGACTAAATTGGTGTAGTTTATCGGTGTGAAAATTTTGGTAAAGTTTGGATGAAGTGAAAATTTTGAAAAAAAAAAATTTGTTTGCAAATAATGTGAAAATTACATGTACCAAGTCAAAAAACATGAAAATAACAGGTCGCCAAAACGAGCTGATATTTTTAGTATACGACTAAATTGACGTCATTTATCGGTGTGCAAATTTTGGTAAAGTTTGGATGAAGTGAAAATTTTTAAAAATAAATTTGTTTGCAAATAACGTGAAAATTACAAGTACCAAGTCAAAAAACATGAAAATAACAGGTCGCCAAAATGAGCTTATATTTTTAGTGTACGACTAAATTGACGTCGCTTAGGGGTGTGGAAATTTTGGTAAGGTTTGGATGAAGTAAAAATTTAAAAAAAAAATTTGTTTGCAAATAACGTGAAAATTACATGTACCAAGTCAGAAAACATGAACATAACAGGTCGCCAAAATAATCTGATATTTTTAGTATACGACTAAATTGACGTCGTTTAGCGGTGTGCAAATTTTGGTACAGTTTGGATAAAGTGAAAATTTTGAAAAAAAAATTTGTTTGCAAATAACGTGAAAATTACATGTACCAAGTCAGAAAACATGAAAATAACAGGTCGCCAAAATAAGCTGATATTTTTAGTATACGACTAAATTGACGTCGTTTAGCGGTGCGCAAATTTTGGTACAGTTTGGATGGAGTGAAAATTTAAAAAAAAAAATTTATTGCAAATAACGTGAAAATTACATGTACCAAGTCAAAAAACCTGAAAACAACAGGTCGCCAAAATGAGCTGATATTTTTAGTATACGACTAAATTGACGTCGTTTAGCGGTTTGCAAATTTTGGTAAAGTTTGAATGAAGTGAGAATTTTGAAGAAAAAAAATTTGTTTGCAAATAACGTGAAAATAACATGTACCAGAAAGCATGAAAATAACAGGTCGCCAAAATGAGCTGATATTTTTAGTATACGACTAAATTGACGTCGTTTAGCGGTGTGCAAATTTTGGTAAAGTTTGGATGAAGTGAAAATTTTGAAAAAAAAATTTGTTTGCAAATAATGTGAAAATTACATGTACAAAGTCAAAAAACATGAAAATAACAGGTCGCCAAAATGAGCTGATATTTTTAGTATACGAGTAAGTTGGCGTAGTTTAGCGGTGTGCAAATTTTGGTAAAGTTTGGATGAAGTGAAAATTTTGAAAAAAAAAATTTGTTTTCAAATAACGTGAAAATTACAAGTACCAAGTCAAAAAACATGAAAATAACAGGTCGCCAAAATGAGCTGATATTTTTAGTATACGACTAAATTTACGTCGTTTAACGGTGTGCAAATTTGGTAAGGTTTTATTAAAGTGAAAATTTTGAAAAAAAAAATTTGCTTGCAAATAACGTGAAAATTACATGTACCAAGTCAGAAAACATGAAAATAACAGGTCGCCAAAATAAGCTGATATTTTTAGTATACGACTAAATTGACGTCGTTTAGCGGTGCGCAAATTTTGGTACAGTTTGGATAAAGTGAAAATTTTGAAAAAAATTTGTTTGCAAATAACGTGAAAATTACATGTACCAAGTCAAAAAACATGAAAATAACAGGTCGCCAAAATGAGCTGATATTTTTAGTATACGACTAAATTGACGTCGTTAAGCAGTGTGCAAATTTTGATAAAGTTTGGATGAAGTGGAAATTTTGAAAAAAAAAAATTTGTTTGCAAATAACGTGAAAATAACAAGTACCAAGTCAAAACACATGAAAATAACAGGTCGCCAAAATAAGCTGATATTTTTAGTATACGACTAAATTGACGTCGTTTAGCGGTGTGCAAATTTTGGTACAGTTTGGATAAATTTAAAATTGTGAAAAAAAATTGTTTGCAAATAAAGTGAAAATTACATGTACCAAGTCAAAAAACATGAAAATAACAGGTCGCCAAAATGAGCTGATATATTTAATATACGACTAAATTGACGTCGTTTAGCGGTGTGCAAATTTTGGTAAAGTTTGGATGAAGTGAAAATTTTGAAAAAAAATTTGTTTGCAAATAACGTGAAAATTACATGTACCAAGTCAAAAAACATGACAATAACAGGTCGCCAAAATGATCTGATATTTTAAGTATACGACTTAATTGGCGTAGTTAAGCGGTGTGCAAATTTTGGTAAAGTTTGGATGAAGTGAAAATTTTGAAAAAAAATTTGTTTGCAAATAACGTGAAAATTACATGTACCAAGTCAAAAAACATGAAAATAACAGGTATATGTTATATGGTATATAGTATATGATTAAATTGGCGTAGTTTAGCGGTGTGCAAATTTTGGTAAAGTTTGGATGAAGTAAAAATTTTGAAAAAAAATTTGTTTGCAAATAACGTGAAAATTACATGTACCAAGTCAAAAAACATGAAAATTACAGGTCGCCAAAGTGATCTGATATTTTTAGTATACGACTAAATTGGCGTAGCTTAGCGGTGCTCAAATTTTGATAAAGTTTGGATGAAGTCAAAATTTTGAAAAAAAAATTGTTTGCAAATAACGTGAAAATTACATGTACCAAGTCAAAAAACATTAAAATAACAGGTCGCAAAATAAGCTGATATTTTAAGTATACGACTTAATTGACGTCGTTTAGCGGTGTGCAAATTTTGGTTAAGTTTGGATGAGGTAAAAGTTTTGAAAAAAAAATTTGTTTGCAAATAACGTGAAAATTACAAGTACCAAGTCAAAAAACATGAAAATATAAGGTCGCCAAAATGAGCTGATATTTTTAGTATACGACTAAATTGACGTCGTTTAGCGGTATGCAAATTTTGGTAAAGTTTGGATGAAGTGAAAATTTTGAAAAAAAAATTTGTTTGCAAATAACGTGAAAATTACATGTACCAAGTCAAAAAACATGAAAATAACAGGTCTGCAAAATGAGCTGATATTTTTCGTAAACGACTAAATTGGCGTAGTTTAGCGGTGTGCAAATTTTGGTAAGGTTTGGATGAAGTGGAAATTTTGAAAAAAAAATTTGTTTGCAAATAACGTGAAAATTACAAGTACCAAGTCAAAAAACATGAAAATAACAGGTCGCCAAAATGAGCTGATATTTTTAGTATATGACTAAATTGACGTAGTTTAGCGGTGTGCAAATTTTGGTTAAGTTTGGATGAGGTAAAAGTTTTGAAAAAAAAATTTGTTTGCAAATAACGTGAAAATTACAAGTACCAAGTCAAAAAACATGAAAATATAAGGTCGCCAAAATGAGCTGATATTTTTAGTATACGACTAAATTGACGTCGTTTAGCGGTGTGCAAATTAAGGTAAAGTTTGGATGAAGTGAAAATTTTGAAAAAAAATTTGTTTGCAAATAAATTGAAAATTACATGTACCAAGTCAGAAAACATGAAAATAACAGGTCGCCAAAATGAGCTGATATTTTTAGTATACGACTAAATTGGCGTAGTTTACTTGTGTGCAAATTTTGGAAAGTTTGGATGAAGTGAAAATTTTGAAAAAAAATTTGTTTGCAAATAACGTGAAAATTACATGTACCAAGTCAAAAAACATGAAAATAACAGGTCGCCAAAATGAGCTGATATTTGTAGTATACGACTAAATTGGCATAGTTAAGCGCTGTGCAAATTTTGGTAAAGTTTGGATGAAGTGAAAATTTTGAAAAAAAAATTTGTTTGCAAATAACGTGAAAATTAGATGTACCAAGTCAAAAAACATGAAAATAACAGGTCGCCAAAATGAGCTGATATTTTTAGTATAAGACTTAATTGACGTCGTTTAGCGGTGTGCAAATTTTGGTAAAGTTTGGATGAAGTGAAAATTTTGAAAAAAAATTTTTTCGCAAAAAACGTGAAAATTACATGTACCAAGTCAAAAAACATGAAAATAACAGGTCGCCAAAATGAGCTGATATTTTTAGTATACGACTAAATTGACGTCGTTTAGCAGTGTGCAAATTTTGGTAAAGTTTGGATGAAGTGAAAATTTTGAAAAAAAAATTTGTTTGCAAAGAACGTGAAAATTATAAATACCAAGTCAAAAAACATGAAAATAACAGGTCGCCAAAATGAGCTGATATTTTTAGTATACGACTAAATTGACGTAGTTTAGCGGTGTGCAAATTTTGGTAAAGTTTGGATGAAGTGAAAATTTTGAAAAAAAAATTTGTTTGCAAATAACGTGAAAATTACATGTACCAAGTCAAAAAACATGAAAATAACAGGTCGCCAAAATGAGCTGATATTTTTAGTATACGACTAAATCTACGTCGTTTATCGGTGTGCAAATTTTGGTAAAGTTTGGATGAAGTGAAAATTTTTAAAAATAAATTTGTTTGCAAATAACGTGAAAATTACAAGTACCAAGTCAAAAAACATGAAAATAACAGGTCGCCAAAATGAGCTTATATTTTTAGTGTACGACTAAATTGACGTCGTT
Source organism: Tachina grossa (assembly GCA_949987645.1). Classification (NCBI taxonomy): domain Eukaryota; kingdom Metazoa; phylum Arthropoda; class Insecta; order Diptera; family Tachinidae; genus Tachina; species Tachina grossa. The sequence goes on along the minus strand of OX465279.1, from coordinate 15,958,707 downwards.
TAGGTGTGTGCAAATTTTGGTAAAGTTTGGATGAAGTAAAAAATTTTGAAAAAAAAATTTGTTTGCAAATAACGTGAAAATTACATGTACCAAGTCAGAAAACATGAAAATAACAGGTCGCCAAAATAAGCTGATATTTTTTGTATACGACTAAAGTGACGTCGTTTAGCGGTGTGCAAATTTTGGTAAAGTTTGGATGACGTGAAAATTTTGAAAAAAAAAAAATTTGTTTGCAAATAACGTGAAAATTACAAGTACCAAGTCAAAAAACATGAAAATAACAGGTCGCCAAAATGAGCTGATATTTTTAGTATAAGACTTAATTGACGTCGTTTAGCGGTGTGCAAATTTTGGTAAAGTTTGGATGAAGTGAAAATTTTGAAAAAAAATTTTTTCGCAAATAACGTGAAAATTACATGTACCAAGTCAAAAAACATGAAAATAACAGGTCGCCAAAATGAGCTGATATTTTTAGTATACGACTAAATTGACGTCGTTTAGCGGTGTGCAAATTTTGGTAAAGTTTGGATGAAGTGAAAATTTTGAAAAAAAAATTTGTTTGCAAAGAACGTGAAAATTATAAATACCAAGTCAAAAAACATGAAAATAACAGGTCGCCAAAATGAGCTGATATTTTTAGTATACGACTAAATTGACGTCGTTTAGCGGTGTGCAAATTTTGGTAAAGTTTGGATGAAGTGAAAATTTTGAAAAAAAAATTTGTTTGCAAATAACGTGAAAATTACATGTACCAAGTCAAAAAACATGAAAATAACAGGTCGCCAAAATGAGCTGATATTTTTAGTATACGACTGAATCTACGTCGTTTATCGGTGTGCAAATTTTGGTAAAGTTTGGATGAAGTGAAAATTTTTAAAAATAAATTTGTTTGCAAATAACGTGAAAATTACAAGTACCAAGTCAAAAAACATGAAAATAACAGGTCGCCAAAATGAGCTTATATTTTTAGTGTACGACTAAATTGACGTCGTTTAGGTGTGTGCAAATTTTGGTAAAGTTTGGATGAAGTAAAAAATTTTGAAAAAAAAATTTGTTTGCAAATAACGTGAAAATTACATGTACCAAGTCAGAAAACATGAAAATAACAGGTCGCCAAAATAAGCTGATATTTTTTGTATACGACTAAAGTGACGTCGTTTAGAGGTGTGCAAATTTTGGTAAAGTTTGGATGACGTGAAAATTTTGAAAAAAAAAAAATTTGTTTGCAAATAACGTGAAAATTACAAGTACCAAGTCAAAAAACATGAAAATAACAGGTCGCCAAAATGAGCTAATATTTTTAATATACGACTAAATTGGTGTAGTTTATCGGTGTGAAAATTTTGGTAAAGTTTGGATGAAGTGAAAATTTTGAAAAAAAAAAATTTGTTTGCAAATAACGTGAAAATTACATGTAACAAGTCAAAAAACATGAAAATAACAGGTCGCCAAAACGAGCTGATATTTTTAGTATACGACTAAATTGACGTCATTTATCGGTGTGCAAATTTTGGTAAAGTTTGGATGAAGTGAAAATTTTTAAAAATAAATTTGTTTGCAAATAACGTGAAAATTACAAGTACCAAGTCAAAAAACATGAAAATAACAGGTCGCCAAAATGAGCTTATATTTTTAGTAGACGACTAAATTGACGTCGCTTAGGGGTGTGGAAATTTTGGTAAGGTTTGGATGAAGTGAAAATTTAAAAAAAAAATTTGTTTGCAAATAACGTGAAAATTACATGTACCAAGTCAGAAAACATGAAAATAACAGGTCGCCAAAATAATCTGATATTTTTAGTATTCGACTAAATTGACGTCGTTTAGCGGTGTGCAAATTTTGGTACAGTTTGGATAAAGTGAAAATTTTGAAAAAACAATTTGTTTGCAAATAACGTGAAAATTACATGTACCAAGTCAGAAAACATGAAAATAACAGGTCGCCAAAATAAGCTGATATTTTTAGCTTGACGTCGTTTAGCGGTGCGCAAATTTTGGTACAGTTTGGATGGAGTGAAAATTTAAAAAAAAAAATTTATTGCAAATAACGTGAAAATTACATGTACCAAGTCAAAAAACATGAAAACAACAGGTCGCCAAAATGAGCTGATATTTTTAGTATACGACTAAATTGACGTCGTTTAGCGGTTTGCAAATTTTGGTAAAGTTTGAATGAAGTGAGAATTTTGAAGAAAAAAAATTTGTTTGCAAATAACGTGAAAATTACATGTACCAAGTCAGAGAGCATGAAAATAACAGGTCGCCAAAATGAGCTGATATTTTTAGTATACGACTAAATTGACGTCGTTTAGCGGTGTGCAAATTTTGGTAAAGTTTGGATGAAGTGAAAATTTTGAAAAAAAATTTGTTTGCAAATAATGTGAAAATTACATGTACCAAGTCAAAAAACACGAAAATAACAGGTCGCCAAAATGAGCTGATATTTTTAGTATACGACTAAATCTACGTCGTTTATCGGTGTGCAAATTTTGGTAAAGTTTGGATGAAGTGAAAATTTTTAAAAATAAATTTGTTTGCAAATAACGTGAAAATTACAAGTACCAAGTCAAAAAACATGAAAATAACAGGTCGCCAAAATGAGCTTATATTTTTAGTGTACGACTAAATTGACGTCGTTTAGGTGTGTGCAAATTTTGGTAAAGTTTGGATGAAGTAAAAAATTTTGAAAAAAAAATTTGTTTGCAAATAACGTGAAAATTACATGTACCAAGTCAGAAAACATGAAAATAACAGGTCGCCAAAATAAGCTGATATTTTTTGTATACGACTAAAGTGACGTCGTTTAGCGGTGTGCAAATTTTGGTAAAGTTTGGATGACGTGAAAATTTTGAAAAAAAAAAAATTTGTTTGCAAATAACGTGAAAATTACAAGTACCAAGTCAAAAAACATGAAAATAACAGGTCGCCAAAATGAGCTGATATTTTTAGTATAAGACTTAATTGACGTCGTTTAGCGGTGTGCAAATTTTGGTAAAGTTTGGATGAAGTGAAAATTTTGAAAAAAAATTTTTTCGCAAATAACGTGAAAATTACAGGTACCAAGTCAAAAAACATGAAAATAACAGGTCGCCAAAATGAGCTGATATTTTTAGTATACGACTAAATTGACGTCGTTTAGCGGTGTGCAAATTTTGGTAAAGTTTGGATGAAGTGAAAATTTTGAAAAAAAAATTTGTTTGCAAAGAACGTGAAAATTATAAATACCAAGTCAAAAAACATGAAAATAACAGGTCGCCAAAATGAGCTGATATTTTTAGTATACGACTAAATTGACGTCGTTTAGCGGTGTGCAAATTTTGGTAAAGTTTGGATGAAGTGAAAATTTTGAAAAAAAAATTTGTTTGCAAATAACGTGAAAATTACATGTACCAAGTCAAAAAACATGAAAATAACAGGTCGCCAAAATGAGCTGATATTTTTAGTATACAACTAAATCTACGTCGTTTATCGGTGTGCAAATTTTGGTAAAGTTTGGATGAAGTGAAAATTTTTAAAAATAAATTTGTTTGCAAATAACGTGAAAATTACAAGTACCAAGTCAAAAAACATGAAAATAACAGGTCGCCAAAATGAGCTTATATTTTTAGTGTACGACTAAATTGACGTCGCTTAGGGGTGTGGAAATTTTGGTAAGGTTTGGATGAAGTGAAAATTTAAAAAAAAAAATTTGTTTGCAAATAACGTGAAAATTACATGTACCAAGTCAGAAAACATGAAAATAACAGGTCGCCAAAATAATCTGATATTTTTAGTATTCGACTAAATTGACGTCGTTTAGCGGTGTGCAAATTTTGGTACAGTTTGGATAAAGTGAAAATTTTGAAAAAAAAAATTTGTTTGCAAATAACGTGAAAATTACATGTACCAAGTCAGAAAACATGAAAATAACAGGTCGCCAAAATAAGCTGATATTTTTAGTATACGACTAAATTGACGTCGTTTAGCGGTGCGCAAATTTTGGTACAGTTTGGATGGAGTGAAAATTTAAAAAAAAAAATTTATTGCAAATAACGTGAAAATTACATGTACCAAGTCAAAAAACATGAAAACAACAGGTCGCCAAAATGAGCTGATATTTTTAGTATACGACTAAATTGACGTCGTTTAGCGGTTTGCAAATTTTGGTAAAGTTTGAATGAAGTGAGAATTTTGAAGAAAAAAAATTTGTTTGCAAATAACGTGGAAATTACATGTACCAAGTCAGAAAGCATGAAAATAACAGGTCGCCAAAATGAGCTGATATTTTTAGTATACGACTAAATTGACGTCGTTTAGCGGTGTGCAAATTTTGGTACAGTTTGGATAAATTTAGAATTGTGAAAAAAAATTGTTTGCAAATAAAGTGAAAATTACATGTACCAAGTCAAAAAACATGAAAATAACAGGTCGCCAAAATGAGCTGATATATTTAATATACGACTAAATTGACGTCGTTTAGCGGTGTGCAAATTTTGGTAAAGTTTGGATGAAGTGAAAATTTTGAAAAAAAATTTGTTTGCAAATAACGTGAAAATTACATGTACCAAGTCAAAAAACATGACAATAACAGGTCGCCAAAATGATCTGATATTTTAAGTATACGACTTAATTGGCGTAGTTAAGCGGTGTGCAAATTTTGGTAAAGTTTGGATGAAGTGAAAATTTTGAAAAAAAATTTGTTTGCAAATAACGTGAAAATTACATGTACCAAGTCAGAAAACATGAAAATAACAGGTCGCCAAAATAAGCTGATATTTTTAGCTTGACGTCGTTTAGCGGTGCGCAAATTTTGGACAGTTTGGATGGAGTGAAAATTTAAAAAAAAAAATTTATTGCAAATAACGTGAAAATTACATGTACCAAGTCAAAAAACATGAAAACAACAGGTCGCCAAAATGAGCTGATATTTTTAGTATACGACTAAATTGACGTCGTTTAGCGGTTTGCAAATTTTGGTAAAGTTTGAATGAAGTGAGAATTTTGAAGAAAAAAAATTTGTTTGCAAATAACGTGAAAATTACATGTACCAAGTCAGAGAGCATGAAAATAACAGGTCGCCAAAATGAGCTGATATTTTTAGTATACGACTAAATTGACGTCGTTTAGCGGTGTGCAAATTTTGGTAAAGTTTGGATGAAGTGAAAATTTTGAAAAAAAATTTGTTTGCAAATAATGTGAAAATTACATGTACCAAGTCAAAAAACATGAAAATAACAGGTCGCCAAAATGAGCTGATATTTTTAGTATACGACTAAATCTACGTCGTTTATCGGTGTGCAAATTTTGGTAAAGTTTGGATGAAGTGAAAATTTTTAAAAATAAATTTGTTTGCAAATAACGTGAAAATTACAAGTACCAAGTCAAAAAACATGAAAATAACAGGTCGCCAAAATGAGCTTATATTTTTAGTGTACGACTAAATTGACGTCGTTTAGGTGTGTGCAAATTTTGGTAAAGTTTGGATGAAGTAAAAAATTTTGAAAAAAAAATTTGTTTGCAAATAACGTGAAAATTACATGTACCAAGTCAGAAAACATGAAAATAACAGGTCGCCAAAATAAGCTGATATTTTTTGTATACGACTAAAGTGACGTCGTTTAGCGGTGTGCAAATTTTGGTAAAGTTTGGATGACGTGAAAATTTTGAAAAAAAAAAAATTTGTTTGCAAATAACGTGAAAATTACAAGTACCAAGTCAAAAAACATGAAAATAACAGGTCGCCAAAATGAGCTGATATTTTTAGTATAAGACTTAATTGACGTCGTTTAGCGGTGTGCAAATTTTGGTAAAGTTTGGATGAAGTGAAAATTTTGAAAAAAAATTTTTTCGCAAATAACGTGAAAATTACAGGTACCAAGTCAAAAAACATGAAAATAACAGGTCGCCAAAATGAGCTGATATTTTTAGTATACGACTAAATTGACGTCGTTTAGCGGTGTGCAAATTTTGGTAAAGTTTGGATGAAGTGAAAATTTTGAAAAAAAAATTTGTTTGCAAAGAACGTGAAAATTATAAATACCAAGTCAAAAAACATGAAAATAACAGGTCGCCAAAATGAGCTGATATTTTTAGTATAAGACTTAATTGACGTCGTTTAGCGGTGTGCAAATTTTGGTACAGTTTGGATAAAGTGAAAATTTTGAAAAAAAAAATTTGTTTGCAAATAACGTGAAAATTACATGTACCAAGTCAGAAAACATGAAAATAACAGGTCGCCAAAATAAGCTGATATTTTTAGTATACGACTAAATTGACGTCGTTTAGCGGTGCGCAAATTTTGGTACAGTTTGGATGGAGTGAAAATTTAAAAAAAAAAATTTATTGCAAATAACGTGAAAATTACATGTACCAAGTCAAAAAACATGAAAACAACAGGTCGCCAAAATGAGCTGATATTTTTAGTATACGACTAAATTGACGTCGTTTAGCGGTTTGCAAATTTTGGTAAAGTTTGAATGAAGTGAGAATTTTGAAGAAAAAAAATTTGTTTGCAAATAACGTGGAAATTACATGTACCAAGTCAGAAAGCATGAAAATAACAGGTCGCCAAAATGAGCTGATATTTTTAGTATACGACTAAATTGACGTCGTTTAGCGGTGTGCAAATTTTGGTACAGTTTGGATAAATTTAGAATTGTGAAAAAAAATTGTTTGCAAATAAAGTGAAAATTACATGTACCAAGTCAAAAAACATGAAAATAACAGGTCGCCAAAATGAGCTGATATATTTAATATACGACTAAATTGACGTCGTTTAGCGGTGTGCAAATTTTGGTAAAGTTTGGATGAAGTGAAAATTTTGAAAAAAAATTTGTTTGCAAATAACGTGAAAATTACATGTACCAAGTCAAAAAACATGACAATAACAGGTCGCCAAAATGATCTGATATTTTAAGTATACGACTTAATTGGCGTAGTTAAGCGGTGTGCAAATTTTGGTAAAGTTTGGATGAAGTGAAAATTTTGAAAAAAAATTTGTTTGCAAATAACGTGAAAATTACATGTACCAAGTCAGAAAACATGAAAATAACAGGTCGCCAAAATAAGCTGATATTTTTAGCTTGACGTCGTTTAGCGGTGCGCAAATTTTGGACAGTTTGGATGGAGTGAAAATTTAAAAAAAAAAATTTATTGCAAATAACGTGAAAATTACATGTACCAAGTCAAAAAACATGAAAACAACAGGTCGCCAAAATGAGCTGATATTTTTAGTATACGACTAAATTGACGTCGTTTAGCGGTTTGCAAATTTTGGTAAAGTTTGAATGAAGTGAGAATTTTGAAGAAAAAAAATTTGTTTGCAAATAACGTGAAAATTACATGTACCAAGTCAGAGAGCATGAAAATAACAGGTCGCCAAAATGAGCTGATATTTTTAGTATACGACTAAATTGACGTCGTTTAGCGGTGTGCAAATTTTGGTAAAGTTTGGATGAAGTGAAAATTTTGAAAAAAAATTTGTTTGCAAATAATGTGAAAATTACATGTACCAAGTCAAAAAACATGAAAATAACAGGTCGCCAAAATGAGCTGATATTTTTAGTATACGACTAAATCTACGTCGTTTATCGGTGTGCAAATTTTGGTAAAGTTTGGATGAAGTGAAAATTTTTAAAAATAAATTTGTTTGCAAATAACGTGAAAATTACAAGTACCAAGTCAAAAAACATGAAAATAACAGGTCGCCAAAATGAGCTTATATTTTTAGTGTACGACTAAATTGACGTCGTTTAGGTGTGTGCAAATTTTGGTAAAGTTTGGATGAAGTAAAAAATTTTGAAAAAAAAATTTGTTTGCAAATAACGTGAAAATTACATGTACCAAGTCAGAAAACATGAAAATAACAGGTCGCCAAAATAAGCTGATATTTTTTGTATACGACTAAAGTGACGTCGTTTAGCGGTGTGCAAATTTTGGTAAAGTTTGGATGACGTGAAAATTTTGAAAAAAAAAAAATTTGTTTGCAAATAACGTGAAAATTACAAGTACCAAGTCAAAAAACATGAAAATAACAGGTCGCCAAAATGAGCTGATATTTTTAGTATAAGACTTAATTGACGTCGTTTAGCGGTGTGCAAATTTTGGTAAAGTTTGGATGAAGTGAAAATTTTGAAAAAAAATTTTTTCGCAAATAACGTGAAAATTACAGGTACCAAGTCAAAAAACATGAAAATAACAGGTCGCCAAAATGAGCTGATATTTTTAGTATACGACTAAATTGACGTCGTTTAGCGGTGTGCAAATTTTGGTAAAGTTTGGATGAAGTGAAAATTTTGAAAAAAAAATTTGTTTGCAAAGAACGTGAAAATTATAAATACCAAGTCAAAAAACATGAAAATAACAGGTCGCCAAAATGAGCTGATATTTTTAGTATACGACTAAATTGACGTCGTTTAGCGGTGTGCAAATTTTGGTAAAGTTTGGATGAAGTGAAAATTTTGAAAAAAAAATTTGTTTGCAAATAACGTGAAAATTACATGTACCAAGTCAAAAAACATGAAAATAACAGGTCGCCAAAATGAGCTGATATTTTTAGTATACGACTAAATCTACGTCGTTTATCGGTGTGCAAATTTTGGTAAAGTTTGGATGAAGTGAAAATTTTTAAAAATAAATTTGTTTGCAAATAACGTGAAAATTACAAGTACCAAGTCAAAAAACATGAAAATAACAGGTCGCCAAAATGAGCTTATATTTTTAGTGTACGACTAAATTGACGTCGCTTAGGGGTGTGGAAATTTTGGTAAGGTTTGGATGAAGTGAAAATTTAAAAAAAAAATTTGTTTGCAAATAACGTGAAAATTACATGTACCAAGTCAGAAAACATGAAAATAACAGGTCGCCAAAATAATCTGATATTTTTAGTATTCGACTAAATTGACGTCGTTTAGCGGTGTGCAAATTTTGGTACAGTTTGGATAAAGTGAAAATTTTGAAAAAAAAAATTTGTTTGCAAATAACGTGAAAATTACATGTACCAAGTCAGAAAACATGAAAATAACAGGTCGCCAAAATAAGCTGATATTTTTAGTATACGACTAAATTGACGTCGTTTAGCGGTGCGCAAATTTTGGTACAGTTTGGATGGAGTGAAAATTTAAAAAAAAAAATTTATTGCAAATAACGTGAAAATTACATGTACCAAGTCAAAAAACATGAAAACAACAGGTCGCCAAAATGAGCTGATATTTTTAGTATACGACTAAATTGACGTCGTTTAGCGGTTTGCAAATTTTGGTAAAGTTTGAATGAAGTGAGAATTTTGAAGAAAAAAAATTTGTTTGCAAATAACGTGAAAATTACATGTACCAAGTCAGAAAGCATGAAAATAACAGGTCGCCAAAATGAGCTGATATTTTTAGTATACGACTAAATTGACGTCGTTTAGCGGTGTGCAAATTTTGGTACAGTTTGGATAAATTTAGAATTGTGAAAAAAAATTGTTTGCAAATAAAGTGAAAATTACATGTACCAAGTCAAAAAACATGAAAATAACAGGTCGCCAAAATGAGCTGATATATTTAATATACGACTAAATTGACGTCGTTTAGCGGTGTGCAAATTTTGGTAAAGTTTGGATGAAGTGAAAATTTTGAAAAAAAATTTGTTTGCAAATAACGTGAAAATTACATGTACCAAGTCAAAAAACATGACAATAACAGGTCGCCAAAATGATCTGATATTTTAAGTATACGACTTAATTGGCGTAGTTAAGCGGTGTGCAAATTTTGGTAAAGTTTGGATGAAGTGAAAATTTTGAAAAAAAATTTGTTTGCAAATAACGTGAAAATTACATGTACCAAGTCAAAAAACATGAAACTAACAGGTCGCCAAAATGAGCTGATATTTTTAGTATATGATTAAATTGGCGTAGTTTAGCGGTGTGCAAATTTTGGTAAAGTTTGGATGAAGTGAAAATTTTGAAAAAAAATTTGTTTGCAAATAACGTGAAAATTACATGTACCAAGTCAAAAAACATGAAAATTACATGTCGCCAAAGTGATCTGATATTTTTAGTATACGACTAAATTGGCGTAGCTTAGCGGTGCGAAAATTTTGATAAAGTTTGGATGAAGTCAAAATTTTGAAAAAAAAATTGTTTGCAAATAACGTGAAAATTACATGTACCAAGTCAAAAAACATTAAAATAACAGGTCGCAAAATAAGCTGATATTTTAAGTATACGACTTAATTGACGTCGTTTAGCGGTGTGCAAATTTTGGTTAAGTTTGGATGAGGTAAAAGTTTTGAAAAAAAAATTTGTTTGCAAATAACGTGAAAATTACAAGTACCAAGTCAAAAAACATGAAAATATAAGGTCGCCAAAATGAGCTGATATTTTTAGTATACGACTAAATTGACGTCGTTTAGCGGTATGCAAATTTTGGTAAAGTTTGGATGAAGTGAAAATTTTGAAAAAAAAATTTGTTTGCAAATAACGTGAAAATTACATGTACCAAGTCAAAAAACATGAAAATAACAGGTCTGCAAAATGTGCTGATATTTTTCGTAAACGACTAAATTGGCGTAGTTTAGCGGTGTGCAAATTTTGGTAAGGTTTGGATGAAGTGGAAATTTTGAAAAAAAAAATTTGTTTGCAAATAACGTGAAAATTACAAGTACCAAGTCAAAAAACATGAAAATAACAGGTCGCCAAAATGAGCTGATATTTTTAGTATTCGACTAAATTGACGTCGTTTAGCGGTGTGCAAATTTTGGAAAAGTTTGGATGAAGTGAAAATTTTGAAAAAAAATTTTTTTGCAAATAACGTGAAAATTACATGTACCACGTCAAAAAACATGAAAATAACAGGTCACCAAAATCAGCTGATATTTTTCGTATACGAGTAAATTGGCGTAGTTTAGCGGTGTGCAAATTTTGATAAAGTTTGGATGAAGTCAAAATTTTGAAAAAAAAATTTGTTTGCAAATAACGTGAAAATTACAAGTACCAAGTCAAAAAACATGAAAATAACAGGTCGCCAAAATGAGCTTATATTTTTAGTGTACGACTAAATTGACGTCGTTTAGGTGTGTGCAAATTTTGGTAAAGTTTGGATGAAGTAAAAAATTTTGAAAAAAAAATTTGTTTGCAAATAACGTGAAAATTACATGTACCAAGTCAGAAAACATGAAAATAACAGGTCGCCAAAATAAGCTGATATTTTTTGTATACGACTAAAGTGACGTCGTTTAGCGGTGTGCAAATTTTGGTAAAGTTTGGATGACGTGAAAATTTTGAAAAAAAAAATTTGTTTGCAAATAACGTGAAAATTACAAGTACCAAGTCAAAAAACATGAAAATAACAGGTCGCCAAAATGAGCTGATATTTTTAGTATAAGACTTAATTGACGTCGTTTAGCGGTGTGCAAATTTTGGTAAAGTTTGGATGAAGTGAAAATTTTGAAAAAAAATTTTTTCGCAAATAACATGTACCAAGTCAAAAAACATGAAAATAACAGGTCGCCAAAATGAGCTGATATTTTTAGTATACGACTAAATTGACGTCCTTTAGCTGTGTGCAAATTTTGGTAAAGTTTGGATGAAGTGAAAATTTTGAAAAAAAATTTGTTTGCAAATAACGTGAAAATTACTTGTACCAAGTCAAAAAACATGAAAATAACAGGTCGCCAAAATGAGTGAAATTTTTAGTATACGACTAAATTGACGTCATTTAGCGGTGTGCAAATTTTGGTAAAGTTTGGATGAAGTGAAAATTTTGAAAAAAAATTTGTTTGCAAATAACGTGAAAATTACATGTACCAACTCAGAAAACATGAAAATAAATAAAAAAAAATAAATAGCGTCGTAAAATAAATTAACGTCGTTTAGCGGTGTGGAAATTTTGGTAAGGTTTGGATAAAGTGAAAATTTAAAAAAAAAAATTTGTTTGCAAATAACGTGAAAATTACATGTACCAAGTCAGAAAACATGAAAATAACAGGTCGCCAAAATAATCTGATATTTTTAGTATTCGACTAAATTGACGTCGTTTAGCGGTGTGCAAATTTTGGTACAGTTTGGATAAAGTGAAAATTTTGAAAAAAAAATTTGTTTGCAAATAACGTGAAAATTACATGTACCAAGTCAGAAAACATGAAAATAACAGGTCGCCAAAATAAGCTGATATTTTTAGCTTGACGTCGTTTAGCGGTGCGCAAATTTTGGTACAGTTTGGATGGAGTGAAAATTTAAAAAAAAAAATTTATTGCAAATAACGTGAAAATTACATGTACCAAGTCAAAAAACATGAAAACAACAGGTCGCCAAAATGAGCTGATATTTTTAGTATACGACTAAATTGACGTCGTTTAGCGGTTTGCAAATTTTGGTAAAGTTTGAATGAAGTGAGAATTTTGAAGAAAAAAAATTTGTTTGCAAATAACGTGAAAATTACATGTACCAAGTCAGAGAGCATGAAAATAACAGGTCGCCAAAATGAGCTGATATTTTTAGTATACGACTAAATTGACGTCGTTTAGCGGTGTGCAAATTTTGGTAAAGTTTGGATGAAGTGAAAATTTTGAAAAAAAATTTGTTTGCAAATAATGTGAAAATTACATGTACCAAGTCAAAAAACATGAAAATAACAGGTCGCCAAAATGAGCTGATATTTTTAGTATACGACTAAATCTACGTCGTTTATCGGTGTGCAAATTTTGGTAAAGTTTGGATGAAGTGAAAATTTTTAAAAATAAATTTGTTTGCAAATAACGTGAAAATTACAAGTACCAAGTCAAAAAACATGAAAATAACAGGTCGCCAAAATGAGCTTATATTTTTAGTGTACGACTAAATTGACGTCGTTTAGGTGTGTGCAAATTTTGGTAAAGTTTGGATGAAGTAAAAAATTTTGAAAAAAAAATTTGTTTGCAAATAACGTGAAAATTACATGTACCAAGTCAGAAAACATGAAAATAACAGGTCGCCAAAATAAGCTGATATTTTTTGTATACGACTAAAGTGACGTCGTTTAGCGGTGTGCAAATTTTGGTAAAGTTTGGATGACGTGAAAATTTTGAAAAAAAAAATTTGTTTGCAAATAACGTGAAAATTACAAGTACCAAGTCAAAAAACATGAAAATAACAGGTCGCCAAAATGAGCTGATATTTTTAGTATAAGACTTAATTGACGTCGTTTAGCGGTGTGCAAATTTTGGTAAAGTTTGGATGAAGTGAAAATTTTGAAAAAAAATTTTTTCGCAAATAACGTGAAAATTACATGTACCAAGTCAAAAAACATGAAAATAACAGGTCGCCAAAATGAGCTGATATTTTTAGTATACGACTAAATTGACGTCGTTTAGCGGTGTGCAAATTTTGGTAAAGTTTGGATGAAGTGAAAATTTTGAAAAAAAAATTTGTTTGCAAAGAACGTGAAAATTATAAATACCAAGTCAAAAAACATGAAAATAACAGGTCGCCAAAATGAGCTGATATTTTTAGTATACGACTAAATTGACGTCGTTTAGCGGTGTGCAAATTTTATTAAAGTTTGGATGAAGTGAAAATTTTGAAAAAAAAATTTGTTTGCAAATAACGTGAAAATTACATGTACCAAGTCAAAAAACATGAAAATAACAGGTCGCCAAAATGAGCTGATATTTTTAGTATACGACTAAATCTACGTCGTTTATCGGTGTGCATATTTTGGTAAAGTTTGGATGAAGTGAAAATTTTTAAAAATAAATTTGTTTGCAAATAACGTGAAAATTACAAGTACCAAGTCAAAAAACATGAAAATAACAGGTCGCCAAAATGAGCTTATATTTTTAGTGTACGACTAAATTGACGTCGCTTAGGGGTGTGGAAATTTTGGTAAGGTTTGGATGAAGTGAAAATTTAAAAAAAAAATTTGTTTGCAAATAACGTGAAAATTACATGTACCAAGTCAGAAAACATGAAAATAACAGGTCGCCAAAATAATCTGATATTTTTAGTATTCGACTAAATTGACGTCGTTTAGCGGTGTGCAAATTTTGGTACAGTTTGGATAAAGTGAAAATTTTGAAAAAAAAATTTGTTTGCAAATAACGTGAAAATTACATGTACCAAGTCAGAAAACATGAAAATAACAGGTCGCCAAAATAAGCTGATATTTTTAGTATACGACTAAATTGACGTCGTTTAGCGGTGCGCAAATTTTGGTACAGTTTGGATGGAGTGAAAATTTAAAAAAAAAAATTTATTGCAAATAACGTGAAAATTACATGTACCAAGTCAAAAAACATGAAAACAACAGGTCGCCAAAATGAGCTGATATTTTTAGTATACGACTAAATTGACGTCGTTTAGCGGTTTGCAAATTTTGGTAAAGTTTGAATGAAGTGAGAATTTTGAAGAAAAAAAATTTGTTTGCAAATAACGTGAAAATTACATGTACCAAGTCAGAAAGCATGAAAATAACAGGTCGCCAAAATGAGCTGATATTTTTAGTATACGACTAAATTGACGTCGTTTAGCGGTGTGCAAATTTTGGTACAGTTTGGATAAATTTAGAATTGTGAAAAAAAAATGTTTGCAAATAAAGTGAAAATTACATGTACCAAGTCAAAAAACATGAAAATAACAGGTCGCCAAAATGAGCTGATATATTTAATATACGACTAAATTGACGTCGTTTAGCGGTGTGCAAATTTTGGTAAAGTTTGGATGAAGTGAAAATTTTGAAAAAAAAATTTGTTTGCAAATAACGTGAAAATTACATGTACCAAGTCAAAAAACATGACAATAACAGGTCGCCAAAATGATCTGATATTTTAAGTATACGACTTAATTGGCGTAGTTAAGCGGTGTGCAAATTTTGGTAAAGTTTGGATGAAGTGAAAATTTTGAAAAAAAATTTGTTTGCAAATAACGTGAAAATTACATGTACCAAGTCAAAAAACATGAAAATAACAGGTCGCCAAAATGAGCTGATATTTTTAGTATATGATTAAATTGGCGTAGTTTAGCGGTGTGCAAATTTTGGTAAAGTTTGGATGAAGTGAAAATTTTGAAAAAAAATTTGTTTGCAAATAACGTGAAAATTACATGTACCAAGTCAAAAAACATGAAAATTACAGGTCGCCAAAGTGATCTGATATTTTTAGTATACGACTAAATTGGCGTAGCTTAGCGGTGCGCAAATTTTGATAAAGTTTGGATGAAGTCAAAATTTTGAAAAAAAAATTGTTTGCAAATAACGTGAAAATTACATGTACCAAGTCAAAAAACATTAAAATAACAGGTCGCAAAATAAGCTGATATTTTAAGTATACGACTTAATTGACGTCGTTTAGCGGTGTGCAAATTTTGGTTAAGTTTGGATGAGGTAAAAGTTTTGAAAAAAAAATTTGTTTGCAAATAACGTGAAAATTACAAGTACCAAGTCAAAAAACATGAAAATATAAGGTCGCCAAAATGAGCTGATATTTTTAGTATACGACTAAATTGACGTCGTTTAGCGGTATGCAAATTTTGGTAAAGTTTGGATGAAGTGAAAATTTTGAAAAAAAAATTTGTTTGCAAATAACGTGAAAATTACATGTACCAAGTCAAAAAACATGAAAATAACAGGTCTGCAAAATGAGCTGATATTTTTCGTAAACGACTAAATTGGCGTAGTTTAGCGGTGTGCAAATTTTGGTAAGGTTTGGATGAAGTGGAAATTTTGAAAAAAAAAAATTTGTTTGCAAATAACGTGAAAATTACAAGTACCAAGTCAAAAAACATGAAAATAACAGGTCGCCAAAATGAGCTGATATTTTTAGTATTCGACTAAATTGACGTCGTTTAGCGGTGTGCAAATTTTGGAAAAGTTTGGATGAAGTGAAAATTTTGAAAAAAAATTTTTTTGCAAATAACGTGAAAATTACATGTACCACGTCAAAAAACATGAAAATAACAGGTCACCAAAATCAGCTGATATTTTTCGTATACGAGTAAATTGGCGTAGTTTAGCGGTGTGCAAATTTTGATAAAGTTTGGATGAAGTCAAAATTTTGAAAAAAAAATTTGTTTGCAAATAACGTGAAAATTACATGTACCAAGTCAAAAAACATGAAAATAACAGGTCGCCAAAATAAGCTGATATTTTTAGTATACGACTTAATTGACGTCGTTTAGCGGTGTGCAAATTTTGGTTAAGTTTGGATGAAGTAAAAGTTTTGAAAAAAAAATTTGTTTGCAAATAACGTGAAAATTACAAGTAACAAGTCAAAAAACATGAAAATAACAGGTCGCCAAAATGAGCTGATATTTTTAATATACGACTAAATTAACGTCGTTTAGCGGTATGCACATTTTGGTAAAGTTTGGATGAAGTAAAAATTTTGAAAAAAAAATTTGTTTGCAGATAACGTGAAAATTACATGTACCAAGTGAAAAAACATGAAAATAACAGGTCGCCAAAATGAGCTGATATTTTTAGTATACGACTAAATTGACGTCGTTTAGCGGTATGCAAATTTTCGTAAAATTTTGGCCAAAATAAGCTAATATTTTTAGTATACGACTAAATTGACGTCGTTTAGCGGTGTGCAAATTTTGGTACAGTTTGGATAAAGTGAAAATTTTGAAAAAAAAAATTGTTTGCAAATAACGTGAAAATTACATGTACCAAGGCAAAAAACATGAAAATAACAGGTCGCCAAAATGAGCTGATATTTTTATTATACGACTAAATTGAAGTCGTTTAGCGGTATGCAAATTTTGGTAAAGTTTGGATGAAGTGAAAATTTTGAAAAAAAATTTGTTTGTAAATAACGTGAAAATTACATGTACCAAGTCAAAAAACATGAAAATAACAGGTCACCAAAATAAGGTGATATTTTTAGTATACGACTAAATTGACGTCGTTTAGCGGTATCCAAATTTTGGTAAAGTTTGGATGAAGTGAAAATTTTGAAAAAAAAAATTTGTTTGAAAATAACGTGAAAATTACATTTACAGAGTCAAAAAACATGAAAATAGCATTTCGCCAAAATGAGCTGATATTTTTAGTATACGACTTAATTGGCGTAGTTAAGCGGTGTGCAAATTTTGGTAAAGTTTGGATGAAGTGAAAATTTTGAAAAAAAAAAATTTGTTTGAAAATAACGTGAAAATTACATGTACTAAGTCAAAAAACATGAAAATAACAGGTCGCCAAAATGAGCTGATATTTTTAGTATACGACTTAATTGGCGTAGTTAAGCGGTGTGCAAATTTTGGTAAGGTTTGGATGAAGTGAAAATTTTGAAAAAAAATTTTTTTGCAAATAACGTGAAAATTATATGTACCAAGTCAAAAAACATGAAAATAACAGGTCGCCAAAATGAGCTGATATTTTTCGTATACGACTAAATTGGCGTAGCTTAGCGGTGTGCAAATAACGTGAAAGTTAGTTACATGTACCAAGTCAAAAAACATGAAAATAACAGGTCGCCAAAATAAGCTGATATTTTTAGTATACGATTTAATTGACGTCGTTTAGCGGTGTGCAAATTTTGGTTAAGTTTGGATGAAGTAAAAGTTTTGAAAAAAAAAATTTCTTTGCAAATAACGTGAAAATTACAAGTACCAAGTCAAAAAACATGAAAATAACAGGTCGCCAAAATGAGCTGATATTTTTAGTATACGACTAAATTAAGGTCGTTTAGCGGTATGCACATTTTGGTAAAGTTTGGATGAAGTAAAAATTTTGAAAAAAAAATTTTTTTGCAAATAACGTGAAAATTACATGTACCAAGTGAAAAAACATGAAAATAACAGGTCGCCAAAATGAGCTGATATTTTTAGTATACGACTAAATTGACGTCGTTTAGCGGTATGCAAATTTTGGTACAGTTTGGATAAAGTGAAAATTTTGAAAAAAAAATTGTTTGCAAATAACGTGAAAATTACATGTACCAAGTCAAAAAACATGAAAATAACAGGTCGCCAAAATGAGCTGATATTTTTATTATACGACTAAATTGACGTCGTTTAGCGGTATGCATATTTTGGTAAAGTTTGGATGAAGTGAAAATTTTGAAAAAAAAAATTTGTTTGCAAATAACGTGAAAATTACATGTACCAAGTCAAAAAACATGAAAATAACAGGTCGCCAAAATGAGCTGATATTTTTAGTATACGACTAAATTGACGTCGGTTAGCGGTATGCAAATTTTGGTAAAGTTTGGATGAAGTGAAAATTTAAAAAAAAAAATTCGTTTGCAAATAACGTGAAAATTACATGTACCAAGTCAAAAAACATGAAAATAACAGGTCACCAAAATGAGGTGATATATTTAGTATACGATTAAATTGACGTCGTTTAGCGGTATGCAAATTTTGGTAAAGTTTGGATGAAGTGAAAATTTTGAAAAAAAAAATTTGTTTGAAAATAACGTGAAAATTACATGTACCAAGTCAAAAAACATGAAAATAACAGGTCGCCAAAATGAGCTAATATTTTTAGTATACGACTTAATTGGCGTAGTTAAGCGGTGTGCAAATTTTGGTAAAGTTTGGATGAAGTGAAAATTTTGAAAAAAAATTTTTTTGCAAATAACGTGAAAATTACATGTACCAAGTCAAAAAACATGAAAATAACAGGTCGCCAAAATGAGCTGATATTTTTCGTATACGACTAAATTGGCGTAGCTTAGCGGTGTGCAAATTTTGGTAAAGTTTGGATGAAGTGAAAATTTTGAAAAAAAAATTTGTTTGCAAATAACGTGAAAATTACATGTACCAAGTCAAAAAACATGAAAATAACAGGTCGCCAAAATAAGCTGATATTTTTAGTATACGACTTAATTGACGTCGTTTAGCGGTGTGCAAATTTTGGTTAAGTTTGGATGAAGTAAAAGTTTTGAAAAAAAAAATTTGTTTGCAAATAACGTGAAAATTACAAGTACCAAGTCAAAAAACATGAAAATAACAGGTCGCCAAAATGAGCTGATATTTTTAGTATACGACTAAATTAACGTCTTTTAGCGGTATGCACACTTTGGTAAAGTTTGGATGAAGTAAAAATTTTGAAAAAAAAAATTTTTTGCAAATAACGTGAAAATTACATGTACCAAGTGAAAAAACATGAAAATAACAGGTCGCCAAAATGAGCTGATATTTTTAGTATACGACAAAATTGACGTCGTTTAGCGGTATGCAATTTTTGGTAAAGTTTGGATGAAGTGAAAATTTTGAAAAAAAAATTTGTTTGCAAATAACGTGAAAATTACATGTACCAAGTCAAAAAACATGAAAATAACAGGTCGACAAAATGAGCTGATATTTTTAGTATACGACTTAATTGGCGTAGTTAAGCGGTGTGCAAATTTTGGTAAAGTTTGGATGAAGTAAAAATTTTGAAAAAAAAAATTTGTTTGCAAATAACGTGAAAATTACATGTACCAAGTCAAAAAACATGAAAATAACAGGTCGGCAAAATGAGCTGATATTTTTCGTATACGACTAAATTGGCGTAGTTTAGCGGTGTGCAAATTTTGGTAAAGTTTGGATGAAGCGAAAATTTTGAAAAAAAATTTGTTTGCAAATAACGTGTAAATTACAAGTACCAAGTCAAAAAACATGAAAATAACAGGTCGCCAAAATAAGCTAATATTTTTAGTATAGGACTAAATTGACGTCGTTTAGCGGTGTGCAAATTTTGGTACAGTTTAGATAAAGTGAAAAGTTTGAAAAAAAAATTTTTGTTTGCAAATAACGTGAAAATTACATGTACCAAGTCAAAAAACATGAAAATAACAGGTCGCCAAAATGAGCTGATATTTTTAGTATACGACAAAATTGACGTCGTTTAGCGGTATGCAAATTTTGGTAAAGTTTGGATGAAGTGAAAATTTTGAAAAAAAAAATTTGTTTGCAAATAACGTGAAAATTACATGTACCAAGTCAAAAAACATGAAAATAACAGGTAGCCAAAATGAGCTGATATTTTTAGTATACGACTTAATTGGCGTAGTTAAGCGGTGTGCAAATTTTGGTAAAGTTTGGATGAAGTGAAAATTTTGAAAAAAAATTTGTTTGCAAATAACGTGAAAATTACATGTACCAAGTCAAAAAACATGAAAATAACAGGTCGGCAAAATGAGCTGATATTTTTCGTATACGACTAAATTGGCGTAGTTTAGCGGTGTGCAAATTTTGGTAAAGTTTGGATGAAGTGAAAATTTTGAAAAAAAATTTGTTTGCAAATAACGTGAAAATTACAAGTACCAAGTCAAAAAACATGAAAATAACAGGTCGCCAAAATAAGCTAATATTTTTAGTATAGGACTAAATTGACGTCGTTTAGCGGTGTGCAAATTTTGGTACAGTTTGGATAAAGTGAAAAGTTTGAAAAAAAAAATTTGTTTGCAAATAACGTGAAAATTACATGTACCAAGTCAAAAAACATGAAAATAACAGGTCGCCAAAATGAGCTGATATTTTTAGTATACGACAAAATTGACGTCGTTTAGCGGTATGCAAATTTTGATAAAGTTTGGATGAAGTGAAAATTTTGAAAAAAAAAATTGTTTGCAAATAACGTGAAAATTACATGTACCAAGTCAAAAAACATGAAAATAACAGGTCGCCAAAATGAGCTGATATTTTTAGTATACGACTTAATTGGCGTAGTTAAGCGGTGTGCAAATTTTGGTAAAGTTTGGATGAAGTGAAAATTTTGAAAAAAAATTTGTTTGCAAATAACGTGAAAATTACATGTACCAAGTCAAAAAACATGAAAATAACAGGTCGGCAAAATGAGCTGATATTTTTCGTATACGACTAAATTGGCGTAGTTTAGCGGTGTGCAAATTTTGGTAAAGTTTGGAAGAAGTGAAAATTTTGAAAAAAAATTTGTTTGCAAATAACGTGAAAATTACAAGTACCAAGTCAAAAAACATGAAAATAACAGGTCGCCAAAATAAGCTAATATTTTTAGTATAGGACTAAATTGACGTCGTTTAGCGGTGTGCAAATTTTGGTACAGTTTGGATAAAGTGAAAAGTTTGAAAAAAAAATTTGTTTGCAAATAACGTGAAAATTACATGTACCAAGTCAAAAAACATGAAAATAACAGGTCGCCAAAATGAGCTGATATTTTTAGTATACGACTAAATTGACGTCGTTTAGCGGTGTGCAAATTTTGGTACAGTTTGGATAAAGTGAAAATTTTGAAAAAAAAATTTGTTTGCAAATAACGTGAAAATTACATGTACCAAGTCAAAAAACATGAAAAAACAGGTCGCCAAAATCAGCTGATATTTTTAGTATACGACTTAGTAGTAGTAGGGGAATGTTCATTCTGCCCCAATTAAAATTGTTAAATTGTTGCTGAAATTGTTAAATTGTGGGCTGAAATTGTTAAATTATTGCTGAAATTGTTAAATTTGGGTAATTAAAATTTGAAAATTGTTAAATTCTTGGAAATTTGTGTTTTTTTGTTTACATAAGGAGTTTTTTGTTTACATTAGGAGTTTTTTGTTTACATTAGGAGTTTTTGTTTACATTAAGTGTATGTCTGTCTATCTGTCTGTCTGTCTGTCTGCCTGACTGCCTGACCGTGGAAATTTGTGTGTGGAATATTGTGTGTGCATGTAGTAAGGCGGTTCATAGTTTGGCGGTTTTTATGTGTGTATATGACGACGGGGAAAATCATGAAAATGGTTTTTCCTAATGCTGACGGAAAATCATCTAATGATTTTTCCTAATGCCGAAGGCAAAACATGATAATTTTTCCTAATGCCTATGGCAATGTATGATAATTTTTCCTAATGCCTACGGCAAAACATGATTATCCTTTTTTTCAAATGCCGACGGCAAAACATGATTATTATTTTTTCCTAATGCCGAAGGCAAAACATGATAATTTTTCCTAATGCCGAAGGCAAAACATGATAATTTTACCTAATGCCGAAGGCAAAACATGATAATTATTTTTTTCAAATACCGACGGCAAAACATGATTATTATTTTTTTTCCTAATGCCGACGGCAAAACATGAAAGTAATTTTTTCTAATGTTAATGTAGATGTTGCTAGTCTTGGAAATTTAAGGCTGACCGTGATTTGAGTGGGTGGCGTTGTTGCCGTAATATGTATCCATGGGGATTTGTGGATGTGTCTGTCTGTCTGTGAGAATTTAGTTGAAGCTTCGATTGGAAGGGGGGGGGGGGCGGGGTGTAGTAGAGCTAGATCGATTGCGTGTATATATATGTGTGTGTGTGTGTGTGTATGTGTGTGCGTGTGTGTGTGTGTGCGTTTGTAGGAATTTCTATAGGAGCTTAAGGCTTATTGCGATTTATGAGGGGCGAGGTGTACTAGTAATATGTAACCGAGGGAGTCTGTCTGTTTGTATTTCTGTAGGAGTTTAAGGCTGACCATGATTTGGGTGGGCATGGTTGTTGACGTAATATGTAGCCATGGAGATTTGTGGGTGTGTCTGTCTGTAGGAGTTTAAGGCTGATCGTGATTTGAGGTGGGTGAGGATGTTATTGAGGTAAATTGGTTATGTGTATGTATGTATGTATGGCCAGGGGAATTTGTGTATGCATATCTGGGGGAGAATTTAAGGCTAGTCGTGATTTGTGAAAGGTGGGGTGTTGTAGAAATTTTCTTGGATATTTCTTATATGAATTCTGCTATGTGTGTGTATTTGCGCTGGTATTTATATGTAGGTGGAAATAAATTGTTTTCAGTATCGACGTTTGGTACTATAAAATAATATCATATGTCTGGACTTCCCTAATCCAAGTACGCTTTTATACTTACGATTGCTTTATATTTTCTCATGCTTAAATTTGTCTCGCGTTGAAGTCGGTCTGTGTGAAATTTGTTTATATTACAGATTTTGTTTATTTAACTACATTCGTCTTCTTTGACTGAAAGAAATTTCTACACACAGAGAAAAACCAACTTGAAATCAGTAAAAACCATGCTGAATTTATAAGAACCATTAACAAAGGTTTAGTCATATTGAAATTTCTTATTTCAATATGGACAAAATATTAATTTACAGTATTCATTTATTAAACTCATTAGTTTGTAGATATCTCAATGGACATTTTCTATTATACTAAAAATTATTGAACTAATGTGACGAATTCTTATTTTTAAGCTGCAGATTTTCCCTGAGTGTATGGATTGTTTATATTTGCATTGTGCTTTAACTAAACGACGCTTCATATATTTGCATGATGTAGATCTAATAAATACTTAAGCATTGATAAGAAATTTGATATGTATACATACATATCTACAAATTGATTTTATGTATGTATGTATGTATGTATGTATGTATGTATGTATGTATGTACATATATATGTACATACAAATAAGTGTTTAACTCAATCTTTGAATACATTTTTTATTTTATTTTTTGTCATGTGATGTCTGTTGTTGTTGAAATTAAAAACATTTTAATTTTTATCTGCGTTTTCTTAAAAGTATGTGAGGATTTTCTTTTTTAAGTAAAACTGAATTCCTGAAGATATGTACATACTCTATAGTAATAGTAACTATAATAGAAATATTCCTTATACTCAATTTACATTTTTTTAAAGTTGATGCAATGTTAGTTAGTCAACGCTTGACATTTTTAGGATATACAATTTTTTCTAGCTATAGCCTTCTACATTTATTTTGGAAAGCTTGCTTTGCTTTTTAAAAATGTATACACATTTTTAAATGAAACTGATCCGGCACTCCAGCTTAGGTACTGATAGTTTTTTTGTTGTTAGTTAATTAACTTACTTATTTTTTATTGATAAACATTGGAAATCAAAAGGGAGTTTTATATTGTAATTATTATTTTCATAATTGTTGAAAACAATCGTTTTTTTGCGATGAATTACTTTTGAAACTTTACGCGTTTATAAAAATTATGTTATTTTCTATATTTCTTAATTTATAAGACTTTTAGACTTTGTCCTTTAGTGGTTATATATTCTATTATGTGATCATGAATACGAATGCAGTAAGCTGATGTATTTGCTTACTGCTTCAAATTAAAATTTTATTTAATTGGATAAAAGAGTTTTTTTCTTAAACTCTGATGCAATTAGAAGCGCTGGAGATTCTTTCATATAACAGCTTTTTAGGAATTTTTGATACATAGTATAATATAGAATTGGATAACATTTATTTTTAATTTTTATGTTAAGAAGTACTGATATGAGACTGAATTTAAATGTACTTTTAAATTAGTTAAATCATAATTTACAAACATATTTTCTTCTTTAATAGCGATCAACAGAAAACGAACTCGTTTTCATATAATTTAGGTATACCCTATCGACGGCTCCTCTAGGATACAAGATGACTTTGTATGACAAAATTTCTGTTGCTTTATACTGATAATATGTTTACATTAATAAGGTACATATACATATGTATATTTTATGAAGGGTGAGCACCTATGGCTTTTATTTAATGTTCTATATGATTTTTTTTTTCATTTTATTAAAGTTCAGCGTATTGTATATATATTTCTGAATTGTTTAAGTGTGTTTTGTATGCCCATCGGGCAGAGTGTACGTATTAGTTGGCCAATAAGTCTCTATTTTTATTTATTTCTTTTTTCTTCTAATGTGCCACTCCTTTTTTCAGATTTTACTACTTGGAATAGAGAATTTATGTCTAATTTTTTGCTGGGTATATACATTAGGCATGTAGAAATTAAATGCATGTTTAATAAACAACTATTGTATCAAATCGATCTCAAATAACTCAGTTACCTCTACCAGCAATTCACCGTTGGTGTTTTCATAAAGTGTTAGAAACAATGAAATATCTATGTTTTGAGAGAATTGTTCCCCTCAAGTATTTCTACATGAGGTTTGAGGGGTCAACCACTGTCGCATTCATATGTAATGATTATTCACTTAAAAAAGGTCATCATCACCATCAATCATCTCCGTATACAATACATTCATGAGTTGGGTTGATCCAGATACAATTGCTGTCTCATCACCTTCTAACAGATTTATATATTTTGCTAGTATGCATGCCTTAGCATGCTTCTATCGATAGTGACGTAAGAGTCCGAGATGTAGAGTTTTACAATTAAATATCTTTACTATTAGAATTTACCAGTTCGCTCTTTTGAATTTTTACAAGGTAGATACATATGTATGTATTTCATTGACCACAAAATCATAAAATTTCTTTGCTTACAAAATTGTATGACGTGAGGATTTTTTTTTTAAATTATACATGCTTCGGCATGCTTTCATTTTTTTTTTTGCTATAAATTTATTTAATACTCATACAGATACAGATATAAAGTAAGATCTGTTTACTGTACATTTTAAAATTTATGCATGCTTCAGCAAGATTCTAGTTGAAGCGTTTATTCATTCACTAAGTTTGTTTGATACTTATTCACACACATGTACATTCTTAAAGATTGGATATCAAAGTCCAATTTCCGTAGTTTATCTATATTTTCTAAAGATCTGATAGCTAAAGAAATAAATAGAGTAAAGATCTTCTATAATAATCCCATTTTCATATTGTAAAATTTTGCGTGCTAGCGCTTTCGATGGGAAAATGTACATACAACTTTATAAAAAATTGATAATATGATATGCTGCTGAATATTACACTATGTTATAATTCATTTTAAACACTGAAGTTTTACCAATATTTCATTCAGACCATCAAGTTTAGAGAATTCCACTACATTTAGTTAATTACCTTTCTTAAGACCCATCATTCCTAATCAATCCTGCAAAAAACAAGACAAACTAGATTTTTCGTTTTAATTTTATTTTTATTTTTATTAAATTCAACATTCATTCTTCAAATTACTTTATACTGTATTAAGCAGCTTTTGCTCATTTGTTGAGTTAACTTTAATCGTAAACATTTTAATGTTGAGATAAATTTTTCTATTTTATGCACTAAGTAATTCTTTATATATGTATACCAATCCTTTTATATGACCATTAAAGCTAATTCTTTTCACATCATTCCTTTTAATGCTCAATTAAATCATTGTACTATTGATGCTTTCATATTAAGTAATGTTTAATCTTCTATTTATGTATGAGTTTTCCAAAGTATTTATTAAAAAATTCCTTAGAATCATCTGTTTGTAAGTTTTTTGATTTTTTTGGTACCCGTACCACTTCAAAAATATTTTCCATTCCTTGGTTTTTTGAGTGCAGCTTTTATTTTCAGCTGTACTACAATTTGAGAATGTGTCAATTACAGTCTTCAAAAATCAACAATTTCTATTTTCTGTAGAACAGTTCTCCATTTCACCTAACTTAGCTCCATAAAACTTCATATATTCCTGTCATTGCATCTCTACAAGCACAAACAATTTTTGAGTTTTAATATGTAGTTCGTTTACTAAATTTCTTTTTAAAGACATTGAGTTGTTTTACAGATTTTTTCGATAGTGTGGTGATCTACATGTTGCACTTTCAGCTATTTATACTAACATGTAGTTAATTTTCTAATCTATATATTTAATCGTACAACTCTTCAATTTATTTTTAATTATTTAATTTTTAGAATTGCTTTTCAATTTTATAACTCTCTTCCTTCTCTAATTTTATTTCACGTTGTAGTCCACCAATATGCATTTGAATATATTCTTGAATTATATCAATGCTTTAAGCTATATTATTAATTTGTTCTTTAGTTTGTCGATTTCAGTTTCCAGAAAAATTAACTTATATCATCGTTCTCTGACGGAGAACGATGATGATTCTGTGTGCATACATTAGTAGTAATTAATATCTTTTTATAGATTTCGAGTTCAAATTTATCATAATTTATTGGTATTTTATCAAACATTAGAGAAAATAGTCCTAGTGTTAGAGCCCATATTTGACTACCAACTTGTATTTTATCTTCATTCAGTTTGAGGTTACTATCACCATTAGTTTGTATCTAATTTATTTCTGCCTTCCAATACTGATAAGTCTTCGGAAGTGGAAGTCTTTGAGTACAAATCATCGTCATCATCATTCTCAGTATTAGCATCATTAAATAAGATGGTATTATCAAATATTGTTCCTTCTACTAGTTTTTTTGGTGTATTTATCTCTATCTTGACTGATGGGTTTTCAGGCTTTAAATTTGTATTATTTTCAACTTCTGTCTTGATGTTACTTTCTTCTTTCATACGAATTCTTTTAATATTTTTAGAACTATTTATGAATTCTTTAAGAGGTTCTGTTATAGGTTTGAATGTATCTCTTAATTGTTCACGTGTATCTATTTCACCAGTTTTTATACTACGAAGCTTTTTCTTCAACACATTTCTTGTCAACACCAACTGTTTTAAAATTTTCTCATCCATGTTTGCTAAGGGCAAATAACAGGTATCAGCAATCAGATCAGCTTATCAGGACCTGGTCTGGTTATCAGATCAGCTTATCAGGAGTTGGTCTGGTTATCAGATCAGCTTATCAGGACCTGATCTGATTTTCAGATCAGCTAATCAGAAGCTGGTCTGGTTTTCAGATCACCCTATCAGGAGCTGGTCTGGTTTTCAGATCAGATTATCAGGAGCTGGTGTGGTTTTCCGATCAGCTTATCAGGAGCTGGTCTGGTTATCAGATCAGCTTATCAGGAGCTGGTCTGGTTATCAGATAAGCTTATCAGGAGCTGGTCTGGTTATCAGATCAGCTTATCAGGACCTGATCTGATTTTCAGATCAGCTTATCAGGAGCTGGTCTGGTTTTCAGATCAGCTTATCAGGAGCTGATCTGATTTTCAGATCAGCTTATCAGGTAACAGATCAAGCTTTTAGGAGCTGTTCGTATTTTCATTTCAAGATATCTGAGTCAGATTTAGTTATTAGTATACAAGTAGCTAGCCATTTATAACATTTATATAAATGGAGTTTAAGGTCAGATGAAATACGAAAAAGTAAACTTTTATGTATTTAAATTATTTTCTAGAACGATCATCGTTTAATTCACTATCTTTGCTTATAATCAAAAATCCATATTTATCCTTTCGACATGCTTTATATTTTTCTCACCTTACTTAAACATTAAAATTACATTATGATGATCTCTTATTAAATGTTTGGTGATTCTGATGTAAGTTTTACATTAGTAGAATGAATCAACATTCTTATCTCTCCCCATACAAAAATATGCTTCCCATACGCATCATCGTTAAATATCATATTGGAATTACTTTGGACTGAAATAACAGATTCACTATCTGTAAATTTTGTAATATCTTATTATTTTAATTGATGAAATTGATTTATTCAGGTATTCATATTTGGATGAATAAAAAGATTTTGAGTATAAATAAATGTTCTCAAATTTAAGTCCATTGGACTTTCTAGCAAGCCAATCATAGCTTTTTTTCGCAATTTGACAGGTCAACTATTGTTGCACGAATAGAATTTCGTATAAGGGAACTATGATTTATTTTTGAACTATCGTTCGATGAATCATCAAAATTTCGTACCAAGGTATTTTAGGTTGTTTTACTAACCGCATTTATGTAGCTAAATACATTTAATAACTTTTATCTCTTATTATAAAAAAATAAACTAATGCAACTATACCATATCAGAAAATATTTTCTGAAATCGTTTAGCTGCATTAGTTTATTTTTTCTATAATAAGAGGAGTAGATTAGTAATGGGGACGGACGACATGTTTTGGGAATTCAAAACCGGGAAAAAACAAAAACGATGGCAACCCTGTTATAAATGGGGGGATTTTGGGGTTTTCATGCTGATATGGTGTGTGTGTGTGAGTTTGATTCTTTGGCCATGTGTATGTATGTATACTTCTGTGCACAGCTTTTGTTGTTATTGTAGAGAAACGTTGTGCTTACAGTGCATGGATGTATGTACGTGTGGGATGTGTATGTGTGTGTGTGTGAGTCTAATTCTTTGGTTGTGTGTGCATGTATATGTGGGTGTTTGTATGTATGTATGGGTGTGTGCGTGTGTGTGTGATTGTTATTTGATAGACTTATGGTTGCTGTTTTGAGTTATAGTTGGTATGCTTATGTAGGGTTATTGTATGTATGCATTTATGTTTGAGATCTCTGGGGGGGGGGGGGGAATTATCTAATAGCTGCAGAGAGTGGCAACCCTGTTGCGAATGGAAGTCGTTAGGGAATGTATTTGGTAATGTATGTATATGTTGTTCGATTAAGGTGTGTGATCTTATCTATTTTTGCTTTGAAGAATATCATTGCTTGTGTGAGTTACATGAACACTTTTTCATACATATTTACAAATGCATGTATATATGTTTTTAAGGCTATTGACGTTGCTATTATGGAGATAGAAAATATTGTGTCGGCATAGGTTTCATATATGTTCAAGTGAATTTCAGATGTTAAATGTTTTGAATCCGATCAGGTTGATAAAAAGAGCTTTTCAATAGGGGTAGTGATATCTTTATTTCGGTATATTTTACTTTAATGTAACAATTATAAGAAATAGCTTTTGGAGAAATACAGCAAAAACTTATAGAAGCACCTACTTTCACGTGTCCCGATTTTTCTAGTACCTTTATATTGCAAACTGATGCTAGCGATTTTGTTCTGGGTGTTGCTGTGTATATGAATTTCATCATATATCGTAATACCAACAGAGAATTGTGGAAATGTGTGTGTGTGTGTGTGTGTGTGTGTGTGTGTGTGTGTGTGTGTGTGTGTATGAATTTCATCATGCCGTAATAAATTAGGCTTGATGACTACTACGCGATTCTCATATAAAGTATATAAGTAGAAGAAATAATGTAGATTGTCATCAGTCTGCTCTGATATCTCAACAAGTCACAACCTATTTTCCCATCCAAAATCTCTAAAGTGTTTGGTTTTCAGATCAGCTTATCAGGACCTGGTCTGGTTTTCAGATCAGCTTTTCAGGACCTGGTCTGGTTTTCAGATCAGCTTTTCAGGACCTGGTCTGGTTTTCAGATCAGCTTTTCAGGACCTGGTCTGGTTTTCAGATCAGCTTATCAGGACCTGGTCTGGTTTTCAGATCAGGCTATCAGGACCTGGTCTGGTTTTCAGATCAGCTTATCATGAGCTGGTCTGATTTCCAGGTCAGCTTACTAGGAGCTGGTCTGATTTTCAGGTCAGCTTATTAGGAGCTGGTCTGGTTTTCAGGTCAGATGAAATAACTAAAGTCTATCTTTTATTAGCAGTATTTTTTTTCTATAACGAAAATCGTTTAATTCAATATATTTGCTTATAATCAAAAATCCATATTTATCCTTCCAACACTCTACAAATTTTTTAAAACTTGTCAAAATTCATACTACTGACAACATGAACCTTGTAAACATGCTTCATATTTTTCTCATCTTACTTAAACATTATAATTACATTTGCATTGAATCTTATTAAATGCTTATAGCCATATTTATAAAAATTTGAAACAGCATTTAAAATGTTGTTTGAGCAAAATTCGCTAAAATTGTATTCATAATAGAATATTAGCTTAAAAACGTTTTTTAACTTGCGTAAATCAACAAATCTTATAAATTAAATGCACCCATACTTAAAATAATTTTGAGCTGACGTCGTTCTAGTTTTGCTTCTTGTTTATTTATATTTTTAACTTTGTCTGTATGTATGTATGTATGCATGTATTAAGAATTATGCTTATGTTCGGCACAAGTAGAATGAGTCATCATTCTTCTGTCGCCCCATACAAAAATATACACGTACACGTACATATGTATGTATATTATTCTGCTTTCCACATGCAACATTAGCAAA
Organism: Tachina grossa; assembly: GCA_949987645.1. Taxonomy (NCBI): domain Eukaryota; kingdom Metazoa; phylum Arthropoda; class Insecta; order Diptera; family Tachinidae; genus Tachina; species Tachina grossa. Next base: position 15,928,029 of record OX465279.1, on the reverse strand, counting down.
TATCATAATTGAAATGTATTAATCTTCATTACCAGAAAAAAAATAAATGTATAATAACCCATTCTTTTAATTATGAAATTATGTAATTTCTTTAACTATTCATATTTGTAGTAGTATATAGATAATTTTAGTATAAATATATGTTTTTAAACCTCAGATAGTAGTTGTGAACTGGACATTTCGGTGTAGATTAAAATTTTAAAGTTTCATTACCCATAACTCCGACAAAGGACACCCAGAAATTATTACACAACCCAAATCACTGACAGACTCAAATTTCCACGGTCAGGCAGACAGACAGACATAGCCCTAATGTAAACAAAAACTTCTTATGTTACAAAAAAAAAGAGTGACTTATTGAACCACCCTCGAAAAATATTTAAAGGACTTATTGAACCACCCTCGTAGGTATCAAATTTCAAGAATTTTAAAATTTTTAAATTTTAATTAACCAAATTTAACAATTTCAGCAACAATTTAACAATTTCAGCCACATTTTAACAATTTTTATCGGCGCCCGAATGCCCAGTTCACAACTACTATCTGAGGTTTAAAAACATATATTTATACTAAAATTATCTATATACTACTACAAATATGAATAGTTAAGGAAATTACATAATTTCATAATTAAAAGAATGGGTTATTATACATTTATTTTTTTCTGGTAATGAAGCTTAATACATTTCAATTATGATATTTGCTGATGTTGCATGTGGAAAGCAGAATAATATACATACATATGTACGTGTACGTGTATATTTTTGTATGGGGCGACAGAAGAATGATGACTCATTCTACTTGTGCCAAACATAAGCATAATTCTTAATACATGCATACATACATACCTACAGACAAAGTTAAAAATATAAATAAACAAGAAGCAAAACTAGAACGACGTCAGCTCAAAATTATTTTAAGTATGGGTGCATTTAATTTATAAGATTTGTTGATTTACGCAAGTTAAAAAACGTTTTTAAGCTAATATTCTATTATGAATACAATTTTAGCGAATTTTGCTCAAACAACATTTGAAATGCTGTTTAAAATTTTTATGAATATGGCTATAAGCATTTAATAAGAGACAATGCAAATGTAATTATAATGTTTAAGTAAGATGAGAAAAATATGAAGCATGTTTACAAGGTTCATGTTGGCAGTAATATGAAATTTGACAAGTTTTAAAAAATTTGTAGAGTGTTGAAAGGATAAATATGGATTTTTGATTATAAGCAAATATATTGAATTAAACGATTTTCGTTATAGAAAAAAAAATACTGCTAATAAAAGATAGACTTTAGTTATTTCATCTGACCTGAAAACGAGACCAGCTCCTAATAAGCTGACCTGAAAATCAGACCAGCTCCTAATAAGCTGACCTGAAAATCAGACCAGCTCCTAATAAGCTGACCTGAAAATCGGACCAGCTCCTGATAAGCTGATCTAAAAACCAGACCAGGTCCTGATAGCCTGATCTGAAAACCAGACCAGGTCCTGATAAGCTGATCTGAAAACAAGACCAGGTCCTGAAAAGCTGATCTCAAAACCAGACCAGGTCCTGAAAAGCTGATCTGAAAACCAGACCAGGTCCTGATAAGCTGATCTGAAAACCAGACCAGGTCCTGAAAAGCTGATCTGAAAACCAGACCAGGTCCTGAAAAGCTGATCTGAAAACCAGACCATTTCCTGATAAGCTGATCTGAAAACCATACCAGGTCCTGAAAAGCTGATCTTAAAACCAGACCAGGTCCTGAAAAGCTGATCTGAAAACCAGACCAGGTCCTGATAAGCTGATCTGAAAACCAGACCAGGTCCTGAAAAGCTGATCTGAAAACCAGAACAGCTCCTGAAAAGATGATCTGAAAAACAGACCAGGTCCTGATAAGCTGATCTGAAAACCAAACACTTTAGAGATTTTGGATGGGAAAATAGGTTGTGACTTGTTGAGATATCAGAGCAGACTGATGACAATCTACATTATTTCTTCTACTTATATACTTTATATGAGAATCGCGTAGTAATCAAGCCTAATTTATTACGGCATGATGAAATTCATACACACACACACACACACACACACACACACACACACATTTCCACAATTCTCTGTTGGTATTACGATATATGATGAAATTCATATACACAGCAACACCCAGAACAAAATCGCTAGCATCAGTTTGCAATATAAAGGTACTAGAAAAATTGGGACACGTGAAAGTAGGTGCTTCTATAAGTTTTTGCTGTATTTCTCCAAAAGCTATTTCTTATAATTGTTACATTAAAGTAAAATATACCGAAATAAAGATATCACTACCCCTATTGAAAAGCTCTTTTTATCAACCTGATCGGATTCAAAACATTTAACATCTGAAGTTCACTTGAACATATATGAAACCTATGCCGACACAATATTTTCTATCTCCATAATAGCAACGTCAATAGCCTTAAAAACATATATACATGCATTTGTAAATATGTATGAAAAAGTGTTCATGTAACTCACACAAGCAATGACATTCTTCAAAGCAAAAATAGATAAGATCACACACCTTAATCCAACAACATATACATACATTACCAAATACATTCCCTAACGACTTCCATTCGCAACAGGGTTGCCACTCTCTGCAGCTATTAGATTATTTCCCCCCCCCCCCCAGAGATCACAAACATAAATGCATACATATAATAACCCTACATAAGCATACCAACTATAACTCAAAACAGCAACCATAAGTCTATCAAATAACAATCACACACACACGCACACACCCATACATACATACAAACACCCACATATACATGCACACACAACCAAAGAATTAGACTCACACACACACATACACATCACACACGTACATACATCCATGCACTGTAAGCACAACGTTTCTCTACAATAACAACAAAAGCTGTGCACACATACATACACATGGCCAAAGAATCAAACTCACACACACACACCATATCAGCATGAAAACCCCAAAATCCCCCCATTTATAACAGGGTTGCCATCGTTTTTGTTTTTTCCCGGTTTTGAATTCCCAAAACATGTCGTCCGTCCCCATTACTAATCTACTCCTCTTATTATAGAAAAAATAAACTAATGCAGCTTAACGATTTCAGAAAATATTTTCTGATATGGTATAGTTGCATTAGTTTATTTTTTTATAATAAGAGATAAAAGTTATTAAATGTATTTAGCTACATAAATGCGGTTAGTAAAACAACCTAAAATACCTTGGTACGAAATTTTGATGATTCATCGAACGATAGTTCAAAAATAAATCATAGTTCCCTTATACGAAATTCTATTCGTGCAACAATAGTTGACCTGTCAAATTGCGAAAAAAGCTATGATTGGCTTGCTAGAAAGTCCTAATGGACTTAAATTTGAGAACATTTATTTATACTCAAAATCTTTTTATCCATCCAAATATGAATACCTGAATAAATCAATTTCATCAATTAAAATAATAAGATATTACAAAATTTACAGATAGTGAATCTGTTATTTCAGTCCAAAGTAATTCCAATATGATATTTAACGATGATGCGTATGGGAAGCATATTTTTGTATGGGGAGAGATAAGAATGTTGATTCATTCTACTTATGTAAAACTTACATCAGAATCACCAAACATTTAATAAGAGATCATCATAATGTAATTTTAATGTTTAAGTAAGGTGAGAAAAATATAAAGCATGTCGAAAGGATAAATATGGATTTTTGATTATAAGCAAAGATAGTGAATTAAACGATGATCGTTCTAGAAAATAATTTAAATACATAAAAGTTTACTTTTTCGTATTTCATCTGACCTTAAACTCCATTTATATAAATGTTATAAATGGCTAGCTACTTGTATACTAATAACTAAATCTGACTCAGATATCTTGAAATGAAAATACGAACAGCTCCTAAAAGCTTGATCTGTTACCTGATAAGCTGATCTGAAAATCAGATCAGCTCCTGATAAGCTGATCTGAAAACCAGACCAGCTCCTGATAAGCTGATCTGAAAATCAGATCAGGTCCTGATAAGCTGATCTGATAACCAGACCAGCTCCTGATAAGCTTATCTGATAACCAGACCAGCTCCTGATAAGCTGATCTGATAACCAGACCAGCTCCTGATAAGCTGATCGGAAAACCACACCAGCTCCTGATAATCTGATCTGAAAACCAGACCAGCTCCTGATAGGGTGATCTGAAAACCAGACCAGCTTCTGATTAGCTGATCTGAAAATCAGATCAGGTCCTGATAAGCTGATCTGATAACCAGACCAACTCCTGATAAGCTGATCTGATAACCAGACCAGGTCCTGATAAGCTGATCTGATTGCTGATACCTGTTATTTGCCCTTAGCAAACATGGATGAGAAAATTTTAAAACAGTTGGTGTTGACAAGAAATGTGTTGAAGAAAAAGCTTCGTAGTATAAAAACTGGTGAAATAGATACACGTGAACAATTAAGAGATACATTCAAACCTATAACAGAACCTCTTAAAGAATTCATAAATAGTTCTAAAAATATTAAAAGAATTCGTATGAAAGAAGAAAGTAACATCAAGACAGAAGTTGAAAATAATACAAATTTAAAGCCTGAAAACCCATCAGTCAAGATAGAGATAAATACACCAAAAAAACTAGTAGAAGGAACAATATTTGATAATACCATCTTATTTAATGATGCTAATACTGAGAATGATGATGACGATGATTTGTACTCAAAGACTTCCACTTCCGAAGACTTATCAGTATTGGAAGGCAGAAATAAATTAGATACAAACTAATGGTGATAGTAACCTCAAACTGAATGAAGATAAAATACAAGTTGGTAGTCAAATATGGGCTCTAACACTAGGACTATTTTCTCTAATGTTTGATAAAATACCAATAAATTATGATAAATTTGAACTCGAAATCTATAAAAAGATTTTAATTACTACTAATGTATGCACACAGAATCATCATCGTTCTCCGTCAGAGAACGATGATATAAGTTAATTTTTCTGGAAACTGAAATCGACAAACTAAAGAACAAATTAATAATATAGCTTAAAGCATTGATATAATTCAAGAATATATTCAAATGCATATTGGTGGACTACAACGTGAAATAAAATTAGAGAAGGAAGAGAGTTATAAAATTGAAAAGCAATTCTAAAAATTAAATAATTAAAAATAAATTGAAGAGTTGTACGATTAAATATATAGATTAGAAAATTAACTACATGTTAGTATAAATAGCTGAAAGTGCAACATGTAGATCACCACACTATCGAAAAAATCTGTAAAACAACTCAATGTCTTTAAAAAGAAATTTAGTAAACGAACTACATATTAAAACTCAAAAATTGTTTGTGCTTGTAGAGATGCAATGACAGGAATATATGAAGTTTTATGGAGCTAAGTTAGGTGAAATGGAGAACTGTTCTACAGAAAATAGAAATTGTTGATTTTTGAAGACTGTAATTGACACATTCTCAAATTGTAGTACAGCTGAAAATAAAAGCTGCACTCAAAAAACCAAGGAATGGAAAATATTTTTGAAGTGGTACGGGTACCAAAAAAATCAAAAAACTTACAAACAGATGATTCTAAGGAATTTTTTAATAAATACTTTGGAAAACTCATACATAAATAGAAGATTAAACATTACTTAATATGAAAGCATCAATAGTACAATGATTTAATTGAGCATTAAAAGGAATGATGTGAAAAGAATTAGCTTTAATGGTCATATAAAAGGATTGGTATACATATATAAAGAATTACTTAGTGCATAAAATAGAAAAATTTATCTCAACATTAAAATGTTTACGATTAAAGTTAACTCAACAAATGAGCAAAAGCTGCTTAATACAGTATAAAGTAATTTGAAGAATGAATGTTGAATTTAATAAAAATAAAAATAAAATTAAAACGAAAAATCTAGTTTGTCTTGTTTTTTGCAGGATTGATTAGGAATGATGGGTCTTAAGAAAGGTAATTAACTAAATGTAGTGGAATTCTCTAAACTTGATGGTCTGAATGAAATATTGGTAAAACTTCAGTGTTTAAAATGAATTATAACATAGTGTAATATTCAGCAGCATATCATATTATCAATTTTTTATAAAGTTGTATGTACATTTTCCCATCGAAAGCGCTAGCACGCAAAATTTTACAATATGAAAATGGGATTATTATAGAAGATCTTTACTCTATTTATTTCTTTAGCTATCAGATCTTTAGAAAATATAGATAAACTACGGAAATTGGACTTTGATATCCAATCTTTAAGAATGTACATGTGTGTGAATAAGTATCAAACAAACTTAGTGAATGAATAAACGCTTCAACTAGAATCTTGCTGAAGCATGCATAGATTTTAAAATGTACAGTAAACAGATCTTACTTTATATCTGTATCTGTATGAGTATTAAATAAATTTATAGCAAAAAAAAAATGAAAGCATGCCGAAGCATGTATAATTTAAAAAAAAAATCCTCACGTCATACAATTTTGTAAGCAAAGAAATTTTATGATTTTGTGGTCAATGAAATACATACATATGTATCTACCTTGTAAAAATTCAAAAGAGCGAACTGGTAAATTCTAATAGTAAAGATTTTTAATTGTAAAACTCTACATCTCGGACTCTTACGTCACTATCGATAGAAGCATGCTAAGGCATGCATACTAGCAAAATATATAAAGCTGTTAGAAGGTGATGAGACAGCAATTGTATCTGGATCAACCCAACTCATGAATGTATTGTATACGGAGATGATTGATGGTGATGATGACCTTTTTTAAGTGAATAATCATTACATATGAATGCGACAGTGGTTGACCCCTCAAACCTCATGTAGAAATACTTGAGGGGAAAAATTCTCTCAAAACATAGATATTTCATTGTTTCTAACACTTTATGAAAACACCAACGGTGAATTGCTGGTAGAGGTAACTGAGTTATTTAAGATCGATTTGATACAATAGTTGTTTATTAAACATGCATTTCTTTGTATCTAAACTAATTTCTACATGCCTAATGTATATACCCAGCAAAAAATTAGACATAAATTCTCTATTCCAAGTAGTAAAATCTGAAAAAAGGAGTGGCACATTAGAAGAAAAAAAAATTAATAAAAATAGAGACTGAGTGGCCAACTAATACGTACACTCTGCCCGATGGTCATACAAAACACAATTAAACATTTCAGAAATATATATACAATACGCTGAACTTTAATAAAATGAAAAAAAAGTCATATAGAACATTAAATAAAAGCCATAGGTGCTCACCCTTCATAATATATACATATGTATATGTACCTTATTAATGTAAACATATTATCAGTATAAAGCAACATAAATTTCGTCATACAAAGTCATCTTGTATCCTAGAGGAGCCGTCGATAGGGTATACCTAAATTATATGAAAACGAGTTCGTTTTCTGTTGATCGCTATTAAAGAAGAAAATGTGTTTGTTCATTATGATTTAACTAATTTAAAAGTACATTTAAATTCAGTCTCATATCAGTACTTCTTAACATAAAAATTAAAAATAAATGTTATCCAATTTTATATTATACTATGTATCAAAAATTCCTAAAAAGCTGTTATATGAAAGAATCTCCAGCGCTTCTAACTGCATCAGAGTTTAAGAAAGAAACTCTTTTATTCAATTGAATAAAATTTTAATTTGAAGCAGTAAGCAAATACATCAGCTTACTGCATTCGTATTCATGATCACATAATAGAATATATAACCACTAAAGGACAAAGTTTAAAAGTCTTATAAATTAAGAAATATAGAAAATAACATAATTTTTATAAACGCGTAAGGTTTCAAAAGTAATTCAAATGATTTCATCGCAAAAAAACGATTGTTTTCAACAATTATGAAAATAATAATTACAATATAAAACTCCCTTTTGATTTCCAATGTTTACCAATAAAAAATAAGTAAGTTAACTAACAACAAAAAAACTATCAGTACCTAAGCTGGAGTGCCGGATCAGTTTCATTTAAAAATGTGTATACATTTTTTTAAAAGCAAAGCAAGCTTTCCAAAATAAATGTAGAAGGCTACAGCTAGAAAAAATTTTATATCCTAAAAATGTCAAGCGTTGACTAACTAACATTGCATCAACTTTAAAAAAATGTAAATTGAGTATAAGGAATATTTCTATTATAGTTACTATTACTATAGAGTATGTACATATCTTCAGGAATTCAGTTTTACTTAAAAAAGAAAATCCTCACAAACTTTTAAGAAAACGCAGATAAAAATTAAAATGTTTTTAATTTCAACAACAACAGACATCACATGACAAAAAATAAAATAAAAAATGTATTCAAAGATTGAGTTAAACACTTATTTGTATGTACATATATATGTACATACATACATACATACATACATACATAAAATCAATTTGTAGATATATATGTATGCATATCAAATTTCTTATCAATGCTTAAGTATTTATTAGATCTACATCATGAAAATATATGAAGCGTCGTTTAGTTAAAGCACAATGCAAATATAAACAATCCATACACTCAGGGAAAATCTGCAGCTTAAAAATAAGAATTCGTCACATTAGTTCAATAATTTTTAGTATAATAGAAAATGTCCATTGAGATATCTACAAACTAATGAGTTTAATAAATGAATACTGTAAATTAATATTTTGTCCATATTGAAATAAGAAATTTCAATATGACTAAACCTTTGTTAATGGTTCTTATTAATTCAGCATGGTTTTTACTGATTTCAAGTTGGTTTTTCTCTGTGTGTAGAAAACTCTTTCAGTCAAAGAAGACGAATGTAGTTAAATAAACAAAATCTGTAATATAAACAAATTTCACACAGACCGACTTCAACGCGAGACAAATTTAAGCATAAGAAAATATAAAGCAATCGTAAGTATAAAAGCGTACTAGGATTAGGGAAGTCCAGACATATGATATTATTTTATAGTACCAAACGTCGATACTGAAAACAATTTATTTCCACCTACATATAAATACCAGCGCAAATACACACACATAGCAGAATTCATATAAGAAATATCCAAGAAAATTTCTACAACACCCCACCTTTCACAAATCACGACTAGCCTTAAATTCTCCCCCAGATATGCATACACAAATTCCCCTGGCCATACATACATACATACACATAACCAATTTACCTCAATAACATCCTCACCCACCTCAAATCACGATCAGCCTTAAACTCCTACAGACAGACACACCCACAAATCTCCATGGCTACATATTACGTCAACAACCATGCCCACCCAAATCATGGTCAGCCTTAAACTCCTACAGAAATACAAACAGACAGACTCCCTCGGTTACATATTACTAGTACACCTCGCCCCTCATAAATCGCAATCAGCCTTAAGCTCCTATAGAAATTCCTACAAACGTACACACACACACACACACATACACACACACACACACACATATATACACGCAATCGATCTAGCTCTACTACACCCCGCCCCCCCCCCCCCCCTTCCAATCGAAGCTTCAACTAAATTCTCACAGACAGACACATCCACAAATCCCCATGGATACATATTACGGCAACAACGCCACCCACTCAAATCACGGTCAGCCTTAAATTTTCACAGACTAGCAACATCTACATTAACATTAGAAAAAATAACTTTCATGTTTTGCCGTCGGCATTAGGAAAAAAATAATAATCATGTTTTGCCGTCGGTATTTGAAAAAAATAATTATCATGTTTTGCCTTCGGCATTAGGAAAAATTATCATGTTTTGCCTTCGGCATTAGGAAAAATTATCATGTTTTGCCTTCGGCATTAGGAAAAAATAATAATCATGTTTTGCCGTCGGCATTTGAAAAAAAGAATAATCATGTTTTGCCGTAGGCATTAGGAAAAATTATCATACATTGCCATAGACATTAGGAAAAATTATCATGTTTTGCCTTCGGCATTAGGAAAAATCATTAGATGATTTTCCGTCAGCATTAGGAAAAACCATTTTCATGATTTTCCCCGTCGTCATATACACACATAAAAACCGCCAAACTATGAACCGCCTTAATACATGTACACACAATATTCCACACACAAATTTCCACTGTCAGGCAGGCAGACAGACAGACAGACAGACAGACAGACAGACAGACATACACTTAATGTAAACAAAAACTCCTAATGTAAACAAAAAACTCCTAATGTAAACAAAAAACTCCTTATGTAAACAAAAAAACACAAATATCCAAGAATTTAACAATTTTCAAATTTTAATTACCCAAATTTAACAATTTCAGCAACAATTTAACAATTTCAGCCACAATTTAACAATTTCAGCCCACAATTTAACAATTTCAGCAACAATTTAACAATTTTAATTGGGGCAGAATAAACATTCCCCTACTACTTTTAATTGACGTCGTTTAGCGGTGTGCAAATTTTGGTAAAGTTTGGATGAAGTGAAAATTTTGAAAAAAAAATTTGTTTGCAAATAACGTGAAAATTACATGTACCAAGTCAAAAAACATGAAAATAACAGGTCGCCAAAATGAGCTGATATTTTTAGTATACGACTTAATTGACGTCGTTTAGCGGTGTGCAAATTTCTGTAAAGTTTGGATGAAGTGAAAATTTTGAAAAAAAAAATTTGTTTGCAAATAACGTGAAAATTACAAGTACCAAGTCAAAAAACATGAAAATAACAGGTCGCCAAAATAAGCTGATATTTTTAGTATACGACTAAATTGACGTCGTTTAGCGGTGTGCAAATTTTGGTACAGTTTGTATAAAGTGAAAATTTTGAAAAAAAATTTGTTTGCAAATAACGTGAAAATTACATGTACCAAGTCAAAAAACATGAAAAAAACAGGTCGCCAAAATGATCTGATATTTTTAGTATACGACTTAATTGGCGTAGTTTAGCGGCTTGCAAATTTTGGTAAGGTTTGGATGAAGTGAAAATTTTGAAAAAAAAATTTGTTTGCAAATAACGTGAAAATTACAAGTACCAAGTTAAAAAACATGAAAATAACAGGTAGCCAAATTGAGCTGATATTTTTAGTACACATCAAAATTGACGTCGTTTAGCGGTGTACAAATTTTGGTAAAGTTAGGTTGAAGTGAAAATTTTGAAAAAAAAAATTTGTTTGCCAATAACGTGAAAATTACAAGTACCAAGTCAAAAAACATGAAAATAACAGGTCGCCAAAATGAGCTGATATTTTTAGTATAGGACTAAATTGACGTCGTTTAGCGGTATGCAAATTTTTGGTAAAGTTTGGATGAAGTGAAAATTTTGAAAAAAAATTTGTTTGCAAATAACGTGAAAATTACATGTACCAAGTCAAAAATCATGAAAATAACAGGTCGCCAAAATGAGCTGATATTTTTAGTATAGGACTAAATTGACGTCGTTTAGCGGTATGCAAATTTTGGTAAAGTTTGGATGAAGTGAAAATTTTGAAAAAAAAAAATTTGTTTGCAAATAACGTGAAAATTACATGTACCAAGTCCAAAAACATGAAAATAACAGGTCGCCAAAATGAGCTGATATTTTTAGTATACGACTTAATTGGCGTAGTTAAGCGGTGTGCAAATTTTGGTAAAGTTTGGATGATGTAAAAGTTTTGAAAAAAAAAATTTGTTTGCAAATAACGTGAAAATTACAAGTACCAAGTCAAAAAACATGAAAATAACAGGTCGCCAAAATGAGCTGATATTTTTAGTATACGACTAAATTAACGTCGTTTAGCGGCATGCACATTTTGGTAAAGTTTGGATGAAGTAAAAATTTTGAAAAAAAAATTTGTTTGCAAATAACGTGAAAATTACATGTACCAAGTCAAGAAACATGAAAATAACAGGTCGCCAAAATGAGCTGATATTTTTAATATACCACTAAATTGAAGTCGTTTAGCGGTGTGCAAATTTTGGTACAGTTTGGATAAAGTGAAAATTTTGAAAAAAAATTTGTTTGCAAAGTCAGAAAACATGAATATAACAGGTCGACAAAATAAGCTGATATTTTTAGTAAACGACTAAATTGACGTCGTTTAGCGGTGTGCAAATTTTGGTACAGTTTGGATAAAGTGAAAATTTTGAAAAAAAATTTGTTTGCAAATAACGTGAAAATTACATGTACAAGTCAAAAAACATGAAAATAACAGGTCGCCAAAATAAGCTGATATTTTTAGTTACGACTAAATTGGCGTAGTTTGACGGTTTGCAAATTTTGGTAAAGTTTGGATGAAGTGAAAATTTTGAAAAAAAATTTGTTTGCAAATAACGTGAAAATTACATGTACCAAGTCAAAAAACATGGAAATAACAGGTCGCCAAAATGAGCTGATATTTTTAGTATACGACTAAATTGACGTCGTTTAGCGATATGCAAATTTTGGTACAGTTTGTATAAAGTGAAAATGTTGAAAAAAAATTTGTTTGCAAATAACGTGAAAATTACATGTACCAAGTCAAAAAACATGAAAATAACAGGTCGCCAAAATGAGCTGATATTTTTAGTATACGACTAAATTGGCGTAGTTAAGCGGTTTGCAAATTTTGGTAAAGTTTGGATGAAGTGAAAATTTTGAAAAAAAATTTGTTTGCAAATAACGTGAAAATTACATGTACCAAGTCAAAAAACATGAAAATAACAGGTAGCCAAAATGAGCTGATATTTTTAGTACACATCAAAATTGACGTCGTTTAGCGCTGTACAAATTTTGGTAAGGTTTGGATGAAGTGAAAATTTAAAAAAAAATTGTTTGCAAATAACGTGAAAATTACAAGTACCAAGTTAAAAAACATGAAAATAACAGGTAGCCAAAATGAGCTGATATTTTTAGTACACATCAAAATTGACGTCGTTTAGGGGGGTGCAAATTTTGGTAAAGTTTGGATGAAGTAAAAATTTTTAAAAAAAATTTGTTTGCAAATAACGTGAAAATTACATGTACCAAGTCAGAAAACATGAAAATAACAGGTCGCCAAAATAAGCTAATATTTTTAGTATACGACTCAATTGACGTCGTTTAGCGGTGTGCAAATTTTGGTACAGTTTGGATAAAGTGAAAATTTTGAAAAAAAATTTGTTTGCAAATAACGTGAAAATTACATGTACCAAGTCAAAAAACATTAAAATAACAGGTCGCCAAAATGAGCTGATATTTTTAGTATACGACTTAATTGGCGTAGTTAAGCGGTGTGCAAATTTTGGTAAAGTTTGGATGAAGTGAAAATTTCGAAAAAAAAATTTGTTTGCAAATAACGTGAAAATTACATGTACCAAGTCAAAAAACATGAAAATAACAGGTCGCCAAAATGAGCTGATATTTTTAGTATACGACTTAATTGACGTCGTTTAGCGGTGTGCAAATTTTGGTACAGTTTGTATAAAGTGAAAATTTTAAAAAAATATTTGTTTGCAAATAACGTGAAAATTACATGTACCAAGTCAAAAAACATGAAAATAACAGGTAGCCAAAATGAGCTGAAATTTTTAGTACACATCAAAATTGACGTCAATTAGCGGTGTACAAATTTTGGTAAGGTTTGGATGAAGTAAAAATTTAAAAAAAAAAAATTGTTTGCAAATAACGTGAAAATTACAAGTACCAAGTTAAAAAACATGAAAATAACAGGTCGCAAAAATGAGCTGATATTTTTAGTGTACGACTAAATTGACGTCGTTTAGGGGGTGCAAATTTTGGTAAAGTTTGGATGAAGTGAAAATTTAAAAAAAAAATTTGTTTGCAAATAACGTGAAAATTACATGTACCAAGTAAAAAAACATGAAAATAACAGGTCGCCAAAATGAGCTGATATTTTTAGTATACGACTAAATTGGCGTAGTTTAGCGGTTTGCAAATTTTGGTAAAGTTTGGATGAAGTGAAAATTTTGAAAAAAAAAATTTGTTTGCAAATAACGTGAAAATTACAAGTACCAAGTCAAAAAACATGAAAATAACAGGTCGCTAAAATGAGCTGATATTTTTAGTGTACGACTAAATTGACGTCGTTTAGGGGGGTGCAAATTTTGGTAAAGTTTGGATGAAGTAAAAATTTTTAAAAAAAATTTGTTTGCAAATAACGTGAAAATTACATGTACCAAGTCAGAAAACATGAAAATAACAGGTCGCCAAAATAAGCTAATATTTTTAGTATACGACTCAATTGACGTCGTTTAGCGGTGTGCAAATTTTGGTACAGTTTGGATAAAGTGAAAATTTTGAAAAAAAATTTGTTTGCAAATAACGTGAAAATTACATGTACCAAGTCAGAAAACATGAAAATAACAGGTTGCCAAAATAAGCTGATATTTTTAGTATACGACTCAATTGACGTCGTTTAGCGGTGTGCAAATTTTGGTACAGTTTGGATAAAGTGAAAATTTTGAAAAAAAAATTTGTTTGCAAATAACGTGAAAATTACATGTACCAAGTCAAAAAACATGAAAATAACAGGTCGCCAAAATGAGGTGATATTTTTAGTATACCACTAAATTGAAGTCGTTTAGCGGTGTGCAAATTTTGGTACAGTTTGGATAAAGTGAAAATTTTGAAAAAAAATTTGTTTGCAAAGTCAGAAAACATGAATATAACAGGTCGACAAAATAAGCTGATATCTTAAGTAAACGACTAAATTGACGTCGTTTAGCGGTGTGCAAATTTTGGTACAGTTTGGATAAAGTGAAAATTTTGAAAAAAAATTTGTTTGCAAATAACGTGAAAATTACATGTACTAAGTCAAAAAACATGAAAATAACAGGTCGCCAAAATGAGGTGATATTTTTAGTATACGACTAAATTGAAGTCGTTTAGCGGTGTTCAAATTTTGGTACAGTTTGGATAAAGTGAAAATTTTGAAAAAAAAAATTTGTTTGCAAATAACGTGAAAATTACAAGTACCAAGTCAAAAAACATGAAAATAACAGGTCGCCAAAATAAGCTGATATTTTTAGTATACGACTAAATCGACGTCGTTGAGCGGTGTGCAAATTTTGGTATAGTTTGGATAAAGTGAACATTTTGAAAAAAAATTTGTTTGCAAATAACGTGAAAATTACATGTACCAAGTCAAAAAACATGGAAATAACAGGTAGCCAAAATGAGCTGATATTTTTAGTATACGACTAAATTGGCGTAGTTTGACGGTTTGCAAATTTTGGTAAAGTTTGGATGAAGTGAAAATTTTGAAAAAAAATTTGTTTGCAAATAACGTGAAAATTACATGTACCAAGTCAAAAATCATGAAAATAACAGGTCGCCAAAATGAGCTGATATTTTTAGTATAGGACTAAATTGACGTCGTTTAGCGGTATGCAAATTTTGGTAAAGTTTGGATGAAGTGAAAATTTTGAAAAAAAAAAATTTGTTTGCAAATAACGTGAAAATTACATGTACCAAGTCCAAAAACATGAAAATAACAGGTCGCCAAAATGAGCTGGTATTTTTAGTATACGACTTAATTGGCGTAGTTAAGCGGTGTGCAAATTTTGGTAAAGTTTGGATGATGTAAAAGTTTTGAAAAAAAAAATTTGTTTGCAAATAACGTGAAAATTACAAGTACCAAGTCAAAAAACATGAAAATAACAGGTCGCCAAAATGAGCTGATATTTTTAGTATACGACTAAATTAACGTCGTTTAGCGGTATGCACATTTTGGTAAAGTTTGGATGAAGTAAAAATTTTGAAAAAAAAATTTGTTTGCAAATAACGTGAAAATTACATGTACCAAGTCAAAAAACATGAAAATAACAGGTCGCCAAAATGAGCTGATATTTTTAATATACCACTAAATTGAAGTCGTTTAGCGGTGTGCAAATTTTGGTACAGTTTGGATAAAGTGAAAATTTTGAAAAAAAATTTGTTTGCAAAGTCAGAAAACATGAATATAACAGGTCGACAAAATAAGCTGATATTTTTAGTAAACGACTAAATTGACGTCGTTTAGCGGTGTGCAAATTTTGGTACAGTTTGGATAAAGTGATAATTTTGAAAAAAAAATTTGTTTGCAAATAACGTGAAAATTACAAGTACCAAGTCAAAAAACATGAAAATAACAGGTCGCCAAAATAAGCTGATATTTTTAGTTACGACTAAATTGACGTCGTTTAGCGGTGTGCAAATTTTGGTATAGTTTGGATAAAGTGAACATTTTGAAAAAAAATTTGTTTGCAAATAACGTGAAAATTACATGTACCAAGTCAAAAAACATGAAAATAACAGGTCGCCAAAATGAGCTGATATTTTTAGTATACGACTAAATTGGCGTAGTTTGACGGTTTGCAAATTTTGGTAAAGTTTGGATGAAGTGAAAATTTTGAAAAAAAATTTGTTTGCAAATAACGTGAAAATTACATGTACCAAGTCAAAAAACATGGAAATAACAGGTCGCCAAAATGAGCTGATATTTTTAGTATACGACTAAATTGACGTCGTTTAGCGATGTGCAAATTTTGGTACAGTTTGTATAAAGTGAAAATGTTGAAAAAAAATTTGTTTGCAAATAACGTGAAAATTACATGTACCAAGTCAAAAAACATGAAAATAACAGGTCGCCAAAATGAGCTGATATTTTTAGTATACGACTAAATTGGCGAGTTAAGCGGTTTGCAAATTTTGGTAAAGTTTGGATGAAGTGAAAATTTTGAAAAAAAATTTGTTTGCAAATAACGTGAAAATTACATGTACCAAGTCAAAAAACATGAAAATAACAGGTAGCCAAAATGAGCTGATATTTTTAGTACACATCAAAATTGACGTCGTTTAGCGCTGTACAAATTTTGGTAAGGTTTGGATGAAGTGAAAATTTAAAAAAAAAATTGTTTGCAAATAACGTGAAAATTACAAGTACCAAGTTAAAAAACATGAAAATAACAGGTAGCCAAAATGAGCTGATATTTTTAGTACACATCAAAATTGACGTCGCTTAGCGGTGTACAAATTTTGGTAAAGTTTGGATGAAGTGAAAATTTTGAAAAAAAAATTTGTTTGCAAATAACGTGAAAATTACAAGTACCAAGTCAAAAAAAATGAAAATAACAGGTCGCTAAAATGAGCTGATATTTTTAGTGTACGACTAAATTGACGTCGTTTAGGGGGCTGCAAATTTTGGTAAGGTTTGGATGAAGTAAAAATTTTAAAAAAAAATTTGTTTGCAAATAACGTGAAAATTACATGTACCAAGTCAGAAAACATGAAAATACCAGGTCGCCAAAATAAGCTAATATTTTTAGTATACGACTCAATTGACGTCGTTTAGCGGTGTGCAAATTTTGGTACAGTTTGGATAAAGTGAAAATTTTGAAAAAAAATTTGTTTGCAAATAACGTGAAAATTACATGTACCAAGTCAAAAAACATGAAAATAACAGGTCGCCAAAATGAGGTGATATTTTTAGTATACGACTAAATTGAAGTCGTTTAGCGGTGTTCAAATTTTGGTACAGTTTGGATAAAGTGAAAATTTTGAAAAAAAAAATTTGTTTGCAAATAACGTGAAAATTACAAGTACCAAGTCAAAAAACATGAAAATAACAGGTCGCCAAAATAAGCTGATATTTTTAGTATACGACTAAATTGACGTCGTTGAGCGGTGTGCAAATTTTGGTATAGTTTGGATAAAGTGAACATTTTGAAAAAAAAATTTGTTTGCAAATAACGTGAAAATTACATGTACCAAGTCAAAAAACATGGAAATAACAGGTAGCCAAAATGAGCTGATATTTTTAGTATACGACTAAATTGGCGTACTTTGACGGTTTGCAAATTTTGGTAAAGTTTGGATGAAGTGAAAATTTTGAAAAAAAATTTGTTTGCAAATAACGTGAAAATTACATGTACTAAGTCAAAAAACATGGAAATAACAGGTCGCCAAAATGAGCTGATATTTTTAATATACCACTAAATTGAAGTCGTTTAGCGGTATGCAAATTTTGGTACAGTTTGTATAAAGTGAAAATTTTGAAAAAAAAATTTGTTTGCAAATAACGTGAAAATTACATGTACCAACTCAAAAAACATGAAAATAACAGGTCGCCAAAATGAGCTGATATTTTTAGTATACGACTAAATTGGCGTAGTTAAGCGGTTTGCAAATTTTGGTAAGGTTTGGATAAAGTGAAAATTTTGAAAAAAAATTTGTTTGCAAATAACGTGAAAATTACAAGTACCAAGTCAAAAAACATGAAAATAACAGGTCGCCAAAATAAGCTGATATTTTTAGTATACGACTAAATTGGCGTAGTTTAGCGGCTTGCAAATTTTGGTAAGGTTTGGATGAAGTGAAAATTTTGAAAAAAAAAATTTGTTTGCAAATAACGTGAAAATTACAAGTACCAAGTTAAAAAACATGAAAATAACAGGTAGCCAAATTGAGCTGATATTTTTAGTACACATCAAAATTGACGTCGTTTAGCGGTGTACAAATTTTGGTAAAGTTAGGTTGAAGTGAAAATTTTGAAAAAAAAAATTTGTTTGCCAATAACGTGAAAATTACAAGTACCAAGTCAAAAAACATGAAAATAACAGGTCGCCAAAATGAGCTGATATTTTTAGTATACGAATAAATTGACGTCGTTTAGCGGTGTGCAAATTTTGGTAAAGTTTGTATGAAGTGAAAATTTTGAAAAAAAATTTGTTTGCAAATAACGTGAAAATTACATGTACCAAGTCAAAAATCATGAAAATAACAGGTCGCCAAAATGAGCTGATATTTTTAGTATAGGACTAAATTGACGTCGTTTAGCGGTATGCAAATTTTGGTAAAGTTTGGATGAAGTGAAAATTTTGAAAAAAAAATTTGTTTGCAAATAACGTGAAAATTACATGTACCAAGTCCAAAAACATGAAAATAACAGGTCGCCAAAATGAGCTGATATTTTTAGTACACATCAAAATTGACGTCGTTTAGCGCTGTACAAATTTTGGTAAGGTTTGGATGAAGTGAAAATTTAAAAAAAAAATTGTTTGCAAATAACGTGAAAATTACAAGTACCAAGTTAAAAAACATGAAAATAACAGGTAGCCAAAATGAGCTGATATTTTTAGTACACATCAAAATTGACGTCGCTTAGCGGTGTACAAATTTTGGTAAAGTTTGGATGAAGTGAAAATTTTGAAAAAAAAATTTGTTTGCAAATAACGTGAAAATTACAAGTACCAAGTCAAAAAAAATGAAAATAACAGGTCGCTAAAATGAGCTGATATTTTTAGTGTACGACTAAATTGACGTCGTTTAGGGGGCTGCAAATTTTGGTAAGGTTTGGATGAAGTAAAAATTTTAAAAAAAAATTTGTTTGCAAATAACGTGAAAATTACATGTACCAAGTCAGAAAACATGAAAATAACAGGTCGCCAAAATAAGCTAATATTTTTAGTATACGACTCAATTGACGTCGTTTAGCGGTGTGCAAATTTTGGTACAGTTTGGATAAAGTGAAAATTTTGAAAAAAAATTTGTTTGCAAATAACGTGAAAATTACATGTACCAAGTCAAAAAACATGAAAATAACAGGTCGCCAAAATGAGGTGATATTTTTAGTATACGACTAAATTGAAGTCGTTTAGCGGTGTTCAAATTTTGGTACAGTTTGGATAAAGTGAAAATTTTGAAAAAAAAAATTTGTTTGCAAATAACGTGAAAATTACAAGTACCAAGTCAAAAAACATGAAAATAACAGGTCGCCAAAATAAGCTGATATTTTTAGTATACGACTAAATTGACGTCGTTGAGCGGTGTGCAAATTTTGGTATAGTTTGGATAAAGTGAACATTTTGAAAAAAAAATTTGTTTGCAAATAACGTGAAAATTACATGTACCAAGTCAAAAAACATGGAAATAACAGGTAGCCAAAATGAGCTGATATTTTTAGTATACGACTAAATTGGCGTACTTTGACGGTTTGCAAATTTTGGTAAAGTTTGGATGAAGTGAAAATTTTGAAAAAAAATTTGTTTGCAAATAACGTGAAAATTACATGTACTAAGTCAAAAAACATGGAAATAACAGGTCGCCAAAATGAGCTGATATTTTTAGTATACGACTAAATTGACGTCGTTTAGCGGTATGCAAATTTTGGTACAGTTTGTATAAAGTGAAAATTTTGAAAAAAAATTTGTTTGCAAATAACGTGAAAATTACATGTACCAACTCAAAAAACATGAAAATAACAGGTCGCCAAAATGAGCTGATATTTTTAGTATACGACTAAATTGGCGTAGTTAAGCGGTTTGCAAATTTTGGTAAGGTTTGGATAAAGTGAAAATTTTGAAAAAAAATTTGTTTGCAAATAACGTGAAAATTACAAGTACCAAGTCAAAAAACATGAAAATAACAGGTCGCCAAAATAAGCTGATATTTTTAGTATACGACTAAATTGACGTCGTTTAGCGGTGTGCAAATTTTGGTACAGTTTGTATAAAGTGAAAATTTTGAAAAAAAATTTGTTTGCAAATAACGTGAAAATTACATGTACCAAGTCAAACAACATGAAAAAAACAGGTCGCCAAAATGATCTGATATTTTTAGTATACGACTAAATTGGCGTAGTTTAGCGGCTTGCAAATTTTGGTAAGGTTTGGATGAAGTGAAAATTTTGAAAAAAAAAATTTGTTTGCAAATAACGTGAAAATTACAAGTACCAAGTTAAAAAACATGAAAATAACAGGTAGCCAAATTGAGCTGATATTTTTAGTACACATCAAAATTGACGTCGTTTAGCAGTGTACAAATTTTGGTAAAGTTAGGTTGAAGTGAAAATTTTGAAAAAAAAAATTTGTTTGCCAATAACGTGAAAATTACAAGTACCAAGTCAAAAAACATGAAAATAACAGGTCGCCAAAATGAGCTGATATTTTTAGTATACGAATAAATTGACGTCGTTTAGCGGTGTGCAAATTTTGGTAAAGTTTGTATGAAGTGAAAATTTTGAAAAAAAATTTGTTTGCAAATAACGTGAAAATTACATGTACCAAGTCAAAAATCATGAAAATAACAGGTCGCCAAAATGAGCTGATATTTTTAGTATAGGACTAAATTGACGTCGTTTAGCGGTATGCAAATTTTGGTAAAGTTTGGATGAAGTGAAAATTTTGAAAAAAAAAATTTGTTTGCAAATAACGTGAAAATTACATGTACCAAGTCCAAAAACATGAAAATAACAGGTCGCCAAAATGAGCTGATATTTTTAGTATACGACTTAATTGGCGTAGTTAAGCGGTGTGCAAATTTTGGTAAAGTTTGGATGATGTAAAAGTTTTGAAAAAAAAAATTTGTTTGCAAATAACGTGAAAATTACAAGTACCAAGTCAAAAAACATGAAAATAACAGGTCGCCAAAATGAGCTGATATTTTTAGTATACGACTAAATTAACGTCGTTTAGCGGTATGCACATTTTGGTAAAGTTTGGATGAAGTAAAAATTTTGAAAAAAAAATTTGTTTGCAAATAACGTGAAAATTACATGTACCAAGTCAAAAAACATGAAAATAACAGGTCGCCAAAATGAGCTGATATTTTTAATATACCACTAAATTGAAGTCGTTTAGCGGTGTGCAAATTTTGGTACAGTTTGGATTATGTGAAAATTTTGAAAAAAAATTTGTTTGCAAAGTCAGAAAACATGAATATAACAGGTCGACAAAATAAGCTGATATTTTTAGTAAACGACTAAATTGACGTCGTTTAGCGGTGTGCAAATTTTGGTACAGTTTGGATAAAGTGAAAATTTTGAAAAAAAATTTGTTTACAAATAACGTGAAAATTACATGTACAAGTCAAAAAACATGAAAATAACAGGTCGCCAAAATGAAGTGATATTTTTAGTATACGACTAAATTGAAGTCGTTTAGCGGTGTTCAAATTTTGGTACAGTTTGGATAAAGTGATAATTTTGAAAAAAAAAAATTGTTTGCAAATAACGTGAAAATTACAAGTACCAAGTCAAAAAACATGAAAATAACAGGTCGCCAAAATAAGCTGATATTTTTAGTTACGACTAAATTGACGTCGTTTAGCGGTGTGCAAATTTTGGTATAGTTTGGATAAAGTGAACATTTTGAAAAAAAATTTGTTTGCAAATAACGTGAAAATTACATGTACCAAATCAAAAAACATGAAAATAACAGGTCGCCAAAATGAGCTGATATTTTTAGTATACGACTAAATTGGCGTAGTTTGACGGTTTGCAAATTTTGGTAAAGTTTGGATGAAGTGAAAATTTTGAAAAAAAATTTGTTTGCAAATAACGTGAAAATTACATGTACCAAGTCAAAAAACATGGAAATAACAGGTCGCCAAAATGAGCTGATATTTTTAGTATACGACTAAATTGACGTCGTTTAGCGATGTGCAAATTTTGGTACAGTTTGTATAAAGTGCAAATGTTGAAAAAAAATTTGTTTGCAAATAACGTGAAAATTACATGTACCAAGTCAAAAAACATGAAAATAACAGGTCGCCAAAATGAGCTGATATTTTTAGTATACGACTAAATTGGCGTAGTTAAGCGGTTTGCAAATTTTGGTAAAGTTTGAATGAAGTGAAAATTTTGAAAAAAAATTTGTTTGCAAATAACGTGAAAATTACATGTACCAAGTCAAAAAACATGAAAATAACAGGTAGCCAAAATGAGCTGATATTTTTAGTACACATCAAAATTGACGTCGTTTAGCGCTGTACAAATTTTGGTAAGGTTTGGATGAAGTGAAAATTTAAAAAAAAAATTGTTTGCAAATAACGTGAAAATTACAAGTACCAAGTTAAAAAACATGAAAATAACAGGTAGCCAAAATGAGCTGATATTTTTAGTACACATCAAAATTGACGTCGCTTAGCGGTGTACAAATTTTGGTAAAGTTTGGATGAAGTGGAAATTTTGAAAAAAAAATTTGTTTGCAAATAACGTGAAAATTACAAGTACCAAGTCAAAAAACATGAAAATAACAGGTCGCTAAAATGAGCTGATATTTTTAGTGTACGACTAAATTGACGTCGTTTAGGGGGCTGCAAATTTTGGTAAAGTTTGGATGAAGTAAAAATTTTTAAAAAAAATTTGTTTGCAAATAACGTGAAAATTACATGTACCAAGTCAGAAAACATGAAAATAACAGGTCGCCAAAATAAGCTAATATTTTTAGTATACGACTCAATTGACGTCGTTTAGCGGTGTGCAAATTTTGGTACAGTTTGGATAAAGTGAAAATTTTGAAAAAAAATTTGTTTGCAAATAACGTGAAAATTACATGTACCAAGTCAAAAAACATGAAAATAACAGGTCGCCAAAATGAGCTGATATTTTTAGTATACGACTTAATTGGCGTAGTTAAGCGGTGTGCAAATTTTGGTAAAGTTTGGATGAAGTGAAAATTTCGAAAAAAAAATTTGTTTGCAAATAACGTGAAAATTACATGTACCAAGTCAAAAAACATGAAAATAACAGGTCGCCAAAATGAGCTGATATTTTTAGTATACGACTTAATTGACGTCGTTTAGCGGTGTGCAAATTTTGGTACAGTTTGTATAAAGTGAAAATTTTAAAAAAATATTTGTTTGCAAATAACGTGAAAATTACATGTACCAAGTCAAAAAACATGAAAATAACAGGTCGCCAAAATGAGCTGATATTTTTAGTATACGACTAAATTGGCGTAGTTTAGCGGTTTGCAAATTTTGGTAAAGTTGGGATGAAGTGAAAATTTTGAAAAAAAATTTGTTTGCAAATAACGTGAAAATTACTTGTACCAAGTCAAAAAACATGAAAATAACAGGTAGCCAAAATGAGCTGATATTTTTAGTACACATCAAAATTGACGTCGTTTAGCGGTGTACAAATTTTGGTAAGGTTTGGATGAAGTAAAAATTTAAAAAAAAAAAATTGTTTGCAAATAACGTGAAAATTACAAGTACCAAGTTAAAAAACATGAAAATAACAGGTCGCAAAAATGAGCTGATATTTTTAGTGTACTACTAAATTGACGTCGTTTAGGGGGTGCAAATTTTGGTAAAGTTTGGATGAAGTGAAAATTTAAAAAAAAAATTTGTTTGCAAATAACGTGAAAATTACATGTACCAAGTCAAAAAACATGAAAATAACAGGTCGCCAAAATGAGCTGATATTTTTAGTATACGACTAAATTGGCGTAGTTTAGCGGTTTGCAAATTTTGGTAAAGTTTGGATGAAGTGAAAATTTTGAAAAAAAAATTTGTTTGCAAATAACGTGAAAATTACAAGTACCATGTCAAAAAACATGAAAATAACAGGTCGTTAAAATGAGCTGATATTTTTAGTGTACGACTAAATTGTCGTCGTTTAGCGGTGTGCAAATTTTGGTAAAGTTTGGAAGAAGTGAAAATTTTGAAAAAAAATTGTTTGCAAATAACGTGAAAATTACAAGTACCAAGTCAAAAAACATGAAAATAACAGGTCGCCAAAATGAGCTGATATTTTAAGTATATGACTAAATTGACGTCGTTTAGCGGTGTGCAAATTTTGGTAAAGTTTAGATGAAGGGAAAATTTTGAAAAAAAATTTGTTTGCAAATAACGTGAAAATTACATGTACCAAGTCAGAAGACACGGAAATAACAGGTCGCCCAAAAAAGCTGATATTTTAAGTATACGACTAAATTGACGTCGTTTAGCGGTGTGCAAATTTTGGTACAGTTTGGATAAAGTGAAAATTTTGAAAAAAAAATTTGTTTGCAAATAACGTGAAAATTACATGTACCAAGTCAAAAAACATGAAAATAACAGGTCGCCAAAATGAGCTGATATTTTTAGTATACGACTTAATTGGCGTAGTTAAGCGGTGTGCAAATTTTGGTAAAGTTTGGATGAAGTGAAAATTTCGAAAAAAAAATTTGTTTGCAAATAACGTGAAAATTACATGTACCAAGTCAAAAAACATGAAAATAACAGGTAGCCAAAATGAGCAGATATTTTTAGTACACATCAAAATTGACGTCGTTTAGCGGTGTAAAAATTTTGGTAAAGTTTGGAGAAGTAAAAATTAAAAAAAAAAAAAATTGTTTGCAAATAACGTGAAAATTACAAGTACCAAGTTAAAAAACATGAAAATAACAGGTCGCAAAAATGAGCTGATATTTTTAGTGTACGACTAAATTGACGTCGTTTAGGGGGTGCAAATTTTGGTAAAGTTTGGATGAAGTGAAAATTTAAAAAAAAAATTTGTTTGCAAATAACGTGAAAATTACATGTACCAAGTCAAAAAACATGAAAATAACAGGTCGCCAAAATGAGCTGATATTTTTAGTATACGACTTAATTGACGTCGTTTAGCGGTGTGCAAATTTTGGTACAGTTTGTATAAAGTGAAAATTTTAAAAAAATATTTGTTTGCAAATAACGTGAAAATTACATGTACCAAGTCAAAAAACATGAAAATAACAGGTCGCCAAAATGAGCTGATATTTTTAGTACACATCAAAATTGACGTCGCTTAGCGGTGTACAAATTTTGGTAAAGTTTGGATGAAGTGGAAATTTTGAAAAAAAAATTTGTTTGCAAATAACGTGAAAATTACAAGTACCAAGTCAAAAAACATGAAAATAACAGGTCGCTAAAATGAGCTGATATTTTTAGTGTACGACTAAATTGACGTCGTTTAGGGGGCTGCAAATTTTGGTAAAGTTTGGATGAAGTAAAAATTTTTAAAAAAAATTTGTTTGCAAATAACGTGAAAATTACATGTACCAAGTCAGAAAACATGAAAATAACAGGTCGCCAAAATAAGCTAATATTTTTAGTATACGACTCAATTGACGTCGTTTAGCGGTGTGCAAATTTTGGTACAGTTTGGATAAAGTGAAAATTTTGAAAAAAAATTTGTTTGCAAATAACGTGAAAATTACATGTACCAAGTCAAAAAACATGAAAATAACAGGTCGCCAAAATGAGCTGATATTTTTAGTATACGACTGAATTGGCGTAGTTAAGCGGTGTGCAAATTTTGGTAAAGTTTGGATGAAGTGAAAATTTCGAAAAAAAAATTTGTTTGCAAATAACGTGAAAATTACATGTACCAAGTCAAAAAACATGAAAATAACAGGTCGCCAAAATGAGCTGATATTTTTAGTATACGACTTAATTGACGTCGTTTAGCGGTGTGCAAATTTTGGTACAGTTTGTATAAAGTGAAAATTTTAAAAAAATATTTGTTTGCAAATAACGTGAAAATTACATGTACCAAGTCAAAAAACATGAAAATAACAGGTCGCCAAAATGAGCTGATATTTTTAGTATACGACTAAATTGGCGTAGTTTAGCGGTTTGCAAATTTTGGTAAAGTTGGGATGAAGTGAAAATTTTGAAAAAAAATTTGTTTGCAAATAACGTGAAAATTACATGTACCAAGTCAAAAAACATGAAAATAACAGGTAGCCAAAATGAGCTGATATTTTTAGTACACATCAAAATTGACGTCGTTTAGCGGTGTACAAATTTTGGTACAGTTTGGATAAAGTGAAAATTTTGAAAAAAAAAAATTGTTTGCAAATAACGTGAAAATTACAAGTACCAAGTTAAAAAACATGAAAATAACAGGTCGCAAAAATGAGCTGATATTTTTAGTGTACGACTAAATTGACGTCGTTTATGGGGTGCAAATTTTGGTAAAGTTTGGATGAAGTGAAAATTTAAAAAAAAATTTGTTTGCAAATAACCTGAAAATTACATGTACCAAGTCAAAAAACATGAAAATAACAAGTCGCCAAAATGAGCTGATATTTTAGTATACGACTAAATTGGCGTAGTTTAGCGGTTTGCAAATTTTGGTAAAGTTTGGATGAAGTGAAAATTTTGAAAAAAAAATTTGTTTGCAAATAACGTGAAAATTACAAGTACCAAGTCAAAAAACATGAAAATAACAGGTCATTAAAATGAGCTGATATTTTTAGTGTACGACTAAATTGTCGTCGTTTAGCGGTGTGCAAATTTTGGTAAAGTTTGGAAGAAGTGAAAATTTTGAAAAAAAAATTGTTTGCAAATAACGTGAAAATTACAAGTACCAAGTCAAAAAACATGAAAATAACAGTTCGCCAAAATGAGCTGATATTTTAAGTATATGACTAAATTGACGTCGTTTAGCGGTGTGCAAATTTTGGTAAAGTTTAGATGAAGGGAAAATTTTGAAAAAAAATTTGTTTGCAAATAACGTGAAAATTACATGTACCAAGTCAGAAGACACGGAAATAACAGGTCGCCCAAAAAAGCTGATATTTTTAGTATACGACTAAATTGACGTCGTTTAGCGGTGTGCAAATTTTGGTACAGTTTGGATAAAGTGAAAATTTTGAAAAAAAAATTTGTTTGCAAATAACGTGAAAATTACATGTACCAAGTCAAAAAACATGAAAATAACAGGTCGCCAAAATGAGCTGATATTTTTAGTATGCGACTTAATTGGCGTAGTTAAGCGGTGTGCAAATTTTGGTAAAGTTTGGATGAAGTGAAAATTTCGAAAAAAAAATTTGTTTGCAAATAACGTGAAAATTACATGTACCAAGTCAAAAAACATGAAAATAACAGGTAGCCAAAATGAGCAGATATTTTTAGTATACGACTAAATTGGCGTAGTTTAGCGGTTTGCAAATTTTGGTAAAGTTGGGATGAAGTGAAAATTTTGAAAAAAAATTTGTTTGCAAATAACGTGAAAATTACATGTACCAAGTCAGAAAACATGAAAATAACAGGTTGCCAAAATAAGCTGATATTTTTAGTATACGACTCAATTAACGTCGTTTAGCGGTGTGCAAATTTTGGTACAGTTTGGATAAAGTGAAAATTTTGAAAAAAAATTTGTTTGCAAATAACGTGAAAATTACATGTACCAAGTCAAAAAACATGAAAATAACAGGTCGCCAAAATGAGGTGATATTTTTAGTATACCACTAAATTGAAGTCGTTTAGCGGTGTGCAAATTTTGGTACAGTTTGGATAAAGTGAAAATTTTGAAAAAAAATTTGTTTGCAAAGTCAGAAAACATGAATATAACAGGTCGACAAAATAAGCTGATATCTTTAGTAAACGACTAAATTGAAGTCGTTTAGCGGTGTTCAAATTTTGGTACAGTTTGGATAAAGTGAAAATTTTGAAAAAAAAAAATTTGTTTGCAAATAACGTGAAAATTACAAGTACCAAGTCAAAAAACATGAAAATAACAGGTCGCCAAAATAAGCTGATATTTTTAGTATACGACTAAATTGACGTCGTTGAGCGGTGTGCAAATTTTGGTATAGTTTGGATAAAGTGAACATTTTGAAAAAAAATTTGTTTGCAAATAACGTGAAAATTACATGTACCAAGTCAAAAAACATGGAAATAACAGGTAGCCAAAATGAGCTGATATTTTTAGTATACGACTAAATTGGCGTAGTTTGACGGTTTGCAAATTTTGGTAAAGTTTGGATGAAGTGAAAATTTTGAAAAAAAATTTGTTTGCAAATAACGTGAAAATTACATGTACTAAGTCAAAAAACATGAAAATAACAGGTCGCCAAAATGAGCTGATATTTTTAGTATACGACTAAATTGACGTCGTTTAGCGGTATGCAAATTTTGGTACAGTTTGTATAAAGTGAAAATTTTGAAAAAAAATTTGTTTGCAAATAACGTGAAAATTACATGTACCAACTCAAAAAACATGAAAATAACAGGTCGCCAAAATGAGCTGATATTTTTAGTATACGACTAAATTGGCGTAGTTAAGCGGTTTGCAAATTTTGGTAAGGTTTGGATGAAGTGAAAATTTTGAAAAAAAATTTGTTTGCAAATAACGTGAAAATTACATGTACCAAGTCAAAAAACATGGAAATAACAGGTAGCCAAAATGAGCTGATATTTTTAGTACACATCAAAATTGACGTCGTTTAGCGCTGTACAAATTTTGGTAAGGTTTGGATGAAGTGAAAATTAAAAAAAAAATTGTTTGCAAATAACGTGAAAATTACAAGTACCAAGTTAAAAAACATGAAAATAACCGGTAGCCAAAATGAGCTGATATTTTTAGTACACATCAAAATTGACGTCGCTTAGCGGTGTACAAATTTTGGTAAAGTTTGGATGAAGTGAAAATTTTGAAAAAAAAATTTGTTTGCAAATAACGTGAAAATTACAAGTACCAAGTCAAAAAACATGAAAATAACAGGTCGCTAAAATGAGCTGATATTTTTAGTGTACGACTAAATTGACGTCGTTTAGGGGGGTGCAAATTTTGGTAAAGTTTGGATGAAGTGAAAATTTTTAAAAAAAATTTGTTTGCAAATAACGTGAAAATTACATGTACCAAGTCAGAAAACATGAAAATAACAGGTCGCCAAAATAAGCTAATATTTTTTGTATAAAACTCAATTGACGTCGTTTAGCGGTGTGCAAATTTTGGTACAGTTTGGATAAAGTGAAAATTTTGAAAAAAAAATTTGTTTGCAAATAACGTGAAAATTACATGTACCAAGTCAAAAAACATGAAAATAACAGGTCACCAAAATGAGCTGATATTTTTAGTATAAGACTAAATTGACGTCGTTTAGGGGTGTGCAAATTTTGGTAAAGTTTGGATGAAGTGAAAATTTCGAAAAAAAAAATTTGTTTGCAAATAACGTGAAAATTACATGTACCAAGTCAAAAAACATGAAAATAACAGGTCGCCAAAATGAGCTGATATTTTTAGTATACGACTTAATTGACGTCGTTTAGCGGTGTGCAAATTTTGGTACAGTTTGTATAAAGTGAAAATTTTGAAAAAAAATTTGTTTGCAAATAACGTGAAAATTTCATGTACCAAGTCAAAAAACATGAAAATAACAGGTCGCCAAAATGAGCTGATATTTTTAGTATACGACTAAATTGGCGTAGTTTAGCGGTTTGCAAATTTTGGTAAAGTTGGGATGAAGTGAAAATTTTGAAAAAAAATTTGTTTGCAAATAACGTGAAAATTACATGTACCAAGTCAAAAAACATGAAAATAACAGGTAGCCAAAATGAGCTGATATTTTTAGTACACATCAAAATTTACGTCGTTTAGCGGTGTACAAATTTTGGTAAAGTTTGGATGAAGTAAAAATTTAAAAAGAAAATTGTTTGCAAATAACGTGAAAATTACAAGTACCAAGTCAAAAAACATGAAAATAACAGGTCGCAAAAATGAGCTGATATTTTTAGTGTACGACTAAATTGACGTCGCTTAGGGGGGTGCAAATTTTGGTAAAGTTTGGATGAAGTGAAAATTTTAAAAAAAAATTTGTTTGCAAATAACGTGAAAATTACATGTACCAAGTCAGAAAACATGAAAATAACAGGTCGCCAAAATAAGCTAATATTTTTTGTATAAAACTCAATTGACGTCGTTTAGCGGTGTGCAAATTTTGGTACAGTTTGGATAAAGTGAAAATTTTTAAAAAAAAATTTGTTTGCAAATAACGTGAAAATTACATGTACCAAGTCAAAAAACATGAAAATAACAGGTCACCAAAATGAGCTGATATTTTTAGTATAAGACTAAATTGACGTCGTTTAGGGGTGTGCAAATTTTGGTAAAGTTTGGATGAAGTGAAAATTTCGAAAAAAAAAATTTGTTTGCAAATAACGTGAAAATTACATGTACCAAGTCAAAAAACATGAAAATAACAGGTCGCCAAAATGAGCTGATATTTTTAGTATACGACTTAATTGACGTCGTTTAGCGGTGTGCAAATTTTGGTACAGTTTGTATAAAGTGAAAATTTTGAAAAAAAATTTGTTTGCAAATAACGTGAAAATTTCATGTACCAAGTCAAAAAACATGAAAATAACAGGTCGCCAAAATGAGCTGATATTTTTAGTATACGACTAAATTGGCGTAGTTTAGCGGTTTGCAAATTTTGGTAAAGTTGGGATGAAGTGAAAATTTTGAAAAAAAATTTGTTTGCAAATAACGTGAAAATTACATGTACCAAGTCAAAAAACATGAAAATAACAGGTAGCCAAAATGAGCTGATATTTTTAGTACACATCAAAATTTACGTCGTTTAGCGGTGTACAAATTTTGGTAAAGTTTGGATGAAGTAAAAATTTAAAAAGAAAATTGTTTGCAAATAACGTGAAAATTACAAGTACCAAGTCAAAAAACATGAAAATAACAGGTCGCAAAAATGAGCTGATATTTTTAGTGTACGACTAAATTGACGTCGTTTAGGGGGTGCAAATTTTGGTAAAGTTTGGATGAAGTGAAAATTTAAAAAAAAAATTTGTTTGCAAATAACGTGAAAATTACATGTACCAAGTCAAAAAACATGAAAATAACAGGTCGCCAAAATGAGCTGATATTTTTAGTATACGACTAAATTGGCGTAGTTTAGCGGTTTGCAAATTTTGGTAAAGTTGGGATGAAGTGAAAATTTTGAAAAAAAATTTGTTTGCAAATAACGTGAAAATTACATGTACCAAGTCAGAAAACATGAAAATAACAGGTTGCCAAAATAAGCTGATATTTTTAGTATACGACTCAATTGACGTCGTTTAGCGGTGTGCAAATTTTGGTACAGTTTGGATAAAGTGAAAATTTTGAAAAAAAATTTGTTTGCAAATAACGTGAAAATTACATGTACCAAGTCAAAAAACATGAAAATAACAGGTCGCCAAAATGAGGTGATATTTTTAGTATACGACTAAGTTGAAGTCGTTTAGCGGTGTTCAAATTTTGGTACAGTTTGGATAAAGTGAAAATTTTGAAAAAAAAAATTTGTTTGCAAATAACGTGAAAATTACAAGTACCAAGTCAAAAAACATGAAAATAACAGGTCGCCAAAATAAGCTGATATTTTTAGTATACGACTAAATTGACGTCGTTTAGCGGTGTGCAAATTTTGGTATAGTTTGGATAAAGTGAACATTTTGAAAAAAAATTTGTTTGCAAATAACGTGAAAATTACATGTACCAAGTCAAAAACATGAAAATAACAGGTCGCCAAAATGAGCTGATATTTTTAGTATACGACTAAATTGGCGTAGTTTGACGGTTTGCAAATTTTGGTAAAGTTTGGATGAAGTGAAAATTTTGAAAAAAAATTTGTTTGCAAATAACGTGAAAATTACATGTACCAAGTCAAAAAACATGGAAATAACAGGTCGCCAAAATGAGCTGATATTTTTAGTATACGACTTAATTGACGTCGTTTAGCGGTGTGCAAATTTTGGTACAGTTTGTATAAAGTGAAAATTTTGAAAAAAAAAATTTGTTTGCAAATAACGTGAAAATTACATGTACCAAGTCAAAAAACATGAAAATAACAGGTCGCCAAAATGAGCTGATATTTTTTGTATACGACTAAATTGGCGTAGTTTAGCGGTTTGCAAATTTTGGTAAAGTTTGAATGAAGTGAAAATTTTGAAAAAAAATTTGTTTGCAAATAACGTGAAAATTACATGTACCAAGTCAAAAAACATGGAAATAACAGGTAGCCAAAATGAGCTGATATTTTTAGTACACATCAAAATTGACGTCGTTTAGGGGGTGCAAATTTTGGTAAAGTTTGGATGAAGTGAAAATTTTTAAAAAAAATTTGTTTGCAAATAACGTGAAAATTACATGTACCAAGTCAGAAAACATGAAAATAACAGGTCGCCAAAATAAGCTAATATTTTTAGTATACGACTCAATTGACGTCGTTTAGCGGTGTGCAAATTTTGGTACAGTTTGGATAAAGTAAAAATTTTGAAAAAAAATTTGTTTGCAAATAACGTGAAAATTACATGTACCAAGTCAAAAAACATGAAAATAACAGGTCGCCAAAATGAGCTGATATTTTTAGTATACGACTTAATTGGCGTAGTTAAGCGGTGTGCAAATTTAGGTAAAGTTTGGATGAAGTGAAAATTTTGAAAAAAAATTTGTTTGCAAATAACGTGAAAATTACATGTACCAAGTCAAAAAACATGGAAATAACAGGTAGCCAAAATGAGCTGATATTTTTAGTACACATCAAAATTGACGTCGTTTAGCGCTGTACAAATTTTGGTAAGGTTTGGATGAAGTGAAAATTTAAAAAAAAAATTGTTTGCAAATAACGTGAAAATTACAAGTACCAAGTTAAAAAACATGAAAATAACAGGTAGCCAAAATGAGCTGATATTTTTAGTACACATCAAAATTGACGTCGCTTAGCGGTGTACAAATTTTGGTAAAGTTTGGATGAAGTGAAAATTTTGAAAAAAAAATTTGTTTGCAAATAACGTGAAAATTACAAGTACCAAGTCAAAAAACATGAAAATAACAGGTCGCTAAAATGAGCTGATATTTTTGATGTACGACTAAATTGACGTCGTTTAGGGGGGTGCAAATTTTGGTAAAGTTTGGATGAAGTGAAAATTTTTAAAAAAAATTTGTTTGCAAATAACGTGAAAATTACATGTACCAAGTCAGAAAACATGAAAATAACAGGTCGCCAAAATAAGCTAATATTTTTAGTATACGACTCAGTTGACGTCGTTTAGCGGTGTGCAAATTTTGGTACAGTTTGGATAAAGTGAAAATTTTGAAAAAAAAATTTGTTTGCAAATAACGTGAAAATTACAAGTACCAAGTCAAAAAACATGAAAATAACAGGTCGCCAAAATGAGCTGATATTTTTAGTATACGACTTAATTGACGTCGTTTAGCGGTGTGCAAATTTTGGTAAAGTTTGGATGAAGTGAAAATTTCGAAAAAAAAATTTGTTTGCAAATAACGTGAAAATTACATGTACCAAGTCAAAAAACATGAAAATAACAGGTCGCCAAAATGAGCTGATATTTTAAGTATACGACTTAATTGACGTCGTTTAGCGGTGTGCAAATTTTGGTACAGTTTGTATAAAGTGAAAATTTTGAAGAAAAATTTGTTTGCAAATAACGTGAAAATTACATGTACCAAGTCAAAACACATGAAAATAACAGGTCGCCAAAATGAGCTGATATTTTTAGTATACGACTTAATTGGCGTAGTTAAGCGGTGTGCAAATTTTGGTAAAGTTTGGATGAAGTGAAAATTTCGAAAAAAAAATTTGTTTGCAAATAACGTGAAAATTACATGAAAACATGAAAATAACAGGTCGCCAAAATGAGCTGATATTTTTAGTATACGACTTAATTGACGTCGTTTAGCGGTGTGCAAATTTTGGTACAGTTTGTATAAAGTGAAAATTTTGAAAAAAAATTTGTTTGCAAATAACGTGAAAATTACATGTACCAAGTCAAAAAACATGAAAATAACAGGTCGCCAAAATGAGCTGATATTTTTAGTATACGACTAAATTGGCGTAGTTTAGCGGTTTGCAAATTTTGGTAAAGTTGGGATGAAGTGAAAATTTTGAAAAAAAATTTGTTTGCAAATAACGTGAAAATTACATGTACCAAGTCAAAAAACATGAAAATAACAGGTAGCCAAAATGAGCTGATATTTTTAGTACACATCAAAATTTACGTCGTTTAGCGGTGTACAAATTTTGGTAAAGTTTTTATGAAGTAAAAATTTAAAAAGAAAATTGTTTGCAAATAACGTGAAAATTACAAGTACCAAGTCAAAAAACATGAAAATAACAGGTCGCAAAAATGAGCTGATATTTTTAGTGTACGACTAAATTGACGTCGTTTAGGGGGTGCAAATTTTGGTAAAGTTTGGATGAAGTGAAAATTTAAAAAAAAAATTTGTTTGCAAATAACGTGAAAATTACATGTACCAAGTCAAAAAACATGAAAATAACAGGTCGCCAAAATGAGCTGATATTTTTAGTATACGACTAAATTGGCGTAGTTTAGCGGTTTGCAAATTTTGGTAAAGTTGGGATGAAGTGAAAATTTTGAAAATTACATGTACCAAGTCAGAAAACATGAAAATAACAGGTTGCCAAAATAAGCTGATATTTTTAGTATACGACTCAATTGACGTCGTTTAGCGGTGTGCAAATTTTGGTACAGTTTGGATAAACTGAAAATTTTGAAAAAAAATTTGTTTGCAAATAACGTGAAAATTACATGTACCAAGTCAAAAAACATGAAAATAACAGGTCGCCAAAATGAGGTGATATTTTTAGTATACGACTAAATTGAAGTCGTTTAGCGGTGTTCAAATTTTGGTACAGTTTGGATAAAGTGAAAATTTTGAAAAAAAAAATTTGTTTGCAAATAACGTGAAAATTACAAGTACCAAGTCAAAAAACATGAAAATAACAGGTCGCCAAAATAAGCTGATATTTTTAGTATACGACTAAATTGACGTCGTTTAGCGGTGTGCAAATTTTGGTATAGTTTGGATAAAGTGAACATTTTGAAAAAAAATTTGTTTGCAAATAACGTGAAAATTACATGTACCAAGTCAAAAAACATGAAAATAACAGGTCGCCAAAATGAGCTGATATTTTTAGTATACGACTAAATTGGCGTAGTTTGACGGTTTGCAAATTTTGGTAAAGTTTGGATGAAGTGAAAATTTTGAAAAAAAATTTGTTTGCAAATAACGTGAAAATTACATGTACCAAGTCAAAAAACATGGAAGTAACAGGTCGCCAAAATGAGCTGATATTTTTAGTATACGACTTAATTGACGTCGTTTAGCGGTGTGCAAATTTTGGTACAGTTTGTATAAAGTGAAAATTTTGAAAAAAAAAATTTGTTTGCAAATAACGTGAAAATTACATGTACCAAGTCAAAAAACATGAAAATAAAAGGTCG
The DNA here is from genome assembly GCA_949987645.1 of Tachina grossa. NCBI lineage: Eukaryota > Metazoa > Arthropoda > Insecta > Diptera > Tachinidae > Tachina > Tachina grossa. The sequence continues at coordinate 15,892,316 of OX465279.1, read as the reverse complement.
CCAAAATGAGCTGATATTTTTTGTATACGACTAAATTGGCGTAGTTTAGCGGTTTGCAAATTTTGGTAAAGTTTGAATGAAGTGAAAATTTAAAAAAAAAAATTGTTTGCAAATAACGTGAAAATTACATGTACCAAGTCAAAAAACATGAAAATAACAGGTAGCCAAAATGAGCTGATATTTTTAGTACACATCAAAATTGACGACGCTTAGCGGTGTACAAATTTTGGTAAGGTTTGGATGAAGTGAAAATTTAAAAAAAAAATTGTTTGCAAATAACGTGAAAATTACAAGTACCAAGTTAAAAAACATGAAAATAACAGGTAGCCAAAATGAGCTGATATTTTTAGTACACATACAAGTTGACGTCGCTTAGCGGTGTACAAATTTTTGGTAAAGTTTGGATGAAGTGAAAATTTTGAAAAAAAAATTTGTTTGCAAATAACGTGAAAATTACAAGTACCAAGTCAAAAAACATGAAAATAACAGGTCGCTAAAATGAGCTGATATTTTTAGTGTACGACTAAATTGACATCGTTTAGGGTGGTGCAAATTTTGGTAAAGTTTGGATGAAGTGAAAATTTTTAAAAAAAATTTGTTTGCAAATAACGTGAAAATTACATGTACCAAGTCAGAAAACATGAAAATAACAGGTCGCCAAAATAAGCTAATATTTTTAGTATACGACTCAATTGACGTCGTTTAGCGGTGTGCAAATTTTGGTACAGTTTGGATAAAGTAAAAATTTTGAAAAAAAATTTGTTTGCAAATAACGTGAAAATTACATGTACCAAGTCAAAAAACATGAAAATAACAGGTCGCCAAAATGAGCTGATATTTTTAGTATACGACTTAATTGGCGTAGTTAAGCAGTGTGCAAATTTTGGTAAAGTTTGGATGAAGTGAAAATTTCGAAAAAAAAATTTGTTTGCAAATAACGTGAAAATTACATGTACCAAGTCAAAAAACATGAAAATAACAGGTCGCCAAAATGAGCTGATATTTTTAGTATACGACTTAATTGACGTCGTTTAGCGGTGTGCAAATTTTGGTACAGTTTGTATAAAGTGAAAATTTTGAAAAAAAATTTGTTTGCAAATAACGTGAAAATTACATGTACCAAGTCAAAAAACATGGAAGTAACAGGTCGCCAAAATGAGCTGATATTTTTAGTATACGACTTAATTGACGTCGTTTAGCGGTGTGCAAATTTTGGTACAGTTTGGATAAAGTGAAAATTTTGAAAAAAAAAATTTGTTTGCAAATAACGTGAAAATTACATGTACCAAGTCAAAAAACATGAAAATAACAGGTCGCCAAAATGAGCTGATATTTTTTGTATACGACTAAATTGGCGTAGTTTAGCGGTTTGCAAATTTTGGTAAAGTTTGAATGAAGTGAAAATTTAAAAAAAAAATTGTTTGCAAATAACGTGAAAATTACATGTACCAAGTCAAAAAACATGAAAATAACAGGTAGCCAAAATGAGCTGATATTTTTAGTACACATCAAAATTGACGTCGCTTAGCGGTGTACAAATTTTGGTAAGGTTTGGATGAAGTGAAAATTTAAAAAAAAAAAATTGTTTGCAAATAACGTGAAAATTACAAGTACCAAGTTAAAAAACATGAAAATAACAGGTAGCCAAAATGAGCTGATATTTTTAGTACACATACAAATTGACGTCGCTTAGCGGTGTACAAATTTTTGGTAAAGTTTGGATGAAGTGAAAATTTTGAAAAAAAAATTTGTTTGCAAATAACGTGAAAATTACAAGTACCAAGTCAAAAAACATGAAAATAACAGGTCGCTAAAATGAGCTGATATTTTTAGTGTACGACTAAATTGACATCGTTTAGGGGGGTGCAAATTTTGGTAAAGTTTGGATGAAGTGAAAATTTTTAAAAAAAATTTGTTTGCAAATAACGTGAAAATTACATGTACCAAGTCAGAAAACATGAAAATAACAGGTCGCCAAAATAAGCTAATATTTTTAGTATACGACTCAATTGACGTCGTTTAGCGGTGTGCAAATTTTGGTACAGTTTGGATAAAGTAAAAATTTTGAAAAAAAATTTGTTTGCAAATAACGTGAAAATTACATGTACCAAGTCAAAAAACATGAAAATAACAGGTCGCCAAAATGAGCTGATATTTTTAGTATACGACTTAATTGGCGTAGTTAAGCGGTGTGCAAATTTTGGTAAAGTTTGGATGAAGTGAAAATTTCGAAAAAAAAAATTTGTTTGCAAATAACGTGAAAATTACATGTACCAAGTCAAAAAACATGAAAATAACAGGTCGCCAAAATGAGCTGATATTTTTAGTATACGACTTAATTGACGTCGTTTAGCGGTGTGCAAATTTTGGTACAGTTTGTATAAAGTGAAAATTTTGAAAAAAAATTTGTTTGCAAATAACGTGAAAATTACATGTACCAAGTCAAAAAACATGAAAATAACAGGTCGCCAAAATGAGCTGATATTTTTAGTATACGAATAAATTGGCGTAGTTTAGCGGTTTGCAAATTTTGGTAAAGTTTGGATGAAGTGAAAATTTTGAAAAAAAATTTGTTTGCAAATAACGTGAAAATTACATGTACCAAGTCAAAAAACATGAAAATAACAGGTAGCCAAAATGAGCTGATATTTTTAGTACACATCAAAATTGACGTCGTTTAGCGGTGTACAAATTTTGGTAAAGTTTGGATGAAGTGAAAATTTAAAAAAAAAATTGTTTGCAAATAACGTGAAAATTACAAGTACCAAGTTAAAAAACATGAAAATAACAGGTCGCAAAAATGAGCTGATATTTTTAGTGTACGACTTAATTGACGTCGTTTAGGGGGGTGCAAATTTTGGTAAAGTTTGGATGAAGTGAAAATTAAAAAAAAAAAATTTGTTTGCAAATAACGTGAAAATTACATGTACCAAGTCAGAAAACATGAAAATAACAGGTCGCCAAAATAAGCTGATATTTTTAGTATACGACCCCATTGACGTCGTTTAGCGGTGTGAAAATTTTGGTACAGTTTGGATAAAGTGAAAATTTTGAAAAAAAATTTGTTTGCAAATAACGTGAAAATTACATGTACCAAGTCAAAAAACATGAAAATAACAGGTCGCCAAAATGAGCTGATATTTTTAGTATACGACTTAATTGGCGCAGTTAAACGGTGTGCAAATTTTGGTAAAGTTTGCATGAAGTGAAAATTTTGAAAAAAAAAATTGTTTGCAAATAACGTGAAAATTACAAGTACCAACTCAAAAAACATGAAAATAACAGGTCGCTAAAATGAGCTGATATTTTTAGTGTACGACTAAATTGACGTCGTTTAGGGGGGTGCAAATTTTGGTAAAGTTTGGATGAAGTGAAAATTTTTAAAAAAAATTTGTTTGCAAATAACGTGAAAATTACATGTACCAAGTCAGAAAACATGAAAATAACAGGTCGCCAAAATAAGCTAATATTTTTAGTATACGACTTAATTGACGTCGTTTAGCGGTGTGCAAATTTTGGTACAGTTTGGATAAAGTGAAAATTTTGAAAAAAAATTTGTTTGCAAATAACGTGAAAATTACATGTACCAAGTCAAAAAACATGAAAATAACAGGTCGCCAAAATGAGCTGATATTTTTATTATACGACTTAATTGGCGTAGTTAAGCGGTGTGCAAATTTTTTTAAAGTTTGGATGAAGTGAAAATTTCGTAAAAAAAATTTGTTTGCAAATAACGTGAAAATTACATGTACCAAGTCAAAAAACATGAAAATAACAGGTCGCCAAAATGAGCTGATATTTTTAGTATACGACTTAATTGACGTCGTTTAGCGGTGTGCAAATTTCGGTACAGTTTGTATTAAGTAAACATTTTGAAAAAAAATTTGTTTGCAAATAACGTGAAAATTACATGTACCAAGTCAAAAAACATGAAAATAACAGGTCGCCAAAATGAGCTGATATTTTTAGTATACGACTAAATTGGCGTAGTTTAGCGGTTTGCAAATTTTGGTAAAGTTGGGATGAAGTGAAAATTTTGAAAAAAAATTTGTTTGCAAATAACGTGAAAATTACATGTACCAAGTCAAAAAACATGAAAATAACTGGTAGCCAAAATGAGCTGATATTTTTAGTACACATCAAAATTGACGTCGTTTAGCGGTGTACAAATTTTGGTAAAGTTTGGATGAAGTAAAAATTTAAAAAAAAAAATTGTTTGCAAATAACGTGAAAATTACAAGTACCAAGTTAAAAAACATGAAAATAACAGGTCGCAAAAATGAGCTGATATTTTTAGTGTACGACTAAATTGACGTCGTTTAGGGGGGTGCAAATTTTGGTAAAGTTTGGATGAAGTGAAAATTTAAAAAAAAAATTTGTTTGCAAATAACGTGAAAATTACATGTACCAAGTCAAAAAACATGAAAATAACAGGTAGCCAAAATGAGCTGATATTTTTAGTACACATCAAAATTGACGTCGTTTAGCGGTGTACAAATTTTGGTAAAGTTTGGATGAAGTGAAAATTTAAAAAAAAAAATTGTTTGCAAATAACGTGAAAATTACAAGTACCAAGTTAAAAAACATGAAAATAACAGGTCGCAAAAATGAGCTGATATTTTTAGTGTACGACTTAATTAACGTCGTTTAGGGGGGTGCAAATTTTGGTAAGGTTTGGATGAAGTGAAATTTAAAAAAAAAATTTGTTTGCAAATAACGTGAAAATTACATGTACCAAGTCAGAAAACATGAAAATAACAGGTCGCCAAAATAAGCTGATATTTTTAGTATACGACTCAATTGACGTCGTTTAGCGGTGTAAAAATTTTGGTACAGTTTGGATAAAGTGAAAATTTTGAAAAAAAATTTGTTTGCAAATAACGTGAAAATTACATGTACCAAGTCAAAAAACATGAAAATAACAGGTCGCCAAAATGAGCTGATATTTTTAGTACACATCAAAATTGACGTCGCTTAGCGGTGTACAAATTTTGGTAAGGTTTGGATGAAGTGAAAATTTAAAAAAAAAATTGTTTGCAAATAACGTGAAAATTACAAGTACCAAGTTAAAAAACATGAAAATAACAGGTAGCCAAAATGAGCTGATATTTTTAGTACACATAAAAATTGACGTCGCTTAGCGGTGTACAAATTTTTGGTAAAGTTTGGATGAAGTGAAAATTTTGAAAAAAAAATTTGTTTGCAAATAACGTGAAAATTACAAGTACCAAGTCAAAAAACATGAAAATAACAGGTCGCTAAAATGAGCTGATATTTTTAGTGTACGACTAAATTGACGTCGTTTAGGGGGGTGCAAATTTTGGTAAAGTTTGGATGAAGTGAAAATTTTTAAAAAAACTTTGTTTGCAAATAACGTGAAAATTACATGTACCAAGTCAGAAAACATGAAAATAACAGGTCGCCAAAATAAGCTAATATTTTTAGTATACGACTCAATTGACGTCGTTTAGCGGTGTGCAAATTTTGGTACAGTTTGGATAAAGTAAAAATTTTGAAAAAAAATTTGTTTGCAAATAACGTGAAAATTACATGTACCAAGTCAAAAAACATGAAAATAACAGGTCGCCAAAATGAGCTGATATTTTTAGTATACGACTTAATTGACGTCGTTTAGGGGGGTGCAAATTTTGGTAAAGTTTGGATGAAGTGAAAATTAAAAAAAAAATTTGTTTGCAAATAACGTGAAAATTACATGTACCAAGTCAGAAAACATGAAAATAACAGGTCGCCAAAATAAGCTGATATTTTTAGTATACGACTCAATTGACGTCGTTTAGCGGTGTAAAAATTTTGGTACAGTTTGGATAAAGTGAAAATTTTGAAAAAAAATTTGTTTGCAAATAACGTGAAAATTACATGTACCAAGTCAAAAAACATGAAAATAACAGGTCGCCAAAATGAGCTGATATTTTTAGTACACATCAAAATTGACGTCGCTTAGCGGTGTACAAATTTTGGTAAGGTTTGGATGAAGTGAAAATTTAAAAAAAAAAATTGTTTGCAAATAACGTGAAAATTACAAGTACCAAGTTAAAAAACATGAAAATAACAGGTAGCCAAAATGAGCTGATATTTTTAGTACACATAAAAATTGACGTCGCTTAGCGGTGTACAAATTTTTGGTAAAGTTTGGATGAAGTGAAAATTTTGAAAAAAAAAAATTTGTTTGCAAATATCGTGAAAATTACAAGTACCAAGTCAAAAAACATGAAAATAACAGGTCGCTAAAATGAGCTGATATTTTTAGTGTACGACTAAATTGACGTCGTTTAGGGGGGTGCAAATTTTGGTAAAGTTTGGATGAAGTGAAAATTTAAAAAAAAAAATTGTTTGCAAATAACGTGAAAATTACATGTACCAAGTCAGAAAACATGAAAATAACAGGTCGCCAAAATAAGCTAATATTTTTAGTATACGACTCAATTGACGTCGTTTAGCGGTGTGCAAATTTTGGTACAGTTTGGATAAAGTAAAAATTTTGAAAAAAAATTTGTTTGCAAATAACGTGAAAATTACATGTACCAAGTCAAAAAACATGAAAATAACAGGTCGCCAAAATGAGCTGATATTTTTAGTATACGACTTAATTGGCGTAGTTAAGCGGTGTGCAAATTTTGGTAAAGTTTGGATGAAGTGAAAATTTCGAAAAAAAAAATTTGTTTGCAAATAACGTGAAAATTACATGTACCAAGTCAAAAAACATGAAAATAACAGGTCGCCAAAATGAGCTGATATTTTTAGTATACGACTTAATTGACGTCGTTTAGCGGTGTGCAAATTTTGGTACAGTTTGTATAAAGTGAAAATTTTGAAAAAAAATTTGTTTGCAAATAACGTGAAAATTACATGTACCAAGTCAAAAAACATGAAAATAACAGGTCGCCAAAATGAGCTGATATTTTTAGTATACGAATAAATTGGCGTAGTTTAGCGGTTTGCAAATTTTGGTAAAGTTTGGATGAAGTGAAAATTTTGAAAAAAAATTTGTTTGCAAATAACGTGAAAATTACGTGTACCAAGTCAAAAAACATGAAAATAACAGGTAGCCAAAATGAGCTGATATTTTAAGTACACATCAAAATTGACGTCGTTTAGCGGTGTACAAATTTTGGTAAAGTTTGGATGAAGTGAAAATTTAAAAAAAAAAATTGTTTGCAAATAACGTGAAAATTACAAGTACCAAGTTAAAAAACATGAAAATAACAGGTCGCCAAAATGAGCTGATATTTTTAGTGTACGACTTAATTGACGTCGTTTAGGGGGGTGTAAATTTTGGTAAAGTTTGGATGAAGTGAAAATTAAAAAAAAAAAATTTGTTTGCAAATAACGTGAAAATTACATGTACCAAGTCAGAAAACATGAAAATAACAGGTCGCCAAAATAAGCTGATATTTTTAGTATACGACCCAATTGACGTCGTTTAGCGGTGTGAAAATTTTGGTACAGTTTGGATAAAGTGAAAATTTTGAAAAAAAATTTGTTTGCAAATAACGTGAAAATTACATGTACCAAGTCAAAAAACATGAAAATAACAGGTCGCCAAAATGAGCTGATATTTTTAGTATACGACTTAATTGGCGCAGTTAAACGGTGTGCAAATTTTGGTAAAGTTTGCATGAAGTGAAAATTTTGAAAAAAAAATTTGTTTGCAAATAACGTGAAAATTACAAGTACCAACTCAAAAAACATGAAAATAACAGGTCGCTAAAATGAGCTGATATTTTTAGTGTACGACTAAATTGACGTCGTTTAGGGGGGTGCAAATTTTGGTAAAGTTTGGATGAAGTGAAAATTTTTAAAAAAAATTTGTTTGCAAATAACGTGAAAATTACATGTACCAAGTCAGAAAACATGAAAATAACAGGTCGCCAAAATAAGCTAATATTTTTAGTATACGACTTAATTGACGTCGTTTAGCGGTGTGCAAATTTTGGTACAGTTTGGATAAAGTGAAAATTTTGAAAAAAAATTTGTTTGCAAATAACGTGAAAATTACATGTACCAAGTCAAAAAACGTGAAAATAACAGGTCGCCAAAATGAGCTGATATTTTTAGTATACGACTTAATTGGCGTAGTTAAGCGGTGTGCAAATTTTTTTAAAGTTTGGATGAAGTGAAAATTTCGAAAAAAAAAATTTGTTTGCAAATAACGTGAAAATTACATGTACCAAGTCAAAAAACATGAAAATAACAGGTCGCCAAAATGAGCTGATATTTTTAGTATACGACTTAATTGACGTCGTTTAGCGGTGTGCAAATTTTGGTACAGTTTGTATTAAGTAAAAATTTTGAAAAAAAATTTGTTTGCAAATAACGTGAAAATTACATGTACCAAGTCAAAAAACATGAAAATAACAGGTCGCCAAAATGAGCTGATATTTTTAGTATACGACTAAATTGGCGTAGTTTAGCGGTTTACAAATTTTGGTAAAGTTGGGATGAAGTGAAAATTTTGAAAAAAAATTTTATTGCAAATAACGTGAAAATTACATGTACCAAGTCAGAAAACATGAAAATAACAGGTCGCCAAAATAAGCTGATATTTTTAGTATACGACTCAATTGACGTCGTTTAGCGGTGTAAAAATTTTGGTACAGTTTGGATAAAGTGAAAATTTTGAAAAAAAATTTGTTTGCAAATAACGTGAAAATTACATGTACCAAGTCAAAAAACATGAAAATAACAGGTCGCCAAAATGAGCTGATATTTTTAGTACACATCAAAATTGACGTCGCTTAGCGGTGTACAAATTTTGGTAAGGTTTGGATGAAGTGAAAATTTAAAAAAAAAAATTGTTTGCAAATAACGTGAAAATTACAAGTACCAAGTTAAAAAACATGAAAATAACAGGTAGCCAAAATGAGCTGATATTTTTAGTACACATAAAAATTGACGTCGCTTAGCGGTGTACAAATTTTTGGTAAAGTTTGGATGAAGTGAAAATTTTGAAAAAAAAAATTTGTTTGCAAATAACGTGAAAATTACAAGTACCAAGTCAAAAAACATGAAAATAACAGGTCGCTAAAATGAGCTGATATTTTTAGTGTACGACTAAATTGACGTCGTTTAAGGGGGTTCAAATTTTGGTAAAGTTTGGATGAAGTGAAAATTTTTAAAAAAAATTTGTTTGCAAATAACGTGAAAATTACATGTACCAAGTCAGAAAACATGAAAATAACAGGTCGCCAAAATAAGCTAATATATTTAGTATACGACTCAATTGACGTTGTTTAGCGGTGTGCAAATTTTGGTACAGTTTGGATAAAGTAAAAATTTTGAAAAAAAATTTGTTTGCAAATAACGTGAAAATTACATGTACCAAGTCAAAAAACATGAAAATAACAGGTCGCCAAAATGAGCTGATATTTTTAGTATACGACTTAATTGGCGTAGTTAAGCGGTGTGCAAATTTTGGTAAAGTTTGGATGAAGTGAAAATTTCGAAAAAAAAAATTTGTTTGCAAATAACGTGAAAATTACATGTACCAAGTCAAAAAACATGAAACTAACAGGTCGCCAAAATGAGCTGATATTTTTAGTATACGACTTAATTGACGTCGTTTAGCGGTGTGCAAATTTTGGTACAGTTTGTATAAAGTGAAAATTTTGAAAAAAAATTTGTTTGCAAATAACGTGAAAATTACATGTACCAAGTCAAAAAACATGAAAATAACAGGTCGCCAAAATGAGCTGATATTTTTAGTATACGAATAAATTGGCGTAGTTTAGCGGTTTGCAAATTTTGGTAAAGTTTGGATGAAGTGAAAATTTTGAAAAAAAATTTGTTTGCAAATAACGTGAAAATTACGTGTACCAAGTCAAAAAACATGAAAATAACAGGTAGCCAAAATGAGCTGATATTTTTAGTACACATCAAAATTGACGTCGTTTAGCGGTGTACAAATTTTGGTAAAGTTTGGATGAAGTGAAAATTTAAAAAAAAAATTTGTTTGCAAATAACGTGAAAATTACATGTACCAAGTCAGAAAACATGAAAATAACAGGTCGCCAAAATAAGCTGATATTTTTAGTATACGACCCAATTGACGTCGTTTAGCGGTGTGAAAATTTTGGTACAGTTTGGATAAAGTGAAAATTTTGAAAAAAAATTTGTTTGCAAATAACGTGAAAATTACATGTACCAAGTCAAAAAACATGAAAATAACAGGTCGCCAAAATGAGCTGATATTTTTAGTAAACGACTTAATTGGCGCAGTTAAACGGTGTGCAAATTTTGGTAAAGTTTGCATGAAGTGAAAATTTTGAAAAAAAAATTTGTTTGCAAATAACGTGAAAATTACAAGTACCAACTCAAAAAACATGAAAATAACAGGTCGCTAAAATGAGCTGATATTTTTAGTGTACGACTAAATTGACGTCGTTTAGGGGGGTGCAAATTTTGGTAAAGTTTGGATGAAGTGAAAATTTTTAAAAAAAATTTGTTTGCAAATAACGTGAAAATTACATGTACCAAGTTAGAAAACATGAAAATAACAGGTCGCCAAAATAAGCTAATATTTTTAGTATACGACTTAATTGACGTCGTTTAGCGGTGTGCAAATTTTGGTACAGTTTGGATAAAGTGAAAATTTTGAAAAAAAATTTGTTTGCAAATAACGTGAAAATTACATGTACCAAGTCAAAAAACGTGAAAATAACAGGTCGCCAAAATGAGCTGATATTTTTAGTATACGACTTAATTGGCGTAGTTAAGCGGTGTGCAAATTTTTTTAAAGTTTGGATGAAGTGAAAATTTCGAAAAAAAAAATTTGTTTGCAAATAACGTGAAAATTACATGTACCAAGTCAAAAAACATGAAAATAACAGGTCGCCAAAATGAGCTGATATTTTTAGTATACGACTTAATTGACGTCGTTTAGCGGTGTGCAAATTTTGGTACAGTTTGTATTAAGTAAAAATTTTGAAAAAAAATTTGTTTGCAAATAACGTGAAAATTACATGTACCAAGTCAAAAAACATGAAAATAACAGGTCGCCAAAATGAGCTGATATTTTTAGTATACGACTAAATTGGCGTAGTTTAGCGGTTTACAAATTTTGGTAAAGTTGGGATGAAGTGAAAATTTTGAAAAAAAATATGTTTGCAAATAACGTGAAAATTACATGTACCAAGTCAAAAAACATGAAAATAACAGGTAGCCAAAATGAGCTGAAATTTTTAGTACACATCAAAATTGACGTCGTTTAGCGGTGTACAAATTTTGGTAAAGTTTGGATGAAGTAAAAATTAAAAAAAAAAAATTGTTTGCAAATAACGTGAAAATTACAAGTACCAAGTTAAAAAACATGAAAATAACAGGTCGCAAAAATGAGCTGATATTTTTAGTGTACGACTAAATTGACGTCGTTTAGGGGGGTGCAAATTTTGGTAAAGTTTGGATGAAGTGAAAATTAAAAAAAAAAATTTGTTTGCAAATAACGTGAAAATTACATGTACCAAGTCAAAAAACATGAAAATAACAGGTAGCCAAAATGAGCTGATATTTTTAGTACACATCAAAATTGACGTCGTTTAGCGGTGTACAAATTTTGGTAAAGTTTGGATGAAGTGAAAATTTAAAAAAAAAATTGTTTGCAAATAACGTGAAAATTACAAGTACCAAGTTAAAAAACATGAAAATAACAGGTCGCAAAAATGAGCTGATATTTTTAGTGTACGACTTAATTGACGTCGTTTAGGGGGGTGCAAATTTTGGTAAAGTTTGGATGAAGTGAAAATTTAAAAAAAAAATTTGTTTGCAAATAACGTGAAAATTACATGTACCAAGTCAGAAAACATGAAAATAACAGGTCGCCAAAATAAGCTGATATTTTTAGTATACGACTCAATTGACGTCGTTTAGCGGTGTAAAAATTTTGGTACAGTTTGGATAAAGTGAAAATTTTGAAAAAAAAATTTGTTTGCAAATAACGTGAAAATTACATGTACCAATTCAAAAAACATGAAAATAACAGGTCGCCAAAATGAGCTGATATTTTTAGTATACGACTTAATTGGCGTAGTTAAGCGGTGTGCAAATTTTGGTAAAGTTTGCATGAAGTGAAAATTTTGAAAAAAAAATTTGTTTGCAAATAACGTGAAAATTACAAGTACCAAGTCAAAAAACATGAAAATAACAGGGCGCTAAAATGAGCTGATATTTTTAGTGTACGACTAAATTGACGTCGTTTAGGGGGGTGCAAATTTTGGTAAAGTTTGGATGAAGTGAAAATTTTAAAAAAAAATTTTTTTGCAAATAACGTGAAAATTACATGTACCAAGTCAGAAAACATGAAAATAACAGGTCGCCAAAATAAGCTAATAATTTTAGTATACGACTTAATTGACGTCGTTTAGCGGTGTGCAAATTTTGGTACAGTTTGGATAAAGTGAAAATTTTGAAAAAAAATTTGTTTGCAAATAACGTGAAAATTACATGTACCAAGTCAAAAAACATGAAAATAACAGGTCGCCAAAATGAGCTGATATTTTTAGTATACGACTTAATTGGCGTAGTTAAGCGGTGTGAAAATTTTTTTAAAGTTTGGATGAAGTGAAAATTTCGAAAAAAAAATTTGTTTGCAAATAACGTGAAAATTACATGTACCAAGTCAAAAAACATGAAAATAACAGGTCGCCAAAATGAGCTGATATTTTTAGTATACGACTTAATTGACGTCGTTTAGCGGTGTGCAAATTTTGGTACAGTTTGTATTAAGTAAAAATTTTGAAAAAAAATTTGTTTGCAAATAACGTGAAAATTACATGTACCAAGTCAAAAAACATGAAAATAACAGGTCGCCAAAATGAGCTGATATTTTTAGTATACGACTAAATTGGCGTAGTTTAGCGGTTTGCAAATTTTGGTAAAGTTGGGATGAAGTGAAAATTTTGAAAAAAAATTTGTTTGCAAATAACGTGAAAATTACATGTACCAAGTCAAAAAACATGAAAATAACAGGTAGCCAAAATGAGCTGATATTTTTAATACACATCAAAATTGACGTCGTTTAGCGGTGTACAAATTTTGGTAAAGTTTGGATGAAGTAAAAATTAAAAAAAAAAATTGTTTGCAAATAACGTGAAAATTACAAGTACCAAGTTAAAAAACATGAAAATAACAGGTCGCAAAAATGAGCTGATATTTTTAGTGTACGACTAAATTGACGTCGTTTAGCGGTGTGCAAATTTTGGTAAAGTTTGGATGAAGTGAAAATTTAAAAAAAAAAATTTGTTTGCAAATAACGTGAAAATTACATGTACCAAGTCAGAAAACATGAAAATAACAGGTTGCCAAAATAAGCTGATATTTTTAGTATACGACTCAATTGACGTAGTTTAGCGGTGTGCAAATTATGGTACAGTTTGGATAAAGTGAAAATTTTGAAAAAAAATTTGTTTGCAAATAACGTGAAAATTACATGTACCAAGTCAAAAAACATGAAAATAACAGGTCGCCAAAATGAGGTGATATTTTTAGTATACGACTAAATTGAAGTCGTTAAGCGGTGTTCAAATTTTGGTACAGTTTGGATAAAGTGAAAATTTTGAAAAAAAAAATTTGTTTGCAAATAACGTGAAAATTACAAGTACCAAGTCAAAAAACATGAAAATAACAGGTCGCCAAAATAAGCTGATATTTTTAGTATACGACTAAATTGACGTCGTTTAGCGGTGTGCAAAGTTTGGTATAGTTTGGATAAAGTGAACATTTTGAAAAAAAATTTGTTTGCAAATAACGTGAAAATTACATGTACCAAGTCAAAAAACATGAAAATAACAGGGTCACCAAAATGAGCTGATATTTTTAGTATACGACTAAATTGGCGTAGTTTGACGGTTTGCAAATTTTGGTAAAGTTTGGATGAAGTGAAAATTTTGAAAAAAAAATTGTTTGCAAATAACGTGAAAATTACATGTACCAAGTCAAAAAACATGGAAATAACAGGTCGCCAAAATGAGCTGATATTTTTAGTATACGACTTAATTGAGGTCGTTTAGAGGTGTGCAAATTTTGGTACAGTTTGTATAAAGTGAAAATTTTTAAAAAAAATTTGTTTGCAAATAACGTGAAAATTACATGTACCAAGTCAAAAAACATGAAAATAACAGGTCGCCAAAATGAGCTGATATTTTTAGTATACGACTAAATTGGCGTAGTTTAGTGGTTTGCAAATTTTGGTAAAGTTTGGATGAAGTGAAAATTTTGAAAAAAAATTTGTTTGCAAATAACGTGAAAATTACATGTACCAAGTCAAAAAACATGAAAATAACAGGTAGCCAAAATGAGCTGATATTTTTAGTACACATCAAAATTGACGTCGCTTAGCGGTGTACAAATTTTGGTAAGGTTTGGATGAAGTGAAAATTTAAAAAAAAAATTGTTTGCAAATAACGTGAAAATTACAAGTACCAAGTTAAAAAACATGAAAATAACAGGTAGCCAAAATGAGCTGATATTTTTAGTACACATTAAAATTGACGTCGTTTAGCGGTGTACAAATTTTTGGTAAACTTTGGATGAAGTGAAAATTTTGAAAAAAAATTTGTTTGCAAATAACGTGAAAATTACAAGTACCAAGTCAAAAAACATGAAAATAACAGGTCGCTAAAATGAGCTGATATTTTTAGTATACGACTACATTGACGTCGTTTAGGGGGGTGCAAATTTTGGTAAAGTTTGGATGAAGTGAAAATTTTTAAAAAAAAATTTGTTTGCAAATAACGTGAAAATTACATGTACCAAGTCAGAAAACATGAAAATAACAGGTCGCCAAAATAAGCTAATATTTTTAGTATACGACTCAATTGACGTCGTTTAGCGGTGTGCAAATTTTGGTACAGTTTGGATAAAGTGAAAATTTTGAAAAAAAAATTTGTTTGCAAATAACGTGAAAATTACATGTACCAAGTCAGAAAACATGAAAATAACAGGTCGCCAAAGTAAGCTGATATTTTTTTATACGACTAAATTGACGTCGTTTAGCGGTGTACAAATTTTGGTAAAGTTTGGATGAAGTGAAAATTTTGAAAAAAAAAATTTGTTTGCAAATAACGTGAAAATTACAAGTACCAAGTCAAAAAACATGAAAATAACAGGTCGCAAAAATGAGCTGATATTTTTAGTGTACGACTAAATTGACGTCGTTTAGGGGGTTGCAAATTTTGGTAAAGTTTGGATGAAGTGAAAACTTTTAAAAAAAATTTGTTTGCAAATAACGTGAAAATTACATGTACCAAGTCAGAAAACATGAAAATAACAGGTCGCCAAAATAAGCTGATATTTTTAGTATACGACTCAATTGACGTCGTTTAGCGGTGTGCAAATTTTGGTACAGTTTGGATAAAGTGAAAATTTTAAAAAAAATTTGTTTGCAAATAACGTGAAAATTACATGTACCAAGTCAAAAAACATGAAAATAACAGGTCGCCAAAATGAGCTGATATTTTTAGTATAAGACTTAATTGACGTCGTTTAGCGGTGTGCAAATTTTGGTTAGGTTTGGATGAATTTAAAATTTTGAAAAAAAATTTGTTTGCAAATAACGTGAAAATTACATGTACCAAGTCAAGAAATATGAAAATAACAGGTCACCAAAATGAGCTGATATTTTTAGTATACGACTAATTTGACGTCGTTTAGCGGTGTGCAAATTTTGGTAAGGTTTGGATGAAGTGAAAATTTGGAAAAAAAAATTTGTTTTCAAATAACGTGAAAATTACAAGTACCAAGTCAAAAAACATGAAAATAACAGATCGCAAAAATGAGCTGATATTTTTAGTGTACGACTAAATTGACGTCGTTTAGGGGTGTGCAAATTTTGGTAAAGTTTGGATGAAGTAAAAATTTTGAAAAAAAAATTTGTTTGCAAATAACGTAAAAAATTACAAGTACCAAGTCAAAAAACATGAAAATAACAGGTCGCGAAAATGAGATGATATTTTTAGTATAAGACTTAATTGACGTCGTTTAGTGGTGTGCAAATTTTGGTTAGGTTTGGATGAAGTTAAAATTAAAAAAAAAATTTGTTTGCAAATAACGTGAAAATTACATGTACCAAGTCAGAAAACATGAAAATAACAGGTCGCCAAAGTAAGCTGATATTTTTTTATACTACTAAATTGACGTCGTTTAGCGGTGTGCAAATTTTGGTACAGTTTGGATAAAGTGAAAAATTTTGAAAAAAAATTTGTTTGCAAATAACGTGAAAATTACATGTACCAAGTCAAAAAACATGAAAATAACAGGTCGCCAAAATGAGCTGATATTTTTAGTACACATCAAAATTGACGTCGTTTAGCGGTGTACAAATTTTGGTAAAGTTTGGATGAAGTGAAAATTTTGAAAAAAAAATTTGTTTGCAAATAGCGTGAAAACTACAAGTACCAAGTCAAAAAACATGAAAATAACAGGTCGCAAAAATGAGCTGATATTTTTAGTGTACGACTAAATTGACGTCGTTTAGGGGGGTGCAAATTTTGGTAAAGTTTGGATGAAGTGAAAATTTTTAAAAAAAAATTGTTTGCAAATAACGTGAAAATTACATGTACCAAGTCAGAAAACATGAAAATAACAGGTCGCCAAAATAAGCTGATATTTTTAGTATACGACTCAATTGACGTCGGTTAGCGGTGTTCAAATTTTGGTACAGTTTGGATAAAGTGAAAATTTTGAAAAAAAATTTGTTTGCAAATAACGTGAAAATTACATGTACCAAGTCAAAAAACATGAAAATAACAGGTCGCCAAAATGAGCTGATATTTTTAATATACGACTTAATTGGCGTAGTTAAGCGGTGTGCAAATTTTGGTACAGTTTGGATAAAGTGAAAAATTTTGAAAAAAAATTTGTTTGCAAATAACGTGAAAATTACATGTACCAAGTCAAAAAACATGAAAATAACAGGTCGCCAAAATGAGCTGATATTTTAAGTATACGACTCAATTGGCGTAGTTAAGCGGTGTGCAAATTTTGGTAAAGTTTGGATGAAGTGAAAATTTTGAAAAAAATTTTTTTGCAAATAACGTGAAAATTACATGTACCAAGTCAAAAAACATGAAAATAACAGGTCGCGAAAATGAGATGATATTTTTAGTAAAAGACTTAATTGACGTCGTTTAGCGGTGTGCAAATTTTGGTTAGGTTTGGATGAATTGAAAATTTTGAAAAAAAATTTGTTTGCAAATAACGTGAAAATTACATGTACCAAGTCAAAAAACATGAAAATAACAGGTCACCAAAATGACCTGATATTTTTAGTATACGACTAATTTGACGTCGTTTAGCGGTGTGCAAATTTTGGTAAGGTTTGGTTGAAGTGAAAAGTTTGAAAAAAATTTGTTTGCAAATAACGTGAAAATTACATGTACCAAGTCAGAAAACATGAAAATAACAGGTCGCCAAAATAAGCTGATATTTTTAGTATACGACTAAATTGACGTCGTTTAGCGGTGTGCAAATTTGGGTACAGTTTGGATAAAGTCAAAATTTAAAAAAAAATTTGTTTGCAAATAACGTGAAAATTACATGTACCAAGTCAAAAAACATGAAAATAACAGGTAGCCAAAATGAGCTGAAATTTTTAGTACACATCAAAATTGACGTCAATTAGCGGTGTACAAATTTTGGTAAGGTTTGGATGAAGTAAAAATTTAAAAAAAAAAAATTGTTTGCAAATAACGTGAAAATTACAAGTACCAAGTTAAAAAACATGAAAATAACAGGTCGCAAAAATGAGCTGATATTTTTAGTGTACGACTAAATTGACGTCGTTTAGGGGGTGCAAATTTTGGTAAAGTTTGGATGAAGTGAAAATTTAAAAAAAAAATTTGTTTGCAAATAACGTGAAAATTACATGTACCAAGTCAAAAAACATGAAAATAACAAATCGCCAAAATAAGCTGATATTTTTAGTACACATTAAAATTGACGTCGTTTAGCGGTGTACAAATTTTTGGTAAAGTTTGGATGAAGTGAAAATTTTGAAAAAAAAATTTGTTTGCAAATAACGTGAAAATTACAAGTACCAAGTCAAAAAACATGAAAATAACAGGTCGCTAAAATGAGCTGATATTTTTAGTGTACGACTAAATTGACGTCGTTTAGGGGGGTGCAAATTTTGGTAAAGTTTGGATAAAGTCAAAATTTAAAAAAAAAAATTTGTTTGCAAATAACGTGAAAATTACATGTACCAAGTCAAAAAACATGAAAATAACAGGTCGCCAAAATGAGCTGATATTTTTAGTATACGACTAAATTGGCGTAGTTTAGTGGTTTGCAAATTTTGGTAAAGTTTGGATGAAGTGAAAATTTTGAAAAAAAATTTGTTTGCAAATAACGTGAAAATTACATGTACCAAGTCAAAAAACATGAAAATAACAGGTAGCCAAAATGAGCTGATATTTTGAGTACACATCAAAATTGACGTCGCTTAGCGGTGTACAAATTTTGGTAAGGTTTGGATGAAGTGAAAATTAAAAAAAAAAAATTGTTTGCAAATAACGTGAAAATTACAAGTACCAAGTTAAAAAACATGAAAATAACAGGTTGCCAAAATGAGCTGATATTTTTAGTACACATTAAAATTGACGTCGTTTAGCGGTGTACAAATTTTTGGTAAAGTTTGGATGAAGTGAAAATTTTGAAAAAAAAAATTTGTTTGCAAATAACGTGAAAATTACAAGTACCAAGTCAAAAAACATGAAAATAACAGGTCGCTAAAATGAGCTGATATTTTTAGTGTACGACTAAATTGACGTCGTTTAGGGGGGTGCAAATTTTGGTAAAGTTTGGATGAAGTGAAAATTTTAAAAAAAAATTTGTTTGCAAATAACGTGAAAATTACATGTACCAAGTCAAAAAACATGAAAATAACAGGTCGCCAAAATAAGCTAATATTTTTAGTATACGACTCAATTGACGTCGTTTAGCGGTGTGCAAATTTTGGTACAGTTTGGATAAAGTGAAAATTTTGAAAAAAAAATTTGTTTGCAAATAACGTGAAAATTACATGTACCAAGTCAAAAAACATGAAAATAACAGGTCGCCAAAATGAGCTGATATTTTTAGTATACGACTTAATTGGCGTAGTTAAGCGGTGTGCAAATTTTGGTAAGGTTTGGATGAAGTGAAAATTTCGAAAAAAAATTTGTTTGCAAATAACGTGAAAATTACATGTACCAAGTCAAAAAACATGAAAATAACAGGTCGCCAAAATAAGCTGATATTTTTAGTATACGACTTAATTGACGTCGTTTAGCGGTGTGCAAATTTTGGTACAGTTTGTATAAAGTGAAAATTTTGAAAAAAAATTTGTTTGCAAATAACGTGAAAATTACATGTACCAAGTCAAAAAACATGAAAATAACAGATAGCCAAAATGAGATGATATTTTTAGTATAAGACTTAATTGACGTCGTTTAGCGGTGTGCAAATTTTGGTTAGGTTTGGATGAGGTGAAAATTAAAAGAAAAATTTGTTTGCAAATAACGTGAAAATTACATGTACCAAGTCAGAAAGCATGAAAATAACAGGTCGCCAAAGTAAGCTGATATTTTTTTATACGACTAAATTGACGTCGTTTAGCGGTGTGCAAATTTTGGTACAGTTTGGATAAAGTGAAAAATTTTGAAAAAAAATTTGTTTGCAAATAACGTGAAAATTACATGTAACAAGTCAAAAAACATGAAAATAACAGGTCGCCAAAATGAGCTGATATTTTAAATACACATCAAAATTGACGTCGTTTAGCGGTGTACAAATTTTGGTAAAGTTTGGATGAAGTGAAAATTTTGAAAAAAAAAATTTGTTTGCAAATAACGTGAAAATTACAAGTACCAAGTCAAAAAACATGAAAATAACAGGTCGCTAAAATGAGCTGATATTTTTAGTGTACGACTAAATTGACGTCGTTTAGGGGGGTGCAAATTTTGGTAAAGTTTGGATAAAGTCAAAATTTAAAAAAAAAAATTTGTTTGCAAATAACGTGAAAATTACATGTACCAAGTCAAAAAACATGAAAATAACAGGTCGCCAAAATGAGCTGATATTTTTAGTATACGACTAAATTGGCGTAGTTTAGTGGTTTGCAAATTTTGGTAAAGTTTGGATGAAGTGAAAATTTTGAAAAAAAATTTGTTTGCAAATAACGTGAAAATTACATGTACCAAGTCAAAAAACATGAAAATAACAGGTAGCCAAAATGAGCTGATATTTTGAGTACACATCAAAATTGACGTCGCTTAGCGGTGTACAAATTTTGGTAAGGTTTGGATGAAGTGAAAATTAAAAAAAAAAAATTGTTTGCAAATAACGTGAAAATTACAAGTACCAAGTTAAAAAACATGAAAATAACAGGTTGCCAAAATGAGCTGATATTTTTAGTACACATTAAAATTGACGTCGTTTAGCGGTGTACAAATTTTTGGTAAAGTTTGGATGAAGTGAAAATTTTGAAAAAAAAAATTTGTTTGCAAATAACGTGAAAATTACAAGTACCAAGTCAAAAAACATGAAAATAACAGGTCGCTAAAATGAGCTGATATTTTTAGTGTACGACTAAATTGACGTCGTTTAGGGGGGTGCAAATTTTGGTAAAGTTTGGATGAAGTGAAAATTTTAAAAAAAAATTTGTTTGCAAATAACGTGAAAATTACATGTACCAAGTCAAAAAACATGAAAATAACAGGTCGCCAAAATAAGCTAATATTTTTAGTATACGACTCAATTGACGTCGTTTAGCGGTGTGCAAATTTTGGTACAGTTTGGATAAAGTGAAAATTTTGAAAAAAAAATTTGTTTGCAAATAACGTGAAAATTACATGTACCAAGTCAAAAAACATGAAAATAACAGGTCGCCAAAATGAGCTGATATTTTTAGTATACGACTTAATTGGCGTAGTTAAGCGGTGTGCAAATTTTGGTAAGGTTTGGATGAAGTGAAAATTTCGAAAAAAAATTTGTTTGCAAATAACGTGAAAATTACATGTACCAAGTCAAAAAACATGAAAATAACAGGTCGCCAAAATAAGCTGATATTTTTAGTATACGACTTAATTGACGTCGTTTAGCGGTGTGCAAATTTTGGTACAGTTTGTATAAAGTGAAAATTTTGAAAAAAAATTTGTTTGCAAATAACGTGAAAATTACATGTACCAAGTCAAAAAACATGAAAATAACAGATAGCCAAAATGAGATGATATTTTTAGTATAAGACTTAATTGACGTCGTTTAGCGGTGTGCAAATTTTGGTTAGGTTTGGATGAGGTGAAAATTAAAAGAAAAATTTGTTTGCAAATAACGTGAAAATTACATGTACCAAGTCAGAAAGCATGAAAATAACAGGTCGCCAAAGTAAGCTGATATTTTTTTATACGACTAAATTGACGTCGTTTAGCGGTGTGCAAATTTTGGTACAGTTTGGATAAAGTGAAAAATTTTGAAAAAAAATTTGTTTGCAAATAACGTGAAAATTACATGTAACAAGTCAAAAAACATGAAAATAACAGGTCGCCAAAATGAGCTGATATTTTAAATACACATCAAAATTGACGTCGTTTAGCGGTGTACAAATTTTGGTAAAGTTTGGATGAAGTGAAAATTTTGAAAAAAAAAATTTGTTTGCAAATAACGTGAAAATTACAAGTACCAAGTCAAAAAACATGAAAATAACAGGTCGCTAAAATGAGCTGATATTTTTAGTGTACGACTAAATTGACGTCGTTTAGGGGGGTGCAAATTTTGGTAAAGTTTGGATAAAGTCAAAATTTAAAAAAAAAAATTTGTTTGCAAATAACGTGAAAATTACATGTACCAAGTCAAAAAACATGAAAATAACAGGTCGCCAAAATGAGCTGATATTTTTAGTATACGACTAAATTGGCGTAGTTTAGTGGTTTGCAAATTTTGGTAAAGTTTGGATGAAGTGAAAATTTTGAAAAAAAATTTGTTTGCAAATAACGTGAAAATTACATGTACCAAGTCAAAAAACATGAAAATAACAGGTAGCCAAAATGAGCTGATATTTTGAGTACACATCAAAATTGACGTCGCTTAGCGGTGTACAAATTTTGGTAAGGTTTGGATGAAGTGAAAATTAAAAAAAAAAAATTGTTTGCAAATAACGTGAAAATTACAAGTACCAAGTTAAAAAACATGAAAATAACAGGTTGCCAAAATGAGCTGATATTTTTAGTACACATTAAAATTGACGTCGTTTAGCGGTGTACAAATTTTTGGTAAAGTTTGGATGAAGTGAAAATTTTGAAAAAAAAAATTTGTTTGCAAATAACGTGAAAATTACAAGTACCAAGTCAAAAAACATGAAAATAACAGGTCGCTAAAATGAGCTGATATTTTTAGTGTACGACTAAATTGACGTCGTTTAGGGGGGTGCAAATTTTGGTAAAGTTTGGATGAAGTGAAAATTTTAAAAAAAAATTTGTTTGCAAATAACGTGAAAATTACATGTACCAAGTCAAAAAACATGAAAATAACAGGTCGCCAAAATAAGCTAATATTTTTAGTATACGACTCAATTGACGTCGTTTAGCGGTGTGCAAATTTTGGTACAGTTTGGATAAAGTGAAAATTTTGAAAAAAAAATTTGTTTGCAAATAACGTGAAAATTACATGTACCAAGTCAAAAAACATGAAAATAACAGGTCGCCAAAATGAGCTGATATTTTTAGTATACGACTTAATTGGCGTAGTTAAGCGGTGTGCAAATTTTGGTAAGGTTTGGATGAAGTGAAAATTTCGAAAAAAAATTTGTTTGCAAATAACGTGAAAATTACATGTACCAAGTCAAAAAACATGAAAATAACAGGTCGCCAAAATAAGCTGATATTTTTAGTATACGACTTAATTGACGTCGTTTAGCGGTGTGCAAATTTTGGTACAGTTTGTATAAAGTGAAAATTTTGAAAAAAAATTTGTTTGCAAATAACGTGAAAATTACATGTACCAAGTCAAAAAACATGAAAATAACAGATAGCCAAAATGAGATGATATTTTTAGTATAAGACTTAATTGACGTCGTTTAGCGGTGTGCAAATTTTGGTTAGGTTTGGATGAGGTGAAAATTAAAAGAAAAATTTGTTTGCAAATAACGTGAAAATTACATGTACCAAGTCAGAAAGCATGAAAATAACAGGTCGCCAAAGTAAGCTGATATTTTTTTATACGACTAAATTGACGTCGTTTAGCGGTGTGCAAATTTTGGTACAGTTTGGATAAAGTGAAAAATTTTGAAAAAAAATTTGTTTGCAAATAACGTGAAAATTACATGTACCAAGTCAAAAAACATGAAAATAACAGGTCGCCAAAATGAGCTGATATTTTAAATACACATCAAAATTGACGTCGTTTAGCGGTGTACAAATTTTGGTAAAGTTTGGATGAAGTGAAAATTTTGAAAAAAAAAATTTGTTTGCAAATAACGTGAAAATTACAAGTACCAAGTCAAAAAACATGAAAATAACAGGTCGCTAAAATGAGCTGATATTTTTAGTGTACGACTAAATTAACGTCGTTTAGGGGGGTGCAAATTTTGGTAAAGTTTGGATAAAGTCAAAATTTAAAAAAAAAATTTGTTTGCAAATAACGTGAAAACTACATGTACCAAGTCAAAAAACATGAAAATAACAGGTCGCCAAAATGAGCTGATATTTTTAGTATACGACTAAATTGGCGTAGTTTAGTGGTTTGCAAATTTTGGTAAAGTTTGGATGAAGTGAAAATTTTGAAAAAAAATTTGTTTGCAAATAACGTGAAAATTACATGTACCAAGTAATAAAACATGAAAATAACAGGTAGCCAAAATGAGCTGATATTTTTAGTACACATCAAAATTGACGTCGCTTAGCGGTGTACAAATTTTGGTAAGGTTTGGATGAAGTGAAAATTAAAAAAAAAATTGTTTGCAAATAACGTGAAAATTACAAGTACCAAGTTAAAAAACATGAAAATAACAGGTAGCCAAAATGAGCTGATATTTTTAGTACACATTAAAATTGACGTCGTTTAGCGGTGTACACATTTTTGGTAAAGTTTGGATGAAGTGAAAATTTTGAAAAAAAAATTTGTTTGCAAATAACGTGAAAATTACAAGTACCAAGTCAAAAAACATGAAAATAACAGGTCGCTAAAATGAGCTGATATTTTTAGTGTACGACTAAATTGACGTCGTTTAGGGGGGTGCAAATTTTGGTAAAGTTTGGATGAAGTGAAAATTTTTAAAAAAAATTTGTTTGCAAATAACGTGAAAATTACATGTACCAAGTCAGAAAACATGAAAATAACAGGTCGCCAAAATAAGCTAATATTTTTAGTATACGACTCAATTGACGTCGTTTAGCGGTGTGCAAATTTTGGTACAGTTTGGATAAAGTGAAAAATTTTGAAAAAAAATTTGTTTGCAAATAACGTGAAAATTACATGTACCGAGTCAAAAACATGAAAATAACAGGTCGCCAAAATGAGCTGATATTTTAAATACACATCAAAATTGACGTCGTTTAGCGGTGTACAAATTTTGGTAAAGTTTGGATGAAGTGAAAATTTTGAAAAAAAAAAATTTGTTTGCAAATAACCTGAAAATTACAAGTACCAAGTCAAAAAACATGAAAATAACAGGTCGCAAAAATGAGCTGATATTTTTAGTGTACGACTAAATTGACGTCGTTTAGGGGGTTGCAAATTTTGGTAAAGTTTGGATGAAGTGAAAATTTTAAAAAAAAATTTGTTTGCAAATAACGTGAAAATTACATGTACCAAGTCAGAAAACATGAAAATAACAGGTCGCCAAAATAAGCTGATATTTTTAGTATACGACTCAATTGACGTCGTTTAGCGGTGTGCAAATTTTGGTACAGTTTGGATAAAGTGAAAATTTTGAAAAAAAAAATTTGTTTGCAAATAACGTGAAAATTACATGTACCAAGTCAAAAAACATGAAAATAACAGGTCGCCAAAATGAGCTGCTATTTTTAGTATACGACTTAATTGGCGTAGTTAAGTGGTGTGCAAATTTTGGTAAAGTTTGGATGAAGTGAAAATTTTGAAGAAAAAAAATTTGTTTGCAAATAACGTGAAAATTACAAGTACCAAGTCAAAAAACATGAAAATAACAGGTCGCGAAAATGAGATGATATTTTTAGTATAAGACTTAATTGACGTCGTTTAGCGGTGTGCAAGTTTTGGTTAGGTTTGGATGAATTGAAAATTTTGAAAAAAAATTTGTTTGCAAATAACGTGAAAATTACATGTACCAAGTCAAAAAACATGAAAATAACAGGTCACCAAAATGAGCTGATATTTTTAGTATACGACTAATTTGACGTCGTTTAGCGGTGTGCAAAGTTTGGTAAGGTTTGGATGAAGTGAAAATTTGGAAAAAAAAATTTGTTTTCAAATAACGTGAAAATTACAAGTACCAAGTCAAAAAACATGAAAATAACAGATCGCCAAAATGAGCTGATGTTTTTAGTATACCACTAAATTGACGTCGTTTAGCAGTGTGCAAATTTGGTAAAGTTTGAATAAAGTGAAAATTTTGAAAAAAAAATTTGTTTGCAAATAACGTGAAAATTACATGTACCAAGTCAAAAAACATGAAAATAACAAATCGCCAAAATAAGCTGATATTTTTGGTACACATTAAAATTGACGTCGTTTAGCGGTGTACAAATTTTTGGTAAAGTTTGGATGAAGTGAAAATTTTGAAAAAAAAATTGTTTGCAAATAACGTGAAAATTACAAGTACCAAGTCAAAAAACATGAAAATAACAGGTCGCTAAAATGAGCTGATATTTTTAGTGTACGACTAAATTGACGTCGTTTAGGGGGGTGTAAATTTTGGTAATGTTTGGATAAAGTCAAAAGTTAAAAAAAAATTTGTTTGCAAATAACGTGAAAATTACATGTACCAAGTCAAAAAACATGAAAATAACAGGTCGCCAAAATGAGCTGATATTTTTAGTATACGACTAAATTGGCGTAGTTTAGTGGTTTGCAAATTTTGGTAAAGTTTGGATGAAGTGAAAATTTTGAAAAAAAATTTGTTTGCAAATAACGTGAAAATTACATGTACCAAGTCAAAAAACATGAAAATAACAGGTAGCCAAAATGAGCTGATATTTTTAGTACACATCAAAATTGACGTCGCTTAGCGGTGTACAAATTTTGGTAAGGTTTGGATGAAGTGAAAATTAAAAAAAAACAATTGTTTGCAAATAACGTGAAAATTACAAGTACCAAGTTAAAAAACATGAAAATAACAGGTAGCCAAAATGAGCTGATATTTTTAGTACACATTAAATTTGACGTCGTTTAGGGGGGTGCAAATTTTGGTAAAGTTTGGATGAAGTGAAAATTTTTAAAAAAAATTTGTTTGCAAATAACGTGAAAATTACATGTACCAAGTCAGAAAACATGAAAATAACAGGTCAGTAGATTGTTAATGGCGGAGATAGTCCTGTTTTGGGAATTAAAAACCGGGGAAAAATACAAATGATGGCAACCCTGTTACAAATCGGGAGATTTTGGGGATTGTCATGCTGATATTGTGTGTGTGTGTGTGTGTGTGTGTGTATGTGTGTGCGAGTCTGATTCTTTGGTTATGTCTATGCATGTGTATGTGGGTGTTTGTATGTGTGTATGGGAGTGTGTGTGTGTGGGTATGTGTTTATGTGTGTGTGTGTGTATGTGTGTGTGTGTGTGTGTGTGTATATTTGTAGGAATTTCAATGTGTGTATTTCTGTAGGAGCTTAGGGCTGATTGTGATTTATGAGGGGTGAGGTGTTCTAGTAATATGTAACCGGGGGAATCTGTGTGTATGTCTGTAGGAGTTTAAGGCTGATCGTGATTTGAGGTAGGTGAGGATGTTGTTGAGGTAAATTGGTTATGTGTATGTATGTATGTATGTGTTCTTGTAATATGTAGCCGTGAGAATCTATGTGTATAGACGTCTGTAGAAGTTTAAGACTATCTGTAATTTCAGGTAGGTGAGAGTGTTGTGTTGTTGAGATTAATCTTATATATTGTATATGTATGTATGTATGATCATGGGAATTTTTATATGTATATCTGGGGGAGAATTTTAGGCTGGTCGTGATTTGTGAAAGGTGGGGATGTTGTTGAAATTTTCTTGGATATTTCTTATATGAATTCTGCTATGTGTGTGTGTATTTGCGCTAATATTTACATGTAGATAGAAATAAATTGTTTTCAGTATCGACATTTGGTACAATAAAATACTATCATATGTCTGGACTTCCCTAATCTTATTATGTTTTTATACTTACGCTTGTTTTATATTTTCTCATACTTAAATTTGTCTCGCGTTAAAGTCTGCCTATATGAAATTTGTTTATATTACAGATTTTGTTTATTTCAATCTTTGAATACATTTTTTTTTTGTCATTGATGTCTTTTGTTCTTCTTGTTGTTGGTGTTGTTGTTGTTGTAAATATTCGTCTGTGTATAGATGCGATATATTCAGTTTTTTTTTATTTGAAAATAAAAACGTTTTAATTTTTATCTGCGTTTACTTAAAAGTTTGTGAGGATTTTCTGTTTTTAAGTAAAACTGAATTCCTGAAGATACATACTCTATAGTAATAGCAACTATAATAGAAATATTTCTTATACTTAATTTAAATTTTTTAAAGTTGATGCAACGTTAGTAAGTTAACGTTAGAAATTTTTGGGGTACATAATTTTTTCTAACTATAGACTTTTTTCTTCACTTCTACATTTGTTTTCCAAATCTTGCTTTGCTTTATGAAAATGTATAAACATTTTTAAATGAAACTGATCCGGCACTCTAGCTTATATACTGATAGTTTTTTTTTTCTTTGGTAGTCAACTTACTTCTTTTTTTATTTTTATTGATAAACATTTAAAATCAAAAGGGAGCTTTATATTGAAATTATTATTTTCATAATTGTTGAAAACAATCACTAGTTTTTTTTTGTGATGAAATCATTTGAAGTTGAAGCTGATATCTTTGCTTACTTTTTTAAATTAAAATTTTATTCAATAGAATAAAAGGAGCTTTTTTCTTAAATTATGATGCAGTTAAGATCGGATATGAGACTGAATTTAAATATACTTTTAAATTAGTCACAATGAACAAACTTATTTTCTTGTTGAAAAGCGATCGTCAGAAAACGAAGTGGTTTTCATAGACTTTAGGTATACCCTTTCGACGGTTCCTCTAGGATACAAGATGACTTTGTTTGACGAAATTTCTGTTGCTTTACACTGATAATATGTTTACATTAATAAGGTACATATGTATATGTTTATTTTATGAAGGGCTATTACCTATGGCTTTCATTTGACGTTCTATATGACTTTATTTCCTCATTTTATTAAAGTTCAGCGTGTTGTGTATATATTTCTGAAATGTTTAAGTGTGCTTTGTGTGTCCATCGGACAGAGTGTACGTTTTAGTTGGTCAGTCAGTTTATATATTTATTTTTTTTTTCTTCTAATGTACCACACCTTTTTTTCACATTTAACTACTTGAAATAGAGAATTTTTGTCCAATTTTTTTCTGGGTATCTACATACATT
Organism: Tachina grossa; assembly: GCA_949987645.1. Lineage (NCBI taxonomy): Eukaryota > Metazoa > Arthropoda > Insecta > Diptera > Tachinidae > Tachina > Tachina grossa. Next base: position 15,863,719 of record OX465279.1, on the reverse strand, counting down.
AGTTAAATATGTGTATGAATTTTTAAGAAAAAATTTTAAATAAAATATTGGAAAAAGAATTAATTATGTGAATGGTTTTTATTTCTTTATTAGCTTTACTTCGCTAGATCAAAAAAATTTTTGTTTTTGCTTATTTGCAAATTCTTGTTTTCATGTCGCTTAAACATGTACAGTCTTGTTTTCATGACGCTTAAACATGCACAGTCTTGTTTCCATATCGTTTAAGCATGCACAGTCTTGTTTTCATGTCGCTTAAACATGTACAGTCTTGTTTTCTTTGAAAAGTTATGCACATGACAAATTGAATTTCACAATGTTATGAAATTCCATTAAATTTCATTAGATTTTTTCATAAAGAGAAACAATTTAGACAATCGGATAAGTCCTTATATTTTTCACTACATACAAGTTTCTGTTATTTTATATTCGAATAGATGAATCCTAAATTTCCTTTAAAAAATAACACACAACAAGGAATAATTTAATTTAATTTTATTTATATTAATAATACATTTTAATTTAATTTTATTTATTTTTATTATAATGATGGAAACATTTCATAATATCCAATTATTAAATTTTCTAATATACTTTTACGCAAAAAATATATTGTACATCTGCAAGTATCTGGTCCTTCCTCACACTCAGGATTATACCAAGGACAGCTTTTGAAATGTCCTTCTGTGTTGTCTTCATCTTCCATGATACCATATTCTTCGTTCTCATCCAGCATATTTTGAAAAAATTTGATCATCTCCCAATAATCAAAAAGCCTGAAGCTTTTAAAATCTCTTATAAATTGGTTTAGAGTACGTCTAATTTGGCTCATTATATTTGCCGATAAATTAATGAATGATGATTGTTTGAAGGTTTCTTTAAGACTAATTCGCTCTTTAAATTTTTAAAGTACTATCTTTTGATATTTAAAATATCTATACCATCATCTATATTCCATACTTCTTTTTTAGCACTCTATCTCTCTCTAACCCTTTTCTCTCTATAACTATCTCTTTCTGTCTATCACTACCCCTCCACTTATTCACTATTTCACCATATTTGCGATTAGCCTTCTTGAAGTCGTCATCGCTACTTTTAAGATCATTTTCAGTTAAACATTCAAAGTGCGGAGAAGTAAATAAAAAAAATAAATAAATAAAACAAAAATGGAGTCTACAACAAATCTAACATCAAAATTTAATTCACTAAAAAATAAAACCTTAATCCACATAAAGGAGCTTGAGACATCAACTAAATACACCATTCGAAAAGTGTCAAGAGTAACAACAAAATATGGGCCAACACTAAAAGTTGAAATGGAAAACCACATAATGTTCCTCCCAAAGCGATATAATGCTTTAACCGATGCTGAAATTAAAGAACTCTCGAGCGGATCATATTGCTTAAGTAGAGAAGGTGAACGAAGCTTAATTGTTGAAAACGAGCTGAGTGAATTTCTAATTCAAAATTCCCAATTTCCAATTTGGCAATAATATATAATAATTTTGTATTTTAAATTATAAATAAAAATACATGAAAGAGTTTTGTAAAATATAAATGTTTGTTCTTTTTTATTTAATATTTTCAGTTATTTCATAAGACATAAATGACCACAGGTAAATGTATTGAAATTCTGACGTTGATTATAGTTGTATTTTATATTTCTACCAAGATATTTGACTACTTCCGAAGGACAACCTCCTAAGTTTCCAAAGCTGTCGAAATATTCTTTTTCATTGTTGTTTTTATAATATGCTACCCAATGTGTACCAGGTCCTGTTGATACGTCTAAATTGATTATTCCACATTCTATTTTCTTTGTTCGTTTTGGTAGAGTATTCAACATGAAAACTCCTCTAAAATATGGAATATTTATAGAGAAACGGTTTATGTCCACATCAGATAGTGGTATGTTCGTAGCATCTCTAAGAGTTTTTTGATTCCTCTTTGTAAACTAAACCATAACCCTTTTTATATGGTTTTAAGTAAAGTCCCTTTCCAACTGCTATAGATTCCATCGCTCTATTATGTCTAATTGCTTCATCAAGTTGATTTTTTGCATTCTTTGTTGCAGTAACAGCTTTAGCTATAGCAGTACCTCCAGTTGTTAGACTACCAATTGCACCCAGAGCAGTTAAAATCGGTATTAGAGGCAAAAACCCACCAATTTTTGGTACACGTATTACATGTGGTACTATAATTTGAGATTTTCTTCCTTTTAATGATTTGTTGATAGTTTTTCGGGCAATTTTAATTGCTGAGTTAATATCTAATGGTTTTTCCTTCTTTAGTATTTTTGTTGCAGCTCTAATTGATGTTCTAAACAGTTTTTTATCATTTATCTTGTTCTTTTTATCATTTTTCTTTTTCTCCACACCCATACCAAATTTTGTTTTGGCTTTCATTGCGTTAGTAACCATATAGGCAAATGATTTTTCAGCAATACTACTATCTTTTGATAAAACTCGATCCCAAGCTGAATTTTCAAGTATTTTATCAGCTTTATGTCTAATGCTTAAATCCTTATTTTTTGAATAAGCTATATCGTGATCTTTACAAGCAGAGTCCAATAAATTAATTCCTTTGTCACCTCAATTTAAACGTTTTTGTAGTTTTGTTTCAGGTCCACAATACTAATATCCAGGAAGATAAAGTTCACCAGTTAGAGAGTTTATTTTTTTATCTACTATACCTCCTCCAACGAAGGTGTTTTTATGTCTAAACGTTTTCTGATATTGTATAACTATATCATATAATTTTGTCGATAATAACAGGTAACATTTATAAAATCTATTTAGTTCGTAATATTGTTCCTTCTACTATTTTTTTTTTTTTTTTTTTTACTTGCCTCTATCTTGACTGATGGTTTCTCAGTCTTTAAACTTGTATATTCTCAACTTCTGTCTTGATGTTACTTTCTTCTTTCATGCGAATTCTTGTTTTTTCTTTTCATATCGCTTAAACATGCAGAGTCTTGTTATCTTTGAAAGGTTCTGCACAAAACAAATCGAATTTCACAATATTATGAAATTCCATTATATTTCATTAGGTATTTTCTTATCGACACCAACTGCTTTAACACCAACTCATTTACGTTTGCTAACAGCAAATAGTACAATAGGTGTCAGCTATTATATCAGCTTATCAGCTATTAGATCAGCTTATTAGCACCTGGTCTGTTTTTCAGATCAGCTTTTCAGGAGCTAGCCTGGTTTTCAGATCAGCTTATCAGGACCTGGTCTGGTTATCAGATCAGCTTATCAGGACCTGGTCTGGTTATCAGATCAGCTTATCAGAACCTGGTCTGGTTTTCAGATCAGCTTATCAGGACCTGGTCTGGTTTTCAGATCAGCTTTTCAGGACCTGGTCTGGTTTTCAGATCAGCTTTTCAGGACCTGGTCTGGTTTTCAGATCAGCTTATCAGGACCTGGTCTGGTTTTCAGATCAGCTTTTCAGGACCTGGTCTGGTTTTCAGGTAAGCTTTTCAGGACCTGGTCTGGTTTTCAGATCAGCTTATCAGGAGCTGGTATGGTTTTCAGATCAGGCTATCAGGACCTGATCTGGTTTTCAGATCAGCTTATGAGGAGCTGGTCTAATTTTCAGGTCAGCTTATCAGGAGCTGGTCTGATTTTCAGGCCAGCTTATTAGGAGCTGGTCTGGTTTTCAGGTCAGATGAAATAACTAAAGTCTATCTTTTACTAGCAGTATTTTTTTTTCTATAACGAAAATCGTCTAATTCAATATATTTGCTTATAATCAAAAATCCATATTTATCCTTCCAACACTCTACAAATTTTTTAAAACTTGTCAAAATTCATATTACTGCCAACATGAACCTTGTAAACATGCTTCATATTTTTCTCATCTTACTTAAACATTATAATTACATTTGCATTGTCTCTTATTAAATGCTTATAGCCATATTCATAAAAATTTTAAACAGCATTTCAAATGTTTGAGCAAAATTCGCTAAAATTGTATTCATAATAGAATATTAGCTTAAAAACGTTTTTTAACTTGCGTAAATCAACAAATCTTATAAATTAAATGCACCCATACTTAAAATAATTTTGAGCTGACGTCGTTCTAGTTTTGCTTCTTGTTTATTTATATTTTTAACTTTGTCTGTATGTATGTATGTATGCATGTATTAAGAATTATGCTTATGTTTGGCACAAGTAGAATGAGTCATCATTCTTCTGTCGCCCCATACAAAAATATACACGTACACGTACATATGTATGTATATTATTCTGCTTTCCACATGCAACATCAGCAAATATCATAATTGAAATGTATTAAGCTTCATTACCAGAAAAAAATAAATGTATAATAACCCATTCTTTTAATTATGAAATTATGTAATTTCTTTAACTATTCATATTTGTAGTAGTATATAGATAATTTTAGTATAAATATATGTTTTTAAACCTCAGATAGTAGTAGGGAACTGAACATTTCGGGGTAGATTAAAATTTTAAAGTTTCATTACCCATAACTCCGACAAAGGACACCCAGAAATTATTACACAACCCAAATCACTGACAGACTCAAATTTCCACGGTCAGGCAGACAGACAGACATAGACTTAATGTAAACAAAAACTCGTAATATAAACAAAAAATAAAAGACGGACTTATTGAACCACCCTCGAAAAATATTTAAAGGACTTATTGAACCACCCTCGTAGGTATCAAATTTCAAGAATTTTAAAATTTTCAATTTTTAATTACCCAAATTTAACAATTTCAGCCACAATTTAACAATTTTAATTGCCACCGGATGAACAGTTCCCTACTACTATCTGAGGTTTAAAAACATATATTTATACTAAAATTATCTATATACTACTACAAATATGAATAGTTAAAGAAATTACATAATTTCATAATTAAAAGAATGGGTTATTATACATTTATTTTTTTCTGGTAATGAAGCTTAATACATTTCAATTATGATATTTGTTGATGTTGCATGTGGAAAGCAGAATAATATACATACATATGTACGTGTACGTGTATATTTTTGTATGGGGCGACAGAAGAATGATGACTCATTCTACTTGTGCCAAACATAAGCATAATTCTTAATACAAGCATACATACATACATACAGACAAAGTTAAAAATATAAATAAACAAGAAGCAAAACTAAAACGACGTCAGCTCAAAATTATTTTAAGTATGGGTGCATTTAATTTATAAGATTTGTTGATTTACGCAAGTTAAAAAACGTTTTTAAGCTAATATTCTATTATGAATACAATTTTAGCGAATTTTGCTCAAACAACATTTCAAATGCTGTTTAAAATGTTTATGAATATGGCTATAAGCATTTAATAAGAGACAATGCAAATGTAATTATAATGTTTAAGTAAGATGAGAAAAATATGAAGCATGTTTACAAGGTTCATGTTGGCAGTAATATGAATTTTGACAAGTTTTAAAAAATTTGTAGAGTGTTGAAAGGATAAATATGGATTTTTGATTATAAGCAAATATATTGAATCAGACGATTTTCGTTATAGAAAAAAAAAAATACTGCTAATAAAAGATAGACTTTAGTTATTTCATCTGACCTGAAAACCAGACCAGCTCCTAATAAGCTGGCCTGAAAATCAGACCAGCTCCTAATAAGCTGACCTGAAAATTAGACCAGCTCCTGATAAGCTGATCTGAAAACCAGACCAGGTCCTGATAGCCTGATCTGAAAACCAGACCAGGTCCTGATAAGCTGATCTGAAAACCAGACCAGGTCCTGAAAAGCTGATCTGAAAACCAGACCAGGTCCTGAAAAGCTGATCTGAAAACCAGACCAGGTCCTGATAAGCTGATCTGAAAACCAGACCAGGTCCTGAAAAGCTGATCTGAAAACCAGACCAGGTCCTGAAAAGCTGATCTGAAAACCAGACCAGGCCCTGATAAGCTGATCTGAAAACCAGACCAGGTTCTGATAAGCTGATCTGATAACCAGACCAGGTCCTGATAAGCTGATCTGAAAACCAGACCAGCTCCTGAAAAGCTGATCTGAAAAACAGACCAGGTGCTAATAAGCTGATCTAATAGCTGATAAGCTGATCTAATAGCTGACACCTATTGTACTATTTGCTGTTAGCAAACGTAAATGAGATGGTGTTAAAGCAGTTGGTGTCGATAAGAAAATACCTAATGAAATATAATGGAATTTCATAATATTGTGAAATTCGATTTGTTTTGTGCAGAACCTTTCAAAGATAACAAGACTCTGCATGTTTAAGCGATATGAAAAGAAAAAACAAGAATTCGCATGAAAGAAGAAAGTAACATCAAGACAGAAGTTGAGAATATACAAGTTTAAAGACTGAGAAACCATCAGTCAAGATAGAGGCAAGTAAACAAAAAAAATAGTAGAAGGAACAATATTACGAACTAAATAGATTTTATAAATGTTACCTGTTATTATCAACAAAATTAGATGATATGGTTATACAATATCAGAAAACGTTTAGTCATAAAAACACCTTCGTTGGAGGAGGTATAGTAGATAAAAAAATAAACTCTCTAACTGGTGAACTTTATCTTCCCGGATATTAGTATTGTGGACCTGAAACAAAACTACAAAAACGTTTAAATTGAGGTGACAAAGGAATTAATTTATTGGACTCTGCTTGTAAAGATCACGATATAGCTTATTCAAAAAATAAGGGTTTAAGCATTAGACATAAAGCTGATAAAATACTTGAAAATTCAGCTTGGGATCGAGTTTTATCAAAAGATAGTAGTATTGCTGAAAAATCATTTGCCTATATGGTTACTAACGCAATGAAAGCCAAAACAAAATTTGGTATGGGTGTGGAGAAAAAGAAAAATGTTAAAAAGAACAAGATAAATGATAAAAAACTGTTTAAAACATCAATTAGAGCTGCAACAAAAATACTAAAGAAGGAAAAACCATTAGATATTAACTCAGCAATTAAAATTGCCCGAAAAACTATCAACAAATCATTAAAAGGAAGAAAATCTCAAATTATAGTACCACATGTAATACGTGTACCAAAAATTGGTGGGTTTTTGCCTATAATACCGACTTTAACTGCTCTGGGTGCAATTGGTAGTCTAACAACTGGAGGTGATGCTATAGCTTAAGCTGTTAATGCAACAAAGAATGCAAAAAATCAACTTGATGAAGCAATTAGACACAATAGAGCGATGGAATCTATAGCAGTTGGAAAGGGACTTTACTTAAAACCATATAAAAAGGGTTATGGTTTAGTTTACAAAGAGGAATCAAAAAACTCTTAGAGATGCTACGAATAGACCACTATCTGATGTGGACATAAACCGTTTCTCTATAAATATTCCATATTTTAGAGGAGTTTTCATGTTGAATACTCTACCAAAACGAACAAAGAAAATAGAATGTGGAATAATCAATTTAGACGTATCAACAGGACCTGGTACACATTGGGTAGCATATTATAAAAACAACAATGAAAAAGAATATTTCGACAGCTTTGGAAACTTAGGAGGTTGTCCTTCGGAAGTAGTCAAATATCTTGGTAGAAATATAAAATACAACTATAATCAACATCAGAATTTCAATACATTTACCTGTGGTCATTTATGTCTTAAATTTCTTTATGAAATAACTGAAAATATTAAATAAAAAAGCACAAACATTTATATTTTACAAAACTCTTTCATGTATTTTTATTTATAATTTAAAATACAAAATTATTATATATTATTGCCAAATTGGAAATTGGGAATTTTGAATTAGAAATTCACTCAGCTCGCTTTCAACAATTAAGCTTTGTTCACCTTCTCTACTTAAGCAATATGATCCGCTCGAGAGTTCTTTAATTTCAGCATCGGTTAAAGCATTATATCGCTTTGGGAGGAACATTATGTGGTTTTCCATTTCAACTTTTAGTGTTGACCCATATTTTGTTGTTACTCTTGACACTTTTCGAATGGTGTATTTAGTTGATGTCTCAAGCTCCTTTATGTGGATTAAGGTTTTATTTTTTAGTGAATTAAATTTTGATGTTAGATTTGTTGTAGACTCCATTTTTGTTTTATTTATTTATTATTATTTTTATTTACTTCTCCGCACTTTGAATGTTTAACTGAAAATGATCTTGAAAGTAGCGATGACGACTTCAAGAAGGCTAATCGAAAATATGGTGAAATAGTGAATAAGTGGAGGGGTAGTGATAGACAGAAAGAGACAGTTATAGAGAGAAAAGGGGTAGAGAGAGATAGAGTGCTAAAAAAAGAGGTATGGAATATAGATGATGGTATAGATATTTTAAAGATCAAGAGATACTACTTTAAAAATTTAAAGAGCAAATTAGTCTTAAAGAAACCTTCAAACAGTCATCATTCATTAATTTATCGGCAAATATAATGAGCCAAATTGGACGTACTCTAAACCAATTTATAAGAGATTTTGAAAGCTTCAGGCTTTTTGATCATTGGGAGATGATCAAATTTTTTCAAAATATGCTGGATGAGAACGAAGAATATGGTATCATGGAAGATGAAGACAACATAGAAGGACACTTCAAAAGCTGTCCTTGGTATAATCCTGAGTGTGAGGAAGGACCAGATACTTGCAGATGTACAATATATTTTTTGCGTAAAAGTATATTAGAAAATTTAATAATTGGATATTATGAAATGTTTCCATCATTATAATAAAAATAAATAAAATTAAATTAAAATGTATTATTAATATAAATAAAATTAAATTAAATTATTCCTTGTGTGTTATTTTTTAAAGGAAATTTAGGATTCATCTATTCGAATATAAAATAACAGAAACTTGTATGTAGTGAAAAATATAAGGACTTATCCGATTGTCTAAATTGTTTCTCTTTATGAAAAAATCTAATGAAATTTAATGGAATTTCATAACATTGTGAAATTCAATTTGTCATGTGCATAACTTTTCAAAGAAAACAAGACTGTACATGTTTAAGCGACATGAAAACAAGACTGTGCATGCTTAAACGATATGGAAACAAGACTGTGCATGTTTAAGCGTCATGAAAACAAGACTGTACATGTTTAAGCGACATGAAAACAAGAATTTGCAAATAAGCAAAAAACAAAAATTTTTTTGATCTAGCGAAGTAAAGCTAATAAAGAAATAAAAACCATTCACATAATTAATTCTTTTTCCAATATTTTATTTAAAATTTTTTCTTAAAAATTCATACACATATTTAACTAATGTATGTAGATACCCAGAAAAAAATTAGACAAAAATTCTCTATTTCAAGTAGTTAAATGTGAAAAAAAGGTGTGGTACATTAGAAGAAAAAAAAATAAATATATAGACTGACTGACCAACTAAAACGTACACTCTGTCCGATGGACACACAAAGCACACTTAAACATTTCAGAAATATATACACAACACGCTGAACTTTAATAAAATGAAGAAAAAAAGTCATATAGAACGTCAAATGAAAGCCATAGGTAATAGCCCTTCATAAAATAAACATATACATATGTACCTTATTAATGTTAACATATTATCAGTATAAAGCAACAGAAATTTCGTCAAACAAAGTCATCTTGTATCCTAGAGGAACCGTCGAAACGGTATACCTAAAGTCTATGAAAACCACTTCGTTTTCTGATGATCGCTTTTCAACAAGAAAATAAGTTTGTTCATTGTGACTAATTTAAAAGTACATTTAAATTCAGTCTCATATCCGATCTTAACTGCATCAGAATTTAAGAAAAAAGCTCCTTTTATTCTATTGAATAAAATTTTAATTTAAAAAAGTAAGCAAAGATATCAGCTTCAACTTCAAATGATTTCATCACAAAAAAAAAAAACTAGTGATTGTTTTCAACAATTATGAAAATAATAATTTCAATATAAAGCTCCCTTTTGATTTTAAATGTTTATCAATAAAAATAAAAAAAGAAGTAAGTTGACTACCAAAGAAAAAAAAAAACTATCAGTATATAAGCTAGGGTGCCGGATCAGTTTCATTTAAAAATGTTTATACATTTTCATAAAGCAAAGCAAGATTTCGAAAACAAATGTAGAAAGTGAAGAAAAAAGTCTATAGTTAGAAAAAATTATGTACCCCAAAAATTTCTAACGTTAACTTACTAACGTTGCATCAACTTTAAAAAAATTTAAATTAAGTATAAGAAATATTTCTATTATAGTTGCTATTACTATAGAGTATGTATCTTCAGGAATTCAGTTTTACTTAAAAACAGAAAATCCTCACAAACTTTTAAGTAAACGCAGATAAAAATTAAAACGTTTTTATTTTCAAATAAAAAAAAACTGAATATATCGCATCTATACACAGACGAATATTTACAACAACAACAACACCAACAACAAGAAGAACATAAGACATCAATGACAAAAAAAATGTATTCAAAGATTGAAATAAACAAAATCTGTAATATAAACAAATTTCATATAGGCAGACTTTAACGCGAGACAAATTTAATTATGAGAAAATAAGGGGTGTTTTTTTAGAGGTATAGAACTTCGAATTGAAATAAAACACAAGAAAATCGTTTTAATGTCCATCAATTTGGCTTTATTGGAAGGATAATTTTATGCCATTAATGTTTAAATATGACTTCGGGCATGTGGCCGCCGCGGCTGGCTCGAATAAAGCCAATTCTACAGGTCCAATTTTCAACCACTTTTTCGAGCATATGGGGCCGTATGTTGGCAATAACGCCACGAATGTTGGCTTCCAAGTCCCCTAACGTTTCTGGTTTGTTGGTGTAGACAATTGTTTCTTCGGTGCGCACTGTTCGACGTCTCTGCGGATGCGTATTATCACATAGAGTAAACGTAGTGCGAAAACGATCCATGGTTAACCGAATTAATTGCTCTGATGGACGATTATGTCGACCATAAAATGGACGGAGCTTGCTATAAACTTCGCGAACTGAACCATTATTTTCGAAATAAATTTGCACGATTTGCAAGCGTTGTTCTTTTGTCAACCTGTCCATGATGAAATGGCAAACCAAACTAAATATTAATCACTTGACAGCTGACAAAATGGCCGCCAGTTAAAAAAGTGATGCAAACTTAAAGTTCTATACCTCAATAAAAAACACCCTTTATAAAACAAGCGTATGTATAAAAACATAATAAGATTAGGGAAGTCCAGACATATGATAGTATTTTATTGTACCAAATGTCGATACTGAAAACAATTTATTTCTATCTACATGTAAATATTAGCGCAAATACACACACACATAGCAGAATTCATATAAGAAATATCCAAGAAAATTTCAACAACATCCCCACCTTTCACAAATCACGACCAGCCTAAAATTCTCCCCCAGATATACATATAAAAATTCCCATGATCATACATACATACATATACAATATATAAGATTAATCTCAACAACACAACACTCTCACCTACCTGAAATTACAGATAGTCTTAAACTTCTACAGACGTCTATACACATAGATTCTCACGGCTACATATCACAAGAACACATACATACATACATACACATAACCAATTTACCTCAACAACATCCTCACCTACCTCAAATCACGATCAGCCTTAAACTCCTACAGACATACACACAGATTCCCCCGGTTACATATTACTAGAACACCTCACCCCTCATAAATCACAATCAGCCCTAAGCTCCTACAGAAATACACACATTGAAATTCCTACAAACATACACACACACACACACACATACACACACACACATAAACACATACCCACACACACACACACACACACTCCCATACACACATACAAACACCCACATACACATGCATAGACATAACCAAAGAATCAGACTCACACACACACACACACACAATATCAGCATGACAATCCCCAAAATCTCCCGATTTGTAACAGGGTTGCCATCATTTGTATTTTTCCCCGGTTTTTAATTCCCAAAACAGGACTATCTCCGCCATTAACAATCTACTCAGGTCGCCAAAATAAGCTAATATTTTTAGTATACGACTCAATTGACGTCGTTTAGCGGTGTGCAAATTTTGGTACAGTTTGGATAAAGTGAAAATTTTGAAAAAAAAATTTGTTTGCAAATAACGTGAAAATTACATGTACCAAGTCAAAAAACATGAAAATAACAGGTCGCCAAAATAAGCTGATATTTTTAGTATACGACTTAATTGACGTCGTTTAGCGGTGTGCAAATTTTGGTACAGTTTGTATAAAGTGAAAATTTTGAAAAAAAATTTGTTTGCAAATAACGTGAAAATTACATGTACCAAGTCAAAAAACATGAAAATAACAGATAGCCAAAATGAGATGATATTTTTAGTATAAGACTTAATTGACGTCGTTTAGCGGTGTGCAAATTTTGGTTAGGTTTGGATGAGGTGAAAATTAAAAGAAAAATTGTTTGCAAATAACGTGAAAATTACATGTACCAAGTCAGAAAACATGAAAATAACAGGTCGCCAAAGTAAGCTGATATATTTTTATACGACTAAATTGACGTCGTTTAGCGGTGTGCAAATTTTGGTACAGTTTGGATAAAGTGAAAAATTTTGAAAAAAAATTTTTTTGCAAATAACGTGAAAATTACATGTACCAAGTCAAAAAACATGAAAATAACAGGTCGCCAAAATGAGCTGATATTTTAAATACACATCAAAATTGACGTCGTTTAGCGGTGTACAAATTTTGGTAAAGTTTGTATGAAGTGAAAATTTTGAAAAAAAATTTGTTTGCAAATAACGTGAAAATTACATGTACCAAGTCAAAAAACATGAAAATAACAGGTAGCCAAAATGAGCTGATATTTTTAGTACACATCAAAATTGACGTCGCTTAGCGGTGTACAAATTTTGGTAAGGTTTGGATGAAGTGAAAATTAAAAAAAAAAAATTGTTTGCAAATAACGTGAAAATTACAAGTACCAAGTTAAAAAACATGAAAATAACAGGTAGCCAAAATGAGCTGATATTTTTAGTACACATTAAAATTGACGTCGTTTAGCGGTGTACAAATTTTTGGTAAAGTTTGGATGAAGTGAAAATTTTGAAAAAAAAATTTGTTTGCAAATAACGTGAAAATTACAAGTACCAAGTCAAAAAACATGAAAATAACAGGTCGCTTAAATGAGCTGATATTTTTAGTGTACGACTAAATTGACGTCGTTTAGGGGGGTGCAAATTTTGGTAAAGTTTGGATGAAGTGAAAATTTTTAAAAAAAATTTGTTTGCAAATAACGTGAAAATTACATGTACCAAGTCAGAAAACATGATAATAACAGGTCGCCAAAATAAGCTGATATTTTTAGTATACGACTCAATTGACGTCGTTTAGCGGTGTGCAAATTTTGGTACAGTTTGGATAAAGTGAAAATTTTGAAAAAAAAATTTGTTTGCAAATAACGTGAAAATTACATGTACCAAGTCAAAAGACATGAAAATAACAGGTCGCCAAAATGAGCTGATATTTTTAGTATACGACTTAATTGGCGTAGTTAAGCGGTGTGCAAATTTTGGTAAGGTTTGGATGAAGTGAAAATTTCGAAAAAAAAAATTTGTTTGCAAATAACGTGAAAATTACATGTACCAAGTCAAAAAACATGAAAATAACAGGTCGCCAAAATAAGCTGATATTTTTAGTATACGACTTAATTGACGTCGTTTAGCGGTGTGCAAATTTTGGTACAGTTTGTATAAAGTGAAAATTTTGAAAAAAAATTTGTTTGCAAATAACGTGAAAATTACATGTACCAAGTCAAAAAACATGAAAATAACAGATAGCCAAAATGAGATGATATTTTTAGTATAAGACTTAATTGACGTCGTTTAGCGGTGTGCAAATTTTGGTTAGGTTTGGATGAGGTGAAAATTAAAAGAAAAATTTGTTTGCAAATAACGTGAAAATTACATGTACCAAGTCAGAAAACATGAAAATAACAGGTCGCCAAAGTAAGCTGATATTTTTTTATACGACTAAATTGACGTCGTTTAGCGGTGTGCAAATTTTGGTACAGTTTGGATAAAGTGAAAAATTTTGAAAAAAAATTTGTTTGCAAATAACGTGAAAATTACATGTACCAAGTCAAAAAACATGAAAATAACAGGTCGCCAAAATGAGCTGATATTTTAAATACACATCAAAATTGACGTCGTTTAGCGGTGTACAAATTTTGGTAAAGTTTGGATGAAGTGAAAATTTTGAAAAAAAAAATTTGTTTGCAAATAACGTGAAAATTACAAGTACCAAGTCAAAAAACATGAAAATAACAGGTCGCAAAAATGAGCTGATATTTTTAGTGTACGACTAAATTGACGTCGTTTAGGGGGTTGCAAATTTTGGTAAAGTTTGGATGAAGTGAAAATTTTTAAAAAAAATTTGTTTGCAAATAACGTGAAAATTACATGTACCAAGTCAGAAAACATGAAAATAACAGGTCGCCAAAATAAGCTGATATTTTTAGTATACGACTCAATTGACGTCGTTTAGCGGTGTGCAAATTTTTTGAAACAGTTTGGATAAAGTGAAAATTTTGAAAAAAAATTTGTTTGCAAATAACGTGAAAATTACATGTACCAAGTCAAAAAACATGAAAATAACAGGTCGCCAAAATGAGCTGCTATTTTTAGTATACGACTTAATTGGCGTAGTTAAGCGGTGTGCAAATTTTGGTAAAGTTTGAATGAAGTGAAAATTTTGAAGAAAAAAAATTTGTTTGCAAATAACGTGAAAATTACAAGTACCAAGTCAAAAAACATGAAAATAACAGGTCGCGAAAATGAGATGATATTTTTAGTATAAGACTTAATTGACGTCGTTTAGCGGTGTGCAAATTTTGGTTAGGTTTGGATGAATTGAAAATTTTGAAAAAAAATTTGTTTGCAAATAACGTGAAAATTACATGTACCAAGTCAAAAAACATGAAAATAACAGGTCACCAAAATGAGCTGATATTTTTAGTATACGACTAATTTGACGTCGTTTAGCGGTGTGCAAAGTTTGGTAAGGTTTGGATGAAGTGAAAATTTGGAAAAAAAATTTGTTTTCAAATAACGTGAAAATTACAAGTACCAAGTCAAAAAACATGAAAATAACAGATCGCCAAAATGAGCTGATGTTTTTAGTATACCACTAAATTGACGTCGTTTAGCAGTGTGCAAATTTGGTAAAGTTTGAATGAAGTGAAAATTTTGAAAAAAAAATTTGTTTGCAAATAACGTGAAAATTACAAGTACCAAGTCAAAAAACATGAAAATAACAGGTCGCAAAAATGAGCTGATATTTTTAGTGTACGACTAAATTGACGTCGTTTAGGGGTGTGCAAATTTTGGTAAAGTTTGGATGAAGTGAAAATTTTGAAAAAAAAAATTGTTTGCAAATAACGTAAAAAATTACAAGTACCAAGTCAAAAAACATGAAAATAACAGGTCGCGAAAATGAGATGATATTTTTAGTATAAGACTTAATTGACGTCGTTTAGTGGTGTGCAAATTTTGGTTAGGTTTCGATGAAGTTAAAATTAAAAAAAAAATTTGTTTGCAAATAACGTGAAAATTACATGTACCAAGTCAGAAAACATGAAAATAACAGGTCGCCAAAGTAAGCTGATATTTTTTTATACGACTAAATTGACGTCGTTTAGCGGTGTGCAAATTTTGGTACAGTTTGGATAAAGTGAAAAATTTTGAAAAAAAATTTGTTTGCAAATAACGTGAAAATTACATGTACCAAGTCAAAAAACATGAAAATAATAGGTCGCCAAAATGAGCTGATATTTTTAGTACACATCAAAATTGACGTCGTTTAGCGGTGTACAAATTTTGGTAAAGTTTGGATGAAGTGAAAATTAAAAAAAAAAAATTTGTTTGCAAATAACGTGAAAATTACAAGTACCAAGTTAAAAAACATGAAAATAACAGGTAGCCAAAATGAGCTGATATTTTTAGTACACATCAACATTGACGTTGTTTAGCGGTGTACAAATTTTGGTAATGTTTGGATGAAGTGAAAATTTTGAAAAAAAAATTTGTTTGCAAATAACGTGAAAATTACAAGTACCAAGTCAAAAAACATGAAAATAACAGGTCGCAAAAATGAGCTGATATTTTTAGTGTACGACTAAATTGACGTCGTTTAGGGGGGTGCAAATTTTGGTAAGGTTTGGATGAAGTGAAAATTTTTAAAAAAAATTTGTTTGCAAATAACGTGAAAATTACATGTACCAAGTCAGAAAACATGAAAATAACAGGTCGCCAAAATAAGCTGATATTTTTAGTATACGACTCAATTGACGTCGGTTAGCGGTGTGCAAATTTTGGTACAGTTTGGATAAAGTGAAAATTTTGAAAAAAAAATTTGTTTGCAAATAACGTGAAAATTACAAGTACCAAGTCAAAAAACATGAAAATAACAGGTCGCCAAAATGAGCTGGTATTTTAAGTATACGACTTAATTGGCGTAGTTAAGCGGTGTGCAAATTTTGGTACAGTTTGGATAAAGTGAAAAATTTTGAAAAAAAATTTGTTTGCAAATAACGTGAAAATTACATGTACCAAGTCAAAAAACATGAAAATAACAGGTCGCCAAAATGAGCTGATATTTTTAGTATACGACTCAATTGGCGTAGTTAAGCGGTGTGCAAATTTTGGTAAAGTTTGGATGAAGTGAAAATTTTGAAAAAAAATTTTTTGCAAATAACGTGAAAATTACATGTACCAAGTCAAAAAATATGAAAATAACAGGTCGCCAAAATGAGCTGATATTTTTAGTATACGACTAAATTGACGTCGTTTAGCGGTGTGCAAATTTTGGTAAAGTTTGGATGAAGTGAAAATTTTGAAAAAAAAATTTGTCTGCAAATAACGTGAAAATTACAAGTACCAAGTCAAAAAACATGAAAATAACAGGTCGCGAAAATGAGATGATATTTTTAGTAAAAGACTTAATTGACGTCGTTTAGCGGTGTGCAAATTTTGGTTAGGTTTGGATGAATTGAAAATTTTGAAAAAAAATTTGTTTGCAAATAACGTGAAAATTACATGTACCAAGTCAAAAAACATGAAAATAACAGGTCACCAAAATGACCTGATATTTTTAGTATACGACTAATTTGACGTCGTTTAGCGGTGTGCAAATTTTGGTAAGGTTTGGTTGAAGTGAAAAGTTTGAAAAAAATTTGTTTGCAAATAACGTGAAAATTACATGTACCAAGTCAGAAAACATGAAAATAACAGGTCGCCAAAATAAGCTGATATTTTTAGTATACGACTAAATTGACGTCGTTTAGCGGTGTGCAAATTTGGGTACAGTTTGGATAAAGTCAAAATTTAAAAAAAAAATTTGTTTGCAAATAACGTGAAAATTACATGCACCAAGTCAAAAACATGAAAATAACAGGTCGCGAAAATGAGATGATATTTTTAGTATAAGACTTAATTGACGTCGTTTAGCGGTGTGCAAATTTTGGTTAGGTTTGGATGAATTGGAAATTTTGAAAAAAAATTTGTTTGCAAATAACGTGAAAATTACATGTACCAAGTCAAAAAACATGAAAATAACAGGTCACCAAAATGAGCTGATATTTTAAGTATACGACTAATTTGACGTCGTTTAGCGGTGTGCAAATTTTGGTAAGGTTTGGATGAAGTGAAAAGTTTGAAAAAAATTTGTTTTCAAATAACGTGAAAATTACATGTACCAAGTCAGAAAACATGAAAATAACAGGTCGCCAAAATAAGCTGATATTTTTAGTATACGACTAAATTGACGTCGTTTAGCGGTGTGCAAATTTTGGTAAAGTTTGGATGAAGTGAAAATTTTGGAAAAAAAAATTGTTTGCAAATAACGTGGAAATTACATGCACCAAGTCAAAAACATGAAAATAACAGGTCGCCAAAATGAGCTGATATTTTAAGTATGCGACTAAATTGACGTCGTTTAGCGGTGTGCAAATTTTGGAAAAGTTTGGATGAAGTGAAATTTTTGAAAAAAAAATTTTTTTGCAAATAACGTGAAAATTACAAGTACCAAGTCAAAAAACATGAAAATAACAGGTCGCGAAAATGAGATGATATTTTTAGTATAAGACTTAATTGACGTCGTTTAGCGGTGTGCAAATTTTGGTTAGGTTTGGATGAATTGAAAATTTTGAAAAAAAATTTGTTTGCAAATAACGTGAAAATTACATGTACCAAGTCAAAAAACATGAAAATAACAGGTCACCAAAATGAGCTGATATTTTTAGTATACGACTAATTTGACGTCGTTTAGCGGTGTGCAAATTTTGATAAGGTTTGGATGAAGTGAAAAGTTTAAAAAAAATTTGTTTTCAAATAACGTGAAAATTACATGTACCAAGTCAGAAAACATGAAAATAACAGGTCGCCAAAATAAGCTGATATTTTTAGTATACGACTAAATTGACGTCGTTTAGCGGTGTGCAAATTTTGGTACAGTTTGGATAAAGTCAAAATTTAAAAAAAAAATTTGTTTGCAAATAACGTGAAAATTACATGTACCAAGTCAAAAAACATGAAAATAACAGGTCGCCAAAATGAGCTGATATTTTTAGTATACGACTTAATTGGCGTAGTTAAGCGGTGTGCAAATTTTGGTACAGTTTGGATAAAGTCAAAATTTAAACAAAAAATTTGTTTGCAAATAACGTGAAAATTACATGTACCAAGTCAAAAAACATGAAAATAACAGGTCGCGAAAATGAGATGATATTTTTAGTATAAGACTTAATTGACGTCGTTTAGCGGTGTGCAAATTTTGGTTAGGTTTGGATGAATTGAAAATTTTGGAAAAAAAAATTGTTTGCAAATAACGTGGAAATTACATGCACCAAGTCAAAAACATGAAAATAACAGGTCGCCAAAATGAGCTGATATTTTAAGTATGCGACTAAATTGACGTCGTTTAGCGGTGTGCAAATTTTGGAAAAGTTTGGATGAAGTGAAATTTTTGAAAAAAAAATTTTTTTGCAAATAACGTGAAAATTACAAGTACCAAGTCAAAAAACATGAAAATAACAGGTCGCGAAAATGAGATGATATTTTTAGTATAAGACTTAATTGACGTCGTTTAGCGGTGTGCAAATTTTGGTTAGGTTTGGATGAATTGAAAATTTTGAAAAAAAAATTGTTTGGAAATAACGTGAAAATTACATGTACCAAGTCAAAAAACATGAAAATAACAGGTCGCCAAAATGAGCTGATATTTTTAGTATACGACTCAATTGGCGTAGTTAAGCGGTGTGCAAATTTTGGTACAGTTTGGATAAAGTCAAAATTTAAAAAAAAAATTTGTTTGCAAATAACGTGAAAATTACATGTACCAAGTCAAAAAACATGAAAATAACAGGTCGCCAAAATGAGCTGATATTTTTAGTATACGACTAAATTGACGTCGTTTAGCGGTGTGCAAATTATGGTTAAGTTTGGATGAAGTGAAAATTTTGAAAAAAAATTTGTTTGCAAATAACGTGAAAATTACAAGTACCAAGTCAAAAAACATGAAAATAACAGGTCGCGAAAATGAGATGATATTTTTAGTATAAGACTTAATTGCCGTCGTTTAGCGGTGTGCAAATTTTGGTACAGTTTGGATAAAGTGAAAATTTTGAAAAAAAATTTGTTTGCAAATAACGTGAAAATTACATATACCAAGTCAAAAAACATGAAAATAACAAATCGCCAAAATAAGCTGATATTTTAAGTATAAGACTAAATTGGCGTAGCTAAGCGGTGTGCAAATTTTGGTAAAGTTTGGATGAAGTGAAAATTTTGGAAAAAAAAATTGTTTGCAAATAACGTGGAAATTACATGCACCAAGTCAAAAACATGAAAATAACAGGTCGCCAAAATGAGCTGATATTTTAAGTATGCGACTAAATTGACGTCGTTTAGCGGTGTGCAAATTTTGGAAAAGTTTGGATGAAGTGAAATTTTTGAAAAAAAAATTTTTTTGCAAATAACGTGAAAATTACATGTACCAAGTCAAAAAACATGAAAATAACAGGTCGCCAAAATAAGCTGATATTTTTAGTATACGACTAAATTGGCGTAGCTAAGCGGTGTGCAAATTTTGGTAAGGTTTGGATGAAGTGAAAATTTCGAAAAAAAAAATTTGTTTGCAAATAACGTGAAAATTACATGTACCAAGTCAAAAAACATGAAAATAACAGGTCGCCAAAATAAGCTGATATTTTTAGTATACGACTTAATTGACGTCGTTTAGCGGTGTGCAAATTTTGGTACAGTTTGTATAAAGTGAAAATTTTTAAAAAAAATTTGTTTGCAAATAACGTGAAAATTACATGTACCAAGTCAAAAAACATGAAAATAACAGATAGCCAAAATGAGATGATATTTTTAGTATAAGACTTAATTGACGTCGTTTAGCGGTGTGCAAATTTTGGTTAGGTTTGGATGAGGTGAAAATTAAAAGAAAAATTTGTTTGCAAATAACGTGAAAATTACATGTACCAAGTCAGAAAACATGAAAATAACAGGTCGCCAAAGTAAGCTGATATTTTTTTATACGACTAAATTGACGTCGTTTAGCGGTGTGCAAATTTTGGTACAGTTTGGCTAAAGTGAAAAATTTTGAAAAAAAATTTGTTTGCAAATAACGTGAAAATTACATGTACCAAGTCAAAAAACATGAAAATAACAGGTCGCCAAAATGAGCTAATATTTTAAATACACATCAAAATTGACGTCGTTTAGCGGTGTACAAATTTTGGTAAAGTTTGGATGAAGTGAAAATTTTGAAAAAAAAAATTTGTTTGCAAATAACGTGAAAATTACAAGTACCAAGTCAAAAAACATGAAAATAACAGGTCGCAAAAATGAGCTGATATTTTTAGTGTACGACTAAATTGACGTCGTTTAGGGGGTTGCAAATTTTGGTAAAGTTTGGATGAAGTGAAAATTTTTAAAAAAAATTTGTTTGCAAATAACGTGAAAATTACATGTACCAAGTCAGAAAACATGAAAATAACAGGTCGCCAAAATAAGCTGATATTTTTAGTATACGACTCAATTGACGTCGTTTAGCGGTGTGCAAATTTTTTGAAACAGTTTGGATAAAGTGAAAATTTTGAAAAAAAATTTGTTTGCAAATAACGTGAAAATTACATGTACCAAGTCAAAAAACATGAAAATAACAGGTCGCCAAAATGAGCTGCTATTTTTAGTATACGACTTAATTGGCGTAGTTAAGCGGTGTGCAAATTTTGGTAAAGTTTGAATGAAGTGAAAATTTTGAAGAAAAAAAATTTGTTTGCAAATAATGTGAAAATTACAAGTACCAAGTCAAAAAACATGAAAATAACAGGTCGCGAAAATGAGATGATATTTTTAGTATAAGACTTAATTGACGTCGTTTAGCGGTGTGCAAATTTTGGTTAGGTTTGGATGAATTGAAAATTTTGAAAAAAAATTTGTTTGCAAATAACGTGAAAATTACATGTACCAAGTCAAAAAACATGAAAATAACAGGTCACCAAAATGAGCTGATATTTTTAGTATACGACTAATTTGACGTCGTTTAGCGGTGTGCAAAGTTTGGTAAGGTTTGGATGAAGTGAAAATTTGGAAAAAAAATTTGTTTTCAAATAACGTGAAAATTACAAGTACCAAGTCAAAAAACATGAAAATAACAGATCGCCAAAATGAGCTGATGTTTTTAGTATACCACTAAATTGACGTCGTTTAGCAGTGTGCAAATTTGGTAAAGTTTGAATGAAGTGAAAATTTTGAAAAAAAAATTTGTTTGCAAATAACGTGAAAATTACAAGTACCAAGTCAAAAAACATGAAAATAACAGGTCGCAAAAATGAGCTAATATTTTTAGTGTACGACTAAATTGACGTCGTTTAGGGGTGTGCAAATTTTGGTAAAGTTTGGATGAAGTGAAAATTTTGAAAAAAAAAATTGTTTGCAAATAACGTAAAAAATTACAAGTACCAAGTCAAAAAACATGAAAATAACAGGTCGCGAAAATGAGATGATATTTTTAGTATAAGACTTAATTGACGTCGTTTAGTGGTGTGCAAATTTTGGTTAGGTTTCGATGAAGTTAAAATTAAAAAAAAAATTTGTTTGCAAATAACGTGAAAATTACATGTACCAAGTCAGAAAACATGAAAATAACAGGTCGCCAAAGTAAGCTGATATTTTTTTATACGACTAAATTGACGTCGTTTAGCGGTGTGCAAATTTTGGTACAGTTTGGATAAAGTGAAAAATTTTGAAAAAAAATTTGTTTGCAAATAACGTGAAAATTACATGTACCAAGTCAAAAAACATGAAAATAATAGGTCGCCAAAATGAGCTGATATTTTTAGTACACATCAAAATTGACGTCGTTTAGCGGTGTACAAATTTTGGTAAAGTTTGGATGAAGTGAAAATTAAAAAAAAAAAATTTGTTTGCAAATAACGTGAAAATTACAAGTACCAAGTTAAAAAACATGAAAATAACAGGTAGCCAAAATGAGCTGATATTTTTAGTACACATCAACATTGACGTTGTTTAGCGGTGTACAAATTTTGGTAAAGTTTGGATGAAGTGAAAATTTTGAAAAAAAAATTTGTTTGCAAATAACGTGAAAATTACAAGTACCAAGTCAAAAAACATGAAAATAACAGGTCGCAAAAATGAGCTGATATTTTTAGTGTACGACTAAATTGACGTCGTTTAGGGGGGTGCAAATTTTGGTAAGGTTTGGATGAAGTGAAAATTTTTAAAAAAAATTTGTTTGCAAATAACGTGAAAATTACATGTACCAAGTCAGAAAACATGAAAATAACAGGTCGCCAAAATAAGCTGATATTTTTAGTATACGACTCAATTGACGTCGGTTAGCGGTGTGCAAATTTTGGTACAGTTTGGATAAAGTGAAAATTTTGAAAAAAAAATTTGTTTGCAAATAACGTGAAAATTACAAGTACCAAGTCAAAAAACATGAAAATAACAATAAATAATAAAATTTTGGTACAGTTTGGATAAAGTGAAAAATTTTGAAAAAAAATTTGTTTGCAAATAACGTGAAAATTACATGTACCAAGTCAAAAAACATGAAAATAACAGGTCGCCAAAATGAGCTGATATTTTTAGTATACGACTCAATTGGCGTAGTCAAGCGGTGTGCAAATTTTGGTAAAGTTTGGATGAAGTGAAAATTTTGAAAAAAAATTTTTTGCAAATAACGTGAAAATTACATGTACCAAGTCAAAAAATATGAAAATAACAGGTCGCCAAAATGAGCTGATATTTTTAGTATACGACTAAATTGACGTCGTTTAGCGGTGTGCAAATTTTGGTAAAGTTTGGATGAAGTGAAAATTTTGAAAAAAAAATTTGTCTGCAAATAACGTGAAAATTACAAGTACCAAGTCAAAAAACATGAAAATAACAGGTCGCGAAAATGAGATGATATTTTTAGTAAAAGACTTAATTGACGTCGTTTAGCGGTGTGCAAATTTTGGTTAGGTTTGGATGAATTGAAAATTTTGAAAAAAAATTTGTTTGCAAATAACGTGAAAATTACATGTACCAAGTCAAAAAACATGAAAATAACAGGTCACCAAAATGACCTGATATTTTTAGTATACGACTAATTTGACGTCGTTTAGCGGTGTGCAAATTTTGGTAAGGTTTGGTTGAAGTGAAAAGTTTGAAAAAAATTTGTTTGCAAATAACGTGAAAATTACATGTACCAAGTCAGAAAACATGAAAATAACAGGTCGCCAAAATAAGCTGATATTTTTAGTATACGACTAAATTGACGTCGTTTAGCGGTGTGCAAATTTGGGTACAGTTTGGATAAAGTCAAAATTTAAAAAAAAAATTTGTTTGCAAATAACGTGAAAATTACATGTACCAAGTCAAAAAACATGAAAATAACAGGTCGCCAAAATGAGCTGATATTTTTAGTATACGACTAAATTGACGTCGTTTAGCGGTGTGCAAATTATGGTAAAGTTTGGATGAAGTGAAAATTTTGAAAAAAAATTTGTTTTCAAATAACGTGAAAATTACAAGTACCAAGTCAAAAAACATGAAAATAACAGGTCGCCAAAATGAGCTGATATTTTTAGTATACGACTAAATTGGCGTAGTTAAGCGGTGTGCAAATTTTGGTACAGTTTGGATGAAGTGAAAATTTTGAAAAAAAATTTGTTTGCAAATAACGTGAAAATTACATGTACCAAGTCAAAAAACATGAAAATAACAAATCGCCAAAATAAGCTGATATTTTAAGTATAAGACTAAATTGGCGTAGCTAAGCGGTGTGCAAATTTTGGTAAAGTTTGGATGAAGTGAAAATTTTGAAAAAAAAAATTGTTTGCAAATAACGTGAAAATTACATGCACCAAGTCAAAAACATGAAAATAACAGGTCGCCAAAATGAGCTGATATTTTAAGTATGCGACTAAATTGACGTCGTTTAGCGGTGTGCAAATTTTGGAAAAGTTTGGATGAAGTGAAATTTTTGAAAAAAAAATTTGTTTGCAAATAACGTGAAAATTACAAGTACCAAGTCAAAAAACATGAAAATAACAGGTCGCGAAAATGAGATGATATTTTTAGTATAAGACTTAATTGACGTCGTTTAGCGGTGTGCAAATTTTGGTTAGGTTTGGATGAATTGGAAATTTTGAAAAAAAATTTGTTTGCAAATAACGTGAAAATTACATGTACCAAGTCAAAAAACATGAAAATAACAGGTCACCAAAATGAGCTGATATTTTAAGTATACGACTAATTTGACGTCGTTTAGCGGTGTGCAAATTTTGGTAAGGTTTGGATGAAGTGAAAAGTTTGAAAAAAATTTGTTTTCAAATAACGTGAAAATTACATGTACCAAGTCAGAAAACATGAAAATAACAGGTCGCCAAAATAAGCTGATATTTTTAGTATACGACTAAATTGACGTCGTTTAGCGGTGTGCAAATTTTGGTAAAGTTTGGATGAAGTGAAAATTTTGGAAAAAAAAATTGTTTGTAAATAACGTGGAAATTACATGCACCAAGTCAAAAACATGAAAATAACAGGTCGCCAAAATGAGCTGATATTTTAAGTATGCGACTAAATTGACGTCGTTTAGCGGTGTGCAAATTTTGGAAAAGTTTGGATGAAGTGAAATTTTTGAAAAAAAAATTTTTTTGCAAATAACGTGAAAATTACAAGTACCAAGTCAAAAAACATGAAAATAACAGGTCGCGAAAATGAGATGATATTTTTAGTATAAGACTTAATTGACGTCGTTTAGCGGTGTGCAAATTTTGGTTAGGTTTGGATGAATTGAAAATTTTGAAAAAAATTTGTTTGCAAATAACGTGAAAATTACATGTACCAAGTCAAAAAACATGAAAATAACAGGTCACCAAAATGAGCTGATATTTTTAGTATACGACTAATTTGACGTCGTTTAGCGGTGTGCAAATTTTGATAAGGTTTGGATGAAGTGAAAAGTTTAAAAAAAATTTGTTTTCAAATAACGTGAAAATTACATGTACCAAGTCAGAAAACATGAAAATAACAGGTCGCCAAAATAAGCTGATATTTTTAGTATACGACTAAATTGACGTCGTTTAGCGGTGTGCAAATTTTGGTACAGTTTGGATAAAGTCAAAATTTAAAAAAAAAATTTGTTTGCAAATAACGTGAAAATTACATGTACCAAGTCAAAAAACATGAAAATAACAGGTCTCCAAAATGAGCTGATATTTTTAGTATACGACTTAATTGGCGTAGTTAAGCGGTGTGCAAATTTTGGTACAGTTTGGATAAAGTCAAAATTTAAAAAAAAAAATTTGTTTGCAAATAACGTGAAAATTACATGTACCAAGTCAAAAAACATGAAAATAACAGGTCGCGAAAATGAGATGATATTTTTAGTATAAGACTTAATTGACGTCGTTTAGCGGTGTGCAAATTTTGGTTAGGTTTGGATGAATTGAAAATTTTGGAAAAAAAAATTGTTTGCAAATAACGTGGAAATTACATGCACCAAGTCAAAAACATGAAAATAACAGGTCGCCAAAATGAGCTGATATTTTAAGTATGCGACTAAATTGACGTCGTTTAGCGGTGTGCAAATTTTGGAAAAGTTTGGATGAAGTGAAATTTTTGAAAAAAAAATTTTTTTGCAAATAACGTGAAAATTACAAGTACCAAGTCAAAAAACATGAAAATAACAGGTCGCGAAAATGAGATGATATTTTTAGTATAAGACTTAATTGACGTCGTTTAGCGGTGTGCAAATTTTGGTTAGGTTTGGATGAATTGAAAATTTTGAAAAAAAATTGTTTGGAAATAACGTGAAAATTACATGTACCAAGTCAAAAAACATGAAAATAACAGGTCGCCAAAATGAGCTGATATTTTTAGTATACGACTCAATTGGCGTAGTTAAGCGGTGTGCAAATTTTGGTACAGTTTGGATAAAGTCAAAATTTAAAAAAAAAATTTGTTTGCAAATAACGTGAAAATTACATGTACCAAGTCAAAAAACATGAAAATAACAGGTCGCCAAAATGAGCTGATATTTTTAGTATACGACTAAATTGACGTCGTTTAGCGGTGTGCAAATTATGGTTAAGTTTGGATGAAGTGAAAATTTTGAAAAAAAATTTGTTTGCAAATAACGTGAAAATTACAAGTACCAAGTCAAAAAACATGAAAATAACAGGTCGCGAAAATGAGATGATATTTTTAGTATAAGACTTAATTGCCGTCGTTTAGCGGTGTGCAAATTTTGGTACAGTTTGGATAAAGTGAAAATTTTGAAAAAAAATTTGTTTGCAAATAACGTGAAAATTACATATACCAAGTCAAAAAACATGAAAATAACAAATCGCCAAAATAAGCTGATATTTTAAGTATAAGACTAAATTGGCGTAGCTAAGCGGTGTGCAAATTTTGGTAAAGTTTGGATGAAGTGAAAATTTTGGAAAAAAAAATTGTTTGCAAATAACGTGGAAATTACATGCACCAAGTCAAAAACATGAAAATAACAGGTCGCCAAAATGAGCTGATATTTTAAGTATGCGACTAAATTGACGTCGTTTAGCGGTGTGCAAATTTTGGAAAAGTTTGGATGAAGTGAAATTTTTGAAAAAAAAATTTTTTTGCAAATAACGTGAAAATTACAAGTACCAAGTCAAAAAACATGAAAATAACAGGTCGCGAAAATGAGATGATATTTTTAGTATAAGACTTAATTGACGTCGTTTAGCGGTGTGCAAATTTTGGTTAGGTTTGGATGAATTGAAAATTTTGAAAAAAAATTTGTTTGCAAATAACGTGAAAATTACATGTACCAAGTCAGAAAACATGAAAATAACAGGTCGCCAAAATAAGCTGATATTTTTAGTATACGACTAAATTGACGTCGTTTAGCGGTGTGCAAATTTTGGTAAAGTTTGGATGAAGTGAAAATTTTGGAAAAAAAATTGTTTGCAAATAACGTGGAAATTACATGCACCAAGTCAAAAACATGAAAATAACAGGTCGCCAAAATGAGCTGATATTTTAAGTATGCGACTAAATTGACGTCGTTTAGCGGTGTGCAAATTTTGGAAAAGTTTGGATGAAGTGAAATTTTTGAAAAAAAAATTTTTTTGCAAATAACGTGAAAATTACAAGTACCAAGTCAAAAAACATGAAAATAACAGGTCGCGAAAATGAGATGATATTTTTAGTATAAGACTTAATTGACGTCGTTTAGCGGTGTGCAAATTTTGGTTAGGTTTGGATGAATTGAAAATTTTGAAAAAAAAATTTGTTTGCAAATAACGTGAAAATTACATGTACCAAGTCAAAAAACATGAAAATAACAGGTCACCAAAATGAGCTGATATTTTTAGTATACGACTAATTTGACGTCGTTTAGCGGTGTGCAAATTTTGATAAGGTTTGGATGAAGTGAAAAGTTTAAAAAAAATTTGTTTTCAAATAACGTGAAAATTACATGTACCAAGTCAGAAAACATGAAAATAACAGGTCGCCAAAATAAGCTGATATTTTTAGTATACGACTTAATTGACGTCGTTTAGCGGTGTGCAAATTTTGGTACAGTTTGGATAAAGTCAAAATTTAAAAAAAAAATTTGTTTGCAAATAACGTGAAAATTACATGTACCAAGTCAAAAAACATGAAAATAACAGGTCGCCAAAATGAGCTGATATTTTTAGTATAAGACTTAATTGACGTCGTTTAGCGGTGTGCAAATTTTGGTTAGGTTTGGATGAATTGAAAATTTTGGAAAAAAAAATTGTTTGCAAATAACGTGGAAATTACATGCACCAAGTCAAAAACATGAAAATAACAGGTCGCCAAAATGAGCTGATATTTTAAGTATGCGACTAAATTGACGTCGTTTAGCGGTGTGCAAATTTTGGAAAAGTTTGGATGAAGTGAAATTTTTGAAAAAAATTTTTTTTTGCAAATAACGTGAAAATTACAAGTACCAAGTCAAAAAACATGAAAATAACAGGTCGCGAAAATGAGATGATATTTTTAGTATAAGACTTAATTGACGTCGTTTAGCGGTGTGCAAATTTTGGTTAGGTTTGGATGAATTGAAAATTTTGAAAAAAAAATTGTTTGGAAATAACGTGAAAATTACATGTACCAAGTCAAAAAACATGAAAATAACAGGTCGCCAAAATGAGCTGATATTTTTAGTATACGACTCAATTGGCGTAGTTAAGCGGTGTGCAAATTTTGGTACAGTTTGGATAAAGTCAAAATTTAAAAAAAAAATTTGTTTGCAAATAACGTGAAAATTACAGTACCAAGTCAAAAAACATGAAAATAACAGGTCGCCAAAATGAGCTGATATTTTTAGTATACGACTAAATTGACGTCGTTTAGCGGTGTGCAAATTATGGTTAAGTTTGGATGAAGTGAAAATTTTGAAAAAAAATTTGTTTGCAAATAACGTGAAAATTACAAGTACCAAGTCAAAAAACATGAAAATAACAGGTCGCGAAAATGAGATGATATTTTTAGTATAAGACTTAATTGCCGTCGTTTAGCGGTGTGCAAATTTTGGTACAGTTTGGATAAAGTGAAAATTTTGAAAAAAAATTTGTTTGCAAATAACGTGAAAATTACATATACCAAGTCAAAAAACATGAAAATAACAAATCGCCAAAATAAGCTGATATTTTAAGTATAAGACTAAATTGGCGTAGCTAAGCGGTGTGCAAATTTTGGTAAAGTTTGGATGAAGTGAAAATTTTGGAAAAAAAAATTGTTTGCAAATAACGTGGAAATTACATGCACCAAGTCAAAAACATGAAAATAACAGGTCGCCAAAATGAGCTGATATTTTAAGTATGCGACTAAATTGACGTCGTTTAGCGGTGTGCAAATTTTGGAAAAGTTTGGATGAAGTGAAATTTTTGAAAAAAAAATTTTTTTGCAATAACGTGAAAATTACAAGTACCAAGTCAAAAAACATGAAAATAACAGGTCGCGAAAATGAGATGATATTTTTAGTATAAGACTTAATTGACGTCGTTTAGCGGTGTGCAAATTTTGGTTAGGTTTGGATGAATTGAAAATTTTGAAAAAAAATTTGTTTGCAAATAACGTGAAAATTACATGTACCAAGTCAAAAAACATGAAAATAACAGGTCACCAAAATGAGCTGATATTTTTAGTATACGACTAATTTGACGTCGTTTAGCGGTGTGCAAATTTTGATAAGGTTTAGATGAAGTGAAAAGTTTAAAAAAAATTTGTTTTCAAATAACGTGAAAATTACATGTACCAAGTCAGAAAACATGAAAATAACAGGTCGCCAAAATAAGCTGATATTTTTAGTATACGACTAAATTGACGTCGTTTAGCGGTGTGCAAATTTTGGTACAGTTTGGATAAAGTCAAAATTTAAAAAAAAAATTTGTTTGCAAATAACGTGAAAATTACATGTACCAAGTCAAAAAACATGAAAATAACAGGTCGCCAAAATGAGCTGATATTTTTAGTATACGACTTAATTGGCGTAGTTAAGCGGTGTGCAAATTTTGGTACAGTTTGGATAAAGTGAAAAATTTTGAAAAAAAATTTGTTTGCAAATAACGTGAAAATTACATGTACCAAGTCAAAAAACATGAAAATAACAGGTAGCCAAAATGAGCTGATATTTTTAGTATACGACTCAATTGGCGTAGTTAAGCGGTGTGCAAATTTTGGTAAAGTTTGGTTGAAGTGAAAATTTTGAAAAAATTTTTTTTGCAAATAACGTGAAAATTACATGTACCAAGTCAAAAAATATGAAAATAACAGGTCGCCAAAATGAGCTGATATTTTTAGTATACCACTAAATTGACTTCGTTTAGCGGTGTGCAAATTTTCGGAAAGTTTGGATGAAGTGAAAATTTTGAAAAAAAAAATTTGTTTGCAAATAACGGGAAAATTACAAGTACCAAGTCAAAAAACATGAAAATAACAGGTCGCGAAAATGAGATGATATTTTTAGTATAAGACTTAATTGACGTCGTTTAGCGGTGTGCAAATTTTGGTTAGGTTTGGATGAATTGAAAATTTTGAAAAAAAATTTGTTTGCAAATAACGTGAAAATTACATAAAAACATAAAAATAACAGGTCACCAAAATGAGCCGATATTTTTAGTATACGACTAATTTGACGTCGTTTAGCGGTGTGCAAATTTTTGTAAGGTTTGGATGAAGTGAAAAGTTTGAAAAAAATTTGTTTGCAAATAACGTGAAAATTACATGTACCAAGTCAGAAAACATGAAAATAACAGGTCGCCAAAATAAGCTGATATTTTTAGTATACGACTAAATTGACGTCGGTTAGCGGTGTGCAAATTTTGGTACAGTTTGGATAAAGTCAAAATTTAAAAAAAAATTTGTTTGCAAATAACGTGAAAATTACATGTACCAAGTCAAAAAACATGAAAATAACAGGTCGCCAAAATGAGCTGATATTTTTAGTATACGACTAAATTGACGTCGTTTAGCGGTGTGCAAATTATGGTAAAGTTTGGATGAAGTGAAAATTTTGAAAAAAAATTTTTTTTCAAATAACGTGAAAATTACAAGTACCAAGTCAAAAAACATGAAAATAACAGGTCGCCAAAATGAGCTGATATTTTTAGTATACCACTAAATTGACGTCGTTTAGCAGTGTGCAAATTTGGTAAAGTTTGGATGAAGTAAAAATTTTGAAAAAAAAATTTGTTTGCAAATAACGTGAAAATTACAAGTACCAAGTCAAAAAACATGAAAATAACAGGTCGCAAAAATGAGCTGATATTTTTAGTATAAGACTTAATTGACGTCGTTTAGCGGTGTGCAAATTTTGGTTAGGTTTGGATGAAGTGAAAATTAAAAAAAAAATTTGTTTGCAAATAACGTGAAAATTACATGTACCAAGTCAAAAAACATGAAAATAACAGGTCGCCAAAATGAGCTGATATTTTAAGTATACGACTTAGTTGGCGTAGTTAAGCGGTGTGTAAATGTTGGTAAAGTTTGGATGAAGTGAAAATTTTGAGAAAAAAATTTGTTTGCAAATAACGTGAAAATTACAAAATACCAAGTCAAAAAACATGAAAATAACAGGTCGCCAAAATGAGCTGATATTTTTTATTTATATGACTAAATTGACGTCGTTTAGCGGTGTGCAAATTTTGGTAAAGTTTGGATGAAGTGAAATTTTTGAAAAAAAATTTTTTTTGCAAATAACGTGAAAATTACAAAATACCAAGTCAAAAAACATGAAAATAACAGGCCGCCAAAATGAGCTGAAATTTTGGTAAACGACTAAATTGACGTCGTTTAGCGGTGTGCAAATTTTGGTAAAGTTTGGATGAAGTGAAAATTTTAAAAAAAAATTTGTTTGCAAATAACGTGAAAATTACATGTACCAAGTCAAAAACATGAAAATAACAGGTCGCCAAAATGAGCTGATATTTTAAGTATACGACTTAGTTGGCGTAGTTAAGCGGTGTGTAAATTTTGGTAAAGTTTGGATGAAGTATAAATTTTGAGAAAAAAATTTGTTTGCAAATAACGTGAAAATTACAAAATACCAAGTCAAAAAACATGAAAATAACAGGTCGCCAAAATGAGCTGATATTTTTAGTATATGACTTAATTGACGTCGTTTAGCGGTGTGCAAATTTTGGTAAAGTTTGGATGAAGTGAAATTTTTGAGAAAAAAATTTTTTTGCAAATAACGTGAAAATTACAAAATACCAAGTCAAAAAACATGAAAATAACAGGTCGCCAAAATGAGCTGATATTTTTAGTATACGACTTAGTTGGCGTAGTTTAGCGGTGTGCAAATTTTGGTAATGTTTGGATGAAGTGAAAATTAAAAAAAAAATTTGTTTGCAAATAACGTAAAAATTACATGTACCAAGTAAAAAAACATGCAAATAACAGGTCGCCAAAATGAGCTGATATTTTTAGTATACGACTAAATTGACGTCGTTTAGCGGTGTGCAAATTTTGGTAAAGTTTGGATGAAGTGAAAATTTAAAAAAAAAATTTGTTTGCAAATAACGTGAAAATTACAAGAACCAAGTCAAAAAACATGAAAATAACAGGTCGCCAAAATGAGCTGATATATTTAGTATAAGACTTAATTGCCGTCGGTTAGCGGTGTGCAAATTTTGGTAAAGTTTGGATGAAGTGAAAATTTTGAAAAAAAAAATTTGTTTGCAAATAACGTGAAAATTACATGTACCAAGTCAAAAAACATGAAAATAACAGGTCGCCAAAATGAGCTGAAATTTTGGTATACGACTAAAGTCGTAAAAAAATTTGTTTGCAAATAACGTGAAAATTACATGTACCAAGTCCGAAAACATGAAAATAACAGGTCACCAAAATGAGCTGATATTTTTAGTATATGACTAAATTGATGTCGTTTAGTGGTGTGCAAATTTTGGTAAAGTTTGGATGAAGTGAAAATTTTAAAAAAAAATTTGTTTGCAAATAACGTGAAAATTACAAGTACCAAGTCAAAGACATGAAAATAACAGGTCGCCAAAATGAGCTGATATTTTTAGCATATGACTAAATTGACGTCGTTTAGCGGTGTGCAAATTTTGGTAAAGTTTGGATGAAGTGAAAATATTGAAGAAAAAAAAATTTGTTTGCAAATAACGTGAAAATTACAAGTACCAAGTCAAAAAACATGAAAATAACAGGTCGCCAAAATGAGCTGATATTTTTAGTATACGACTAAATTGACGTCGTTTAGCGGTGTGCAAATTTTGGTAAAGTTTGGATGAAGTGAAAATTTTGAAAAAAAAAATTTGTTTGCAAATAACGTGAAAATTACATGTACCAGTCAGAGAACATGAAAATAACAGGTCGCCAAAATAAGCTGATATTTTTAGTATACGACTAAATTGACATCGTTTAGCGGTGTGGAAATTTTGGTACAGTTTGGATAAAGTGAAAATTTAAAAAAAATTTTTTTTGCAAATAACGTGAAAATTACATGTACCAAGTCAAAAAACATGAAAATAACAGGTCGCCAAAATGAGCTGATATTTTTAGTATACGACTAAATTGACGTCGTTTAGCGGTGTGCAAATTTTGGTAAAGTTTGGATGAAGTGAAAATTTTGAAAAAAAAAATTTGTTTGCAAATAACGTGAAAATTACATGTACCAAGTCAGAGAACATGAAAATAACAGGTCGCCAAAATAAGCTGATATTTTTAGTATACGACTAAATTGACGTCGTTTAGCGGTGTGCAAATTTTGGAAAATTTTGGATGAAGTGAAAATTTTGAAAAAAAAATTTGTTTGCAAATAACGTGAAAATTACATGTACCAAGTCCGAAAACATGAAAATAACAGGTCGCCAAAATGAGCTGATATTTTTAGTATACGACTAAATTGACGTCGTTTAGCAGTGTGCAGATTTTGGTAAAGTTTGGATGAAGTGAAAATTTTGAAAAAAAAAAATTTGTTTGCAAATAGCGTGAAAATTACATGTAACAAGTCAGAGAACATGAAAATAACAGGTCGCCAAAATAAGCTGATATTTTTAGTATACGACTAAATTGACATCGTTTAGCGGTGTGGAAATTTTGGTACAGTTTGGATAAAGTGAAAATTTAAAAAAAATTTTTTTTGCAAATAACGTGAAAATTACATGTACCAAGTCAAAAAACATGAAAATAACAGGTCGCCAAAATGAGCTGATATTTTTAGTATACGACTAAACTGACGTCGTTTAGCTGTGTGCAAATTTTGGTAAAGTTTGGATGAAGTGAAAATTTTGAAAAAAAAAATTTGTTTGCAAATAACGTGAAAATTACATGTACGAAGTCAAAAAACATGAAAATAACAGGTCGCCAAAATGAGCTGATATTTTTAGTATACGACTAAACTGACGTCGTTTAGCGGTGTGCAAATTTTGGTAAAGTTTGGATGAAGTGAAAATTTTGAAAAAAAAATTTGTTTGCAAATATTGTGAAAATTATAAGTACCAAGTCAAAAAACATGAAAATAACAGGTCGCAAAAATGAGCTGATATTTTTAGTATACGACTAAATTGACGTCGTTTAGCGGTGTGCAAATTTTGGTAAAGTTTGGATGAAGTGAAAATTTTGAAAAAAAATTTGTTTGCAAATAACGTGAAAATTACACGTACCAAGTCAGAGAACATGAAAATAACAGGTCGCCAAAATAAGCTGATATTTTTAGTATACGACTAAATTGACGTCGTTTAGCGGTGTGGAAATTTTGGTACAGTTTGGATAAAGTGAAAACTTAAAAAAAAAAATATTTTTTGCAAATAACGTGAAAATTACATGTACCAAGTCAAAAAACATGAAAATAACAGGTCGCCAAAATGAGCTGATATTTTTAGTATACGACTAAATTGGCGTAGTTAAGCGGTGTGCAAATTTTGGTAAAGTTTGGATGAAGTGAAAATTTTGAAAAAAAATTTGTTTGCAAATAACGTGAAAATTACATGTACGAAGTCAAAAAACATGAAAATAACAGGTCGCCAAAATGAGTTGATATTTTTAGTATACGACTAAACTGACTTCGTTTAGCGGTGTGCAAATTTTGGTAAAGTTTGGATGAAGTGAAAATTTTGAAAAAAAAATTTGTTTGCAAATATTGTGAAAATTACAAGTACCAAGTCAAAAAACATAAAAATAATAGGTCGCCAAAATGAGCTGATATTTTTAGTATACGACTAAATTGACGTCGCTTAGCGGTGTGCAAATTTTGGTAAAGTTTGGATGAAGTGAAAATTTGGAAAAAAAATTTGTTTGCAAATAACGTGAAAATTACATGTACCAAGTCAAATAACATGAAAATAACAGATCGCCAAAATGAGCTGATATTTTTAGTATACGACTAAATTGACGTCGTTTAGCGGTGTGCAAATTTTGGTAAAGTTTGGATGAAGTGAAAATTTAAAAAAAAATTTGTTTGCAAATAACGTGAAAATTACATGTACAAGTCAAAAAACATGAAAATAACAGGTCGCCAAAAGGAGCTGATATTTTTAGTATACGACTTAATTGACGTCGTTTAGCGGTGTGCAAATTTTGGTAGAGTTTGGATGAAGTAAAAATTTTGAAAAAAAAATTTGTTTGCAAATAACGTGAAAATTACATGTACCAAGTCAGAAAACATGAAAATAACATGTCGCCAAAATAAGCTGATATTTTTAGTATACGACTAAATTGACGTCGTTTAGCTGTTTGGAAATTTTGGTAAGGTTTGGATAAAGTGAAAATTTTGAAAAAAAAATTTGTTTGCAAATAACGTGAAAATTACATGTACGAAGTCAAAAAACATGAAAATAACAGGTCGCCAAAATGAGCTGATATTTTTAGTATACGACTAAACTGACGTCGTTTAGCGGTGTGCAAATTTTGGTAAAGTTTGGATGAAGTGAAAATTTTGAAAAAAAAATTTGTTTGCAAATATTGTGAAAATTACAAGTACCAAGTCAAAAAACATGAAAATAATAGGTCGCCAAAATGAGCTGATATTTTTAGTATACGATTAAATTGATGTCGTTTAGTGGTGTGCAAATTTTGGTAAAGTTTGGATGAAGTGAAAATTTAAAAAAAAATTTGTTTGCAAATAACGTGAAAATTACATGTACCAA
Organism: Tachina grossa; assembly: GCA_949987645.1. Classification (NCBI taxonomy): domain Eukaryota; kingdom Metazoa; phylum Arthropoda; class Insecta; order Diptera; family Tachinidae; genus Tachina; species Tachina grossa. The sequence goes on along the minus strand of OX465279.1, from coordinate 15,827,588 downwards.
GTCAGAAAACATGAAAATAACATGTCGCCGAAATAAGCTGATATTTTTAGTATACGACTAAATTGACGTCGTGTAGCGGTGTGGAAATTTTGGTAAGGTTTGGATAAAGTGAAAATTTTGAAAAAAAATTTGTTTGCAAATAACGTGAAAATTACATGTACCAAGTCCGAAAACATGAAAATAACAGGTCGCCAAAATGAGCTGATATTTTTAGTATATGTCTAAATGGACGTCGTTTAGCGGTGTGCAAATTTTGGTAAGGTTTGGATAAAGTGAAAATTTTAAAAAAAAATTTGTTTGCAAATAACTTGAAAATTACATGTACCAAGTCCGAAAACATGAAAATAACAGGTAATCAAAATGAGCTGATATTTTTAGTATATGACTAAATTGACGTCGTTTAGCGGTGTGCAAATTTTGGTAAAGGTTGGGTGAAGTGAAAATTTTGAAAAAAAAAGTTTGCAAATAGCGTGAAAATTACAAGTACCAAGTTAAAAAACATGAAAATAACAGGTCGCCAAAATGAGCTGATATTTTTAGTATACGACTTAACTGACGTCGTTTAGCGGTGTGCAAATTTTGGTAAAGTTTGGATGAAGTGAAAATTTTGAAAAAAAAATTTGTTTGCAAATATTGTGAAAATTACAAGTACCAAGTCAAAAAACATGAAAATAACAGGTCGCCAAAATGAGCTGATATTTTTAGTATACGACTAAATTGACGTCGTTTAGCGGTGTGCAAATTTTGGTAAAGTTTGGATGAAGTGAAAATTTTGGAAAAAAATTTGTTTGCAAATAACGTGAAAATTACATTTACCAAGTCAAATAACATGAAAATAACAGATCGCCAAAATGAGCTGATATTTTTAGTATACGACTAACTTGACGTCGTTTAGCGGTGTGCAAATTTTGGTAAAGTTTGGATGAAGTGAAAATTTAAAAAAAAATTGTTTGCAAATAACGTGAAAATTACATGTACAAGTCAAAAAACATGAAAATAACAGGTCGCCAAAAGGAGCTGATATTTTTAGTATACGACTAAATTGACGTCGTTTAGCGGTGTGCAAATTTTGGTAAAGTTTGGATGAAGTGAAAATTTTGAAAAAAAATTTGTTTGCAAATAACGTGAAAATTACACGTACCAAGTCAGAGAACATGAAAATAACAGGTCGCCAAAATAAGCTGATATTTTTAGTATACGACTAAATTGACGTCGTTTAGCGGTGTGGAAATTTTGGTACAGTTTGGATAAAGTGAAAACTTAAAAAAAAAAATATTTTTTGCAAATAACGTGAAAATTACATGTACCAAGTCAAAAAACATGAAAATAACAGGTCGCCAAAATGAGCTGATATTTTTAGTATACGACTAAATTGGCGTAGTTAAGCGGTGTGCAAATTTTGGTAAAGTTTGGATGAAGTGAAAATTTTGAAAAAAAATTTGTTTGCAAATAACGTGAAAATTACATGTACGAAGTCAAAAAACATGAAAATAACAGGTCGCCAAAATGAGTTGATATTTTTAGTATACGACTAAACTGACTTCGTTTAGCGGTGTGCAAATTTTGGTAAAGTTTGGATGAAGTGAAAATTTTGAAAAAAAAATTTGTTTGCAAATATTGTGAAAATTACAAGTACCAAGTCAAAAAACATAAAAATAATAGGTCGCCAAAATGAGCTGATATTTTTAGTATACGACTAAATTGACGTCGCTTAGCGGTGTGCAAATTTTGGTAAAGTTTGGATGAAGTGAAAATTTGGAAAAAAATTTGTTTGCAAATAACGTGAAAATTACATGTACCAAGTCAAATAACATGAAAATAACAGATCGCCAAAATGAGCTGATATTTTTAGTATACGACTAAATTGACGTCGTTTAGCGGTGTGCAAATTTTGGTAAAGTTTGGATGAAGTGAAAATTTAAAAAAAAATTTGTTTGCAAATAACGTGAAAATTACATGTACAAGTCAAAAAACATGAAAATAACAGGTCGCCAAAAGGAGCTGATATTTTTAGTATACGACTTAATTGACGTCGTTTAGCGGTGTGCAAATTTTGGTAGAGTTTGGATGAAGTAAAAATTTTGAAAAAAAAATTTGTTTGCAAATAACGTGAAAATTACATGTACCAAGTCAGAAAACATGAAAATAACATGTCGCCAAAATAAGCTGATATTTTTAGTATACGACTAAATTGACGTCGTTTAGCTGTTTGGAAATTTTGGTAAGGTTTGGATAAAGTGAAAATTTTGAAAAAAAAATTTGTTTGCAAATAACGTGAAAATTACATGTACGAAGTCAAAAAACATGAAAATAACAGGTCGCCAAAATGAGCTGATATTTTTAGTATACGACTAAACTGACGTCGTTTAGCGGTGTGCAAATTTTGGTAAAGTTTGGATGAAGTGAAAATTTTGAAAAAAAAATTTGTTTGCAAATATTGTGAAAATTACAAGTACCAAGTCAAAAAACATGAAAATAATAGGTCGCCAAAATGAGCTGATATTTTTAGTATACGATTAAATTGATGTCGTTTAGTGGTGTGCAAATTTTGGTAAAGTTTGGATGAAGTGAAAATTTAAAAAAAAATTTGTTTGCAAATAACGTGAAAATTACATGTACCAAGTCAGAAAACATGAAAATAACATGTCGCCGAAATAAGCTGATATTTTTAGTATACGACTAAATTGACGTCGTGTAGCGGTGTGGAAATTTTGGTAAGGTTTGGATAAAGTGAAAATTTTGAAAAAAAATTTGTTTGCAAATAACGTGAAAATTACATGTACCAAGTCCGAAAACATGAAAATAACAGGTCGCCAAAATGAGCTGATATTTTTAGTATATGTCTAAATGGACGTCGTTTAGCGGTGTGCAAATTTTGGTAAGGTTTGGATAAAGTGAAAATTTTAAAAAAAAATTTGTTTGCAAATAACTTGAAAATTACATGTACCAAGTCCGAAAACATGAAAATAACAGGTAATCAAAATGAGCTGATATTTTTAGTATATGACTAAATTGACGTCGTTTAGCGGTGTGCAAATTTTGGTAAAGGTTGGGTGAAGTGAAAATTTTGAAAAAAAAAGTTTGCAAATAGCGTGAAAATTACAAGTACCAAGTTAAAAAACATGAAAATAACAGGTCGCCAAAATGAGCTGATATTTTTAGTATACGACTTAACTGACGTCGTTTAGCGGTGTGCAAATTTTGGTAAAGTTTGGATGAAGTGAAAATTTTGAAAAAAAAATTTGTTTGCAAATATTGTGAAAATTACAAGTACCAAGTCAAAAAACATGAAAATAACAGGTCGCCAAAATGAGCTGATATTTTTAGTATACGACTAAATTGACGTCGTTTAGCGGTGTGCAAATTTTGGTAAAGTTTGGATGAAGTGAAAATTTTGAAAAAAAAATTTGTTTGCAAATAACGTGAAAATTACATTTACCAAGTCAAATAACATGAAAATAACAGATCGCCAAAATGAGCTGATATTTTTAGTATACGACTAACTTGACGTCGTTTAGCGGTGTGCAAATTTTGGTAAAGTTTGGATGAAGTGAAAATTTAAAAAAAAATTGTTTGCAAATAACGTGAAAATTACATGTACAAGTCAAAAAACATGAAAATAACAGGTCACCAAAAGGAGCTGATATTTTTAGTATACGACTAAATTGACGTCGTTTAGCGGTGTGCAAATTTTGGTAAAGTTTGGATGAAGTAAAAATTTTGAAAAAAAAATTTGTTTGCAAATAACCTGAAAATTACATGTACCAAGTCAGAAAACATGAAAATAACATGTCGCCAAAATAAGCTGATATTTTTAGTATACGACTAAATTGACGTCGTTTAGTGGTGTGGAAATTTTGGTAAGGTTTGGATAAAGTGAAAATTTTTAAAAAAAATTTGTTTGCAAATAACGTGAAAATTACATGTACCAAGTCCGAAAACATGAAAATAACAGGTCGCCAAAATGAGCTGACATTTTTAGTATATGACTAAATGGACGTCGTTTAGCGGTGTGCAAATTTTGGTAAAGTTTGGATGAAGTGAAAGTTTAGAAAAAAAATTTGTTTGCAAATAACGTGAAAATTACTTGTACCAAGTCAAAAAACATGAAAATAACAGGTCACCAAAATGAGCTGATATTCTTAGTATACGACTAAATTGACGTCGTTTAGCGGTGTGCAAATTTTGGTAAAGTTTGGATGAAGTGAAAATTTTGAAAAATAAATAAGTTTGCAAATAGCGTGAAAATTACAAGTACCAAGTCAAAAAACATGAAAATAACAGGTCGCCAAAATGAGCTGATATTTTTAGTATACGACTAAACTGACGTCGTTTAGCGCTGTGCAAATTTTGGTAAAGTTTGGATGAAATGAAAATTTTGAAAAAAAAATTTGTTTGCAAATATTGTGAAAATTACAAGTACCAAGTCAAAAACATGAAAATAACAGGTCGCCAAAATGAGCTGATATTTTTAGTATACGACTAAATTGACGTCGTTTAGCGGTGTGCAAATTTTGGTAAAGTTTGGATGAAGTGAAAATTTTGAAAAAAAATTTGTTTGCAAATAACGTGAAAATTACATTTACCAAGTCAAATAACATGAAAATAACAGATCGCCAAAATGAGCTGATATTTTTAGTATACGACTAAATTGACGTCGTTTAGCGGTGTGCAAATTTTGGTAAAGTTTGGATGAAGTGAAAATTTAAAAAAAAAATTGTTTGCAAATAACGTGAAAATTACATGTACAAGTCAAAAAACATGAAAATAACAGGTCGCCAAAAGGAGCTGATATTTTTAGTATACGACTAAATTGACGTCGTTTAGCGGTGTGCAAATTTTGGTAAAGTTTGGATGAAGTAAAAATTTTGAAAAAAAAATTTGTTTGCAAATAACCTGAAAATTACATGTACCAAGTCAGAAAACATGAAAATAACATGTCGCCAAAATAAGCTGATATTTTTAGTATACGACTAAATTGACGTCGTTTAGTGGTGTGGAAATTTTGGTAAGGTTTGGATAAAGTGAAAATTTTGAAAAAAAATTTGTTTGCAAATAACGTGAAAATTACATGTACCAAGTCCGAAAACATGAAAATAACAGGTCGCCAAAATGAGCTGACATTTTTAGTATATGACTAAATGGACGTCGTTTAGCGGTGTGCAAATTTTGGTAAGGTTTGGATGAAGTGAAAATTTAGAAAAAAAATTTGTTTGCAAATAACGTGAAAATTACTTGTACCAAGTCAAAAAACATGAAAATAACAGGTCACCAAAATGAGCTGATATTCTTAGTATACGACTAAATTGACGTCGTTTAGCGGTGTGCAAATTTTGGTAAAGTTTGGATGAAGTGAAAATTTTTAAAAAAAATTTGTTTGCAAATAACGTGAAAATTACATGTACCAAGTCAGAAAACATGAAAATAAATAAAAAAAAATAAATAACGTCGTAAAATAAATTAACGTCGTTTAGCGGTGTGGAAATTTTGGTAAGGTTTGGATAAAGTGAAAATTTAAAAAAAAAATTGTTTGCAAATAACGTGAAAATTACATGTACCAAGTCAGAAAACATGAAAATAACAGGTCGCCAAAATAAGCTGATATTTATGGTATACGACTAAATTGGCGTAGTTTAGCGGTGTGCAAATTTTGGTAAGGTTTGGATGAAGTAAAAATTTTGAAAAAAAAATTTATTTGCAAATAACGTGAAAATTACATGTACCAAGTCCGAAAACATGAAAATAACAGGTCGCCAAAATGAGCTGATATTTTTAGTATATGACTAAATTGGCGTAGTTAAGAGGTGTGCAAATTTTGGTAAAGTTTGGATGAAGTGAAAAAAACATGAAAATAACAGGTGGCCAAAATGAGCTGATATTTTTAGTATACGACTAAACTGACGTCGTTTAGCGGTGTGCAAATTTTGGTAAAGTTAGGATGAAGTGAAAATTTAGAAAAAAAATTTGTTTGCAAATAACGTGAAAATTACAAGTACCAAGTGATATTTTTAGTATACGACTGAATTGACGTCGTTTAGCGGTGTGCAAATTTTGGTAAAGTTTGGATGAAGTGAAAATTTTGAAAAAAAAATTTGTTTGCAAATCACGTGAAAATTACATGTACCAAGTCCGAAAGCATGAAAATAACACGTCGCCAAAATGAGCTGATATTTTTAGTATATGACTAAATGGACGTCGTTCAGCGGTGTGCAAATTTTGGTAAAGTTTGGATGAAGTGAAAATTTTGAAAAAAAAATTGTTTGCAAATAATGTGAAAATTACTTGTACCAAGTCAAAAAACATGAAAATAACAGGTCGCCAAAATGAGCTGATATTTTTAGTATACGACTAAATTGACGTCGTTTAGCGGTGTGCAAATTTTGGTAAAGTTTGGATGAAGTGAAAATTTTGAAAAAAAATTTTTTTTTTGCAAATAACGTGAAAATTACATGTATTAAGTCCGAAAACATGAAAATAACACGTCGCCAAAATGAGCTGATATTTTTAGTATATGACTAAATGGACGTCGTTTAGCGGTGTGCAAATTTTGGTAAAGTTTGGATGAAGTGAAAATTTTGAAAAAAAAATTGTTTGCAAATAACGTGAAAATTACTTGTACTAAGTCAAAAAACATGAAAATAACAGGTCGCCAAAATGAGCTGATATTTTTAGTATACGACTAAATTGACCTCGTTTAGCGGTGTGCAAATTTTGGTAAAGTTTGGATGAAGTGAAAATTTTGAAAAAAAAATTTGTTTGCAAATAACGTGAAAATTACATGTACCAATTCAGAAAACATGAAAATAAATAAAAAAAATAAATAATGTCGTAAAATAAATTGACGTCGTTTAGCGGTGTGGAAATTTTGGTAAGGTTTGGATAAAGTGAAAATTAAAAAAAAAAATTTGTTTGCAAATCACGTGAAAATTACATGTACCAAGTCCGAAAACATGAAAATAACACGTCGCCAAAATGAGCTGATATTTTTAGTATATGACTAAATGGACGTCGTTTAGCGGTGTGCAAATTTTGGTAAAGTTTGGATGAAGTGAAAATTTTGAAAAAAAATTGTTTGCAAATAACGTGAAAATTACTTGTACCAAGTCAAAAAACATGAAAATAACAGGTCGCCAAAATGAGCTGATATTTTTAGTATACGACTAAATTGACGTCGTTTAGCGGTGTGCAAATTTTGGTAAAGTTTGGATGAAGTGAAAATTTTGAAAAAAAAATTTGTTTGCAAATAACGTGAAAATTACATGTACCAAGTCCGAAAACATGAAAATAACACGTCGCCAAAATGAGCTGATATTTTTAGTATATGACTAAATGGACGTCGTTTAGCGGTGTGCAAATTTTGGTAAAGTTTGGATGAAGTGAAAATTTTGAAAAAAAAATTGTTTGCAAATAACGTGAAAATTACTTGTACCAAGTCAAAAAACATGAAAATAACAGGTCGCCAAAAGGAGCTGATATTTTTAGTATACAACTAAATTGACGTCGTTTAGCGGTGTGCAAATTTTGGTAAAGTTTGGATGAAGTAAAAATTTTGAAAAAAAAATTTGTTTGCAAATAACCTGAAAATTACATGTACCAAGTCAGAAAACATGAAAATAACATGTCGCCAAAATAAGCTGATATTTTTAGTATACGACTAAATTGACGTCGTTTAGTGGTGTGGAAATTTTGGTAAGGTTTGGATAAAGTGAAAATTTTGAAAAAAAATTTGTTTGCAAATAACGTGAAAATTACATGTACCAAGTCCGAAAACATGAAAATAACAGGTCGCTAAAATGAGCTGACATTTTTAGTATACGACTAAATGGACGTCGTTTAGCGGTGTGCAAATTTTGGTAAAGTTTGGATGAAGTGAAAATTTTGAAAAAAAATTTGTTTGCAAATAACGTGAAAATTACATGTACCAAGTCAGAAAACATGAAAATAAATAAAAAAAATAAATAACGTCGTAAAATAAATTAACGTCGTTTAGCGGTGTGGAAATTTTGGTAAGGTTTGGATAAAGTGAAAATTTAAAAAAAAAATTTGTTTGCAAATAACGTGAAAATTACATGTACCAAGTCCGAAAACATGAAAATAACACGTCGCCAAAATGAGCTGATATTTTTAGTATACGACTAAATTGACGTCGTTTAGCGGTGTGCAAATTTTGGTAAAGTTTGGATGAAGTGAAAATTTTGAAAAAAAAATTTGTTTGCAAATAACGTGAAAATTACATGTACCAAGTCCGAAAACATGAAAATAACACGTCGCCAAAATGAGCTGATATTTTTAGTATATGACTAAATGGACGTCGTTTAGCGGTGTGCAAATTTTGGTAAAGTTTGGATGAAGTGAAAATTTTGAAAAAAAATTTGTTTGCAAATAACGTGAAAAGTACATGTACCAAGTCAGAAAACATGAAAATAACAGGTCGCCAAAATGAGCTGATATTTTTAGTATACGACAAAATTGGCGTAGTTTAGCGGTGTGCAAATTTTGGTAAAGTTTGGATGAAGTGAAAATTTTGAAAAAAAAACTTGTTTGCAAATAACGTGAAAATTACAAGTACCAAATGAGCTGATATTTTTATTATACGACTAAATTGACGTCGTTTAGCGGTGTGCAAATTTTGGTAAAGTTTGGATGAAGTGAAAATTTTGAAAAAAAAAAATTTGTTTGCAAATAACGTGAAAATTACAAGTACCAAGTCAAAAAACATGAAAATAACAGGTCGCCAAAATGAGCTGATATTTTTAGTATATGACTAAATTGGCGTAGTTTAGAGGTGTGCAAATTTTGGTAAAGTTTGGATGAAGTGAAAAAAACATGAAAATAACAGGTCGCCAAAATGAGCTGATATTTTTAGTATACGACTAAACTGACGTCGTTTAGCGGTGTGCAAATTTTGGTAAAGTTAGGATGAAGTGAAAATTTGGAAAAAAAATTTTGTTGCAAATAACGTGAAAATTACAAGTACCAAGTGATATTTTTAGTATACGACTGAATTGACGTCGTTTAGCGGTGTGCAAATTTTGGTAAAGTTTGGATGAATTGAAAATTTTTAAAAAAAAATTTGTTTGCAAATCACGTGAAAATTACATGTACCAAGTCAAAAAACATGAAAATAACAGGTCGCCAAAATGAGCTGATATTTTTAGTATACGACTAAATTGACGTCGTTTAGCGGTGTGCAAATTTTGGTAAAGTTTGGATGAAGTGAAAATTTTGAAAAAAAAATTTGTTTGCAAATAACGTGAAAATTACATGTACCAAGTCCGAAAACATGAAAATAACACGTCGCCAAAATGAGCTGATATTTTTAGTATATGACTAAATGGACGTCGTTTAGCGGTGTGCAAATTTTGGTAAAGTTTGGATGAAGTGAAAATTTTGAAAAAAAAATTGTTTGCAAATAACGTGAAAATTACTTGTACCAAGTCAAAAAACATGAAAATAACAGGTCGCCAAAAGGAGCTGATATTTTTAGTATACGACTAAATTAACGTCGTTTAGCGGTGTGCAAATTTTGGTAAAGTTTGGATGAAGTGAAAATTTTGAAAAAAAATTTGTTTGCAAATAACGTGAAAATTACATGTACCAAGTCAGAAAACATGAAAATAAATAAAAAAAATAAATAACGTCGTAAAATAAATTAACGTCGTTTAGCGGTGTGGAAATTTTGGTAAGGTTTGGATAAAGTGAAAATTTAAAAAAAAAATTTGTTTGCAAATAACGTGAAAATTACATGTACCAAGTCCGAAAACATGAAAATAACACGTCGCCAAAATGAGCTGATATTTTTAGTATACGACTAAATTGACGTCGTTTAGCGGTGTGCAAATTTTGGTAAGGTTTGGATGAAGTGAAAATTTTGAAAAAAAAATTTGTTTGCAAATAACGTGAAAATTACATGTACCAAGTCCGAAAACATGAAAATAACACGTCGCCAAAATGAGCTGATATTTTTAGTATATGACTAAATGGACGTCGTTTAGCGGTGTGCAAATTTTGGTAAAGTTTGGATGAAGTGAAAATTTTGAAAAAAAATTTGTTTGCAAATAACGTGAAAAGTACATGTACCAAGTCAGAAAACATGAAAATAACAGGTCGCCAAAATGAGCTGATATTTTTAGTATACGACAAAATTGGCGTAGTTTAGCGGTGTGCAAATTTTGGTAAAGTTTGGATGAAGTGAAAATTTTGAAAAAAAACTTGTTTGCAAATAACGTGAAAATTACAAGTACCAAATGAGCTGATATTTTTATTATACGACTAAATTGACGTCGTTTAGCGGTGTGCAAATTTTGGTAAAGTTTGGATGAAGTGAAAATTTTGAAAAAAAAAATTTGTTTGCAAATAACGTGAAAATTACAAGTACCAAGTCAAAAAACATGAAAATAACAGGTCGCCAAAATGAGCTGATATTTTTAGTATATGACTAAATTGGCGTAGTTTAGAGGTGTGCAAATTTTGGTAAAGTTTGGATGAAGTGAAAAAAACATGAAAATAACAGGTCGCCAAAATGAGCTGATATTTTTAGTATACGACTAAACTGACGTCGTTTAGCGGTGTGCAAATTTTGGTAAAGTTAGGATGAAGTGAAAATTTGGAAAAAAAATTTTGTTGCAAATAACGTGAAAATTACAAGTACCAAGTGATATTTTTAGTATATGACTGAATTGACGTCGTTTAGCGGTGTGCAAATTTTGGTAAAGTTTGGATGAATTGAAAATTTTTAAAAAAAATTTGTTTGCAAATCACGTGAAAATTACATGTACCAAGTCAGAAAACATGAAAATAACAGGTCGCCAAAAGGAGCTGATATTTTAAGTATACGACTAAATTGACGTCGTTTAGCGGTGTGCAAATTTTGGTAAAGTTTGGATGAAGTAAAAATTTTGAAAAAAAAATTTGTTTGCAAATAACGTGAAAATTACATGTACCAAGTCAGAAAACATGAAAATAACATGTCGCCAAAATAAGCTGATATTTTTAGTATACGACTAAATTGACGTCGTTTGGCGGTGTGGAAATTTTGGTAAGGTTTGGATAAAGTGAAAATTTTGAAAAAAAATTTGTTTGCAAATAACGTGAAAATTACATGTACCAAGTCCGAAAACATGAAAATAACAGGTCACCAAAATGAGCTGATATTTTTAGTATATGACTAAATGGACGTCGTTTAGCGGTGTGCAAATTTTGGTAAGGTTTGGATGAAGTGAAAATTTTGAAAAAAAATTTGTTTGCAAATAACGTGAAAATTACATGTACCAAGTCAGAAAACATGAAAATAACAGGTCGCAAAAATAAGCTGATATTTATGGTATACGACTAAATTGGCGTAGTTTAGCGGTGTGCAAATTTTGGTAAAGTTTGGATGATGTGAAAATTTTGAAAAAAATTTGTTTGCAAATAACGTGAAAATTACTTGTACCAAGTCAAAAAACATGAAAATAACAGATCGCCAAAATGAGCTGATATTTTTAGTATACGACTACATTGACGTCGTTTAGCGGTGTGTAAAGTTTGGATGAAGTGGAAATTTTGAAAAAAAAATTTGTTTGCAAATAACGTAAAAATTACATGTTCCAAGTCAGAAAACATGAAAATAAATTAAAAAAAATAAATAACGTCGTAAAATAAATTAACGTCGTTTAGCGGTGTGGAAATTTTGGTAAGGTTTGGATAAAGTAGAAATTAAAAAAAAAATTTGTTTGCAAATAACGTGAAAATTACATGTACCAAGTCCAAAAACATGAAAATAACAGGTCACCAAAATGAGCTGATATTTTTAGTATATGACTAAATTGATGTCGTTTAGCGGTGTGCAAATTTTGGTAAAGTTTGGATGAAGTGAAAATTTTGAAAAAAAAAAATTTGTTTGCAAATAACGTGAAAATTACAAGTACCAAGTCAAAAAACATGAAAATAACAGGTCGCCAAAATGAGCTGATATTTTTAGTATACGACTAAATTGACGTCGTTTAGCGGTGTGCAAATTTTGGTAAAGTTTGGATGAAGTGAAAATTTTGAAAAAAAAAAATAAGTTTGCAAATAACGGGAAAATTACAAGTACCAAGTCAAAAAACATGAAAATAACAGGTCGCCAAAATGAGCTGATATTTTTAGTATACGACTAAACTGACGTCGTTTAGCGGTGTGCAAATTTTGGTAAAGTTTGGATGAATTGAAAATTTTGAAAAAAAAATTTGTTTGCAAATATTGTGAAAATTACAAGTACCAAGTCAAAAAACATGAAACTAACAGGTCACCAAAATGAGCTGATATTTTTAGTATATGAATAAATTGACGTCGTTAAGCGGTGTGCAAATTTTGGTAAAGTTTGGATGAAGTGAACATTTTGAAAAAAAAATTTGTTTGCAAATAACGTGAAAATTACAAGTACCAAGTCAAAAAACATGAAAATAACAGGTCGCCAAAATGAGCTGATATTTTTAGTATACGACTAAATTGACGTCGTTTAGCGGTGTGCAAATTTTGGTAGAGTTTGGATGAAGTGAAAATTTTGAAAAAATAAATAAGTTTGCAAATAACGTGAAAATTACAAGTACCAAGTCAAAAAACATGAAAATAACAGGTCGCCAAAATGAGCTGATATTTTTAGTATACGACGAGTAAATTGACGTCGTTTAGCGGTGTGCAAATTTTGGTAAAGTTTGGATGAAGTGAAAATTTAAAAAAAAAAAAATTTGTTTGCAAATAACGTGAAAATTACATGTACCAAGTCAGAAGACATGGATATAACAGGTCGCCAAAATAAGCTGATATTTTTAGTATACGACTAAATTGACGTCGTTTAGCGGTGTGCAAATTTTGGTAAAGTTTGGATGAAGTGAAAATTTTGAAAAAAAAATTTGTTTGCAAATATTGTGAAAATTACAAGTACCAAGTCAAAAAACATGAAAATAACAGGTCGCCAAAATGAGCTGATATTTTTAGTATACAACTAAATTGACGTCGTTTAGCGTTGTGCAAATTTTGGTAAGGTTTGGATGAAGTGAAAATTTTGAAAAAAAATTTTTTTGCAAATAACGCGAAAATTACATGTACCAAGTCAGAAAACATGAAAATAACAGGTCGCCAAAATAAGCTGATATTTTTGGTATACGACTAAATTGGCGTAGTTTAGCGGTGTGCAAATTTTGGTAAGGTTTGGATGAAGTGAAAATTTTGAAAAAAAATTTGTTTGCAAATAACGTGAAAATTACATGTACCAAGTCCGAAAACATGAAAATAACAGGTCGCCAAAATGAGCTGATATTTTTAGTATATGACTAAATTGGCGTAGTTAAGAGGTGTGCAAATTTTGGTAAAGTTAGGATGAAGTAAAAATTTGGAAAAAAAATTTTTTTGCAAATAACGTGAAAATTACAAGTACCAAGTGATATTTTTAGTATACGACTGAATTGACGTCGTTTAGCGGTGTGCAAATTTTGGTAAAGTTTGGATGAATTGAAAATTTTAAAAAAAAAATTTGTTTGCAAATCACGTGAAAATTACATGTACCAAGTCAGAAAACATGAAAATAACAGGTCGCCAAAAGGAGCTGATATTTTTAGTATACGACTAAATTGACGTCGTTTAGCGGTGTGCAAATTTTGGTAAAGTTTGGATGAAGTAAAAATTTTGAAAAAAAAATTTGTTTGCAAATAACGTGAAAATTACATGTACCAAGTCAGAAAACATGAAAATAACATGTCGCCAAAATAAGCTGATATTTTTAGTATACGACTAAATTGACGTCGTTTAGCGGTGTGGAAATTTTGGTAAGGTTTGGATAAAGTGAAAATTTTGAAAAAAAAATTTGTTTGCAAATAACGTGAAAATTACATGTACCAAGTCCGAAAACATGAAAATAACAGGTCACCAAAATGAGCTGATATTTTTAGTATATGACTAAATTGACGTCGTTTAGCGGTGTGCAAATTTTGGTAAGGTTTGGATGCAGTGAAAATTTTGAAAAAAAATTTGTTTGCAAATAACGTGAAAATTACATGTACCAAGTCAGAAAACATGAAAATAACAGGTCGCAAAAATAAGCTGATATTTATGGTATACGACTAAATTGGCGTAGTTTAGCGGTGTGCAAATTTTGGTAAAGTTTGGATGATGTGAAAATTTTGAAAAAAATTTGTTTGCAAATAACGTGAAAATTACTTGTACCAAGTCAAAAAACATGAAAATAACAGATCGCCAAAATGAGCTGATATTTTTAGTATACGACTACATTGACGTCGTTTAGCGGTGTGCAAATTTTGGTAAAGTTTGGATGAAGTGGAAATTTTGAAAAAAAAATTTGTTTGCAAATAACGTAAAAATTACATGTACCAAGTCAGAAAACATGAAAATAAATTAAAAAAAATAAATAACGTCGTAAAATAAATTAACGTCGTTTAGCGGTGTGCAAATTTTGGTAGAGTTTGGATGAAGTGAAAATTTTGAAAAAAAAATAAGTTTGCAAATAACGGGAAAATTACAAGTACTAAGTCAAAAAACATGAAAATAACAGGTCGCCAAAATGAGCTGATATTTTTAGTATACGACTAAACTGACGTCGTTTAGCGGTATGCAAATTTTGGTAAAGTTTGGATGAATTGAAAATTTTGAAAAAAAAATTTGTTTGCAAATAACGTGAAAATTACATGTACCAAGTCAAAAAACATGAAAATAACAGGTCGCCAAAATGAGCTGATATTTTTAGTATATGACTAAATGGACGTCGTTTAGCGGTGTGCAAATTTTGGTAAAGTTTGGATGAAGTAAAAATTTTGAAAAAAAAATTTGTTTGCAAATAACGTGAAAATTACATGTACCAAGTCAGAAAACATGAAAATAACATGTCGCCAAAATAAGCTGATATTTTTAGTATACGACTAAATTGACGTCGTTTAGCGGTGTGGAAATTTTGGTAAGGTTTGGATAAAGTGAAAATTTTGAAAAAAAATTTGTTTGCAAATAACGTGAAAATTACATGTACCAAGTCCGAAAACATGAAAATAACAGGTCGCCAAAATGAGCTGATATTTTTAGTATATGACTAAATGGACGTCGTTTAGCGGTGTGCAAATTTTTGTAAAGTTTGGATGAAGTGAAAATTTTGAAAAAAAATTTGTTTGCAAATAACGTGAAAATTACATGTACCAAGTCAGAAAACATGAAAATAACAGGTCGCCAAAATAAGCTGATATTTATAGTATACGACTAAATTGGCGTAGTTTAGCGGTGTGCAAATTTAAGTAAAGTTTGGATGAAGTGAAAATTTTGAAAAAAAAATTTGTTTGCAAATAACGTGAAAATTACTTGTACCAAGTCAAAAACATGAAAATAACAGGTCGCCAAAATGAGCTGATAATTTTAGTATACGACTAAATTGACGTCGTTTAGCATTGTGCAAATTTTGGTAAAGTTTGGATGAAAATATTTTCAAAAAAAAAATATCAGCGCATTTTGGCGACCTGTTATTTTCATGTTTTTTGACTTGGTACATGTAATTTTCACGTTATTTGCAAACAAATTTTTTTTTCAAAATTTTCACTTTATCCAAACTGTACCAAAATTTGCACACCGCTAAACGACATCAATTTAGTCGTATACTAAAAATATCAGCTCATTTTGGCGACCTGTTATTTTCATGTTTTTTGACTTGGTACATGTAATTTTCACGTTATTTGCAAATAAATTTTTTTTTCAAAATTTTCACTTTATCCAAACTGTACCAAAATTTGCACACCGCTAAGCGACGTCAATTTAGTCGTATACTGAAAATATCAGCTTATTTTGGCGACCTGTTATTTCCATGTCTTCTGACTTGGTACATGTAATTTTCACGTTATTTGCAAACAAATTTTTTTTAAAAATTTTCCCTTCATCCAAACTTTACCAAAATTTGCACACCGCTAAACGACATCAATTTAGTCGTATGCTAAAAATATCAGCTCATTTTGGCGACCTGTTATTTTCATGTTTTTTGACTTGGTACTTGTAATTTTCACGTTATTTGAAAACAAATTTTTTTTTCAAAATTTTCACTTCATCCAAACTTTACCAAAATTTGCACACCGCTAAACGACGTCAATTTAGTCGTTTACTAAAAATATCAGCTCATTTTGGCGACCTGTTATTTTCATGTTTTTTGACTTGGTACATGTAATTTTCACGTTATTTGCAAAAAAAATTTTTTTTTCAAAACTTTCACTTCATCCAAACTTTACCAAAATTTGCACACCGCTAAACGACGTCAATTTAGTCGTATACTAAAAATATCAGCTTATTTTGGCGACCTGTTATTTTCATGATTTCTGACTTGGTACATGTAATTTTCAATTTATTTGCAAACAAATTTTTTCAAAATTTTCACTTCACCCAAACTTTACCAAAATTTGCACACCGCTAAACGACGTCAATTAAGTCGTAAACTAAAAATATCAGCTCATTTTGGCGACCTTTTATTTTCATGATTTCTGACTTGGTACATGTAATTTTCAATTTATTTGCAAACAAATTTTTTTCAAAATTTTCACTTCACCCAAACTTTACCAAAATTTGCACACCGCTAAACGACGTCAATTAAGTCGTATACCAAAAATATCAGCTCATTTTGGCGACCTTTTATTTTCATATTTTTTGATTTGGTACTTGTAATTTTCACGTTATTTGCAAACAAATTTTTTTTTTCAAAATTTTCACTTCAACCAAACTGTACCAAAATTTGCACACCGCTAAACAACGTCAATTTAGTCGTTTACTAAATATATCAGCTCATTTTGGCGACCTGTTATTTTCATGTTTTTTGACTTGGTACATGTAATTTTCACGTTATTTGCAAACTATTTTTTTTTAAAATTTTCACTTCATCCAAACTTTATCAAAATTTGCACACCGCTAAACGACGTCAATTAAGTCTTATACTAAAAATATCAGCTCATTTTGGCAGCCTGTTATTTCCATGTTTTTTGACTTGGTACATGTAATTTTCACGTTATTTGCAAACAAATTTTTTTTCAAAATTTTCACTTCATCCAAACTTTACCAAAATTTGCACACCGCTAAACGACGTCAATTTACTCATATACTAAAAATATCAGCTCATTTTGGCGACCTGTTATTTTCATGTTTTTTGACTTGGTACATGTAATTTTCACGTTATTTGCAAAAAAAAATTTTTTTTCAAAACTTTCACTTCATCCAAACTTTACCAAAATTTGCACACCGCTAAACGACGTCAATTTAGTCGTATACTAAAAATATCAGCTCATTTTGGCGACCTGTTATTTTCATGTTTTTTGACTTGGTACATGTAATTTTCACGTTATTTGCAAACAAATTTTTTTTCAAAATTTTCACTTCATCCAAACTTTACCAAAATTTGCACACCGCTAAACGACGTCAATTTACTCATATACTAAAAATATCAGCTCATTTTGGCGACCTGTTATTTTCATGTTTTTTGACTTGGTACATGTAATTTTCACGTTATTTGCAAAAAAAAATTTTTTTTTCAAAACTTTCACTTCATCCAAACTTTACCAAAATTTGCACACCGCTAAACGACGTCAATTTAGTCGTATACTAAAAATATCAGCTTATTTTGGCGACCTGTTATTTTCATGATTTCTGACTTGGTACATGTAATTTTCAATTTATTTGCAAACAAATTTTTTTCAAAATTTTCACTTCACCCAAACTTTACCAAAATTTGCACACCGCTTAACGACGTCAATTAAGTCGTATACTAAAAATATCAGCTCATTTTGGCGACCTTTTATTTTCATATTTTTTGATTTGGTACTTGTAATTTTCACGTTATTTGCAAACAAATTTTTTTTTTCAAAATTTTCACTTCAACCAAACTGTACCAAAATTTGCACACCGCTAAACAACGTCAATTTAGTCGTTTACTAAATATATCAGCTCATTTTGGCGACCTGTTATTTTCATGTTTTTTGACTTGGTACATGTAATTTTCACGTTATTTGCAAACTATTTTTTTTTCAAAATTTTCACTTCATCCAAACTTTACCAAAATTTGCACACCGCTAAACGACGTCAATTAAGTCTTATACTAAAAATATCAGCTCATTTTGGCGGCCTGTTATTTTCATGTTTTTTGACTTGGTACATGTAATTTTCACGTTATTTGCAAACAAATTTTTTTTCAAAATTTTCACTTATTCCAAACTTTACCAAAATTTGCACACCGCTTAACTACGCCAATTTAGTCGTATACTAAAAATATCAACTCATTTTGGCGACCTGTTATTTTCATGTTTTTTGACTTGGTACATGTAATTTTCACGTTATTTGCATACAAATTTTTTTTCAAAATTTTCACTTCATCCAAACTTTACCAAAATTTGCACACCGCTAAACGACGTCAATTTACTCATATACTAAAAATATCAGCTCATTTTGGCAGCCTGTTATTTTCATGTTTTTTGACTTGGTACATGTAATTTTCACGTTATTTGCAAACAAATTTTTTTTCAAAATTTTCACTTATTCCAAACTTTACCAAAATTTGCACACCGCTTAACTACGCCAATTTAGTCGTATATTAAAAATATCAACTCATTTTGGCGACCTGTTATTTTCATGTTTTTTGACTTGGTACATGTAATTTTCACGTTATTTGCAAACAAATTTTTTTTCAAAATTTTCACTTCATCCAAACTTTACCAAAATTTGCACACCGCTAAACGACGTCAATTTAGTCGTATACTAAAAATATCAGCTCATTTTGGCGACCTGTTATTTTCATGTTTTTTGACTTGGTACATGTAATTTTCACGTTATTTGCAAACAAATTTTTTTTCAAAATTTTCACTTCATCCAAACTTTACCAAAATTTGCACACCGCTAAACGACGTCAATTTACTCATATACTAAAAATATCAGCTCATTTTGGCGACCTGTTATTTTCATGTTTTTTGACTTGGTACATGTAATTTTCACGTTATTTGCAAAAAAAATTTTTTTTTCAAAACTTTCACTTCATCCAAACTTTACCAAAATTTGTACACCGCTAAACGACGTCAATTTAGTCGTATACTAAAAATATCAGCTTATTTTGGCGACCTGTTATTTTCATGATTTCTGACTTGGTACATGTAATTTTCAATTTATTTGCAAACAAATTTTTTTCAAAATTTTCACTTCACCCAAACTTTACCAAAATTTGCACACCGCTAAACGACGTCAATTAAGTCGTATACTAAAAATATCAGCTCATTTTGGCGACCTTTTATTTTCATATTTTTTGATTTGGTACTTGTAATTTTCACGTTATTTGCAAACAAATTTTTTTTTTCAAAATTTTCACTTCAACCAAACTGTACCAAAATTTGCACACCGCTAAACAACGTCAATTTAGTCGTTTACTAAATATATCAGCTCATTTTGGCGACCTGTTATTTTCATGTTTTTTGACTTGGTACATGTAATTTTCACGTTATTTGCAAACTATTTTTTTTTCAAAATTTTCACTTCATCCAAACTTTACCAAAATTTGCACACCGCTAAACGACGTCAATTAAGTCTTATACTAAAAATATCAGCTCATTTTGGCGACCTGTTATTTTCATGTTTTTTGACTTGGTACATGTAATTTTCACGTTATTTGCAAACAAATTTTTTTTTCAAAATTTTCACTTATTCCAAACTTTACCAAAATTTGCACACCGCTTAACTACGCCAATTTAGTCGTATACTAAAAATATCAACTCATTTTGGCGACCTGTTATTTTCATGTTTTTTGACTTGGTACATGTAATTTTCACGTTATTTGCATACAAATTTTTTTTCAAAATTTTCACTTCATCCAAACTTTACCAAAATTTGCACACCGCTAAACGACGTCAATTTAGTCGTATACTAAAAATATCAGCTCATTTTGGCGACCTGTTATTTTCATGTTTTTTGACTTGGTACATGTAATTTTCACGTTATTTGCAAACAAATTTTTTTTCAAAATTTTCACTTCATCCAAACTTTACCAAAATTTGCACACCGCTAAACGACGTCAATTCAGTCGTATACTAAAAATAACATCTCATTTTGGCGACCTGTTATTTTCATGTTTTTTGACTTGGTACATGTAATTTTCGCGTTATTTGCAAACAATTTTTTTTTTAAATTTTCACTTTATCCAAACTGTACCAAGATTTCCACACCGCTAAACGACGTCAATTTAGTCATATACTAAAAATATCAGCTTATTTTGGCGACCTGTTATTTTCATGTTTTCTGACTTGGTACATGTAATTTTCACGTTATTTTCAAAAAAAATTTTTTTCAAAACTTTCACTTCATTTAAACTTTACCAAAATTTGCACACCGCTAAACGACGTCAATTTAGTCGTATACTAAAAATATCAGCTTATTTTGGCGCCCTGTTATTTTCATGTTTTCTGACTTGGTACATGTAATTTTCAATTTATTTGCAAACAAACTTTTTTTCAAAATTTTCACTTGATCCAAACTTTACCAAAATTTGCTCACCACTAAACTACGCCAATTTAGTCATATACTAAAAATATCAGCTCATTTTGGCGACCTGTTATTTTCATGTGTTTTGACTTGGTACATGCAATTTTCACGTTATTTGCAAACAAATTTTTTTCAAAATTTTCTCTTCATCCAAACCTTACCAAAATTTGCACACCGCTTAACTACGCCAACTAAATCGTATACTAAAAATATCAGCTCATTTTGGCGACCTGTTATTTTCATGTTTTTTGACTTGGTACATGTAATTTTCACGTTATTTGCAAACAAATTTTTTTTTTCAAAATTTTCACTTCATCCAAACTTTACCAAAATTTGCACACCGCTAAACGAGGTCAATTCAGTCGTATACTAAAAATATCAGCTCATTTTGGCGACCTGTTATTTTCATGTTTTTTGGCTTGGTACATGTAATTTTCACGTTATTTGCAAACAAATTTTTTTCAAAATTTTCACTTCATCCAAACTTTACCAAAACTTGCACACCGCTTAACTACGTCAATTTAGTCGTATACTAAAAATATCAGCTCATTTTGGCGACCTGTTATTTTCATGTTTTTTGACTTGGTACATGTAATTTTCACGTTATTTGCAAACAAATTTTTTTTTTAAAATTTTCACTTTATCGAAACTGTACCAAAATTTGCACACCGCTAAACGACGTCAATTTAGTCGCATACTAAAAATATCAGCTCATTTTGGCCACCTGTTATTTTCATGTTTTTTGACTTAGTACATGTAATTTTCACGTTATTTGCAAAAAATTTTTTTTTCAAAATTTTCACTTTATCCAAACTGTACCAAAATTTGCACACCGCTAAGCGACGTCAATTTAGTCGCATACTAAAAATATCAGCTTATTTTGGCGACCTGTTATTTCCATGTCTTCTGACTTGGTACGTGTAATTTTCACGTTATTTGTAAACAAATTTTTTTTTTAAATTTTCTTTTCATCCAAACTTTACCAAAATTTGCACACCGCTCAACTACGCCAATTTAGTCGCATACTAAAAATATCAGCTCATTTTGGCGACCTGTTATTTTCATGTTTTTTGACTTGGTACTTGTAATTTTCACGTTATTTGAAAACAAATTTTTTTTTTAAATTTTCACTTCATCCAAACTTTACCAAAACTTGCACACCGCTAAACGACGTCAATTTAGTCGTATACTAAAAATATCAGCTAATTTTGGCGACCTCTTATTTTCATGTTTTTTGACTTGGTACTTGTAATTTTCACGTTATTTACAAACAAATTTTTTTTTTTCAAAATTTTCACTTCACCCAAACTTTACCAAAATTTGCACACCGCTAAACGACGTCAATTTAGTCATATACTAAAAATATCAGCTCATTTTGGCGACCTGTTATTTTCATGTTTTTTGACTTGGTACTTGTAATGTTCACGTTATTTGCAAACAAATTTTTTTTCAAAATGTTCACTTTATCCAAACTATACCAAAATTTGCACACCGCTAAACGACGTCAATTTAGTCGTATACTAAAAATATCAGCTTATTTTGGCGACCTGTTATTTTCATGTTTTCTGACTTGGTACATGTAATTTTCAATTTATTTGCAAACAAATTTTTTTTCAAAATTTTCACTTCATCCAAATTTTACCAAAATTTGCTCACCAATAAACTACGCCAATTTAGTCATATAATAAAAATATCAGTTGATTTTGGCGACCTGTTATTTTCATGTTTTTTTACTTGGTACATGTAATTTTCACGTTATTTGCAAACAAATTTTTTTTCAAAATTTTCACTTCATCCAAACTTTACCAAAATTTGCACACCGCTAAACGACGTCAATTCAGTCGTATACTAAAAATAACATCTCATTTTGGCGACCTGTTATTTTCATGTTTTTTGACTTGGTACATGTAATTTTCGCGTTATTTGCAAACAATTTTTTTTTTTTTAAATTTTCACTTTATCCAAATTGTACCAAAATTTCCACACCGCTAAACGACGTCAATTTAGTCATATACTAAAAATATCAGCTTATTTTGGCGACCTGTTATTTTCATGTTTTCTGACTTGGTACATGTAATTTTCACGTTATTTTCAAAAAAATTTTTTTTTCAAAACTTTCACTTCATTTAAACTTTACCAAAATTTGCACACCGCTAAACGACGTCAATTTAGTCGTATACTAAAAATATCAGCTTATTTTGGCGACCTGTTATTTTCATGTTTTCTGACTTGGTACATGTAATTTTCAATTTATTTGCAAACAAACTTTTTTTCAAAATTTTCACTTGATCCAAACTTTACCAAAATTTGCTCACCACTAAACTACGCCAATTTAGTCATATACTAAAAATATCAGTTTATTTTGGCGACCTGTTATTTTCATGTTTTTTGACTTGGTACATGTAATTTTCACGTTATTTGCAAACAAATTTTTTTTCAAAATTTTCACTTCATCCAAACTTTACCAAAATTTGCACACCGCTAAACGACGTCAATTCAGTCGTATACTAAAAATATCAGCTCATTTTGGCGACCTGTTATTTTCATGTTTTTTGACTTGGTACATGTAATTTTCACGTTATTTGCAAACAAATTTTTTTTTCAAAATTTTCACTTCATCCAAACTTTACCAAAATTTGCACACCGCTAAACGACGTCAATTTAGTAGTATACTAAAAATATCAGCTCATTTTGGCGACCTGTTATTTTCATGTTTTTTGACTTGGTACATGCAATTTTCACGTTATTTGCAAACAAATTTTTTTCAAAATTTTCTCTTCATCCAAACCTTACCAAAATTTGCACACCACTTAACTACGCCAACTAAATCGTATACTAAAAATATCAGCTCATTTTGGCGACCTGTTATTTTCATGTTTTTTGACTTGGTACATGTAATTTTCACGTTATTTGCAAACAAATTTTTTTTTCAAAATTTTCACTTCATCCAAACTTTACCAAAATTTGCACACCGCTAAACGACGTCAATTTAGTCGTATACTAAAAATATCAGATCATTTTGGCGACCTGTTATTTTCATGTTTTTTGACTTGGTACATGTAATTTTCACGTTATTTGCAAACAAATTTTTTTTCAAAATTTTCACTTCATCCAAACTTTACCAAAATTTGCACACCGCTAAACGACGTCAATTCAGTCGTATACTAAAAATAACATCTCATTTTGGCGACCTGTTATTTTCATGTTTTTTGACTTGGTACATGTAATTTTCGCGTTATTTGCAAACAATTTTTTTTTTAAATTTTCACTTTATCCAAACTGTACCAAAATTTCCACACCGCTAAACGACGTCAATTTAGTCATATACTAAAAATATCAGCTTAGTTTGGCGACCTGTTATTTTCATGTTTTCTGACTTGGTACATGTAATTTTCACGTTATTTTCAAAAAAAATTTTTTTCAAAACTTTCACTTCATTTAAACTTTACCAAAATTTGCACACCGCTAAACGACGTCAATTTAGTCGTATACTAAAAATATCAGCTTATTTTGGCGCCCTGTTATTTTCATGTTTTCTGACTTGGTACATGTAATTTTCAATTTATTTGCAAACAAACTTTTTTTCAAAATTTTCACTTGATCCAAACTTTACCAAAATTTGCTCACCACTAAACTACGCCAATTTAGTCATATACTAAAAATATCAGCTCATTTTGGCGACCTGTTATTTTCATGTTTTTTGACTTGGTACATGCAATTTTCACGTTATTTGCAAACAAATTTTTTTCAAAATTTTCTCTTCATCCAAACCTTACCAAAATTTGCACACCGCTTAACTACGCCAACTAAATCGTATACTAAAAATATCAGCTCATTTTGGCGACCTGTTATTTTCATGTTTTTTGACTTGGTACATGTAATTTTCACGTTATTTGCAAACAAATTTTTTTTTCAAAATTTTCACTTCATCCAAACTTTACCAAAATTTGCACACCGCTAAACGAGGTCAATTCAGTCGTATACTAAAAATATCAGCTCATTTTGGCGACCTGTTATTTTCATGTTTTTTGGCTTGGTACATGTAATTTTCACGTTATTTGCAAACAAATTTTTTTCAAAATTTTCACTTCATCCAAACTTTACCAAAACTTGCACACCGCTTAACTACGTCAATTTAGTCGTATACTAAAAATATCAGCTCATTTTGGCGACCTGTTATTTTCATGTTTTTTGACTTGGTACATGTAATTTTCACGTTATTTGCAAACAAATTTTTTTTCAAAATTTTCACTTTATCGAAACTGTACCAAAATTTGCACACCGCTAAACGACGTCAATTTAGTCGCATACTAAAAATATCAGCTCATTTTGGCCACCTGTTATTTTCATGTTTTTTGACTTAGTACATGTAATTTTCACGTTATTTGCAAAAATTTTTTTTTTCAAAATTTTCACTTTATCCAAACTGTACCAAAATTTGCACACCGCTAAGCGACGTCAATTTAGTCGCATACTAAAAATATCAGCTTATTTTGGCGACCTGTTATTTCCATGTCTTCTGACTTGGTACGTGTAATTTTCACGTTATTTGTAAACAAATTTTTTTTTTAAATTTTCTTTTCATCCAAACTTTACCAAAATTTGCACACCGCTCAACTACGCCAATTTAGTCGCATACTAAAAATATCAGCTCATTTTGGCGACCTGTTATTTTCATGTTTTTTGACTTGGTACTTGTAATTTTCACGTTATTTGAAAACAAATTTTTTTTTTAAATTTTCACTTCATCCAAACTTTACCAAAACTTGCACACCGCTAAACGACGTCAATTTAGTCGTATACTAAAAATATCAGCTAATTTTGGCGACCTGTTATTTTCATGTTTTTTGACTTGGTACTTGTAATTTTCACGTTATTTGCAAACAAATTTTTTTTTTTCAAAATTTTCACTCCACCCAAACTTTACCAAAATTTGCACACCGCTAAACGACGTCAATTTAGTCATATACTAAAAATATCAGCTCATTTTGGCGACCTGTTATTTTCATGTTTTTTGACTTGGTACTTGTAATGTTCACGTTATTTTCAAAAAATTTTTTTTTCAAAACTTTCACTTCATTTAAACTTTACCAAAATTTGCACACCGCTAAACGACGTCAATTTAGTCGTATACTAAAAATATCAGCTTATTTTGGCGACCTGTTATTTTCATGTTTTCTGACTTGGTACATGTAATTTTCAATTTATTTGCAAACAAATTTTTTTTCAAAATTTTCACTTCATCCAAATTTTACCAAAATTTGCTCACCACTAAACTACGCCAATTTAGTCATATAATAAAAATATCAGTTGATTTTGGCGACCTGTTATTTTCATGTTTTTTTACTTGGTACATGTAATTTTCACGTTATTTGCAAACAAATTTTTTTTCAAAATTTTCACTTCATCCAAACTTTACCAAAATTTGCACACCGCTAAACGACGTCAATTCAGTCGTATACTAAAAATAACATCTCATTTTGGCGACCTGTTATTTTCATGTTTTTTGACTTGGTACATGTAATTTTCGCGTTATTTGCAAACAATTTTTTTTTTTTAAATTTTCACTTTATCCAAACTGTACCAAAATTTCCACACCGCTAAACGACGTCAATTTAGTCATATACTAAAAATATCAGCTTATTTTGGCGACCTGTTATTTTCATGTTTTCTGACTTGGTACATGTAATTTTCACGTTATTTTCAAAAAAATTTTTTTTCAAAACTTTCACTTCATTTAAACTTTACCAAAATTTGCACACCGCTAAACGACGTCAATTTAGTCGTATACTAAAAATATCAGCTTATTTTGGCGACCTGTTATTTTCATGTTTTCTGACTTGGTACATGTAATTTTCAATTTATTTGCAAACAAACTTTTTTTCAAAATTTTCACTTGATCCAAACTTTACCAAAATTTGCTCACCACTAAACTACGCCAATTTAGTCACATACTAAAAATATCAGTTTATTTTGGCGACCTGTTATTTTCATGTTTTTTGACTTGGTACATGTAATTTTCACGTTATTTGCAAACAAATTTTTTTTCAAAATTTTCACTTCATCCAAACTTTACCAAAATTTGCACACCGCTAAACGACGTCAATTCAGTCGTATACTAAAAATATCAGCTCATTTTGGCGACCTGTTATTTTCATGTTTTTTGACTTGGTACATGTAATTTTCACGTTATTTGCAAACAAATTTTTTTTTTCAAAATTTTCACTTCATCCAAACTTTACCAAAATTTGCACACCGCTAAACGACGTCAATTTAGTAGTATACTAAAAATATCAGCTCATTTTGGCGACCTGTTATTTTCATGTTTTTTGACTTGGTACATGCAATTTTCACGTTATTTGCAAACAAATTTTTTTCAAAATTTTCTCTTCATCCAAACCTTACCAAAATTTGCACACCGCTTAACTACGCCAACTAAATCGTATACTAAAAATATCAGCTCATTTTGGTGACCTGTTATTTTCATGTTTTTTGACTTGGTACATGTAATTTTCACGTTATTTGCAAACAAATTTTTTTTTCAAAATTTTCACTTCATCCAAACTTTACCAAAATTTGCACACCGCTAAACGAGGTCAATTCAGTCGTATACTAAAAATATCAGCTCATTTTGGCGACCTGTTATTTTTATGTTTTTTGGCTTGGTACATGTAATTTTCACGTTATTTGCAAACAAATTTTTTTCAAAATTTTCACTTCATCCAAACTTTACCAAAACTTGCACACCGCTTAACTACGTCAATTTAGTCGTATACTAAAAATATCAGCTCATTTTGGCGACCTGTTATTTTCATGTTTTTTGACTTGGTACATGTAATTTTCACGTTATTTGCAAACAAATTTTTTTTTCAAAATTTTCACTTTATCCAAACTGTACCAAAATTTGCACACCGCTAAACGACGTCAATTTAGTCGCATACTAAAAATATCAGCTCATTTTGGCCACCTGTTTGTTATTTTCATGTTTTTTGACTTAGTACATGTAATTTTCACGTTATTTGCAAAAAATTTTTTTTTCAAAATTTTCACTTTATCCAAACTGTACCAAAATTTGCACACCGCTAAGCGACGTCAATTTAGTCGCATACTAAAAATATCAGCTTATTTTGGCGACCTGTTATTTCCATGTCTTCTGACTTGGTACGTGTAATTTTCACGTTATTTGTAAACAAATTTTTTTTTTAAATTTTCTTTTCATCCAAACTTTACCAAAATTTGCACACCGCTCAACTACGCCAATTTAGTCGCATACTAAAAATATCAGCTCATTTTGGCGACCTGTTATTTTCATGTTTTTTGACTTGGTACTTGTAATTTTCACGTTATTTGAAAACAAATTTTTTTTTAAAATTTTCACTTCATCCAAACTTTACCAAAATTTGCACACCGCTAAACGACGTCAATTTAGTCGTATACTAAAAATATCAGCTAATTTTGGCGACCTGTTATTTTCATGTTTTTTGACTTGGTACTTGTAATTTTCACGTTATTTGCAAACAAATTTTTTTTTTCAAAATTTTCACTTCACCCAAACTTTACCAAAATTTGCACACCGCTAAACGACGTCAATTTAGTCATATACTAAAAATATCAGCTCATTTTGGCGACCTGTTATTTTCATGTTTTTTGACTTGGTACTTGTAATGTTCACGTTATTTTCAAAAAAATTTTTTTTCAAAACTTTCACTTCATTTAAACTTTACCAAAATTTGCACACCGCTAAACGACGTCAATTTAGTCGTATACTAAAAATATCAGCTTATTTTGGCGACCTGTTATTTTCATGTTTTCTGACTTGGTACATGTAATTTTCAATTTATTTGCAAACAAATTTTTTTTCAAAATTTTCACTTCATCCAAATTTTACCAAAATTTGCTCACCACTAAACTACGCCAATTTAGTCGTATACTAAAAATATCAGCTTATTTTGGCGACCTGTTATTTTCATGTTTTCTGACTTGGTACATGTAATTTTCAATTTATTTGCAAACAAATTTTTTTTTAAATTTACACTTCATCCAAACTTTACCAAAATTTGTACACCGCTTAACTACGCCAACTAAATCGTATACTAAAAATATCAGCTCATTTTGGCGACCTGTTATTTTCATGTTTTTTGACTTGGTACATATAATTTTCACGTTATTTGCAAAAATTTTTTTTTCTATCAAATTTTCACTTCACCCAAACTTTACCAAAATTTGCACACCGCTAAACGACGTCAATTAGGTCGTATACTAAATATATCAGCTCATTTTGGCGGCCTGTTATTTTCATGTTTTTTGACTTGGTACATGTAATTTTCACGTTATTTGCAAACAAATTTTTTTTTCAAAATTTTCACTTCAACCAAACTGTACCAAAATTTGCACACCGCTAAACGACGTCAATTTAGTCGTATACTAAAAATATCAGCTTATTTTGGCGACCTGTTATTTTCATGTTTTCTGACTTGGTACATGTAATTTTCACGTTATTTTCAAAAAATTTTTTTTTCAAAACTTTGACTTCATTTAAACTTTACCAAAATTTGCACACCGCTAAACGACGTCAATTTAGTCGTATACTAAAAATATCAGCTTATTTTGGCGACCTGTTATTTTCATGTTTTCTGACTTGGTACATGTAATTTTCAATTTATTTGCAAACAAACTTTTTTTCAAAATTTTCACTTCATCCAAACTTTACCAAAATTTGCTCACCACTAAACTACGCCAATTTAGTCATATACTAAAAATATCAGTTTATTTTGGCGACCTGTTATTTTCATGTTTTTTGACTTGGTACATGTAATTTTCACGTTATTTGCAAACAAATTTTTTTTTAAAAATTTTCACTTCATCCAAACTTTACCAAAATTTGCACACCGCTAAACGACGTCAATTCAGTCGTATACTAAAAATATCAGCTCATTTTGGCGACCTGTTATTTTCATGTTTTTTGACTTGGTACATGTAATTTTCACGTTATTTGCAAACAAATTTTTTTTTTCAAAATTTTCACTTCATCCAAACTTTACCAAAATTTGCACACCGCTAAACGACGTCAATTTAGTCGTATACTAAAAATATCAGCTCATTTTGGCGACCTGTTATTTTCATGTTTTTTGACTTGGTACATGCAATTTTCACGATATTTGCAAACAAATTTTTTTCAAAATTTTCTCTTCATCCAAACCTTACCAAAATTTGCACACCGCTTAACTACGCCAACTTAATCGTATACTAAAAATATCAGCTCATTTTGGCGACCTGTTATTTTCATGTTTTTTGACTTGGTACATGTAATTTTCACGTTATTTGCAAACAAATTTTTTTTTCAAAATTTTCACTTCATCCAAACTTTACCAAAATTTGCACACCGCTAAACGAGGTCAATTCAGTCGTATACTAAAAATATCAGCTCATTTTGGCGACCTGTTATTTTCATGTTTTTTGGCTTGGTACGTGTAATTTTCACGTTATTTGCAAACAAATTTTTTTCAAAATTTTCACTTCATCCAAACTTTACCAAAACTTGCACACCGCTTAACTACGTCAATTTAGTCGTATACTAAAAATATCAGCTCATTTTGGCGACCTGTTATTTTCATGTTTTTGACTTGGTACATGTAATTTTCACGTTATTTGCAAACAAATTTTTTTTCAAAATTTTCACTTTATCCAAACTTTACCAAAATTTGCACACCGCTAAACGACGTCAATTAGGTCGTATACTAAATATATCAGCTCATTTTGGCGGCCTGTTATTTTCATGTTTTTTGACTTGGTACATGTAATTTTCACGTTATTTGCAAACAAATTTTTTTTTCAAAATTTTCACTTCAACCAAACTGTACCAAAATTTGCACACCGCTAAACGACGTCAATTTAGTCGTATACTAAAAATATCAGCTTATTTTGGCGACCTGTTATTTTCATGTTTTCTGACTTGGTACATGTAATTTTCACGTTATTTTCAAAAAATTTTTTTTTCAAAACTTTCACTTCATTTAAACTTTACCAAAATTTGCACACCGCTAAACGACGTCAATTTAGTCGTATACTAAAAATATCAGCTTATTTTGGCGACCTGTTATTTTCATGTTTTCTGACTTGGTACATGTAATTTTCAATTTATTTGCAAACAAACTTTTTTTCAAAATTTTCACTTCATCCAAACTTTACCAAAATTTGCTCACCACTAAACTACGCCAATTT
The DNA here is from genome assembly GCA_949987645.1 of Tachina grossa. Classification (NCBI taxonomy): domain Eukaryota; kingdom Metazoa; phylum Arthropoda; class Insecta; order Diptera; family Tachinidae; genus Tachina; species Tachina grossa. The sequence goes on along the minus strand of OX465279.1, from coordinate 15,796,862 downwards.
AGTCATATACTAAAAATATCAGTTTATTTTGGCGACCTGTTATTTTCATGTTTTTTGACTTGGTACATGTAATTTTCACGTTATTTGCAAACAAATTTTTTTTTAAAAATTTTCACTTCATCCAAACTTTACCAAAATTTGCACACCGCTAAACGACGTCAATTCAGTCGTATACTAAAAATATCAGCTCATTTTGGCGACCTGTTATTTTCATGTTTTTTGACTTGGTACATGTAATTTTCACGTTATTTGCAAACAAATTTTTTTTTTCAAAATTTTCACTTCATCCAAACTTTACCAAAATTTGCACACCGCTAAACGACGTCAATTTAGTCGTATACTAAAAATATCAGCTCATTTTGGCGACCTGTTATTTTCATGTTTTTTGACTTGGTACATGCAATTTTCACGTTATTTGCAAACAAATTTTTTTCAAAATTTTCTCTTCATCCAAACCTTACCAAAATTTGCACACCGCTTAACTACGCCAACTTAATCGTATACTAAAAATATCAGCTCATTTTGGCGACCTGTTATTTTCATGTTTTTTGACTTGGTACATGTAATTTTCACGTTATTTGCAAACAAATTTTTTTTTCAAAATTTTCACTTCATCCAAACTTTACCAAAATTTGCACACCGCTAAACGAGGTCAATTCAGTCGTATACTAAAAATATCAGCTCATTTTGGCGACCTGTTATTTTCATGTTTTTTGGCTTGGTACGTGTAATTTTCACGTTATTTGCAAACAAATTTTTTTCAAAATTTTCACTTCATCCAAACTTTACCAAAACTTGCACACCGCTTAACTACGTCAATTTAGTCGTATACTAAAAATATCAGCTCATTTTGGCGACCTGTTATTTTCATGTTTTTGACTTGGTACATGTAATTTTCAAGTTATTTGCAAACAAATTTTTTTTCAAAATTTTCACTTTATCCAAACTGTACCAAAATTTGCACACCGCTAAACGACGTCAATTTAGTCGCATACTAAAAATATCAGCTCGTTTTGGCCACCTGTTATTTTCATGTTTTTTGACTTAGTACATGTAATTTTCACGTTATTTGCAAAAAATTTTTTTTTCAAAATTTTCACTTTATCCAAACTGTACCAAAATTTGCACACCGCTAAGCGACGTCAATTTAGTCGTATACTAAAAATATCAGCTTATTTTGGCGACCTGTTATTTCCATGTCTTCTGACTTGGTACGTGTAATTTTCACGTTATTTGTAAACAAATTTTTTTTTAAATTTTCTTTTCATCCAAACTTTACCAAAATTTGCACACCGCTCAACTACGCCAATTTAGTCGCATACTAAAAATATCAGCTCATTTTGGCGACCTGTTATTTTCATGTTTTTTGACTTGGTACTTGTAATTTTCACGTTATTTGAAAACAAATTTTTTTTTAAAATTTTCACTTCATCCAAACTTTACCAAAATTTGCACACCGCTAAACGACGTCAATTTAGTCGTATACTAAAAATATCAGCTAATTTTGGCGACCTGTTATTTTCATGTTTTTTGACTTGGTACTTGTATTTTCACGTTATTTGCAAACAAATTTTTTTTTAAATTTTCACTTCATCCAAACTTTACCAAAATTTGCACACCGCTAAACGACGTCAATTTAGTCATATACTAAAAATATCAGCTCATTTTGGCGACCTGTTATTTTCATGTTTTTTGACTTGGTACTTGTAATGTTCACGTTATTTTCAAAAAAATTTTTTTTCAAAACTTTCACTTCATTTAAACTTTACTAAAATTTGCACACCGCTAAACGACGTCAATTTAGTCGTATACTAAAAATATCAGCTTATTTTGGCGACCTGTTATTTTCATGTTTTCTGACTTGGTACATGTAATTTTCAATTTATTTGCAAACAAATTTTTTTTCAAAATTTTCACTTCATCCAAATTTTACCAAAATTTGCTCACCACTAAATTACGCCAATTTAGTCATATAATAAAAATATCAGTTGATTTGGGCGACCTGTTATTTTCATGTTTTTTTACTTGGTACATGTAATTTTCACGTTATTTGCAAACAAATTTTTTTTCAAAATTTTCACTTCATCCAAACCTTACCAAAATTTGCACACCACTAAACGACGCCAATTCAGTCGTATACTAAAAATATCAGCTCATTTTGGCGACCTGTTATTTTCATGTTTTTTGACTTGGTACATGTAATTTTCATGTTATTTGCAAACAAATTTTTTTTCAAAATTTTCACTTCATCCAAACTTTACCAAAATTTGCACACCGCTAACCGACGTCAATTTAGTCGTATACTAAAAATATCAGCTCATTTTGGCGACCTGTTATTTTCATGTTTTTTGACTTGGTACATGTAATTTTCACGTTATTTGCAAACAAATTTTTTTTTAAATTTTCACTTCATCCAAACTTTACCAAAATTTGTACACCGCTTAACTACGCCAACTAAATCGTATACTTATAATATCAGCTCATTTTGGCGACCTGTTATTTTCATGTTTTTTGACTTGGTACATATAATTTTCACGTTATTTGCAAAATTTTTTTTTTCTATCAAATTTTCACTTCACCCAAACTTTACCAAAATTTGCACACCGCTAAACGACGTCAATTAGGTCGTATACTAAATATATCAGCTCATTTTGGCGACCTGTTATTTTCATGTTTTTTGACTTGGTACATGTAATTTTCACGTTATTTGCAAACAAATTTTTTTTCAAAATTTTCACTTCATCCAAACTTTACCAAAATTTGCACACCGCTAAACGACGTCAATTAAGTCTTATACTAAAAATATCAGCTCATTTTGGCGGCCTGTTATTTTCATGTTTTTTGACTTGGTACATGTAATTTTCACGTTATTTGCAAACAAATTTTTTTTCAAAATTTTCACTTATTCCAAACTTTACCAAAATTTGCACACCGCTTAACTACGCCAATTTATTCGTATACTAAAAATATCAGCTCATTTTGGCGACCTGTTATTTTCATGTTTTTTGACTTGGTACATGTAATTTTCACGTTATTTGCAAACAAATTTTTTTTCAAAATTTTCACTTCATCCAAACTTTACCAAAATTTGCACACCGCTAAACGACGTCAATTAAGTCGTATACTAAAAATATCAGCTCATTTTGGCAACCTTTTAAGTAGTAGGGAACTTGCGGTTCGGGGACAATTAAAATTGTGAAATTGTGGCTGAAATTGTTAAATTGTGGGCTGAAATTGTTAAATTGTTGCTGAAATTGTTAAATTTGGGTAATTAAAATTTGAAAATTGTAAAATTCTTGGAAATTTTTGTTTTTTTGTTTACATAAGGAGTTTTTTGTTTACATTAGGAGTTTTTTGTTTGTATTAGGAGTTTTTGTTTACATTAAGTGTATGTCTGTCTGTCGGTCTGTCTGTCTGCCTGCCTGACCGTGGGAAGTTTGTGTGTGGAATATTTTGTGTGAATGTATTAAGGCGGTTCATAGTTTGGCGGTTTTTATGTGTGTATGTGACGACGGGGAAAATCATGAAAATGGTTTTTCCTAATGCTGACGGAAAATCATCTAATGATTTTTCGTAATTCCGAAGGCAAAACATGATAATTTTTCGTAATACCGAAGGCAAAACATGATAATTTTTCCTAATGCCTACTGCAATACATGATAATTTTTCCTAATGCCTACTGCAATACATGATTATTATTTTTTTCAAATGCCGACGGCAAAAAATTAATATAATTTTTTCAAATGCCGACGGGAAAATGATTTTTCCTAATGACGACGGGAAAACGTGAAAGTTATTTTTTCTAATGCTAATGTAGGTGTTGCTAGACTGTGGGAATTTAAGGCTGACCGTGATTTGAGTGGGTGGCGTTGTTGCCGTAATATGTAACCATAGGAATTTGCGGATGTGTCTGTCTGTCTGTGAGAATATAGGTGAGGGTTTGATTGGAAGGGGCGGGGTGTAGTTGAGGTAGATCGATTGCGTGTGTATGTGTGTGTATGTGTGTGTGTGTGTGTGTATGTGTGTGTGTGTGTGTGTATGTTTGTAGGAATTTCAATGTGTGTATTTCTGTAGGAGCTTAGGGCTGATTGTGATTTATGAGGGGTGAGGTGTTCTAGTAATATGTAACCGGGGGAATCTGTGTGTTTGTATGTCTGTAGGAGTTTAAGGCTGACCATGATTTGGGTGGGCAGGGTTGTTGACGTAATATGTATCCATGGGGATTTGTGGATGTGTCTGTCTATAGCAGTTTAAGGCTGATCGTGATTTGAGGTAGGTGAGGATGTTGTTGAGGTAAATTGGTTATGTGTATGTATGTATGTATGTATTTTTGTAAGAATTTAAGATGATTGTGATTTATTAGGGTCGAGGTGTTCTTGTAATATGTAGCCGTGAGAATCTATGTGTATAGACGTCTGTAGAAGTTTAAGACTATCTGTAATTTCAGGTATGTGAAAGTGTTGTGTTGTTGAGATTAATCTTATGTATTGTATATGTATGTATGTATGATCATGGGAATTTGTGTATGTATATCTGAGGAAGAATTTAAGGCTCGTCATGAGTAGTAGGGAACTGGCGGTTCTGGACCAATTAAAATTGTGAAATTGTTGCTGAAATTGTTAAATTTGGGTAATTAAAATTTGAAAATTGTTAAATTCTTGGAAATTTGTGAAATTTGATACCTACGAGGGTGGTTCAATAAGTCCGTCTTACTTTTTGTTTACATAAGGAGCTTTTTGTTTACATTAACCCTTGTGGGAACGGGTGATTTTTTTTGGGTTACGTTAATTGTGATAACGGGTGATTTTTTTGAGGTTTTTTATGAGTATATATGCCGACGGGAAAATCATGAAAAGATTTTTCCTAATACCAATGCTGAAATAGTGATTATTAATTTTTCCTAATGCCTACGGCAATGCATGATAATTTTTCCTAATACCAATGCTGAAATAGTGATTATTAATTTTTCCTAATGCCTACGGCAATGCATGATAATTTTTCCTAATACCAATGCTGAAATAGTGATTATTAATTTTTCCTAATGCCTACGGCAATGCATGATAGTTTTTCCTAATGCCTACAACAAAACATGATTATTATTTTTTTCAAATGCCGACGGCAAAACATGATTGTTATTTTTTTCAAATGCCGACGGTAAAACATGATTATTATTTTTCCTAATGCCTACGGCAAAACATGATTATTATTTTTTTCAAATGCCGACGGCAAAACATGATTATTATTTTCTAATGCTCCCAGTGTTGCCAGACTGTAGAAATTTGTTATCGTAATACTACATCAGTAATATCAGAGAAAGAAGGTTTGATGACTACTAGGTCATATGGTTTCATATGAATCATAGGAATGTGCTTGTGTGATTTCCTCACGCTAATAAATTGTTTATAAATAAACAATAAATAAATTGTTATAAAATAAAATAATTAAATAAATTATTTTATTTATTTATAAAACGTTCTCATGTATGTGAACCCCCTAATGCTTGTGTGTGGGGGGTCCAGCTTGTTTGTTGCTGGTAAGCTTATATTCTGTTTATTTGTTTAAGAAATATATTTGTATGTATGTATGTGTGTATGATGTTTGTATGTATGTATGTATGTGCGATCGAAAGAACTTGTGCGTGGAATATTTTGTGGCTGTGTAGAATACATTTATATTTTGCAACGTAATCATTTTCTTTGGCTGCGATTATTTTAAAACAGCAAGTTTCAAATAACTACAGTCATAAGCAGAGAAACAAAAAGTAAAAATTTGCAAGTTAGCAAAAATGCTAACTTCTCCTCCTCCTTCCCACTTCCTTCTCTTTCCTTTATGTAGTTTGTTTTTGAAATAAGAAAACACTTGTAGATTTTTTATTTTTCTATACATTTATTGTTTAAAGTTTTTTAAAATTTTATAATAATACATACATTAATATTTTAAAGAGTGTAAAAATTCATTTAAAGCAAGATATTTCTTTTGTTAGTAAAATAGCATTTTTTAATGCGCAAACACCAAGTTTATGATAATTACAATAAAAATATTCTGGATACTTAATCTCCATTTGTTTAAAGTTGATACAGCCTATATCCTCAACGTTAAAAATTTTTCGGCATAAAATTTTTTCCAACCATCGTCTTTTCTCTTCACCTTTTACATAAATTTTAGAACATCTTGCGTTGGCTTTTAAAAAATTGCAAACGCTTTCAAAAGAAACTGATCCAGCAGTCCAGCTGAGGTGATGATAGTTTTTCGTTAGCCACTTTGCTTCTCTTTGCTTTTTTATTGATAAGCATTTAAAATCAAAAGGTGGTTTTATAATGAAATTGTTATATTCATAATTGTTGAAAACAATCGCTAATTCTTTTGCGATGAAATCATTTGAATTACTTTTGAAACCTTGTACGTCTATAAAAATTGTGTTATTTTCCATATTACTCAATTTATAAGACTTTTCGAACTTGTCCTTTGATGGGTATATATTCTATTATGCGATCATGAATAAGAATGCAGTAAGCTGATGTCTTTGCTGCAATATTAGTTGCTGTTTCAAATGCTATTTTTATATCAATCGGTCCATTATTGAGTGATTCATTCTGATGACTGACATCTACTACAATAATAGGAGCTTTTGTCTTAAACTCTGATGCAGATAGAAGCGGTTGAGATTCCCTCATATAGTTACTTTGTTGGAATCTTAGATACATATCATATAGAATTGCATATCGTTCATTTTTGAACTTTATGTTAAGATCATCATATGGATATGAGACTGAATTTAAATGTACTTTTAAATTAGTCAAATCACAATGAACAAACTTATTTTCTTGTTGAAAAGCAATCAATACAAAACGGGGGCGTTCTCTATTTGCAGCCAGTTTAACATTCCAAATATGGCTAGTACCTGTGTTTAATTGTGGATTAACATGACAATCCCAACTGCGAAATGCCATAGGTATAGAAGCACCATTGTTAATAATTTTTATCATATTCAATTTGCTAAAGTCGGATAATTGTACATGTGGGATTCTCCATGAGATGAGTGAAATTGTAAGTTTAGCTTTTTCAGTAGAAACACTCGAGCGTACAAGATCTTCATCATTCTTATTGCGCAAGAGTATCAATTCATGTTTTCCATTTAGTATAACTTTGTTGTAGTCTTCGGCGAATCCTAGAAGCATTTTTAGAGGTACATAAAAATTAAAAAATCCATTTTCAAGAGTGACATCGTCAATTTTGTTCCATCCAGCATTTTGCATCACATTGCTTTCTGTTGGTGACAGAGAAACCAAATTTTTTATAGTGCTTGTGGCTCCTAAATATCTTGTATGGTCAATTTCAATTCCATTGAGCTCATAGCGAATTTCATCAAATAGATATGCCACAAAGTTGTTTTTTAATAAAAAGTTCTCCGAAGAAGAAGAAGAAGATTTGGCCTTATTATCATCGACAACAAATCCCTCTACATAAATGTAGCTCTCACTGGGTAGCACATACAAATCTTGATTTTGTATTGAAATTCTAATTTCATCATTATTGTTGTAAGATTGTAAGTATGGTACATATGTATGATAGTCCTTTTTGATTATATTCTTATCAGACAAGGGTTTATCTAAGACATCTATTATTGAACTCATTTTGTCTTCAATTTAAAATTCAAGGACTTTAGAAAATTTTTATTTGATGTTGTTAGAGCTTTTTGTTGAGCTGGTCGCTTTAATGTTGTTGTTGTTGTTCTTGCTGCTGCTATATTTTTCAATGTATTTGTGTTGTATATTAGCATTATTTAGTTGGTCTTAAATGTATTCGTATTGTAATTTCCTCTCCTCGGAAATTAATTAAATCACCGTGTTGATCCAGTACGCGCAGCGCTAGTGAACTTATCTCTCTGGTGTTTACAGGTAAATAGATAAGATTTCTTGGAACCTCATCTATTTTATAGCCTGGAGGCACATTAATCGGAAATTCATGAAGTGTGTGCGATTTCGAGTTATTCATATATGTGTTCATAGCGATACTACTTTCAATTCGCAAGAGATTCACTTTAAAAATATTAACTGGAAGATCTGAATAATAATATTTGTTTGGTGTTAGGATTTTTCTATTGAATCCTAAAAGTTTTCCAATTGTATTGTCTTTATTAAAATATACAAGATCCTTGGAACTATTAACTTTAACTTGCATTGTATTGTTATTGGCTTCAATAAAAATCTTATTTGCTGGGCAGAGTCGTTTGTATTCCTCTTCTATAAAATCAACTATATTATTTAATTCGTAAGATCCAATTGGTATTTCAATTATATGTTCCCCTATATGAAACATATTGTTGTAGGTGTCTACATTTGGAATACTGTTGTATGAATGAAAATCAGTTAGAGCACACTCATATGCACCATGTAATTCAATAGGAGGAAAGTAACTAGCAGATAGTTCTGATGAGTTAGAGCTCAGAGTAAGTGTTATTGACATTATAACAGTCTGATTACAATTAAATAATGTTTAGTACACAGTATGGTTTATAAGTATGATTTACATATTTTATTTAAAACTTTTTCTCATTTTAAAATTAACATTAGTTTCTTAATATTAATGCTATTGTTGTTGTTGCAATTGATGTTGTTGTTGTTTCTAATTTAGTTTTTCTTCCAACTATAATATTTCATCTTTACTTATCCAAGAATTGTGTTGATTAGAAAATCCCAGCCATTTAACATATACCTCCTTCCCTTTAATTTTAAGAACCTTTTCAACTAGATATGTATTTGGAAATCTAGTTTTTGAAAGTTCCTCAGTATAGAAGCCACCTTTAATAGGATTGCCAAGATAGTCTTCTTATATGTATGTTGCAGGATTTGTATTTTGAACTCTTGTAATTGTGAAAATTTCTGTAGTCCAATTTGGAGTATAACCTTTTTCAAATGTGTGCTTATATTTGCTTATGCGAACATGATCTCCCACATTAAATTTCGACATTTTATACATTTTCAAATGACTGTATACTGTATTTAGCAGCTTTTCCTCATTTGTTGAGTTGACTTTAATAGGAGCCATTTTAATGGTACGATGAACTTTTCTATTGTATGCATTGAGTAAATCTTTGTATATATCAATCCACTTATATGAACCATTATAACTAAATTCTTTCCACATCATTCCTTTCAATGTTCTATTAAATCGTTCTACTATTGATGCTTTCATAATGCTATATGTTGAGTAGTGATTAATGTTGTATTTATGCATTAATTTTCCAAAGTGTTTGTTGAAAAATTCTTTTCCATCATCTGTTTGTAAGTTTTTTGGTACTCGTCCCAATTCAAAAATATCTTCCATTGCCTTGGTTGTTTCGAGTGCTGTTTTTGTTTTTAGCGGTACTGCCCATGCAAATTTTGAGAATGTGTCAATTACAGTCAACAAAAATCGATAATTTCTATTTTCTTTAGAATAGTTCCCCATTTCAACTAAATCAGCTTGCCAAAGATCATCTATTCCTTTCATTACAACTCTGCGACACACAAATTGTTTTCGTGCTTGCTTATGGTGTTCATTTACTAAATTTCTTTTTGAAGACATTAAGTTGTTTTTAAAGATTTTTTGCAGAGTGTTGTGATCTGCTTGACGCACTTTCAGCTATTGATACAAACATATAATTTTCTAATCTATAAATTTTTTCATTAAGCTGTTCAATTTATTCTTCAAAGGATGTTTTAATTTGTAGAATATCTTTTTCAATTTTATAATTTTCTTCTATATCTAATTTTATTTCGCGTTGTAGTTCCTCAATTTGCATTTGAATATCTTCTCGTATTATAGTATTATCCCCCTTAAAGTATGTTAATAATTTCTCTTCTAATTTTTCGATTTGAGTTTGCAAAAACAATTTATTGATAACATCGTTTTCCTCCAGAGCTTTTGCAACATTTTTGATCCTTTTGTTTTGGACATCAATGTTGTTGTTCGTATCCACAAAGAACCCCAGCAGTTTAAGTGCATTTTTCAAAGAAATTGTGCTGCTGGTATCGTTTAAATAGTGTCCAAATTTATCAACAGACATACTCTATTTAGTTTATTAAAGTTAGTGTATTATATTCGCTTCACGTAGTTCTTCAATAATTGATACAATTTCGTTATTGTGATTAGTATGACCTGCACCTTGTGATGCGAGCAGTAGTCGAAGTCTATCTACTAACTCATTTGGATCGTCCCAGTATATATAGTTGGGATTATTGATGTTAACTTGCATCATTCCCTCACCTAAATAGCTACCTTTGGGCTTAGATCCTGTTGATTCAGGTAAATTCTTCTGGTTTTTCTCATCAATAAATTTCTTAATAATATGTTTATATTTATATCCTCTAGTACCCTTAATTTGACCATCAGGTTTAAAGTCTCTTCTATATGCATTAGTAGTAATTAAAATCTTTTTATAGATTTCAAGTTCAAATTTATCGTAATTTTTTGGTATTTTATGAAACATTAGAGAAAATAGTCCTGGTGTTAGAGCCCATATTTGACCACCAACTTGTATTTTATCTTCATTCAGTTTTAGGCTACTATCACCAAATTTCCATTCATTATTGTAATCTTTATGTGGGCCATAGTTTGTATCTAACTCATTTCTTCCTTCCAAAACTGATAAATCAGTATAAGTATATTCTGTATTGGAAGTCTGTGAGTAAAAATCATCTTCATCATCATCATCATCATTTTCAGTATTAACATCATTAAATAAGATGGTATTATCAAAAATTGTCTCTTCTACTAGTTTTTTTGGTGTACTTGTCTCTATCTTGACTGATGGGTTTTCAGGCTTTAAACTTGTATTATTTTCAACTTCTGTCTTGATGTTACTTTCTTCTTTCATACGAATTCTTTTAAAATTTTTAGAACTATTTATGAATTCTTTAAGAGGTTCTGTTATAGGTTTGAATGTATCTCTTAATTGTTCACGTGTATCTATTTCACCAGTTTTTATACTACGAAGCTTTTGCTTCAACACATTCCTTGTCAACACCAACTGTTTTAAAATTTTCTCATCCATGTTTGCTAAGGGCAAATAACAGGTATCAGCAATGAGATCAGCTTTTCAGGACCTGGTCTGGTTTTCAGATCAGCTTTTCAGGACCTGGTCTGGTTTTCAGATCAGCTTTTCAGGACCTGGTCTGGTTTTCAGATCAGCTTTTCAGGAGTTGGTCTGGTTTTCAGATCAGCTTTTCAGGAGCTGGTCTAGTTTTCAGATCAGCTTTTCAGGACCTGGTCTGGTTTTCAGATCAGCTTTTCAGGACCTGGTCTAGTTTTCAGATCAGCTTTTCAGGACCTGGTCTGGTTTTCAGATCAGCTTTTCAGGACCTGGTCTGGTTTTCAGATCAGCTTTTCAGGACCTGGTCTGGTTTTCAGATCAGCTTTTCAGGACCTGGTCTGGTTTTCAGATCAGCTTATCAGGACCTGGTCTGGTTTTCAAATCAGCTTTTCAGGACCTGGTCTGGTTTTCAGATCAGCTTATCAGGACCTGGTCTGGTTTTTAGATCAGCTTATCAGGACCTGGTCTGGTTTTCAGGTAGCTGGTCTAGTTTTGAGATCAACTTATCAGGTATCAGATGAGGTTATAGCAAATAGATGTATCAAGTTTAAAGTTAGATTAATAACTAAAGTCAATCTTTTATGAGAAGTAGTTTATATAGTTATGAAAAAGTCAAATTGCTTTCTGTAGCGACCATCATTTAATTCATTATCTTTGCTTATCACTAAAAAGCCATATTTATCCTTCCAACATTCTCTACAAATTTCTTGGAACTTTTCATAACTCATATCGCTGCCAACATGATCCCTATAAACATGCTTCATATTTGTATCATCTTGCTTAAACATTATAATAACATTTGCATTGTCTCTTATTAAATGCTTGGGAATTCTAGTATAAGTTTGACACAAGTAGAATGAATCAATATCCCTATGTCACCCCATACAAAAATATGTACGTATATTATTCTGCTTTTCACATGCAACATCATCAAATATCATAACTGAATTAGTTTTAGCTTCGTCAGGTGGAATAACTGATTCATTATCGGTGAATGTATAATATCCCATTTCTTTAATTGGTGAAATTAGTTTTTCAAGTACTCATATTTGGGTTGATAAAGAGATTTTGAGTATAAATAGATGTTTTCAAACTTGAGTCCATTAGGACTTTCTAGTAAGCCGATCATAACATTAGTCTTTCCACAATTTGATGGTCCCACTATTAGAGCACGAATAGAATTTGGTAAGAGGGGGCTATGCTTTATTTTTGAAGTGATGTTCGATGATTCATCAATATTACGAACTAAAATATTTTTATGTTGTTTCACTAACTGCATTTTTGTAACTAAATACATTTCATAAATGTTACGTTTTTTTATAGAAAAAATCAGATAATATGGTTATACGATATCAGAAAACGTTTAGTCATAAAAACACCTTCGTTGGAGGAGGTATAGTAGATAAAATAATAAACTCTCTACCTGCTGAACTTCATCTTCCTGCATATCAGTACTGTGGACCTGGAACAAAACTACAAAAACGTTTAAGTCGAGGTGATAAAGGAATTAATTTATTGGACTCTGCTTGTAAAGATCACGATATAGCTTATTCGAAAAATAAGGATTTAAGCACTAGACACAAGGCTGATAAGATAATTGAAAGTTCAGCTTGGTATCGAGTTTTATCAAAAGATAGTAGTATTGCTGAAAAATTATTTGCCTATATGGTTACTAACGCAATGAAAGCCAAAACAAAATTTGGTATGGGTGTGGAGAAAAAGAAAAATGATAAAAAGAACAAGATAAATGATAAAAAACTGTTTAGAACATCAATTAGAGCTGCAACAAAAATACTAAAGAAGGAAAAACCATTAGATATTAACTCAGCAATTAAAATTGCCCAAAAAACTATCAACAAATCATTAAAAGGAAGAAAATCTCAAATTATAGTACCACGTGTAATACGTGTCCCAAAAATTGGTGGGTTTTTGCCTCTAATACCGATTTTAACTGCTCTGGGTGCAATTGGTAGTCTAACAACTGGAGGTGCTGCTATAGCAAAAGCTGTAAATGCAACAAAGAATGCAAAAAATCAACTTGATGAAGCAACTAGACATAATAAGGCGATGGAATCTATTGCAGTTGGAAAGGGACTTTACTTAAAACCATATAAAAATATGGTTATATGGTTTAGTTTTCAAAGAGGAATCAAAAAACTATTAGAGATGCTACCCAACAGACCACTATCTGATGAGGACCTAAACCGTTTCTCTATAAATATTCCATATTTTAGAGGAGTTTTCATGTTGAATACTCTACCAAAACGAACAAAGAAAATAGAATGTGGAATAATCAATTTAGACGTATCAACAGGACCTGGTACACATTGGATAGCATATTATAAAAACAACAATGAAAAAGAATATTTCAACAGCTTTGGAAACTTACAACCTCCTTCGGAAGTAGTCAAATATCTTGGTACAAATATAAAATACAACTATAATCAACATCAGAATTTCAATACATTTACCTGTGGTCATTTATGTCTTCAATTTCTGTATGAAATAACTGAAAATATTAAATAAAAAACACAAACATTTATATTTTACAAACTCTTTAATGTCTTTTTATTTATAATTTAAAATACATAATTAATACATATCATTGGCAAATAGAAAATTGGGAATTTGGAATTAGAAATTCACTCAGCTCGCTCTCACCGATTAAGCTTTTTCGATTAGCAAATAGGAGGAACTTGTATGTAGTGAAAAATATAAGGACTTATCCGATTATCTTAATTGTTTCTCTTTATGAAAATATCTAATGAAATTTAATGGAATTTCATAATATTGTGAAATTCAATTTGTCTTGTGCAGATCCTCTCAAAGAAATCAAGACTGTGCATGTTTAAGCGATATGGAAGATATCATTTTTTTATCCAACGAAGTAAAGCCAATAAAGAAATAAAAGCCATTCACACATTTAATTCTTTTTTCAATATTTTATTTCAAATTTTTTCTCAAAAACTCATATACATATGTACAATAGTTTTTCTTAATAAATAGGATTTTATTTACAATCATTTTTCTTAATAAATAGGATTTTATGTAAAATAATTTTTCTTAATAAATAGCATTTTATTTAAAATCATTTCAACAACAATAAATAAGATTTTATTTAAAATAATTTTAACAACAATCATATGTACAATAGTTTTTCTTAATAAATAGGATTTTATTTACAATAATTTTTCTTAATAAATAGGATTTTATGTACAATAATTTTTCTAAATAAAAAGGATTTTATTTAAAATCATTTTAACAACAATAAATAGGATTTTATTTACAATAATGTTTCTTAATAACTAAGATTTTATATACAATTTAAAAATTAACTAATTAACTAAAAATTAACTAATTTTAGCTATTTTCTTGCATTCTAGCAATCTCATCTAGCAACATATCAAGTTCATATTCAGGGTTAGTTTCCTTAATACGAAAATGATACCATGCATATGTGTTAATATTATTTGACCTAATTTTTCTCTTATCGTCTCCATAACTTAAGACTACCTTATTTAATTCACTAGTATATATCTGGTGAAGCTTAGATTTAAATGTTAACATATTATCGTATACATTAGTCTTATTGAATAAACAGTTTTTATAAGTAGCTAAACTATATTTATCTAATATGGATCTTTTTACCCCCTTCGATTTTTTAACGTCATTTTGATTTTGTACACTGAATGAGTACATTTTTGATTGCAGCCCAACAAATTCTGTCATTATCTTACCGCAGTTTTCATCCTTCATCATGCCTAAAACTTTTTTATTTATTAATGGGAAATTATAAGTATTGTCCGTGGGATAGTCCGATGTATCAAAATGTTCTTCTATGTCATTTTTTATGTCAGCGTAAAAGTCATCCGTCTTTATTGAATATATAAAAGAGTCCGTGTCCATATAGTTCAATGAGAGTTTTGTCTTAAACTTAGGTTGCATGTACCCGTAATGAAAATTATACATTTTCCATTTGGACAACTCGAGTACACAAAATCCTAAGTAAATTGGTTTATTGTAGCAGGTTTTGACTCTAGTCATTTTAATTGCTTCCAGATCTTCGGAAAATATAGATAAACTATGAAAATTTGGTTTTGATATCCAATCTTGAGCCCCCAAACGGTTCCGATTCATTCTCTCCCAATTATTGACAATTTTAACATCTCTCCTCTTATTCACATTTTCCATAGTTTTACCATAGACTGCATTATTAAGTAGTTTGAAAAAGTTTTTTTCAAAAGCATTTTTAGCAGTGGCTCTATGTCTGGTATTTAGGTCAATATAGCCTTTTAACCATGGAGATTGTTTAAATGCTAGAATACGATGTGTTTTCTTTAAAACTAAGCCATTTTCTAAGCATCGTTTAAGAACTCTGAAGTGTATCACGTATGATTGCTTTGTAGAGAAATCGGTTATCAACTTGCTATATTTCGCTTGCAGTGGTTTTTTATTTTCAGCGCAAAAAGGTAGGTCATTATGCAAGTCATGTAAGTGAGAAGGATAATCTAAAGTGACCTCATATACATAACCGTCTGTTCCATTGTCAGCTATGCTGTTTGGATCCAGATTCAGCTCGTCTTGCGATAACCATCTGAACCCACCATGAGGAAGATATTCCGACATTGCCCAACCGTAAGGGTTATTTGCGTCTAAATAGACAAGAAACTCTGAGGGCTTCTCTTTATCGAAATCTTCCAAATATTTGTTATTCGCTTTCGAATATCTTTGGCTACACTGTACGATTCCCCCACGTATACATTTTTTCATAAAATTGTACATGTCTATGTCCGTCAATAGCTCTAGTTCAATTTTTGTGTATTTTAACATTGCATCCCAGGAAAGTCCAGGTGCGGTATAGTATTGACATGGATCCAGCTCATAAATACCTCTACAAACTTTTCTAAGGTTCTCGAAAATATCTGTCAGTAAGAGGACATCTGTTTTTAAGTAAAGTTCCATGTAATCTTTCATTGTTTTGCAACCAAAAGTATTCCATACCTCTACAGCATGTGAGTATTCCTCTAAAGAACACTCTTTATTGTTCAACTTATTAAAGAAATCACTGGGTGAAGGCAGCTGGCACTCGTCTAATTTTTGAAATGAATTTAGGTACTCATAGGGGAAAATGCCTTTCTTCTTAATAAGCTGAAATTCTTTTTCTGATTGAAACAAGGACCTTATAGTGTTAAAATCATTATCCGACAAATTGCAGGCTAATGATTCTAAACTCTCAGCCATAAAGCGTAATGTATCAAGAAATCTTATTTCAAGATTATGACCATCGCTCATTTGTGTAAATTGCGAGAGTGATATATAAAGCTCCTTATTGAGAGGGAGTACTTTCATAGAAATTTCACCTAGTTCTTTAATAAAAAGACGTGAGTCATAATTTGAGTAATTGTGAAAGTAAACTGGTATAAACTTGGGAATTTGGTAATTCAAATTACAGTTATTGTGGGCTGCACCTCTATATTTACCGCTAATGTGACAATGATCTCTAACGCGATCTTTACCTAGAAATTTTTGACAAATATGACAATTCACCGCACTATAAAAATTATAAATATCAGAAGGGGATAAAGTATCCATTTGCCTATTATTTACTAAATGATTATTATAAATATCCTCACAATCTTTAATTAAAAATGAAACAAATTTTTGTGAAGCATCTTTCCCTGTATAAACCCTTAATTTATCTAACTTATTGATATGGAGACACTTAATGTAGTAACTAAAAGCACAAGGAGTGTGCTTTTTGACAAGACTGGTTTTACTACTCACGTTATTACTAATGTCTTCCAGGATGCATTCGAAGTCTGCATACACCACAAAGGGGACATCCATTTTCCTCTGATGCCCCTTAAAACTTAGAACTGCATCTGGACCTGACGGCATAGTTGTCACTATTTTGCCACATCCTGCCTTATGGCTACTCATACCATTTTCGTTATGTGTGTATTGGAGACAGGTGTTGCAGATATGTAGTTTGTGTTCATTCTGCGTTAATTGACTTCGTAAAAGTCTGTGAATAATAAAAAATATATAAAAGTATATAAGTAAAATGTCTCTATTATAAAATATATAACACAAGTATATGTATCATTAAATTAAAATGTTGAATAATTTTCTAAATTACCTTGATATGTCTTTTATCAATATGTAGTGATGAACTTCACCATTCTCCAAAAGCAACAAGTTGACATGCTTTACTTTTTCATCCTTGGTCACATAATAGGGACCGATGATTTGATCTGCTCCCTCATCGTACCCAAATACATTAACACTTATTGCTGGATTATTCACTTCGAACTTCTTAATTTTGTTTAGTGCTAATGGGTAAGTTAAGTTTTTGAAATTTAACGCTACACCATTTCGCGTAACAATCGTCTCTGCAGAAATGTCCTGAATGTTATAAGAACTGCAGCGTACTTGATGGTATTTAGCAATATCCATGGCAGCGATTAAACACCACTTGAAGCAGTATTCGTCACTATTTTCAATATTGATGCATGCATTTCTGCCTTCTAGTTTTTGTGGTGTGGATATCCAACTTGATCCTTTGACTAGCGAAGATTTGTTGATGTTGATTTCTGCTCGAACTATGCGTGACAAAGTCCAACCAGAATCTCGCTCTTCAAATTCGGACATTTTTGTTGAAATCTCCTCAATCTGTTTACGGAAAAATTCTTCAATGTTATCTGCCTTCATCAGCAAACTCATTTTGGCTATATGTGTTATAACACACAACTCCAATTCTTCTTCTACGATTTTGATGTACTCCGCCACAATACTCACATGAAATTTAATTATTATATGCTTAAACAAAGACATTTGAAGTCTCTCAATAAAAATAGTCATGTTTTCTTTAATAAATTCTTCCAAGAGAAGTTGGTCTTTTTTATTAAGAATTACATATGTGGCGATATGGTTTTTGAAGGCTTTCGATATTTTGTAATATCTCACATCCTCTTCGACTTCTTCTCTCCTACCATGTGAAGTACTCATTGGAGTTGGCAGAGTTTCTTCTCTTTTTTCTTCTACTTCTCCATCACTTTCCGGTAAACTTATGTCCATAGCATCGTTGCATAAAGTCCCTCCAAGGATATCCACACCTTGTTGATGAGCTTGTTGTTGTTGAAGCTGCTGCTCTTGTTGATAATAATTAAGAGGTTGCCATTGCATCAAATTGGAATACTGCTCCATTTGATTAACTGGTGTGACGGGATTATAATTGTAATTTGGATACTCATATTGCATTGGCACTCCTGATGCCAAAAACTGATTACTCCATGACATTGGTGTAGGGTAACAGTTAGGCATACCGTATTGTTGATATTGAGGATACTGTAGAGAAAGGTGCTGCTGGTGATGAAATGTATTTATCTGCTGTTGACGATTTTGAACAAATGTCTGCGGTTGCTCTTGATTTGTACTCCGACTTACGACCATTTGATCCTGCACGCTATGACTTTTCACATGATCCAAAAAGGACTTTTGGTATTTGTATATCTTATGGCATCTATTACACTGATAACCTGTATAACTCATTTTTAATTATTTTATTATTATAAAACTTTAACACAATTGCTGATGATACTACTTGTAAATACAATAAAGTACTGATGTGGTGGTTAGAAAGTTGGCGTATTTATACGAAAATTAGTAGCAGTATCCTTGCAGCATTCACAGTTTTTACTTTTTGTTTCTCTGCTGATGACTGTACTTAGTTGAAACTTTGCTGCTTTAAAATAATCGCAGAGAAAGAAAATGATTACGTTGCAAAATATAAATGTATTCTACACAGCCACAAAATATTCCACGCACAAGTTCTTTCGATCGCACATACATACATACATACAAACATCATACACACATACATACATCCAAATATATTTCTTAAACAAATAAACAGAATATAAGCTTACCAGCAACAAACAAGCTGGACCCCCCACACACAAGCATTAGGGTGTTCACATACATGAGAACGTTTGATAAATAAATAAAATAATTTATTTAATTATTTTATTTTATAACAATTTATTTATTGTTTATTTATAAACAATTTATTAGCGTGAGGAAATCACACAAGCACATTCCCATGATTCATATGAGACCATATGACCTAGTAGTTATCAAATCTACTTTCTCTGATATTACTGATGTAGTATTACGATAACAAATTTTTACAGTCTGGCAACACTAGGAGCATTAGAAAAAAATAATTATGTTTTGCCGTCGGCATTTGAAAAAAATAATAATCATGTTTTGCCGTCGGCATTTGAAAAAAATAATAATCATGTTTTGCTGTAGGCATTAAGAAAAATTATCATGCATTGCCGTAGACATTAGGAAAAATTATCATGCATTGCCGTAGGCATTAGGAAAAATTATCATGCATTGCCGTCGGCATTTGAAAAAAATAATAATCATGTTTTGTCGTCGGCATTTGAAAAAAAGAATAATCATGCATTGCCGTAGGCATTAGGAAAAATTAATAATCACTATTTCACCATTGGTATTAGGAAAAATCATTTTCATGATTTTCCTCGTCTGTATATACACTCATAAAAAACCGCCAAACTATGAACAGCCTTAATACATTCACACAAAATATTCCGCACACAAACATCCACGGTCAGGCAGACCGACAGACGGACAGACAGACATACACTTAATGTAAACAAAAATTCCTAATGTAAACAAAAAACATCAAAGCGCCGCCGAAAACACAAATTTCCAAGAATTTAACAATTTTCAAATTTTAATTACCCAAATTTAACAATTTCAGCAACAATTTAACAATTTTAATTGGTCCAGAACCGCCAGTTCCCTACTACTGTCATGATTTGCAAAAGGTGGGGTGTTGTTGAAATTTTCTTGGATATTTCTTATATGAATTCTGCTATATGTGTGTGTGTGTATTTGCGCTAATATTTATATGTAGATAGAAATAAATTGTTTTCAGTATCGACATTTGGTACTATAAAATACTATCATATGTCTGGACTTCCCTAATCTTATTATGTTTTTATACTTACGCTTGTTTTATATTTTCTCATACTTAAATTTGTCTCGCGTTAAAGTCTGCCTATATGAAATTTGTTTATATTACAGATTTTGTTTATTTCAATCTTTGAATACACTTTTTTTTTGTCATTGATGTCTTTTGTTCTTCTTGTTGTTGGTGTTGTTGTTGTAAATATTCGTCTGTGTATAGATGCGATATATTCAGTTTTTTTTTATTTGAAAATAAAAACGTTTTAATTTTTATCTGCGTTTACTTAAAAGTTTGTGAGGATTTTCTTTTTTTAAGTAAAACTGAATTCCTGAAGATACATACTCTATAGTAATAGCAACTATAACAGAAATATTCCTTATACTCAATTTACATTTTTTAAAGTTGATGCAACGTTAGTAAGTTAACGTTAGAAATTTTTGGGGTACATAATTTTTTCTAACTATAGACTTTTTTTCTTCACTTTCTGCATTTGTTTTCGACATCTTGCTTTGCTTTATGAAAATGTATAAACATTTTTAAACGAAACTGATCCGGCACTCCAGCTTATATACTGATACTTTTTTTTTCTTTGGTAGTCAACTTACTTCTTTTTTTATATTTATTGATAAACATTTAAAATCAAAAGGGAGCTTTATATTGAAATTACTATTTTCATAATTGTTGAAAACAAAAACCCTTATTTTTTTTTTTTTGTGATGAAATCATTTGAAGTTGAAGCTGATATCTTTGCTTACTGTTTTAAATTAAAATTTTATTCAATAGAATAAAAGGAGCTTTTTTCTTAAATTCTGATGCAGTTAAGATCGGATATGAGACTGAATTTAAATGTACGTTTAAATTAGTCACAATGAACAAACTTATTTTCTTGTTGAAAAGCGATCATCAGAAAACGAAGTGGTTTTCAGAGACTTTAGGTATACCCTTTCGACGGTTCCTCTAGGATACAAGATGACTTTGTTTGACGAAATTTCTGTTGCTTTATACTGATAATATTTTTAAATTAATAAGGTACATATATGTTTGTTTTATGAAGGGTGAGCACCTTTCACTTTTATTTGTTGTCCTATATGATTTTTTTTTAATTTTATTAAACGTATTGTGTACATATTTCTGAAATGTTTAAGTGTGTTTTGTGTTTCCATCGGACAGAGCGTACGTATTAGTTGGTCAGTCACTCTATATTTTTATTTATTTTTTTCTTCTAATGTGCCACTCCTTTTTTCAGATTTTACTACTTGGAATAGAGTATTTTTGTCAAATTTTTTGGTGGGTATATACATTAGGTATGTAGAAATTAGTTTACTTACAAAGAAATGTATGTTTAGTAAACAACTATTGTAGCAAATCGATCTCAGCAATTCACCGTCGGTGTTTTCATAAATTGTTAGAAACAATGAAATATCTATGTTTGGGAGAATTTTTTTGCCTCAAGTAGGTATTTCTACATGAGGTTTGCTGGTTGACTCCTATCGCATTCATATGTAATGATTATCCACTTAAAAAAGGTCATCATCACCATCAATCACTCCCGTATACAATACATTCATGAGTTGGGTTGATCCAGATACAATTGCTGTCTCATCACTTTCTAACAGCTTTATATATTTTGCTAGTATGCATGCCTTAGCATGCTTCTATCGATAGTGACGTAAGAGTCCGAGATGTAGTAGTGTTACAATTAAAAATCTTTACTATTAGAATTTACCAGATCGCTCTTTTGAATTTTTGCAAAGTAGATACATATGTATGTATGTATTTAAGTGACCACAAAATCATAAAATTTCTTTGCTTACAAAATTGTATGACGTGAGGATTTTTTTTTTTTTTTGAAATTATTCATGCTTCGGCATGCTTTCATTTTTTTTCTGTAAATTTATTTAATACTCATACAGATATAAAGTAAGATCTGTTTGCAGTATGCATGCTTCAGCATGATTCTAGTTGAAGCGTATATTCACTCACTAAGTTTGCTTGATACTTATTCATACACATGTACATTCTTAAAGATTGGATATCAAAGTCCAAATTCCGTAGTTGATCTATATTTTCTAAAGATCTGATAGCTAAAGAAATAAATAGAGCGAAGATCTTCTATAATAATCCCATTTTCATATTGTAAAATTTTGCGTTCTAACGCTTTCGAAGGGAAAATGTACATACAACTTTATAAAAAGTGATAATATGATGTGCTGCTGAATATTGCACTATGTTATAGTAGTAGTAGGGACTCCCACTTCTGTGGCAATTAAAATTGTTAAATTGTTGCTGAAATTGTTAAATTTGGGTAATTAAAATTTGAAAATTTTAAAATTCTTGAAATTTGATACCTACGAGGGTGGTTCGATAAGTCCTTTAAATATTTTTCGAGGGTTGTTCAATAAGACTGTCTTTTTCCTAATGCCTACGGCATGCATGATAATTTTTCCTAATGCCTACGGCAATGCATGATATTTTTTTCAAATGCCGACGGCAAAACATGATTATTATTTTTTTCAAATGCCGACGGCAAAACATGATTATTATTTTCTAATGCTCCCAGTGTTGCCATACTGTAGAAATTTGTTATCGTAATACTATATCAGTAATATCAGAGAAAGACGGTTTGATGACTACTAGGTCATATGGTTTCATATGAATCATGGGAATGTGCTTGTGTGATTTCCTCACGCTAATAAATTTTTATAAAATAAAATAATTAAATAAATGAATAAAATAATTACATAAATTATTTTATTTGTTTATAAAACGTTCTCATGTATGTGAACCCCCTAATGCTTGTGTGTGGGGGGTCCAGCTTGTTTGTCGCTGGTAAGCTTATATTCTGTTTATTTGTTTAAGAAATATATTTGTATGTATGTGTGTATGATGTATGTATGTATGTATGTATGTATGTATGTATGTATGTATGTACGATCGAAAGAACTTGTGCGTGGAATATTTTGTGGCTGTGTAGAATACATTTATATTTTGCAACGTAATCATTTTCTTTGGCTGCGATTATTTTAAAGCAGCAAGTTTCAACTAACTACAGTCATAAGCAGAGAAACAAAAAGTAAAAATTTGCAAGTTAGCAAAAATGCTAACTTCTCCTCCTCCTTCCCACTTCCTTCTCTTTCCTTTATGTAGTTTGTTTTTGAAATAAGAAAACACTTGTAGATTTTTTATTTTTCTATACATTTATTGTTTAAAGTTTTTTAAAATTTTATAATAATACATACATTAATATTTTAAAGAGTGTAAAAATTCATTTAAAGCAAGATATTTCTTTTGTTAGTAAAATAGCATTTTTTAATGCGCAAACACCAAGTTTATGATAATTACAATAAAAATATTCTGGATACTTAATCTCCATTTGTTTAAAGTTGATACAGCCTATATCCTCAACGTTAAAAATTTTTCGGCATAAAATTTTTTACAACCATCGTCTTTTCTCTTCACCTTTTACATAAATTTTAGAACATCTTGCGTTGGCTTTTAAAAAATTGCAAACGCTTTCAAAAGAAACTGATCCAGCAGTCCAGCTGAGGTGATGATAGTTTTTCGTTAGCCACTTTGCTTCTCTTTGCTTTTTTATTGATAAGCATTTAAAATCAAAAGGTGGTTTTATAATGAAATTGTTATATTCATAATTGTTGAAAACAATCGCTAATTCTTTTGCGATGAAATCATTTGAATTACTTTTGAAACCTTGTACGTCTATAAAAATTGTGTTATTTTCCATATTACTCAATTTATAAGACTTTTCGAACTTGTCCTTTGATGGGTATATATTCTATTATACGATCATGAATAAGAATGCAGTAAGCTGATGTCTTTGCTGCAATATTAGTTGCTGTTTCAAATGCTATTTTTATATCAATCGGTCCATTATTGAGTGATTCATTCTGATGACTGACATCTACTACAATAATAGGAGCTTTTGTCTTAAACTCTGATGCAGATAGAAGCGGTTGAGATTCCCTCATATAGTAACTTTGTTGGAATCTTAGATACATATCATATAGAATTGCATATCGTTCATTTTTGAACTTTATGTTAAGATCATCATATGGATATGAGACTGAATTTAAATGTACTTTTAAATTAGTCAAATCACAATGAACAAACTTATTTTCTTGTTGAAAAGCAATCAATACAAAACGGGGGCGTTCTCTATTTGCAGCCAGTTTAACATTCCAAATATGGCTAGTACCTGTGTTTAATTGTGGATTAACATGACAATCCCAACTGCGAAATGCCATAGGTATAGAAGCACCATTGTTAATAATTTTTATCATATTCAATTTGCTAAAGTCGGATAATTGTACATGTGGGATTCTCCATGAGATGAGTGAAATTGTAAGTTTAGCTTTTTCAGTAGAAACACTCGAGCGTACAAGATCTTCATCATTCTTATTGCGCAAGAGTATCAATTCATGTTTTCCATTTAGTATAACTTTGTTGTAGTCTTCGGCGAATCCTAGAAGCATTTTTAGAGGTACATAAAAATTGAAAAATCCATTTTCAAGAGTGACATCGTCAATTTTGTTCCATCCAGCATTTTGCATCACATTGCTTTCTGTTGGTGACAGAGAAACCAAATTTTTTATAGTGCTTGTGGCTCCTAAATATCTTGTATGGTCAATTTCAATTCCATTGAGCTCATAGCGAATTTCATCAAATAGATATGCCACAAAGTTGTTTTTTAATAAAAAGTTCTCCGAAGAAGAAGAAGAAGAAGATTTGGCCTTATTATCATCGACAACAAATCCCTCTACATAAATGTAGCTCTCACTGGGTAGCACATACAAATCTTGATTTTGTATTGAAATTCTAATTTCATCATTATTGTTGTAAGATTGTAAGTATGGTACATATGTATCATAGTCCTTTTTGATTATATTCTTATCAGACAAGGGTTTATCTAAGACATCTATTATTGAACTCATTTTGTCTTCAATTTAAAATTCAAGGACTTTAGAAAATTTTTATTTGATGTTGTTAGAGCTTTTTGTTGAGCTGGTCGCTTTAATGTTGTTGTTGTTGTTCTTGGTGCTATATTTTTCAATGTATTTGTGTTGTATATTAGCATTATTTAGTTGGCCTTAAATGTATTCGTATTGTAATTTCCTCTCCTCGGAAATTAATTAAATCACCGTGTTGATCCGGTACGCGCAGCGCTAGTGAACTTATCTCTCTGGTGTTCACAGGTAAATAGATAAGATTTCTTGGAACCTCATCTATTTTATAGCCTGGAGGCACATTAATCGGAAATTCATGAAGTGTGTGCGATTTCGAGTTATTCATATATGTGTTCATAGCGATACTACTTTCAATTCGCAAGAGATTCACTTTAAAAATATTAACTGGAAGATCTGAATAATAATATTTGTTTGGTGTTAGGATTTTGCTATTGAATCCTAAAAGTTTTCCAATTGTATTGTCTTTATTAAAATATACAAGATCCTTGGAACTATTAACTTTAACTTGCATTGTATTGTTATTGGCTTCAATAAAAATCTTATTTGCTGGGCAGAGTCGTTTGTATTCCTCTTCTATAAAATCAACTATATTATTTAATTCGTAAGATCCAATTGGTATTTCAATTATATGTTCCCCTATATGAAACATATTGTTGTAGGTGTCTACATTTGGAATACTGTTGTATGAATGAAAATCAGTTAGAGCACACTCATATGCACCATGTAATTCAATAGGAGGAAAGTAACTAGCAGATAGTTCTGATGAGTTAGAGCTCAGAGTAAGTGTTATTGACATTATAACAGTCTGATTACAATTAAATAATGTTTAGTACACAGTATGGTTTATAAGTATGATTTACATATTTTATTTAAAACTTTTTCTCATTTTAAAATTAACATTAGTTTCTTAATATTAATGCTATTGTTGTTGTTGCAATTGATGTTGTTGTTGTTTCAAATTTAGTTTTTCTTCCAACTATAATATTTCATCTTTACTTATCCAAGAATTGTGTTGATTAGAAAATCCCAGCCATTTAACATATACCTCCTTCCCTTTAATTTTAAGAACCTTTTCAACTAGATATGTATTTGGAAATCTAGTTTTTTAAAGTTCCTCAGTATAGAAGCCACCTTTAATAGGATTGCCAAGATAGTCTTCTAATATGTATGTTGCAGGATTTGTATTTTGAACTCTTGTAATTGTGAAAATTTCTGTAGTCCAATTTGGAGTATAACCTTTTTCAAATGTGTGCTTATATTTGCTTATGCGAACATGATCTCCCACATTAAATTTCGACATTTTATACATTTTCAAATGACTGTATGCTGTATTTAGCAGCTTTTCCTCATTTGTTGAGTTGACTTTAATAGGAGCCATTTTAATGGTACGATGAACTTTTCTATTGTATGCATTGAGTAAATCTTTGTATATATCAATCCACTTATATGAACCATTATAACTAAATTCTTTCCACATCATTCCTTTCAATGTTCTATTAAATCGTTCTGCTATTGATGCTTTCATAATGCTATATGTTGAGTAGTGATTAATGTTGTATTTATGCATTAATCGTCCCAATTCAAAAATATCTTCCATTGCCTTGGTTGTTTCGAGTGCTGTTTTTGTTTTTAGCGGTACTGCCCTTGCAAATTTTGAGAATGTGTCAATTACAGTCAACAAAAATCGATAATTTCTATTTTCTTTAGAATAGTTCCACATTTCAACTAAATCAGCTTGCCAAAGATCATCTATTCCTTTCATTACAACTCTGCGACGCACAAATTGTTTTCGTGCTTGCTTATGGAGTTCATTTACTAAATTTCAATATGATTTTTAACGATGATGCGTATTGGAAGCATATTTTTGTATGGGGAGAGATAAGAATGTTTGTTCATTCACTTATGTAAAACTTACATCAGAATCACCAAACATTTAATAAGAGATCATCATAATGTAATTTTAATGTTTAAGTAAGGTGAGAAAAATATAAAGCATGTTGAAAGGATAAATATGGATTTTTGATTATAAGCAAAGATAGTGAATTAAATGATGATCGTTATAAAAAATAATTTTAATACATAAAAGTTTACTTTTTCGTATTTCATCTGACCTTAAACTCCATTTATATAAATGTTATAAATGGCTATCTACTTGTATACTAATAACTAAATCTTACTCAGATATCTTGATATGAAAATCTGAACAGCTCCTGATAGCCTGATCTGTTACCTGATAAGCTGATCTGAAAATCAGATCAGGTCCTGATAAGCTGATCTGAAAACCAGACCAGCTCCTGATAAGCTGATCTGAAAATCAGATCAGGTCCTGATAAGCTGATCTGATAACCAGACCAGCTCCTGATAAGCTGATCTGATAACCAGACCAGCTCCTGATAAGCTGATCTGATAACCAGACCAGCTCCTGATAAGCTGATCTGAAAACCAGACCTGCTCCTGATAAGCTGATCTGAAAACCAGACCAGCTCCTGAGAAGCTGAACTGATAACCAGACCAGCTCCTGATAAGCTGATCTGAAATCCAGACCAGCTCCTGATAAGCTGATCTGAAAACCAGACCAGCTCCTGATAAGCTGATCTGAAAACCAGACCAGCTCCTGATAACTTGATCTAGTAGCTGATACCTGTTATTTGCTGTTAGCGAACATGGATGAGAAAGATTTAAAGCATTTGGTGTTGACAAGAAATGTGATGAAGAAAAAGCTTCATAGTATAAAAACTGGTGAAATAGATACAAGTGAACAACTAAAAGATATATTTAAACCTATAACAGAAGAATTCAAAAATAGTTCTAAAAATATTAAAAGAATTCTTATGAAAGAGGAAAGTAAAATCAAGACAGAAGTTGAAAATATACAAGTTTAAAGCCTGAGAAACCTTCACTCAAGATATAGACAAGTACCCCAAAGAAACTAGCAGAAGAAACAATATTTGATAATACCATCTTATTTAATGATGCTAATACTGAAAATGATGATGACGATGATTTTTACTCATAGACTTCCAATTCTGAAGACATTTATACTGACTTATCAGTATTGGAAGGCAGAAATGAATTAGATATAAACTATTGTTGATAGTTACCTCAAACTGAATGAAGATAAAATACAAGACAAATTAATAATATAGCTTAAAGCATTAATATTTAAGAATATATTTAAATGCCAATTGAGGAACTATAACGTGAAATAAATTAAGAGAAAGAAGACAGTTATAAAATTGCAAAAGCAATTCTAAAAATTAAATAATTAAAAACAATTTGACGAGTTTACGATTAAATATACAGATTAGAAAATTAACTACATGTTAGTATATTAGTATAAATAGCTGAAAGTGCAACATGTAGATCACAACATTTTTGAAAAAATCTGTGAAACAACTCAATGTCTTTAAAAAGAAATTTAGTAAACGAACTCCATATTAAATCTCAACAATTGTTTGTGCTTGTAGAGATGCAATGAAAGGAATATATGAAGTTTTATGGAGCTAAGTTAGGTGAAATGGAGAACTATTCTACAGAAAATAGAAATTGTTGATTTTTGAAGACTGTAATTGACACATTCTCAAATATTAGTACAGCTGAAAATAAAAGCTGCACTCCAAAGACCAAGGGAATGGAAAATATTTTTGAAGTGGTACGGGTACCAAAAAACTTACAAACAGATGATTCAAAAGAATTTTTTAATAAATACTTTAGAAAACTCATACATAAATAGAAGATCAAACATTACTTAATATGAAAGCATCAATACTAGAATGATTTAATAGATCATTTAAAGGAATGATGTGAAAAGAATTAGCTTTAATGGTTCATATAAGTGGATTAGTATATATAAAGATTTAGTTAGTGTATAAAATAGAAAAATTCATCTCACCATTAACATGTTTACGATTAAACATTCCACAAATGAGAAAAAGCTGCTTAATGTAGTATAAAGTAATTTGAAGAATGAATGTTGAATTTAATAAATATAAAATTAAAACGAAAAATCTAGTTTTTGTAGGATTGATTAGGAAAGGTAATTAACTAAATGTAGTGGAATTCTCTAAACTTGATGGTCTGAATGAAATATTGGTAAAACTTCAGTGTTTAAAATGAACTATAACATAGTGTAATATTCAGCAGCACATCATGTTATCACATTTTATAAAGTTGTACGTACATTTTCCCATCGAAAGCGCTAGCACGCAAAATTTTACAATATGAAAATCGGATTATTATTATAGAAGATCTTCACTCTATTTATTTCTTTAGCTATCAGATCTTTAGAAAATATAGATAAACTACGGAAATTGGGCTTTGATATCCAATCTTTAAGAATGTACATGTGTATAAACAAGTATCAAACAAACTTAGTGAATAAATATAGGCTTCAACTAGAATCATGCTGAAGCATGCATAAATTTTAAAATGTACAGTAAACATATCTTACTTTATATCTGTATGAGAATTAAATAAATTTATAGAAAAAAATAAAAAATGAAAGCATGCCGAAGCATGTATAATTTAAAAAAAAAAATCCTCACGTCATACAATTTTGTAAGCAAAGAAATTTTATGATTTTGTGGTCAATGAAATACATACATATGTATCTACTTTGTAAAAATTCAAAGGAGCGAACTGGTAAATTCTAATAGTAAAGATTTTTAATTGTATCACTCTACATCTCGGACTCTTACGTCATTATCCATAGAAGCATGCTAAGGCATGCATACTAGCAAAATATATAAAGCTATTAGAAGGTGATGAGACAGCAATTGTATCGGGATCAACTCAACTCATGAATGTATTGTATACGGAGATGATTGATGGTGATGATGACCTTTTTTAAGTGAATAATCATTACATATAAATGCGACAGTGGTTGACCCCTCAAACCTCATGTTGAAATACTTGAGGGGAAAAATTCTCTCAAAACATAGATATTTCATTGTTTCTAACACTTTATGGAAACACCAATGGTGAATTGCTGGTAGAGGTAACTGAGTTATTTGAGATCGATTTGATACAATAGTTGTTTATTAAACATGCATTTCTTTGTATGTAAACTAATTTCTACATACGTAATGTATATACCCAGCAAAAAATTATACAAAAATTCTCTATTCCAAGTAGTAAAATCTGAAAAAAGGAGTGGCACATTAGAAGAAAAAAAAATAAATAAAAATAGAGACTGACTGACCAACTAATACGTACACTCTCTCCGATGGGCACACAAAACACACTTAAACATTTCATATATATATATTCAATGCGGTGAACTTTAATAAAATGAAAAAAAAAATCATATAGAACATTAAATAAAAGCCATAGGTGCTCACCCTTCATAAAACAAACATATGTATATGTACCTTATTAATGTAAACATATTATCAGTATAAAGCAACAGAAATTTCGTCATACAAAAGTCATCTTGTATCCTAGAGGAGCCGTCGATAGGGTATACCTAAATTATATGAAAACGAGTTCGTTTTCTGTTGATCGCTATTCAAGAAGAAAATATGTTTGTTTATTATGATTTAACTAATTTAAAAGTACATTTAAATTCAATATCATATCCGTACTTCTTAACATAAAAATTAAAAATAAATGTTATCCAATTCTATATTATACTATGTATCAAAAATTCCTAAAAAGCTGTTATATGAAAGAATCTCCAGCGCTTCTAACTGCATCAGAGTTTAAGAAATAAGCTCCTTTTATTCAATTGAATAAAATTTTAATTTCAAGCAATAAGCAAATACATCAGCTTACTGCATTCTTATTCATAATCGTATAATAGAATATATAACCACTAAAGGACAAAGTCTTAAAGTCTTATAAATTAAGAAATATAGAAAATAACATAATTTTTATAAACGCGTAAAGTTTCAAAAGTAATTCAAACGATTTCATCGCAAAAAACAAACAAAAAGTAGCGATTGTTTTCAACAATTATGAAAATAATAATTACAATATAAAACTCCCTTTTGATTTCCAATGTTTATCAATAAAAAATAAAAAAGAAGTAAGTTAACTAACAACAAAAAAACTATCAGTACCTAAGCTGGAGTGCCGGATCAGTTTCATTTAAAAATGTTTATACATTTTTAAAAAGCAAAGCAAGCTTTCCAAAATAACTGTAGAAGGCTATAGCT
Organism: Tachina grossa; assembly: GCA_949987645.1. Taxonomy (NCBI): domain Eukaryota; kingdom Metazoa; phylum Arthropoda; class Insecta; order Diptera; family Tachinidae; genus Tachina; species Tachina grossa. The sequence goes on along the minus strand of OX465279.1, from coordinate 15,765,650 downwards.
AGAAAAAATTTTATACCCTAAAAATGTCAAACGTTGACTAACTAACATTACATCAACTTTAAAAAAATGTAAATTAAGTATAAGAAATATTTCTATTATATTTAGTTACTAATACTATAGAGTATGTAAGTACATATCTTCAGGAATTCAGTTTTACTTAAAACAGAAAATCCTCACAAACTTTTAAGTAAACGCATATAAAAAATAAAATGTTTTTAATTTCACCAACAACAGACATCACATGACAAAAAATAAAATAAAAAATGTATTCAAAGATTGAGTTAAACACTTATTTGTATGTACATATATATGTACATACATACATACATACATACATACATACATAAAATCAATTTGTAGATATGTATGTATACATATCAAATTTCTTATCAATGCTTAAGTATTTATTAGATCTACATCATGAAAATATATGAAGCGTCGTTTAGTGAAAGCACAATGCAAATATAAACAATCCATACACTCAGGGAAAATCTGCAGCTTAAAAATAAGAATTCGTCACATTAGTTCAATAATTTTTAGTATAATAGAAAATGTATATTGAGATATCTACAAACTAATGAGTTTAATAAATGAATACTGTAAATTATTATTTTGTCCATATTGAAGTAAGAAATTTTAATATGACTAAACCTTTGTTAATGGTTCTTATTAATTCAGCATGGTTTTTACTGATTTCAAGTTGGTTTTTCTCTGTGTGCAGAAAACTCTTTCAGTCAAAGAAGACGGATGTAGTTAAATAAAAAAAATCTGTAATATAAACAAATTTCACACAGACAGACTTTAACGCGAGACAAATTTAAGCATGAGAAAATATAAAGCAATCGTAAGTATAAAAACATACTAGGAATAGGGAAGTCCAGATATATGATAGTATTTTATAGTACCAAATGTCGATATTGAAAACAATTTATTTCTACCTACATATAAATACCACCTCAAATACACACACATAGCAGAATTCATATAAGAAATATCCAAGAAAATTTCAACAACACCCCACCTTTTGCAAATCATGACGAGCCTTAAATTCTCCCTCAGATATACATACACAAATTCCCATGATCATACATACAATATATAAGATTAATCTCCACAACACAACACTCTCACCTACCTAAAATTACAGATAGTCTTAAACTTCTACAGACGTCTATACACATAGATTCTCACGGCTACATATTACAAGAACACCTCGCCCCTAATAAATCACAATCATCTTAAATTCTTACAAAAATACATACATACATACATACACATAACCAATTTACCTCCAGAACATCCTCACCTACCTCAAATCACGATCAGCCTTAAACTACTATAGACAGACACATCCGCAAATCCCCATGGATACATATTACGTCAACAACCCTGCCCACCCAAATCATGGTCAGCCTTAAACTCCTACCGACACACAAACACACAGATTCCCCCGGTTGCATATTACTAGAACACCTCACCCCTCATAAATCACAATCAGCCTTAAGCTCCTACAGAAATACACACATTGAAATTTCTACAAACATACACACACACACACACACATACACACGCAATCGATCTACCATAACTACACCCCGCCCCTTCCAATCAAACCCTCACCTAAATTCTCACAGACAGACAGACACATCCGCAAATTCCTATGGTTACATATTACGGCAACAACGTCGCCCACTCAAATCACGGTCAGCTTTAACTTCCCATGGTCATACACATAACCCATTTACTTCAACAACATCCTCACCCACCTCAAATCACGATCAGTCTTAAACTACTATAGACAGACACACCCACAAATCTCCATGGCTACATATAACGTCAACAATCCTGCCCACTCAAATCACGGTCAGCCTTAAATTCCCACAGTCTAGCAACACCTAGGGAGCAATAGAAAAAATAACTTTCACGTTTTCCCGTCGTCATTAGGAAAAATCATTTTCCCGTCGGCATTTGGAAAAACAATATTCATGTATTGCTCGGCATTAGGAAAAATTATCATGCATTGCCGTAGGCATTAGGAAAAATTAATAATCACTATTTCACCATTGGTATTAGGAAAATTCATTTTCATGATTTTCCTCGTCTGTATATACACACATAAAAACCGCCAAACTATGAACCGCCTTAATACATTCACACAAAATATTCCACACACAAACATCCACGGTCAGGCAGACCGACAGACGGACAGACAGACAGACAGATAGACATACACTTAATGTAAACAAAACCTCCTAATGTAAACAAAAAACTCATAATGTAAACAAAAAACTCCTTATGTAAACAGAAAAACACAAATTTCCAAGAATTTAACAATTTCCAAATTTTAATTACCCAAATTTAACAATTTCAGCCACAATTTAACAATTTTAATTTTCGTCGAAAGCCCAATTCACTACTAATGCGGTGTGCAAATTTTGGTAAAGTTTGGATGAAGTAAAAATTTAAAAAAAAAAATTTGTTTGCAAATAACGTGAAAATTACATGTAACAAGTAAAAAAACGTGAAAATAACAGGTCCAAAATGAGCTGATATTTTTAGTATACGACTAAATTGACGTCGTTTAGCGGTATGCAAATTTTGGAAAAGTTTGGGTGAAGTGAAAATTTTGAAAAAAAAAATTGTTTTCAAATAACGTGAAAATTACAAGTACCAAGTCAAAAAATATGAAAATAACAGGTCGCCAAAATGAGCTGATATTTTTAGTATACGACTAAATTGACGTCGTTTAACCGTGAGCAAATTTTGGTAAAGTTTGGATGAAGTGAAAATTTTTAAAAAAAAATTTGTTTGCAAATAACGTGAAAATTACATGTACCAAGTCAAAAAACATGAAAATAACAGGTCGCCAAAATGAGCTGATATTTTTAGTATACAACTTAATTGACGTCGCTTAGCGGTTTGCAAATTTTGGTAAAGTTTGTATGAAGTGAAAATTTAAAAAAAAAATTTGTTTGCAAATAACGTGAAAATTACATGTACCAAGTCAAAAAACATGAAAATAACAGGTCGCCAAAATAAGCTGATATTTTTAGTATAGGACTACATTGACGTCGTTTAGGGGTGTGCAAATTTTGGTAAAGTTTGGATGAAGTGAAAATTTTGAAAACAAAATTTGTTTGCAAATAACGTGAAAATTACATGTACCAAGTCAGAAAACATAAAAATAACAGGTCGCCAAAACAAGCTGATATTTTTAGTGTACGACTAAATTGACGTCGTTTAGCAGTGTGCAAATTTTGGTACAGTTTGGATAAAGTGAAAATTTTGAAAAATAATATGTTTGCAAATAACGTGAAAATTACATGTACCAAGTCAAAAAACATGAAAATAACAGGTCGCCAAAATGAGCTGATATTTTTAGTATACGACTAAATTGGCATAGTTAAGCGCTGTGCAAATTTTGGTAAAGTTTGGATAAAGTGAAGATTTTGAAAAAAATATTTGTTTGCAAATAACGTGAAAATTACAAGTACCAAGTCAAAAAACATGAAAATAACAGGTCGCCAAAATGAGCTGATATTTTTAGTATACGACTAAATTGACGTCGTTTAGCGGTGTGCAAATTTTGGTAAAGTTTGGATGAAGTGAAAATTTTGAAAAAAAAAAATTTGTTTGCAAATAACGTGAAAATTACATGTACCAAGTCAAAAAACATGAAAATAACAGGTCGCCAAAATGAGCTGATATTTTTAGTATACGACTAAATTGACGTCGTTAGCGGTATGCAAATTTTGGTAAAATTTGGATGAAGTGAAAATTTTGAAAAAAAAAAAATTTGTTTGCAAATAACGTGAAAATTACATGTACCAAGTCAGAAAACATGAAAATAACAGGTCGCCAAAACAAGCTGATATTTTTAGTATACGACTAAATTCGCGTAGTTTAGCGGTGTGCAAATTTTGGTAAAGTTTGGATGAAGTGAAAATTTTGAAAAAAAAAAATTGTTTGCAAATAACGTGAAAATTACATGTACCAAGTCAAAAAACATGAAAATAACAGGTCGCCAAAATGAGCTGATATTTTTAGTATACAACTTAATTGACGTCGCCTAGCGGTTTGCAAATTTTGGTAAAGTTTGGATGAAGTGAAAATATAAAAAAAAAAATTTTTTGGCAAATAACGTGAAAATTACATGTACCAAGTGAAAAAACATGAAAATAACAGGTCGCCAAAATGAGCTGATATTTTTAGTATAGGACTAAATTGACGTTGTTTAGCGGTTTGCAAATTTTGGTAAAGTTTGGATGAAGCGAAAATTAAAAAAAAATTTGTTTGCAAATAACGTTAAAATTACAAGTACCAAGTCAAAAAACATGACAATAACAGGTCGCTAAAATAAGCTGATATTTTTAGTATACGACTACATTGACGTCGTTTAGGGGTGTGCAAATTTTATTATAGTTTGGATGAAGTGAAAGTTTTGAAAAAAAAAATTTGTTTGCAAATAACGTGAAAATTACATGTACCAAGTCAGAAAACATGAAAATAACAGGTCGCCAAAATAAGCTGATATTTTTAGTATACGACTAAATTGACGTCGCTTAGCAGTGTGTAAATTTTGGTACAGTTTGGATAAAGTGAAAATTTTGAAAAATAATATGTTGCAAATAACGTGAAAATTACATGTACCAAGTAAAAAAACATGAAAATAACAGGTCGCCAAAATGAGCTGATATTTTTATTATACGACTTAATTGGCATAGTTAAGCGCTGTGCAAATTTTGGTAAAGTTTGGATGAAGTGAAAATTTTGAAAAAAATATTTGTTTGCAAATAACGTGAAAATTACAAGTATCAAGTCAATAAACATGAAAATAACAGGTCGCCAAAATGTGCTGATATTTTTAGTATACGACTAAATTGACGTCGTTTAGCGGTGTGCAAATTTTGGTAAAGTTTGGATGAAGTGAAAATTTTGAAAAAAAAAAATTTGTTTGCAATTAACGTGAAAATTACATGAACGAAGTCAAAAAACATGAAAATAACAGGTCGCCAAAATGAGCTGATATTTTTAGTATACGACTAAATTGACGTCGTTTAGCGGTGTGCAAATTTTGGTAAAGTTTGGATGAAGTGAAAATTTTGAAAAAAAAATTTGTTTGCAAATAACGTGAAAATTACAAGTCCCAAGTCAAAAAACATGAAAATAACAGGTCGCCAAAATGAGCTGATATTTTTAGTATACGACTAAATTGACGTCGTTTAGCGGTATGCAAATTTTGGTAAAGTTTGGATGAAGTGAAAATTTTGAAAAAAAAAATTTGTTTGCAAATAACGAAAAAAATTACATGTACCAAGTCAGAAAACATGAAAATAACAGGTCGCCAAAATGAGCTGATATTTTTAGTATACGACTAAATTGACGTCGTTTAGCGGTGTGCAAATTTTGGTAAAGTTTAAATGAAGTGAAAATTTTGAAAAAAAAATTTGTTTGCAAATAACGTGAAAATTACATGTACCAAGTCAAAAAACATGAAAATAACAGGTCACCAAAATGAGCTGATATTTTTAGTATACGACTTAATTGACGTCGTTAAGCGGTGTGCAAATTTTGGTAAAGTTTGGATGAAGTGAAAATTTTGAAAAAAAAAATTTGTTTGCAAATAACGTGAAAATTACAAGTACCAAGTTAAAAAACCCGAAAATAACAGGTACCCAAAATGAGCTGATATTTTTAGTACACGTCAAAATTGACGTCGTTTAGCGGTGTACAAATTTTGGTAAAGTTTGGATGAAGTAAAAATTTTGAAAAAAAAAAATTTGTTTGCAAATAACGTGAAAATTACAAGTACCAAGTCAAAAAACATGAAAATAACAGGTCGCCAAAATAAGCTGATATTTTTAGTATACGACTAAATTGGCGTAGTTTAGCGGTGTGCTAATTTTGGTAAAGTTTAGATGAAGTGAAAATTTTGAAAAAAAAATTTGTTGGCAAATAACGTGAAAATTACATGTACCAAGTCAAAAAACATGAAAATAACAGGTCGCCAAAATGAGCTGATATTTTTAGTATACGACTAAATTGACGTCGTTTAGCGGTGTGCAAATTTTGGTACAGTTTGGATAAATTTTAAATTTTGAAAAAAAAATTTGTTTGCAAATAACGTGAAAATTACATGTACCAAGTCAAAAAACATGAAAATTTCAGGTCGCCAAAATGAGCTGATATTTTTAGTATAAGACTTAATTGACGTCGTTTAGCGCTGTGCAAATTTTGATAAAGTTTGGATGAAGTGAAAATTTTGAAAAAAATATTTGTTTGCAAATAACGTGAAAATTACAAGTACCAAGTCAAAAAACATGAAAATAACAGGTCGCCAAAATGAGCTGATATTTTTAGTATACGACTAAATTGACGTCGTTTAGCGGTGTGCAAATTTTGGTAAAGTTTAAATGAAGTGAAAATTTTGAAAAAAAAAATTTGTTTGCAAATAACGTGAAAATTACATGTACCAAGTCAAAAAACATGAAAATAACAGGTCGCCAAAATGAGCTGATATTTTTAGTATACGACTAAATTGACGTCGTTTAGCGGTGTACAAATTTTGGTAAAGTTTGGATGAAGTGAAAATTTTGAAAAAAAAAATTTGTTTGCAAATAACGTGAAAATTACAAGTACCAAGTCAAAAAACATGAAAATAACAGGTCGCCAAAATAAGCTGATATTTTTAGTATACGTTTAAATGGACGTCGTTTAGCGGTGTGCAAATTTTGATAAAGTTTGGATGAAGTGAAAATTTAAAAAAAAATTTGTTTGCAAATAACGTGAAAATTACATGTAACAAGTCAAAAAACATGAAATTAACAGGTCGCCAAAATGAGCTGATATTTTTAGTATACGACTAAATTGACGTCGTTAAGCGGTACGCAAATTTTGGAAAAGATTGGATGAAGTGAAAATTTAAAAAAAAAAAATTTGTTTTCAAATAACGTGAAAATTACAAGTACCAAGTCAAAAAATATGAAAATAACAGGTCGCCAAAATGAGCTGATATTTTTAGTATACGACTAAATTGACGTCGTTTAGCGGTGAGCAAATTTTGGTAAAGTTTGGATGAAGTGAAAATTTTGAAAAAAAAAATTTGTTTGCAAATAACGTGAAAATTACATGTACCAAGTCAAAAAACATGAAAATAACAGGTCGCCAAAATGAGCTGATATTTTTAGTATACGACTAAATTCGCGTAGTTTAGCGGTGTGCAAATTTTGGTAAAGTTTGGATGAAGTGAAAATTTTGAAAAAAAAATTGTTTGCAAATAATGTGAAAATTACATGTACCAAGTCAAAAAACATGAAAATAACAGGTCGCCAAAATGAGCAAATTTTTTTAGTATACGACTAAATTGACGTCGTTTAGCGGTATGCAAATTTTGGTAAAGTTTGGATGAAGTGAAAATTTAAAAAAAAAAATTTGTTTGCAAATAACGTGAAAATTACATGTAACAAGTCAAAAAACATGAAAATAACAGGTCGCCAAAATGAGCTGATATTTTTAGTATATGACTAAATTGACGTCGTTAAGCGGTACGCAAATTTTGGAAAAGTTTGGGTGAAGTGAAAATTTTGAAAAAAAAAATTTGTTTTCAAATAACGTGAAAATTACAAGTACCAAGTCAAAAAATATGAAAATAACAGGTCGCCAAAATGAGCTGATATTTTTAGTATACGACTAAATTGACGTCGTTTAGCGGTGAGCAAATTTTGGTAAAGTTTGGATGAAGTGAAAATTTTGAAAAAAAAATTTGTTTGCAAATAACGTGAAAATTACATGTACCAAGTCAAAAAACATGAAAATAACAGGTCGCCAAAATGAGCTGATATTTTTAGTATACGACTAAATTCGCGTAGTTTAGCGGTGTGCAAATTTTGGTAAAGTTTGGATGAAGTGAAAATTTTGAAAAAAAAAAATTGTTTGCAAATAACGTGCAAATTACATGTACCAAGTCAAAAAACATGAAAATAACAGGTCGCCAAAATGAGCTGATATTTTTAGTATACAACTTAATTGACGTCGCCTAGCGGTTTGCAAATTTTGGTAAAGTTTGGATGAAGTGAAAATTTAAAAAAAAAATTTTTTTGCAAATAACGTGAAAATTACATGTACCAAGTGAAAAAACATGAAAATAACAGGTCGCCAAAATGAGCTGATATTTTTAGTATAGGACTAAATTGACGTTGTTTAGCGGTGTGCAAATTTTGGTAAAGTTTGGATGAAGCGAAAATTAAAAAAAAAAATTTGTTTGCAAATAACGTTAAAATTACAAGTACCAAGTCAAAAAACATGACAATAACAGGTCGCTAAAATAAGCTGATATTTTTAGTATACGACTACATTGACGTCGTTTAGGGGTGTGCAAATTTTATTATAGTTTGGATGAAGTGAAAGTTTTGAAAAAACAAAATTTGTTTGCAAATAACGTGAAAATTACATGTACCAAGTCAGAAAACATGAAAATAACAGGTCGCCAAAATAAGCTGATATTTTTAGTATACGACTAAATTGACGTCGTTTAGCAGTGTGTAAATTTTGGTACAGTTTGGATAAAGTGAAAATTTTGAAAAATAATATGTTGCAAATAACGTGAAAATTACATGTACCAAGTAAAAAAACATGAAAATAACAGGTCGCCAAAATGAGCTGATATTTTTATTATACGACTAATATGGCATAGTTAAGCGCTGTGCAAATTTTGGTAAAGTTTGGATGAAGTGAAAATTTTGAAAAAAATATTTGTTTGCAAATAACGTGAAAATTACAAGTATCAAGTCAATAAACATGAAAATAACAGGTCGCCAAAATGAGCTGATATTTTTAGTATACGACTAAATTGACGTCGTTTAGCGGTGTGCAAGTTTTGGTAAAGTTTGGATGAAGTGAAAATTTTGAAAAAAAAAAATTTGTTTGCAATTAACGTGAAAATTACATGTACCAAGTCAAAAAACATGAAAATAACAGGTCGCCAAAATGAGCTGATATTTTTAGTATACGACTAAATTGACGTCGTTTAGCGGTGTGCAAATTTTGGTAAAGTTTGGATGAAGTGAAAATTTTGAAAAAAAAATTTGTTTGCAAATAACGTGAAAATTACAAGTCCCAAGTCAAAAAACATGAAAATAACAGGTCGCCAAAATGAGCTGATATTTTTAGTATACGACTAAATTGACGTCGTTTAGCGGTATGCAAATTTTGGTAAAGTTTGGATGAAGTGAAAATTTTGAAAAAAAAAAAATTTGTTTGCAAATAACGAAAAAAATTACATGTACCAAGTCAGAAAACATGAAAATAACAGGTTGCCAAAATGAGCTGATATTTTTAGTATACGACTAAATTGACGTCGTTTAGCGGTGTGCAAATTTTGGTAAAGTTTAAATGAAGTGAAAATTTTGAAAAAAAAATTTGTTTGCAAATAACGTGAAAATTACATGTACCAAGTCAAAAAACATGAAAATAACAGGTCACCAAATTGAGCTGATATTTTTAGTATACGACTTAATTGACGTCGTTAAGCGGTGTGCAAATTTTGGTAAAGTTTGGATGAAGTGAAAATTTTGAAAAAAAAATTTGTTTGCAAATAACGTGAAAATTACAAGTACCAAGTTAAAAAACCCGAAAATAACAGGTACCCAAAATGAGCTGATATTTTTAGTACACGTCAAAATTGACGTCGTTAAGCGGTGTACAAATTTTGGTAAAGTTTGGATGAAGTGAAAATTTTGAAAAAAAAAAATCTTGTTTGCAAATAACGTGAAAATTACAAGTACCAAGTCAAAAAACATGAAAATAACAGGTCGCCAAAATAAGCTGATATTTTTAGTATACGACTAAATTGGCGTAGTTTAGCGGTGTGCTAATTTTGGTAAAGTTTAGATGAAGTGAAAATTTTGAAAAAAAAATTTGTTGGCAAATAACGTGAAAATTACATGTACCAAGTCAAAAAACATGAAAATAACAGGTCGCCAAAATGAGCTGATATTTTTAGTATACGACTAAATTGACGTCGTTTAGCGGTGTGCAAATTTTGGTACAGTTTGGATAAATTTAAAATTTTGAAAAAAAAATTTGTTTGCAAATAACGTGAAAATTACATGTACCAAGTCAAAAAACATGAAAATAACAGGTCGCCAAAATGAGCTGATATTTTTAGTATAAGACTTAATTGACGTCGTTTAGCGCTTTGCAAATTTTGATAAAGTTTGGATGAAGTGAAAATTTTGAAAAAAATATTTGTTTGCAAATAACGTGAAAATTACAAGTACCAAGTCAAAAAACATGAAAATAACAGGTCGCCAAAATGAGCTGATATTTTTAGTATACGACTAAATTGACGTCGTTTAGCGGTGTGCAAGTTTTGGTAAAGTTTAAATGAAGTGAAAATTTTGAAAAAAAAAATTTGTTTGCAAATAACGTGAAAATTACATGTACCAAGTCAAAAAACATGAAAATAACAGGTCGCCAAAATGAGCTGATATTTTTAGTATACGACTAAATTGACGTCGTTTAGCGGTGTACAAATTTTGGTAAAGTTTGGATGAAGTGAAAATTTTGAAAAAAAAAATTTGTTTGCAAATAACGTGAAAATTACAAGTACCAAGTCAAAAAACATGAAAATAACAGGTCGCCAAAATAAGCTGATATTTTTAGTATACGTTTAAATGGACGTCGTTTAGCGGTGTGCAAATTTTGGTAAAGTTTGGATGAAGTGAAAATTTAAAAAAAAAATTTGTTTGCAAATAACGTGAAAATTACATGTAACAAGTCAAAAAACATGAAAATAACAGGTCGCCAAAATGAGCTGATATTTTTAGTATACGACTAAATTGACGTCGTTAAGCGGTACGCAAATTTTGGAAAAGTTTGGATGAAGTGAAAATTTTGAAAAAAAAATTTGTTTTCAAATAACGTGAAAATTACAAGTACCAAGTCAAAAAATATGAAAATAACAGGTCGCCAAAATGAGCTGATATTTTTAGTATACGACTAAATTGACGTCGTTTAGCGGTGAGCAAATTTTGGTAAAGTTTGGATGAAGTGAAAATTTTGAAAAAAAAAATTTGTTTGCAAATAACGTGAAAATTACATGTACCAAGTCAAAAAACATGAAAATAACAGGTCGCCAAAATGAGCTGATATTTTTAGTATACGACTAAATTCGCGTAGTTTAGCGGTGTGCAAATTTTGGTAAAGTTTGGATGAAGTGAAAATTTTGAAAAAAAAAATTGTTTGCAAATAATGTGAAAATTACATGTACCAAGTCAAAAAACATGAAAATAACAGGTCGCCAAAATGAGCTGATATTTTTAATATACGACTAAATTGACGTTGTTTAGCGGTGTGCAAATTTTGGTAAAGTTTGGATGAAGCGAAAATTAAAAAAAAAATTGTTTGCAAATAACGTTAAAATTACAAGTACCAAGTCAAAAAACATGACAATAACAGGTCGCCAAAATAAGCTGATATTTTTAGTATACGACTACATTGACGTCGTTTAGGGGTGTTCAAATTTTATTATAGTTTGGATGAAGTGAAAATTTTGAAAAAAAAATTTGTTTGCAAATAACGTGAAAATTACATGTACCAAGTCAGAAAACATGAAAATAACAGGTCGCCAAAATAAGCTGATATTTTTAGTATACGACTAAATTGACGTCATTTAGCAGTGTGTAAATTTTGGTACAGTTTGGATAAAGTGAAAATTTTGAAAAATAATATGTTGCAAATAACGTGAAAATTACATGTACCAAGTAAAAAAACATGAAAATAACAGGTCGCGAAAATGAGCTGATATTTTTATTATACGACTAAATTGGCATAGTTAAGCGCTGTGCAAATTTTGGTAAAGTTTGGATGAAGTGAAAATTTTGAAAAAAATATTTGTTTGCAAATAACGTGAAAATTACAAGTATCAAGTCAATAAACATGAAAATAACAGGTTGCCAAAATGAGCTGATATTTTTAGTATACGACTAAATTGACGTCGTTTAGCGGTGTGCAAATTTTGGTAAAGTTTGGATGAAGTGAAAATTTTGAAAAAAAAAATTTGTTTGCAATTAACGTGAAAATTACATGTACCAAGTCAAAAAACATGAAAATAACAGGTCGCCAAAATGAGCTGATATTTTTAGTATACGACTAAATTGACGTCGTTTAGCGGTGTGCAAATTTTGGTAAAGTTTGGATGAAGTGAAAATTTTGAAAAAAAAAAATTTGTTTGCAAATAACGTGAAAATTACATGTACCAAGTCAGAAAACATGAAAATAACAGGTCGCCAAAATGAGCTGATATTTTTAGTATACGACTAAATTGACGTCGTTTAGCGGTGTGCAAATTTTGGTACAGTTTGGATAAATTTAAAATTTAAAAAAAAAAATTTGTTTGCAAATAACGTGAAAATTACATGTACCAAGTCAAAAAACATGAAAATAACAGGTCGCCAAAATGAGCTGATATTTTTAGTATACGACTAAATTCGCGAAGTTTAGCGGTGTGCAAATTTTGGTAAAGTTTGGATGAAGTGAAAATTTTGAAAAAAAAAATTGTTTGCAAATAATGTGAAAATTACATGTACCAAGTCAAAAAACATGAAAATAACAGGTCGCCAAAATGAGCTGATATTTTTAGTATACAACTTAATTGACGTCGCTTAGCGGTTTGCAAATTTTGGTAAAGTTTGGATGAAGTGAAAATTTTGAAAAAAATATTTGTTTGCAAATAACGTGAAAATTACAAGTATCAAGTCAATAAACATGAAAATAACAGGTTGCCAAAATGAGCTGATATTTTTAGTATACGACTAAATTGACGTCGTTTAGCGGTGTGCAAATTTTGGTAAAGTTTGGATGAAGTGAAAATTTTGAAAAAAAAAAATTTGTTTGCAATTAACGTGAAAATTACATGTACCAAGTCAAAAAACATGAAAATAACAGGTCGCCAAAATGAGCTGATATTTTTAGTATACGACTAAATTGACGTCGTTTAGCGGTGTGCAAATTTTGGTAAAGTTTGGATGAAGTGAAAATTTTGAAAAAAAAAATTTGTTTGCAAATAACGTGAAAATTACATGTACCAAGTCAGAAAACATGAAAATAACAGGTCGCCAAAATGAGCTGATATTTTTAGTATACGACTTAATTGACGTCGTTTAGCGGTGTGCTAATTTTGGTAAAGTTTGGATGAAGTGAAAATTTAAAAAAAAAATTTTTTTGCAAATAACGTGAAAATTACATGTACCAAGTGAAAAAACATGAAAATAACAGGTCGCCAAAATGAGCTGATATTTTTAATATACGACTAAATTGACGTTGTTTAGCCGTGTGCAAATTTTGGTAAAGTTTGGATGAAGCGAAAATTAAAAAAAAAAATTGTTTGCAAATAACGTTAAAATTACAAGTACCAAGTCAAAAAACATGACAATAACAGGTCGCCAAAATAAGCTGATATTTTTAGTATACGACTACATTGACGTCGTTTAGGGGTGTGCAAATTTTATTATAGTTTGGATGAAGTGAAAATTTTGAAAAAAAAAATTTGTTTGCAAATAACGTGAAAATTACAAGTACCAAGTCAAAAAACATGAAAAAAACAGGTCGCCAAAATGATCTGATATTTTTAGTATACGACTAAATTGGCGTAGTTTAGCGGCTTGCAAATTTTGGTAAGGTTTGGATGAAGTGAAAATTTTGAAAAAAAAATTTGTTTGCAAATAACGTGAAAATTACAAGTACCAAGTCAAAAAACATGAAAATAACAGGTCGCCAAAATGAGCTGATATTTTTAGTATAGGACTAAATTGACGTCGTTTAGCGGTATGCAAATTTTTGGTAAAGTTTGGATGAAGTGAAAATTTTGAAAAAAAATTTGTTTGCAAATAACGTGAAAATTACATGTACCAAGTCAAAAATCATGAAAATAACAGGTCGCCAAAATGAGCTGATATTTTTAGTATAGAACTAAATTGACGTCGTTTAGCGGTATGCAAATTTTGGTAAAGTTTGGATGAAGTGAAAATTTTGAAAAAAAAAATTTGTTTGCAAATAACGTGAAAATTACATGTACCAAGTCCAAAAACATGAAAATAACAGGTCGCCAAAATGAGCTGATATTTTTAGTATACGACTTAATTGGCGTAGTTAAGCGGTGTGCAAATTTTGGTAAAGTTTGGATGATGTAAAAGTTTTGAAAAAAAAAATTTGTTTGCAAATAACGTGAAAATTACAAGTACCAAGTCAAAAAACATGAAAATAACAGGTCGCCAAAATGAGCTGATATTTTTAGTATACGACTAAATTAACGTCGTTTAGCGGTATGCACATTTTGGTAAAGTTTGGATGAAGTAAAAATTTTGAAAAAAAAATTTGTTTGCAAATAACGTGAAAATTACATGTACCAAGTCAAAAAACATGAAAATAACAGGTCGCCAAAATGAGCTGATATTTTTAATATACCACTAAATTGAAGTCGTTTAGCGGTGTGCAAATTTTGGTACAGTTTGGATAAAGTGAAAATTTTGAAAAAAAATTTGTTTGCAAAGTCAGAAAACATGAATATAACAGGTCGACAAAATAAGCTGATATTTTTAGTAAACGACTAAATTGACGTCGTTTAGCGGTGTGCAAATTTTGGTACAGTTTGGATAAAGTGAAAATTTTGAAAAAAAATTTGTTTGCAAATAACGTGAAAATTACATGTACAAGTCAAAAAACATGAAAATAACAGGTCGCCAAAATGAGGTGATATTTTTAGTATACGACTAAATTGAAGTCGTTTAGCGGTGTTCAAATTTTGGTACAGTTTGGATAAAGTGATAATTTTGAAAAAAAAATTTGTTTGCAAATAACGTGAAAATTACAAGTACCAAGTCAAAAAACATGAAAATAACAGGTCGCCAAAATAAGCTGATATTTTTAGTTACGACTAAATTGGCGTAGTTTGACGGTTTGCAAATTTTGGTAAAGTTTGGATGAAGTGAAAATTTTGAAAAAAAATTTGTTTGCAAATAACGTGAAAATTACATGTACCAAGTCAAAAAACATGGAAATAACAGGTCGCCAAAATGAGCTGATATTTTTAGTATACGACTAAATTGACGTCGTTTAGCGATATGCAAATTTTGGTACAGTTTGTATAAAGTGAAAATGTTGAAAAAAAATTTGTTTGCAAATAACGTGAAAATTACATGTACCAAGTCAAAAAACATGAAAATAACAGGTCGCCAAAATGAGCTGATATTTTTAGTATACGACTAAATTGGCGTAGTTAAGCGGTTTGCAAATTTTGGTAAAGTTTGGATGAAGTGAAAATTTTGAAAAAAAATTTGTTTGCAAATAACGTGAAAATTACATGTACCAAGTCAAAAAACATGAAAATAACAGGTAGCCAAAATGAGCTGATATTTTTAGTACACATCAAAATTGACGTCGTTTAGCGCTGTACAAATTTTGGTAAGGTTTGGATGAAGTGAAAATTTAAAAAAAAATTGTTTGCAAATAACGTGAAAATTAGAAGTACCAAGTTAAAAAACATGAAAATAACAGGTCGCCAAAATGAGCTGATATTTTTAGTATACGACTTAATTGACGTCATTTAGCAGTGTGTAAATTTTGGTACAGTTTGGATAAAGTGAAAATTTTGAAAAATAATATGTTGCAAATAACGTGAAAATTACATGTACCAAGTAAAAAAACATGAAAATAACAGGTCGCGAAAATGAGCTGATATTTTTATTATACGACTAAATTGGCATAGTTAAGCGCTGTGCAAATTTTGGTAAAGTTTGGATGAAGTGAAAATTTTGAAAAAAAAAATTTGTTTGCAATTAACGTGAAAATTACATGTACCAAGTCAAAAAACATGAAAATAACAGGTTGCCAAAATGAGCTGATATTTTTAGTATACGACTAAATTGACGTCGTTTAGCGGTGTGCAAATTTTGGTAAAGTTTGGATGAAGTGAAAATTTTGAAAAAAAAAATTTGTTTGCAATTAACGTGAAAATTACATGTACCAAGTCAAAAAACATGAAAATAACAGGTCGCCAAAATGAGCTGATATTTTTAGTATACGACTAAATTGACGTCGTTTAGCGGTGTGCAAATTTTGGTAAAGTTTGGATGAAGTGAAAATTTTGAAAAAAAAAATTTGTTTGCAAATAACGTGAAAATTACATGTACCAAGTCAGAAAACATGAAAATAACAGGTCGCCAAAATGAGCTGATATTTTTAGTATACGACTTAATTGACGTCGCTTAGCGGTGTGCAAATTTTGGTAAAGTTTGGATAAAGTGAAAATATTGAAAAAAAAATTTGTTTGCAAATAACGTGAAAATTACATGTACCAAGTCAAAAAACATGAAAATAACAGGTCACCAAAATGAGCTGATATTTTTAGAATACGACTAAATTGACGTCGTTTAGCGGTGTGCAAATTTTGGTAAAGTTTGGATGAAGTGAAAATTTTGAAAAAAAAATTTGTTTGCAATTAACGTGAAAATTACATGTACCAAGTCAAAAAACATGAAAATAACAGGTCGCCAAAATGAGCTGATATTTTTAGTATACGACTTAATTGACGTCGCTTAGCGGTGTGCAAATTTTGGTAAAGTTTGGATAAAGTGAAAATATTGAAAAAAAAATTTGTTTGCAAATAACGTGAAAATTACATGTACCAAGTCAAAAAACATGAAAATAACAGGTCACCAAAATGAGCTGATATTTTTAGAATACGACTAAATTGACGTCGTTTAGCGGTGTGCAAATTTTGGTAAAGTTTGGATGAAGTGAAAATTTTGAAAAAAAAATTTGTTTGCAATTAACGTGAAAATTACATGTACCAAGTCAAAAAACATGAAAATAACAGGTCGCCAAAATGAGCTGATATTTTTAGTATACGACTAAATTGACGTCGTTTAGCGGTGTGCAAATTTTGGTAAAGTTTGGATGAAGTGAAAATTTTGAAAAAAAAAATTTGTTTGCAAATAACGTGAAAATTACATGTACCAAGTCAGAAAACATGAAAATAACAGGTCGCCAAAATGAGCTGATATTTTTAGTATACGACTTAATTGACGTCGCTTAGCGGTGTGCAAATTTTGGTAAAGTTTGGATAAAGTGAAAATATTGAAAAAAAAATTTGTTTGCAAATAACGTGAAAATTACATGTACCAAGTCAAAAAACATGAAAATAACAGGTCACCAAAATGAGCTGATATTTTTAGAATACGACTAAATTGACGTCGTTTAGCGGTGTGCAAATTTTGGTAAAGTTTGGATGAAGTGAAAATTTTGAAAAAAAAAATTTGATTGCAAATAACGTGAAAATTACATGTACCAAGTCAAAAAACATGAAAATAACAGGTCACCAAAATGAGCTGATATTTTTAGTATACGACTTAATTGACGTCGTTTAGCGGTGTGCAAATTTTGGTAAAGTTTGGATGAAGTGAAAATTTTGAAAAAAAAAATTTGTTTGCAAATAACGTGAAAATTACAAGTACCAAGTTAAAAACATTAAAATAACAGGTAGCCAAAATGAGCTGATATTTTTAGTACACGTCCAAATTGGCGTAGTTTAGCGGTGTGCTAATTTTGGTAAAGTTTAGATGAAGTGAAAATTTTGAAAAAAAAATTTGTTGGCAAATAACGTGAAAATTACATGTACCAAGTCAAAAAACATGAAAATAACAGGTCGCCAAAATGAGCTGATATTTTTAGTATACGACTAAATTGACGTCGTTTAGCGGTGTGCAAATTTTGGTACAGTTTGGATAAATTTAAAATTTAAAAAACAAATTTGTTTGCAAATAACGTGAAAATTACATGTACCAAGTCAAAAAACATGAAAATAACAGGTCGCCAAAATGAGCTGATATTTTTAGTATACGACTAAATTGACGTCGTTTAGCGGTGTGCAAATTTTGGTAAAGTTTGGATGAAGTGAAAATTTTGAAAAAAAATTTGTTTGCAAATAACGTGAAAATTACATGTACCAAGTCAAAAAACATGAAAATAACAGGTCGCCAAAATGAGCTGATATTTTTAGTATACGACTAAATTGGCGTAGTTAAGCGGTGTGCAAATGTTGGTAAAGTTTGGATGAAGTGAAAATTTTGAAAAAAAATTTGTTTGCAAATAACGTGAAAATTACATGTACCAAGTCAAAAAACATGAAAATAACACGTCGCTAAAATGAGCTGATATTTTTAGTATACGACTAAATTGGCGTAGTTTAGCGGTGTGCAAATTTTGTTAAAGTTTGGATGAAGTGAAAATGTTGAAAAAAAATTTGTTTGCAAATAACGTGAAAATTACATGTACCAAGTCAGAAAACATGAAAATAACAGGTCGCCAAAATAAGCTGATATTTTTAGTATACGACTTAATTGACGTAGTTTAGCGGTGTGCAAATTTTGGTAAAGTTTAGATGAAGTGAAAATTTTGAAAAAAAAAGTTGTTTGCAAATAACGTGAAAATTACATGTACAAAGTCAAAAAACATGAAAATTAACAGGTCGCCAAAATGAGCTGATATTTTTAGTATACGACTAAATTGGCGTAGTTTAGCGGTGTGCAAATTTTGGTAAAGTTTAGATGCAGTGAAAATTTGGAAAAAAATTTGTTTGCAAATAACGTGAAAATTACATGTACCAAGTCAAAAAACATGAAAATAACAGGTCGCCAAAATGAGCTGATATTTTTAGTGTACGACTAAATTGACGTCGTTTGGCGGTGTGCAACTTTTGGTAAAGTTTGGATGAAGTGAAAATTTTGAAAAAAAAAAAATTTTGCAAATAACGTGAAAATTACAAGTACCAAGTCAAAAAACATGTAAATAACAGGTCGCCAAAATGAGCTGATATTTTTAGTATAAGACTTAATTGACGTCGTTTTGCGGTGTGCAAATTTTGGTAAAGTTTGGATGAAGTGAAAATTTTGAAACAAAATTTGTTTGCAAATAACGTGAAAATTACAAGTACCAAGTCAAAAAACATGTAAATAACAGGTCGCCAAAATGAGCTGATATTTTTAGTATACGACTAAATTGGCGTAGTTTAGCGGTGTGCAAATTTTGGTAAAGTTTAGATGCAGTGAAAATTTGGAAAAAAATTTGTTTGCAAATAACGTGAAAATTACATGTACCAAGTCAAAAAACATGAAAATAACAGGTCGCCAAAATGAGCTGATATTTTTAGTGTACGACTAAATTGACGTCGTTTGGCGGTGTGCAACTTTTGGTAAAGTTTGGATGAAGTGAAAATTTTGAAAAAAAAAAAATTTTGCAAATAACGTGAAAATTACATGTACCAAGTCAAAAAACATGTACATAACAGGTCGCCAAAATGAGCTGATATTTTTAGTATAAGACTTAATTGACGTCGTTTAGCGGTGTGCAAATTTTGGTAAAGTTTGGATGAAGTGAAAATTTTGAAACAAAATTTGTTTGCAAATAACGTGAAAATTACATGTACCAAGTAAAAAAACATGAAAATAACAGGTCGCCAAAATGAGCTGATATTTTTAGTATACGACTAAATTGACGTCGTTTAGCGGTTTGCAAATTTTTGTAAAGTTTGGATGAAGTGAAAATTTTGAAAAAAAAATTTGTTTGAAAATAACGTGAAAAGTACAAGTACCAAGTCAAAAAACATGAAAATAACAAGTCGCCAAAATGAGCTGATATTTTTAGTATACGACTAAATTGACGTCTTTTAGCGGTGTGCAAATTTTGGTAAAGTTTGGATGAAGTGAAAATTTGGAAAAAAAATTTGTTTGCAAATAACGTGAAAATTACATGTGCCAAGTCAAAAAACATGAAAATAACAGGTCGCCAAAATGAGCTGATATTTTTAGTATACGACTTAATTGACGTCGTTTAGCGGTGTGCAAATTTTGGTAAAGTTTGGATGAAGTGAAAATTTTGAAAAAAAAAATTTGTTTGCAAATAACGTGAAAATTACAAGTACCAAGTTAAAAACATTAAAATAACAGGTAGCCAAAATGAGCTGATATTTTTAGTACACGTCCAAATTGGCGTAGTTTAGCGGTGTGCTAATTTTGGTAAAGTTTAGATGAAGTGAAAATTTTGAAAAAAAAATTTGTTGGCAAATAACGTGAAAATTACATGTACCAAGTCAAAAAACATGAAAATAACAGGTCGCCAAAATGAGCTGATATTTTTAGTATACGACTAAATTGACGTCGTTTAGCGGTGTGCAAATTTTGGTACAGTTTGGATAAATTTAAAATTTAAAAAACAAATTTGTTTGCAAATAACGTGAAAATTACATGTACCAAGTCAAAAAACATGAAAATAACAGGTCGCCAAAATGAGCTGATATTTTTAGTATACGACTAAATTGACGTCGTTTAGCGGTGTGCAAATTTTGGTAAAGTTTGGATGAAGTGAAAATTTTGAAAAAAAATTTGTTTGCAAATAACGTGAAAATTACATGTACCAAGTCAAAAAACATGAAAATAACAGGTCGCCAAAATGAGCTGATATTTTTAGTATACGACTAAATTGGCGTAGTTAAGCGGTGTGCAAATGTTGGTAAAGTTTGGATGAAGTGAAAATTTTGAAAAAAAATTTGTTTGCAAATAACGTGAAAATTACATGTACCAAGTCAAAAAACATGAAAATAACACGTCGCTAAAATGAGCTGATATTTTTAGTATACGACTAAATTGGCGTAGTTTAGCGGTGTGCAAATTTTGTTAAAGTTTGGATGAAGTGAAAATGTTGAAAAAAAATTTGTTTGCAAATAACGTGAAAATTACATGTACCAAGTCAGAAAACATGAAAATAACAGGTCGCCAAAATAAGCTGATATTTTTAGTATACGACTTAATTGACGTAGTTTAGCGGTGTGCAAATTTTGGTAAAGTTTAGATGAAGTGAAAATTTTGAAAAAAAAAGTTGTTTGCAAATAACGTGAAAATTACATGTACAAAGTCAAAAAACATGAAAATTAACAGGTCGCCAAAATGAGCTGATATTTTTAGTATACGACTAAATTGGCGTAGTTTAGCGGTGTGCAAATTTTGGTAAAGTTTAGATGCAGTGAAAATTTGGAAAAAAATTTGTTTGCAAATAACGTGAAAATTACATGTACCAAGTCAAAAAACATGAAAATAACAGGTCGCCAAAATGAGCTGATATTTTTAGTGTACGACTAAATTGACGTCGTTTGGCGGTGTGCAACTTTTGGTAAAGTTTGGATGAAGTGAAAATTTTGAAAAAAAAAAAATTTTGCAAATAACGTGAAAATTACAAGTACCAAGTCAAAAAACATGTAAATAACAGGTCGCCAAAATGAGCTGATATTTTTAGTATAAGACTTAATTGACGTCGTTTTGCGGTGTGCAAATTTTGGTAAAGTTTGGATGAAGTGAAAATTTTGAAACAAAATTTGTTTGCAAATAACGTGAAAATTACAAGTACCAAGTCAAAAAACATGTAAATAACAGGTCGCCAAAATGAGCTGATATTTTTAGTATACGACTAAATTGGCGTAGTTTAGCGGTGTGCAAATTTTGGTAAAGTTTAGATGCAGTGAAAATTTGGAAAAAAATTTGTTTGCAAATAACGTGAAAATTACATGTACCAAGTCAAAAAACATGAAAATAACAGGTCGCCAAAATGAGCTGATATTTTTAGTGTACGACTAAATTGACGTCGTTTGGCGGTGTGCAACTTTTGGTAAAATTTGGATGAAGTGAAAATTTTGAAAAAAAAAAAATTTTGCAAATAACGTGAAAATTACATGTACCAAGTCAAAAAACATGTACATAACAGGTCGCCAAAATGAGCTGATATTTTTAGTATAAGACTTAATTGACGTCGTTTAGCGGTGTGCAAATTTTGGTAAAGTTTGGATGAAGTGAAAATTTTGAAACAAAATTTGTTTGCAAATAACGTGAAAATTACATGTACCAAGTAAAAAAACATGAAAATAACAGGTCGCCAAAATGAGCTGATATTTTTAGTATACGACTAAATTGACGTCGTTTAGCGGTTTGCAAATTTTTGTAAAGTTTGGATGAAGTGAAAATTTTGAAAAAAAAATTTGTTTGAAAATAACGTGAAAAGTACAAGTACCAAGTCAAAAAACATGAAAATAACAAGTCGCCAAAATGAGCTGATATTTTTAGTATACGACTAAATTGACGTCTTTTAGCGGTGTGCAAATTTTGGTAAAGTTTGGATGAAGTGAAAATTTGGAAAAAAAATTTGTTTGCAAATAACGTGAAAATTACATGTGCCAAGTCAAAAAACATGAAAATAACAGGTCGCCAAAATGAGCTGATATTTTTAATATACGACTAAATTGACGTCTTTTAGCGGTTTGCAAATTTTGGTAAAGTTTGGGTGAAGTAAAAATTAAAAAAAAATTTGTTTGCAAATAACGTTAAAATTACATGTACCAAGTCAAAAAACATGAAAATAACAGGTCGCCAAAATGAGCTGATATTTTGAATATACGACTAAATTGACGTCGTTTAGGGGTGTGCAAATTTTGGTACAGTTTGGATAAATTTAAAATTTTGAAAAAAAAAATTTGTTTGCAAATAACGTGAAAATTACATGTACCAAGTCAAAAAACATGAAAATAACAGGTCGCCAAAATGAGCTGAAATTTTTAGTATACGACTAAATTGACGTCGTTTAGCGGTGTGCAAATTTTGGTAAAGTTTGGATGAAGTGAAAATTTTGAAAAAAAATTTGTTTGCAAATAACGTGAAAATTACATGTACCAAGTCAAAAAACATGAAAATAACAGGTCGCCAAAATGAGGTGATATTTTTAGTATACGACTAAATTGGCGTAGTTAAGCGGTGTGCAAATTTTGTTAAAGTTTGGATGAAGTGAAAATTTGGAAAAAAAAATTTGTTTGCAAATAACGTGAAAATTACATGTACCAAGTCAAAAAACATGAAAATAACAGGTCGCCAAAATGAGCTGATATTTTTAGTATACGACTAAATTGACGTCGTTTGGCGGTGTGCAACTTTTGGTAAAGTTTGGATGAAGTGAAAATTTTGAAAAAAAAATTTTTTGCAAATAACGTGAAAATTACAAGTACCAAGTCAAAAAACATGAAAATAACAGGTCGCCAAAATGAGCTGATATTTTTAATATACGACTAAATTGACGTCTTTTAGCGGTTTGCAAATTTTGGTAAAGTTTGGATGAAGTAAAAATTAAAAAAAAATTTGTTTGCAAATAACGTTAAAATTACATGTACCAAGTCAAAAAACATGAAAATAACGGGTCGCCAAACTGAGCTGATATTTTTAGTATGCGACTAAATTGACGTCGTTTAGGGGTGTGCAAATTTTGGTACAGTTTAGATAAATTTAAAATTTTGAAAAAAAAATTTGTTTGCAAATAACGTGAAAATTACATGTACCAAGTCAAAAAACATGAAAATAACAGGTCGCCAAAATGAGCTGATATTTTTAGTGTACGACTAAATTGACGTCGTTTGGCGGTGTGCAACTTTTGGTAAAGTTTGGATGAAGTGAAAATTTTGAAAAAAAAAAAAATTTTGCAAATAACGTGAAAATTACATGTACCAAGTCAAAAAACATGTACATAACAGGTCGCCAAAATGAGCTGATATTTTTAGTATAAGACTTAATTGACGTCGTTTAGCGGTGTGCAAATTTTGGTAAAGTTTGGATGAAGTGAAAATTTTGAAACAAAATTTGTTTGCAAATAACGTGAAAATTACATGTACCAAGTCAAAAAACATGAAAATAACAGGTCGCCAAAATGAGCTGATATTTTTAGTATACGACTAAATTGACGTCGTTTGGTGGTTTGCAAATTTTTGTAGAGTTTGGATGAAGTGAAAATTTTGAAAAAAAAAATTTGTTTGAAAATAACGTGAAAAGTACAAGTACCAAGTCAAAAAACATGAAAATAACATGTCGCCCAAATGAGCTGATATTTTTAGTATACGACTAAATTGACGTCGTTTAGCGGTGTGCAAATTTTGGTAAAGTTTGGATGAAGTGAAAATTTTGAAAAAAAATTTGCTTGCAAATAACGTGAAAATTACATGTACCAAGTCAAAAAACATGAAAATAACAGGTCGCCAAAATGAGCTGATATTTTTAATATACGACTAAATTGACGTCTTTTAGCGGTTTGCAAATTTTGGTAAAGTTTGGATGAAGTAAAAATTAAAAAAAAATTTGTTTGCAAATAACGTTAAAATTACATGTACCAAGTCAAAAAACATGAAAATAACGGGTCGCCAAACTGAGCTGATATTTTTAGTATGCGACTAAATTGACGTCGTTTAGGGGTGTGCAAATTTTGGTACAGTTTAGATAAATTTAAAATTTTGAAAAAAAAAATTTGTTTGCAAATAACGTGAAAATTACATGTACCAAGTCAAAAAACATGAAAATAACAGGTCGCCAAAATGAGCTGATATTTTTAGTATACGACTAAATTGGCGTAGTTAAGCGGTGTGCAAATTTTGGTAAAGTTTAGATGAAGTGAAAATTTTAAAAAAAAATTTGTTTGCAAATAATGTGAAAATTACATGTACCAAGTCAAAAAACATGAAAATAACAGGTCGCTAAAATGAGCTGATATTTTTAGTATACGACTAAATTGACGTCGTTTAGCGGTGTGCAAATTTTGGTAAAGTTTGGATGAAGTGAAAATTTAAAAAAAAAAATTTGTTTGCAAATAACGTGAAAATTACATGTACCAAGTCAGAAAACCTGAAAATAACAGGTCGCCAAAATAAGCTGATATTTTTAGTATACGACTAAATTGACGTCGTTTAGCGGTGTGCAAATTTTGGTACAGTTTGGATAGAGTGAAAATTTTGAAAAAAAAATTTGTTTGCAAATAACGCGAAAATTACATGTACCAAGTCAAAAAACATGAAAATAACAGGTCGCCAAAATGAGCTGATATTTTTAGTATACAACTAAATTGGCGTAGTTTAGCGGTGTGCAAATTTTGGTAAAGTTTAGATGAAGTGAAAATTTTGAAAAAAAAAAATTGTTTGCAAATAACGTGAAAATTATATGTACCAAGTCAAAAAACATGGAAATAACAGGTCGCCAAAATGAGCTGATATTTTTAGTATACGACTAAATTGGCATAGTTAAGCGCTGTGCAAATTTTGGTAAAGTTTGGATAAAGTGAAAATTTTGAAAAAAATATTTGTTTGCAAATAACGTGAAATTTACAAGTACCAAGTCAGAAAACATGAAAATAACAGGTCGCCAAAACAAGCTGATATTTTTAGTGTACGACTAAATTGACGTCGTTTAGCAGTGTGCAAATTTTGGTACAGTTTGGATAAAGTGAAAACTTTGAAAAATAATATGTTTGCAAATAACGTGAAAATTACATGTACCAAGTCAAAAAACATGAAAATAACAGGTCGCCAATATGAGCTGATATTTTTAGTATACGACTAAATTGGCATTGTTAAGCGCTGTGCAAATTTTGGTAAGGTTTGGATGAAGTGAAAATTTTGAAAAAAATATTTGTTTGCAAATAACGTGAAAATTACAAGTACCAAGTCAAAAAACTTGAAAATAACAGGTCGCCTAAATGAGCTGATATTTTGAGTATACGACTAAATTGACGTCGTTTAGCGGTGTTCAAATTTTGGTAAAGTTTGGATGAAGTGAAAATTTTGAAAAAAAAAATTTGTTTGCAAATAACGTGAAAATTACATGTACCAAGTCAAAAAACATGAAAATAACAGGTCGCCAAAATGAGCTGATATTTTTAGTATACGACTAAATTGACGTCGTTTAGCGGTATGCAAATTTTGGTAAAATTTGGATGAAGTGAAAATTTTGAAAAAAAAAATTTGTTTGCAAATAACGTGAAAATTACATGTACCAAGTCAAAAAACATGAAAATAACAGGTCGCCAAAATGAGCTGATATTTTTAGTATACGACTAAATTGGCATTGTTAAGCGCTGTGCAAATTTTGGTAAGGTTTGGATGAAGTGAAAATTTTGAAAAAAAATATTTGTTTGCAAATAACGTGAAAATTACAAGTACCAAGTCAAAAAACTTGAAAATAACAGGTCGCCTAAATGAGCTGATATTTTTAGTATACGACTAAATTGACGTCGTTTAGCGGTGTTCAAATTTTGGTAAAGTTTGGATGAAGTGAAAATTTTGAAAAAAAAAATTTGTTTGCAAATAACGTGAAAATTACATGTACCAAGTCAAAAAACATGAAAATAACAGGTCGCCAAAATGAGCTGATATTTTTAGTATACGACTAAATTGACGTCGTTTAGCGGTATGCAAATTTTGGTAAAATTTGGATGAAGTGAAAATTTAAAAAAAAAAAAAATTTGTTTGCAAATAACGTGAAAATTACATGTACCAAGTCAGAAAACATGAAAATAACAGGTCGCCAAAATGAGCTGATATTTTTAGTATACGACCAAATTGACGTCGTTTAGCGGTGTGCAAATTTTGGTAAAGTTTGGATGAAGTGAAAATTTTGAAAAAAAAATTAGTTTGCAAATAACGTGAAAATTACAAGTACCAAGTCAAAAAATATGAAAATAACAGGTCGCCAAAATGAGCTGATATTTTTGGTATACGTTTAAATTGACGTCGTTAAGCGGTGTGCAAATTTTGGTAAAGTTTGGATGAAGTGAAAATTTAAAAAAAAAATTTGTTTGCAAATAACGTGAAAATTACATGTAACAAGGCAAAAAAATGAAAATAACAGGTCGCCAAAATGAGCTGATATTTTTAGTATACGACTAAATTGACGTCGTTTAGCGGTGAGCAAATTTTGGTAAAGTTTGGATGAAGTGAAAATTTTGAAAAAAAAAATTGTTTGCAAATAACGTGAAAATTACATGTACCAAGTCAAAAAAAATGAAAATAACAGGTCGCCTAAATGAGCTGATATTTTTAGTATACGACTAAATTCGCGTAGTTTAGCGGTGTGCAAATTTTGGTAAAGTTTGGATGAAGTGAAAATTTTGAAAAAAAAATTTGTTTGCAAATAACGTGAAAATTACATGTACCAAGTCAAAAAACATGAAAATAACAGGTCGCCAAAATGAGCTGATATTTTTAGTATACGACTAAATTGGCGTAGTTAAGCGGTGTGCAAATTTTGGTAAAGTTTAGATGAAGTGAAAATTTAAAAAAAAAAATTTGTTTGCAAATAATGTGAAAATTACATGTACCAAGTCAAAAAACATGAAAATAACAGGTCGCTAAAATGAGCTGATATTTTTAGTATACGACTAAATTGACGTCGTTTAGCGGTGTGCAAATTTTGGTAAAGTTTGGATGAAGTGAAAATTTAAAAAAAAAAATTTGTTTGCAAATAACGTGAAAATTACATGTACCAAGTCAGAAAACCTGAAAATAACAGGTCGCCAAAATAAGCTGATATTTTTAGTATACGACTAAATTGACGTCGTTTAGCGGTGTGCAAATTTTGGTACAGTTTGGATAAAGTGAAAATTTTGAAAAAAAAATTTGTTTGCAAATAACGCGAAAATTACATGTACCAAGTCAAAAAACATGAAAATAACAGGTCGCCAAAATGAGCTGATATTTTTAGTATACAACTAAATTGGCGTAGTTTAGCGGTGTGCAAATTTTGGTAAAGTTTAGATGAAGTGAAAATTTTGAAAAAAAAAATTGTTTGCAAATAACGTGAAAATTATATGTACCAAGTCAAAAAACATGAAAATAACAGGTCGCCAAAATGAGCTGATATTTTTAGTATACGACTAAATTGGCATAGTTAAGCGCTGTGCAAATTTTGGTAAAGTTTGGATAAAGTGAAAATTTTGAAAAAAATATTTGTTTGCAAATAACGTGAAATTTACAAGTACCAAGTCAGAAAACATGAAAATAACAGGTCGCCAAAACAAGCTGATATTTTTAGTGTACGACTAAATTGACGTCGTTTAGCAGTGTGCAAATTTTGGTACAGTTTGGATAAAGTGAAAATTTTGAAAAATAATATGTTTGCAAATAACGTGAAAATTACATGTACCAAGTCAAAAAACATGAAAATAACAGGTCGCCAATATGAACTGATATTTTTAGTATACGACTAAATTGGCATTGTTAAGCGCTGTGCAAATTTTGGTAAGGTTTGGATGAAGTGAAAATTTTGAAAAAAATATTTGTTTGCAAATAACGTGAAAATTACAAGTACCAAGTCAAAAAACTTGAAAATAACAGGTCGCCTAAATGAGCTGATATTTTTAGTATACGACTAAATTGACGTCGTTTAGCGGTGTTCAAATTTTGGTAAAGTTTGGATGAAGTGAAAATTTTGAAAAAAAAAATTTGTTTGCAAATAACGTGAAAATTACATGTACCAAGTCAAAAAACATGAAAATAACAGGTCGCCAAAATGAGCTGATATTTTTAGTATAGGACTAAATTGACGTCGTTTAGCGGTATGCAAATTTTGGTAAAATTTGGATGAAGTGAAAATTTTGAAAAAAAAAAATTTGTTTGCAAATAACGTGAAAATTACATGTACCAAGTCAAAAAACATGAAAATAACAGGTCGCCAATATGAGCTGATATTTTTAGTATACGACTAAATTGGCATTGTTAAGCGCTGTGCAAATTTTGGTAAGGTTTGGATGAAGTGAAAATTTTGAAAAAAATATTTGTTTGCAAATAACGTGAAAATTACAAGTACCAAGTCAAAAAACTTGAAAATAACAGGTCGCCTAAATGAGCTGATATTTTTAGTATACGACTAAATTGACGTCGTTTAGCGGTGTTCAAATTTTGGTAAAGTTTGGATGAAGTGAAAATTTTGAAAAAAAAAATTTGTTTGCAAATAACGTGAAAATTACATGTACCAAGTCAAAAAACATGAAAATAACAGGTCGCCAAAATGAGCTGATATTTTTAGTATACGACTAAATTGACGTCGTTTAGCGGTATGCAAATTTTGGTAAAATTTGGATGAAGTGAAAATTTAGAAAAAAAAATTTGTTTGCAAATAACGTGAAAATTACATGTACCAAGTCAGAAAACATGAAAATAACAGGTCGCCAAAATGAGCTGATATTTTTAGTATACGACCAAATTGACGTCGTTTAGCGGTGTGCAAATTTTGGTAAAGTTTCGATGAAGTGAAAATTTTGAAAAAAAAAATTAGTTTGCAAATAACGTGAAAATTACAAGTACCAAGTCAAAAAATATGAAAATAACAGGTCGCCAAAATGAGCTGATATTTTTGGTATACGTTTAAATTGACGTCGTTAAGCGGTGTGCAAATTTTGGTAAGGTTTGGATGAAGTGAAAATTAAAAAAAAAAATTTGTTTGCAAATAACGTGAAAATTACATGTAACAAGTCAAAAAAATGAAAATAACAGGTCGCCAAAATGAGCTGATATTTTTAGTATACGACTAAATTGACGTCGTTAAGCGGTACGCAAATTTTGGAAAAGTTTGGGTGAAGTGAAAATTTTGAAAAAAAATTTGTTTTCAAATAACGTGAAAATTACAAGTACCAAGTCAAAAAATATGAAAATAACAGGTCGCCAAAATGAGCTGATATTTTTAGTATACGACTAAATTGACGTCGTTTAGCGGTGAGCAAATTTTGGTAAAGTTTGGATGAAGTGAAAATTTTGAAAAAAAAAATTGTTTGCAAATAACGTGAAAATTACATGTACCAAGTCAAAAAACATGAAAATAACAGGTCAACAAAATGAGCTGATATTTTTAGTATACGACTAAATTCGCGTAGTTTAGCGGTGTGCAAATTTTGGTAAGGTTTGGATGAAGTGAAAATTCTGAAAAAAAAAATTTGTTTGCAAATAACGTGAAAATTACATGTACCAAGTCAAAAAACATGAAAATAACAGGTCGCCAAAATGAGCTGATATTTTTAGTATACGACTAAATTGACGTCGCTTAGCGGTTTGCAAATTTTGGTAAAGTTTGGATGAAGTGAAAATTAAAAAAAAAAAATTTTTGCAAATAACGTGAAAATTACATGTACCAAGTGAAAAAACATGAAAATAACAGGTCGCCAAAATGAGCTGATATTTTTAGTATACGACTAAATTGACGTTGTTTAGCGGTGTGCAAATTTTGGTAAAGTTTGGATGAAGCGAAAATAAAAAAAAAAATTTTGTTTGCAAATAACGTTAAAATTACAAGTACCAAGTCAAAAAACATGACAATAACAGGTCGCCAAAATAAGCTGATATTTTTAGTATACGACTACATTGACGTCGTTTAGGGGTGTGCAAATTTTATTATAGTTTGGATGAAGTGAAAACTTTGAAAAAAAAATTTGTATGCAAATAACGTGAAAATTACATGTACCAAGTCAGAAAACATGAAAATAACAGGTCGCCAAAATGAGCTGATATTTTTAATATACGACTAAATTGACGTCTTTTAGCGGTTTGCAAATTTTGGTAAAGTTTGGATGAAGTCAAAATTAAAAAAAAATTTGTTTGCAAATAACGTTAAAATTACATGTACCAAGTCAAAAAACATGAAAATAACAGGTCGCCAAACTGAGCTGATATTTTTAGTATGCGACTAAATTGACGTCGTTTAGGGGTGTGCAAATTTTGGTACAGTTTGCATAAATTTAAAATTTTGAAAAAAAAAATTTGTTTGCAAATAACGTGAAAATTACATGTACCAAGTCAAAAAACATGAAAATAACAGGTCGCCAAAATGAGCTGATATTTTTAGTATACGACTAAATTGGCGTAGTTAAGCGGTGTGCAAATTTTGGTAAAGTTTGGATGAAGTGAAAATTTTTAAAAAAAATTTGTTTGCAAATAATGTGAAAATTACATGTACCAAGTCAAAAAACATGAAAATAACAGGTCGCTAAAATGAGCTGATATTTTTAGTATACGACTAAATTGACGTCGTTTAGCGGTGTGCAAATTTTGGTAAAGTTTGGATGAAGTGAAAATTTTTAAAAAAAATTTGTTTGCAAATAACGTGAAAATTACATGTACCAAGTCAGAAAACCTGAAAATAACAGGTCGCCAAAATAAGCTGATATTTTTAGTATACGACTAAATTGACGTCGTTTAGCGGTGTGCAAATTTTGGTACAGTTTGGATAAAGTGAAAATTTTGAAAAAAAATTTGTTTGCAAATAACGTGAAAATTACATGTACCAAGTCAAAAAACATGAAAATAACAGGTCGCCAAAATGAGCTGATATTTTTAGTATACAACTAAATTGGCGTAGTTTAGCGGTGTGCAAATTTTGGTAAAGTTTAGATGAATTGAAAATTTTGAAAAAAAAAATTGTTTGCAAATAACGTGAAAATTATATGTACCAAGTCAAAAAACATGAAAATAACAGGTCGCCAAAATGAGCTGATATTTTTAGTATACGACTAAATTGGCATAGTTAAGCGCTGTGCAAATTTTGGTAAAGTTTGGATAAAGTGAAAATTTTGAAAAAAATATTTGTTTGCAAATAACGTGAAATTTACAAGTACCAAGTCAAAAAACATGAAAATAACAGGTCGCCAAAATGAGCTGATATTTTTAGTATACGACTAAATTCACGTCGTTTAGCGATGTGCAAATTTTGGTAAAGTTTGGATGAAGTGAAAATTTTGAAAAAAAAAATTTGTTTGCAAATAACGTGAAAATTACATGTACCAAGTCAAAAAACATGAAAATAACAGGTCGCCAAAATGAGCTGATATTTTTAGTATACGACTAAATTGACGTCGTTTAGCGGTATGCAAATTTTGAAAAAATTTGGATGAAGTGAAAATTTTGAAAAAAAAATTGTTTGCAAATAACGTGAAAATTACATGTACCAAGTCAGAAAACATGAAAATAACAGGTCGCCAAAACAAGCTGATATTTTTAGTGTACGACTAAATTGACGTCGTTTAGCAGTGTGCAAATTTTGGTACAGTTTGGATAAAGTGAAAATTTTGAAAAATAATATGTTTGCAAATAACGTGAAAATTACATGTACCAAGTCAAAAAACATGAAAATAACAGGTCGCCAAAATGAGCTGATATTTTTAGTATATGACTAAATTGGCATAGTTAAGCGCTGTGCAAATTTTGGTAAGGTTTGGATGAAGTGAAAATTTTGAAAAAAATATTTGTTTGCAAATAACGTGAAAATTACAAGTACCAAGTCAAAAAACTTGAAAATAACAGGTCGCCTAAATGAGCTGATATTTTTAGTATACGACTAAATTGACGTTGTTTAGCGGCGTGCAAATTTTGGTAAAGTTTGGATGAAGTGAAAATTTTGAAAAAAAAAATTTGTTTGCAAATAACGTGAAAATTACATGTACCAAGTCAAAAAACATGAAAATAACAGGTCGCCAAAATGAGCTGATATTTTTAGTATACGACTAAATTGACGTCGTTTAGCGGTATGCAAATTTTGGTAAAATTTGGATGAAGTGAAAATTTTGAAAAAAAAATTTGTTTGCAAATAACGTGAAAATTACATGTACCAAGTCAGAAAACATGAAAATAACAGGTCGCCAAAATGAGCTGATATTTTTAGTATACGACCAAATTGACGTCGTTTAGCGGTGTGCAAATTTTGGTAAAGTTTGGATGAAGTGAAAATTTTGAAAAAAAATTAGTTTGCAAATAACGTGAAAATTACAAGTACCAAGTCAAAAAATATGAAAATAACAGGTCGCCAAAATGAGCTGATATTTTTAGTATACGTCTAAATTGACGTCGTTAAGCGGTGTGCAAATTTTGGTAAAGTTTGGATGAAGTGAAAATTTAAAAAAAAAATTTGTTTGCAAATAACGTGAAAATTACATGTAACAAGTCAAAAAAATGAAAATAACAGGTCGCCAAAATGAGCTGATATTTTTAGTATACGACTAAATTGACGTCGTTAAGCGGTACGCAAATTTTGGAAAAGTTTGGGTGAAGTGAAAATTTTGAAAAAAAATTTGTTTTCAAATAACGTGAAAATTACAAGTACCAAGTCAAAAAATATGAAAATAACAGGTCGCCAAAATGAGCTGATATTTTTAGTATACGACTAAATTGACGTCGTTTAGCGGTTTGCAAATTTTGGTAAAGTTTGGATGAAGTGAAAATTAAAAAAAAAAATTTTTTTGCAAATAACGTGAAAATTACATGTACCAAGTGAAAAAACATGAAAATAACAGGTCGCCAAAATGAGCTGATATTTTTAGTATACGACTAAATTGACGTTGTTTAGCGGTGTGCAAATTTTGGTAAAGTTTGGATGAAGTGAAAATTTTGAAAAAAAAATTTGTTTGCAAATAACGTGAAAATTACATGTACCAAGTCAAAAAACATGAAAATAACAGGTCGCCAAAATGAGCTGATATTTTTAGTATACAACTTAATTGACGTCGCTTAGCGGTTTGCAAATTTTGGTAAAGTTTGGATGAAGTGAAAATTAAAAAAAAAAAATTTTTTGCAAATAACGTGAAAATTACATGTACCAAGTGAAAAAACATGAAAATAACAGGTCGCCAAAATGAGCTGATATTTTTAGTATACGACTAAATTGACGTTGTTTAGCGGTGTGCAAATTTTGGTAAAGTTTGGATGAAGCGAAAATAAAAAAAAAATTTTGTTTGCAAATAACGTTAAAATTACAAGTACCAAGTCAAAAAACATGACAATAACAGGTCGCCAAAATAAGCTGATATGTTTAGTATACGACTACATTGACGTCGTTTAGGGGTGTGCAAATTTTATTATAGTTTGGATGAAGTGAAAACTTTGAAAAAAAAAAAGTTGTGTGCAAATAACGTGAAAATTACATGTACCAAGTCAGAAAACATGAAAATAACAGGTCGCCAAAATAAGCTGATATTTGTAGTATACGACTAAATTGACGTCGTTTAGCAGTGTGTAAATTTTGGTACAGTTTGGATAAAGTGAAAATTTTAAAAAATAATATGTTTGCAAATAACGTGAAAATTACATGTACCAAGTAAAAAAACATGAAAATAACAGGTCGCCAAAATGAGCTGATATTTTTATTATACGACTAAATTGGCATAGTTAAGCGCTGTGCAAATTTTGGTAAGGTTTGGATGAAGTGAAAATTTTGAAAAAAATATTTGTTTGCAAATAACGTGAAAATTACAAGTATCAAGTCAAAAAACATGAAAATAACAGGTCGCCAAGATGAGCTGATATTTTTAGTATACGACTAAATTGACGTCGTTTAGGGGTGTGCAAATTTTGGTACAGTTTGGATAAATTTAAAATTTTGAAAAAAAAAAATTTGTTTGCAAATAACGTGAAAATTACATGTACCAAGTCAAAAAACACGAAAATAACAGGTCGCCAAAATGAGCTGATATTTTTAGTATACGACTAAATTGACGTCGTTTAGCGGTGTGCAAATTTTGGTAAAGTTTGGATGAAGTGAAAATTTTGAAAAAAAATTTGTTTGCAAATAACGTGAAAATTACATGTACCAAGTCAAAAAACATGCAAATAACAGGTCGCCAAAATGAGCTGATATTTTTAGTATACGACTAAATTGGCGTAGTTAAGCGGTGTGCAAATTTTGGTAAAGTTTGGATGAAGTGAAAATTTTAAAAAAAATTTGTTTGCAAATAATGTGAAAATTACATGTACCAAGTCAAAAAACATGAAAATAACAGGTCGCTAAAATGAGCTGACATTTTTAGTATACGACTAAATTGACGTCGTTTAGCGGTGTGCAAATTTTGGTAAATTTTGGTTGAAGTGAAAATTTTTAAAAAAAATTTGTTTGCAAATAACGTGAAAATTACATGTACCAAGTCAGAAAACATGAAAATAACAGGTCGCCAAAATAAGCTGATATTTTTAGTATACGACTAAATTGACGTCGTTTAGCAGTGTGCAAATTTTGGTACAGTTTGGATAAAGTGAAAATTTTGAAAAATAATATGTTTGCAAATAACGTGAAAATTACATGTACCAAGTCAAAAAACATGAAAATAACAGGTCGCCAAAATAAGCTGATATTTTTAGTATATGACTAAATTGGCATAGTTAAGCGCTGTGCAAATTTTGGTAAGGTTTGGATGAAGTGAAAATTTTGAAAAAAATATTTGTTTGCAAATAACGTGAAAATTACAAGTACCAAGTCAAAAAACTTGAAAATAACAGGTCGCCTAAATGAGCTGATATTTTTAGTATACGACTAAATTGACGTCGTTAAGCGGTACGCAAATTTTGAAAAAGTTTGGGTGAAGTGAAAATTTTGAAAAAAAAATTTGTTTGCAAATAACGTGAAAATTACATGTACCAAGTCAAAAAACATGAAAATAACAGGTCGCCAAAATGAGCTGATATTTTTAGTATACGACTAAATTGACGTTGTTTAGCGGTGTGCAAATTTTGGTAAAGTTTGGATGAAGCGAAAATAAAAAAAAAATGTTTTGTTTGCAAATAACGTTAAAATTACAAGTACCAAGTCAAAAAACATGACAATAACAGGTCGCCAAAATAAGCTGATATTTTTAGTATACGACTACATTGACGTCGTTTAGGGGTGTGCAAATTTTATTATAGTTTGGATGAAGTGAAAACTTTGAAAAAAAAAGTTGTATGCAAATAACGTGAAAATTACATGTACCAAGTCAGAAAACATGAAAATAACAGGTGGCCAAAATAAGCTGATATTTTTAGTATACGACTAAATTGACGTCGTTTAGCAGTGTGTAAATTTTGGTACAGTTTGGATAAAGTGAAAATTTTAAAAATAATATGTTTGCAAATAACGTGAAAATTACATGTACCAAGTAAAAAAACATGAAAATAACAGGTCGCCAAAATGAGCTGATATTTTTATTATACGACTAAATTGGCATAGTTAAGCGCTGTGCAAATTTTGGTAAGGTTTGGATGAAGTGAAAATTTTGAAAAAAATATTTGTTTGCAAATAACGTGAAAATTACAAGTATCAAGTCAAAAAACATGAAAATAACAGGTCGCCAAGATGAGCTGATATTTTTAGTATACGACTAAATTGACGTCGTTTAGCGGTGTGCAAATTTTGGTAAAGTTTGGATGAAGTGAAAATTTTGAAAAAACACTTGTTTGCAAATAACGTGAAAATTACATGTAACAAGTCAGAAAACATGAAAATAACAGGTCGCCAAAATGAGCTGATATTTTTAGTATACGACTAAATTGACGTCGTTTAGCGGTGTGCAAATTTTGGTAAAGTTTGGATGAAAAGAAAATTTTGAAAAAAAATTTGTTTGCAAATAACGTGAAAATTACATGTACCAAGTCAAAAAACATGAAAATAACAGGTCGCCAAAATGAGCTGATATTTTTAATATACGACTAAATTGACGTCTTTTAGCGGTTTGCAAATTTTGGTAAAGTTTGGATGAAGTAAAAATTAAAAAAAAAATTTGTTTGCAAATACGTTAAAATTACATGTACCAAGTCAAAAAACATGAAAATAACAGGTCGCCAAAATGAGCTGATATTTTTAGTATACGACTAAATTGACGTCGTTTAGGGGTGTGCAAATTTTGGTACAGTTTGGATAAATTTAAAATTTTGAAAAAAAAATTTGTTTGCAAATAACGTGAAAATTACATGTACCAAGTCAAAATACATGAAAATAACAGGTCGCCAAAATGAGCTGATATTTTTAGTATACGACTAAATTGACGTCGTTTAGCGGTGTGCAAATTTTGGTAAAGTTTGGATGAAGTGAAAATTTTGAAAAAAAATTTGTTTGCAAATAACGTGAAAATTACATGTACCAAGTCAAAAAACATGCAAATAACAGGTCGCCAAAATGAGCTGATATTTTTAGTATACGACTAAATTGGCGAAGTTAAGCGGTGTGCAAATTTTGGTAAAGTTTGGATGAAGTGAAAATTTAAAAAAAAAATTTGTTTGCAAATAACGTGAAAATTACATGTACCAAGTCAAAAAACATGAAAATAACAGGTCGCCAAAATGAGCTGACATTTTTAGTATACGACTAAATGCGCGTAGTTTAGCGGTGTGCAAATTTTGGTAAAGTTTGGATGAAGTGAAAATTTTGAAAAAAAAATTTGTTTGCAAATAACGTGAAAATTACATGTACCAAGTCAAAAAACATGAAAATAACAGGTCGCCAAAATGAGCTGATATTTTTAGTATACAACTTAATTGACGTCGCTTAGCGGTTTGCAAATTTTGGTAAAGTTTGGATGAAGTGAAAATTAAAAAAAAAAAATTTTTGCAAATAACGTGAAAATTACATGTACCAAGTGAAAAAACATGAAAATAACAGGTCGCCAAAATGAGCTGATATTTTTAGTATACGACTAAATTGACGTTGTTTAGCGGTGTGCAAATTTTGGTAAAGTTTGGATGAAGCGAAAAAAAAAAAATTTGTTTGCAAATAACGTTAAAATTACAAGTACCAAGTCAAAAAACATGACAATAACAGGTCGCCAAAATAAGCTGATATTTTTAGTATACGACTACATTGACGTCGTTTAGGGGTGTGCAAATTTTATTATAGTTTGTATGAAGTGAAAACTTTGAAAAAAAAAAGTTGTATGCAAATAACGTGAAAATTACATGTACCAAGTCATAAAACATGAAAATAACAGGTCGCCAAAATAAGCTGATATTTTTAGTATACGACTAAATTGACGTCGTTTAGCAGTGTGTAAATTTTGGTACAGTTTGGATAAAGTGAAAATTAAAAAAAAAATTTGTTTGCAAATAACGTTAAAATTACAAGTACCAAGTCATAAAACATGAAAATAACAGGTCGCCAAAATAAGCTGATATTTTTAGTATACGACTAAATTGACGTCGTTTAGCAGTGTGTAAATTTTGGTACAGTTTGGATAAAGTGAAAATTTTAAAAAATAATATGTTTGCAAATAACGTGAAAATTACATGTACCAAGTAAAAAAACATGAAAATAACAGGTCGCCAAAATGAGCTGATATTTTTAGTATACGACTAAATTGACGTCGTTTAGCAGTGTGTAAATTTTGGTACAGTTTGGATAAAGTGAAAATTAAAAAAAAAATTTGTTTGCAAATAACGTTAAAATTACAAGTACCAAGTCATAAAACATGAAAATAACAGGTCGCCAAAATAAGCTGATATTTTTAGTATACGACTAAATTGACGTCGTTTAGGGGTGTGCAAATTTTGGTACAGTTTGGATAAAGTGAAAATTAAAAAAAAAATTTGTTTGCAAATAACGTTAAAATTACAAGTACCAAGTCATAAAACATGAAAATAACAGGTCGCCAAAATAAGCTGATATTTTTAGTATACGACTAAATTGACGTTGTTTAGCGGTGTGCAAATTTTGGTAAAGTTTGGATGAAGCGAAAATAAAAAAAAAATGTTTTGTTTGCAAATAACGTTAAAATTACAAGTACCAAGTCAAAAAACATGACAATAACAGGTCGCCAAAATAAGCTGATATTTTTAGTATACGACTAAATTGACGTCGTTTAGGGGTGTGCAAATTTTGGTACAGTTTGGATAAAGTGAAAATTAAAAAAAAAATTTGTTTGCAAATAACGTTAAAATTACAAGTACCAAGTCAAAAAACATGACAATAACAGGTCGCCAAAATAAGCTGATATTTTTAGTATACGACTACATTGACGTCGTTTAGGGGTGTGCAAATTTTATTATAGTTTGGATGAAGTGAAAACTTTGAAAAAAAAAGTTGTATGCAAATAACGTGAAAATTACATGTACCAAGTCAGAAAACATGAAAATAACAGGTGGCCAAAATAAGCTGATATTTTTAGTATACGACTAAATTGACGTCGTTTAGCAGTGTGTAAATTTTGGTACAGTTTGGATAAAGTGAAAATTTTAAAAATAATATGTTTGCAAATAACGTGAAAATTACATGTACCAAGTAAAAAAACATGAAAATAACAGGTCGCCAAAATGAGCTGATATTTTTATTATACGACTAAATTGGCATAGTTAAGCGCTGTGCAAATTTTGGTAAGGTTTGGATGAAGTGAAAATTTTGAAAAAAATATTTGTTTGCAAATAACGTGAAAATTACAAGTATCAAGTCAAAAAACATGAAAATAACAGGTCGCCAAGATGAGCTAATATTTTTAGTATACGACTAAATTGACGTCGTTTAGCGGTGTGCAAATTTTGGTAAAGTTTGGATGAAGTGAAAATTTTGAAAAAACACTTGTTTGCAAATAACGTGAAAATTACATGTAACAAGTCAGAAAACATGAAAATAACAGGTCGCCAAAATGAGCTGATATTTTTAGTATACGACTAAATTGACGTCGTTTAGCGGTGTGCAAATTTTGGTAAAGTTTGGATGAAAAGAAAATTTTGAAAAAAAATTTGTTTGCAAATAACGTGAAAATTACATGTACCAAGTCAAAAAACATGAAAATAACAGGTCGCCAAAATGAGCTGATATTTTTAATATACGACTAAATTGACGTCTTTTAGCGGTTTGCAAATTTTGGTAAAGTTTGGATGAAGTAAAAATTAAAAAAAAAATTTGTTTGCAAATACGTTAAAATTACATGTACCAAGTCAAAAAACATGAAAATAACAGGTCGCCAAAATGAGCTGATATTTTTAGTATACGACTAAATTGACGTCGTTTAGGGGTGTGCAAATTTTGGTACAGTTTGGATAAATTTAAAATTTTGAAAAAAAAATTTGTTTGCAAATAACGTGAAAATTACATGTACCAAGTCAAAATACATGAAAATAACAGGTCGCCAAAATGAGCTGATATTTTTAGTATACGACTAAATTGACGTCGTTTAGCGGTGTGCAAATTTTGGTAAAGTTTGGATGAAGTGAAAATTTTGAAAAAAAATTTGTTTGCAAATAACGTGAAAATTACATGTACCAAGTCAAAAAACATGCAAATAACAGGTCGCCAAAATGAGCTGATATTTTTAGTATACGACTAAATTGGCGAAGTTAAGCGGTGTGCAAATTTTGGTAAAGTTTGGATGAAGTGAAAATTTAAAAAAAAAATTTGTTTGCAAATAACGTGAAAATTACATGTACCAAGTCAAAAAACATGAAAATAACAGGTCGCCAAAATGAGCTGACATTTTTAGTATACGACTAAATGCGCGTAGTTTAGCGGTGTGCAAATTTTGGTAAAGTTTGGATGAAGTGAAAATTTTGAAAAAAAAATTTGTTTGCAAATAACGTGAAAATTACATGTACCAAGTCAAAAAACATGAAAATAACAGGTCGCCAAAATGAGCTGATATTTTTAGTATACAACTTAATTGACGTCGCTTAGCGGTTTGCAAATTTTGGTAAAGTTTGGATGAAGTGAAAATTAAAAAAAAAAAATTTTTGCAAATAACGTGAAAATTACATGTACCAAGTGAAAAAACATGAAAATAACAGGTCGCCAAAATGAGCTGATATTTTTAGTATACGACTAAATTGACGTTGTTTAGCGGTGTGCAAATTTTGGTAAAGTTTGGATGAAGCGAAAAAAAAAAAAATTTGTTTGCAAATAACGTTAAAATTACAAGTACCAAGTCAAAAAACATGACAATAACAGGTCGCCAAAATAAGCTGATATTTTTAGTATACGACTACATTGACGTCGTTTAGGGGTGTGCAAATTTTATTATAGTTTGTATGAAGTGAAAACTTTGAAAAAAAAAAGTTGTATGCAAATAACGTGAAAATTACATGTACCAAGTCATAAAACATGAAAATAACAGGTCGCCAAAATAAGCTGATATTTTTAGTATACGACTAAATTGACGTCGTTTAGCAGTGTGTAAATTTTGGTACAGTTTGGATAAAGTGAAAATTAAAAAAAAAATTTGTTTGCAAATAACGTTAAAATTACAAGTACCAAGTCATAAAACATGAAAATAACAGGTCGCCAAAATAAGCTGATATTTTTAGTATACGACTAAATTGACGTCGTTTAGCAGTGTGTAAATTTTGGTACAGTTTGGATAAAGTGAAAATTTTAAAAAATAATATGTTTGCAAATAACGTGAAAATTACATGTACCAAGTAAAAAAACATGAAAATAACAGGTCGCCAAAATGAGCTGATATTTTTATTATACGACTAAATTGGCATAGTTAAGCGCTGTGCAAATTTTGGTAAGGTTTGGATGAAGTGAAAATTTTGAAAAAAATATTTGTTTGCAAATAACGTGAAAATTACAAGTATCAAGTCAAAAAACATGATAATAACAGGTCGCCAAGATGAGCTGATATTTTTAGTATACGACTAAATTGACGTCGTTTAGCGGTGTGCAAATTTTGGTAAAGTTTGGATGAAAAGAAAATTTTGAAAAAAAATTTGTTTGCAAATAACGTGAAAATTACATGTACCAAGTCAAAAAACATGAAAATAACAGGTCGCCAAAATGAGCTGATATTTTTAGTATACGACTAAATTGACGTCGTTTAGCGGTGTGCAAATTTGGTAAAGTTTGGATGAAAAGAAAATTTTGAAAAAAAATTTGTTTGCAAATAACGTGAAAATTACATGTACCAAGTCATAAAACATGAAAATAACAGGTCGCCAAAATGAGCTGATATTTTTAATATACGACTAAATTGACGTCTTTTAGCGGTTTGCAAATTTTGGTAAAGTTTGGATGAAGTAAAAATTAAAAAAAAAATTTGTTTGCAAATAACGTTAAAATTACATGTACAAAGTCAAAACACATGAAAATAACAGGTCGCCAAAATGAGCTGATATTTTTAGTATACGACTAAATTGACGTCGTTTAGGGGTGTGCAAATTTTGGTACAGTTTGGATAAATTTAAAATTTTGAAAAAAAAAAATTTGTTTGCAAATAACGTGAAAATTACATGTACCAAGTCAAAAAACATGCAAATAACAGGTCGCCAAAATGAGCTGATATTTTTAGTATATGACTAAATTGGCGTAGTTAAGCGGTGTGCAAATTTTGGTAAAGTTTGGATGAAGTGAAAATTTTAAAAAAAAATTTGTTTGCAAATAATGTGAAAATTACATGTACCAAGTCAAAAAACATGAAAATAACAGGTCGCTAAAATGAGCTGACATTTTTAGTATACGACTAAATTGACGTCGTTTAGCGGTGTGCAAATTTTGGTAAAGTTTGGTTGAAGTGAAAATTTTTAAAAAAAATTTGTTTGCAAATAACGTGAAAATTACATGTACCAAGTCAGAAAACCTGAAAATAACAGGTCGCCAAAATGAGCTGATATTTTTAGTATAAGACTTAATTGACGTCGTTTAGCGGTGTGCAAATTTTGGTAAAGTTTGGATGAAGTGAAAATTTTGAAAAAAAAATTTGTTTGCAAATAACGTGAAAATTACATGTACCATTTAAAAAAACATGAAAATAACAGGTCGCCAAAATGAGCTGATATTTTTAGTATACGACTAAATTGACGTCGTTTAGCGGTTTGCAAATTTTTGTAAAGTTTGGATGAAGTGAAAATTTTGAAAAAAAAATTTGTTTGAAAATAACGTGAAAAGTACAAGTACCAAGTCAAAAAACATGAAAATAACAAGTCGCCAAAATGAGGTGATATTTTTAGTATACGACTAAATTGACGTCGTTTAGCGGTGTGCAAATTTTGGTACAGTTTGGATAAATTTAAAATTTTGAAAAAAAAAATTTGTTTGCAAATAACGTGAAAATTACATGTACCAAGTCAAAAAACATGAAAATAACAGGTCGCCAAAATGAGCTGATATTTTTAGTATACGACTAAATTGACGTCGTTTAGCGGTGTGCAAATTTTGGTAAAGTTTGGATGAAGTGAAAATTTTGAAAAAAAATTTGTTTGCAAATAACGTGAAAATTACATGTACCAAGTCAAAAAACATGAAAATAGCAGGTCGCCAAAATGAGCTGATATTTTTAGTATACGACTAAATTGGCGTAGTTAAGCGGTGTGCAAATTTTGGTAAAGTTTGGATGAAGTGAAAATTTAAAAAAAAAATTTGTTTGCAAATAATGTGAAAATTACATGTACCAAGTCAAAAAACATGAAAATAACAGGTCGCCAAAATGAGCTGATATTTTTAGTATAAGACTTAATTGACGTCGTTTAGCGGTGTGCAAATTTTGGTAAAGTTTGGATGAAGTGAAAATTTTGAAAAAAAAATTTGTTTGCAAATAACGTGAAAATTACATGTACCAAGTCAAAAAACATGAAAATAACAGGTCGCCAAAATGAGCTGATATTTTTAGTATACGACTAAATTGACGTTGTTTGGCGGTGTGCAACTTTTGGTAAAGTTTGGATGAAGTGAAAATTTTGAAAAAAAAATTTTTTTGCAAATAACGTGAAAATTAAAAGTACCAAGTGAAAAAACATGAAAATAACAGGTCGCCAAAATGAGCTGATATTTTTAGTATAAGACTTAATTGACGTCGTTTAGCGGTGTGCAAATTTTGGTAAAGTTTGGATGACGTGAAAATTTTGAAACAAAATTTGTTTACAAATAACGTGAAAATTACATGTACCAAGTCAAAAAACATGAAAATAACAGGTCGCCAAAATGAGCTGATATTTTTAGTATACGACTTAATTGACGTCGTTTGGCGGTTTGCAAATTTTTGTAAAGTTTGTATGAAGTAAAAATTTTAAAAAAAAAATTTGTTTGAAAATAACGTGAAAAGTACAAGTACCAAGTCAAAAAACATGAAAATAACAAGTCACCCAAATGAGCTGATATTTTTAGTATACGACTAAATTGACGTCGTTTAGCGGTGTGCAAATTTTGGTAAAGTTTGGATAAAGTGAAAATTTTAAAAAATAATATGTTTGCAAATAACGTGAAAATTACATGTACCAAGTAAAAAAACATGAAAATAACAGGTCGCCAAAATGAGCTGATATTTTTATTATACGACTAAATTGGCATAGTTAAGCGCTGTGCAAATTTTGGTAAGGTTTGGATGAAGTGAAAATTTTGAAAAAAATATTTGTTTGCAAATAACGTGAAAATTACAAGTATCAAGTCAAAAAACATGATAATAACAGGTCGCCAAGATGAGCTGATATTTTTAGTATACGACTAAATTGACGTCGTTTAGCGGTGTGCAAATTTTGGTAAAGTTTGGATGAAAAGAAAATTTTGAAAAAAAATTTGTTTGCAAATAACGTGAAAATTACATGTACCAAGTCAAAAAACATGAAAATAACAGGTCGCCAAAATGAGCTGATATTTTTAGTATACGACTAAATTGACGTC
Source organism: Tachina grossa (assembly GCA_949987645.1). Classification (NCBI taxonomy): domain Eukaryota; kingdom Metazoa; phylum Arthropoda; class Insecta; order Diptera; family Tachinidae; genus Tachina; species Tachina grossa. The sequence goes on along the minus strand of OX465279.1, from coordinate 15,721,431 downwards.
GTTTAGCGGTGTGCAAATTTGGTAAAGTTTGGATGAAAAGAAAATTTTGAAAAAAAATTTGTTTGCAAATAACGTGAAAATTACATGTACCAAGTCATAAAACATGAAAATAACAGGTCGCCAAAATGAGCTGATATTTTTAATATACGACTAAATTGACGTCTTTTAGCGGTTTGCAAATTTTGGTAAAGTTTGGATGAAGTAAAAATTAAAAAAAAAATTTGTTTGCAAATAACGTTAAAATTACATGTACCAAGTCAAAACACATGAAAATAACAGGTCGCCAAAATGAGCTGATATTTTTAGTATACGACTAAATTGACGTCGTTTAGGGGTGTGCAAATTTTGGTACAGTTTGGATAAATTTAAAATTTTGAAAAAAAAAAATTTGTTTGCAAATAACGTGAAAATTACATGTACCAAGTCAAAAAACATGCAAATAACAGGTCGCCAAAATGAGCTGATATTTTTAGTATATGACTAAATTGGCGTAGTTAAGCGGTGTGCAAATTCTGGTAAAGTTTGGATGAAGTGAAAATTTTAAAAAAAAATTTGTTTGCAAATAATGTGAAAATTACATGTACCAAGTCAAAAAACATGAAAATAACAGGTCGCTAAAATGAGCTGACATTTTTAGTATACGACTAAATTGACGTCGTTTAGCGGTGTGCAAATTTTGGTAAAGTTTGGTTGAAGTGAAAATTTTAAAAAAAAATTTGTTTGCAAATAACGTGAAAATTACATGTACCAAGTCAGAAAACCTGAAAATAACAGGTCGCCAAAATGAGCTGATATTTTTAGTATAAGACTTAATTGACGTCGTTTAGCGGTGTGCAAATTTTGGTAAAGTTTGGATGAAGTGAAAATTTTGAAAAAAAAATTTGTTTGCAAATAACGTGAAAATTACATGTACCATTTAAAAAAACATGAAAATAACAGGTCGCCAAAATGAGCTGATATTTTTAGTATACGACTAAATTGACGTCGTTTAGCGGTTTGCAAATTTTTGTAAAGTTTGGATGAAGTGAAAATTTTGAAAAAAAAATTTGTTTGAAAATAACGTGAAAAGTACAAGTACCAAGTCAAAAAACATGAAAATAACAAGTCGCCAAAATGAGGTGATATTTTTAGTATACGACTAAATTGACGTCGTTTAGCGGTGTGCAAATTTTGGTACAGTTTGGATAAATTTAAAATTTTGAAAAAAAAAATTTGTTTGCAAATAACGTGAAAATTACATGTACCAAGTCAAAAAACATGAAAATAACAGGTCGCCAAAATGAGCTGATATTTTTAGTATACGACTAAATTGACGTCGTTTAGCGGTGTGCAAATTTTGGTAAAGTTTGGATGAAGTGAAAATTTTGAAAAAAAATTTGTTTGCAAATAACGTGAAAATTACATGTACCAAGTCAAAAAACATGAAAATAGCAGGTCGCCAAAATGAGCTGATATTTTTAGTATACGACTAAATTGGCGTAGTTAAGCGGTGTGCAAATTTTGGTAAAGTTTGGATGAAGTGAAAATTTAAAAAAAAAATTTGTTTGCAAATAATGTGAAAATTACATGTACCAAGTCAAAAAACATGAAAATAACAGGTCGCCAAAATGAGCTGATATTTTTAGTATAAGACTTAATTGACGTCGTTTAGCGGTGTGCAAATTTTGGTAAAGTTTGGATGAAGTGAAAATTTTGAAAAAAAAATTTGTTTGCAAATAACGTGAAAATTACATGTACCAAGTCAAAAAACATGAAAATAACAGGTCGCCAAAATGAGCTGATATTTTTAGTATACGACTAAATTGACGTTGTTTGGCGGTGTGCAACTTTTGGTAAGGTTTGGATGAAGTGAAAATTTTGAAAAAAAATTTTTTTTGCAAATAACGTGAAAATTAAAAGTACCAAGTGAAAAAACATGAAAATAACAGGTCGCCAAAATGAGCTGATATTTTTAGTATAAGACTTAATTGACGTCGTTTAGCGGTGTGCAAATTTTGGTAAAGTTTGGATGACGTGAAAATTTTGAAACAAAATTTGTTTACAAATAACGTGAAAATTACATGTACCAAGTCAAAAAACATGAAAATAACAGGTCGCCAAAATGAGCTGATATTTTTAGTATACGACTTAATTGACGTCGTTTGGCGGTTTGCAAATTTTTGTAAAGTTTGTATGAAGTAAAAATTAAAAAAAAAAAATTTGTTTGAAAATAACGTGAAAAGTACAAGTACCAAGTCAAAAAACATGAAAATAACAAGTCACCCAAATGAGCTGATATTTTTAGTATACGACTAAATTGACGTCGTTTAGCGGTGTGCAAATTTTGGTAAAGTTTGGATAAAGTGAAAATTTTGAAAAAAAAAATTGTTTGCAAATAACGTGAAAATTACATGTACCAAGTCAAAAAACATGAAAATAACAGGTCGCCAATATGAGCTGATATTTTTAATATACGACTAAATTGACGTCTTTTAGCGGTTTGCAAATTTTGGTAAAGTTTGGATGAAGTAAAAATTAAAAAAAAAATTTGTTTGCAAATAACGTTAAAATTACATGTACCAAGTCAAAAAACATGACAATAACAGGTCGCCAAAATGAGCTGATATTTTTAGTATGCGACTAAATTGGCGTCGTTTAGTGGTGTGCAAATTTTGGTACAGTTTGGATAAATTTAAAATTTTGAAAAAAAAATTTGTTTGCAAATAACGTGAAAATTACATGTACCAAGTCAAAAAACATGAAAATAACAGGTCGCCAAAATGAGCTGATATTTTTAGTATACGACTAAATTGACGTCGTTTAGCGGTGTGCAAATTTTGGTAAAGTTTGGATGAAGTGAAAATTTTGAAAAAAAATTTGTTTGCAAATAACGTGAAAATTACATGTACCAAGTCAAAAAACATGAAAATAACAGGTCGCAAAATGAGCTGATATTTTTAGTATACGACTAAATTGGCGTAGTTAAGCGGTGTGCAAATTTTGGTAAAGTTTGGATGAAGTGAAAATTAAAAAAAAAAATTTGTTTGCAAATAATGTGAAAATTACATATACCAAGTCAAAAAACATGAAAATAACAGGTCGCTAAAATGAGCTGACATTTTTAGTATACGACTAAATTGACGTCGTTTAGCGGTGTGCAAATTTTGGTAAAGTTTGGTTGAAGTAAAAATTTTTAAAAAAAATTTGTTTGCAAATAACGTGAAAATTACATGTACCAAGTCAGAAAACCTGAAAATAACAGGTCGCCAAAATGAGCTGATATTTTTAGTATAAGACTTAATTGACGTCGTTTAGCGGTGTGCAAATTTTGGTACAGTTTGGATGAAGTGAAAATTTTGAAAAAAAAATTTGTTTGCAAATAACGTGAAAAGTACAAGTACCAAGTCAAAAAACATGAAAATAACAAGTCGCCAAAATGAGGTGATATTTTTAGTATACGACTAAATTGACGTCTTTTAGCGGTTTGCAAATTTTGGTAAAGTTTGGATGAAGTAAAAAAAAAAAAAAAATTTGTTTGCAAATAACGTGAAAATTACATGTACCAAGTCAAAAAACATGAAAATAACAGGTCGCCAAAATGAGCTGATATTTTTAATATACGACTAAATTGACGTCTTTTAGCGGTTTGCAAATTTTGGTAAAGTTTGGATGAAGTAAAAATTAAAAAAAAAATTTGTTTGCAAATAACGTTAAAATTACATGTACCAAGTCAAAAAACATGACAATAACAGGTCGCCAAAATGAGCTGATATTTTTAGTATGCGACTAAATTGGCGTCGTTTAGTGGTGTGCAAATTTTGGTACAGTTTGGATAAATTTAAAATTTTGAAAAAAAAATTTGTTTGCAAATAACGTGAAAATTACATGTACCAAGTCAAAAAACATGAAAATAACAGGTCGCCAAAATGAGCTGATATTTTTAGTATACGACTAAATTGACGTCGTTTAGCGGTGTGCAAATTTTGGTAAAGTTTGGATGAAGTGAAAATTTTGAAAAAAAATTTGTTTGCAAATAACGTGAAAATTACATGTACCAAGTCAAAAAACATGAAAATAACAGGTCGCAAAATGAGCTGATATTTTTAGTATACGACTAAATTGGCGTAGTTAAGCGGTGTGCAAATTTTGGTAAAGTTTGGATGAAGTGAAAATTAAAAAAAAAAATTTGTTTGCAAATAATGTGAAAATTACATATACCAAGTCAAAAAACATGAAAATAACAGGTCGCTAAAATGAGCTGACATTTTTAGTATACGACTAAATTGACGTCGTTTAGCGGTGTGCAAATTTTGGTAAAGTTTGGTTGAAGTAAAAATTTTTAAAAAAAATTTGTTTGCAAATAACGTGAAAATTACATGTACCAAGTCAGAAAACCTGAAAATAACAGGTCGCCAAAATGAGCTGATATTTTTAGTATAAGACTTAATTGACGTCGTTTAGCGGTGTGCAAATTTTGGTACAGTTTGGATGAAGTGAAAATTTTGAAAAAAAAATTTGTTTGCAAATAACGTGAAAAGTACAAGTACCAAGTCAAAAAACATGAAAATAACAAGTCGCCAAAATGAGGTGATATTTTTAGTATACGACTAAATTGACGTCGTTTAGCGGTGTGCAAATTTTGGTAAAGTTTGGCTGAAGTAAAAATTTTGAAAAAAAATTTGTTTGCAAATAACGTGAAAATTACATGTACCAAGTCAAAAAACATGAAAATAACAGGTCGCCAAAATGTGCTGATATTTTTAATATACAACTAAATTGACGTCGTTTAGCGGTTTGCAAATTTTGGTAAAGTTTGGATGAAGTAAAAATTAAAAAAAAAAAAAATTTGTTTGCAAATAACGTGAAAATTACATGTACCAAGTCAAAAAAGATGAAAATAACAGGTCGCCAAAATGAGCTGATATTTTTAGTATACGACCAAATTGACGTCGTTAGCGGTGTGCAAATTTTGGTAAAGTTTGGATGAAGTGAAAGTTTTGAAAAAAAAATTTGTTTGAAAATAACGTGAAAAGTACAAGTACCAAGTCAAAAAACATGAAAATAACAGGTCGCCAAAATGTGCTGATATTTTTAATATACAACTAAATTGACGTCGTTTAGCGGTTTGCAAATTTTGGTAAAGTTTGGATGAAGTAAAAATTAAAAAAAAAAAAAATTTGTTTGCAAATAACGTGAAAATTACATGTACCAAGTCAAAAAAGATGAAAATAACAGGTCGCCAAAATGAGCTGATATTTTTAGTATACGACCAAATTGACGTCGTTAGCGGTGTGCAAATTTTGGTACAGTTTGGATGAAGTGAAAATTTTGAAAAAAAAATTTGTTTGCAATTAACGTGAAAATTACATGTACCAAGTCAGAAAACATGAAAATAACAGGTTGCCAAAATAAGCTGATATTTTTAGTATAGGACTAAATTGACGTCGTTTAGCGGTGTGCAAATTTTGGTAAAGTTTAGATGAAGTGAAAATTTTTAAAAAGAATTTGTTTGCAAATAACGTGAAAATTACATGTACCAAGTCAGAAAACATGAAAATAACAGGTCGCCAAAATGAGCTGATATTTTTAGTATACGACTAAATTGACGTCGTTTAGCAGTTTGCAAATTTTTGTAAAGTTTGGATGAAGTGAAAGTTTTGAAAAAAAAATTTGTTTGAAAATAACGTGAAAAGTACAAGTACCAAGTCAAAAAACATGCAAATAACAAGTCGCCAAAATGAGCTGATATTTTTAGTATACGACTAATTTGACGTCGTTTAGCGGTGTGCAAATTTTGGTAAAGTTTGGATGAAGTAAAAATTTTGAAAAAAATATTGTTTGCAAATAACGTGAAAATTACATGTACCAAGTCAAAAAACATGAAAATAACAGGTCGCCAAAATGAGCTGATATTTTTAGTATACGACTAAATTTACGTCGTTTGGCGTTGTGCAACTTTTGGTAAGGTTTGGATGAAGTGAAAATTTTGAAAAAAAAAATTTGTTGCAAATAACGTGAAAATTACAAGTACCAAGTCAAAAAACATGAAAATAACAGGTCGCCAAAATGAGCTGATATTTTTAGTATAAGACTTAATTGACGTCGTTTAGCGGTGTGCAAATTTTGGTAAAGTTTGGATGAAGTGAAAATTTTGAAACAAAATTTGTTTGCAAATAACGTGAAAATTACATGTACCAAGTAAAAAAACATGAAAATAACAGGTCGCCAAAATGAGCTGATATTTTTAGTATAAGACTAAATTGACGTCGTTTAGCGGTTTGCAAATTTTTGTAAAGTTTGGATGAAGTGAAAATTTTGAAAAAAAAAATTTGTTTGAAAATAACGTGAAAAGTACAAGTACCAAGTCAAAAAACATGAAAATAACAAGTCGCCAAAATAAGCTGATATTTTTAGTATACGACTAAATTAACGTCGTTTAGCCGTGTGCAAATTTTGGTAAAGTTTGGATGAAGTTAAAATTTTGAAAAAAAATTTGTTGCAAATAACGTGAAAATTACATGTACCAAGTCAAAAAACATGAAAATAACAGGTCGCCAAAATGAGCTGATATTTTTAAAATATGACTAAATTGACGTCTTTTAGCGGTGTGCAAATTTTGGTAACGTTTCGATGAAGTAAAAATTTAAAAAAAAAATTTTTTTGCAAATAACGTGAAAATTACATGTACCAAGTCAAAAAACATGAGAACAACAGGTCGCAAAATGAGCTGATATTTTTAGTAAACGACTAAATTGTTGTCGTTTAGCAGTGTGCAAATTTTGGTAAAATTTGGATGAAGTGAAAATTTTGAAAAAAAAAATTTGTTTTCAAATAACGTGAAAATTACAAGTACCAAGTCAAAAAACATGAAAATAACAGGTCGCCAAAATGAGCTGATATTTTTAGTATACGACTAAATTGACGTCGTTTAGCGGTGTGCAAATTTAGGTAAAGTTTGGATGAAGTGAAAATTTTGAAAAAAAAATTTGTTTGCAAATAACGTGAAAATTACATTACCAAGTCAGAAAACATGAAAATAACAGGTCGCCAAAATGAGCTGATATTTTTAGTATACGACTAAATTGACGTCGTTTAGCGGTGTGCAAATTTAGGTAAAGTTTGGATGAAGTGAAAATTTAAAAAAAAAATTTGTTTGCAAATAACGTGAAAATTACATGTACAAAGGCAAAAAACATGAAAATTAACAGGTCGCCAAAATGAGCTGATATTTTTAGTAAACGACTAAATTGACGTCGTTTAGCAGTGTGCAAATTTTGGTAAAGTTTGGATGATGTGAAAATTTTGAAAAAAAAAATTTGTTTTCAAATAGCGTGAAAATTAAAAGTACCAAGTCAAAAAACATGAAAATAACAGGTCGCCAAAATGAGCTGATATTTTTAGTATACGACTAAATTGACGTCGTTTAGCGGTGTGCAAATTTAGGTAAAGTTTGGATGAAGTAAAAATTTTGAAAAAAAAATTTGTTTGCAAATAACGTGAAAATTACATTACCAAGTCAGGAAACATGAAAATAACAGGTCGCCAAAATGAGCTGATATTTTTAGTATACGACTAAATTGACGTCGTTTAGCGGTGTGCAAATTAAGGTAAAGTCTGGATGAAGTGAAAATTTTGAAAAAAAATTTGTTTGCAAATAACGTGAAAATTACATGTACAAAGTCAGAAAACATGAAAATAACAGGTCGCCAAAATGAGTTGATATTTTTAGTATACGACTTAATTGGCGTAGTTTAGTGGTGTGCAAATTTTGGAAAGTTTGGATGAAGCGAAAATTTTGAAAAAAAAATTTGTTTGCAAATAACGTGAAAATTACACGTACCAACTCAAAAAACATGAAAATAACAGGTCGCCAGAATGAGCTGATATTTTTAGTATACGACTAAATTAGCGTAGTTTAGCGGTGTGCAAATTTTGGTAAAGTTTGGATGAAGTGAAAATTTAAAAAAAAAATTTGTTTGCAAATAACGTGAAAATTTCAAGTACCAAGTCAAAAAACATGAAAATAACAGGTCGCCAAAATAAGCTGATATTTTTAGTATACGACTTAATAGACGTCGTCTAGCAGTGTGCAAATCTTGATACAGTTTTGATAAATTTACAATTTTGAAAAAAAAAATTTGTTTGCAAATAACGTGAAAATTACATGTACCAAGTCAAAAAACATGAAAATAACAGGTCGCCAAAATGAGCTGATATTTTTAGTATACGACTAAATTGACGTCGTTTAGCGGTGTGCAAATTTTGGTAAAGTTTGGATGAAGTGAAAATTTTGAAAAAAAATTTGTTTGCAAATAACGTGAAAATTACATGTACCAAGTCAAAAAACATGAAAATAACAGGTCGCCAAAATGAGCTGATATTTTTAGTTTACAACTTAATTGGCGTAGTTAAGCGGTGTGCAAATTTTGGTAAAGTTTGGATGAAGTGAAAATTTTGAAAAAAAAATTTGTTTGCAAATAACGTGAAAATTACATGTACCAAGTCAAAAAAAAGGAAAATAACAGGTCGCTAAAATGAGCTGATATTTTTAGTATACGACTAAATTGGCGTAGTTTAGCGGTGTGCAAATTAAGGTAAAGTTTGGATGAAGTAAAAATTTGGAAAAAAAATTTGTTTGCAAATAACGTGAAAATTACATGTACCAAGTCAAAAAACATGAAAATAACAGGTCGCCAAAATGAGCTAATATTTTTAGTATAAGACTTAATTGACGTCGTTTAGCGGTGTGCAAATTTTGGTAAAGTTTGGATGAAGTGAAAATTTTGAAACAAAATTTGTTTGCAAATAACGTGAAAATTACATGTACCAAGTAAAAAAACATGAAAATAACAGGTCGCCAAAATGAGCTGATATTTTTAGTATACGACTAAATTGACGTCGTTTAGCGGTTTGCAAATTTTTGTAAAGTTTGGATGAAGTGAAACTTTTGAAAAAAAAATTTGTTTGAAAATAACGTGAAAAGTACAAGTACCAAGTCAAAAAACATGAAAATAACAAGTCACCAAAATGAGCTGATATTTTTAGTATACGACTAAATTGACGTCGTTTAGCCGTGTGCAAATTTTGGTAAAGTTTGGATGAAGTGAAAATTTTGAAAAAAAATTTGTTTGCAAATAACGTGAAAATTACATTACCGAGTCAGAAAACATGAAAATAACAGGTCGCCAAAATAAGCTGATATTTTTAGTATACGACTAAATTGACGTCGTTTAGCGGTGTGCAAATTAAGGTAAAGTTTGGATGAAGTGAAAATTTTGAAAAAAAATTTGTTTGCAAATAACGTGAAAATTACATGTACCAAGTCAGAAAACATGAAAATAACAGATCGCCAAAATGAGTTGATATTTTTCGTAAACGACTTAATTGGCGTAGTTTAGTGGTGTGCAAATTTTGGAAAGTTTGGATGAAGTGAAAATTTTGAAAAAAAATTTGTTTGCAAATAACGTGAAAATTACAAGTACCAAGTCAAAAAACATGAAAATAACAGGTAGCCAAAATGAGCTGATATTTTTAGTTTACGTCAAAATTGACGTCGTTTAGCGGTGTACAAATTTTGGTAAGGTTTGGATGAAGTGAAAATTTTGAAAAAAAAATTTGTTTGCAAATAACGTGAAAATTACATGTACCAAGTAAAAAAACATGAAAATAACAGGTCGCCAAAATGAGCTGATATTTTTAGTATACGACTAAATTGACGTCGCTTAGCGGTGTGCAAATTTTGGTAAAGTTTGGATGAAGTGAAAATTTTGAAAAAAAATTAGTTTGCAAATAACGTGAAAATTACATGTACCAAGTCAAAAAACATGAAAAAATAGGTCACCAAAATGAGCTGATATTTTTAGTATACGACTTAATTGACGTCGTTTAGCGGTGTGCAAATTTTGGTAAAGTTTGGATGAAGTGAAAATTTAAAAAAAAAATTTGTTTGCAAATAACCTGAAAATTACAAGTACTAAGTTAAAAAACATGAAAATAACAGGTAGCCAAAATGAGCTGATATTTTTAGTTTACGTCAAAATTGACGTCGTTTAGCGGTGTACAAATTTTGGTAAGGTTTGGATGAAGTGAAAATTTTGAAAAAAAAATTTGTTTGCAAATAACGTGAAAATTACAAGTACCAAGTCAAAAAACATGAAAATAACAGGTCGCCAAAATGAGCTGATATTTTTAGTATACGACTAAATTGACGTGGTTTAGCGGTGTGCAAAATTTGGTAAGGTTTGGATGAAGTGAAAATTTTGAAAAAAAAAATTTGTTTGCAAATAACGTGAAAATTACAAGTTCCAAGTCAAAAAACATGAAAATAACAGGTCGCCAAAATGAGCTGATAGTTTTAGTATACGACTAAATTGACGTCGCTTAGCGGTGTGCAAAATTTGGTAAAGTTTGAATGAAGTGAAAATTTTGAAAAAAAATTTGTTTGCAAATAACGTGAAAATTACATGTACCAAGTCAAAAAAAATGAAAATAACAGGTCGCTAAAGTGAGCTGATATTTTTAGTATACGACTAAATTGGCGTAGTTTAGCCGTGTGCAAATTAAGGTAAAGTTTGGATGAAGTGAAAATTTTGAAAAAAAATTTGTTTGCAAATAACGTAAAAATTACATGTACGAAGTCAAAAAACATGAAAATAACAGGTCGCCAAAATGAGCTGATATTTTTAGTATACGACTTAATTGGCGTAGTTAAGTGATGTGCAAATTTTGGTAAAGTTTAGATGAAGTGAAAATTTGAAAAAAAAATTTTTTGCAAATAACGTGAAAATTACATGTACCAAGTCAAAAAACATGAAAATAACAGGTCGCTAAAATGAGCTGATATTTTTAGTATACGACTAAATTGGCGTAGCTTAGCGGTGTGCAAATTTTGGTAAAGTTTGGATGAAGTGAAAATTTTGAAAAAAAAATTTGTTTGCAAATAACGTGAAAATTACATGTACCAAGTCAGAAAACATGGAAATAACAGGTCGCCAAAATAAGCTGATATTTTTAGTATACGACTAAATTGACGCCGTTTAGCGGTGTGCAAATTTTGGTAAAGTTTGGATGAAGTGAAAATTTTGAAAAAAAAATTTGTTTGCAAATAACGTGAAAATTACATGTACCGAGTCAAAAAACATGAAAATAACAGGTCGCCAAAATGAGCTGATATTTTTAGTATACAACTAAATTGGCGTAGTTTACCGGTGTGCAAATTTTGGTAAAGTTTAGATGAAGTGAAAATTTTGGAAAAAAAAATTGTTTGCAAATAACGTGAAAATTACATGTACAAAGTCAAAAAACATGAAAAAACAGGTCACCAAAATGAGCTGATATTTTTAGTATACGACTTAATTGACGTCGTTTAGCGGTGTGCAAATTTTGGTAAAGTTTGGATGAAGTGAAAATTTAAAAAAAAAAAATTTGTTTGCAAATAACGTGAAAATTACAAGTACTAAGTTAAAAAACATGAAAATAACAGGTAGCCAAAATGAGCTGATATTTTTAGTTTACGTCAAAATTGACGTCGTTTAGCGGTGTACAAATTTTGGTAAGGTTTGGATGAAGTGAAAATTTTGAAAAAAAAATTTGTTTGCAAATAACGTGAAAATTACAAGTACCAAGTCAAAAAACATGAAAATAACAGGTCGCCAAAATGAGCTGATATTTTTAGTATACGACTAAATTGACGTGGTTTAGCGGTGTGCAAAATTTGGTAAGGTTTGGATGAAGTGAAAATTTTGAAAAAAAAAATTTGTTTGCAAATAACGTGAAAATTACAAGTACCAAGTCAAAAAACATGAAAATAACAGGTCGCCAAAATGAGCTGATAGTTTTAGTATACGACTAAATTGACGTCGCTTAGCGGTGTGCAAAATTTGGTAAAGTTTGAATGAAGAGAAAATTTTGAAAAAAAATTTGTTTGCAAATAACGTGAAAATTACATGTACCAAGTCAAAAAAAATGAAAATAACAGGTCGCTAAAGTGAGCTGATATTTTTAGTATACGACTAAATTGGCGTAGTTTAGCGGTGTGCAAATTAAGGTAAAGTTTGGATGAAGTGAAAATTTTGAAAAAAAATTTGTTTGCAAATAACGTGAAAATTACATGTACGAAGTCAAAAAACATGAAAATAACAGGTCGCCAAAATGAGCTGATATTTTTAGTATACGACTTAATTGGCGTAGTTAAGTGGTGTGCAAATTTTGGTAAAGTTTAGATGAAGTGAAAATTTGAAAAAAAAAATTTTTGCAAATAACGTGAAAATTACATGTACCAAGTCAAAAAACATGAAAATAACAGGTCGCTAAAATGAGCTGATATTTTTAGTATACGACTAAATTGGCGTAGTTTAGCGGTGTGCAAATTTTGGTAAAGTTTGGATGAAGTGAAAATTTTGAAAAAAAAATTTGTTTGCAAATAACGTGAAAATTACATGTACCAAGTCAGAAAACATGGAAATAACAGGTCGCCAAAATAAGCTGATATTTTTAGTATACGACTAAATTGACGCCGTTTAGCGGTGTGCAAATTTTGGTAAAGTTTGGATGAAGTGAAAATTTTGAAAAAAAAATTTGTTTGCAAATAACGTGAAAATTACATGTACCGAGTCAAAAAACATGAAAATAACAGGTCGCCAAAATGAGCTGATATTTTTAGTATACAACTAAATTGGCGTAGTTTAGCGGTGTGCAAATTTTGGTAAAGTTTAGATGAAGTGAAAATTTTGGAAAAAAAATTGTTTGCAAATAACGTGAAAATTACATGTACAAAGTCAAAAAACATGAAAAAACAGGTCACCAAAATGAGCTGATATTTTTAGTATACGACTTAATTGACGTCGTTTAGCGGTGTGCAAATTTTGGTAAAGTTTGGATGAAGTGAAAATTTAAAAAAAAAAAATTTGTTTGCAAATAACGTGAAAATTACAAGTACTAAGTTAAAAAACATGAAAATAACAGGTAGCCAAAATGAGCTGATATTTTTAGTTTACTTCAAAATTGACGTCGTTTAGCGGTGTACAAATTTTGGTAAGGTTTGGATGAAGTGAAAATTTTGAAAAAAAAATTTTTTTGCAAATAACGTGAAAATTACAAGTACCAAGTCAAAAAACATGAAAATAACAGGTCGCCAAAATGAGCTGATATTTTTAGTATACGACTAAATTGACGTGGTTTAGCGGTGTGCAAAATTTGGTAAGGTTTGGATGAAGTGAAAATTTTGAAAAAAAATTTGTTTGCAAATAACGTGAAAATTACAAGTACCAAGTCAAAAAACATGAAAATAACAGGTCGCCAAAATGAGCTGATAGTTTTAGTATACGACTAAATTGACGTCGTTTAGCGGTGTGCAAAATTTCGTAAAGTTTGAATGAAGTGAAAATTTTGAAAAAAAATTTGTTTGCAAATAATGTGAAAATTACATGTACCAAGTCAAAAAAAATGAAAATAACAGGTCGCTAAAGTGAGCTGATATTTTTAGTATACGACTAAATATGCGTAGTTTAGCGGTGTGCAAATTAAGGTAAAGTTTGGATGAAGTGAAAATTTTGAAAAAAAATTTGTTTGCAAATAACGTGAAAATTACATGTACGAAGTCAAAAAACATGAAAATAACAGGTCGCCAAAATGAGCTGATATTTTTAGTATACGACTTAATTGGCGTAATTAAGTGGTGTGCAAATTTTGGTAAAGTTTAGATGAAGTGAAAATTTGAAAAAAAATTTTTTTGCAAATAACGTGAAAATTACATGTACCAAGTCAAAAAACATGAAAATAACAGGTCGCTAAAATGAGCTGATATTTTTTGTTTACAACTAAATTGGCGTAGTTTAGCGGTGTGCAAATTTTGGTAAAGTTTGGATGAAGTGAAAATTTTGAAAAAAAAAATTTGTTTGCAAATAACGTGAAAATTACATGTACCAAGTCAGAAAACATGGAAATAACAGGTCGCCAAAATAAGCTGATATTATTAGTATACGACTAAATTGACGCCGTTTAGCGGTGTGCAAATTTTGGTAAAGTTTGGATGAAGTGAAAATTTTGAAAAAAAAATTTGTTTGCAAATAACGTGAAAATTACATGTACCGAGTCAAAAAACATGAAAATAACAGGTCGCCAAAATGAGCTGATATTTTTAGTATACAACTAAATTGGCGTAGTTTAGCGGTGTGCAAATTTTGGTAAAGTTTAGATGAAGTGAAAATTTTGGAAAAAAATTGTTTGCAAATAACGTGAAAATTACATGTACAAAGTCAAAAAACATGAAAGTTAACAGGTCGCCAAAATGAGCTGATATTTTTAGTATACGACTAAATTGACGTCGTTTGGCGTTGTGCAACTTTTGGTAAAGTTTGGATGAAGTGAAAATTTTGAAAAAAAAATTTTGTTGCAAATAACGTGAAAATTACAAGTACCAAGTCAAAAAACACGAAAATAACAGGTCGCCAAAATGAGCTGATATTTTTAGTATAAGACTTAATTGACGCCGTTTAGCGGTGTGCAAATTTTGGTAAAGTTTGGATGAAGTGAAAATTTTGAAACAAAATTTGTTTGCAAATAACGTGAAAATTACAAGTACCAAATGAGCTGATATTTTTATTATACGACTAAATTGACGTCGTTTAGCGGTGTGCAAATTTAGGTAAAGTTTGGATGAAGTGAAAATTTTGAAAAAAAATTTGTTTGCAAATAACGTGAAAAGTACATGTACCAAGTCAGAAAACATGAAAATAACAGGTCGCCAAAATGAGCTGATATTTTAATATACGACTAAATTGGCGTAGTTTAGCGGTGTGCAAATTTTGGTAAAGTTTGGTTGAAGTGAAAATTTTGAAAAAAAAAATTTGTTTTCAAATAACGTGAAAATTACAAGTACCAAATGAGCTGATATTTTTAGTATACGACTAAATTGACGTCGTTTAGCGGTGTGCAAATTTAGGTAAAGTTTGAATGAAGTGAAAATTTTGAAAAAAAATTTGTTTGCAAATAATGTGAAAATTACATGTACCAAGTCAAAAAAAATGAAAATAACAGGTCGCTAAAGTGAGCTGATATTTTTAGTATACGACTAAATTGGCGTAGTTTAGCGGTGTGCAAATTAAGGTAAAGTTTGGATGAAGTGAAAATTTTGAAAAAAAATTTGTTTGCAAATAACGTGAAAATTACATGTACGAAGTCAAAAAACATGAAAAAAAAATTTTTTTGCAAATAACGTGAAAATTACATGTACCAAGTCAAAAAACATGAAAATAACAGGTCGCCAAAATGAGCTGATATTTTTATTATACGACTAAATTGACGTCGTTTAGCGGTGTGCAAATTTTGGTAAAGTTTGAATAAAGTGAAAATTTTGAAAAAAAAAATTTGTTTGCAAATAACGTGAAAAGTACATGTACCAAGTCAGAAAACATGAAAATATCAGGTCGCCAAAATGAGCTGATATTTTTAGTATACGACTAAATTGGCGTAGTTTAGTGGTGTGCAAATTTTGGTAAGGTTTGGATGAAGTGAAAATTTTGAAAAAAAATTTGTTTGCAAATAACGTGAAAATTACATGTACCAAGTCAGAAAACATGAAAATAACAGGTCGCCAAAATGAGCTGATATTTTTAGTATACGACTAAATTGGCGTAGTTTAGTGGTGTGCAAATTTTGGTAAAGTTTGGATGAAGTAAAAATTTTGAAAAAAAAATTTGCTTGCAAATAACGTGAAAATTACAAGTACCAAGTCGAAAAACATGAAAATAACAGGTCGCCAAAATGAGCTGATATTTTTAGTATACGACTAAATTGACGTCGTTTAGCGGTGTACAAATTAAGGTAAAGTTTGGATGAAGTGAAAATTTTGAAAAAAAATTTGTTTGCCCTTAACGTGAAAATTACATGTACCAAGTCAGAAAACATGAAAATAACAGGTCGCCAAAATGAGCTGATATTTTTAGTATACGACTAAATTGGCGTAGTTTAGTTGTGTGCAAATTTTGGAAAGTTTGGATGAAGTGAAAATTTTGAAAAAAAATTTGTTTGCAAATAACGTGAAAATTACATGTACCAAGTCAAAAAACATGAAAATAACAGGTCGCCAAAATGAGCTGATATTTTTAGTATACGACTAAATTGGCATAGTTAAGCGCTGTGCAAATTTTGGTAAAGTTTGGATGAAGTAAAAATTTTGAAAAAAAAATTTGTTTGCAAATAACGTGAAAATTACATGTACCAAGTCAAAACACATGAAAATAACAGGTCGCCAAAATGAGCTGATATTTTTAGTATAAGACTAAATTGACGTCGTTTAGCGGTGTGCAAATTTTGGTAAAGTTTGGATGAAGTGAAAATTTTGAAAAAAAAATTTTTTTTGCAAATAACGTGAAAATTACATGTACCAATTCAAAAAACATGAAAATAACAGGTCGCCAAAATGAGCTGATATTTTTATTATACGACTAAATTGACGTCGTTTAGCGGTGTGCAAATTTAGGTAAAGTTTGGATGAAGTGAAAATTTTGAAAAAAAATTTGTTTGCAAATAACGTGAAAAGTACATGTACCAAGTCAGAAAACATGAAAATAACAGGTCGCCAAAATGAGCTGATATTTTTAGTATACGACTAAATTGGCGTAGTTTAGCGGTGTGCAAATTTTGGTAAAGTTTGGATGAAGTGAAAATTTTGAAAAAAAAAATTGTTTTCAAATAACGTGAAAATTACAAGTACCAAATGAGCTGATATTTTTAGTATACGCCTAAATTGACGTCGTTTAGCGGTGTGCAAATTTAGGTAAAGTTTGGATGAAGTGAAAATTTTGAAAAAAAAATTTGTTTGCAAATAACGTGAAAATTACATGTACCAAGTCAGAAAACATGAAAATAACAGGTCGCCAAAATGAGCTGATATTTTTAGTATATGACTAAATTGACGTCGTTTAGCGGTGTGCAAATTAAGGTAAAGTTTGGATGAAGTGAAAATTTTGAAAAAAAATTTGTTTGCCCTTAACGTGAAAATTACATGTACCAAGTCAGAAAACATGAAAATAACAGGTCGCCAAAATGAGCTGATATTTTTAGTATACGACTAAATTGGCGTAGTTTAGTTGTGTGCAAATTTTGGAAAGTTTGGATGAAGTGAAAATTTTGAAAAAAAATTTGTTTGCAAATAACGTGAAAATTACATGTACCAAGTTAAAAAACCCGAAAATAACAGGTAGCCAAAATGAGCTGATATTTTTAGTACACGTCAAAATTGACGTCGTTTAGCGGTGTACAAATTTTGGTAAAGTTTGGATGAAGTGAAAATTTTGAAAAAAAAATTTGTTTGCAAATAACGTGAAAATTACATGTACCAAGTGAAAAAACATGAAAATAACAGGTCGCCAAAATGAGCTGATATTTTTAGTATACGACTAAATTGGCGTAGTTTAGTTGTGTGCAAATTTTGGAAAGTTTGGATGAAGTGAAAATTTTGAAAAAAAATTTGTTTGCAAATAACGTGAAAATTACATGTACCAAGTCAAAAAACATGAAAATAACAGGTCGCCAAAATGAGCTGATATTTTTAGTATACGACTAAATTGGCATAGTTAAGCGCTGTGCAAATTTTGGTAAAGTTTGGATGAAGTAAAAATTTTGAAAAAAAAATTTGTTTGCAAATAACGTGAAAATTACATGTACCAAGTCAAAACACATGAAAATAACAGGTCGCCAAAATGAGCTGATATTTTTAGTATAAGACTTAATTGACGTCGTTTAGGGGTGTGCAAAATTTGGTAAAGTTTGGATGAAAAGAAAATTTTGAAACAAAATTTGTTTGCAAAGAACGTGAAAATTACAAATACCAAGTCAAAAAACATGAAAATAACAGGTCGCCAAAATGAGCTGATATTTTTAGTATACGACTAAATTGACGTCGTTTAGCGGTGTGCAAATTTTGGTAAAGTTTGGATGAAGTGAAAATTTTGAAAAAAAAATTTTTTTGCAAATAACGTGAAAATTACATGTACCAAGTCAAAAAACATGAAAATAACAGGTCGCCAAAATGAGCTGATATTTTTAGTATACGACCAAATTGACGTCGTTTAGCGGTGTGCAAATTTAGGTAAAGTTTGGATGAAGTGAAAATTTTGAAAAAAAAATTTGTTTGCAAATAACGTGAAAAGTACATGTACCAAGTCAGAAAACATGAAAATAACAGGTCGCCAAAATGAGCTGATATTTTTAGTATACGACTAAATTGGCGTAGTTTAGTGGTGTGCAAATTTTGGTAAAGTTTGGATGAAGTGAAAATTTTGAAAAAAAAAATTTGTTTGCAAATAACGTGAAAATTACAAGTACCAAGTCAAAAAACATGAAAATAACAGGTCGCCAAAATGAGCTGATATTTTTAGTATACGACTAAATTGGCGTAGTTTAGTAGTGTGCAAATTTTGGTAAAGTTTGGATGAAGTGAAAATTTTGAAAAAAAAATTTGTTTTCAAATAACGTGAAAATTACAAGTACCAAATGAGCTGATATTTTTAGTATACGCCTAAATTGACGTCGTTTAGCGGTGAGCAAATTTAGGTAAAGTTTGGATGAAGTGAAAATTTTGAAAAAAAAATTTGTTTGCAAATAACGTGAAAATTACATGTACCAAGTCAGAAAACATGAAAATAACAGGTCGCCAAAATGAGCTGATATTTTTAGTATATGACTAAATTGACGTCGTTTAGCGGTGTGCAAATTAAGGTAGAGTTTGGATGAAGTGAAAATTTTGAAAAAAAATTTGTTTGCCCTTAACGTGAAAATTACATGTACCAAGTCAGAAAACATGAAAATAACAGGTCGCCAAAATGAGCTGATATTTTTAGTATACGACTAAATTGGCGTAGTTTAGTTGTGTGCAAATTTTGGAAAGTTTGGATGAAGTGAAAATTTTGAAAAAAAATTTGTTTGCAAATAACGTGAAAATTACATGTACCAAGTTAAAAAACGCGAAAATAACAGGTAGCCAAAATGAGCTGATATTTTTAGTACACGTCAAAATTGACGTCGTTTAGCGGTGTACAAATTTTGGTAAAGTTTGGATGAAGTGAAAATTTTGAAAAAAAAATTTGTTTGCAAATAACGTGAAAATTACATGTACCAAGTCAAAAAACATGAAAATAACAGGTCGCCAAAATGAGCTGATATTTTTAGTATAAGACTTAATTGACGTCGTTTAGCGGTGTGCAAATTTTGGTAAAGTTTGGATGAAGTGAAAATTTTGAAAAAAAATGTTTTCGCAAATAACGTGAAAATTACATGTACCAAGTCAAAAAACATGAAAATAACAGGTCGCCAAAATGAGCTGATATTTTAAGTATACGACTAAATTGATGTAGTTTAGTTGTGTGCAAATTTTGGAAAGTTTGGATGAAGTGAAAATTTTGAAAAAAAATTTGTTTGCAAATAACGTGAAAATTACATGTACCAAGTCAAAAAACATGAAAATAACAGGTCGCCAAAATGAGCTGATATTTTTAGTATACGACTAAATTGGCATAGTTAAGCGCTGTGCAAATTTTGGTAAAGTTTGGATGAAGTGAAAATTTTGAAAAAAAAATTTGTTTGCAAATAACGTGAAAATTACATGTACCAAGTCAAAAAACATGAAAATAACAGGTCGCCAAAATGAGCTGATATTTTTAGTATAAGACTTAATTGACGTCGTTTAGCGGTGTGCAAATTTTGGTAAAATTTGGATGAAGTGAAAATTTTGAAAAAAAAATTTGTTTGCAAAGAACGTGAAAATTACAAATACCAAGTCAAAAAACATGAAAATAACAGGTCGCCAAAATGAGCTGATATTTTTAGTATACGACTAAATTGACGTCGTTTAGTGGTGTGCAAATTTTGGTAAAGTTTGGATGAAGTGAAAATTTTGAAAAAAAAAATTTGTTTGCAAATAAAGTGAAAATTACATGTACCAAGTCAAAAAACATAAAAATAACAGGTCGCCAAAATGAGCTGATATTTTTATTATACGACTAAATTGACGTCGTTTAGCGGTGTGCAAATTTTGGTAAAGTTTGGATGAAGTGAAAATTTTGAAAAAAAAAATTTGTTTGCAAATAACGTGAAAAGTACATGTACCAAGTCAGAAAACATGAAAATATCAGGTCGCCAAAATGAGCTGATATTTTTAGTATACGACTAAATTGGCGTAGTTTAGTGGTGTGCAAATTTTGGTAAAGTTTGGATGAAGTGAAAATTTTGAAACAAAATTTGTTTGCAAATAACGTGAAAATTACAAGTACCAAAATGAGCTGATATTTTTATTATACGACTAAATTGACGTCGTTTAGCGGTGTGCAAATTTAGGTAAAGTTTGGATGAAGTGAAAATTTTGAAAAAAAATTTGTTTGCAAATAACGTGAAAAGTACATGTACCAAGTCAGAAAACATGAAAATAACAGGTCGCCAAAATGAGCTGATATTTTTAGTATACGACAAAATTGGCGTAGTTTAGCGGTGTGCAAATTTTGGTAAAGTTTGGATGAAGTGAAAATTTTGAAAAAAAAACTTGTTTGCAAATAACGTGAAAATTACAAGTACCAAATGAGCTGATATTTTTATTATACGACTAAATTGACGTCGTTTAGCGGTGTGCAAATTTTGGTAAAGTTTGGATGAAGTGAAAATTTTGAAAAAAAAATTTGTTTGCAAATAACGTGAAAATTACAAGTACCAAGTCAAAAAACATGAAAATAACAGGTCGCCAAAATGAGCTGATATTTTTAGTATACGACTAAATTGGCGTAGTTTAGCGGTGTGCAAATTTTGGTAAAGTTTGGATGAAGTGAAAATTTTGAAAAAAAAACTTGTTTTCAAATAACGTGAAAATTACAAGTACCAAATGAGCTGATATTTTTAGTATACGACTAAATTGACGTCGTTTAGCGGTGTGCAAATTTTGGTAAAGTTTGGATGAAGTGAAAATTTTGAAAAAAAAAATTTGTTTGCAAATAACGTGAAAATTACATGTACCAAGTCAGAAAACATGAAAATAACAGGTCGCCAAAATGAGCTGATATTTTTAGTATACGACTAAATTGACGTCGTTTAGCGGTGTGCAAATTAAGGTAAAGTTTGGATGAAGTGAAAATTTTGAAAAAAAATTTGTTTGCCCTTAACGTGAAAATTACATGTACCAAGTCAGAAAACATGAAAATAACAGGTCGCCAAAATGAGCTGATATTTTTAGTATACGACTAAATTGGCGTAGTTTAGTTGTGCGCAAATTTTGGAAAGTTTGGATGAAGTGAAAATTTTGAAAAAAAATTTGTTTGCAAATAACGTGAAAATTACATGTACCAAGTCAAAAAACATGAAAATAACAGGTCGCCAAAATGAGCTGATATTTGTAGTATACGACTAAATTGGCATAGTTAAGCGCTGTGCAAATTTTGGTAAAGTTTGGATGAAGTGAAAATTTTGAAAAAAAAATTTGTTTGCAAATAACGTGAAAATTACATGTACCAAGTCAAAAAACATGAAAATAACAGGTCGCCAAAATGAGCTGATATTTTTAGTATAAGACTTAATTGACGTCGTTTAGCGGTGTGCAAATTTTGGTAAAGTTTGGATGAAGTGAAAATTTTGAAAAAAAATTTTTTCGCAAATAACGTGAAAATTATTACATGTACCAAGTCAAAAAACATGAAAATAACAGGTCGCTAAAATGAGCTGATATTTTTAGTATACGACTAAATTGGCGTAGTTTAGTGGTGTGCAAATTTTGGAAAGTTTGGATGAAGTGAAAATTTTGAAAAAAAAATTTGTTTGCAAATAACGTGAAAATTACATGTACCAAGTCAAAAAACATGAAAATAACAGGTCGCCAAAATGAGCTGATATTTGTAGTATACGACTAAATTGGCATAGTTAAGCGCTGTGCAAATTTTGGTAAAGTTTGGATGAAGTGAAAATTTTGAAAAAAAAATTTGTTTGCAAATAACGTGAAAATTACATGTACCAAGTCAAAAAACATGAAAATAACAGGTCGCCAAAATGAGCTGATATTTTTAGTATACGACAAAATTGGCGTAGTTTAGTGGTGTGCAAATTTTGGTAAAGTTTGGATGAAGTAAAAATTTTGAAAAAAAAAATTTGTTTGCAAATAACGTGAAAATTACAAGTACCAAGTCAAAAAACATGAAAATAACAGGTCGCCAAAATGAGCTGATATTTTTAGTATACGACTAAATTGGCGTAGTTTAGCGGTGTGCAAATTTTGGTAAAGTTTGGATGAAGTGAAAATTTTGAAAAAAAAACTTGTTTTCAAATAACGTGAAAATTACAAGTACCAAAGGAGCTGATATTTTTAGTATACGACTAAATTGACGTCGTTTAGCGGTGTGCAAATTTAGGTAAAGTTTGGATGAAGTGAAAATTTTGAAAAAAAAATTTGTTTGCAAATAACGTGAAAATTACATGTACCAAGTCAGAAAACATGAAAATAACAGGTCGCCAAAATGAGCTGATATTTTTAGTATACGACTAAATTGACGTCGTTTAGCGGTGTGCAAATTAAGGTAAAGTTTGGATGAAGTGAAAATTTTGAAAAAAAATTTGTTTGCCCTTAACGTGAAAATTACATGTACCAAGTCAGAAAACATGAAAATAACAGGTCGCCAAAATGAGCTGATATTTTTAGTATACGACTAAATTGGCGTAGTTTAGTTGTGTGCAAATTTTGGAAAGTTTGGATGAAGTGAAAATTTTGAAAAAAAATTTGTTTGCAAATAACGTGAAAATTACATGTACCAAGTCAAAAAACATGAAAATAACAGGTCGCCAAAATGAGCTGATATTTGTAGTATACGACTAAATTGGCATAGTTAAGCGCTGTGCAAATTTTGGTAAAGTTTGGATGAAGTGAAAATTTTGAAAAAAAAATTTGTTTGCAAATAACGTGAAAATTACATGTACCAAGTCAAAAAACATGAAAATAACAGGTCGCCAAAATGAGCTGATATTTTTAGTATAAGACTAAATTGACGTCGTTTAGCGGTGTGCAAATTTTGGTAAAGTTTGGATGAAGTGAAAATTTTGAAAAAAAATTTTTTCGCAAATAACGTGAAAATTATTACATGTACCAAGTCAAAAAACATGAAAATAACAGGTCGCTAAAATGAGCTGATATTTTTAGTATACGACTAAATTGGCGTAGTTTAGTGGTGTGCAAATTTTGGAAAGTTTGGATGAAGTGAAAATTTTGAAAAAAAATTTGTTTGCAAATAACGTGAAAATTACATGTACCAAGTCAAAAAACATAAAAATAACAGGTCGCCAAAATGAGCTGACATTTGTAGTATACGACTAAATTGGCATAGTTAAACGCTGTGCAAATTTTGGTAAAGTTTGGATGAAGTGAAAATTTTGAAAAAAAAAATTTGTTTGCAAATAACGTGAAAATTACAAGTACCAAGTCAAAAAACATGAAAATAACAGGTCGCCAAAATGAGCTGATATTTTTAGTATACGACTAACTTGGCGTAGTTTAGCGGTGTGCAAATTTTGGTAAAGTTTGGATGAAGTGAAAATTTTGAAAAAAAAAACTTGTTTTCAAATAACGTGAAAATTACAAGTACCAAATGAGCTGATATTTTTAGTATACGACTAAATTGACGTCGTTTAGCGGTGTGCAAATTTAGGTAAAGTTTGGATGAAGTGAAAATCTTGAAAAAAAATTTGTTTGCAAATAACGTGAAAATTACATGTACCAAGTCAGAAAACATGAAAATAACAGGTCGCCAAAATGAGCTGATATTTTTAGTATACGACTAAATTGACGTCGTTTAGCGGTGTGCACATTAAGGTAAAGTTTGGATGAAGTGAAAATTTTGAAAAAAAAATTTGTTTGCCCTTAACGTGAAAATTACATGTACCAAGTCAGAAAACATGAAAATAACAGGTCGCCAAAGGGAGCTGATATTTTTAGTATACGACTAAATTGGCGTAGTTTAGTTGTGTGCAAATTTTGGAAAGTTTGGATGAAGTGAAAATTTTGAAAAAAAATTTGTTTGCAAATAACGTGAAAATTACATGTACCAAGTCAAAAAACATGAAAATAACAGGTCGCCAAAATGAGCTGATATTTGTAGTATACTACTAAATTGGCATAGTTAAGCGCTGTGCAAATTTTGGTAAAGTTTGTATGAAGTGAAAATTTTAAAAAAAAAATTTGTTTGCAAATGACGTGAAAATTACAAGTACCAAATGAGCTGATATTTTTAGTATACGACTAAATTGACGTCGTTTAGCGGTGTGCAAATTTAGGTAAAGTTTGGATGAAGTGAAAATTTTGAAAAAAAATTTGTTTGCAAATAACGTGAAAATTACATGTACCAAGTCAGAAAACATGAAAATAACAGGTCACCAAAATGAGCTGATATTTTTAGTATACGACTAAATTGACGTCGTTTAGCGGTGTGCAAATTAAGGTAAAGTTTGGATGAAGTGAAAATTTTGAAAAAAAATTTGTTTGCCCTTAACGTGAAAATTACATGTACCAAGTCAGAAAACATGAAAATAACAGGTCGCCAAAATGAGCTGATATTTTTAGTATACGACTTAATTGGCGTAGTTTAGTTGTGTGCAAATTTTGGAAAGTTTGGATGAAGTGAAAATTTTGAAAAAAAATTTGTTTGCAAATAACGTGAAAATTACATGTACCAAGTCAAAAAACATGAAAATAACAGGTCGCCAAAATGAGCTGATATTTGTAGTATACGACTAAATTGGCATAGTTAAGCGCTGTGCAAATTTTGGTAAAGTTTGGATGAAGTGAAAATTTTGAAAAAAAAATTTGTTTGCAAATAACGTGAAAATTACATGTACCAAGTCAAAAAACATGAAAATAACAGGTCGCCAAAATGAGCTGATATTTTTAGTATAAGACTTAATTGACGTCGTTTAGCGGTGTGCAAATTTTGGTAAAGTTTGGATGACGTGAAAATTTTGAAAAAAAAAATTTGTTTGCAAATAACGTGAAAATTACAAGTACCAAGTCAGAAAACATGAAAATAACAGGTCGCCAAAATAAGCTGATATTTTTTGTATACGACTAAAGTGACGTCGTTTAGCGGTGTGCAAATTTTGGTAAAGTTTGGATGACGTGAAAATTTTGAAAAAAAAAATTTGTTTGCAAATAACGTGAAAATTACAAGTACCAAGTCAAAAAACATTAAAATAACAGGTCGCCAAAATGAGCTGATATTTTTAGTATAAGACTTAATTGACGTCGTTTACCGGTGTGCAAATTTTGGTAAAGTTTGGATGAAGTGAAAATTTTGAAAAAAAATTTTTTCGCAAATAACGTGAAAATTACATGTACCAAGTCAAAAAACATGAAAATAACAGGTCGCCAAAATGAGCTGATATTTTTAGTATACGACTAAATTGACGTCGTTTAGCGGTGTGCAAATTTTGGTAAAGTTTGGATGAAGTGAAAATTTTGAAAAAAAAATTTGTTTGCAAAGAACGTGAAAATTATAAATACCAAGTCAAAAAACATGAAAATAACAGGTCGCCAAAATGAGCTGATATTTTTAGTATACGACTAAATTGACGTCGTTTAGCGGTGTGCAAATTTTGGTAAAGTTTGGATGAAGTGAAAATTTTGAAAAAAAAATTTGTTTGCAAATAACGTGAAAATTACATGTACCAAGTCAAAAAACATGAAAATAACAGGTCGCCAAAATGAGCTGATATTTTTAGTATACGACTAAATCTACGTCGTTTATCGGTGTGCAAATTTTGGTAAAGTTTGGATGAAGTGAAAATTTTTAAAAATAAATTTGTTTGCAAATAACGTGAAAATTACAAGTACCAAGTCAAACAACATGAAAATAACAGGTCGCCAAAATGAGCTTATATTTTTAGTGTACGACTAAATTGACGTCGTTTAGGTGTGTGCAAATTTTGGTAAAGTTTGGATGAAGTAAAAAATTTTGAAAAAAAAATTTGTTTGCAAATAACGTGAAAATTACATGTACCAAGTCAGAAAACATGAAAATAACAGGTCGCCAAAATAAGCTGATATTTTTTGTATACGACTAAAGTGACGTCGTTTAGCGGTGTGCAAATTTTGGTAAAGTTTGGATGACGTGAAAATTTTGAAAAAAAAAATTTGTTTGCAAATAACGTGAAAATTACAAGTACCAAGTCAAAAAACATGAAAATAACAGGTCGCCAAAATGAGCTGATATTTTTAATATACGACTAAATTGGTGTAGTTTATCGGTGTGAAAATTTTGGTAAAGTTTGGATGAAGTGAAAATTTTGAAAAAAAAAAATTTGTTTGCAAATAATGTGAAAATTACATGTACCAAGTCAAAAAACATGAAAATAACAGGTCGCCAAAACGAGCTGATATTTTTAGTATACGACTAAATTGACGTCATTTATCGGTGTGCAAATTTTGGTAAAGTTTGGATGAAGTGAAAATTTTTAAAAATAAATTTGTTTGCAAATAACGTGAAAATTACAAGTACCAAGTCAAAAAACATGAAAATAACAGGTCGCCAAAATGAGCTTATATTTTTAGTGTACGACTAAATTGACGTCGCTTAGGGGTGTGGAAATTTTGGTAAGGTTTGGATGAAGTAAAAATTTAAAAAAAAAATTTGTTTGCAAATAACGTGAAAATTACATGTACCAAGTCAGAAAACATGAAAATAACAGGTCGCCAAAATAATCTGATATTTTTAGTATACGACTAAATTGACGTCGTTTAGCGGTGTGCAAATTTTGGTACAGTTTGGATAAAGTGAAAATTTTGAAAAAAAAATTTGTTTGCAAATAACGTGAAAATTACATGTACCAAGTCAGAAAACATGAAAATAACAGGTCGCCAAAATAAGCTGATATTTTTAGTATACGACTAAATTGACGTCGTTTAGCGGTGCGCAAATTTTGGTACAGTTTGGATGGAGTGAAAATTTAAAAAAAAAAATTTATTGCAAATAACGTGAAAATTACATGTACCAAGTCAAAAAACCTGAAAACAACAGGTCGCCAAAATGAGCTGATATTTTTAGTATACGACTAAATTGACGTCGTTTAGCGGTTTGCAAATTTTGGTAAAGTTTGAATGAAGTGAGAATTTTGAAGAAAAAAAATTTGTTTGCAAATAACGTGAAAATAACATGTACCAAGTCAGAAAGCATGAAAATAACAGGTCGCCAAAATGAGCTGATATTTTTAGTATACGACTAAATTGACGTCGTTTAGCGGTGTGCAAATTTTGGTAAAGTTTGGATGAAGTGAAAATTTTGAAAAAAAAATTTTTTTGCAAATAATGTGAAAATTACATGTACAAAGTCAAAAAACATGAAAATAACAGGTCGCCAAAATGAGCTGATATTTTTAGTATACGAGTAAGTTGGCGTAGTTTAGCGGTGTGCAAATTTTGGTAAAGTTTGGATGAAGTGAAAATTTTGAAAAAAAAAATTTGTTTTCAAATAACGTGAAAATTACAAGTACCAAGTCAAAAAACATGAAAATAACAGGTCGCCAAAATGAGCTGATATTTTTAGTATACGACTAAATTTACGTCGTTTAACGGTGTGCAAATTTGGTAAGGTTTTATTAAAGTGAAAATTTTGAAAAAAAAATTTGCTTGCAAATAACGTGAAAATTACATGTACCAAGTCAGAAAACATGAAAATAACAGGTCGCCAAAATAAGCTGATATTTTTAGTATACGACTAAATTGACGTCGTTTAGCGGTGCGCAAATTTTGGTACAGTTTGGATAAAGTGAAAATTTTGAAAAAAATTTGTTTGCAAATAACGTGAAAATTACATGTGCCAAGTCAAAAAACATGAAAATAACAGGTCGCCAAAATGAGCTGATATTTTTAGTATACGACTAAATTGACGTCGTTAAGCAGTGTGCAAATTTTGATAAAGTTTGGATGAAGTGGAAATTTTGAAAAAAAAAAATTTGTTTGCAAATAACGTGAAAATAACAAGTACCAAGTCAAAACACATGAAAATAACAGGTCGCCAAAATAAGCTGATATTTTTAGTATACGACTAAATTGACGTCGTTTAGCGGTGTGCAAATTTTGGTACAGTTTGGATAAATTTAAAATTGTGAAAAAAAATTGTTTGCAAATAAAGTGAAAATTACATGTACCAAGTCAAAAAACATGAAAATAACAGGTCGCCAAAAAGGAGCTGATATATTTAATATACGACTAAATTGACGTCGTTTAGCGGTGTGCAAATTTTGGTAAAGTTTGGATGAAGTGAAAATTTTGAAAAAAAATTTGTTTGCAAATAACGTGAAAATTACATGTACCAAGTCAAAAAACATGACAATAACAGGTCGCCAAAATGATCTGATATTTTAAGTATACGACTTAATTGGCGTAGTTAAGCGGTGTGCAAATTTTGGTAAAGTTTGGATGAAGTGAAAATTTTGAAAAAAAATTTGTTTGCAAATAACGTGAAAATTACATGTACCAAGTCAAAAAACATGAAAATAACAAGTCGCCAAAATGAGCTGATATTTTTAGTATATGATTAAATTGGCGTAGTTTAGCGGTGTGCAAATTTTGGTAAAGTTTGGATGAAGTAAAAATTTTGAAAAAAAATTTGTTTGCAAATAACGTGAAAATTACATGTACCAAGTCAAAAAACATGAAAATTACAGGTCGCCAA
This sequence comes from Tachina grossa, assembly GCA_949987645.1. Classification (NCBI taxonomy): domain Eukaryota; kingdom Metazoa; phylum Arthropoda; class Insecta; order Diptera; family Tachinidae; genus Tachina; species Tachina grossa. The sequence continues at coordinate 15,692,767 of OX465279.1, read as the reverse complement.
AGTGATCTGATATTTTTAGTATACGACTAAATTGGCGTAGCTTAGCGGTGCGCAAATTTTGATAAAGTTTGGATGAAGTCAAAATTTTGAAAAAAAAATTGTTTGCAAATAACGTGAAAATTACATGTACCAAGTCAAAAAACATTAAAATTACAGGTCGCAAAATAAGCTGATATTTTAAGTATACGACTTAATTGACGTCGTTTAGCGGTGTGCAAATTTTGGTTAAGTTTGGATGAGGTAAAAGTTTTGAAAAAAAAAATTTGTTTGCAAATAACGTGAAAATTACAAGTACCAAGTCAAAAAACATGAAAATATAAGGTCGCCAAAATGAGCTGATATTTTTAGTATACGACTAAATTGACGTCGTTTAGCGGTATGCAAATTTTGGTAAAGTTTGGATGAAGTGAAAATTTTGAAAAAAAAAATTTGTTTGCAAATAACGTGAAAATTACATGTACCAAGTCAAAAAACATGAAAATAACAGGTCTGCAAAATGAGCTGATATTTTTCGTAAACGACTAAATTGGCGTAGTTTAGCGGTGTGCAAATTTTGGTAAGGTTTGGATGAAGTGGAAATTTTGAAAAAAAAATTTGTTTGCAAATAACGTGAAAATTACAAGTACCAAGTCAAAAAACATGAAAATAACAGGTCGCCAAAATGAGCTGATATTTTTAGTATACGACTAAATTGACGTAGTTTAGCGGTGTGCAAATTTTGGTTAAGTTTGGATGAGGTAAAAGTTTTGAAAAAAAAATTTGTTTGCAAATAACGTGAAAATTACAAGTACCAAGTCAAAAAACATGAAAATATAAGGTCGCCAAAATGAGCTGATATTTTTAGTATACGACTAAATTGACGTCGTTTAGCGGTGTGCAAATTAAGGTAAAGTTTGGATGAAGTGAAAATTTTGAAAAAAAATTTGTTTGCAAATAAATTGAAAATTACATGTACCAAGTCAGAAAACATGAAAATAACAGGTCGCCAAAATGAGCTGATATTTTTAGTATACGACTAAATTGGCGTAGTTTACTTGTGTGCAAATTTTGGAAAGTTTGGATGAAGTGAAAATTTTGAAAAAAAATTTGTTTGCAAATAACGTGAAAATTACATGTACCAAGTCAAAAAACATGAAAATAACAGGTCGCCAAAATGAGCTGATATTTTTAGTATAAGACTTAATTGACGTCGTTTAGCGGTGTGCAAATTTTGGTAAAGTTTGGATGAAGTGAAAATTTTGAAAAAAAATTTTTTCGCAAAAAACGTGAAAATTACATGTACCAAGTCAAAAAACATGAAAATAACAGGTCGCCAAAATGAGCTGATATTTTTAGTATACGACTAAATTGACGTCGTTTAGCAGTGTGCAAATTTTGGTAAAGTTTGGATGAAGTGAAAATTTTGAAAAAAAAATTTGTTTGCAAAGAACGTGAAAATTATAAATACCAAGTCAAAAAACATGAAAATAACAGGTCGCCAAAATGAGCTGATATTTTTAGTATACGACTAAATTGACGTAGTTTAGCGGTGTGCAAATTTTGGTAAAGTTTGGATGAAGTGAAAATTTTGAAAAAAAAATTTGTTTGCAAATAACGTGAAAATTACATGTACCAAGTCAAAAAACATGAAAATAACAGGTCGCCAAAATGAGCTGATATTTTTAGTATACGACTAAATCTACGTCGTTTATCGGTGTGCAAATTTTGGTAAAGTTTGGATGAAGTGAAAATTTTTAAAAATAAATTTGTTTGCAAATAACGTGAAAATTACAAGTACCAAGTCAAAAAACATGAAAATAACAGGTCGCCAAAATGAGCTTATATTTTTAGTGTACGACTAAATTGACGTCGTTTAGGTGTGTGCAAATTTTGGTAAAGTTTGGATGAAGTAAAAAATTTTGAAAAAAAAATTTGTTTGCAAATAACGTGAAAATTACATGTACCAAGTCAGAAAACATGAAAATAACAGGTCGCCAAAATAAGCTGATATTTTTTGTATACGACTAAAGTGACGTCGTTTAGCGGTGTGCAAATTTTGGTAAAGTTTGGATGACGTGAAAATTTTGAAAAAAAAAAAATTTGTTTGCAAATAACGTGAAAATTACAAGTACCAAGTCAAAAAACATGAAAATAACAGGTCGCCAAAATGAGCTGATATTTTTAGTATAAGACTTAATTGACGTCGTTTAGCGGTGTGCAAATTTTGGTAAAGTTTGGATGAAGTGAAAATTTTGAAAAAAAATTTTTTCGCAAATAACGTGAAAATTACATGTACCAAGTCAAAAAACATGAAAATAACAGGTCGCCAAAATGAGCTGATATTTTTAGTATACGACTAAATTGACGTCGTTTAGCGGTGTGCAAATTTGGGTAAAGTTTGGATGAAGTGAAAATTTTGAAAAAAAAATTTGTTTGCAAAGAACGTGAAAATTATAAATACCAAGTCAAAAAACATGAAAATAACAGGTCGCCAAAATGAGCTGATATTTTTAGTATACGACTAAATTGACGTAGTTTAGCGGTGTGCAAATTTTGGTAAAGTTTGGATGAAGTGAAAATTTTGAAAAAAAAATTTGTTTGCAAATAACGTGAAAATTACATGTACCAAGTCAAAAAACATGAAAATAACAGGTCGCCAAAATGAGCTGATATTTTTAGTATACGACTAAATCTACGTCGTTTATCGGTGTGCAAATTTTGGTAAAGTTTGGATGAAGTGAAAATTTTTAAAAATAAATTTGTTTGCAAATAACGTGAAAATTACAAGTACCAAGTCAAAAAACATGAAAATAACAGGTCGCCAAAATGAGCTTATATTTTTAGTGTACGACTAAATTCACGTCGTTTAGGTGTGTGCAAATTTTGGTAAAGTTTGGATGAAGTAAAAAATTTTGAAAAAAAAATTTGTTTGCAAATAACGTGAAAATTACATGTACCAAGTCAGAAAACATGAAAATAACAGGTCGCCAAAATAAGCTGATATTTTTTGTATACGACTAAAGTGACGTCGTTTAGCGGTGTGCAAATTTTGGTAAAGTTTGGATGACGTGAAAATTTTGAAAAAAAAAAATTTGTTTGCAAATAACGTGAAAATTACAAGTACCAAGTCAAAAAACATGAAAATAACAGGTCGCAAAAATGAGCTGATATTTTTAGTATAAGACTTAATTGACGTCGTTTAGCGGTGTGCAAATTTTGGTAAAGTTTGGATGAAGTGAAAATTTTGAAAAAAAAATTTTTCGCAAATAACGTGAAAATTACATGTACCAAGTCAAAAAACATGAAAATAACAGGTCGCCAAAATGAGCTGATATTTTTAGTATACGACTAAATTGACGTCGTTTAGCGGTGTGCAAATTTTGGTAAAGTTTGGATGAAGTGAAAATTTTGAAAAAAAAATTTGTTTGCAAAGAACGTGAAAATTATAAATACCAAGTCAAAAAACATGAAAATAACAGGTCGCCAAAATGAGCTGATATTTTTAGTATACGACTAAATTGACGTAGTTTAGCGGTGTGCAAATTTTGGTAAAGTTTGGATGAAGTGAAAATTTTGAAAAAAAATTTGTTTGCAAATAACGTGAAAATTACATGTACCAAGTCAAAAAACATGAAAATAACAGGTCGCCAAAATGAGCTGATATTTTTAGTATACGACTAAATCTACGTCGTTTATCGGTGTGCAAATTTTGGTAAAGTTTGGATGAAGTGAAAATTTTTAAAAATAAATTTGTTTGCAAATAACGTGAAAATTACAAGTACCAAGTCAAAAAACATGAAAATAACAGGTCGCCAAAATGAGCTTATATTTTTAGTGTACGACTAAATTGACGTCGTTTAGGTGTGTGCAAATTTTGGTAAAGTTTGGATGAAGTAAAAAATTTTGAAAAAAAAATTTGTTTGCAAATAACGTGAAAATTACATGTACCAAGTCAGAAAACATGAAAATAACAGGTCGCCAAAATAAGCTGATATTTTTTGTATACGACTAAAGTGACGTCGTTTAGCGGTGTGCAAATTTTGGTAAAGTTTGGATGACGTGAAAATTTTGAAAAAAAAAAATTTGTTTGCAAATAACGTGAAAATTACAAGTACCAAGTCAAAAAACATGAAAATAACAGGTCGCCAAAATGAGCTGATATTTTTAGTATAAGACTTAATTGACGTCGTTTAGCGGTGTGCAAATTTTGGTAAAGTTTGGATGAAGTGAAAATTTTGAAAAAAAATTTTTTCGCAAATAACGTGAAAATTACATGTACCAAGTCAAAAAACATGAAAATAACAGGTCGCCAAAATGAGCTGATATTTTTAGTATACGACTAAATTGACGTCGTTTAGCGGTGTGCAAATTTTGGTAAAGTTTGGATGAAGTGAAAATTTTGAAAAAAAAATTTGTTTGCAAAGAACGTGAAAATTATAAATACCAAGTCAAAAAACATGAAAATAACAGGTCGCCAAAATGAGCTGATATTTTTAGTATACGACTAAATTGACGTCGTTTAGCGGTGTGCAAATTTTGGTAAAGTTTGGATGAAGTGAAAATTTTGAAAAAAAAATTTGTTTGCAAATAACGTGAAAATTACATGTACCAAGTCAAAAAACATGAAAATAACAGGTCGCCAAAATGAGCTGATATTTTTAGTATACGACTAAATCTACGTCGTTTATCGGTGTGCAAATTTTGGTAAAGTTTGGATGAAGTGAAAATTTTTAAAAATAAATTTGTTTGCAAATAACGTGAAAATTACAAGTACCAAGTCAAAAAACATGAAAATAACAGGTCGCCAAAATGAGCTTATATTTTTAGTGTACGACTTAATTGACGTCGTTTAGGTGTGTGCAAATTTTGGTAAAGTTTGGATGAAGTAAAAAATTTTGAAAAAAAAATTTGTTTGCAAATAACGTGAAAATTACATGTACCAAGTCAGAAAACATGAAAATAACAGGTCGCCAAAATAAGCTGATATTTTTTGTATACGACTAAAGTGACGTCGTTTAGAGGTGTGCAAATTTTGGTAAAGTTTGGATGACGTGAAAATTTTGAAAAAAAAAAAATTTGTTTGCAAATAACGTGAAAATTACAAGTACCAAGTCAAAAAACATGAAAATAACAGGTCGCCAAAATGAGCTAATATTTTTAATATACGACTAAATTGGTGTAGTTTATCGGTGTGAAAATTTTGGTAAAGTTTGGATGAAGTGAAAATTTTGAAAAAAAAAAAATTTGTTTGCAAATAACGTGAAAATTACATGTAACAAGTCAAAAAACATGAAAATAACAGGTCGCCAAAACGAGCTGATATTTTTAGTATACGACTAAATTGACGTCATTTATCGGTGTGCAAATTTTGGTAAAGTTTGGATGAAGTGAAAATTTTTAAAAATACATTTGTTTGCAAATAACGTGAAAATTACAAGTACCAAGTCAAAAAACATGAAAATAACAGGTCGCCAAAATGAGCTTATATTTTTAGTATACGACTAAATTGACGTCGCTTAGGGGTGTGGAAATTTTGGTAAGGTTTGGATGAAGTGAAAATTTAAAAAAAAAATTTGTTTGCAAATAACGTGAAAATTACATGTACCAAGTCAGAAAACATGAAAATAACAGGTCGCCAAAATAATCTGATATTTTTAGTATTCGACTAAATTGACGTCGTTTAGCGGTGTGCAAATTTTGGTACAGTTTGGATAAAGTGAAAATTTTGAAAAAACAATTTGTTTGCAAATAACGTGAAAATTACATGTACCAAGTCAGAAAACATGAAAATAACAGGTCGCCAAAATAAGCTGATATTTTTAGCTTGACGTCGTTTAGCGGTGCGCAAATTTTGGTACAGTTTGGATGGAGTGAAAATTTAAAAAAAAAAATTTATTGCAAATAACGTGAAAATTACATGTACCAAGTCAAAAAACATGAAAACAACAGGTCGCCAAAATGAGCTGATATTTTTAGTATACGACTAAATTGACGTCGTTTAGCGGTTTGCAAATTTTGGTAAAGTTTGAATGAAGTGAGAATTTTGAAGAAAAAAAATTTGTTTGCAAATAACGTGAAAATTACATGTACCAAGTCAGAGAGCATGAAAATAACAGGTCGCCAAAATGAGCTGATATTTTTAGTATACGACTAAATTGACGTCGTTTAGCGGTGTGCAAATTTTGGTAAAGTTTGGATGAAGTGAAAATTTTGAAAAAAAATTTGTTTGCAAATAATGTGAAAATTACATGTACCAAGTCAAAAAACATGAAAATAACAGGTCGCCAAAATGAGCTGATATTTTTAGTATACGACTAAATCTACGTCGTTTATCGGTGTGCAAATTTTGGTAAAGTTTGGATGAAGTGAAAATTTTTAAAAATAAATTTGTTTGCAAATAACGTGAAAATTACAAGTCCAAGTCAAAAAACATGAAAATAACAGGTCGCCAAAATGAGCTTATATTTTTAGTGTACGACTAAATTGACGTCGTTTAGGTGTGTGCAAATTTTGGTAAAGTTTGGATGAAGTAAAAAATTTTGAAAAAAAAATTTGTTTGCAAATAACGTGAAAATTACATGTACCAAGTCAGAAAACATGAAAATAACAGGTCGCCAAAATAAGCTGATATTTTTTGTATACGACTAAAGTGACGTCGTTTAGCGGTGTGCAAATTTTGGTAAAGTTTGGATGACGTGAAAATTTTGAAAAAAAAAAATTTGTTTGCAAATAACGTGAAAATTACAAGTACCAAGTCAAAAAACATGAAAATAACAGGTCGCCAAAATGAGCTGATATTTTTAGTATAAGACTTAATTGACGTCGTTTAGCGGTGTGCAAATTTTGGTAAAGTTTGGATGAAGTGAAAATTTTGAAAAAAAATTTTTTCGCAAATAACGTGAAAATTACATGTACCAAGTCAAAAAACATGAAAATAACAGGTCGCCAAAATGAGCTGATATTTTTAGTATACGACTAAATTGACGTCGTTTAGCGGTGTGCAAATTTTGGTAAAGTTTGGATGAAGTGAAAATTTTGAAAAAAAAATTTGTTTGCAAAGAACGTGAAAATTATAAATACCAAGTCAAAAAACATGAAAATAACAGGTCGCCAAAATGAGCTGATATTTTTAGTATACGACTAAATTGACGTCGTTTAGCGGTGTGCAAATTTTGGTAAAGTTTGGATGAAGTGAAAATTTTGAAAAAAAAATTTGTTTGCAAATAACGTGAAAATTACATGTACCAAGTCAAAAAACATGAAAATAACAGGTCGCCAAAATGAGCTGATATTTTTAGTATACGACTAAATCTACGTCGTTTATCGGTGTGCAAATTTTGGTAAAGTTTGGATGAAGTGAAAATTTTTAAAAATAAATTTGTTTGCAAATAACGTGAAAATTACAAGTACCAAGTCAAAAAACATGAAAATAACAGGTCGCCAAAATGAGCTTATATTTTTAGTGTACGACTAAATTGACGTCGCTTAGGGGTGTGGAAATTTTGGTAAGGTTTGGATGAAGTGAAAATTTAAAAAAATTTTTTGTTTGCAAATAACGTGAAAATTACATGTACCAAGTCAGAAAACATGAAAATAACAGGTCGCCAAAATAATCTGATATTTTTAGTATTCGACTAAATTGAGGTCGTTTAGCGGTGTGCAAATTTTGGTACAGTTTGGATAAAGTGAAAATTTTGAAAAAAAAATTTGTTTGCAAATAACGTGAAAATTACATGTACCAAGTCAGAAAACATGAAAATAACAGGTCGCCAAAATAAGCTGATATTTTTAGTATACGACTAAATTGACGTCGTTTAGCGGTGCGCAAATTTTGGTACAGTTTGGATGGAGTGAAAATTTAAAAAAAAAAATTTATTGCAAATAACGTGAAAATTACATGTACCAAGTCAAAAAACATGAAAACAACAGGTCGCCAAAATGAGCTGATATTTTTAGTATACGACTAAATTGACGTCGTTTAGCGGTTTGCAAATTTTGGTAAAGTTTGAATGAAGTGAGAATTTTGAAGAAAAAAAATTTGTTTGCAAATAACGTGAAAATTACATGTACCAAGTCAGAAAGCATGAAAATAACAGGTTGCCAAAATGAGCTGATATTTTTAGTATACGACTAAATTGACGTCGTTTAGCGGTGTGCAAATTTTGGTACAGTTTGGATAAATTTAGAATTGTGAAAAAAAATTGTTTGCAAATAAAGTGAAAATTACATGTACCAAGTCAAAAAACATGAAAATAACAGGTCGCCAAAATGAGCTGATATATTTAATATACGACTAAATTGACGTCGTTTAGCGGTGTGCAAATTTTGGTAAAGTTTGGATGAAGTGAAAATTTTGAAAAAAAATTTGTTTGCAAATAACGTGAAAATTACATGTACCAAGTCAAAAAACATGACAATAACAGGTCGCCAAAATGATCTGATATTTTAAGTATACGACTTAATTGGCGTAGTTAAGCGGTGTGCAAATTTTGGTAAAGTTTGGATGAAGTGAAAATTTTGAAAAAAAATTTGTTTGCAAATAACGTGAAAATTACATGTACCAAGTCAAAAAACATGAAACTAACAGGTCGTCAAAGTGATCTGATATTTTTAGTATACGACTAAATTGGCGTAGCTTAGCGGTGCGAAAATTTTGATAAAGTTTGGATGAAGTCAAAATTTTGAAAAAAAAATTGTTTGCAAATAACGTGAAAATTACATGTACCAAGTCAAAAAACATTAAAATAACAGGTCGCAAAATAAGCTGATATTTTAAGTATACGACTTAATTGACGTCGTTTAGCGGTGTGCAAATTTTGGTTAAGTTTGGATGAGGTAAAAGTTTTGAAAAAAAAATTTGTTTGCAAATAACGTGAAAATTACAAGTACCAAGTCAAAAAACATGAAAATAACAGGTCGCCAAAATGAGCTGATATTTTTAGTATTCGACTAAATTGACGTCGTTTAGCGGTGTGCAAATTTTGGAAAAGTTTGGATGAAGTGAAAATTTTGAAAAAAAATTTTTTTGCAAATAACGTGAAAATTACATGTACCACGTCAAAAAACATGAAAATAACAGGTCACCAAAATCAGCTGATATTTTTCGTATACGAGTAAATTGGCGTAGTTTAGCGGTGTGCAAATTTTGATAAAGTTTGGATGAAGTCAAAATTTTGAAAAAAAAATTTGTTTGCAAATAACGTGAAAATTACAAGTACCAAGTCAAAAAACATGAAAATAACAGGTCGCCAAAATGAGCTTATATTTTTAGTGTACGACTAAATTGACGTCGTTTAGGTGTGTGCAAATTTTGGTAAAGTTTGGATGAAGTAAAAAATTTTGAAAAAAAAATTTGTTTGCAAATAACGTGAAAATTACATGTACCAAGTCAGAAAACATGAAAATAACAGGTCGCCAAAATAAGCTGATATTTTTTGTATACGACTAAAGTGACGTCGTTTAGCGGTGTGCAAATTTTGGTAAAGTTTGGATGACGTGAAAATTTTGAAAAAAAAAAATTTGTTTGCAAATAACGTGAAAATTACAAGTACCAAGTCAAAAAACATGAAAATAACAGGTCGCCAAAATGAGCTGATATTTTTAGTATAAGACTTAATTGACGTCGTTTAGCGGTGTGCAAATTTTGGTAAAGTTTGGATGAAGTGAAAATTTTGAAAAAAAATTTTTTCGCAAATAACGTGAAAATTACATGTACCAAGTCAAAAAACATGAAAATAACAGGTCGCCAAAATGAGCTGATATTTTTAGTATACGACTAAATTGACGTCGTTTAGCTGTGTGCAAATTTTGGTAAAGTTTGGATGAAGTGAAAATTTTGAAAAAAAATTTGTTTGCAAATAACGTGAAAATTACTTGTACCAAGTCAAAAAACATGAAAATAACAGGTCGCCAAAATGAGTGAAATTTTTAGTATACGACTAAATTGACGTCATTTAGCGGTGTGCAAATTTTGGTAAAGTTTGGATGAAGTGAAAATTTTGAAAAAAAATTTGTTTGCAAATAACGTGAAAATTACATGTACCAACTCAGAAAACATGAAAATAAATAAAAAAAAATAAATAGCGTCGTAAAATAAATTAACGTCGTTTAGCGGTGTGGAAATTTTGGTAAGGTTTGGATAAAGTGAAAATTTAAAAAAAAAAATTTGTTTGCAAATAACGTGAAAATTACATGTACCAAGTCCGAAAACATGAAAATAACAGGTCGCCAAAATGAGCTGATATTTTTAGTATACGACTAAATTGACGTCGTTTAGCGGTGTGCAAATTTTGGTAAAGTTTGGATGAAGTGAAAATTTTGAAAAAAAAATTTGTTTGCAAATAACGTGAAAATTACATGTACCAAGTCAAAAAACATGAAAATAACAGGTCGCCAAAATGAGCTGATATTTTTAGTATACGACTAAATCTACGTCGTTTATCGGTGTGCAAATTTTGGTAAAGTTTGGATGAAGTGAAAATTTTTAAAAATAAATTTGTTTGCAAATAACGTGAAAATTACAAGTACCAAGTCAAAAAACATGAAAATAACAGGTCGCCAAAATGAGCTTATATTTTTAGTGTACGACTAAATTGACGTCGTTTAGGTGTGTGCAAATTTTGGTAAAGTTTGGATGAAGTAAAAAATTTTGAAAAAAAAATTTGTTTGCAAATAACGTGAAAATTACATGTACCAAGTCAGAAAACATGAAAATAACAGGTCGCCAAAATAAGCTGATATTTTTTGTATACGACTAAAGTGACGTCGTTTAGAGGTGTGCAAATTTTGGTAAAGTTTGGATGACGTGAAAATTTTGAAAAAAAAAAAATTTGTTTGCAAATAACGTGAAAATTACAAGTACCAAGTCAAAAAACATGAAAATAACAGGTCGCCAAAATGAGCTAATATTTTTAATATACGACTAAATTGGTGTAGTTTATCGGTGTGAAAATTTTGGTAAAGTTTGGATGAAGTGAAAATTTTGAAAAAAAAAATTTGTTTGCAAATAACGTGAAAATTACATGCACCAAGTCAAAAAACATGAAAATAACAGGTCGCCAAAACGAGCTGATATTTTTAGTATACGACTAAATTGACGTCATTTATCGGTGTGCAAATTTTGGTAAAGTTTGGATGAAGTGAAAATTTTTAAAAATAAATTTGTTTGCAAATAACGTGAAAAGTACAAGTACCAAGTCAAAAAACATGAAAATAACAGGTCGCCAAAATGAGCTTATATTTTTAGTATACGACTAAATTGACGTCGCTTAGGGGTGTGGAAATTTTGGTAAGGTTTGGATGAAGTGAAAATTTAAAAAAAAAATTTGTTTGCAAATAACGTGAAAATTACATGTACCAAGTCAGAAAACATGAAAATAACAGGTCGCCAAAATAATCTGATATTTTTAGTATTCGACTAAATTGACGTCGTTTAGCGGTGTGCAAATTTTGGTACAGTTTGGATAAAGTGAAAATTTTGAAAAAAAATTTGTTTGCAAATAACGTGAAAATTACATGTACCAAGTCAGAAAACATGAAAATAACAGGTCGCCAAAATAAGCTGATATTTTTAGCTTGACGTCGTTTAGCGGTGCGCAAATTTTGGTACAGTTTGGATGGAGTGAAAATTTAAAAAAAAAATTTATTGCAAATAACGTGAAAATTACATGTACCAAGTCAAAAAACATGAAAACAACAGGTCGCCAAAATGAGCTGATATTTTTAGTATACGACTAAATTGACGTCGTTTAGCGGTTTGCAAATTTTGGTAAAGTTTGAATGAAGTGAGAATTTTGAAGAAAAAAAATTTGTTTGCAAATAACGTGAAAATTACATGTACCAAGTCAGAGAGCATGAAAATAACAGGTCGCCAAAATGAGCTGATATTTTTAGTATACGACTAAATTGACGTCGTTTAGCGGTGTGCAAATTTTGGTAAAGTTTGGATGAAGTGAAAATTTTGAAAAAAAATTTGTTTGCAAATAATGTGAAAATTACATGTACCAAGTCAAAAAACATGAAAATAACAGGTCGCCAAAATGAGCTGATATTTTTAGTATACGACTAAATCTACGTCGTTTATCGGTGTGCAAATTTTGGTAAAGTTTGGATGAAGTGAAAATTTTTAAAAATAAATTTGTTTGCAAATAACGTGAAAATTACAAGTACCAAGTCAAAAAACATGAAAATAACAGGTCGCCAAAATGAGCTTATATTTTTAGTGTACGACTAAATTGACGTCGTTTAGGTGTGTGCAAATTTTGGTAAAGTTTGGATGAGGTAAAAAATTTTGAAAAAAAAATTTGTTTGCAAATAACGTGAAAATTACCTGTACCAAGTCAGAAAACATGAAAATAACAGGTCGCCAAAATAAGCTGATATTTTTTGTATACGACTAAAGTGACGTCGTTTAGCGGTGTGCAAATTTTGGTAAAGTTTGGATGACGTGAAAATTTTGAAAAAAAAAAATTTGTTTGCAAATAACGTGAAAATTACAAGTACCAAGTCAAAAAACATGAAAATAACAGGTCGCCAAAATGAGCTGATATTTTTAGTATAAGACTTAATTGACGTCGTTTAGCGGTGTGCAAATTTTGGTAAAGTTTGGATGAAGTGAAAATTTTGAAAAAAAATTTTTTCGCAAATAACGTGAAAATTACATGTACCAAGTCAAAAAACATGAAAATAACAGGTCGCCAAAATGAGCTGATATTTTTAGTATACGACTAAATTGACGTCGTTTAGCGGTGTGCAAATTTTGGTAAAGTTTGGATGAAGTGAAAATTTTGAAAAAAAAATTTGTTTGCAAAGAACGTGAAAATTATAAATACCAAGTCAAAAAACATGAAAATAACAGGTCGCCAAAATGAGCTGATATTTTTAGTATACGACTAAATTGACGTCGTTTAGCGGTGTGCAAATTTTGGTAAAGTTTGGATGAAGTGAAAATTTTGAAAAAAAAATTTGTTTGCAAATAACGTGAAAATTACATGTACCAAGTCAAAAAACATGAAAATAACAGGTCGCCAAAATGAGCTGATATTTTTAGTATACGACTAAATCTACGTCGTTTATCGGTGTGCAAATTTTGGTAAAGTTTGGATGAAGTGAAAATTTTTAAAAATAAATTTGTTTGCAAATAACGTGAAAATTACAAGTACCAAGTCAAAAAACATGAAAATAACAGGTCGCCAAAATGAGCTTATATATTTAGTGTACGACTAAATTGACGTCGCTTAGGGGTGTGGAAATTTTGGTAAGGTTTGGATGAAGTGAAAATTTAAAAAAAAAATTTGTTTGCAAATAACGTGAAAATTACATGTACCAAGTCAGAAAACATGAAAATAACAGGTCGCCAAAATAATCTGATATTTTTAGTATTCGACTAAATTGACGTCGTTTAGCGGTGTGCAAATTTTGGTACAGTTTGGATAAAGTGAAAATTTTGAAAAAAAAATTTGTTTGCAAATAACGTGAAAATTACATGTACCAAGTCAGAAAACATGAAAATAACAGGTCGCCAAAATAAGCTGATATTTTTAGTATACGACTAAATTGACGTCGTTTAGCGGTGCGCAAATTTTGGTAAAGTTTGGATGAAGTAAAAAATTTTGAAAAAAAAATTTGTTTGCAAATAACGTGAAAATTACATGTACCAAGTCAGAAAACATGAAAATAACAGGTCGCCAAAATAAGCTGATATTTTTTGTATACGACTAAAGTGACGTCGTTTAGCGGTGTGCAAATTTTGGTAAAGTTTGGATGACGTGAAAATTTTGAAAAAAAAAAATTTGTTTGCAAATAACGTGAAAATTACAAGTACCAAGTCAAAAAACATGAAAATAACAGGTCGCCAAAATGAGCTGATATTTTTAGTATAAGACTTAATTGACGTCGTTTAGCGGTGTGCAAATTTTGGTAAAGTTTGGATGAAGTGAAAATTTTGAAAAAAAATTTGTTTGCAAATAACGTGAAAATTACATGTACCAACTCAGAAAACATGAAAATAAATAAAAAAAAAATAAATAGCGTCGTAAAATAAATTAACGTCGTTTAGCGGTGTGGAAATTTTGGTAAGGTTTGGATAAAGTGAAAATTTAAAAAAAAAAATTTGTTTGCAAATAACGTGAAAATTACATGTACCAAGTCCGAAAACATGAAAATAACAGGTCGCCAAAATGAGCTGATATTTTTAGTATACGACTAAATTGACGTCGTTTAGCGGTGTGCAAATTTTGGTAAAGTTTGGATGAAGTGAAAATTTTGAAAAAAAAATTTGTTTGCAAATAACGTGAAAATTACATGTACCAAGTCAAAAAACATGAAAATAACAGGTCGCCAAAATGAGCTGATATTTTTAGTATACGACTAAATCTACGTCGTTTATCGGTGTGCAAATTTTGGTAAAGTTTGGATGAAGTGAAAATTTTTAAAAATAAATTTGTTTGCAAATAACGTTAAAATTACAAGTACCAAGTCAAAAAACATGAAAATAACAGGTCGCCAAAATGAGCTTATATTTTTAGTGTACGACTAAATTGACGTCGTTTAGGTGTGTGCAAATTTTGGTAAAGTTTGGATGAAGTAAAAAATTTTGAAAAAAAAATTTGTTTGCAAATAACGTGAAAATTACATGTACCAAGTCAGAAAACATGAAAATAACAGGTCGCCAAAATAAGCTGATATTTTTTGTATACGACTAAAGTGACGTCGTTTAGAGGTGTGCAAATTTTGGTAAAGTTTGGATGACGTGAAAATTTTGAAAAAAAAAAAATTTGTTTGCAAATAACGTGAAAATTACAAGTACCAAGTCAAAAAACATGAAAATAACAGGTCGCCAAAATGAGCTAATATTTTTAATATACGACTAAATTGGTGTAGTTTATCGGTGTGAAAATTTTGGTAAAGTTTGGATGAAGTGAAAATTTTGAAAAAAAAAATTTGTTTGCAAATAACGTGAAAATTACATGTACCAAGTCAAAAAACATGAAAATAACAGGTCGCCAAAACGAGCTGATATTTTTAGTATACGACTAAATTGACGTCATTTATCGGTGTGCAAATTTTGGTAAAGTTTGGATGAAGTGAAAATTTTTAAAAATAAATTTGTTTGCAAATAACGTGAAAATTACAAGTACCAAGTCAAAAAACATGAAAATAACAGGTCGCCAAAATGAGCTTATATTTTTAGTATACGACTAAATTGACGTCGCTTAGGGGTGTGGAAATTTTGGTAAGGTTTGGATGAAGTGAAAATTTAAAAAAAAAATTTGTTTGCAAATAACGTGAAAATTACATGTACCAAGTCAGAAAACATGAAAATAACAGGTCGCCAAAATAATCTGATATTTTTAGTATTCGACTAAATTGACGTCGTTTAGCGGTGTGCAAATTTTGGTACAGTTTGGATAAAGTGAAAATTTTGAAAAAAAAATTTGTTTGCAAATAACGTGAAAATTACATGTACCAAGTCAGAAAACATGAAAATAACAGGTCGCCAAAATAAGCTGATATTTTTAGCTTGACGTCGTTTAGCGGTGCGCAAATTTTGGTACAGTTTGGATGGAGTGAAAATTTAAAAAAAAAAATTTATTGCAAATAACATGAAAATTACATGTACCAAGTCAAAAAACATGAAAACAACAGGTCGCCAAAATGAGCTGATATTTTTAGTATACGACTAAATTGACGTCGTTTAGCGGTTTGCAAATTTTGGTAAAGTTTGAATGAAGTGAGAATTTTGAAGAAAAAAAATTTGTTTGCAAATAACGTGAAAATTACATGTACCAAGTCAGAGAGCATGAAAATAACAGGTCGCCAAAATGAGCTGATATTTTTAGTATACGACTAAATTGACGTCGTTTAGCGGTGTGCAAATTTTGGTAAAGTTTGGATGAAGTGAAAATTTTGAAAAAAAATTTGTTTGCAAATAATGTGAAAATTACATGTACCAAGTCAAAAAACATGAAAATAACAGGTCGCCAAAATGAGCTGATATTTTTAGTATACGACTAAATCTACGTCGTTTATCGGTGTGCAAATTTTGGTAAAGTTTGGATGAAGTGAAAATTTTTAAAAATAAATTTGTTTGCAAATAACGTGAAAATTACAAGTACCAAGTCAAAAAACATGAAAATAACAGGTCACCAAAATGAGCTTATATTTTTAGTGTACGACTAAATTGACGTCGTTTAGGTGTGTGCAAATTTTGGTAAAGTTTGGATGAAGTAAAAAATTTTGAAAAAAAAATTTGTTTGCAAATAACGTGAAAATTACATGTACCAAGTCAGAAAACATGAAAATAACAGGTCGCCAAAATAAGCTGATATTTTTTGTATACGACTAAAGTGACGTCGTTTAGCGGTGTGCAAATTTTGGTAAAGTTTGGATGACGTGAAAATTTTGAAAAAAAAAAATTTGTTTGCAAATAACGTGAAAATTACAAGTACCAAGTCAAAAAACATGAAAATAACAGGTCGCCAAAATGAGCTGATATTTTTAGTATAAGACTTAATTGACGTCGTTTAGCGGTGTGCAAATTTTGGTAAAGTTTGGATGAAGTGAAAATTTTGAAAAAAAATTTTTTCGCAAATAACGTGAAAATTACATGTACCAAGTCAAAAAACATGAAAATAACAGGTCGCCAAAATGAGCTGATATTTTTAGTATACGACTAAATTGACGTCGTTTAGCGGTGTGCAAATTTTGGTAAAGTTTGGATGAAGTGAAAATTTTGAAAAAAAAATTTGTTTGCAAAGAACGTGAAAATTATAAATACCAAGTCAAAAAACATGAAAATAACAGGTCGCCAAAATGAGCTGATATTTTTAGTATACGACTAAATTGACGTCGTTTAGCGGTGTGCAAATTTTGGTAAAGTTTGGATGAAGTGAAAATTTTGAAAAAAAAATTTGTTTGCAAATAACGTGAAAATTACATGTACCAAGTCAAAAAACATGAAAATAACAGGTCGCCAAAATGAGCTGATATTTTTTGTATACGACTAAAGTGACGTCGTTTAGCGGTGTGCAAATTTTGGTAAAGTTTGGAGGACGTGAAAATTTTGAAAAAAAAAAATTTGTTTGCAAATAACGTGAAAATTACAAGTACCAAGTCAAAAAACATGAAAATAACAGGTCGCCAAAATGAGCTGATATTTTTAGTATAAGACTTAATTGACGTCGTTTAGCGGTGTGCAAATTTTGGTAAAGTTTGGATGAAGTGAAAATTTTGAAAAAAAATTTTTTCGCAAATAACGTGAAAATTACATGTACCAAGTCAAAAAACATGAAAATAACAGGTCGCCAAAATGAGCTGATATTTTTAGTATACGACTAAATTGACGTCGTTTAGCGGTGTGCAAATTTTGGTAAAGTTTGGATGAAGTGAAAATTTTGAAAAAAAAATTTGTTTGCAAAGAACGTGAAAATTATAAATACCAAGTCAAAAAACATGAAAATAACAGGTCGCCAAAATGAGCTGATATTTTTAGTATACGACTAAATTGACTTCGTTTAGCGGTGTGCAAATTTTGGTAAAGTTTGGATGAAGTGAAAATTTTGAAAAAAAAATTTGTTTGCAAATAACGTGAAAATTACATGTACCAAGTCAAAAAACATGAAAATAACAGGTCGCCAAAATGAGCTGATATTTTTAGTATACGACTAAATCTACGTCGTTTATCGGTGTGCAAATTTTGGTAAAGTTTGGATGAAGTGAAAATTTTTAAAAATAAATTTGTTTGCAAATAACGTGAAAATTACAAGTACCAAGTCAAAAAACATGAAAATAACAGGTCGCCAAAATGAGCTTATATTTTTAGTGTACGACTAAATTGACGTCGCTTAGGGGTGTGGAAATTTTGGTAAGGTTTGGATGAAGTGAAAATTTAAAAAAAAAATTTGTTTGCAAATAACGTGAAAATTACATGTACCAAGTCAGAAAACATGAAAATAACAGGTCGCCAAAATAATCTGATATTTTTAGTATTCGACTAAATTGACGTCGTTTAGCGGTGTGCAAATTTTGGTACAGTTTGGATAAAGTGAAAATTTTGAAAAAAAAATTTGTTTGCAAATAACGTGAAAATTACATGTACCAAGTCAGAAAACATGAAAATAACAGGTCGCCAAAATAAGCTGATATTTTTAGTATACGACTAAATTGACGTCGTTTAGCGGTGCGCAAATTTTGGTAAAGTTTGGATGAAGTAAAAAATTTTGAAAAAAAAATTTGTTTGCAAATAACGTGAAAATTACATGTACCAAGTCAGAAAACATGAAAATAACAGGTCGCCAAAATAAGCTGATATTTTTTGTATACGACTAAAGTGACGTCGTTTAGCGGTGTGCAAATTTTGGTAAAGTTTGGATGACGTGAAAATTTTGAAAAAAAAAATTTGTTTGCAAATAACGTGAAAATTACAAGTACCAAGTCAAAAAACATGAAAATAACAGGTCGCCAAAATGAGCTGATATTTTTAGTATAAGACTTAATTGACGTCGTTTAGCGGTGTGCAAATTTTGGTAAAGTTTGGATGAAGTGAAAATTTTGAAAAAAAAATTTTTCGCAAATAACGTGAAAATTACATGTACCAAGTCAAAAAACATGAAAATAACAGGTCGCCAAAATGAGCTGATATTTTTAGTATACGACTAAATTGACGTCGTTTAGCTGTGTGCAAATTTTGGTAAAGTTTGGATGAAGTGAAAATTTTGAAAAAAAATTTGTTTGCAAATAACGTGAAAATTACTTGTACCAAGTCAAAAAACATGAAAATAACAGGTCGCCAAAATGAGTGAAATTTTTAGTATACGACTAAATTGACGTCATTTAGCGGTGTGCAAATTTTGGTAAAGTTTGGATGAAGTGAAAATTTTGAAAAAAAATTTGTTTGCAAATAACGTGAAAATTACATGTACCAACTCAGAAAACATGAAAATAAATAAAAAAAAATAAATAGCGTCGTAAAATAAATTAACGTCGTTTAGCGGTGTGGAAATTTTGGTAAGGTTTGGATAAAGTGAAAATTTTAAAAAAAAAATTTGTTTGCAAATAACGTGAAAATTACATGTACCAAGTCCGAAAACATGAAAATAACAGGTCGCCAAAATGAGCTGATATTTTTAGTATACGACTAAATTGACGTCGTTTAGCGGTGTGCAAATTTTGGTAAAGTTTGGATGAAGTGAAAATTTTGAAAAAAAAATTTGTTTGCAAATAACGTGAAAATTACATGTACCAAGTCAAAAAACATGAAAATAACAGGTCGCCAAAATGAGCTGATATTTTTAGTATACGACTAAATCTACGTCGTTTATCGGTGTGCAAATTTTGGTAAAGTTTGGATGAAGTGAAAATTTTTAAAAATAAATTTGTTTGCAAATAACGTGAAAATTACAAGTACCAAGTCAAAAAACATGAAAATAACAGGTCGCCAAAATGAGCTTATATTTTTAGTGTACGACTAAATTGACGTCGTTTAGGTGTGTGCAAATTTTGGTAAAGTTTGGATGAAGTAAAAAATTTTGAAAAAAAAATTTGTTTGCAAATAACGTGAAAATTACATGTACCAAGTCAGAAAACATGAAAATAACAGGTCGCCAAAATAAGCTGATATTTTTTGTATACGACTAAAGTGACGTCGTTTAGAGGTGTGCAAATTTTGGTAAAGTTTGGATGACGTGAAAATTTTGAAAAAAAAAATTTGTTTGCAAATAACGTGAAAATTACAAGTACCAAGTCAAAAAACATGAAAATAACAGGTCGCCAAAATGAGCTAATATTTTTAATATACGACTAAATTGGTGTAGTTTATCGGTGTGAAAATTTTGGTAAAGTTTGGATGAAGTGAAAATTTTGAAAAAAAAAATTTGTTTGCAAATAACGTGAAAATTACATGTAACAAGTCAAAAAACATGAAAATAACAGGTCGCCAAAACGAGCTGATATTTTTAGTATACGACTAAATTGACGTCATTTATCGGTGTGCAAATTTTGGTAAAGTTTGGATGAAGTGAAAATTTTTAAAAATAAATTTGTTTGCAAATAACGTGAAAATTACAAGTACCAAGTCAAAAAACATGAAAATAACAGGTCGCCAAAATGAGCTTATATTTTTAGTATACGACTAAATTGACGTCGCTTAGGGGTGTGGAAATTTTGGTAAGGTTTGGATGAAGTGAAAATTTAAAAAAAAAATTTGTTTGCAAATAACGTGAAAATTACATGTACCAAGTCAGAAAACATGAAAATAACAGGTCGCCAAAATAATCTGATATTTTTAGTATTCGACTAAATTGACGTCGTTTAGCGGTGTGCAAATTTTGGTACAGTTTGGATAAAGTGAAAATTTTGAAAAAAAAATTTGTTTGCAAATAACGTGAAAATTACATGTACCAAGTCAGAAAACATGAAAATAACAGGTCGCCAAAATAAGCTGATATTTTTAGCTTGACGTCGTTTAGCGGTGCGCAAATTTTGGTACAGTTTGGATGGAGTGAAAATTTAAAAAAAAAAATTTATTGCAAATAACGTGAAAATTACATGTACCAAGTCAAAAAACATGAAAACAACAGGTCGCCAAAATGAGCTGATATTTTTAGTATACGACTAAATTGACGTCGTTTAGCGGTTTGCAAATTTTGGTAAAGTTTGAATGAAGTGAGAATTTTGAAGAAAAAAAATTTGTTTGCAAATAACGTGAAAATTACATGTACCAAGTCAGAGAGCATGAAAATAACAGGTCGCCAAAATGAGCTGATATTTTTAGTATACGACTAAATTGACGTCGTTTAGCGGTGTGCAAATTTTGGTAAAGTTTGGATGAAGTGAAAATTTTGAAAAAAAATTTGTTTGCAAATAATGTGAAAATTACATGTACCAAGTCAAAAAACATGAAAATAACAGGTCGCCAAAATGAGCTGATATTTTTAGTATACGACTAAATCTACGTCGTTTATCGGTGTGCAAATTTTGGTAAAGTTTGGATGAAGTGAAAATTTTTAAAAATAAATTTGTTTGCAAATAACGTGAAAATTACAAGTACCAAGTCAAAAAACATGAAAATAACAGGTCGCCAAAATGAGCTTATATTTTTAGTGTACGACTAAATTGACGTCGTTTAGGTGTGTGCAAATTTTGGTAAAGTTTGGATGAAGTAAAAAATTTTGAAAAAAAAATTTGTTTGCAAATAACGTGAAAATTACATGTACCAAGTCAGAAAACATGAAAATAACAGGTCGCCAAAATAAGCTGATATTTTTTGTATACGACTAAAGTGACGTCGTTTAGCGGTGTGCAAATTTTGGTAAAGTTTGGATGACGTGAAAATTTTGAAAAAAAAAAATTTGTTTGCAAATAACGTGAAAATTACAAGTACCAAGTCAAAAAACATGAAAATAACAGGTCGCCAAAATGAGCTGATATTTTTAGTATAAGACTTAATTGACGTCGTTTAGCGGTGTGCAAATTTTGGTAAAGTTTGGATGAAGTGAAAATTTTGAAAAAAAATTTTTTCGCAAATAACGTGAAAATTACATGTACCAAGTCAAAAAACATGAAAATAACAGGTCGCCAAAATGAGCTGATATTTTTAGTATACGACTAAATTGACGTCGTTTAGCGGTGTGCAAATTTTGGTAAAGTTTGGATGAAGTGAAAATTTTGAAAAAAAAATTTGTTTGCAAAGAACGTGAAAATTATAAATACCAAGTCAAAAAACATGAAAATAACAGGTCGCCAAAATGAGCTGATATTTTTAGTATACGACTAAATTGACGTCGTTTAGCGGTGTGCAAATTTTGGTAAAGTTTGGATGAAGTGAAAATTTTGAAAAAAAAATTTGTTTGCAAATAACGTGAAAATTACATGTACCAAGTCAAAAAACATGAAAATAACAGGTCGCCAAAATGAGCTGATATTTTTAGTATACGACTAAATCTACGTCGTTTATCGGTGTGCAAATTTTGGTAAAGTTTGGATGAAGTGAAAATTTTTAAAAATAAATTTGTTTGCAAATAACGTGAAAATTACAAGTACCAAGTCAAAAAACATGAAAATAACAGGTCGCCAAAATGAGCTTATATTTTTAGTGTACGACTAAATTGACGTCGCTTAGGGGTGTGGAAATTTTGGTAAGGTTTGGATGAAGTGAAAATTTAAAAAAAAAATTTGTTTGCAAATAACGTGAAAATTACATGTACCAAGTCAGAAAACATGAAAATAACAGGTCGCCAAAATAATCTGATATTTTTAGTATTCGACTAAATTGACGTCGTTTAGCGGTGTGCAAATTTTGGTACAGTTTGGATAAAGTGAAAATTTTGAAAAAAAAATTTGTTTGCAAATAACGTGAAAATTACATGTACCAAGTCAGAAAACATGAAAATAACAGGTCGCCAAAATAAGCTGATATTTTTAGTATACGACTAAATTGACGTCGTTTAGCGGTGCGCAAATTTTGGTACAGTTTGGATGGAGTGAAAATTTAAAAAAAAAAATTTATTGCAAATAACGTGAAAATTACATGTACCAAGTCAAAAAACATGAAAACAACAGGTCGCCAAAATGAGCTGATATTTTTAGTATACGACTAAATTGACGTCGTTTAGCGGTTTGCAAATTTTGGTAAAGTTTGAATGAAGTGAGAATTTTGAAGAAAAAAAATTTGTTTGCAAATAACGTGAAAATTACATGTACCAAGTCAGAAAGCATGAAAATAACAGGTCGCCAAAATGAGCTGATATTTTTAGTATACGACTAAATTGACGTCGTTTAGCGGTGTGCAAATTTTGGTACAGTTTGGATAAATTTAGAATTGTGAAAAAAAATTGTTTGCAAATAAAGTGAAAATTACATGTACCAAGTCAAAAAACATGAAAATAACAGGTCGCCAAAATGAGCTGATATATTTAATATACGACTAAATTGACGTCGTTTAGCGGTGTGCAAATTTTGGTAAAGTTTGGATGAAGTGAAAATTTTGAAAAAAAAATTTGTTTGCAAATAACGTGAAAATTACATGTACCAAGTCAAAAAACATGACAATAACAGGTCGCCAAAATGATCTGATATTTTAAGTATACGACTTAATTGGCGTAGTTAAGCGGTGTGCAAATTTTGGTAAAGTTTGGATGAAGTGAAAATTTTGAAAAAAAATTTGTTTGCAAATAACGTGAAAATTACATGTACCAAGTCAAAAAACATGAAAATAACAGGTCGCCAAAATGAGCTGATATTTTTAGTATATGATTAAATTGGCGTAGTTTAGCGGTGTGCAAATTTTGGTAAAGTTTGGATGAAGTGAAAATTTTGAAAAAAAATTTGTTTGCAAATAACGTGAAAATTACATGTACCAAGTCAAAAAACATGAAAATTACAGGTCGCCAAAGTGATCTGATATTTTTAGTATACGACTAAATTGGCGTAGCTTAGCGGTGCGCAAATTTTGATAAAGTTTGGATGAAGTCAAAATTTTGAAAAAAAATTGTTTGCAAATAACGTGAAAATTACATGTACCAAGTCAAAAAACATTAAAATAACAGGTCGCAAAATAAGCTGATATTTTAAGTATACGACTTAATTGACGTCGTTTAGCGGTGTGCAAATTTTGGTTAAGTTTGGATGAGGTAAAAGTTTTGAAAAAAAAATTTGTTTGCAAATAACGTGAAAATTACAAGTACCAAGTCAAAAAACATGAAAATATAAGGTCGCCAAAATGAGCTGATATTTTTAGTATACGACTAAATTGACGTCGTTTAGCGGTATGCAAATTTTGGTAAAGTTTGGATGAAGTGAAAATTTTGAAAAAAAAATTTGTTTGCAAATAACGTGAAAATTACATGTACCAAGTCAAAAAACATGAAAATAACAGGTCTGCAAAATGAGCTGATATTTTTCGTAAACGACTAAATTGGCGTAGTTTAGCGGTGTGCAAATTTTGGTAAGGTTTGGATGAAGTGGAAATTTTGAAAAAAAAAATTTGTTTGCAAATAACGTGAAAATTACAAGTACCAAGTCAAAAAACATGAAAATAACAGGTCGCCAAAATGAGCTGATATTTTTAGTATTCGACTAAATTGACGTCGTTTAGCGGTGTGCAAATTTTGGAAAAGTTTGGATGAAGTGAAAATTTTGAAAAAAAATTTTTTTGCAAATAACGTGAAAATTACATGTACCACGTCAAAAAACATGAAAATAACAGGTCACCAAAATCAGCTGATATTTTTCGTATACGAGTAAATTGGCGTAGTTTAGCGGTGTGCAAATTTTGATAAAGTTTGGATGAAGTCAAAATTTTGAAAAAAAAATTTGTTTGCAAATAACGTGAAAATTACATGTACCAAGTCAAAAAACATGAAAATAACAGGTCGCCAAAATAAGCTGATATTTTTAGTATACGACTTAATTGACGTCGTTTAGCGGTGTGCAAATTTTGGTTAAGTTTGGATGAAGTAAAAGTTTTGAAAAAAAAAATTTCTTTGCAAATAACGTGAAAATTACAAGTACCAAGTCAAAAAACATGAAAATAACAGGTCGCCAAAATGAGCTGATATTTTTAATATACGACTAAATTAACGTCGTTTAGCGGTATGCACATTTTGGTAAAGTTTGGATGAAGTAAAAATTTTGAAAAAAAAATTTGTTTGCAGATAACGTGAAAATTACATGTACCAAGTGAAAAAACATGAAAATAACAGGTCGCCAAAATGAGCTGATATTTTTAGTATACGACTAAATTGACGTCGTTTAGCGGTATGCAAATTTTCGTAAAATTTTGGCCAAAATAAGCTAATATTTTTAGTATACGACTAAATTGACGTCGTTTAGCGGTGTGCAAATTTTGGTACAGTTTGGGTAAAGTGAAAATTTTGAAAAAAAAAATTGTTTGCAAATAACGTGAAAATTACATGTACCAAGGCAAAAAACATGAAAATAACAGGTCGCCAAAATGAGCTGATATTTTTATTATACGACTAAATTGAAGTCGTTTAGCGGTATGCAAATTTTGGTAAAGTTTGGATGAAGTGAAAATTTTGAAAAAAAAATTTGTTTGTAAATAACGTGAAAATTACATGTACCAAGTCAAAAAACATGAAAATAACAGGTCGCCAAAATGAGCTGATATTTTTAGTATACGACTAAATTGACGTCGGTTAGCGGTATGCAAATTTTGGTAAAGTTTGGATGAAGTGAAAATTTAAAAAAAAAATTTCGTTTGCAAATAACGTGAAAATTACATGTACCAAGTCAAAAAACATGAAAATAACAGGTCACCAAAATAAGGTGATATTTTTAGTATACGACTAAATTGACGTCGTTTAGCGGTATCCAAATTTTGGTAAAGTTTGGATGAAGTGAAAATTTTGAAAAAAAAAATTTGTTTGAAAATAACGTGAAAATTACATTTACCAAGTCAAAAAACATGAAAATAGCATTTCGCCAAAATGAGCTGACATTTTTAGTATACGACTTAATTGGCGTAGTTAAGCGGTGTGCAAATTTTGGTAAAGTTTGGATGAAGTGAAAATTTTGAAAAAAAAAAATTTGTTTGAAAATAACGTGAAAATTACATGTACCAAGTCAAAAAACATGAAAATAACAGGTCGCCAAAATGAGCTGATATTTTTAGTATACGACTTAATTGGCGTAGTTAAGCGGTGTGCAAATTTTGGTAAGGTTTGGATGAAGTGAAAATTTTGAAAAAAAAATTTTTTGCAAATAACGTGAAAATTATATGTACCAAGTCAAAAAACATGAAAATAACAGGTCGCCAAAATGAGCTGATATTTTTCGTATACGACTAAATTGGCGTAGCTTAGCGGTGTGCAAATAACGTGAAAGTTAGTTACATGTACCAAGTCAAAAAACATGAAAATAACAGGTCGCCAAAATAAGCTGATATTTTTAGTATACGATTTAATTGACGTCGTTTAGCGGTGTGCAAATTTTGGTTAAGTTTGGATGAAGTAAAAGTTTTGAAAAAAAAAATTTCTTTGCAAATAACGTGAAAATTACAAGTACCAAGTCAAAAAACATGAAAATAACAGGTCGCCAAAATGAGCTGATATTTTTAGTATACGACTAAATTAAGGTCGTTTAGCGGTATGCACATTTTGGTAAAGTTTGGATGAAGTAAAAATTTTGAAAAAAAAATTTTTTTGCAAATAACGTGAAAATTACATGTACCAAGTGAAAAAACATGAAAATAACAGGTCGCCAAAATGAGCTGATATTTTTAGTATACGACTAAATTGACGTCGTTTAGCGGTATGCAAATTTTGGTACAGTTTGGATAAAGTGAAAATTTTGAAAAAAAAAAATTGTTTGCAAATAACGTGAAAATTACATGTACCAAGTCAAAAAACATGAAAATAACAGGTCGCCAAAATGAGCTGATATTTTTATTATACGACTAAATTGACGTCGTTTAGCGGTATGCATATTTTGGTAAAGTTTGGATGAAGTGAAAATTTTGAAAAAAAAAATTTGTTTGCAAATAACGTGAAAATTACATGTACCAAGTCAAAAAACATGAAAATAACAGGTCGCCAAAATGAGCTGATATTTTTAGTATACGACTAAATTGACGTCGGTTAGCGGTATGCAAATTTTGGTAAAGTTTGGATGAAGTGAAAATTTAAAAAAAAAAATTCGTTTGCAAATAACGTGAAAATTACATGTACCAAGTCAAAAAACATGAAAATAACAGGTCACCAAAATGAGGTGATATATTTAGTATACGATTAAATTGACGTCGTTTAGCGGTATGCAAATTTTGGTAAAGTTTGGATGAAGTGAAAATTTTGAAAAAAAAAATTTGTTTGAAAATAACGTGAAAATTACATGTACCAAGTCAAAAAACATGAAAATAACAGGTCGCCAAAATGAGCTAATATTTTTAGTATACGACTTAATTGGCGTAGTTAAGCGGTGTGCAAATTTTGGTAAAGTTTGGATGAAGTGAAAATTTTGAAAAAAAAATTTTTTGCAAATAACGTGAAAATTACATGTACCAAGTCAAAAAACATGAAAATAACAGGTCGCCAAAATGAGCTGATATTTTTCGTATACGACTAAATTGGCGTAGCTTAGCGGTGTGCAAATTTTGGTAAAGTTTGGATGAAGTGAAAATTTTGAAAAAAAAATTTGTTTGCAAATAACGTGAAAATTACATGTACCAAGTCAAAAAACATGAAAATAACAGGTCGCCAAAATAAGCTGATATTTTTAGTATACGACTTAATTGACGTCGTTTAGCGGTGTGCAAATTTTGGTTAAGTTTGGATGAAGTAAAAGTTTTGAAAAAAAAAATTTGTTTGCAAATAACGTGAAAATTACAAGTACCAAGTCAAAAAACATGAAAATAACAGGTCGCCAAAATGAGCTGATATTTTTAGTATACGACTAAATTAACGTCTTTTAGCGGTATGCACACTTTGGTAAAGTTTGGATGAAGTAAAAATTTTGAAAAAAAAATTTTTTGCAAATAACGTGAAAATTACATGTACCAAGTGAAAAAACATGAAAATAACAGGTCGCCAAAATGAGCTGATATTTTTAGTATACGACAAAATTGACGTCGTTTAGCGGTATGCAATTTTTGGTAAAGTTTGGATGAAGTGAAAATTTTGAAAAAAAAATTTGTTTGCAAATAACGTGAAAATTACATGTACCAAGTCAAAAAACATGAAAATAACAGGTCGACAAAATGAGCTGATATTTTTAGTATACGACTTAATTGGCGTAGTTAAGCGGTGTGCAAATTTTGGTAAAGTTTGGATGAAGTAAAAATTTTGAAAAAAAAAATTTGTTTGCAAATAACGTGAAAATTACATGTACCAAGTCAAAAAACATGAAAATAACAGGTCGGCAAAATGAGCTGATATTTTTCGTATACGACTAAATTGGCGTAGTTTAGCGGTGTGCAAATTTTGGTAAAGTTTGGATGAAGCGAAAATTTTGAAAAAAAATTTGTTTGCAAATAACGTGTAAATTACAAGTACCAAGTCAAAAAACATGAAAATAACAGGTCGCCAAAATAAGCTAATATTTTTAGTATAGGACTAAATTGACGTCGTTTAGCGGTGTGCAAATTTTGGTACAGTTTAGATAAAGTGAAAAGTTTGAAAAAAAAATTTTTGTTTGCAAATAACGTGAAAATTACATGTACCAAGTCAAAAAACATGAAAATAACAGGTCGCCAAAATGAGCTGATATTTTTAGTATACGACAAAATTGACGTCGTTTAGCGGTATGCAAATTTTGGTAAAGTTTGGATGAAGTGAAAATTTTGAAAAAAAAAAATTTGTTTGCAAATAACGTGAAAATTACATGTACCAAGTCAAAAAACATGAAAATAACAGGTAGCCAAAATGAGCTGATATTTTTAGTATACGACTTAATTGGCGTAGTTAAGCGGTGTGCAAATTTTGGTAAAGTTTGGATGAAGTGAAAATTTTGAAAAAAAATTTGTTTGCAAATAACGTGAAAATTACATGTACCAAGTCAAAAAACATGAAAATAACAGGTCGGCAAAATGAGCTGATATTTTTCGTATACGACTAAATTGGCGTAGTTTAGCGGTGTGCAAATTTTGGTAAAGTTTGGATGAAGTGAAAATTTTGAAAAAAAATTTGTTTGCAAATAACGTGAAAATTACAAGTACCAAGTCAAAAAACATGAAAATAACAGGTCGCCAAAATAAGCTAATATTTTTAGTATAGGACTAAATTGACGTCGTTTAGCGGTGTGCAAATTTTGGTACAGTTTGGATAAAGTGAAAAGTTTGAAAAAAAAAATTTGTTTGCAAATAACGTGAAAATTACATGTACCAAGTCAAAAAACATGAAAATAACAGGTCGCCAAAATGAGCTGATATTTTTAGTATACGACAAAATTGACGTCGTTTAGCGGTATGCAAATTTTGATAAAGTTTGGATGAAGTGAAAATTTTGAAAAAAAAAAATTGTTTGCAAATAACGTGAAAATTACATGTACCAAGTCAAAAAACATGAAAATAACAGGTCGCCAAAATGAGCTGATATTTTTAGTATACGACTTAATTGGCGTAGTTAAGCGGTGTGCAAATTTTGGTAAAGTTTGGATGAAGTGAAAATTTTGAAAAAAAATTTGTTTGCAAATAACGTGAAAATTACATGTACCAAGTCAAAAAACATGAAAATAACAGGTCGGCAAAATGAGCTGATATTTTTCGTATACGACTAAATTGGCGTAGTTTAGCGGTGTGCAAATTTTGGTAAAGTTTGGAAGAAGTGAAAATTTTGAAAAAAAATTTGTTTGCAAATAACGTGAAAATTACAAGTACCAAGTCAAAAAACATGAAAATAACAGGTCGCCAAAATAAGCTAATATTTTTAGTATAGGACTAAATTGACGTCGTTTAGCGGTGTGCAAATTTTGGTACAGTTTGGATAAAGTGAAAAGTTTGAAAAAAAAATTTGTTTGCAAATAACGTGAAAATTACATGTACCAAGTCAAAAAACATGAAAATAACAGGTCGCCAAAATGAGCTGATATTTTTAGTATACGACTAAATTGACGTCGTTTAGCGGTGTGCAAATTTTGGTACAGTTTGGATAAAGTGAAAATTTTGAAAAAAAAATTTGTTTGCAAATAACGTGAAAATTACATGTACCAAGTCAAAAAACATGAAAAAACAGGTCGCCAAAATCAGCTGATATTTTTAGTATACGACTTAGTAGTAGTAGGGGAATGTTCATTCTGCCCCAATTAAAATTGTTAAATTGTTGCTGAAATTGTTAAATTGTGGGCTGAAATTGTTAAATTATTGCTGAAATTGTTAAATTTGGGTAATTAAAATTTGAAAATTGTTAAATTCTTGGAAATTTGTGTTTTTTTGTTTACATAAGGAGTTTTTTGTTTACATTAGGAGTTTTTTGTTTACATTAGGAGTTTTTGTTTACATTAAGTGTATGTCTGTCTATCTGTCTGTCTGTCTGTCTGCCTGACTGTGGAAATTTGTGTGTGGAATATTGTGTGTGCATGTAGTAAGGCGGTTCATAGTTTGGCGGTTTTTATGTGTGTATATGACGACGGGGAAAATCATGAAAATGGTTTTTCCTAATGCTGACGGAAAATCATCTAATGATTTTTCCTAATGCCGAAGGCAAAACATGATAATTTTTCCTAATGCCTATGGCAATGTATGATAATTTTTCCTAATGCCTACGGCAAAACATGATTATCCTTTTTTTCAAATGCCGACGGCAAAACATGATTATTATTTTTTTCTAATGCCGAAGGCAAAACATGATAATTTTTCCTAATGCCGAAGGCAAAACATGATAATTTTTCCTAATGCCGAAGGCAAAACATGATAATTATTTTTTTCAAATACCGACGGCAAAACATGATTATTATTTTTTTCCTAATGCCGACGGCAAAACATGAAAGTTATTTTTTCTAATGTTAATGTAGATGTTGCTAGTCTGTGGAAATTTAAGGCTGACCGTGATTTGAGTGGGTGGCGTTGTTGCCGTAATATGTATCCATGGGGATTTGTGGATGTGTCTGTCTGTGAGAATTTAGTTGAAGCTTCGATTGGAAGGGGGGGGGGCGGGGTGTAGTAGAGCTAGATCGATTGCGTGTATATATGTGTGTGTGTGTGTGTGTATGTGTGTGTGTGTGTGTGTACGTTTGTAGGAATTTCTATAGGAGCTTAAGGCTGATTGCGATTTATGAGGGGCGAGGTGTACTAGTAATATGTAACCGAGGGAGTCTGTCTGTTTGTATTTCTGTAGGAGTTTAAGGCTGACCATGATTTGGGTGGGCATGGTTGTTGACGTAATATGTAGCCATGGAGATTTGTGGGTGTGTCTGTCTGTAGGAGTTTAAGGCTGATCGTGATTTGAGGTGGGTGAGGATGTTATTGAGGTAAATTGGTTATGTGTATGTATGTATGTATGGCCAGGGGAATTTGTGTATGCATATCTGGGGGAGAATTTAAGGCTAGTCGTGATTTGTGAAAGGTGGGCTGTTGTAGAAATTTTCTTGGATATTTCTTATATGAATTCTGCTATGTGTGTGTATTTGCGCTGGTATTTATATGTAGGTGGAAATAAATTGTTTTCAGTATCGACGTTTGGTACTATAAAATAATATCATATGTCTGGACTTCCCTAATCCTAGTACGCTTTTATACTTACGATTGCTTTATATTTTCTTATGCTTAAATTTGTCTCGCGTTGAAGTCGGTCTGTGTGAAATTTGTTTATATTACAGATTTTGTTTATTTAACTACATTCGTCTTCTTTGACTGAAAGAGTTTTCTACACACAGAGAAAAACCAACTTGAAATCAGTAAAAACCATGCTGAATTAATAAGAACCATTAACAAAGGTTTAGTCATATTGAAATTTCTTATTTCAATATGGACAAAATATTAATTTACAGTATTCATTTATTAAACTCATTAGTTTGTAGATATCTCAATGGACATTTTCTATTATACTAAAAATTATTGAACTAATGTGACGAATTCTTATTTTTAAGCTGCAGATTTTCCCTGAGTGTATGGATTGTTTATATTTGCATTGTGCTTTAACTAAACGACGCTTCATATATTTTCATGATGTAGATCTAATAAATACTTAAGCATTGATAAGAAATTTGATATGCATACATATATATCTACAAATTGATTTTATGTATGTATGTATGTATGTATGTATGTACATATATATGTACATACAAATAAGTGTTTAACTCAATCTTTGAATACATTTTTTATTTTATTTTTTGTCATGTGATGTCTGTTGTTGTTGAAATTAAAAACATTTTAATTTTTATCTGCGTTTTCTTAAAAGTATGTGAGGATTTTCTTTTTTAAGTAAAACTGAATTCCTGAAGATATGTACATACTCTATAGTAATAGTAACTATAATAGAAATATTCCTTATACTCAATTTACATTTTTTTAAAGTTGATGCAATGTTAGTTAGTCAACGCTTGACATTTTTAGGATATACAATTTTTTCTAGCTATAGCCTTCTACATTTATTTTGGAAAGCTTGCTTTGCTTTTTAAAAATGTATACACATTTTTAAATGAAACTGATCCGGCACTCCAGCTTAGGTACTGATAGTTTTTTTGTTGTTAGTTAATTAACTTACTTATTTTTTATTGATAAACATTGGAAATCAAAAGGGAGTTTTATATTGTAATTATTATTTTCATAATTGTTGAAAACAATCGTTTATTTGCGATGAAATCATTTGAATTACTTTTGAAACTTTACGCGTTTATAAAAATTATGTTATTTTCTATATTTCTTAATTTATAAGACTTTTAGACTTTGTCCTTTAGTGGTTATATATTCTATTATGTGATCATGAATACGAATGCAGTAAGCTGATGTATTTGCTTACTGCTTCAAATTAAAATTTTATTTAATTGGATAAAAGAGTTTTTTTCTTAAACTCTGATGCAATTAGAAGCGCTGGAAATTCTTTCACATAACAGCTTTTTAGGAATTTTTGATACATAGTATAATATAGAATTGGATAACATTTATTTTTAATTTTTATGTTAAGAAGTACTGATATGAGACTGAATTTAAATGTACTTTTAAATTAGTTTAATTATAATTTACAAACATATTTTCTTCTTTAATAGCGATCAACAGAAAACGAACTCGTTTTCATATAATTTAGGTATACCCTATCGACGGCTCCTCTAGGATACAAGATGACTTTGTATGACAAAATTTCTGTTGCTTTATACTGATAATATGTTTACATTAATAAGGTACATATACATATGTATATTTTATGAAGGGTGAGCACCTATGGCTTTTATTTAATGTTCTATATGATTTTTTTTTCATTTTATTAAAGTTCAGCGTATTGTATTTATATTTCTGAATTGTTTAAGTGTGTTTTGTATGCCCATCGGGCAGAGTGTACGTATTAGTTGGCCAATAAGTCTCTATTTTTATTTATTTCTTTTTTCTTCTAATGTGCCACTCCTTTTTTCAGA
The DNA here is from genome assembly GCA_949987645.1 of Tachina grossa. Classification (NCBI taxonomy): domain Eukaryota; kingdom Metazoa; phylum Arthropoda; class Insecta; order Diptera; family Tachinidae; genus Tachina; species Tachina grossa. Next base: position 15,659,770 of record OX465279.1, on the reverse strand, counting down.
TTTTACTACTTGGAATAGAGAATTTATGTCTAATTTTTTGCTGGGTATATACATTAGGCATGTAGAAATTAAATGCATGTTTAATAAACAACTATTGTATCAAATCGATCTCAAATAACTCAGTTACCTCTACCAGCAATTCACCGTTGGTGTTTTCATAAAGTGTTAGAAACAATGAAATATCTATGTTTTGAGAGAATTGTTCCCCTCAAGTATTTCTACATGAGGTTTGAGGGGTCAACCACTGTCGCATTCATATGTACTGATTATTCACTTAAAAAAGGTCATCATCACCATCAATCATCTCCGTATACAATACATTCATGAGTTGGGTTGATCCAGATACAATTGCTGTCTCATCACCTTCTAACAGATTTATATATTTTGCTAGTATGCATGCCTTAGCATGCTTCTATCGATAGTGACGTAAGAGTCCGAGATGTAGAGTTTTACAATTAAATATCTTTACTATTAGAATTTACCAGTTCGCTCTTTTGAATTTTTACAAGGTAGATACATATGTATGTATTTCATTGACCACAAAATCATAAAATTTCTTTGCTTACAAAATTGTATGACGTGAGGATTTTTTTTTTAAATTATACATGCTTCGGCATGCTTTCATTTTTTTTTTGCTATAAATTTATTTAATACTCATACAGATACAGATATAAAGTAAGATCTGTTTACTGTACATTTTAAAATTTATGCATGCTTCAGCAAGATTCTAGTTGAAGCGTTTATTCATTCACTAAGTTTGTTTGATACTTATTCACACACATGTACATTCTTAAAGATTGGATATCAAAGTCCAATTTCCGTAGTTTATCTATATTTTCTAAAGATCTGATAGCTAAAGAAATAAATAGAGTAAAGATCTTCTATAATAATCCCATTTTCATATTGTAAAATTTTGCGTGCTAGCGCTTTCGATGGGAAAATGTACATACAACTTTATAAAAAATTGATAATATGATATGCTGCTGAATATTACACTATGTTATAATTCATTTTAAACACTGAAGTTTTACCAATATTTCATTCAGACCATCAAGTTTAGAGAATTCCACTACATTTAGTTAATTACCTTTCTTAAGACCCATCATTCCTAATCAATCCTGCAAAAAACAAGACAAACTAGATTTTTCGTTTTAATTTTATTTTTATTTTTATTAAATTCAACATTCATTCTTCAAATTACTTTATACTGTATTAAGCAGCTTTTGCTCATTTGTTGAGTTAACTTTAATCGTAAACATTTTAATGTTGAGATAAATTTTTCTATTTTATGCACTAAGTAATTCTTTATATATGTATACCAATCCTTTTATATGACCATTAAAGCTAATTCTTTTCACATCATTCCTTTTAATGCTCAATTAAATCATTGTACTATTGATGCTTTCATATTAAGTAATGTTTAATCTTCTATTTATGTATGAGTTTTCCAAAGTATTTATTAAAAAATTCCTTAGAATCATCTGTTTGTAAGTTTTTTGATTTTTTTGGTACCCGTACCACTTCAAAAATATTTTCCATTCCTTGGTTTTTTGAGTGCAGCTTTTATTTTCAGCTGTACTACAATTTGAGAATGTGTCAATTACAGTCTTCAAAAATCAACAATTTCTATTTTCTGTAGAACAGTTCTCCATTTCACCTAACTTAGCTCCATAAAACTTCATATATTCCTGTCATTGCATCTCTACAAGCACAAACAATTTTTGAGTTTTAATATGTAGTTCGTTTACTAAATTTCTTTTTAAAGACATTGAGTTGTTTTACAGATTTTTTCGATAGTGTGGTGATCTACATGTTGCACTTTCAGCTATTTATACTAACATGTAGTTAATTTTCTAATCTATATATTTAATCGTACAACTCTTCAATTTATTTTTAATTATTTAATTTTTAGAATTGCTTTTCAATTTTATAACTCTCTTCCTTCTCTAATTTTATTTCACGTTGTAGTCCACCAATATGCATTTGAATATATTCTTGAATTATATCAATGCTTTAAGCTATATTATTAATTTGTTCTTTAGTTTGTCGATTTCAGTTTCCAGAAAAATTAACTTATATCATCGTTCTCTGACGGAGAACGATGATGATTCTGTGTGCATACATTAGTAGTAATTAAAATCTTTTTATAGATTTCGAGTTCAAATTTATCATAATTTATTGGTATTTTATCAAACATTAGAGAAAATAGTCCTAGTGTTAGAGCCCATATTTGACTACCAACTTGTATTTTATCTTCATTCAGTTTGAGGTTACTATCACCATTAGTTTGTATCTAATTTATTTCTGCCTTCCAATACTTATAAGTCTTCGGAAGTGGAAGTCTTTGAGTACAAATCATCGTCATCATCATTCTCAGTATTAGCATCATTAAATAAGATGGTATTATCAAATATTGTTCCTTCTACTAGTTTTTTTGGTGTATTTATCTCTATCTTGACTGATGGGTTTTCAGGCTTTAAATTTGTATTATTTTCAACTTCTGTCTTGATGTTACTTTCTTCTTTCATACGAATTCTTTTAATATTTTTAGAACTATTTATGAATTCTTTAAGAGGTTCTGTTATAGGTTTGAATGTATCTCTTAATTGTTCACGTGTATCTATTTCACCAGTTTTTATACTACGAAGCTTTTTCTTCAACACATTTCTTGTCAACACCAACTGTTTTAAAATTTTCTCATCCATGTTTGCTAAGGGCAAATAACAGGTATCAGCAATCAGATCAGCTTATCAGGACCTGGTCTGGTTATCAGATCAGCTTATCAGGAGTTGGTCTGGTTATCAGATCAGCTTATCAGGACCTGATCTGATTTTCAGATCAGCTAATCAGAAGCTGGTCTGGTTTTCAGATCACCCTATCAGGAGCTGGTCTGGTTTTCAGATCAGATTATCAGGAGCTGGTGTGGTTTTCCGATCAGCTTATCAGGAGCTGGTCTGGTTATCAGATCAGCTTATCAGGAGCTGGTCTGGTTATCAGATAAGCTTATCAGGAGCTGGTCTGGTTATCAGATCAGCTTATCAGGACCTGATCTGATTTTCAGATCAGCTTATCAGGAGCTGGTCTGGTTTTCAGATCAGCTTATCAGGAGCTGATCTGATTTTCAGATCAGCTTATCAGGTAACAGATCAAGCTTTTAGGAGCTGTTCGTATTTTCATTTCAAGATATCTGAGTCAGATTTAGTTATTAGTATACAAGTAGCTAGCCATTTATAACATTTATATAAATGGAGTTTAAGGTCAGATGAAATACGAAAAAGTAAACTTTTATGTATTTAAATTATTTTCTATAACGATCATCGTTTAATTCACTATCTTTGCTTATAATCAAAAATCCATATTTATCCTTTCGACATGCTTTATATTTTTCTCACCTTACTTAAACATTAAAATTACATTATGATGATCTCTTATTAAATGTTTGGTGATTCTGATGTAAGTTTTACATAAGTAGAATGAATCAACATTCTTATCTCTCCCCATACAAAAATATGCTTCCCATACGCATCATCGTTAAATATCATATTGGAATTACTTTGGACTGAAATAACAGATTCACTATCTGTAAATTTTGTAATATCTTATTATTTTAATTGATGAAATTGATTTATTCAGGTATTCATATTTGGATGGATAAAAAGATTTTGAGTATAAATAAATGTTCTCAAATTTAAGTCCATTAGGACTTTCTAGCAAGCCAATCATAGCTTTTTTTCGCAATTTGACAGGTCAACTATTGTTGCACGAATAGAATTTCGTATAAGGGAACTATGATTTATTTTTGAACTATCGTTCGATGAATCATCAAAATTTCGTACCAAGGTATTTTAGGTTGTTTTACTAACCGCATTTATGTAGCTAAATACATTTAATAACTTTTATCTCTTATTATAAAAAAATAAACTAATGCAACTATACCATATCAGAAAATATTTTCTGAAATCGTTTAGCTGCATTAGTTTATTTTTTCTATAATAAGAGGAGTAGATTAGTAATGGGGACGGACGACATGTTTTGGGAATTCAAAACCGGGAAAAAACAAAAACGATGGCAACCCTGTTATAAATGGGGGGATTTTGGGGTTTTCATGCTGATATGGTGTGTGTGTGTGAGTTTGATTCTTTGGCCATGTGTATGTATGTATACTTCTGTGCACAGCTTTTGTTGTTATTGTAGAGAAACGTTGTGCTTACAGTGCATGGATGTATGTACGTGTGGGATGTGTATGTGTGTGTGTGTGAGTCTAATTCTTTGGTTGTGTGTGCATGTATATGTGGGTGTTTGTATGTATGTATGGGTGTGTGCGTGTTTGTGTGATTGTTATTTGATAGACTTATGGTTGCTGTTTTGAGTTATAGTTGGTATGCTTATGTAGGGTTATTGTATGTATGCATTTATGTTTGAGATCTCTGGGGGGGGGGGGGGGGGGGGGAATTATCTAATAGCTGCAGAGAGTGGCAACCCTGTTGCGAATGGAAGTCGTTAGGGAATGTATTTGGTAATGTATGTATATGTTGTTCGATTAAGGTGTGTGATCTTATCTATTTTTGCTTTGAAGAATATCATTGCTTGTGTGAGTTACATGAACACTTTTTCATACATATTTACAAATGCATGTATATATGTTTTTAAGGCTATTGATGTTGCTATTATGGAGATAGAAAATATTGTGTCGGCATAGGTTTCATATATGTTCAAGTGAATTTCAGATGTTAAATGTTTTGAATCCGATCAGGTTGATAAAAAGAGCTTTTCAATAGGGGTAGTGATATCTTTATTTCAGTATATTTTACTTTAATGTAACAATTATAAGAAATAGCTTTTGGAGAAATACAGCAAAAACTTATAGAAGCACCTACTTTCACGTGTCCCGATTTTTCTAGTACCTTTATATTGCAAACTGATGCTAGCGATTTTGTTCTGGGTGTTGCTGTGTATATGAATTTCATCATATATCGTAATACCAACAGAGAATTGTGGAAATGTGTGTGTGTGTGTGTGTGTGTGTGTGTGTGTGTGTATGAATTTCATCATGCCGTAATAAATTAGGCTTGATGACTACTACGCGATTCTCATATAAAGTATATAAGTAGAAGAAATAATGTAGATTGTCATCAGTCTGCTCTGATATCTCAACAAGTCACAACCTATTTTCCCATCCAAAATCTCTAAAGTGTTTGGTTTTCAGATCAGCTTATCAGGACCTGGTCTGGTTTTCAGATCAGCTTTTCAGGACCTGGTCTGGTTTTCAGATCAGCTTTTCAGGACCTGGTCTGGTTTTCAGATCAGCTTTTCAGGACCTGGTCTGGTTTTCAGATCAGCTTATCAGGACCTGGTCTGGTTTTCAGATCAGGCTATCAGGACCTGGTCTGGTTTTCAGATCAGCTTATCATGAGCTGGTCTGATTTCCAGGTCAGCTTACTAGGAGCTGGTCTGATTTTCAGGTCAGCTTATTAGGAGCTGGTCTGGTTTTCAGGTCAGATGAAATAACTAAAGTCTATCTTTTATTAGCAGTATTTTTTTTCTATAACGAAAATCGTTTAATTCAATATATTTGCTTATAATCAAAAATCCATATTTATCCTTCCAACACTCTACAAATTTTTTAAAACTTGTCAAAATTCATACTACTGACAACATGAACCTTGTAAACATGCTTCATATTTTTCTCATCTTACTTAAACATTATAATTACATTTGCATTGAATCTTATTAAATGCTTATAGCCATATTTATAAAAATTTGAAACAGCATTTAAAATGTTGTTTGAGCAAAATTCGCTAAAATTGTATTCATAATAGAATATTAGCTTAAAAACGTTTTTTAACTTGCGTAAATCAACAAATCTTATAAATTAAATGCACCCATACTTAAAATAATTTTGAGCTGACGTCGTTCTAGTTTTGCTTCTTGTTTATTTATATTTTTAACTTTGTCTGTATGTATGTATGTATGCATGTATTAAGAATTATGCTTATGTTCGGCACAAGTAGAATGAGACATCATTCTTCTGTCGCCCCATACAAAAATATACACGTACACGTACATATGTATGTATATTATTCTGCTTTCCACATGCAACATTAGCAAATATCATAATTGAAATGTATTAATCTTCATTACCAGAAAAAAAATAAATGTATAATAACCCATTCTTTTAATTATGAAATTATGTAATTTCTTTAACTATTCATATTTGTAGTAGTATATAGATAATTTTAGTATAAATATATGTTTTTAAACCTCAGATAGTAGTTGTGAACTGGACATTTCGGTGTAGATTAAAATTTTAAAGTTTCATTACCCATAACTCCGACAAAGGACACCCAGAAATTATTACACAACCCAAATCACTGACAGACTCAAATTTCCACGGTCAGGCAGACAGACAGACATAGACCTAATGTAAACAAAAACTTCTTATGTTACAAAAAAAAAGAGTGACTTATTGAACCACCCTCGAAAAATATTTAAAGGACTTATTGAACCACCCTCGTAGGTATCAAATTTCAAGAATTTTAAAATTTTTAAATTTTAATTAACCAAATTTAACAATTTCAGCAACAATTTAACAATTTCAGCCACATTTTAACAATTTTTATCGGCGCCCGAATGCCCAGTTCACAACTACTATCTGAGGTTTAAAAACATATATTTATACTAAAATTATCTATATACTACTACAAATATGAATAGTTAAAGAAATTACATAATTTCATAATTAAAAGAATGGGTTATTATACATTTATTTTTTTCTGGTAATGAAGCTTAATACATTTCAATTATGATATTTGCTGATGTTGCATGTGGAAAGCAGAATAATATACATACATATGTACGTGTACGTGTATATTTTTGTATGGGGCGACAGAAGAATGATGACTCATTCTACTTGTGCCAAACATAAGCATAATTCTTAATACATGCATACATACATACCTACAGACAAAGTTAAAAATATAAATAAACAAGAAGCAAAACTAGAACGACGTCAGCTCAAAATTATTTTAAGTATGGGTGCATTTAATTTATAAGATTTGTTGATTTACGCAAGTTAAAAAACGTTTTTAAGCTAATATTCTATTATGAATACAATTTTAGCGAATTTTGCTCAAACAACATTTGAAATGCTGTTTAAAATTTTTATGAATATGGCTATAAGCATTTAATAAGAGACAATGCAAATGTAATTATAATGTTTAAGTAAGATGAGAAAAATATGAAGCATGTTTACAAGGTTCATGTTGGCAGTAATATGAAATTTGACAAGTTTTAAAAAATTTGTAGAGTGTTGAAAGGATAAATATGGATTTTTGATTATAAGCAAATATATTGAATTAAACGATTTTCGTTATAGAAAAAAATACTGCTAATAAAAGATAGACTTTAGTTATTTCATCTGACCTGAAAACGAGACCAGCTCCTAATAAGCTGACCTGAAAATCAGACCAGCTCCTAATAAGCTGACCTGAAAATCAGACCAGCTCCTAATAAGCTGACCTGAAAATCGGACCAGCTCCTGATAAGCTGATCTAAAAACCAGACCAGGTCCTGATAGCCTGATCTGAAAACCAGACCAGGTCCTGATAAGCTGATCTGAAAACAAGACCAGGTCCTGAAAAGCTGATCTCAAAACCAGACCAGGTCCTGAAAAGCTGATCTGAAAACCAGACCAGGTCCTGATAAGCTGATCTGAAAACCAGACCAGTTCCTGAAAAGCTGATCTGAAAACCAGACCAGGTCCTGAAAAGCTGATCTGAAAACCAGACCATTTCCTGATAAGCTGATCTGAAAACCATACCAGGTCCTGAAAAGCTGATCTTAAAACCAGACCAGGTCCTGAAAAGCTGATCTGAAAACCAGACCAGGTCCTGATAAGCTGATCTGAAAACCAGACCAGGTCCTGAAAAGCTGATCTGAAAACCAGAACAGCTCCTGAAAAGATGATCTGAAAAACAGACCAGGTCCTGATAAGCTGATCTGAAAACCAAACACTTTAGAGATTTTGGATGGGAAAATAGGTTGTGACTTGTTGAGATATCAGAGCAGACTGATGACAATCTACATTATTTCTTCTACTTATATACTTTATATGAGAATCGCGTAGTAATCAAGCCTAATTTATTACGGCATGATGAAATTCATACACACACACACACACACACACACACACACACACACATTTCCACAATTCTCTGTTGGTATTACGATATATGATGAAATTCATATACACAGCAACACCCAGAACAAAATCGCTAGCATCAGTTTGCAATATAAAGGTACTAGAAAAATTGGGACACGTGAAAGTAGGTGCTTCTATAAGTTTTTGCTGTATTTCTCCAAAAGCTATTTCTTATAATTGTTACATTAAAGTAAAATATACCGAAATAAAGATATCACTACCCCTATTGAAAAGCTCTTTTTATCAACCTGATCGGATTCAAAACATTTAACATCTGAAATTCACTTGAACATATATGAAACCTATGCCGACACAATATTTTCTATCTCCATAATAGCAACGTCAATAGCCTTAAAAACATATATACATGCATTTGTAAATATGTATGAAAAAGTGTTCATGTAACTCACACAAGCAATGACATTCTTCAAAGCAAAAATAGATAAGATCACACACCTTAATCCAACAACATATACATACATTACCAAATACATTCCCTAACGACTTCCATTCGCAACAGGGTTGCCACTCTCTGCAGCTATTAGATTATTTCCCCCCCCCCCCCCCCCCAGAGATCACAAACATAAATGCATACATACAATAACCCTACATAAGCATACCAACTATAACTCAAAACAGCAACCATAAGTCTATCAAATAACAATCACACACACACGCACACACCCATACATACATACAAACACCCACATATACATGCACACACAACCAAAGAATTAGACTCACACACACACACATACACATCACACACGTACATACATCCATGCACTGTAAGCACAACGTTTCTCTACAATAACAACAAAAGCTGTGCACACAAGTATACATACATACACATGGCCAAAGAATCAAACTCACACACACACACCATATCAGCATGAAAACCCCAAAATCCCCCCATTTATAACAGGGTTGCCATCGTTTTTGTTTTTTCCCGGTTTTGAATTCCCAAAACATGTCGTCCGTCCCCATTACTAATCTACTCCTCTTATTATAGAAAAAATAAACTAATGCAGCTAAACGATTTCAGAAAATATTTTCTGATATGGTATAGTTGCATTAGTTTATTTTTTTATAATAAGAGATAAAAGTTATTAAATGTATTTAGCTACATAAATGCGGTTAGTAAAACAACCTAAAATACCTTGGTACGAAATTTTGATGATTCATCGAACGATAGTTCAAAAATAAATCATAGTTCCCTTATACGAAATTCTATTCGTGCAACAATAGTTGACCTGTCAAATTGCGAAAAAAAGCTATGATTGGCTTGCTAGAAAGTCCTAATGGACTTAAATTTGAGAACATTTATTTATACTCAAAATCTTTTTATCCATCCAAATATGAATACCTGAATAAATCAATTTCATCAATTAAAATAATAAGATATTACAAAATTTACAGATAGTGAATCTGTTATTTCAGTCCAAAGTAATTCCAATATGATATTTAACGATGATGCGTATGGGAAGCATATTTTTGTATGGGGAGAGATAAGAATGTTGATTCATTCTACTTATGTAAAACTTACATCAGAATCACCAAACATTTAATAAGAGATCATCATAATGTAATTTTAATGTTTAAGTAAGGTGAGAAAAATATAAAGCATGTCGAAAGGATAAATATGGATTTTTGATTATAAGCAAAGATAGTGAATTAAACGATGATCGTTATAGAAAATAATTTAAATACATAAAAGTTTACTTTTTCGTATTTCATCTGACCTTAAACTCCATTTATATAAATGTTATAAATGGCTAGCTACTTGTATACTAATAACTAAATCTGACTCAGATATCTTGAAATGAAAATACGAACAGCTCCTAAAAGCTTGATCTGTTACCTGATAAGCTGATCTGAAAATCAGATCAGCTCCTGATAAGCTGATCTGAAAACCAGACCAGCTCCTGATAAGCTGATCTGAAAATCAGATCAGGTCCTGATAAGCTGATCTGATAACCAGACCAGCTCCTGATAAGCTTATCTGATAACCAGACCAGCTCCTGATAAGCTGATCTGATAACCAGACCAGCTCCTGATAAGCTGATCGGAAAACCACACCAGCTCCTGATAATCTGATCTGAAAACCAGACCAGCTCCTGATAGGGTGATCTGAAAACCAGACCAGCTTCTGATTAGCTGATCTGAAAATCAGATCAGGTCCTGATAAGCTGATCTGATAACCAGACCAGGTCCTGATAAGCTCATCTGATTGCTGATACCTGTTATTTGCCCTTAGCAAACATGGATGAGAAAATTTTAAAACAGTTGGTGTTGACAAGAAATGTGTTGAAGAAAAAGCTTCGTAGTATAAAAACTGGTGAAATAGATACACGTGAACAATTAAGAGATACATTCAAACCTATAACAGAACCTCTTAAAGAATTCATAAATAGTTCTAAAAATATTAAAAGAATTCGTATGAAAGAAGAAAGTAACATCAAGACAGAAGTTGAAAATAATACAAATTTAAAGCCTGAAAACCCATCAGTCAAGATAGAGATAAATACACCAAAAAAACTAGTAGAAGGAACAATATTTGATAATACCATCTTATTTAATGATGCTAATACTGAGAATGATGATGACGATGATTTGTACTCAAAGACTTCCACTTCCGAAGACTTATCAGTATTGGAAGGCAGAAATAAATTAGATACAAACTAATGGTGATAGTAACCTCAAACTGAATGAAGATAAAATACAAGTTGGTAGTCAAATATGGGCTCTAACACTAGGACTATTTTCTCTAATGTTTGATAAAATACCAATAAATTATGATAAATTTGAACTCGAAATCTATAAAAAGATTTTAATTACTACTAATGTATGCACACAGAATCATCATCGTTCTCCGTCAGAGAACGATGATATAAGTTAATTTTTCTGGAAACTGAAATCGACAAACTAAAGAACAAATTAATAATATAGCTTAAAGCATTGATATAATTCAAGAATATATTCAAATGCATATTGGTGGACTACAACGTGAAATAAAATTAGAGAAGGAAGAGAGTTATAAAATTGAAAAGCAATTCTAAAAATTAAATAATTAAAAATAAATTGAAGAGTTGTACGATTAAATATATAGATTAGAAAATTAACTACATGTTAGTATAAATAGCTGAAAGTGCAACATGTAGATCACCACACTATCGAAAAAATCTGTAAAACAACTCAATGTCTTTAAAAAGAAATTTAGTAAACGAACTACATATTAAAACTCAAAAATTGTTTGTGCTTGTAGAGATGCAATGACAGGAATATATGAAGTTTTATGGAGCTAAGTTAGGTGAAATGGAGAACTGTTCTACAGAAAATAGAAATTGTTGATTTTTGAAGACTGTAATTGACACATTCTCAAATTGTAGTACAGCTGAAAATAAAAGCTGCACTCAAAAAACCAAGGAATGGAAAATATTTTTGAAGTGGTACGGGTACCAAAAAAATCAAAAAACTTACAAACAGATGATTCTAAGGAATTTTTTAATAAATACTTTGGAAAACTCATACATAAATAGAAGATTAAACATTACTTAATATGAAAGCATCAATAGTACAATGATTTAATTGAGCATTAAAAGGAATGATGTGAAAAGAATTAGCTTTAATGGTCATATAAAAGGATTGGTATACATATATAAAGAATTACTTAGTGCATAAAATAGAAAAATTTATCTCAACATTAAAATGTTTACGATTAAAGTTAACTCAACAAATGAGCAAAAGCTGCTTAATACAGTATAAAGTAATTTGAAGAATGAATGTTGAATTTAATAAAAATAAAAATAAAATTAAAACGAAAAATCTAGTTTGTCTTGTTTTTTGCAGGATTGATTAGGAATGATGGGTCTTAAGAAAGGTAATTAACTAAATGTAGTGGAATTCTCTAAACTTGATGGTCTGAATGAAATATTGGTAAAACTTCAGTGTTTAAAATGAATTATAACATAGTGTAATATTCAGCAGCATATCATATTATCAATTTTTTATAAAGTTGTATGTACATTTTCCCATCGAAAGCGCTAGCACGCAAAATTTTACAATATGAAAATGGGATTATTATAGAAGATCTTTACTCTATTTATTTCTTTAGCTATCAGATCTTTAGAAAATATAGATAAACTACGGAAATTGGACTTTGATATCCAATCTTTAAGAATGTACATGTGTGTGAATAAGTATCAAACAAACTTAGTGAATGAATAAACGCTTCAACTAGAATCTTGCTGAAGCATGCATAAATTTTAAAATGTACAGTAAACAGATCTTACTTTATATCTGTATCTGTATGAGTATTAAATAAATTTATAGCAAAAAAAAAATGAAAGCATGCCGAAGCATGTATAATTTAAAAAAAAAATCCTCACGTCATACAATTTTGTAAGCAAAGAAATTTTATGATTTTGTGGTCAATGAAATACATACATATGTATCTACCTTGTAAAAATTCAAAAGAGCGAACTGGTAAATTCTAATAGTAAAGATTTTTAATTGTAAAACTCTACATCTCGGACTCTTACGTCACTATCGATAGAAGCATGCTAAGGCATGCATACTAGCAAAATATATAAAGCTGTTAGAAGGTGATGAGACAGCAATTGTATCTGGATCAACCCAACTCATGAATGTATTGTATACGGAGATGATTGATGGTGATGATGACCTTTTTTAAGTGAATAATCATTACATATGAATGCGACAGTGGTTGACCCCTCAAACCTCATGTAGAAATACTTGAGGGGAAAAATTCTCTCAAAACATAGATATTTCATTGTTTCTAACACTTTATGAAAACACCAACGGTGAATTGCTGGTAGAGGTAACTGAGTTATTTAAGATCGATTTGATACAATAGTTGTTTATTAAACATGCATTTCTTTGTATCTAAACTAATTTCTACATGCCTAATGTATATACCCAGCAAAAAATTAGACATAAATTCTCTATTCCAAGTAGTAAAATCTGAAAAAAGGAGTGGCACATTAGAAGAAAAAAAAATTAATAAAAATAGAGACTGAGTGGCCAACTAATACGTACACTCTGCCCGATGGGCATACAAAACACAATTAAACATTTCAGAAATATATATACAATACGCTGAACTTTAATAAAATGAAAAAAAAAGTCATATAGAACATTAAATAAAAGCCATAGGTGCTCACCCTTCATAATATATACATATGTATATGTACCTTATTAATGTAAACATATTATCAGTATAAAGCAACATAAATTTCGTCATACAAAGTCATCTTGTATCCTAGAGGAGCCGTCGATAGGGTATACCTAAATTATATGAAAACGAGTTCGTTTTCTGTTGATCGCTATTAAAGAAGAAAATGTGTTTGTTCATTATGATTTAACTAATTTAAAAGTACATTTAAATTCAGTCTCATATCAGTACTTCTTAACATAAAAATTAAAAATAAATGTTATCCAATTTTATATTATACTATGTATCAAAAATTCCTAAAAAGCTGTTATATGAAAGAATCTCCAGCGCTTCTAACTGCATCAGAGTTTAAGAAAAAAACTCTTTTATTCAATTGAATAAAATTTTAATTTGAAGCAGTAAGCAAATACATCAGCTTACTGCATTCGTATTCATGATCACATAATAGAATATATAACCACTATAGGACAAAGTTTAAAAGTCTTATAAATTAAGAAATATAGAAAATAACATAATTTTTATAAACGCGTAAGGTTTCAAAAGTAATTCAAATGATTTCATCGCAAAAAAACGATTGTTTTCAACAATTATGAAAATAATAATTACAATATAAAACTCCCTTTTGATTTCCAATGTTTATCAATAAAAAATAAGTAAGTTAACTAACAACAAAAAAACTATCAGTACCTAAGCTGGAGTGCCGGATCAGTTTCATTTAAAAATGTGTATACATTTTTTAAAAGCAAAGCAAGCTTTCCAAAATAAATGTAGAAGGCTATAGCTAGAAAAAATTTTATATCCTAAAAATGTCAAGCGTTGACTAACTAACATTGCATCAACTTTAAAAAAATGTAAATTGAGTATAAGGAATATTTCTATTATAGTTACTATTACTATAGAGTATGTACATATCTTCAGGAATTCAGTTTTACTTAAAAAAGAAAATCCTCACAAACTTTTAAGAAAACGCAGATAAAAATTAAAATGTTTTTAATTTCAACAACAACAGACATCACATGACAAAAAATAAAATAAAAAATGTATTCAAAGATTGAGTTAAACACTTATTTGTATGTACATATATATGTACATACATACATACATACATACATACATAAAATCAATTTGTAGATATATATGTATGCATATCAAATTTCTTATCAATGCTTAAGTATTTATTAGATCTACATCATGAAAATATATGAAGCGTCGTTTAGTTAAAGCACAATGCAAATATAAACAATCCATACACTCAGGGAAAATCTGCAGCTTAAAAATAAGAATTCGTCACATTAGTTCAATAATTTTTAGTATAATAGAAAATGTCCATTGAGATATCTACAAACTAATGAGTTTAATAAATGAATACTGTAAATTAATATTTTGTCCATATTGAAATAAGAAATTTCAATATGACTAAACCTTTGTTAATGGTTCTTATTAATTCAGCATGGTTTTTACTGATTTCAAGTTGGTTTTTCTCTGTGTGTAGAAAACTCTTTCAGTCAAAGAAGACGAATGTAGTTAAATAAACAAAATCTGTAATATAAACAAATTTCACACAGACCGACTTCAACGCGAGACAAATTTAAGCATAAGAAAATATAAAGCAATCGTAAGTATAAAAGCGTACTAGGATTAGGGAAGTCCAGACATATGATATTATTTTATAGTACCAAACGTCGATACTGAAAACAATTTATTTCCACCTACATATAAATACCAGCGCAAATACACACACATAGCAGAATTCATATAAGAAATATCCAAGAAAATTTCTACAACACCCCACCTTTCACATATCACGACTAGCCTTAAATTCTCCCCCAGATATGCATACACAAATTCCCCTGGCCATACATACATACATACACATAACCAATTTACCTCAATAACATCCTCACCCACCTCAAATCACGATCAGCCTTAAACTCCTACAGACAGACACACCCACAAATCTCCATGGCTACATATTACGTCAACAACCATGCCCACCCAAATCATGGTCAGCCTTAAACTCCTACAGAAATACAAACAGACAGACTCCCTCGGTTACATATTACTAGTACACCTCGCCCCTCATAAATCGCAATCAGCCTTAAGCTCCTATAGAAATTCCTACAAACGTACACACACACACACACACACATACACACACACACACACACATATATACACGCAATCGATCTAGCTCTACTACACCCCGCCCCCCCCCCCCTTCCAATCGAAGCTTCAACTAAATTCTCACAGACAGACACATCCACAAATCCCCATGGATACATATTACGGCAACAACGCCACCCACTCAAATCACGGTCAGCCTTAAATTTCCACAGACTAGCAACATCTACATTAACATTAGAAAAAATAACTTTCATGTTTTGCCGTCGGCATTAGGAAAAAAATAATAATCATGTTTTGCCGTCGGTATTTGAAAAAAATAATTATCATGTTTTGCCTTCGGCATTAGGAAAAATTATCATGTTTTGCCTTCGGCAATAGGAAAAATTATCATGTTTTGCCTTCGGCATTAGGAAAAAATAATAATCATGTTTTGCCGTCGGCATTTGAAAAAAAGAATAATCATGTTTTGCCGTAGGCATTAGGAAAAATTATCATACATTGCCATAGACATTAGGAAAAATTATCATGTTTTGCCTTCGGCATTAGGAAAAATCATTAGATGATTTTCCGTCAGCATTAGGAAAAACCATTTTCATGATTTTCCCCGTCGTCATATACACACATAAAAACCGCCAAACTATGAACCGCCTTAATACATGTACACACAATATTCCACACACAAATTTCCACTGTCAGGCAGGCAGACAGACAGACAGACAGACAGACAGACAGACAGACATACACTTAATGTAAACAAAAACTCCTAATGTAAACAAAAAACTCCTAATGTAAACAAAAAACTCCTTATGTAAACAAAAAAACACAAATATCCAAGAATTTAACAATTTTCAAATTTTAATTACCCAAATTTAACAATTTCAGCAACAATTTAACAATTTCAGCCACAATTTAACAATTTCAGCCCACAATTTAACAATTTCAGCAACAATTTAACAATTTTAATTGGGGCAGAATAAACATTCCCCTACTACTTTTAATTGACGTCGTTTAGCGGTGTGCAAATTTTGGTAAAGTTTGGATGAAGTGAAAATTTTGAAAAAAAAATTTGTTTGCAAATAACGTGAAAATTACATGTACCAAGTCAAAAAACATGAAAATAACAGGTCGCCAAAATGAGCTGATATTTTTAGTATACGACTTAATTGACGTCGTTTAGCGGTGTGCAAATTTCTGTAAAGTTTGGATGAAGTGAAAATTTTGAAAAAAAAAATTTGTTTGCAAATAACGTGAAAATTACAAGTACCAAGTCAAAAAACATGAAAATAACAGGTCGCCAAAATAAGCTGATATTTTTAGTATACGACTAAATTGACGTCGTTTAGCGGTGTGCAAATTTTGGTACAGTTTGTATAAAGTGAAAATTTTGAAAAAAAATTTGTTTGCAAATAACGTGAAAATTACATGTACCAAGTCAAAAAACATGAAAAAAACAGGTCGCCAAAATGATCTGATATTTTTAGTATACGACTAAATTGGCGTAGTTTAGCGGCTTGCAAATTTTGGTAAGGTTTGGATGAAGTGAAAATTTTGAAAAAAAAATTTGTTTGCAAATAACGTGAAAATTACAAGTACCAAGTTAAAAAACATGAAAATAACAGGTAGCCAAATTGAGCTGATATTTTTAGTACACATCAAAATTGACGTCGTTTAGCGGTGTACAAATTTTGGTAAAGTTAGGTTGAAGTGAAAATTTTGAAAAAAAAAATTTGTTTGCCAATAACGTGAAAATTACAAGTACCAAGTCAAAAAACATGAAAATAACAGGTCGCCAAAATGAGCTGATATTTTTAGTATAGGACTAAATTGACGTCGTTTAGCGGTATGCAAATTTTTGGTAAAGTTTGGATGAAGTGAAAATTTTGAAAAAAAATTTGTTTGCAAATAACGTGAAAATTACATGTACCAAGTCAAAAATCATGAAAATAACAGGTCGCCAAAATGAGCTGATATTTTTAGTATAGAACTAAATTGACGTCGTTTAGCGGTATGCAAATTTTGGTAAAGTTTGGATGAAGTGAAAATTTTGAAAAAAAAAAATTTGTTTGCAAATAACGTGAAAATTACATGTACCAAGTCCAAAAACATGAAAATAACAGGTCGCCAAAATGAGCTGATATTTTTAGTATACGACTTAATTGGCGTAGTTAAGCGGTGTGCAAATTTTGGTAAAGTTTGGATGATGTAAAAGTTTTGAAAAAAAAAATTTGTTTGCAAATAACGTGAAAATTACAAGTACCAAGTCAAAAAACATGAAAATAACAGGTCGCCAAAATGAGCTGATATTTTTAGTATACGACTAAATTAACGTCGTTTAGCGGTATGCACATTTTGGTAAAGTTTGGATGAAGTAAAAATTTTGAAAAAAAAATTTATTTGCAAATAACGTGAAAATTACATGTACCAAGTCAAAAAACATGAAAATAACAGGTCGCCAAAATGAGCTGATATTTTTAATATACCACTAAATTGAAGTCGTTTAGCGGTGTGCAAATTTTGGTACAGTTTGGATAAAGTGAAAATTTTGAAAAAAAATTTGTTTGCAAAGTCAGAAAACATGAATATAACAGGTCGACAAAATAAGCTGATATTTTTAGTAAACGACTAAATTGACGTCGTTTAGCGGTGTGCAAATTTTGGTACAGTTTGGATAAAGTGAAAATTTTGAAAAAAAATTTGTTTGCAAATAACGTGAAAATTACATGTACAAGTCAAAAAACATGAAAATAACAGGTCGCCAAAATGAGGTGATATTTTTAGTATACGACTAAATTGAAGTCGTTTAGCGGTGTTCAAATTTTGGTACAGTTTGGATAAAGTGATAATTTTGAAAAAAAAATTTGTTTGCAAATAACGTGAAAATTACAAGTACCAAGTCAAAAAACATGAAAATAACAGGTCGCCAAAATAAGCTGATATTTTTAGTTACGACTAAATTGGCGTAGTTTGACGGTTTGCAAATTTTGGTAAAGTTTGGATGAAGTGAAAATTTTGAAAAAAAATTTGTTTGCAAATAACGTGAAAATTACATGTACCAAGTCAAAAAACATGGAAATAACAGGTCGCCAAAATGAGCTGATATTTTTAGTATACGACTAAATTGACGTCGTTTAGCGATATGCAAATTTTGGTACAGTTTGTATAAAGTGAAAATGTTGAAAAAAAATTTGTTTGCAAATAACGTGAAAATTACATGTACCAAGTCAAAAAACATGAAAATAACAGGTCGCCAAAATGAGCTGATATTTTTAGTATACGACTAAATTGGCGTAGTTAAGCGGTTTGCAAATTTTGGTAAAGTTTGGATGAAGTGAAAATTTTGAAAAAAAATTTGTTTGCAAATAACGTGAAAATTACATGTACCAAGTCAAAAAACATGAAAATAACAGGTAGCCAAAATGAGCTGATATTTTTAGTACACATCAAAATTGACGTCGTTTAGCGCTGTACAAATTTTGGTAAGGTTTGGATGAAGTGAAAATTTAAAAAAAAATTGTTTGCAAATAACGTGAAAATTACAAGTACCAAGTTAAAAAACATGAAAATAACAGGTAGCCAAAATGAGCTGATATTTTTAGTACACATCAAAATTGACGTCGTTTAGGGGGGTGCAAATTTTGGTAAAGTTTGGATGAAGTAAAAATTTTTAAAAAAAATTTGTTTGCAAATAACGTGAAAATTACATGTACCAAGTCAGAAAACATGAAAATAACAGGTCGCCAAAATAAGCTAATATTTTTAGTATACGACTCAATTGACGTCGTTTAGCGGTGTGCAAATTTTGGTACAGTTTGGATAAAGTGAAAATTTTGAAAAAAAATTTGTTTGCAAATAACGTGAAAATTACATGTACCAAGTCAAAAAACATTAAAATAACAGGTCGCCAAAATGAGCTGATATTTTTAGTATACGACTTAATTGGCGTAGTTAAGCGGTGTGCAAATTTTGGTAAAGTTTGGATGAAGTGAAAATTTCGAAAAAAAAATTTGTTTGCAAATACGTGAAAATTACATGTACCAAGTCAAAAAACATGAAAATAACAGGTCGCCAAAATGAGCTGATATTTTTAGTATACGACTTAATTGACGTCGTTTAGCGGTGTGCAAATTTTGGTACAGTTTGTATAAAGAGAAAATTTTAAAAAAATATTTGTTTGCAAATAACGTGAAAATTACATGTACCAAGTCAAAAAACATGAAAATAACAGGTCGCCAAAATGAGCTGATATTTTTAGTATACGACTAAATTGGCGTAGTTTAGCGGTTTGCAAATTTTGGTAAAGTTGGGATGAAGTGAAAATTTTGAAAAAAAAATTTGTTTGCAAATAACGTGAAAATTACATGTACCAAGTCAAAAAACATGAAAATAACAGGTAGCCAAAATGAGCTGAAATTTTTAGTACACATCAAAATTGACGTCGTTTAGCGGTGTACAAATTTTGGTAAGGTTTGGATGAAGTAAAAATTTAAAAAAAAAAATTGTTTGCAAATAACGTGAAAATTACAAGTACCAAGTTAAAAAACATGAAAATAACAGGTCGCAAAAATGAGCTGATATTTTTAGTGTACGACTAAATTGACGTCGTTTAGGGGGTGCAAATTTTGGTAAAGTTTGGATGAAGTGAAAATTTAAAAAAAAAATTTGTTTGCAAATAACGTGAAAATTACATGTACCAAGTCAAAAAACATGAAAATAACAGGTCGCCAAAATGAGCTGATATTTTTAGTATACGACTAAATTGGCGTAGTTTAGCGGTTTGCAAATTTTGGTAAAGTTTGGATGAAGTGAAAATTTTGAAAAAAAAAATTTGTTTGCAAATAACGTGAAAATTACAAGTACCAAGTCAAAAAACATGAAAATAACAGGTCGCTAAAATGAGCTGATATTTTTAGTGTACGACTAAATTGACGTCGTTTAGGGGGGTGCAAATTTTGGTAAAGTTTGGATGAAGTAAAAATTTTTAAAAAAAATTTGTTTGCAAATAACGTGAAAATTACATGTACCAAGTCAGAAAACATGAAAATAACAGGTCGCCAAAATAAGCTAATATTTTTAGTATACGACTCAATTGACGTCGTTTAGCGGTGTGCAAATTTTGGTACAGTTTGGATAAAGTGAAAATTTTGAAAAAAAATTTGTTTGCAAATAACGTGAAAATTGCATGTACCAAGTCAAAAAACATGAAAATAACAGGTTGCCAAAATAAGCTGATATTTTTAGTATACGACTCAATTGACGTCGTTTAGCGGTTTGCAAATTTTGGTACAGTTTGGATAAAGTGAAAATTTTGAAAAAAAAATTTGTTTGCAAATAACGTGAAAATTACATGTACCAAGTCAAAAAACATGAAAATAACAGGTCGCCAAAATGAGGTGATATTTTTAGTATACCACTAAATTGAAGTCGTTTAGCGGTGTGCAAATTTTGGTACAGTTTGGATAAAGTGAAAATTTTGAAAAAAAATTTGTTTGCAAAGTCAGAAAACATGAATATAACAGGTCGACAAAATAAGCTGATATCTTAAGTAAACGACTAAATTGACGTCGTTTAGCGGTGTGCAAATTTTGGTACAGTTTGGATAAAGTGAAAATTTTGAAAAAAAATTTGTTTGCAAATAACGTGAAAATTACATGTACCAAGTCAAAAAACATGAAAATAACAGGTCGCCAAAATGAGCTGATATTTTTAGTATACGACTAAATTGGCGTAGTTAAGCGGTTTGCAAATTTTGGTAAAGTTTGGATGAAGTGAAAATTTTGAAAAAAAATTTGTTTGCAAATAACGTGAAAATTACATGTACCAAGTCAAAAAACATGAAAATAACAAATTTTGGTAAGGTTTGGATGAAGTGAAAATTTAAAAAAAAATTGTTTGCAAATAACGTGAAAATTACAAGTACCAAGTTAAAAAACATGAAAATAACAGGTAGCCAAAATGAGCTGATATTTTTAGTACACATCAAAATTGACGTCGTTTAGGGGGGTGCAAATTTTGGTAAAGTTTGGATGAAGTAAAAATTTTAAAAAAAAATTTGTTTGCAAATAACGTGAAAATTACATGTACCAAGTCAGAAAACATGAAAATAACAGGTCGCCAAAATAAGCTAATATTTTTAGTATACGACTCAATTGACGTCGTTTAGCGGTGTGCAAATTTTGGTACAGTTTGGATAAAGTGAAAATTTTGAAAAAAAATTTGTTTGCAAATAACGTGAAAATTACATGTACCAAGTCAAAAAACATTAAAATAACAGGTCGCCAAAATGAGCTGATATTTTTAGTATACGACTTAATTGGCGTAGTTAAGCGGTGTGCAAATTTTGGTAAAGTTTGGATGAAGTGAAAATTTCGAAAAAAAAATTTGTTTGCAAATAACGTGAAAATTACATGTACCAAGTCAAAAAACATGAAAATAACAGGTCGCCAAAATGAGCTGATATTTTTAGTATACGACTTAATTGACGTCGTTTAGCGGTGTGCAAATTTTGGTACAGTTTGTATAAAGTGAAAATTTTAAAAAAATATTTGTTTGCAAATAACGTGAAAATTACATGTACCAAGTCAAAAAACATGAAAATAACAGGTCGCCAAAATGAGCTGATATTTTTAGTATACGACTAAATTGGCGTAGTTTAGCGGTTTGCAAATTTTGGTAAAGTTGGGATGAAGTGAAAATTTTGAAAAAAAAATTTGTTTGCAAATAACGTGAAAATTACATGTACCAAGTCAAAAAACATGAAAATAACAGGTAGCCAAAATGAGCTGAAATTTTTAGTACACATCAAAATTGACGTCGTTTAGCGGTGTACAAATTTTGGTAAGGTTTGGATGAAGTAAAAATTTAAAAAAAAAAAATTGTTTGCAAATAACGTGAAAATTACAAGTACCAAGTTAAAAAACATGAAAATAACAGGTCGCAAAAATGAGCTGATATTTTTAGTGTACGACTAAATTGACGTCGTTTAGGGGGTGCAAATTTTGGTAAAGTTTGGATGAAGTGAAAATTTAAAAAAAAAATTTGTTTGCAAA
Source organism: Tachina grossa (assembly GCA_949987645.1). Classification (NCBI taxonomy): domain Eukaryota; kingdom Metazoa; phylum Arthropoda; class Insecta; order Diptera; family Tachinidae; genus Tachina; species Tachina grossa. The sequence goes on along the minus strand of OX465279.1, from coordinate 15,637,206 downwards.
TAACGTGAAAATTACATGTACCAAGTCAAAAAACATGAAAATAACAGGTCGCCAAAATGAGCTGATATTTTTAGTATACGACTAAATTGGCGTAGTTTAGCGGTTTGCAAATTTTGGTAAAGTTTGGATGAAGTGAAAATTTTGAAAAAAAAAATTTGTTTGCAAATAACGTGAAAATTACAAGTACCAAGTCAAAAAACATGAAAATAACAGGTCGCTAAAATGAGCTGATATTTTTAGTGTACGACTAAATTGACGTCGTTTAGGGGGGTGCAAATTTTGGTAAAGTTTGGATGAAGTAAAAATTTTTAAAAAAAATTTGTTTGCAAATAACGTGAAAATTACATGTACCAAGTCAGAAAACATGAAAATAACAGGTCGCCAAAATAAGCTAATATTTTTAGTATACGACTCAATTGACGTCGTTTAGCGGTGTGCAAATTTTGGTACAGTTTGGATGAAGTGAAAATTTTGAAAAAAAATTTGTTTGCAAATAACGTGAAAATTACATGTACCAAGTCAGAAAACATGAAAATAACAGGTTGCCAAAATAAGCTGATATTTTTAGTATACGACTCAATTGACGTCGTTTAGCGGTGTGCAAATTTTGGTACAGTTTGGATAAAGTGAAAATTTTGAAAAAAAAATTTGTTTGCAAATAACGTGAAAATTACATGTACCAAGTCAAAAAACATGAAAATAACAGGTCGCCAAAATGAGGTGATATTTTTAGTATACCACTAAATTGAAGTCGTTTAGCGGTGTGCAAATTTTGGTACAGTTTGGATAAAGTGAAAATTTTGAAAAAAAATTTGTTTGCAAAGTCAGAAAACATGAATATAACAGGTCGACAAAATAAGCTGATATCTTAAGTAAACGACTAAATTGACGTCGTTTAGCGGTGTGCAAATTTTGGTACAGTTTGGATAAAGTGAAAATTTTGAAAAAAAATTTGTTTGCAAATAACGTGAAAATTACATGTACTAAGTCAAAAAACATGAAAATAACAGGTCGCCAAAATGAGGTGATATTTTTAGTATACGACTAAATTGAAGTCGTTTAGCGGTGTTCAAATTTTGGTACAGTTTGGATAAAGTGAAAATTTTGAAAAAAAAAAATTTGTTTGCAAATAACGTGAAAATTACAAGTACCAAGTCAAAAAACATGAAAATAACAGGTCGCCAAAATAAGCTGATATTTTTAGTATACGACTAAATCGACGTCGTTGAGCGGTGTGCAAATTTTGGTATAGTTTGGATAAAGTGAACATTTTGAAAACAAATTTGTTTGCAAATAACGTGAAAATTACATGTACCAAGTCAAAAAACATGGAAATAACAGGTAGCCAAAATGAGCTGATATTTTTAGTATACGACTAAATTGGCGTAGTTTGACGGTTTGCAAATTTTGGTAAAGTTTGGATGAAGTGAAAATTTTGAAAAAAAATTTGTTTGCAAATAACGTGAAAATTACATGTACCAAGTCAAAAATCATGAAAATAACAGGTCGCCAAAATGAGCTGATATTTTTAGTATAGGACTAAATTGACGTCGTTTAGCGGTATGCAAATTTTGGTAAAGTTTGGATGAAGTGAAAATTTTGAAAAAAAAAAATTTGTTTGCAAATAACGTGAAAATTACATGTACCAAGTCCAAAAACATGAAAATAACAGGTCGCCAAAATGAGCTGATATTTTTAGTATACGACTTAATTGGCGTAGTTAAGCGGTGTGCAAATTTTGGTAAAGTTTGGATGATGTAAAAGTTTTGAAAAAAAAATTTGTTTGCAAATAACGTGAAAATTACAAGTACCAAGTCAAAAAACATGAAAATAACAGGTCGCCAAAATGAGCTGATATTTTTAGTATACGACTAAATTAACGTCGTTTAGCGGTATGCACATTTTGGTAAAGTTTGGATGAAGTAAAAATTTTGAAAAAAAAATTTGTTTGCAAATAACGTGAAAATTACATGTACCAAGTCAAAAAACATGAAAATAACAGGTCGCCAAAATGAGCTGATATTTTTAATATACCACTAAATTGAAGTCGTTTAGCGGTGTGCAAATTTTGGTACAGTTTGGATAAAGTGAAAATTTTGAAAAAAAATTTGTTTGCAAAGTCAGAAAACATGAATATAACAGGTCGACAAAATAAGCTGATATTTTTAGTAAACGACTAAATTGACGTCGTTTAGCGGTGTGCAAATTTTGGTACAGTTTGGATAAAGTGAAAATTTTGAAAAAAAATTTGTTTGCAAATAACGTGAAAATTACATGTACCAAGTCAAAAAACATGAAAATAACAGGTCGCCAAAATGAGCTGATATTTTTAGTATACGACTAAATTGGCGTAGTTTAGCGGTTTGCAAATTTTGGTAAAGTTGGGATGAAGTGAAAATTTTGAAAAAAAATTTGTTTGCAAATAATGTGAAAATTACATGTACCAAGTCAAAAAACATGAAAATAACAGGTAGCCAAAATGAGCTGATATTTTTAGTACACATCAAAATTTACGTCGTTTAGCGGTGTACAAATTTTGGTAAAGTTTGGATGAAGTAAAAATTTAAAAAGAAAATTGTTTGCAAATAACGTGAAAATTACAAGTACCAAGTCAAAAAACATGAAAATAACAGGTCGCAAAAATGAGCTGATATTTTTAGTGTACGACTAAATTGACGTCGTTTAGGGGGTGCAAATTTTGGTAAAGTTTGGATGAAGTGAAAATTTAAAAAAAAAATTTGTTTGCAAATAACGTGAAAATTACATGTACCAAGTCAAAAAACATGAAAATAACAGGTCGCCAAAATGAGCTGATATTTTTAGTATACGACTAAATTGGCGTAGTTTAGCGGTTTGCAAATTTTGGTAAAGTTGGGATGAAGTGAAAATTTTGAAAATTACATGTACCAAGACAGAAAACATGAAAATAACAGGTTGCCAAAATAAGCTGATATTTTTAGTATACGACTCAATTGACGTCGTTTAGCGGTGTGCAAATTTTGGTACAGTTTGGATAAACTGAAAATTTTGAAAAAAAATTTGTTTGCAAATAACGTGAAAATTACATGTACCAAGTCAAAAAACATGAAAATAACAGGTCGCCAAAATGAGGTGATATTTTTAGTATACGACTAAATTGAAGTCGTTTAGCGGTGTTCAAATTTTGGTACAGTTTGGATAAAGTGATAATTTTGAAAAAAAAATTTGTTTGCAAATAACGTGAAAATTACAAGTACCAAGTCAAAAAACATGAAAATAACAGGTCGCCAAAATAAGCTGATATTTTTAGTTACGACTAAATTGACGTCGTTTAGCGGTGTGCAAATTTTGGTATAGTTTGGATAAAGTGAACATTTTGAAAAAAAATTTGTTTGCAAATAACGTGAAAATTACATGTACCAAGTCAAAAAACATGAAAATAACAGGTCGCCAAAATGAGCTGATATTTTTAGTATACGACTAAATTGGCGTAGTTTGACGGTTTGCAAATTTTGGTAAAGTTTGGATGAAGTGAAAATTTTGAAAAAAAATTTGTTTGCAAATAACGTGAAAATTACATGTACCAAGTCAAAAAACATGGAAATAACAGGTCGCCAAAATGAGCTGATATTTTTAGTATACGACTAAATTGACGTCGTTTAGCGATGTGCAAATTTTGGTACAGTTTGTATAAAGTGAAAATGTTGAAAAAAAATTTGTTTGCAAATAACGTGAAAATTACATGTACCAAGTCAAAAAACATGAAAATAACAGGTCGCCAAAATGAGCTGATATTTTTAGTATACGACTAAATTGGCGTAGTTAAGCGGTTTGCAAATTTTGGTAAAGTTTGGATGAAGTGAAAATTTTGAAAAAAAATTTGTTTGCAAATAACGTGAAAATTACATGTACCAAGTCAAAAAACATGAAAATAACAGGTAGCCAAAATGAGCTGATATTTTTAGTACACATCAAAATTGACGTCGTTTAGCGCTGTACAAATTTTGGTAAGGTTTGGATTAAGTGAAAATTTAAAAAAAAAATTGTTTGCAAATAACGTGAAAATTACAAGTACCAAGTTAAAAAACATGAAAATAACAGGTAGCCAAAATGAGCTGATATTTTTAGTACACATCAAAATTGACGTCGCTTAGCGGTGTACAAATTTTGGTAAAGTTTGGATGAAGTGAAAATTTTGAAAAAAAAATTTGTTTGCAAATAACGTGAAAATTACAAGTACCAAGTCAAAAAAAATGAAAATAACAGGTCGCTAAAATGAGCTGATATTTTTAGTGTACGACTAAATTGACGTCGTTTAGGGGGCTGCAAATTTTGGTAAGGTTTGGATGAAGTAAAAATTTTAAAAAAAAATTTGTTTGCAAATAACGTGAAAATTACATGTACCAAGTCAGAAAACATGAAAATAACAGGTCGCCAAAATAAGCTAATATTTTTAGTATACGACTCAATTGACGTCGTTTAGCGGTGTGCAAATTTTGGTACAGTTTGGATAAAGTGAAAATTTTGAAAAAAAATTTGTTTGCAAATAACGTGAAAATTACATGTACCAAGTCAAAAAACATGAAAATAACAGGTCGCCAAAATGAGGTGATATTTTTAGTATACGACTAAATTGAAGTCGTTTAGCGGTGTTCAAATTTTGGTACAGTTTGGATAAAGTGAAAATTTTGAAAAAAAAAAATTTGTTTGCAAATAACGTGAAAATTACAAGTACCAAGTCAAAAAACATGAAAATAACAGGTCGCCAAAATAAGCTGATATTTTTAGTATACGACTAAATTGACGTCGTTGAGCGGTGTGCAAATTTTGGTATAGTTTGGATAAAGTGAACATTTTGAAAAAAAATTTGTTTGCAAATAACGTGAAAATTACATGTACCAAGTCAAAAAACATGGAAATAACAGGTAGCCAAAATGAGCTGATATTTTTAGTATACGACTAAATTGGCGTAGTTAAGCGGTTTGCAAATTTTGGTAAGGTTTGGATGAAGTGAAAATTTTGAAAAAAAATTTGTTTGCAAATAACGTGAAAATTACAAGTACCAAGTCAAAAAACATGAAAATAACAGGTCGCCAAAATAAGCTGATATTTTTAGTATACGACTAAATTGACGTCGTTTAGCGGTGTGCAAATTTTGGTACAGTTTGTATAAAGTGAAAATTTTGAAAAAAAATTTGTTTGCAAATAACGTGAAAATTACATGTACCAAGTCAAACAACATGAAAAAAACAGGTCGCCAAAATGATCTGATATTTTTAGTATACGACTAAATTGGCGTAGTTTAGCGGCTTGCAAATTTTGGTAAGGTTTGGATGAAGTGAAAATTTTGAAAAAAAAATTTGTTTGCAAATAACGTGAAAATTACAAGTACCAAGTCAAAAAACATGAAAATAACAGGTAGCCAAATTGAGCTGATATTTTTAGTACACATCAAAATTGACGTCGTTTAGCGGTGTACAAATTTTGGTAAAGTTAGGTTGAAGTGAAAATTTTGAAAAAAAAAATTTGTTTGCCAATAACGTGAAAATTACAAGTACCAAGTCAAAAAACATGAAAATAACAGGTCGCCAAAATGAGCTGGTATTTTTAGTATACGAATAAATTGACGTCGTTTAGCGGTGTGCAAATTTTGGTAAAGTTTGTATGAAGTGAAAATTTTGAAAAAAAATTTGTTTGCAAATAACGTGAAAATTACATGTACCAAGTCAAAAATCATGAAAATAACAGGTCGCCAAAATGAGCTGATATTTTTAGTATAGGACTAAATTGACGTCGCTTAGCGGTATGCAAATTTTGGTAAAGTTTGGATGAAGTGAAAATTTTGAAAAAAAAAATTTGTTTGCAAATAACGTGAAAATTACATGTACCAAGTCCAAAAACATGAAAATAACAGGTCGCCAAAATGAGCTGATATTTTTAGTATACGACTTAATTGGCGTAGTTAAGCGGTGTGCAAATTTTGGTAAAGTTTGGATGATGTAAAAGTTTTGAAAAAAAAAATTTGTTTGCAAATAACGTGAAAATTACAAGTACCAAGTCAAAAAACATGAAAATAACAGGTCGCCAAAATGAGCTGATATTTTTAGTATACGACTAAATTAACGTCGTTTAGCGGTATGCACATTTTGGTAAAGTTTGGATGAAGTAAAAATTTTGAAAAAAAAATTTGTTTGCAAATAACGTGAAAATTACATGTACCAAGTCAAAAAACATGAAAATAACAGGTCGCCAAAATGAGCTGATATTTTTAATATACCACTAAATTGAAGTCGTTTAGCGGTGTGCAAATTTTGGTACAGTTTGGATAAAGTGAAAATTTTGAAAAAAAATTTGTTTGCAAAGTCAGAAAACATGAATATAACAGGTCGACAAAATAAGCTGATATTTTTAGTAAACGACTAAATTGACGTCGTTTAGCGGTGTGCAAATTTTGGTACAGTTTGGATAAAGTGAAAATTTTGAAAAAAAATTTGTTTGCAAATAACATGAAAATTACATGTACAAGTCAAAAAACATGAAAATAACAGGTCGCCAAAATGAAGTGATATTTTTAGTATACGACTAAATTGAAGTCGTTTAGCGGTGTTCAAATTTTGGTACAGTTTGGATAAAGTGATAATTTTGAAAAAAAAAATTGTTTGCAAATAACGTGAAAATTACAAGTACCAAGTCAAAAAACATGAAAATAACAGGTCGCCAAAATAAGCTGATATTTTTAGTTACGACTAAATTGACGTCGTTTAGCGGTGTGCAAATTTTGGTATAGTTTGGATAAAGTGAACATTTTGAAAAAAAATTTGTTTGCAAATAACGTGAAAATTACATGTACCAAGTCAAAAAACATGAAAATAACAGGTCGCCAAAATGAGCTGATATTTTTAGTATACGACTAAATTGGCGTAGTTTGACGGTTTGCAAATTTTGGTAAAGTTTGGATGAAGTGAAAATTTTGAAAAAAAATTTGTTTGCAAATAACGTGAAAATTACATGTACCAAGTCAAAAAACATGGAAATAACAGGTCGCCAAAATGAGCTGATATTTTTAGTATACGACTAAATTGACGTCGTTTAGCGATGTGCAAATTTTGGTACAGTTTGTATAAAGTGCAAATGTTGAAAAAAAATTTGTTTGCAAATAACGTGAAAATTACATGTACCAAGTCAAAAAACATGAAAATAACAGGTCGCCAAAATGAGCTGATATTTTTAGTATACGACTAAATTGGCGTAGTTAAGCGGTTTGCAAATTTTGGTAAAGTTTGAATGAAGTGAAAATTTTGAAAAAAAATTTGTTTGCAAATAACGTGAAAATTACATGTACCAAGTCAAAAAACATGAAAATAACAGGTAGCCAAAATGAGCTGATATTTTTAGTACACATCAAAATTGACGTCGTTTAGCGCTGTACAAATTTTGGTAAGGTTTGGATGAAGTGAAAATTTAAAAAAAAAATTGTTTGCAAATAACGTGAAAATTACAAGTACCAAGTTAAAAAACATGAAAATAACAGGTAGCCAAAATGAGCTGATATTTTTAGTACACATCAAAATTGACGTCGCTTAGCGGTGTACAAATTTTGGTAAAGTTTGGATGAAGTGGAAATTTTGAAAAAAAAATTTGTTTGCAAATAACGTGAAAATTACAAGTACCAAGTCAAAAAACATGAAAATAACAGGTCGCTAAAATGAGCTGATATTTTTAGTGTACGACTAAATTGACGTCGTTTAGGGGGCTGCAAATTTTGGTAAAGTTTGGATGAAGTAAAAATTTTTAAAAAAAATTTGTTTGCAAATAACGTGAAAATTACATGTACCAAGTCAGAAAACATGAAAATAACAGGTCGCCAAAATAAGCTAATATTTTTAGTATACGACTCAATTGACGTCGTTTAGCGGTGTGCAAATTTTGGTACAGTTTGGATAAAGTGAAAATTTTGAAAAAAAATTTGTTTGCAAATAACGTGAAAATTACATGTACCAAGTCAAAAAACATGAAAATAACAGGTCGCCAAAATGAGCTGATATTTTTAGTATACGACTTAATTGGCGTAGTTAAGCGGTGTGCAAATTTTGGTAAAGTTTGGATGAAGTGAAAATTTCGAAAAAAAAATTTGTTTGCAAATATCGTGAAAATTACATGTACCAAGTCAAAAAACATGAAAATAACAGGTCGCCAAAATGAGCTGATATTTTTAGTATACGACTTAATTGACGTCGTTTAGCGGTGTGCAAATTTTGGTACAGTTTGTATAAAGTGAAAATTTTAAAAAAATATTTGTTTGCAAATAACGTGAAAATTACATGTACCAAGTCAAAAAACATGAAAATAAAAGGTCGCCAAAATGAGCTGATATTTTTAGTATACGACTAAATTGGCGTAGTTTAGCGGTTTGCAAATTTTGGTAAAGTTGGGATGAAGTGAAAATTTTGAAAAAAAATTTGTTTGCAAATAACGTGAAAATTACATGTACCAAGTCAAAAAACATGAAAATAACAGGTAGCCAAAATGAGCTGATATTTTTAGTACACATCAAAATTGACGTCGTTTAGCGGTGTACAAATTTTGGTAAGGTTTGGATGAAGTAAAAATTTAAAAAAAAAAAATTGTTTGCAAATAACGTGAAAATTACAAGTACCAAGTTAAAAAACATGAAAATAACAGGTCGCAAAAATGAGCTGATATTTTTAGTGTACTACTAAATTGACGTCGTTTAGGGGGTGCAAATTTTGGTAAAGTTTGGATGAAGTGAAAATTTAAAAAAAAAATTTGTTTGCAAATAACGTGAAAATTACATGTACCAAGTCAAAAAACATGAAAATAACAGGTCGCCAAAATGAGCTGATATTTTTAGAATACGACTAAATTGGCGTAGTTTAGCGGTTTGCAAATTTTGGTAAAGTTTGGATGAAGTGAAAATTTTGAAAAAAAAATTTGTTTGCAAATAACGTGAAAATTACAAGTACCATGTCAAAAAACATGAAAATAACAGGTCGTTAAAATGAGCTGATATTTTTAGTGTACGACTAAATTGTCGTCGTTTAGCGGTGTGCAAATTTTGGTAAAGTTTGGAAGAAGTGAAAATTTTGAAAAAAAATTGTTTGCAAATAACGTGAAAATTACAAGTACCAAGTCAAAAAACATGAAAATAACAGGTCGCCAAAATGAGCTGATATTTTAAGTATATGACTAAATTGACGTCGTTTAGCGGTGTGCAAATTTTGGTAAAGTTTAGATGAAGGGAAAATTTTGAAAAAAAATTTGTTTGCAAATAACGTGAAAATTACATGTACCAAGTCAGAAGACACGGAAATAACAGGTCGCCCAAAAAAGCTGATATTTTAAGTATACGACTAAATTGACGTCGTTTAGCGGTGTGCAAATTTTGGTACAGTTTGGATGAAGTGAAAATTTTGAAAAAAAAATTTGTTTGCAAATAACGTGAAAATTACATGTACCAAGTCAAAAAACATGAAAATAACAGGTCGCCAAAATGAGCTGATATTTTTAGTATACGACTTAATTGGCGTAGTTAAGCGGTGTGCAAATTTTGGTAAAGTTTGGATGAAGTGAAAATTTCGAAAAAAAAATTTGTTTGCAAATAACGTGAAAATTACATGTACCAAGTCAAAAAACATGAAAATAACAGGTAGCCAAAATGAGCAGATATTTTTAGTACACATCAAAATTGACGTCGTTTAGCGGTGTACAAATTTTGGTAAAGTTTGGAGAAGTAAAAATTTAAAAAAAAAAAATTGTTTGCAAATAACGTGAAAATTACAAGTACCAAGTTAAAAAACATGAAAATAACAGGTCGCAAAAATGAGCTGATATTTTTAGTGTACGACTAAATTGACGTCGTTTAGGGGGTGCAAATTTTGGTAAAGTTTGGATGAAGTGAAAATTTAAAAAAAAAATTTGTTTGCAAATAACGTGAAAATTACATGTACCAAGTCAAAAAACATGAAAATAACAGGTCGCCAAAATGAGCTGATATTTTTAGTATACGACTTAATTGACGTCGTTTAGTGGTGTGCAAATTTTGGTACAGTTTGTATAAAGTGAAAATTTTAAAAAAATATTTGTTTGCAAATAACGTGAAAATTACATGTACCAAGTCAAAAAACATGAAAATAACAGGTCGCCAAAATGAGCTGATATTTTTAGTACACATCAAAATTGACGTCGCTTAGCGGTGTACAAATTTTGGTAAAGTTTGGATGAAGTGGAAATTTTGAAAAAAAAATTTGTTTGCAAATAACGTGAAAATTACAAGTACCAAGTCAAAAAACATGAAAATAACAGGTCGCTAAAATGAGCTGATATTTTTAGTGTACGACTAAATTGACGTCGTTTAGGGGGCTGCAAATTTTGGTAAAGTTTGGATGAAGTAAAAATTTTTAAAAAAAATTTGTTTGCAAATAACGTGAAAATTACATGTACCAAGTCAGAAAACATGAAAATAACAGGTCGCCAAAATAAGCTAATATTTTTAGTATACGACTCAATTGACGTCGTTTAGCGGTGTGCAAATTTTGGTACAGTTTGGATAAAGTGAAAATTTTGAAAAAAAATTTGTTTGCAAATAACGTGAAAATTACATGTACCAAGTCAAAAAACATGAAAATAACAGGTCGCCAAAATGAGCTGATATTTTTAGTATACGACTGAATTGGCGTAGTTAAGCGGTGTGCAAATTTTGGTAAAGTTTGGATGAAGTGAAAATTTCGAAAAAAAATTTGTTTGCAAATAACGTGAAAATTACATGTACCAAGTCAAAAAACATGAAAATAACAGGTCGCCAAAATGAGCTGATATTTTTAGTATACGACTTAATTGACGTCGTTTAGCGGTGTGCAAATTTTGGTACAGTTTGTATAAAGTGAAAATTTTAAAAAAATATTTGTTTGCAAATAACGTGAAAATTACATGTACCAAGTCAAAAAACATGAAAATAACAGGTCGCCAAAATGAGCTGATATTTTAAGTATACGACTAAATTGGCGTAGTTTAGCGGTTTGCAAATTTTGGTAAAGTTGGGATGAAGTGAAAATTTTGAAAAAAAATTTGTTTGCAAATAACGTGAAAATTACATGTACCAAATCAAAAAACATGAAAATAACAGGTAGCCAAAATGAGCTGATATTTTTAGTACACATCAAAATTGACGTCGTTTAACGGTGTACAAATTTTGGTAAGGTTTGGATGAAGTAAAAATTTAAAAAAAAAAAATTGTTTGCAAATAACGTGAAAATTACAAGTACCAAGTTAAAAAACATGAAAATAACAGGTCGCAAAAATGAGCTGATATTTTTAGTGTACGACTAAATTGACGTCGTTTAGGGGGTGCAAATTTTGGTAAAGTTTGGATGAAGTGAAAATTTAAAAAAAAATTTGTTTGCAAATAACCTGAAAATTACATGTACCAAGTCAAAAAACATGAAAATAACAGGTCGCCAAAATGAGCTGATATTTTTAGTATACGACTCAATTGACGTCGTTTAGCGGTGTGCAAATTTTGGTACAGTTTGGATAAAGTGAAAATTTTGAAAAAAAATTTGTTTGCAAATAACGTGAAAATTACATGTACCAAGTCAAAAAACATGAAAATAACAGGTCGCCAAAATGAGCTGATATTTTTAGTATACGACTGAATTGGCGTAGTTAAGCGGTGTGCAAATTTTGGTAAAGTTTGGATGAAGTGAAAATTTCGAAAAAAAATTTGTTTGCAAATAACGTGAAAATTACATGTACCAAGTCAAAAAACATGAAAATAACAGGTCGCCAAAATGAGCTGATATTTTTAGTATACGACTTAATTGACGTCGTTTAGCGGTGTGCAAATTTTGGTACAGTTTGTATAAAGTGAAAATTTTAAAAAAATATTTGTTTGCAAATAACGTGAAAATTACATGTACCAAGTCAAAAAACATGAAAATAACAGGTCGCCAAAATGAGCTGATATTTTAAGTATACGACTAAATTGGCGTAGTTTAGCGGTTTGCAAATTTTGGTAAAGTTGGGATGAAGTGAAAATTTTGAAAAAAAATTTGTTTGCAAATAACGTGAAAATTACATGTACCAAGTCAAAAAACATGAAAATAACAGGTAGCCAAAATGAGCTGATATTTTTAGTACACATCAAAATTGACGTCGTTTAACGGTGTACAAATTTTGGTAAGGTTTGGATGAAGTAAAAATTTAAAAAAAAAAAATTGTTTGCAAATAACGTGAAAATTACAAGTACCAAGTTAAAAAACATGAAAATAACAGGTCGCAAAAATGAGCTGATATTTTTAGTGTACGACTAAATTGACGTCGTTTAGGGGGTGCAAATTTTGGTAAAGTTTGGATGAAGTGAAAATTTAAAAAAAAATTTGTTTGCAAATAACCTGAAAATTACATGTACCAAGTCAAAAAACATGAAAATAACAGGTCGCCAAAATGAGCTGATATTTTTAGTATACGACTAAATTGGCGTAGTTTAGCGGTTTGCAAATTTTGGTAAAGTTTGGATGAAGTGAAAATTTTGAAAAAAAAATTTGTTTGCAAATAACGTGAAAATTACAAGTACCAAGTCAAAAAACATGAAAATAACAGGTCATTAAAATGAGCTGATATTTTTAGTGTACGACTAAATTGTCGTCGTTTAGCGGTGTGCAAATTTTGGTAAAGTTTGGAAGAAGTGAAAATTTTGAAAAAAAATTGTTTGCAAATAACGTGAAAATTACAAGTACCAAGTCAAAAAACATGAAAATAACAGGTCGCCAAAATGAGCTGATATTTTAAGTATATGACTAAATTGACGTCGTTTAGCGGTGTGCAAATTTTGGTAAAGTTTAGATGAAGGGAAAATTTTGAAAAAAAATTTGTTTGCAAATAACGTGAAAATTACATGTACCAAGTCAGAAGACACGGAAATAACAGGTCGCCCAAAAAAGCTGATATTTTAAGTATACGACTAAATTGACGTCGTTTAGCGGTGTGCAAATTTTGGTACAGTTTGGATGAAGTGAAAATTTTGAAAAAAAAATTTGTTTGCAAATAACGTGAAAATTACATGTACCAAGTCAAAAAACATGAAAATAACAGGTCGCCAAAATGAGCTGATATTTTTAGTATACGACTTAATTGGCGTAGTTAAGCGGTGTGCAAATTTTGGTAAAGTTTGGATGAAGTGAAAATTTCGAAAAAAAAATTTGTTTGCAAATAACGTGAAAATTACATGTACCAAGTCAAAAAACATGAAAATAACAGGTAGCCAAAATGAGCAGATATTTTTAGTACACATCAAAATTGACGTCGTTTAGCGGTGTACAAATTTTGGTAAAGTTTGGAGAAGTAAAAATTTAAAAAAAAAAAATTGTTTGCAAATAACGTGAAAATTACAAGTACCAAGTTAAAAAACATGAAAATAACAGGTCGCAAAAATGAGCTGATATTTTTAGTGTACGACTAAATTGACGTCGTTTAGGGGGTGCAAATTTTGGTAAAGTTTGGATGAAGTGAAAATTTAAAAAAAAAATTTGTTTGCAAATAACGTGAAAATTACATGTACCAAGTCAAAAAACATGAAAATAACAGGTCGCCAAAATGAGCTGATATTTTTAGTATACGACTTAATTGACGTCGTTTAGTGGTGTGCAAATTTTGGTACAGTTTGTATAAAGTGAAAATTTTAAAAAAATATTTGTTTGCAAATAACGTGAAAATTACATGTACCAAGTCAAAAAACATGAAAATAACAGGTCGCCAAAATGAGCTGATATTTTTAGTACACATCAAAATTGACGTCGCTTAGCGGTGTACAAATTTTGGTAAAGTTTGGATGAAGTGGAAATTTTGAAAAAAAAATTTGTTTGCAAATAACGTGAAAATTACAAGTACCAAGTCAAAAAACATGAAAATAACAGGTCGCTAAAATGAGCTGATATTTTTAGTGTACGACTAAATTGACGTCGTTTAGGGGGCTGCAAATTTTGGTAAAGTTTGGATGAAGTAAAAATTTTTAAAAAAAATTTGTTTGCAAATAACGTGAAAATTACATGTACCAAGTCAGAAAACATGAAAATAACAGGTCGCCAAAATAAGCTAATATTTTTAGTATACGACTCAATTGACGTCGTTTAGCGGTGTGCAAATTTTGGTACAGTTTGGATAAAGTGAAAATTTTGAAAAAAAATTTGTTTGCAAATAACGTGAAAATTACATGTACCAAGTCAAAAAACATGAAAATAACAGGTCGCCAAAATGAGCTGATATTTTTAGTATACGACTGAATTGGCGTAGTTAAGCGGTGTGCAAATTTTGGTAAAGTTTGGATGAAGTGAAAATTTCGAAAAAAAATTTGTTTGCAAATAACGTGAAAATTACATGTACCAAGTCAAAAAACATGAAAATAACAGGTCGCCAAAATGAGCTGATATTTTTAGTATACGACTTAATTGACGTCGTTTAGCGGTGTGCAAATTTTGGTACAGTTTGTATAAAGTGAAAATTTTAAAAAAATATTTGTTTGCAAATAACGTGAAAATTACATGTACCAAGTCAAAAAACATGAAAATAACAGGTCGCCAAAATGAGCTGATATTTTAAGTATACGACTAAATTGGCGTAGTTTAGCGGTTTGCAAATTTTGGTAAAGTTGGGATGAAGTGAAAATTTTGAAAAAAAATTTGTTTGCAAATAACGTGAAAATTACATGTACCAAATCAAAAAACATGAAAATAACAGGTAGCCAAAATGAGCTGATATTTTTAGTACACATCAAAATTGACGTCGTTTAACGGTGTACAAATTTTGGTAAGGTTTGGATGAAGTAAAAATTTAAAAAAAAAAAATTGTTTGCAAATAACGTGAAAATTACAAGTACCAAGTTAAAAAACATGAAAATAACAGGTCGCAAAAATGAGCTGATATTTTTAGTGTACGACTAAATTGACGTCGTTTAGGGGGTGCAAATTTTGGTAAAGTTTGGATGAAGTGAAAATTTAAAAAAAAATTTGTTTGCAAATAACCTGAAAATTACATGTACCAAGTCAAAAAACATGAAAATAACAGGTCGCCAAAATGAGCTGATATTTTTAGTATACGACTCAATTGACGTCGTTTAGCGGTGTGCAAATTTTGGTACAGTTTGGATAAAGTGAAAATTTTGAAAAAAAATTTGTTTGCAAATAACGTGAAAATTACATGTACCAAGTCAAAAAACATGAAAATAACAGGTCGCCAAAATGAGCTGATATTTTTAGTATACGACTGAATTGGCGTAGTTAAGCGGTGTGCAAATTTTGGTAAAGTTTGGATGAAGTGAAAATTTCGAAAAAAAATTTGTTTGCAAATAACGTGAAAATTACATGTACCAAGTCAAAAAACATGAAAATAACAGGTCGCCAAAATGAGCTGATATTTTTAGTATACGACTTAATTGACGTCGTTTAGCGGTGTGCAAATTTTGGTACAGTTTGTATAAAGTGAAAATTTTAAAAAAATATTTGTTTGCAAATAACGTGAAAATTACATGTACCAAGTCAAAAAACATGAAAATAACAGGTCGCCAAAATGAGCTGATATTTTAAGTATACGACTAAATTGGCGTAGTTTAGCGGTTTGCAAATTTTGGTAAAGTTGGGATGAAGTGAAAATTTTGAAAAAAAATTTGTTTGCAAATAACGTGAAAATTACATGTACCAAGTCAAAAAACATGAAAATAACAGGTAGCCAAAATGAGCTGATATTTTTAGTACACATCAAAATTGACGTCGTTTAACGGTGTACAAATTTTGGTAAGGTTTGGATGAAGTAAAAATTTAAAAAAAAAAAATTGTTTGCAAATAACGTGAAAATTACAAGTACCAAGTTAAAAAACATGAAAATAACAGGTCGCAAAAATGAGCTGATATTTTTAGTGTACGACTAAATTGACGTCGTTTAGGGGGTGCAAATTTTGGTAAAGTTTGGATGAAGTGAAAATTTAAAAAAAAATTTGTTTGCAAATAACCTGAAAATTACATGTACCAAGTCAAAAAACATGAAAATAACAGGTCGCCAAAATGAGCTGATATTTTTAGTATACGACTAAATTGGCGTAGTTTAGCGGTTTGCAAATTTTGGTAAAGTTTGGATGAAGTGAAAATTTTGAAAAAAAAATTTGTTTGCAAATAACGTGAAAATTACAAGTACCAAGTCAAAAAACATGAAAATAACAGGTCATTAAAATGAGCTGATATTTTTAGTGTACGACTAAATTGTCGTCGTTTAGCGGTGTGCAAATTTTGGTAAAGTTTGGAAGAAGTGAAAATTTTGAAAAAAAAATTGTTTGCAAATAACGTGAAAATTACAAGTACCAAGTCAAAAAACATGAAAATAACAGTTCGCCAAAATGAGCTGATATTTTAAGTATATGACTAAATTGACGTCGTTTAGCGGTGTGCAAATTTTGGTAAAGCTTAGATGAAGGGAAAATTTTGAAAAAAAATTTGTTTGCAAATAACGTGAAAATTACATGTACCAAGTCAGAAGACACGGAAATAACAGGTCGCCCAAAAAAGCTGATATTTTTAGTATACGACTAAATTGACGTCGTTTAGCGGTGTGCAAATTTTGGTACAGTTTGGATAAAGTGAAAATTTTGAAAAAAAAATTTGTTTGCAAATAACGTGAAAATTACATGTACCAAGTCAAAAAACATGAAAATAACAGGTCGCCAAAATGAGCTGATATTTTTAGTATACGACTTAATTGGCGTAGTTAAGCGGTGTGCAAATTTTGGTAAAGTTTGGATGAAGTGAAAATTTCGAAAAAAAAATTTGTTTGCAAATAACGTGAAAATTACATGTACCAAGTCAAAAAACATGAAAATAACAGGTAGCCAAAATGAGCAGATATTTTTAGTACACATCAAAATTGACGTCGTTTAGCGGTGTACAAATTTTGGTAAAGTTTGGAGAAGTAAAAATTAAAAAAAAAAAAATTGTTTGCAAATAACGTGAAAATTACAAGTACCAAGTTAAAAAACATGAAAATAACAGGTCGCAAAAATGAGCTGATATTTTTAGTGTACGACTAAATTGACGTCGTTTAGGTGGTGCAAATTTTGGTAAAGTTTGGATGAAGTGAAAATTTAAAAAAAAATTTGTTTGCAAATAACGTGAAAATTACATGTACCAAGTCAGAAAACATGAAAATAACAGGTTGCCAAAATAAGCTGATATTTTTAGTATACGACTCAATTGACGTCGTTTAGCGGTGTGCAAATTTTGGTACAGTTTGGATAAAGTGAAAATTTTGAAAAAAAATTTGTTTGCAAATAACGTGAAAATTACATGTACCAAGTCAAAAAACATGAAAATAACAGGTCGCCAAAATGAGGTGATATTTTTAGTATACCACTAAATTGAAGTCGTTTAGCGGTGTGCAAATTTTGGTACAGTTTGGATAAAGTGAAAATTTTGAAAAAAAATTTGTTTGCAAAGTCAGAAAACATGAATATAACAGGTCGACAAAATAAGCTGATATCTTTAGTAAACGACTAAATTGAAGTCGTTTAGCGGTGTTCAGATTTTGGTACAGTTTGGATAAAGTGAAAATTTTGAAAAAAAAAAATTTGTTTGCAAATAACGTGAAAATTACAAGTACCAAGTCAAAAAACATGAAAATAACAGGTCGCCAAAATAAGCTGATATTTTTAGTATACGACTAAATTGACGTCGTTGAGCGGTGTGCAAATTTTGGTATAGTTTGGATAAAGTGAACATTTTGAAAAAAAATTTGTTTGCAAATAACGTGAAAATTACATGTACCAAGTCAAAAAACATGGAAATAACAGGTAGCCAAAATGAGCTGATATTTTTAGTATACGACTAAATTGGCGTAGTTTGACGGTTTGCAAATTTTGGTAAAGTTTGGATGAAGTGAAAATTTTGAAAAAAAATTTGTTTGCAAATAACGTGAAAATTACATGTACTAAGTCAAAAAACATGGAAATAACAGGTCGCCAAAATGAGCTGATATTTTTAGTATACGACTAAATTGACGTCGTTTAGCGGTATGCAAATTTTGGTACAGTTTGTATAAAGTGAAAATTTTGAAAAAAAATTTGTTTGCAAATAACGTGAAAATTACATGTACCAACTCAAAAAACATGAAAATAACAGGTCGCCAAAATGAGCTGATATTTTTAGTATACGACTAAATTGGCGTAGTTAAGCGGTTTGCAAATTTTGGTAAGGTTTGGATGAAGTGAAAATTTTGAAAAAAAATTTGTTTGCAAATAACGTGAAAATTACATGTACCAAGTCAAAAAACATGGAAATAACAGGTAGCCAAAATGAGCTGATATTTTTAGTACACATCAAAATTGACGTCGTTTAGCTCTGTACAAATTTTGGTAAGGTTTGGATGAAGTGAAAATTAAAAAAAAAATTGTTTGCAAATAACGTGAAAATTACAAGTACCAAGTTAAAAAACATGAAAATAACCGGTAGCCAAAATGAGCTGATATTTTTAGTACACATCAAAATTGACGTCGCTTAGCGGTGTACAAATTTTGGTAAAGTTTGGATGAAGTGAAAATTTTGAAAAAAAAATTTGTTTGCAAATAACGTGAAAATTACAAGTACCAAGTCAAAAAACATGAAAATAACAGGTCGCTAAAATGAGCTGATATTTTTAGTGTACGACTAAATTGACGTCGTTTAGGGGGGTGCAAATTTTGGTAAAGTTTGGATGAAGTGAAAATTTTTAAAAAAAATTTGTTTGCAAATAACGTGAAAATTACATGTACCAAGTCAGAAAACATGAAAATAACAGGTCGCCAAAATAAGCTAATATTTTTTGTATAAAACTCAATTGACGTCGTTTAGCGGTGTGCAAATTTTGGTACAGTTTGGATAAAGTGAAAATTTTGAAAAAAAAAATTTGTTTGCAAATAACGTGAAAATTACATGTACCAAGTCAAAAAACATGAAAATAACAGGTCACCAAAATGAGCTGATATTTTTAGTATAAGACTAAATTGACGTCGTTTAGGGGTGTGCAAATTTTGGTAAAGTTTGGATGAAGTGAAAATTTCGAAAAAAAAAATTTGTTTGCAAATAACGTGAAAATTACATGTACCAAGTCAAAAAACATGAAAATAACAGGTCGCCAAAATGAGCTGATATTTTTAGTATACGACTTAATTGACGTCGTTTAGCGGTGTGCAAATTTTGGTACAGTTTGTATAAAGTGAAAATTTTGAAAAAAAATTTGTTTGCAAATAACGTGAAAATTACATGTACCAAGTCAAAAAACATGAAAATAACAGGTCGCCAAAATGAGCTGATATTTTTAGTATACGACTAAATTGGCGTAGTTTAGCGGTTTGCAAATTTTGGTAAAGTTGGGATGAAGTGAAAATTTTGAAAAAAAAATTTGTTTGCAAATAACGTGAAAATTACATGTACCAAGTCAAAAAACATGAAAATAACAGGTAGCCAAAATGAGCTGATATTTTTAGTACACATCAAAATTTACGTCGTTTAGCGGTGTACAAATTTTGGTAAAGTTTGGATGAAGTAAAAATTTAAAAAGAAAATTGTTTGCAAATAACGTGAAAATTACAAGTACCAAGTCAAAAAACATGAAAATAACAGGTCGCAAAAATGAGCTGATATTTTTAGTGTACGACTAAATTGACGTCGTTTAGGGGGTGCAAATTTTGGTAAAGTTTGGATGAAGTGAAAATTTAAAAAAAAAAATTTGTTTGCAAATAACGTGAAAATTACATGTACCAAGTCAAAAAACATGAAAATAACAGGTCGCCAAAATGAGCTGATATTTTTAGTATACGACTAAATTGGCGTAGTTTAGCGGTTTGCAAATTTTGGTAAAGTTGGGATGAAGTGAAAATTTTGAAAAAAAATTTGTTTGCAAATAACGTGAAAATTACATGTACCAAGTCAGAAAACATGAAAATAACAGGTTGCCAAAATAAGCTGATATTTTTAGTATACGACTCAATTGACGTCGTTTAGCGGTGTGCAAATTTTGGTACAGTTTGGATAAAGTGAAAATTTTGAAAAAAAATTTGTTTGCAAATAACGTGAAAATTACATGTACCAAGTCAAAAAACATGTAAATAACAGGTCGCCAAAATGAGGTGATATTTTTAGTATACGACTAAGTTGAAGTCGTTTAGCGGTGTTCAAATTTTGGTACAGTTTGGATAAAGTGAAAATTTTGAAAAAAAAAATTTGTTTGCAAATAACGTGAAAATTACAAGTACCAAGTCAAAAAACATGAAAATAACAGGTCGCCAAAATAAGCTGATATTTTTAGTATACGACTAAATTGACGTCGTTTAGCGGTGTGCAAATTTTGGTATAGTTTGGATAAAGTGAACATTTTGAAAAAAAATTTGTTTGCAAATAACGTGAAAATTACATGTACCAAGTCAAAAACATGAAAATAACAGGTCGCCAAAATGAGCTGATATTTTTAGTATACGACTAAATTGGCGTAGTTTGACGGTTTGCAAATTTTGGTAAAGTTTGGATGAAGTGAAAATTTTGAAAAAAAAATTGTTTGCAAATAACGTGAAAATTACATGTACCAAGTCAAAAAACATGGAAATAACAGGTCGCCAAAATGAGCTGATATTTTTAGTATACGACTTAATTGACGTCGTTTAGCGGTGTGCAAATTTTGGTACAGTTTGTATAAAGTGAAAATTTTGAAAAAAAAATTTGTTTGCAAATAACGTGAAAATTACATGTACCAAGTCAAAAAACATGAAAATAACAGGTCGCCAAAATGAGCTGATATTTTTTGTATACGACTAAATTGGCGTAGTTTAGCGGTTTGCAAATTTTGGTAAAGTTTGAATGAAGTGAAAATTTTGAAAAAAAAATTTGTTTGCAAATAACGTGAAAATTACATGTACCAAGTCAAAAAACATGGAAATAACAGGTAGCCAAAATGAGCTGATATTTTTAGTACACATCAAAATTGACGTCGTTTAGGGGGTGCAAATTTTGGTAAAGTTTGGATGAAGTGAAAATTTTTAAAAAAAATTTGTTTGCAAATAACGTGAAAATTACATGTACCAAGTCAGAAAACATGAAAATAACAGGTCGCCAAAATAAGCTAATATTTTTAGTATACGACTCAATTGACGTCGTTTAGCGGTGTGCAAATTTTGGTACAGTTTGGATAAAGTAAAAATTTTGAAAAAAAATTTGTTTGCAAATAACGTGAAAATTACATGTACCAAGTCAAAAAACATGAAAATAACAGGTCGCCAAAATGAGCTGATATTTTTAGTATACGACTTAATTGGCGTAGTTAAGCGGTGTGCAAATTTTGGTAAAGTTTGGATGAAGTGAAAATTTCGAAAAAAAAAAATTTGTTTGCAAATAACGTGAAAATTACATGTACCAAGTCAAAAAACATGAAAATAACAGGTAGCCAAAATGAGCTGATATTTTTAGTACACATCAAAATTGACGTCGTTTAGCGGTGTACAAATTTTGGTAAAGTTTGGATGAAGTGAAAATTTAAAAAAAAAATTGTTTGCAAATAACGTGAAAATTACAAGTACCAAGTTAAAAAACATGAAAATAACAGGTCGCAAAAATGAGCTGATATTTTTAGTATACGAATAAATTGGCGTAGTTTAGCGGTTTGCAAATTTTGGTAAAGTTTGGATGAAGTGAAAATTTCGAAAAAAAAAATTTGTTTGCAAATAACGTGAAAATTACATGTACCAAGTCAAAAAACATGGAAATAACAGGTAGCCAAAATGAGCTGATATTTTTAGTACACATCAAAATTGACGTCGTTTAGCGCTGTACAAATTTTGGTAAGGTTTGGATGAAGTGAAAATTTAAAAAAAAAATTGTTTGCAAATAACGTGAAAATTACAAGTACCAAGTTAAAAAACATGAAAATAACAGGTAGCCAAAATGAGCTGATATTTGTAGTACACATCAAAATTGACGTCGCTTAGCGGTGTACAAATTTTGGTAAAGTTTGGATGAAGTGAAAATTTTGAAAAAAAAATTTGTTTGCAAATAACGTGAAAATTACAAGTACCAAGTCAAAAAACATGAAAATAACAGGTCGCTAAAATGAGCTGATATTTTTGATGTACGACTAAATTGACGTCGTTTAGGGGGGTGCAAATTTTGGTAAAGTTTGGATGAAGTGAAAATTTTTAAAAAAAATTTGTTTGCAAATAACGTGAAAATTACATGTACCAAGTCAGAAAACATGAAAATAACAGGTCGCCAAAATAAGCTAATATTTTTAGTATACGACTCAGTTGACGTCGTTTAGCGGTGTGCAAATTTTGGTACAGTTTGGATAAAGTGAAAATTTTGAAAAAAAAATTTGTTTGCAAATAACGTGAAAATTACAAGTACCAAGTCAAAAAACATGAAAATAACAGGTCGCCAAAATGAGCTGATATTTTTAGTATACGACTTAATTGACGTCGTTTAGCGGTGTGCAAATTTTGGTAAAGTTTGGATGAAGTGAAAATTTCGAAAAAAAAATTTGTTTGCAAATAACGTGAAAATTACATGTACCAAGTCAAAAAACATGAAAATAACAGGTCGCCAAAATGAGCTGATATTTTAAGTATACGACTTAATTGACGTCGTTTAGCGGTGTGCAAATTTTGGTACAGTTTGTACAAAGTGAAAATTTTGAAGAAAAATTTGTTTGCAAATAACGTGAAAATTACATGTACCAAGTCAAAACACATGAAAATAACAGGTCGCCAAAATGAGCTGATATTTTTAGTATACGACTTAATTGGCGTAGTTAAGCGGTGTGCAAATTTTGGTAAAGTTTGGATGAAGTGAAAATTTCGAAAAAAAAATTTGTTTGCAAATAACGTGAAAATTACATGAAAACATGAAAATAACAGGTCGCCAAAATGAGCTGATATTTTTAGTATACGACTTAATTGACGTCGTTTAGCGGTGTGCAAATTTTGGTACAGTTTGTATAAAGTGAAAATTTTGAAAAAAAATTTGTTTGCAAATAACGTGAAAATTACATGTACCAAGTCAAAAAACATGAAAATAACAGGTCGCCAAAATGAGCTGATATTTTTAGTATACGACTAAATTGGCGTAGTTTAGCGGTTTGCAAATTTTGGTAAAGTTGGGATGAAGTGAAAATTTTGAAAAAAAATTTGTTTGCAAATAACGTG
Source organism: Tachina grossa (assembly GCA_949987645.1). NCBI lineage: Eukaryota > Metazoa > Arthropoda > Insecta > Diptera > Tachinidae > Tachina > Tachina grossa. Next base: position 15,614,009 of record OX465279.1, on the reverse strand, counting down.
AAAATTACATGTACCAAGTCAAAAAACATGAAAATAACAGGTAGCCAAAATGAGCTGATATTTTTAGTACACATCAAAATTTACGTCGTTTAGCGGTGTACAAATTTTGGTAAAGTTTGGATGAAGTAAAAATTTAAAAAGAAAATTGTTTGCAAATAACGTGAAAATTACAAGTACCAAGTCAAAAAACATGAAAATAACAGGTCGCAAAAATGAGCTGATATTTTTAGTGTACGACTAAATTGACGTCGTTTAGGGGGTGCAAATTTTGGTAAAGTTTGGATGAAGTGAAAATTTAAAAAAAAAAATTGTTTGCAAATAACGTGAAAATTACATGTACCAAGTCAAAAAACATAAAAATAACAGGTCGCCAAAATGAGCTGATATTTTTAGTATACGACTAAATTGGCGTAGTTTAGCGGTTTGCAAATTTTGGTAAAGTTGGGATGAAGTGAAAATTTTGAAAATTACATGTACCAAGTCAGAAAACATGAAAATAACAGGTTGCCAAAATAAGCTGATATTTTTAGTATACGACTCAATTGACGTCGTTTAGCGGTGTGCAAATTTTGGTACAGTTTGGATAAACTGAAAATTTTGAAAAAAAATTTGTTTGCAAATAACGTGAAAATTACATGTACCAAGTCAAAAAACATGAAAATAACAGGTCGCCAAAATGAGGTGATATTTTTAGTATACGACTAAATTGAAGTCGTTTAGCGGTGTTCAAATTTTGGTACAGTTTGGATAAAGTGAAAATTTTGAAAAAAAAAATTTGTTTGCAAATAACGTGAAAATTACAAGTACCAAGTCAAAAAACATGAAAATAACAGGTCGCCAAAATAAGCTGATATTTTTAGTATACGACTAAATTGACGTCGTTTAGCGGTGTGCAAATTTTGGTATAGTTTGGATAAAGTGAACATTTTGAAAAAAAATTTGTTTGCAAATAACGTGAAAATTACATGTACCAAGTCAAAAAACATGAAAATAACAGGTCGCCAAAATGAGCTGATATTTTTAGTATACGACTAAATTGGCGTAGTTTGACGGTTTGCAAATTTTGGTAAAGTTTGGATGAAGTGAAAATTTTGAAAAAAAATTTGTTTGCAAATAACGTGAAAATTACATGTACCAAGTCAAAAAACATGGAAGTAACAGGTCGCCAAAATGAGCTGATATTTTTAGTATACGACTTAATTGACGTCGTTTAGCGGTGTGCAAATTTTGGTACAGTTTGTATAAAGTGAAAATTTTGAAAAAAAAAATTTGTTTGCAAATAACGTGAAAATTACATGTACCAAGTCAAAAAACATGAAAATAAAAGGTCGCCAAAATGAGCTGATATTTTTTGTATACGACTAAATTGGCGTAGTTTAGCGGTTTGCAAATTTTGGTAAAGTTTGAATGAAGTGAAAATTTAAAAAAAAAAATTGTTTGCAAATAACGTGAAAATTACATGTACCAAGTCAAAAAACATGAAAATAACAGGTAGCCAAAATGAGCTGATATTTTTAGTACACATCAAAATTGACGTCGCTTAGCGGTGTACAAATTTTGGTAAGGTTTGGATGAAGTGAAAATTTAAAAAAAAAAATTGTTTGCAAATAACGTGAAAATTACAAGTACCAAGTTAAAAAACATGAAAATAACAGGTAGCCAAAATGAGCTGATATTTTTAGTACACATACAAATTGACGTCGCTTAGCGGTGTACAAATTTTTGGTAAAGTTTGGATGAAGTGAAAATTTTGAAAAAAAAATTTGTTTGCAAATAACGTGAAAATTACAAGTACCAAGTCAAAAAACATGAAAATAACAGGTCGCTAAAATGAGCTGATATTTTTAGTGTACGACTAAATTGACATCGTTTAGGGGGGTGCAAATTTTGGTAAAGTTTGGATGAAGTGAAAATTTTTAAAAAAAATTTGTTTGCAAATAACGTGAAAATTACATGTACCAAGTCAGAAAACATGAAAATAACAGGTCGCCAAAATAAGCTAATATTTTTAGTATACAACTCAATTGACGTCGTTTAGCGGTGTGCAAATTTTGGTACAGTTTGGATAAAGTAAAAATTTTGAAAAAAAATTTGTTTGCAAATAACGTGAAAATTACATGTACCAAGTCAAAAAACATGAAAATAACAGGTCGCCAAAATGAGCTGATATTTTTAGTATACGACTTAATTGGCGTAGTTAAGCGGTGTGCAAATTTTGGTAAAGTTTGGATGAAGTGAAAATTTCGAAAAAAAAATTTGTTTGCAAATAACGTGAAAATTACATGTACCAAGTCAAAAAACATGAAAATAACAGGTCGCCAAAATGAGCTGATATTTTTAGTATACGACTTAATTGACGTCGTTTAGCGGTGTGCAAATTTTGGTACAGTTTGTATAAAGTGAAAATTTTGAAAAAAAATTTGTTTGCAAATAACGTGAAAATTACATGTACCAAGTCAAAAAACATGGAAGTAACAGGTCGCCAAAATGAGCTGATATTTTTAGTATACGACTTAATTGACGTCGTTTAGCGGTGTGCAAATTTTGGTACAGTTTGTATAAAGTGAAAATTTTGAAAAAAAAATTTGTTTGCAAATAACGTGAAAATTACATGTACCAAGTCAAAAAACATGAAAATAACAGGTCGCCAAAATGAGCTGATATTTTTTGTATACGACTAAATTGGCGTAGTTTAGCGGTTTGCAAATTTTGGTAAAGTTTGAATGAAGTGAAAATTTAAAAAAAAATTGTTTGCAAATAACGTGAAAATTACATGTACCAAGTCAAAAAACATGAAAATAACAGGTAGCCAAAATGAGCTGATATTTTTAGTACACATCAAAATTGACGTCGCTTAGCGGTGTACAAATTTTGGTAAGGTTTGGATGAAGTGAAAATTTAAAAAAAAAAAATTGTTTGCAAATAACGTGAAAATTACAAGTACCAAGTTAAAAAACATGAAAATAACAGGTAGCCAAAATGAGCTGATATTTTTAGTACACATACAAATTGACGTCGCTTAGCTGTGTACAAATTTTTGGTAAAGTTTGGATGAAGTGAAAATTTTGAAAAAAAAATTTGTTTGCAAATAACGTGAAAATTACAAGTACCAAGTCAAAAAACATGAAAATAACAGGTCGCTAAAATGAGCTGATATTTTTAGTGTACGACTAAATTGACATCGTTTAGGGGGGTGCAAATTTTGGTAAAGTTTGGATGAAGTGAAAATTTTAAAAAAAAATTTGTTTGCAAATAACGTGAAAATTACATGTACCAAGTCAGAAAACATGAAAATAACAGGTCGCACAATAAAATAAGCTAATATTTTTAGTATACGACTCAATTGACGTCGTTTAGCGGTGTGCAAATTTTGGTACAGTTTGGATAAAGTAAAAATTTTGAAAAAAAATTTGTTTGCAAATAACGTGAAAATTACATGTACCAAGTCAAAAAACATGAAAATAACAGGTCGCCAAAATGAGCTGATATTTTTAGTATACGACTTAATTGGCGTAGTTAAGCGGTGTGCAAATTTTGGTAAAGTTTGGATGAAGTGAAAATTTCGAAAAAAAAAATTTGTTTGCAAATAACGTGAAAATTACATGTACCAAGTCAAAAAACATGAAAATAACAGGTCGCCAAAATGAGCTGATATTTTTAGTATACGACTTAATTGACGTCGTTTAGCGGTGTGCAAATTTTGGTACAGTTTGTATAAAGTGAAAATTTTGAAAAAAAATTTGTTTGCAAATAACGTGAAAATTACATGTACCAAGTCAAAAAACATGAAAATAACAGGTCGCCAAAATGAGCTGATATTTTTAGTATACGACTAAATTGGCGTAGTTTAGCGGTTTGCAAATTTTGGTAAAGTTTGGATGAAGTGAAAATTTTGAAAAAAAATTTGTTTGCAAATAACGTGAAAATTACATGTACCAAGTCAAAAAACATGAAAATAACAGGTAGCCAAAATGAGCTGATATTTTTAGTACACATCAAAATTGACGTCGTTTAGCGGTGTACAAATTTTGGTAAAGTTTGGATGAAGTGAAAATTTAAAAAAAAAATTGTTTGCAAATAACGTGAAAATTACAAGTACCAAGTTAAAAAACATGAAAATAACAGGTCGCAAAAATGAGCTGATATTTTTAGTGTACGACTTAATTGACGTCGTTTAGGGGGGTGCAAATTTTGGTAAAGTTTGGATGAAGTGAAAATTAAAAAAAAAAATTTGTTTGCAAATAACGTGAAAATTACATGTACCAAGTCAGAAAACATGAAAATAACAGGTCGCCAAAATAAGCTGATATTTTTAGTATACGACCCCATTGACGTCGTTTAGCGGTGTGAAAATTTTGGTACAGTTTGGATAAAGTGAAAATTTTGAAAAAAAATTTGTTTGCAAATAACGTGAAAATTACATGTACCAAGTCAAAAAACATGAAAATAACAGGTCGCCAAAATGAGCTGATATTTTTAGTATACGACTTAATTGGCGCAGTTAAACGGTGTGCAAATTTTGGTAAAGTTTGCATGAAGTGAAAATTTTGAAAAAAAAAATTGTTTGCAAATAACGTGAAAATTACAAGTACCAACTCAAAAAACATGAAAATAACAGGTCGCTAAAATGAGCTGATATTTTTAGTGTACGACTAAATTGACGTCGTTTAGGGGGGTGCAAATTTTGGTAAAGTTTGGATGAAGTGAAAATTTAAAAAAAAAATTTGTTTGCAAATAACGTGAAAATTACATGTACCAAGTCAGAAAACATGAAAATAACAGGTCGCCAAAATAAGCTAATATTTTTAGTATACGACTTAATTGACGTCGTTTAGCGGTGTGCAAATTTTGGTACAGTTTGGATAAAGTGAAAATTTTGAAAAAAAATTTGTTTGCAAATAACGTGAAAATTACATGTACCAAGTCAAAAAACATGAAAATAACAGGTCGCCAAAATGAGCTGATATTTTTATTATACGACTTAATTGGCGTAGTTAAGCGGTGTGCAAATTTTTTTAAAGTTTGGATGAAGTGAAAATTTCGAAAAAAAAATTTGTTTGCAAATAACGTGAAAATTACATGTACCAAGTCAAAAAACATGAAAATAACAGGTCGCCAAAATGAGCTGATATTTTTAGTATACGACTTAATTGACGTCGTTTAGCGGTGTGCAAATTTCGGTACAGTTTGTATTAAGTAAACATTTTGAAAAAAAATTTGTTTGCAAATAACGTGAAAATTACATGTACCAAGTCAAAAAACATGAAAATAACAGGTCGCCAAAATGAGCTGATATTTTTAGTATACGACTAAATTGGCGTAGTTTAGCGGTTTGCAAATTTTGGTAAAGTTGGGATGAAGTGAAAATTTTGAAAAAAAATTTGTTTGCAAATAACGTGAAAATTACATGTACCAAGTCAAAAAACATGAAAATAACAGGTAGCCAAAATGAGCTGATATTTTTAGTACACATCAAAATTGACGTCGTTTAGCGGTGTACAAATTTTGGTAAAGTTTGGATGAAGTAAAAATTTAAAAAAAAAAATTGTTTGCAAATAACGTGAAAATTACAAGTACCAAGTTAAAAAACATGAAAATAACAGGTCGCAAAAATGAGCTGATATTTTTAGTGTACGACTAAATTGACGTCGTTTAGGGGGTGCAAATTTTGGTAAAGTTTGGATGAAGTGAAAATTTAAAAAAAAAATTTGTTTGCAAATAACGTGAAAATTACATGTACCAAGTCAAAAAACATGAAAATAACAGGTCGCCAAAATGAGCTGATATTTTTAGTACACATAAAAATTGACGTCGCTTAGCGGTGTACAAATTTTTGGTAAAGTTTGGATGAAGTGAAAATTTTGAAAAAAAAATTTGTTTGCAAATAACGTGAAAATTACAAGTACCAAGTCAAAAAACATGAAAATAACAGGTCGCTAAAATGAGCTGATATTTTTAGTGTACGACTAATTTGACGTCGTTTAGGGGGTTGCAAATTTTGGTAAAGTTTGGATGAAGTGAAAATTTTTAAAAAAACTTTGTTTGCAAATAACGTGAAAATTACATGTACCAAGTCAGAAAACATGAAAATAACAGGTCGCCAAAATAAGCTAATATTTTTAGTATACGACTCAATTGACGTCGTTTAGCGGTGTGCAAATTTTGGTACAGTTTGGATAAAGTAAAAATTTTGAAAAAAAATTTGTTTGCAAATAACGTGAAAATTACATGTACCAAGTCAAAAAACATGAAAATAACAGGTCGCCAAAATGAGCTGATATTTTTAGTATACGACTTAATTGACGTCGTTTAGGGGGGTGCAAATTTTGGTAAAGTTTGGATGAAGTGAAAATTTAAAAAAAAAAATTTGTTTGCAAATAACGTGAAAATTACATGTACCAAGTCAGAAAACATGAAAATAACAGGTCGCCAAAATAAGCTGATATTTTTAGTATACGACTCAATTGACGTCGTTTAGCGGTGTAAAAATTTTGGTACAGTTTGGATAAAGTGAAAATTTTGAAAAAAAATTTGTTTGCAAATAACGTGAAAATTACATGTACCAAGTCAAAAAACATGAAAATAACAGGTCGCCAAAATGAGCTGATATTTTTAGTACACATCAAAATTGACGTCGCTTAGCGGTGTACAAATTTTGGTAAGGTTTGGATGAAGTGAAAATGTAAAAAAAAAAATTGTTTGCAAATAACGTGAAAATTACAAGTACCAAGTTAAAAAACATGAAAATAACAGGTAGCCAAAATGAGCTGATATTTTTAGTACACATAAAAATTGACGTCGCTTAGCGGTGTACAAATTTTTGGTAAAGTTTGGATGAAGTGAAAATTTTGAAAAAAAAAAAATTTGTTTGCAAATAACGTGAAAATTACAAGTACCAAGTCAAAAAACATGAAAATAACAGGTCGCTAAAATGAGCTGATATTTTTAGTGTACGACTAAATTGACGTCGTTTAGGGGGGTGCAAATTTTGGTAAAGTTTGGATGAAGTGAAAATTTTTAAAAAAAAATTGTTTGCAAATAACGTGAAAATTACATGTACCAAGTCAGAAAACATGAAAATAACAGGTCGCCAAAATAAGCTAATATTTTTAGTATACGACTCAATTGACGTCGTTTAGCGGTGTGCAAATTTTGGTACAGTTTGGATAAAGTAAAAATTTTGAAAAAAAATTTGTTTGCAAATAACGTGAAAATTACATGTACCAAGTCAAAAAACATGAAAATAACAGGTCACCAAAATGAGCTGATATTTTTAGTATACGACTTAATTGGCGTAGTTAAGCGGTGTGCAAATTTTGGTAAAGTTTGGATGAAGTGAAAATTTCGAAAAAAAAAATTTGTTTGCAAATAACGTGAAAATTACATGTACCAAGTCAAAAAACATGAAAATAACAGGTCGCCAAAATGAGCTGATATTTTTAGTATACGACTTAATTGACGTCGTTTAGCGGTGTGCAAATTTTGGTACAGTTTGTATAAAGTGAAAATTTTGAAAAAAAATTTGTTTGCAAATAACGTGAAAATTACATGTACCAAGTCAAAAAACATGAAAATAACAGGTCGCCAAAATGAGCTGATATTTTTAGTATACGAATAAATTGGCGTAGTTTAGCGGTTTGCAAATTTTGGTAAAGTTTGGATGAAGTGAAAATTTTGAAAAAAAATTTGTTTGCAAATAACGTGAAAATTACGTGTACCAAGTCAAAAAACATGAAAATAACAGGTAGCCAAAATGAGCTGATATTTTAAGTACACATCAAAATTGACGTCGTTTAGCGGTGTACAAATTTTGGTAAAGTTTGGATGAAGTGAAAATTTAAAAAAAAAATTGTTTGCAAATAACGTGAAAATTACAAGTACCAAGTTAAAAAACATGAAAATAACAGGTCGCCAAAATGAGCTGATATTTTTAGTGTACGACTTAATTGACGTCGTTTAGGGGGGTGTAAATTTTGGTAAAGTTTGGATGAAGTGAAAATTAAAAAAAAAAAAATTTGTTTGCAAATAACGTGAAAATTACATGTACCAAGTCAGAAAACATGAAAATAACAGGTCGCCAAAATAAGCTGATATTTTTAGTATACGACCCAATTGACGTCGTTTAGCGGTGTGAAAATTTTGGTACAGTTTGGATAAAGTGAAAATTTTGAAAAAAAATTTGTTTGCAAATAACGTGAAAATTACATGTACCAAGTCAAAAAACATGAAAATAACAGGTCGCCAAAATGAGCTGATATTTTTAGTATACGACTTAATTGGCGCAGTTAAGCGGTGTGCAAATTTTGGTAAAGTTTGCATGAAGTGAAAATTTTGAAAAAAAAATTTGTTTGCAAATAACGTGAAAATTACAAGTACTAACTCAAAAAACATGAAAATAACAGGTCGCTAAAATGAGCTGATATTTTTAGTGTACGACTAAATTGACGTCGTTTAGGGGGGTGCAAATTTTGGTAAAGTTTGGATGAAGTGAAAATTTTTAAAAAAAATTTGTTTGCAAATAACGTGAAAATTACATGTACCAAGTCAGAAAACATGAAAATAACAGGTCGCCAAAATAAGCTAATATTTTTAGTATACGACTTAATTGACGTCGTTTAGCGGTGTGCAAATTTTGGTACAGTTTGGATAAAGTGAAAATTTTGAAAAAAAATTTGTTTGCAAATAACGTGAAAATTACATGTACCAAGTCAAAAAACGTGAAAATAACAGGTCGCCAAAATGAGCTGATATTTTTAGTATACGACTTAATTGGCGTAGTTAAGCGGTGTGCAAATTTTTTTAAAGTTTGGATGAAGTGAAAATTTCGAAAAAAAAAATTTGTTTGCAAATAACGTGAAAATTACATGTACCAAGTCAAAAAACATGAAAATAACAGGTCGCCAAAATGAGCTGATATTTTTAGTATACGACTTAATTGACGTCGTTTAGCGGTGTGCAAATTTTGGTACAGTTTGTATTAAGTAAAAATTTTGAAAAAAAATTTGTTTGCAAATAACGTGAAAATTACATGTACCAAGTCAAAAAACATGAAAATAACAGGTCGCCAAAATGAGCTGATATTTTTAGTATACGACTAAATTGGCGTAGTTTAGCGGTTTACAAATTTTGGTAAAGTTGGGATGAAGTGAAAATTTTGAAAAAAAATTTTATTGCAAATAACGTGAAAATTACATGTACCAAGTCAGAAAACATGAAAATAACAGGTCGCCAAAATAAGCTGATATTTTTAGTATACGACTCAATTGACGTCGTTTAGCGGTGTAAAAATTTTGGTACAGTTTGGATAAAGTGAAAATTTTGAAAAAAAATTTGTTTGCAAATAACGTGAAAATTACATGTACCAAGTCAAAAAACATGAAAATAACAGGTCGCCAAAATGAGCTGATATTTTTAGTACACATCAAAATTGACGTCGCTTAGCGGTGTACAAATTTTGGTAAGGTTTGGATGAAGTGAAAATTTAAAAAAAAAAATTGTTTGCAAATAACGTGAAAATTACAAGTACCAAGTTAAAAAACATGAAAATAACAGGTAGCCAAAATGAGCTGATATTTTTAGTACACATAAAAATTGACGTCGCTTAGCGGTGTACAAATTTTTGGTAAAGTTTGGATGAAGTGAAAATTTTGAAAAAAAAAATTTGTTTGCAAATAACGTGAAAATTACAAGTACCAAGTCAAAAAACATGAAAATAACAGGTCGCTAAAATGAGCTGATATTTTTAGTGTACGACTAAATTGACGTCGTTTAAGGGGGTTCAAATTTTGGTAAAGTTTGGATGAAGTGAAAATTTTTAAAAAAAATTTGTTTGCAAATAACGTGAAAATTACATGTACCAAGTCAGAAAACATGAAAATAACAGGTCGCCAAAATAAGCTAATATATTTAGTATACGACTCAATTGACGTTGTTTAGCGGTGTGCAAATTTTGGTACAGTTTGGATAAAGTAAAAATTTTGAAAAAAAATTTGTTTGCAAATAACGTGAAAATTACATGTACCAAGTCAAAAAACATGAAAATAACAGGTCGCCAAAATGAGCTGATATTTTTAGTATACGACTTAATTGGCGTAGTTAAGCGGTGTGCAAATTTTGGTAAAGTTTGGATGAAGTGAAAATTTCGAAAAAAAAAATTTGTTTGCAAATAACGTGAAAATTACATGTACCAAGTCAAAAAACATGAAACTAACAGGTCGCCAAAATGAGCTGATATTTTTAGTATACGACTTAATTGACGTCGTTTAGCGGTGTGCAAATTTTGGTACAGTTTGTATAAAGTGAAAATTTTGAAAAAAAATTTGTTTGCAAATAACGTGAAAATTACATGTACCAAGTCAAAAAACATGAAAATAACAGGTCGCCAAAATGAGCTGATATTTTTAGTATACGAATAAATTGGCGTAGTTTAGCGGTTTGCAAATTTTGGTAAGGTTTGGATGAAGTGAAAATTTTGAAAAAAAATTTGTTTGCAAATAACGTGAAAATTACGTGTACCAAGTCAAAAAACATGAAAATAACAGGTAGCCAAAATGAGCTGATATTTTTAGTACACATCAAAATTGACGTCGTTTAGCGGTGTACAAATTTTGGTAAAGTTTGGATGAAGTGAAAATTTAAAAAAAAAATTGTTTGCAAATAACGTGAAAATTACAAGTACCAAGTTAAAAAACATGAAAATAACAGGTCGCAAAAATGAGCTGATATTTTTAGTGTACGACTTAATTGACGTCGTTTAGGGGATGGATGAAGTGAAAATTAAAAAAAAAAAATTTGTTTGCAAATAACGTGAAAATTACATGTACCAAGTCAGAAAACATGAAAATAACAGGTCGCCAAAATAAGCTGATATTTTTAGTATACGACCCAATTGACGTCGTTTAGCGGTGTGAAAATTTTGGTACAGTTTGGATAAAGTGAAAATTTTGAAAAAAAATTTGTTTGCAAATAACGTGAAAATTACATGTACCAAGTCAAAAAACATGAAAATAACAGGTCGCCAAAATGAGCTGATATTTTTAGTATACGACTTAATTGGCGCAGTTAAACGGTGTGCAAATTTTGGTAAAGTTTGCATGAAGTGAAAATTTTGAAAAAAAAATTTGTTTGCAAATAACGTGAAAATTACAAGTACCAACTCAAAAAACATGAAAATAACAGGTCGCTAAAATGAGCTGATATTTTTAGTGTACGACTAAATTGACGTCGTTTAGGGGGGTGCAAATTTTGGTAGAGTTTGGATGAAGTGAAAATTTTTAAAAAAAATTTGTTTGCAAATAACGTGAAAATTACATGTACCAAGTCAGAAAACATGAAAATAACAGGTCGCCAAAATAAGCTAATATTTTTAGTATACGACTTAATTGACGTCGTTTAGCGGTGTGCAAATTTTGGTACAGTTTGGATAAAGTGAAAATTTTGAAAAAAAATTTGTTTGCAAATAACGTGAAAATTACATGTACCAAGTCAAAAAACGTGAAAATAACAGGTCGCCAAAATGAGCTGATATTTTTAGTATACGACTTAATTGGCGTAGTTAAGCGGTGTGCAAATTTTTTTAAAGTTTGGATGAAGTGAAAATTTCGAAAAAAAAAATTTGTTTGCAAATAACGTGAAAATTACATGTACCAAGTCAAAAAACATGAAAATAACAGGTCGCCAAAATGAGCTGATATTTTTAGTATACGACTTAATTGACGTCGTTTAGCGGTGTGCAAATTTTGGTACAGTTTGTATTAAGTAAAAATTTTGAAAAAAAATTTGTTTGCAAATAACGTGAAAATTACATGTACCAAGTCAAAAAACATGAAAATAACAGGTCGCCAAAATGAGCTGATATTTTTCGTATACGACTAAATTGGCGTAGTTTAGCGGTTTACAAATTTTGGTAAAGTTGGGATGAAGTGAAAATTTTGAAAAAAAATTTGTTTGCAAATAACGTGAAAATTACATGTACCAAGTCAAAAAACATGAAAATAACAGGTAGCCAAAATGAGCTGATATTTTTAGTACACATCAAAATTGACGTCGTTTAGCGGTGTACAAATTTTGGTAAAGTTTGGATGAAGTAAAAATTAAAAAAAAAAAATTGTTTGCAAATAACGTGAAAATTACAAGTACCAAGTTAAAAAACATGAAAATAACAGGTCGCAAAAATGAGCTGATATTTTTAGTGTACGACTAAATTGACGTCGTTTAGGGGGGGTGCAAATTTTGGTAAAGTTTGGATGAAGTGAAAATTAAAAAAAAAAATTGTTTGCAAATAACGTGAAAATTACATGTACCAAGTCAAAAAACATGAAAATAACAGGTAGCCAAAATGAGCTGATATTTTTAGTACACATCAAAATTGACGTCGTTTAGCGGTGTACAAATTTTGGTAAAGTTTGGATGAAGTGAAAATTTAAAAAAAAAATTGTTTGCAAATAACGTGAAAATTACAAGTACCAAGTTAAAAAACATGAAAATAACAGGTCGCAAAAATGAGCTGATATTTTTAGTGTACGACTTAATTGACGTCGTTTAGGGGGGTGCAAATTTTGGTAAAGTTTGGATGAAGTGAAAATTTAAAAAAAAAATTTGTTTGCAAATAACGTGAAAATTACATGTACCAAGTCAGAAAACATGAAAATAACAGGTCGCCAAAATAAGCTGATATTTTTAGTATACGACTCAATTGACGTCGTTTAGCGGTGTAAAAATTTTGGTACAGTTTGGATAAAGTGAAAATTTTGAAAAAAAAATTTGTTTGCAAATAACGTGAAAATTACATGTACCAATTCAAAAAACATGAAAATAACAGGTCGCCAAAATGAGCTGATATTTTTAGTATACGACTTAATTGGCGTAGTTAAGCGGTGTGCAAATTTTGGTAAAGTTTGCATGAAGTGAAAATTTTGAAAAAAAAATTTGTTTGCAAATAACGTGAAAATTACAAGTACCAAGTCAAAAAACATGAAAATAACAGGTCGCTAAAATGAGCTGATATTTTTAGTGTACGACTAAATTGACGTCGTTTAGGGGGGTGCAAATTTTGGTAAAGTTTGGATGAAGTAAAAATTTTTAAAAAAAATTTTTTTGCAAATAACGTGAAAATTACATGTACCAAGTCAGAAAACATGAAAATAACAGGTCGCCAAAATAAGCTAATAATTTTAGTATACGACTTAATTGACGTCGTTTAGCGGTGTGCAAATTTTGGTACAGTTTGGATAAAGTGAAAATTTTGAAAAAAAATTTGTTTGCAAATAACGTGAAAATTACATGTACCAAGTCAAAAAACATGAAAATAACAGGTCGCCAAAATGAGCTGATATTTTTAGTATACGACTTAATTGGCGTAGTTAAGCGGTGTGCAAATTTTTTTAAAGTTTGGATGAAGTGAAAATTTCGAAAAAAAAATTTGTTTGCAAATAACGTGAAAATTACATGTACCAAGTCAAAAAACATGAAAATAACAGGTCGCCAAAATGAGCTGATATTTTTAGTATACGACTTAATTGACGTCGTTTAGCGGTGTGCAAATTTTGGTACAGTTTGTATTAAGTAAAAATTTTGAAAAAAAATTTGTTTGCAAATAACGTGAAAATTACATGTACCAAGTCAAAAAACATGAAAATAACAGGTCGCCAAAATGAGCTGATATTTTTAGTATACGACTAAATTGGCGTAGTTTAGCGGTTTGCAAATTTTGGTAAAGTTGGGATGAAGTGAAAATTTTGAAAAAAAATTTGTTTGCAAATAACGTGAAAATTACATGTACCAAGTCAAAAAACATGAAAATAACAGGTAGCCAAAATGAGCTGATATTTTTAATACACATCAAAATTGACGTCGTTTAGCGGTGTACAAATTTTGGTAAAGTTTGGATGAAGTAAAAATTAAAAAAAAAAATTGTTTGCAAATAACGTGAAAATTACAAGTACCAAGTTAAAAAACATGAAAATAACAGGTCGCAAAAATGAGCTGATATTTTTAGTGTACGACTAAATTGACGTCGTTTAGCGGTGTGCAAATTTTGGTAAAGTTTGGATGAAGTGAAAATTTAAAAAAAAAATTTGTTTGCAAATAACGTGAAAATTACATGTACCAAGTCAGAAAACATGAAAATAACAGGTTGCCAAAATAAGCTGATATTTTTAGTATACGACTCAATTGACGTCGTTTAGCGGTGTGCAAATTATGGTACAGTTTGGATGAAGTGAAAATTTTGAAAAAAAATTTGTTTGCAAATAACGTGAAAATTACGTGTACCAAGTCAAAAAACATGAAAATAACAGGTAGCCAAAATGAGCTGATATTTTTAGTACACATCAAAATTGACGTCGTTTAGCGGTGTACAAATTTTGGTAAAGTTTGGATGAAGTGAAAATTTAAAAAAAAAATTGTTTGCAAATAACGTGAAAATTACAAGTACCAAGTTAAAAAACATGAAAATAACAGGTCGCAAAAATGAGCTGATATTTTTAGTGTACGACTTAATTGACGTCGTTTAGGGGATGGATGAAGTGAAAATTAAAAAAAAAAAATTTGTTTGCAAATAACGTGAAAATTACATGTACCAAGTCAGAAAACATGAAAATAACAGGTCGCCAAAATAAGCTGATATTTTTAGTATACGACCCAATTGACGTCGTTTAGCGGTGTGAAAATTTTGGTACAGTTTGGATAAAGTGAAAATTTTGAAAAAAAATTTGTTTGCAAATAACGTGAAAATTACATGTACCAAGTCAAAAAACATGAAAATAACAGGTCGCCAAAATGAGCTGATATTTTTAGTATACGACTTAATTGGCGCAGTTAAACGGTGTGCAAATTTTGGTAAAGTTTGCATGAAGTGAAAATTTTGAAAAAAAAATTTGTTTGCAAATAACGTGAAAATTACAAGTACCAACTCAAAAAACATGAAAATAACAGGTCGCTAAAATGAGCTGATATTTTTAGTGTACGACTAAATTGACGTCGTTTAGGGGGGTGCAAATTTTGGTAGAGTTTGGATGAAGTGAAAATTTTTAAAAAAAATTTGTTTGCAAATAACGTGAAAATTACATGTACCAAGTCAGAAAACATGAAAATAACAGGTCGCCAAAATAAGCTAATATTTTTAGTATACGACTTAATTGACGTCGTTTAGCGGTGTGCAAATTTTGGTACAGTTTGGATAAAGTGAAAATTTTGAAAAAAAATTTGTTTGCAAATAACGTGAAAATTACATGTACCAAGTCAAAAAACGTGAAAATAACAGGTCGCCAAAATGAGCTGATATTTTTAGTATACGACTTAATTGGCGTAGTTAAGCGGTGTGCAAATTTTTTTAAAGTTTGGATGAAGTGAAAATTTCGAAAAAAAAAATTTGTTTGCAAATAACGTGAAAATTACATGTACCAAGTCAAAAAACATGAAAATAACAGGTCGCCAAAATGAGCTGATATTTTTAGTATACGACTTAATTGACGTCGTTTAGCGGTGTGCAAATTTTGGTACAGTTTGTATTAAGTAAAAATTTTGAAAAAAAATTTGTTTGCAAATAACGTGAAAATTACATGTACCAAGTCAAAAAACATGAAAATAACAGGTCGCCAAAATGAGCTGATATTTTTCGTATACGACTAAATTGGCGTAGTTTAGCGGTTTACAAATTTTGGTAAAGTTGGGATGAAGTGAAAATTTTGAAAAAAAATTTGTTTGCAAATAACGTGAAAATTACATGTACCAAGTCAAAAAACATGAAAATAACAGGTAGCCAAAATGAGCTGATATTTTTAGTACACATCAAAATTGACGTCGTTTAGCGGTGTACAAATTTTGGTAAAGTTTGGATGAAGTAAAAATTAAAAAAAAAAAATTGTTTGCAAATAACGTGAAAATTACAAGTACCAAGTTAAAAAACATGAAAATAACAGGTCGCAAAAATGAGCTGATATTTTTAGTGTACGACTAAATTGACGTCGTTTAGGGGGGGTGCAAATTTTGGTAAAGTTTGGATGAAGTGAAAATTAAAAAAAAAAATTTGTTTGCAAATAACGTGAAAATTACATGTACCAAGTCAAAAAACATGAAAATAACAGGTAGCCAAAATGAGCTGATATTTTTAGTACACATCAAAATTGACGTCGTTTAGCGGTGTACAAATTTTGGTAAAGTTTGGATGAAGTGAAAATTTAAAAAAAAAATTGTTTGCAAATAACGTGAAAATTACAAGTACCAAGTTAAAAAACATGAAAATAACAGGTCGCAAAAATGAGCTGATATTTTTAGTGTACGACTTAATTGACGTCGTTTAGGGGGGTGCAAATTTTGGTAAAGTTTGGATGAAGTGAAAATTTAAAAAAAAAATTTGTTTGCAAATAACGTGAAAATTACATGTACCAAGTCAGAAAACATGAAAATAACAGGTCGCCAAAATAAGCTGATATTTTTAGTACACGACTCAATTGACGTCGTTTAGCGGTGTAAAAATTTTGGTACAGTTTGGATAAAGTGAAAATTTTGAAAAAAAAATTTGTTTGCAAATAACGTGAAAATTACATGTACCAATTCAAAAAACATGAAAATAACAGGTCGCCAAAATGAGCTGATATTTTTAGTATACGACTTAATTGGCGTAGTTAAGCGGTGTGCAAATTTTGGTAAAGTTTGCATGAAGTGAAAATTTTGAAAAAAAAATTTGTTTGCAAATAACGTGAAAATTACAAGTACCAAGTCAAAAAACATGAAAATAACAGGTCGCTAAAATGAGCTGATATTTTTAGTGTACGACTAAATTGACGTCGTTTAGGGGGGTGCAAATTTTGGTAAAGTTTGGATGAAGTAAAAATTTTTAAAAAAAATTTTTTTGCAAATAACGTGAAAATTACATGTACCAAGTCAGAAAACATGAAAATAACAGGTCGCCAAAATAAGCTAATAATTTTAGTATACGACTTAATTGACGTCGTTTAGCGGTGTGCAAATTTTGGTACAGTTTGGATAAAGTGAAAATTTTGAAAAAAAATTTGTTTGCAAATAACGTGAAAATTACATGTACCAAGTCAAAAAACATGAAAATAACAGGTCGCCAAAATGAGCTGATATTTTTAGTATACGACTTAATTGGCGTAGTTAAGCGGTGTGCAAATTTTTTTAAAGTTTGGATGAAGTGAAAATTTCGAAAAAAAAATTTGTTTGCAAATAACGTGAAAATTACATGTACCAAGTCAAAAAACATGAAAATAACAGGTCGCCAAAATGAGCTGATATTTTTAGTATACGACTTAATTGACGTCGTTTAGCGGTGTGCAAATTTTGGTACAGTTTGTATTAAGTAAAAATTTTGAAAAAAAATTTGTTTGCAAATAACGTGAAAATTACATGTACCAAGTCAAAAAACATGAAAATAACAGGTCGCCAAAATGAGCTGATATTTTTAGTATACGACTAAATTGGCGTAGTTTAGCGGTTTGCAAATTTTGGTAAAGTTGGGATGAAGTGAAAATTTTGAAAAAAAATTTGTTTGCAAATAACGTGAAAATTACATGTACCAAGTCAAAAAACATGAAAATAACAGGTAGCCAAAATGAGCTGATATTTTTAATACACATCAAAATTGACGTCGTTTAGCGGTGTACAAATTTTGGTAAAGTTTGGATGAAGTAAAAATTAAAAAAAAAAATTGTTTGCAAATAACGTGAAAATTACAAGTACCAAGTTAAAAAACATGAAAATAACAGGTCGCAAAAATGAGCTGATATTTTTAGTGTACGACTAAATTGACGTCGTTTAGCGGTGTGCAAATTTTGGTAAAGTTTGGATGAAGTGAAAATTTAAAAAAAAAATTTGTTTGCAAATAACGTGAAAATTACATGTACCAAGTCAGAAAACATGAAAATAACAGGTTGCCAAAATAAGCTGATATTTTTAGTATACGACTCAATTGACGTCGTTTAGCGGTGTGCAAATTATGGTACAGTTTGGATAAAGTGAAAATTTTGAAAAAAAATTTGTTTGCAAATAACGTGAAAATTACATGTACCAAGTCAAAAAACATGAAAATAACAGGTCGCCAAAATGAGGTGATATTTTTAGTATACGACTAAATTGAAGTCGTTAAGCGGTGTTCAAATTTTGGTACAGTTTGGATAAAGTGAAAATTTTGAAAAAAAAAATTTGTTTGCAAATAACGTGAAAATTACAAGTACCAAGTCAAAAAACATGAAAATAACAGGTCGCCAAAATAAGCTGATATTTTTAGTATACGACTAAATTGACGTCGTTTAGCGGTGTGCAAAGTTTGGTATAGTTTGGATAAAGTGAACATTTTGAAAAAAAATTTGTTTGCAAATAACGTGAAAATTACATGTACCAAGTCAAAAAACATGAAAATAACAGGGTCACCAAAATGAGCTGATATTTTTAGTATACGACTAAATTGGCGTAGTTTGACGGTTTGCAAATTTTGGTAAAGTTTGGATGAAGTGAAAATTTTGAAAAAAAAATTGTTTGCAAATAACGTGAAAATTACATGTACCAAGTCAAAAAACATGGAAATAACAGGTCGCCAAAATGAGCTGATATTTTTAGTATACGACTTAATTGAGGTCGTTTAGAGGTGTGCAAATTTTGGTACAGTTTGTATAAAGTGAAAATTTTTAAAAAAAATTTGTTTGCAAATAACGTGAAAATTACATGTACCAAGTCAAAAAACATGAAAATAACAGGTCGCCAAAATGAGCTGATATTTTTAGTATACGACTAAATTGGCGTAGTTTAGTGGTTTGCAAATTTTGGTAAGGTTTGGATGAAGTGAAAATTTTGAAAAAAAATTTGTTTGCAAATAACGTGAAAATTACATGTACCAAGTCAAAAAACATGAAAATAACAGGTAGCCAAAATGAGCTGATATTTTTAGTACACATCAAAATTGACGTCGCTTAGCGGTGTACAAATTTTGGTAAGGTTTGGATGAAGTGAAAATTTAAAAAAAAAATTGTTTGCAAATAACGTGAAAATTACAAGTACCAAGTTAAAAAACATGAAAATAACAGGTAGCCAAAATGAGCTGATATTTTTAGTACACATTAAAATTGACGTCGTTTAGCGGTGTACAAATTTTTGGTAAACTTTGGATGAAGTGAAAATTTTGAAAAAAAATTTGTTTGCAAATAACGTGAAAATTACAAGTACCAAGTCAAAAAACATGAAAATAACAGGTCGCTAAAATGAGCTGATATTTTTAGTATACGACTACATTGACGTCGTTTAGGGGGGTGCAAATTTTGGTAAAGTTTGGATGAAGTGAAAATTTTTAAAAAAAAATTTGTTTGCAAATAACGTGAAAATTACATGTACCAAGTCAGAAAACATGAAAATAACAGGTCGCCAAAATAAGCTAATATTTTTAGTATATGACTCAATTGACGTCGTTTAGCGGTGTGCAAATTTTGGTACAGTTTGGATAAAGTGAAAATTTTGAAAAAAAAATTTGTTTGCAAATAACGTGAAAATTACATGTACCAAGTCAAAAAACATGAAAATAACAGGTCGCCAAAATGAGCTGATATTTTTAGTATACGACTTAATTGGCGTAGTTAAGCGGTGTGCAAATTTTGGTAAAGTTTGGATGAAGTGAAAATTTCGAAAAAAAAAATTTGTTTGCAAATAACGTGAAAATTACATGTACCAAGTCAAAAAACATGAAAATAACAGGTCGCCAAAATAAGCTGATATTTTTAGTATACGACTTAATTGACGTCGTTTAGCGGTGTGCAAATTTTGGTACAGTTTGTATAAAGTGAAAATTTTGAAAAAAAAATTTGTTTGCAAATAACGTGAAAATTACATGTACCAAGTCAAAAAACATGAAAATAACAGGTAGCCAAAATGAGATGATATTTTTAGTATAAGACTTAATTGACGTCGTTTAGCGGTGTGCAAATTTTGGTTAGGTTTGGATGAGGTGAAAATTAAAAGAAAAATTTGTTTGCAAATAACGTGAAAATTACATGTACCAAGTCAGAAAACATGAAAATAACAGGTCGCCAAAGTAAGCTGATATTTTTTTATACGACTAAACTGACGTCGTTTAGCGGTGTACAAATTTTGGTAAAGTTTGGATGAAGTGAAAATTTTGAAAAAAAAAATTTGTTTGCAAATAACGTGAAAATTACAAGTACCAAGTCAAAAAACATGAAAATAACAGGTCGCAAAAATGAGCTGATATTTTTAGTGTACGACTAAATTGACGTCGTTTAGGGGGTTGCAAATTTTGGTAAAGTTTGGATGAAGTGAAAACTTTTAAAAAAAATTTGTTTGCAAATAACGTGAAAATTACATGTACCAAGTCAGAAAACATGAAAATAACAGGTCGCCAAAATAAGCTGATATTTTTAGTATACGACTCAATTGACGTCGTTTAGCGGTGTGCAAATTTTGGTACAGTTTGGATAAAGTGAAAATTTTAAAAAAAATTTGTTTGCAAATAACGTGAAAATTACATGTACCAAGTCAAAAAACATGAAAATAACAGGTCGCCAAAATGAGCTGATATTTTTAGTATACGACTTAATTGGCGTCGTTTAGCGGTGTGCAAATTTTGGTAAAGTTTGGATGAAGTGAAAATTTTGAAGAAAAAAAATTTGTTTGCAAATAACGTGAAAATTACATGTACCAAGTCAAAAAACATGAAAATAACAGGTCGCCAAAATAAGCTGATATTTTTAGTATACGACTTAATTGACGTCGTTTAGCGGTGTGCAAATTTTGGTACAGTTTGTATAAAGTGAAAATTTTGAAAAAAAATTTGTTTGCAAATAACGTGAAAATTACATGTACCAAGTCAAAAAACATGAAAATAACAGGTAGCCAAAATGAGATGATATTTTTAGTATAAGACTTAATTGACGTCGTTTAGCGGTGTGCAAATTTTGGTTAGGTTTGGATGAGGTGAAAATTAAAAGAAAAATTTGTTTGCAAATAACGTGAAAATTACATGTACCAAGTCAGAAAACATGAAAATAACAGGTCGCCAAAGTAAGCTGATATTTTTTTATACGACTAAATTGACGTCGTTTAGCGGTGTACAAATTTTGGTAAAGTTTGGATGAAGTGAAAATTTTGAAAAAAAAAATTTGTTTGCAAATAACGTGAAAATTACAAGTACCAAGTCAAAAAACATGAAAATAACAGGTCGCAAAAATGAGCTGATATTTTTAGTGTACGACTAAATTGACGTCGTTTAGGGGGTTGCAAATTTTGGTAAAGTTTGGATGAAGTGAAAACTTTTAAAAAAAATTTGTTTGCAAATAACGTGAAAATTACATGTACCAAGTCAGAAAACATGAAAATAACAGGTCGCCAAAATAAGCTGATATTTTTAGTATACGACTCAATTGACGTCGTTTAGCGGTGTGCAAATTTTGGTACAGTTTGGATAAAGTGAAAATTTTAAAAAAAATTTGTTTGCAAATAACGTGAAAATTACATGTACCAAGTCAAAAAACATGAAAATAACAGGTCGCCAAAATGAGCTGATATTTTTAGTATACGACTTAATTGGCGTCGTTTAGCGGTGTGCAAATTTTGGTAAAGTTTGGATGAAGTGAAAATTTTGAAGAAAAAAAATTTGTTTGCAAATAACGTGAAAATTACAAGTACCAAGTCAAAAAACACGAAAATAACAGGTCGCGAAAATGAGATGATATTTTTAGTATAAGACTTAATTGACGTCGTTTAGCGGTGTGCAAATTTTGGTTAGGTTTGGATGAATTTAAAATTTTGAAAAAAAATTTGTTTGCAAATAACGTGAAAATTACATGTACCAAGTCAAGAAATATGAAAAAAACAGGTCACCAAAATGAGCTGATATTTTTAGTATACGACTAATTTGACGTCGTTTAGCGGTGTGGAAATTTTGGTAAGGTTTGGATGAAGTGAAAATTTGGAAAAAAAAATTTGTTTTCAAATAACGTGAAAATTACAAGTACCAAGTCAAAAAACATGAAAATAACAGATCGCAAAAATGAGCTGATATTTTTAGTGTACGACTAAATTGACGTCGTTTAGGGGTGTGCAAATTTTGGTAAAGTTTGGATGAAGTGAAAATTTTGAAAAAAAAATTTGTTTGCAAATAACGTAAAAAATTACAAGTACCAAGTCAAAAAACATGAAAATAACAGGTCGCGAAAATGAGATGATATTTTTAGTATAAGACTTAATTGACGTCGTTTAGTGGTGTGCAAATTTTGGTTAGGTTTGGATGAAGTTAAAATTAAAAAAAAAATTTGTTTGCAAATAACGTGAAAATTACATGTACCAAGTCAGAAAACATGAAAATAACAGGTCGCCAAAGTAAGCTGATATTTTTTTATACTACTAAATTGACGTCGTTTAGCGGTGTGCAAATTTTGGTACAGTTTGGATAAAGTGAAAAATTTTGAAAAAAAATTTGTTTGCAAATAACGTGAAAATTACATGTACCAAGTCAAAAAACATGAAAATAACAGGTCGCCAAAATGAGCTGATATTTTTAGTACACATCAAAATTGACGTCGTTTAGCGGTGTACAAATTTTGGTAAAGTTTGGATGAAGTGAAAATTTTGAAAAAAAAATTTGTTTGCAAATAACGTGAAAATTACAAGTACCAAGTCAAAAAACATGAAAATAACAGGTCGCAAAAATGAGCTGATATTTTTAGTGTACGACTAAATTGACGTCGTTTAGGGGGGTGCAAATTTTGGTAAAGTTTGGATGAAGTGAAAATTTTTAAAAAAAATTTGTTTGCAAATAACGTGAAAATTACATGTACCAAGTCAGAAAACATGAAAATAACAGGTCGCCAAAATAAGCTGATATTTTTAGTATACGACTCAATTGACGTCGGTTAGCGGTGTTCAAATTTTGGTACAGTTTGGATAAAGTGAAAATTTTGAAAAAAAATTTGTTTGCAAATAACGTGAAAATTACATGTACCAAGTCAAAAAACATGAAAATAACAGGTCGCCAAAATGAGCTGATATTTTTAATATACGACTTAATTGGCGTAGTTAAGCGGTGTGCAAATTTTGGTACAGTTTGGATAAAGTGAAAAATTTTGAAAAAAAATTTGTTTGCAAATAACGTGAAAATTACATGTACCAAGTCAAAAAACATGAAAATAACAGGTCGCCAAAATGAGCTGATATTTTAAGTATACGACTCAATTGGCGTAGTTAAGCGGTGTGCAAATTTTGGTAAAGTTTGGATGAAGTGAAAATTTTGAAAAAAATTTTTTTGCAAATAACGTGAAAATTACATGTACCAAGTCAAAAAACATGAAAATAACAGGTCGCGAAAATGAGATGATATTTTTAGTAAAAGACTTAATTGACGTCGTTTAGCGGTGTGCAAATTTTGGTTAGGTTTGGATGAATTGAAAATTTTGAAAAAAAATTTGTTTGCAAATAACGTGAAAATTACATGTACCAAGTCAAAAAACATGAAAATAACAGGTCACCAAAATGACCTGATATTTTTAGTATACGACTAATTTGACGTCGTTTAGCGGTGTGCAAATTTTGGTAAGGTTTGGTTGAAGTGAAAAGTTTGAAAAAAATTTGTTTGCAAATAACGTGAAAATTACATGTACCAAGTCAGAAAACATGAAAATAACAGGTCGCCAAAATAAGCTGATATTTTTAGTATACGACTAAATTGACGTCGTTTAGCGGTGTGCAAATTTGGGTACAGTTTGGATAAAGTCAAAATTTAAAAAAAAATTTGTTTGCAAATAACGTGAAAATTACATGTACCAAGTCAAAAAACATGAAAATAACAGGTCGCCAAAATGAGCTGATATTTTTAGTATACGACTAAATTGACGTCGTTTAGCGGTGTGCAAATTATGGTAAAGTTTGGATGAAGTGAAAATTTTGAAAAAAAATTTGTTTTCAAATAACGTGAAAATTACAAGTACCAAGTCAAAAAACATGAAAATAACAGGTCACCAAAATGAGCTGATATTTTTAGTATACGACTAAATTGACGTCGTTTAGCGGTGTGCAAATTTTGGTACAGTTTGGATAAAGTGAAAATTTTGAAAAAAAATTTGTTTGCAAATAACGTGAAAATTACATGTACCAAGTCAAAAAACATGAAAATAACAAATCGCCAAAATAAGCTGATATTTTTAGTACACATTAAAATTGACGTCGTTTAGCGGTGTACAAATTTTTGGTAAAGTTTGGATGAAGTGAAAATTTTGAAAAAAAAATTTGTTTGCAAATAACGTGAAAATTACAAGTACCAAGTCAAAAAACATGAAAATAACAGGTCGCTAAAATGAGCTGATATTTTTAGTGTACGACTAAATTGACGTCGTTTAGGGGGGTGCAAATTTTGGTAAAGTTTGGATAAAGTCAAAATTTAAAAAAAAAATTTGTTTGCAAATAACGTGAAAATTACATGTACCAAGTCAAAAAACATGAAAATAACAGGTCGCCAAAATGAGCTGATATTTTTAGTATACGACTAAATTGGCGTAGTTTAGTGGTTTGCAAATTTTGGTAAAGTTTGGATGAAGTGAAAATTTTGAAAAAAAATTTGTTTGCAAATAACGTGAAAATTACATGTACCAAGTCAAAAAACATGAAAATAACAGGTAGCCAAAATGAGCTGATATTTTGAGTGCACATCAAAATTGACGTCGCTTAGCGGTGTACAAATTTTGGTAAGGTTTGGATGAAGTGAAAATTAAAAAAAAAAATTGTTTGCAAATAACGTGAAAATTACAAGTACCAAGTTAAAAAACATGAAAATAACAGGTTGCCAAAATGAGCTGATATTTTTAGTACACATTAAAATTGACGTCGTTTAGCGGTGTACAAATTTTTGGTAAAGTTTGGATGAAGTGAAAATTTTGAAAAAAAAAATTTGTTTGCAAATAACGTGAAAATTACAAGTACCAAGTCAAAAAACATGAAAATAACAGGTCGCTAAAATGAGCTGATATTTTTAGTGTACGACTAAATTGACGTCGTTTAGGGGGGTGCAAATTTTGGTAAAGTTTGGATGAAGTGAAAATTTTTAAAAAAAATTTGTTTGCAAATAACGTGAAAATTACATGTACCAAGTCAAAAAACATGAAAATAACAGGTCGCCGAAATAAGCTAATATTTTTAGTATACGACTCAATTGACGTAGTTAAGCGGTGTGCAAATTTTGGTAAGGTTTGGATGAAGTGAAAATTTCGAAAAAAAATTTGTTTGCAAATAACGTGAAAATTACATGTACCAAGTCAAAAAACATGAAAATAACAGGTCGCCAAAATAAGCTGATATTTTTAGTATACGACTTAATTGACGTCGTTTAGCGGTGTGCAAATTTTGGTACAGTTTGTATAAAGTGAAAATTTTGAAAAAAAATTTGTTTGCAAATAACGTGAAAATTACATGTACCAAGTCAAAAAACATGAAAATAACAGATAGCCAAAATGAGATGATATTTTTAGTATAAGACTTAATTGACGTCGTTTAGCGGTGTGCAAATTTTGGTTAGGTTTGGATGAGGTGAAAATTAAAAGAAAAATTTGTTTGCAAATAACGTGAAAATTACATGTACCAAGTCAGAAAGCATGAAAATAACAGGTCGCCAAAGTAAGCTGATATTTTTTTATACGACTAAATTGACGTCGTTTAGCGGTGTGCAAATTTTGGTACAGTTTGGATAAAGTGAAAAATTTTGAAAAAAAATTTGTTTGCAAATAACGTGAAAATTACATGTACCAAGTCAAAAAACATGGAAATAACAGGTCGCCAAAATGAGCTGATATTTTAAATACACATCAAAATTGACGTCGTTTAGCGGTGTACAAATTTTGGTAAAGTTTGGATGAAGTGAAAATTTTGAAAAAAAAAATTTGTTTGCAAATAACGTGAAAATTACAAGTACCAAGTCAAAAAACATGAAAATAACAGGTCGCTAAAATGAGCTGATATTTTTAGTGTACGACTAAATTAACGTCGTTTAGGGGGGTGCAAATTTTGGTAAAGTTTGGATAAAGTCAAAATTTAAAAAAAAAATTTGTTTGCAAATAACGTGAAAACTACATGTACCAAGTCAAAAAACATGAAAATAACAGGTCGCCAAAATGAGCTGATATTTTTAGTATACGACTAAATTGGCGTAGTTTAGTGGTTTGCAAATTTTGGTAAAGTTTGGATGAAGTGAAAATTTTGAAAAAAAATTTGTTTGCAAATAACGTGAAAATTACATGTACCGAGTCAAAAAACATGAAAATAACAGGTCGCCAAAATGAGCTGATATTTTTAGTACACATCAAAATTGACGTCGCTTAGCGGTGTACAAATTTTGGTAAGGTTTGGATGAAGTGAAAATTAAAAAAAAATTGTTTGCAAATAACGTGAAAATTACAAGTACCAAGTTAAAAAACATGAAAATAACAGGTAGCCAAAATGAGCTGATATTTTTAGTACACATTAAAATTGACGTCGTTTAGCGGTGTACAAATTTTTGGTAAAGTTTGGATGAAGTGAAAATTTTGAAAAAAAAATTTGTTTGCAAATAACGTGAAAATTACAAGTACCAAGTCAAAAAACATGAAAATAACAGGTCGCTAAAATGAGCTGATATTTTTAGTGTACGACTAAATTGACGTCGTTTAGGGGGGTGCAAATTTTGGTAAAGTTTGGATGAAGTGAAAATTTTTAAAAAAAATTTGTTTGCAAATAACGTGAAAATTACATGTACCAAGTCAGAAAACATGAAAATAACAGGTCGCCAAAATAAGCTAATATTTTTAGTATACGACTCAATTGACGTCGTTTAGCGGTGTGCAAATTTTGGTACAGTTTGGATAAAGTGAAAAATTTTGAAAAAAAATTTGTTTGCAAATAACGTGAAAATTACATGTACCGAGTCAAAAAACATGAAAATAACAGGTCGCCAAAATGAGCTGATATTTTAAATACACATCAAAATTGACGTCGTTTAGCGGTGTACAAATTTTGGTAAAGTTTGGATGAAGTGAAAATTTTTAAAAAAAAATTTGTTTGCAAATAACGTGAAAATTACATGTACCAAGTCAGAAAACATGAAAATAACAGGTCGCCAAAATAAGCTGATATTTTTAGTATACGACTCAATTGACGTCGTTTAGCGGTGTGCAAATTTTGGTACAGTTTGGATAAAGTGAAAATTTTGAAAAAAAAAATTTGTTTGCAAATAACGTGAAAATTACATGTACCAAGTCAAAAAACATGAAAATAACAGGTCGCCAAAATGAGCTGCTATTTTTAGTATACGACTTAATTGGCGTAGTTAAGCGGTGTGCAAATTTTGGTAAAGTTTGGATGAAGTGAAAATTTTGAAGAAAAAAAATTTTTTTTGCAAATAACGTGAAAATTACAAGTACCAAGTCAAAAAACATGAAAATAACAGGTCGCGAAAATGAGATGATATTTTTAGTATAAGACTTAATTGACGTCGTTTAGCGATGTGCAAGTTTTGGTTAGGTTTGGATGAATTAAAAATTTTGAAAAAAAATTTGTTTGCAAATAACGTGAAAATTACATGTACCAAGTCAAAAAACATGAAAATAACAGATCGCCAAAATGAGCTGATGTTTTTAGTATACCACTAAATTGACGTCGTTTAGCAGTGTGCAAATTTGGTAAAGTTTGAATAAAGTGAAAATTTTGAAAAAAAAATTTGTTTGCAAATAACGTGAAAATTACATGTACCAAGTCAAAAAACATGAAAATAACAAATCGCCAAAATAAGCTGATATTTTTAGTACACATTAAAATTGACGTCGTTTAGCGGTGTACAAATTTTTGGTAAAGTTTGGATGAAGTGAAAATTTTGAAAAAAAAATTTGTTTGCAAATAACGTGAAAATTACAAGTACCAAGTCAAAAAACATGAAAATAACAGGTCGCTAAAATGAGCTGATATTTTTAGTGTACGACTAAATTGACGTCGTTTAGGGGGGTGTAAATTTTGGTAATGTTTGGATAAAGTCAAAATTTAAAAAAAAATTTGCTTGCAAATAACGTGAAAATTACATGTACCAAGTCAAAAAACATGAAAATAACAGGTCGCCAAAATGAGCTGATATTTTTAGTATACGACTAAATTGGCGTAGTTTAGTGGTTTGCAAATTTTGGTAAAGTTTGGATGAAGTGAAAATTTTGAAAAAAAATTTGTTTGCAAATAACGTGAAAATTACATGTACCAAGTCAAAAAACATGAAAATAACAGGTAGCCAAAATGAGCTGATATTTTTAGTACACATCAAAATTGACGTCGCTTAGCGGTGTACAAATTTTGGTAAGGTTTGGATGAAGTGAAAATTAAAAAAAAACAATTGTTTGCAAATAACGTGAAAATTACAAGTACCAAGTTAAAAAACATGAAAATAACAGGTAGCCAAAATGAGCTGATATTTTTAGTACACATTAAAATTGACGTCGTTTAGGGGGGTGCAAATTTTGGTAAAGTTTGGATGAAGTGAAAATTTTTAAAAAAAATTTGTTTGCAAATAACGTGAAAATTACATGTACCAAGTCAGAAAACATGAAAATAACAGGTCAGTAGATTGTTAATGGCGGAGATAGTCCTGTTTTGGGAATTAAAAACCGGGGAAAAATACAAATGATGGCAACCCTGTTACAAATCGGGAGATTTTGGGGATTGTCATGCTGATATTGTGTGTGTGTGTGTGTGTGTGTGTGTATGTGTGTGCGAGTCTGATTCTTTGGTTATGTCTATGCATGTGTATGTGGGTGTTTGTATGTGTGTATGGGAGTGTGTGTGTGTGGGTATGTGTTTATGTGTGTGTGTGTGTATGTGTGTGTGTGTGTGTGTGTGTATGTTTGTAGGAATTTCAATGTGTGTATTTCTGTAGGAGCTTAGGGCTGATTGTGATTTATGAGGGGTGAGGTGTTCTAGTAATATGTAACCGGGGGAATCTGTGTGTATGTCTGTAGGAGTTTAAGGCTGATCGTGATTTGAGGTAGGTGAGGATGTTGTTGAGGTAAATTGGTTATGTGTATGTATGTATGTATGTGTTCTTGTAATATGTAGCCGTGAGAATCTATGTGTATAGACGTCTGTAGAAGTTTAAGACTATCTGTAATTTCAGGTAGGTGAGAGTGTTGTGTTGTTGAGATTAATCTTATATATTGTATATGTATGTATGTATGATCATGGGAATTTTTATATGTATATCTGGGGGAGAATTTTAGGCTGGTCGTGATTTGTGAAAGGTGGGGATGTTGTTGAAATTTTCTTGGATATTTCTTATATGAATTCTGCTATGTGTGTGTGTATTTGCGCTAATATTTACATGTAGATAGAAATAAATTGTTTTCAGTATCGACATTTGGTACAATAAAATACTATCATATGTCTGGACTTCCCTAATCTTATTATGTTTTTATACTTACGCTCGTTTTATATTTTCTCATACTTAAATTTGTCTCGCGTTAAAGTCTGCCTATATGAAATTTGTTTATATTACAGATTTTGTTTATTTCAATCTTTGAATACATTTTTTTTTGTCATTGATGTCTTTTGTTCTTCTTGTTGTTGGTGTTGTTGTTGTTGTAAATATTCGTCTGTGTATAGATGCGATATATTCAGTTTTTTTTTATTTGAAAATAAAAACGTTTTAATTTTTATCTGCGTTTACTTAAAAGTTTGTGAGGATTTTCTGTTTTTAAGTAAAACTGAATTCCTGAAGATACATACTCTATAGTAATAGCAACTATAATAGAAATATTTCTTATACTTAATTTAAATTTTTTAAAGTTGATGCAACGTTAGTAAGTTAACGTTAGAAATTTTTGGGGTACATAATTTTTTCTAACTATAGACTTTTTTCTTCACTTTCTACATTTGTTTTCCAAATCTTGCTTTGCTTTATGAAAATGTATAAACATTTTTAAATGAAACTGATCCGGCACTCTAGCTTATATACTGATAGTTTTTTTTTCTTTGGTAGTCAACTTACTTCTTTTTTTATTTTTATTGATAAACATTTAAAATCAAAAGGGAGCTTTATATTGAAATTATTATTTTCATAATTGTTGAAAACAATCACTAGTTTTTTTTTTGTGATGAAATCATTTGAAGTTGAAGCTGATATCTTTGCTTACTTTTTTAAATTAAAATTTTATTCAATAGAATAAAAGGAGCTTTTTTCTTAAATTATGATGCAGTTAAGATCGGATATGAGACTGAATTTAAATATACTTTTAAATTAGTCACAATGAACAAACTTATTTTCTTGTTGAAAAGCGATCGTCAGAAAACGAAGTGGTTTTCATAGACTTTAGGTATACCCTTTCGACGGTTCCTCTAGGATACAAGATGACTTTGTTTGACGAAATTTCTGTTGCTTTACACTGATAATATGTTTACATTAATAAGGTACATATGTATATGTTTATTTTATGAAGGGCTATTACCTATGGCTTTCATTTGACGTTCTATATGACTTTATTTCCTCATTTTATTAAAGTTCAGCGTGTTGTGTATATATTTCTGAAATGTTTAAGTGTGCTTTGTGTGTCCATCGGACAGAGTGTACGTTTTAGTTGGTCAGTCAGTTTATATATTTATTTTTTTTTTCTTCTAATGTACCACACCTTTTTTTCACATTTAACTACTTGAAATAGAGAATTTTTGTCCAATTTTTTTCTGGGTATCTACATACATTAGTTAAATATGTGTATGAATTTTTAAGAAAAAATTTTAAATAAAATATTGGAAAAAGAATTAATTATGTGAATGGTTTTTATTTCTTTATTAGCTTTACTTCGCTAGATCAAAAAAATTTTTGTTTTTGCTTATTTGCAAATTCTTGTTTTCATGTCGCTTAAACATGTACAGTCTTGTTTTCATGACGCTTAAACATGCACAGTCTTGTTTCCATATCGTTTAAGCATGCACAGTCTTGTTTTCATGTCGCTTAAACATGTACAGTCTTGTTTTCTTTGAAAAGTTATGCACATGACAAATTGAATTTCACAATGTTATGAAATTCCATTAAATTTCATTAGATTTTTTCATAAAGAGAAACAATTTAGACAATCGGATAAGTCCTTATATTTTTCACTACATACAAGTTTCTGTTATTTTATATTCGAATAGATGAATCCTAAATTTCCTTTAAAAAATAACACACAACAAGGAATAATTTAATTTAATTTTATTTATATTAATAATACATTTTAATTTAATTTTATTTATTTTTATTATAATGATGGAAACATTTCATAATATCCAATTATTAAATTTTCTAATATACTTTTACGCAAAAAATATATTGTACATCTGCAAGTATCTGGTCCTTCCTCACACTCAGGATTATACCAAGGACAGCTTTTGAAATGTCCTTCTGTGTTGTCTTCATCTTCCATGATACCATATTCTTCGTTCTCATCCAGCATATTTTGAAAAAATTTGATCATCTCCCAATAATCAAAAAGCCTGAAGCTTTTAAAATCTCTTATAAATTGGTTTAGAGTACGTCTAATTTGGCTCATTATATTTGCCGATAAATTAATGAATGATGATTGTTTGAAGGTTTCTTTAAGACTAATTCGCTCTTTAAATTTTTAAAGTACTATCTTTTGATATTTAAAATATCTATACCATCATCTATATTCCATACTTCTTTTTTAGCACTCTATCTCTCTCTATCCCTTTTCTCTCTATAACTATCTCTTTCTGTCTATCACTACCCCTCCACTTATTCACTATTTCACCATATTTGCGATTAGCCTTCTTGAAGTCGTCATCGCTACTTTTAAGATCATTTTCAGTTAAACATTCAAAGTGCGGAGAAGTAAATAAAAAAAATAAATAAATAAAACAAAAATGGAGTCTACAACAAATCTAACATCAAAATTTAATTCACTAAAAAATAAAACCTTAATCCACATAAAGGAGCTTGAGACATCAACTAAATACACCATTCGAAAAGTGTCAAGAGTAACAACAAAATATGGGCCAACACTAAAAGTTGAAATGGAAAACCACATAATGTTCCTCCCAAAGCGATATAATGCTTTAACCGATGCTGAAATTAAAGAACTCTCGAGCGGATCATATTGCTTAAGTAGAGAAGGTGAACGAAGCTTAATTGTTGAAAACGAGCTGAGTGAATTTCTAATTCAAAATTCCCAATTTCCAATTTGGCAATAATATATAATAATTTTTATTTTAAATTATAAATAAAAATACATGAAAGAGTTTTGTAAAATATAAATGTTTGTTCTTTTTTATTTAATATTTTCAGTTATTTCATAAGACATAAATGACCACAGGTAAATGTATTGAAATTCTGACGTTGATTATAGTTGTATTTTATATTTCTACCAATATATTTGACAACTTCCGAAGGACAACCTCCTAAGTTTCCAAAGCTGTCGAAATATTCTTTTTCATTGTTGTTTTTATAATATGCTACCCAATGTGTACCAGGTCCTGTTCATACGTCTAAATTGATTATTCCACATTTTATTTTCTTTGTTCGTTTTGGTAGAGTATTCAACATGAAAACTCCTCTAAAATATGGAATATTTATAGAGAAACGGTTTATGTCCACATCAGATAGTGGTATGTTCGTAGCATCTCTAAGAGTTTTTTGATTCCTCTTTGTAAACTAAACCATAACCCTTTTTATATGGTTTTAAGTAAAGTAACTTTCCAACTGCTATAGATTCCATCGCTCTATTATGTCTAATTGCTTCATCAAGTTGATTTTTTGCATTCTTTGTTGCAGTAACAGCTTTAGCTATAGCAGTACCTCCAGTTGTTAGACTACCAATTGCACCCAGAGCAGTTAAAATCGGTATTAGAGGCAAAAACCCACCAATTTTTGGTACACGTATTACATGTGGTACTATAATTTGAGATTTTCTTCCTTTTAATGATTTGTTGATAGTTTTTCGGGCAATTTTAATTGCTGAGTTAATATCTAATGGTTTTTCCTTCTTTAGTATTTTTGTTGCAGCTCTAATTGATGTTCTAAACAGTTTTTTATCATTTATCTTGTTCTTTTTAACATTTTTCTTTTTCTCCACACCCATACCAAATTTTGTTTTGGCTTTCATTGCGTTAGTAACCATATAGGCAAATGATTTTTCAGCAATACTACTATCTTTTGATAAAACTCGATCCCAAGCTGAATTTTCAAGTATTTTATCAGCTTTATGTCTAATGCTTAAATCCTTATTTTTTGAATAAGCTATATCGTGATCTTTACAAGCAGAGTCCAATAAATTAATTCCTTTGTCACCTCAATTTAAACGTTTTTGTAGTTTTGTTTCAGGTCCACAATACTAATATCCAGGAAGATAAAGTTCACCAGTTAGAGAGTTTATTTTTTTATCTACTATACCTCCTCCAACGAAGGTGTTTTTATGTCTAAACGTTTTCTGATATTGTATAACTATATCATATAATTTTGTCGATAATAACAGGTAACATTTATAAAATCTATTTAGTTCGTAATATTGTTCCTTCTACTATTTTTTTTTTTTTTTTTTACTTGCCTCTATCTTGACTGATGGTTTCTCAGTCTTTAAACTTGTATATTCTCAACTTCTGTCTTGATGTTACTTTCTTCTTTCATGCGAATTCTTGTTTTTTCTTTTCATATCGCTTAAACATGCAGAGTCTTGTTATCTTTGAAAGGTTCTGCACAAAACAAATCGAATTTCACAATATTATGAAATTCCATTATATTTCATTAGGTATTTTCTTATCGACACCAACTGCTTTAACACCAACTCATTTACGTTTGCTAACAGCAAATAGTACAATAGGTGTCAGCTATTATATCAGCTTATCAGCTATTAGATCAGCTTATTAGCACCTGGTCTGTTTTTCAGATCAGCTTTTCAGGAGCTAGCCTGGTTTTCAGATCAGCTTATCAGGACCTGGTCTGGTTATCAGATCAGCTTATCAGGACCTGGTCTGGTTATCAGATCAGCTTATCAGAACCTGGTCTGGTTTTCAGATCAGCTTATCAGGACCTGGTCTGGTTTTCAGATCAGCTTTTCAGGACCTGGTCTGGTTTTCAGATCAGCTTTTCAGGACCTGGTCTGGTTTTCAGATAAGCTTTTCAGGACCTGGTCTGGTTTTCAGATCAGCTTATCAGGACCTGGTATGGTTTTCAGATCAGGCTATCAGGACCTGATCTGGTTTTCAGATCAGCTTATGAGGAGCTGGTCTAATTTTCAGGTCAGCTTATCAGGAGCTGGTCTGATTTTCAGGCCAGCTTATTAGGAGCTGGTCTGGTTTTCAGGTCAGATGAAATAACTAAAGTCTATCTTTTACTAGCAGTATTTTTTTTTCTATAACGAAAATTGTCTAATTCAATATATTTGCTTATAATCAAAAATCCATATTTATCCTTCCAACACTCTACAAATTTTTTAAAACTTGTCAAAATTCATATTACTGCCAACATGAACCTTGTAAACATGCTTCATATTTTTCTCATCTTACTTAAACATTATAATTACATTTGCATTGTCTCTTATTAAATGCTTATAGCCATATTCATAAAAATTTTAAACAGCATTTCAAATGTTTGAGCAAAATTCGCTAAAATTGTATTCATAATAGAATATTAGCTTAAAAACGTTTTTTAACTTGCGTAAATCAACAAATCTTATAAATTAAATGCACCCATACTTAAAATAATTTTGAGCTGACGTCGTTCTAGTTTTGCTTCTTGTTTATTTATATTTTTAACTTTGTCTGTATGTATGTATGTATGCATGTATTAAGAATTATGCTTATGTTTGGCACAAGTAGAATGAGTCATCATTCTTCTGTCGCCCCATACAAAAATATACACGTACACGTACATATGTATGTATATTATTCTGCTTTCCACATGCAACATCAGCAAATATCATAATTGAAATGTATTAAGCTTCATTACCAGAAAAAAATAAATGTATAATAACCCATTCTTTTAATTATGAAATTATGTAATTTCTTTAACTATTCATATTTGTAGTAGTATATAGATAATTTTAGTATAAATATATGTTTTTAAACCTCAGATAGTAGTAGGGAACTGAACATTTCGGGGTAGATTAAAATTTTAAAGTTTCATTACCCATAACTCCGACAAAGGACACCCAGAAATTATTACACAACCCAAATCACTGACAGACTCAAATTTCCACGGTCAGGCAGACAGACAGACATAGACTTAATGTAAACAAAAACTCGTAATATAAACAAAAAATAAAAGACGGACTTATTGAACCACCCTCGAAAAATATTTAAAGGACTTATTGAACCACCCTCGTAGGTATCAAATTTCAAGAATTTTAAAATTTTCAATTTTTAATTACCCAAATTTAACAATTTCAGCCACAATTTAACAATTTTAATTGCCACCGGATGAACAGTTCCCTACTACTATCTGAGGTTTAAAAACATATATTTATACTAAAATTATCTATATACTACTACAAATATGAATAGTTAAAGAAATTACATAATTTCATAATTAAAAGAATGGGTTATTATACATTTATTTTTTTCTGGTAATGAAGCTTAATACATTTCAATTATGATATTTGTTGATGTTGCATGTGGAAAGCAGAATAATATACATACATATGTACGTGTACGTGTATATTTTTGTATGGGGCGACAGAAGAATGATGACTCATTCTACTTGTGCCAAACATAAGCATAATTCTTAATACAAGCATACATACATACATACAGACAAAGTTAAAAATATAAATAAACAAGAAGCAAAACTAGAACGACGTCAGCTCAAAATTATTTTAAGTATGGGTGCATTTAATTTATAAGATTTGTTGATTTACGCAAGTTAAAAAACGTTTTTAAGCTAATATTCTATTATGAATACAATTTTAGCGAATTTTGCTCAAACAACATTTGAAATGCTGTTTAAAATGTTTATGAATATGGCTATAAGCATTTAATAAGAGACAATGCAAATGTAATTATAATGTTTAAGTAAGATGAGAAAAATATGAAGCATGTTTACAAGGTTCATGTTGGCAGTAATATGAATTTTGACAAGTTTTAAAAAATTTGTAGAGTGTTGAAAGGATAAATATGGATTTTTGATTATAAGCAAATATATTGAATCAGACGATTTTCGTTATAGAAAAAAAAAATACTGCTAATAAAAGATAGACTTTAGTTATTTCATCTGACCTGAAAACCAGACCAGCTCCTAATAAGCTGGCCTGAAAATCAGACCAGCTCCTAATAAGCTGACCTGAAAATTAGACCAGCTCCTGATAAGCTGATCTGAAAACCAGACCAGGTCCTGATAGCCTGATCTGAAAACCAGACCAGGTCCTGATAAGCTGATCTGAAAACCAGACCAGGTCCTGAAAAGCTGATCTGAAAACCAGACCAGGTCCTGAAAAGCTGATCTGAAAACCAGACCAGGTCCTGATAAGCTGATCTGAAAACCAGACCAGGTCCTGAAAAGCTGATCTGAAAACCAGACCAGGTCCTAAAAAGCTGATCTGAAAACCAGACCAGGCCCTGATAAGCTGATCTGAAAACCAGACCAGGTTCTGATAAGCTGATCTGATAACCAGACCAGGTCCTGATAAGCTGATCTGAAAACCAGACCAGCTCCTGAAAAGCTGATCTGAAAAACAGACCAGGTGCTAATAAGCTGATCTAATAGCTGATAAGCTGATCTAATAGCTGACACCTATTGTACTATTTGCTGTTAGCAAACGTAAATGAGATGGTGTTAAAGCAGTTGGTGTCGATAAGAAAATACCTAATGAAATATAATGGAATTTCATAATATTGTGAAATTCGATTTGTTTTGTGCAGAACCTTTCAAAGATAACAAGACTCTGCATGTTTAAGCGATATGAAAAGAAAAAACAAGAATTCGCATGAAAGAAGAAAGTAACATCAAGACAGAAGTTGAGAATATACAAGTTTAAAGACTGAGAAACCATCAGTCAAGATAGAGGCAAGTAAACAAAAAAAATAGTAGAAGGAACAATATTACGAACTAAATAGATTTTATAAATGTTACCTGTTATTATCAACAAAATTAGATGATATGGTTATACAATATCAGAAAACGTTTAGTCATAAAAACACCTTCGTTGGAGGAGGTATAGTAGATAAAAAAATAAACTCTCTAACTGGTGAACTTTATCTTCCCGGATATTAGTATTGTGGACCTGAAACAAAACTACAAAAACGTTTAAATTGAGGTGACAAAGGAATTAATTTATTGGACTCTGCTTGTAAAGATCACGATATAGCTTATTCAAAAAATAAGGGTTTAAGCATTAGACATAAAGCTGATAAAATACTTGAAAATTCAGCTTGGGATCGAGTTTTATCAAAAGATAGTAGTATTGCTGAAAAATCATTTGCCTATATGGTTACTAACGCAATGAAAGCCAAAACAAAATTTGGTATGGGTGTGGAGAAAAAGAAAAATGTTAAAAAGAACAAGATAAATGATAAAAAACTGTTTAAAACATCAATTAGAGCTGCAACAAAAATACTAAAGAAGGAAAAACCATTAGATATTAACTCAGCAATTAAAATTTCCCGAAAAACTATCAACAAATCATTAAAAGGAAGAAAATCTCAAATTATAGTACCACATGTAATACGTGTACCAAAAATTGGTGGGTTTTTGCCTATAATACCGACTTTAACTGCTCTGGGTGCAATTGGTAGTCTAACAACTGGAGGTGATGCTATAGCTTAAGCTGTTAATGCAACAAAGAATGCAAAAAATCAACTTGATGAAGCAATTAGACACAATAGAGCGATGGAATCTATAGCAGTTGGAAAGGGACTTT
The DNA here is from genome assembly GCA_949987645.1 of Tachina grossa. Lineage (NCBI taxonomy): Eukaryota > Metazoa > Arthropoda > Insecta > Diptera > Tachinidae > Tachina > Tachina grossa. Next base: position 15,576,153 of record OX465279.1, on the reverse strand, counting down.
ACTTAAAACCATATAAAAAGGGTTATGGTTTAGTTTACAAAGAGGAATCAAAAAACTCTTAGAGATGCTACGAACAGACCACTATCTGATGTGGACATAAACCGTTTCTCTATAAATATTCCATATTTTAGAGGAGTTTTCATGTTGAATACTCTACCAAAACGAACAAAGAAAATAGAATGTGGAATAATCAATTTAGACGTATCAACAGGACCTGGTACACATTGGGTAGCATATTATAAAAACAACAATGAAAAAGAATATTTCGACAGCTTTGGAAACTTACAACCTCCTTCGGAAGTAGTCAAATATCTTGGTAGAAATATAAAATACAACTATAATCAACATCAGAATTTCAATACATTTACCTGTGGTCATTTATGTCTTAAATTTCTTTATGAAATAACTGAAAATATTAAATAAAAAAGCACAAACATTTATATTTTACAAAACTCTTTCATGTATTTTTATTTATAATTTAAAATACAAAATTATTATATATTATTGCCAAATTGGAAATTGGGAATTTTGAATTAGAAATTCACTCAGCTCGCTTTCAACAATTAAGCTTTGTTCACCTTCTCTACTTAAGCAATATGATCCGCTCGAGAGTTCTTTAATTTCAGCATCGGTTAAAGCATTATATCGCTTTGGGAGGAACATTATGTGGTTTTCCATTTCAACTTTTAGTGTTGACCCATATTTTGTTGTTACTCTTGACACTTTTCGAATGGTGTATTTAGTTGATGTCTCAAGCTCCTTTATGTGGATTAAGGTTTTATTTTTTAGTGAATTAAATTTTGATGTTAGATTTGTTGTAGACTCCATTTTTGTTTTATTTATTTATTATTATTTTTATTTACTTCTCCGCACTTTGAATGTTTAACTGAAAATGATCTTGAAAGTAGCGATGACGACTTCAAGAAGGCTAATCGAAAATATGGTGAAATAGTGAATAAGTGGAGGGGTAGTGATAGACAGAAAGAGACAGTTATAGAGAGAAAATGGGTAGAGAGAGATAGAGTGCTAAAAAAAGAGGTATGGAATATAGATGATGGTATAGATATTTTAAAGATCAAGAGATACTACTTTAAAAATTTAAAGAGCAAATTAGTCTTAAAGAAACCTTCAAACAGTCATCATTCATTAATTTATCGGCAAATATAATGAGCCAAATTGGACGTACTCTAAACCAATTTATAAGAGATTTTGAAAGCTTCAGGCTTTTTGATCATTGGGAGATGATCAAATTTTTTCAAAATATGCTGGATGAGAACGAAGAATATGGTATCATGGAAGATGAAGACAACATAGAAGGACACTTCAAAAGCTGTCCTTGGTATAATCCTGAGTGTGAGGAAGGACCAGATACTTGCAGATGTACAATATATTTTTTGCGTAAAAGTATATTAGAAAATTTAATAATTGGATATTATGAAATGTTTCCATCATTATAATAAAAATAAATAAAATTAAATTAAAATGTATTATTAATATAAATAAAATTAAATTAAATTATTCCTTGTGTGTTATTTTTTAAAGGAAATTTAGGATTCATCTATTCGAATATAAAATAACAGAAACTTGTATGTAGTGAAAAATATAAGGACTTATCCGATTGTCTAAATTGTTTCTCTTTATGAAAAAATCTAATGAAATTTAATGGAATTTCATAACATTGTGAAATTCAATTTGTCATGTGCATAACTTTTCAAAGAAAACAAGACTGTACATGTTTAAGCGACATGAAAACAAGACTGTGCATGCTTAAACGATATGGAAACAAGACTGTGCATGTTTAAGCGTCATGAAAACAAGACTGTACATGTTTAAGCGACATGAAAACAAGAATTTGCAAATAAGCAAAAACAAAAATTTTTTTGATCTAGCGAAGTAAAGCTAATAAAGAAATAAAAACCATTCACATAATTAATTCTTTTTCCAATATTTTATTTAAAATTTTTTCTTAAAAATTCATACACATATTTAACTAATGTATGTAGATACCCAGAAAAAAATTAGACAAAAATTCTCTATTTCAAGTAGTTAAATGTGAAAAAAAGGTGTGGTACATTAGAAGAAAAAAAAATAAATATATAGACTGACTGACCAACTAAAACGTACACTCTGTCCGATGGACACACAAAGCACACTTAAACATTTCAGAAATATATACACAACACGCTGAACTTTAATAAAATGAAGAAAAAAAGTCATATAGAACGTCAAATGAAAGCCATAGGTAATAGCCCTTCATAAAATAAACATATACATATGTACCTTATTAATGTTAACATATTATCAGTATAAAGCAACAGAAATTTCGTCAAACAAAGTCATCTTGTATCCTAGAGGAACCGTCGAAAGGGTATACCTAAAGTCTATGAAAACCACTTCGTTTTCTGATGATCGCTTTTCAACAAGAAAATAAGTTTGTTCCTTGTGACTAATTTAAAAGTATATTTAAATTCAGTCTCATATCCGATCTTAACTGCATCAGAATTTAAGAAAAAAGCTCCTTTTATTCTATTGAAAAAAATTTTAATTTAAAAAAGTAAGCAAAGATATCAGCTTCAACTTCAAATGATTTCATCACAAAAAAAAAACTAGTGATTGTTTTCAACAATTATGAAAATAATAATTTCAATATAAAGCTCCCTTTTGATTTTAAATGTTTATCAATAAAAATAAAAAAAGAAGTAAGTTGACTACCAAAGAAAAAAAAAACTATCAGTATATAAGCTAGGGTGCCGGATCAGTTTCATTTAAAAATGTTTATACATTTTCATAAAGCAAAGCAAGATTTCGAAAACAAATGTAGAAAGTGAAGAAAAAAGTCTATAGTTAGAAAAAATTATGCACCCCAAAAATTTCTAACGTTAACTTACTAACGTTGCATCAACTTTAAAAAAATTTAAATTAAGTATAAGAAATATTTCTATTATAGTTGCTATTACTATAGAGTATGTATCTTCAGGAATTCAGTTTTACTTAAAAACAGAAAATCCTCACAAACTTTTAAGTAAACGCAGATAAAAATTAAAACGTTTTTATTTTCAAATAAAAAAAACTGAATATATCGCATCTATACACAGACGAATATTTACAACAACAACAACACCAACAACAAGAAGAACATAAGACATCAATGACAAAAAAAATGTATTCAAAGATTGAAATAAACAAAATCTGTAATATAAACAAATTTCATATAGGCAGACTTTAACGCGAGACAAATTTAATTATGAGAAAATAAGGGGTGTTTTTTTAGAGGTATAGAACTTCGAATTGAAATAAAACACAAGAAAATCGTTTTAATGTCCTTCAATTTGGCTTTATTGGAAGGATAATTTTATGCCATTAATGTTTAAATATGACTTCGGGCATGTGGCCGCCGCGGCTGGCTCGAATAAAGCCAATTCTACAGGTCCAATTTTCAACCACTTTTTCGAGCATATGGGGCCGTATGTTGGCAATAACGCCACGAATGTTGGCTTCCAAGTCCCCTAACGTTTCTGGTTTGTTGGTGTAGACAATTGTTTCTTCGGTGCGCACTGTTCGACGTCTCTGCGGATGCGTATTATCACATAGAGTAAACGTAGTGCGAAAACGATCCATGGTTAACCGAATTAATTGCTCTGATGGACGATTATGTCGACCATAAAATGGACGGAGTTTGCTATAAACTTCGCGAACTGAACCATTATTTTCGAAATAAATTTGCACGATTTGCAAGCGTTGTTCTTTTGTCAACCTGTCCATGATGAAATGGCAAACCAAACTAAATATTAATCACTTGACAGCTGACAAAATGGCCGCCAGTTAAAAAAGTGATGCAAACTTAAAGTTCTATACCTCAATAAAAAACACCCTTTATAAAACAAGCGTATGTATAAAAACATAATAAGATTAGGGAAGTCCAGACATATGATAGTATTTTATTGTACCAAATGTCGATACTGAAAACAATTTATTTCTATCTACATGTAAATATTAGCGCAAATACACACACACATAGCAGAATTCATATAAGAAATATCCAAGAAAATTTCAACAACATCCCCACCTTTCACAAATCACGACCAGCCTAAAATTCTCCCCCAGATATACATATAAAAATTCCCATGATCATACATACATACATATACAATATATAAGATTAATCTCAACAACACAACACTCTCACCTACCTGAAATTACAGATAGTCTTAAACTTCTACAGACGTCTATACACATAGATTCTCACGGCTACATATTACAAGAACACATACATACATACATACACATAACCAATTTACCTCAACAACATCCTCACCTACCTCAAATCACGATCAGCCTTAAACTCCTACAGACATACACACAGATTCCCCCGGTTACATATTACTAGAACACCTCACCCCTCATAAATCACAATCAGCCCTAAGCTCCTACAGAAATACACACATTGAAATTCCTACAAACATACACACACACACACACACATACACACACACACATAAACACATACCCACACACACACACACACACACTCCCATACACACATACAAACACCCACATACACATGCATAGACATAACCAAAGAATCAGACTCACACACACACACACACACAATATCAGCATGACAATCCCCAAAATCTCCCGATTTGTAACAGGGTTGCCATCATTTGTATTTTTCCCCGGTTTTTAATTCCCAAAACAGGACTATCTCCGCCATTAACAATCTACTCAGGTCGCCAAAATAAGCTAATATTTTTAGTATACGACTCAATTGACGTCGTTTAGCGGTGTGCAAATTTTGGTACAGTTTGGATAAAGTGAAAATTTTGAAAAAAAAATTTGTTTGCAAATAACGTGAAAATTACATGTACCAAGTCAAAAAACATGAAAATAACAGGTCGCCAAAATAAGCTGATATTTTTAGTATACGACTTAATTGACGTCGTTTAGCGGTGTGCAAATTTTGGTACAGTTTGTATAAAGTGAAAATTTTGAAAAAAAATTTGTTTGCAAATAACGTGAAAATTACATGTACCAAGTCAAAAAACATGAAAATAACAGATAGCCAAAATGAGATGATATTTTTAGTATAAGACTTAATTGACGTCGTTTAGCGGTGTGCAAATTTTGGTTAGGTTTGGATGAGGTGAAAATTAAAAGAAAAATTGTTTGCAAATAACGTGAAAATTACATGTACCAAGTCAGAAAACATGAAAATAACAGGTCGCCAAAGTAAGCTGATATATTTTTATACGACTAAATTGACGTCGTTTAGCGGTGTGCAAATTTTGGTACAGTTTGGATAAAGTGAAAAATTTTGAAAAAAATTTTTTTTGCAAATAACGTGAAAATTACATGTACCAAGTCAAAAAACATGAAAATAACAGGTCGCCAAAATGAGCTGATATTTTAAATACACATCAAAATTGACGTCGTTTAGCGGTGTACAAATTTTGGTAAAGTTTGTATGAAGTGAAAATTTTGAAAAAAAATTTGTTTGCAAATAACGTGAAAATTACATGTACCAAGTCAAAAAACATGAAAATAACAGGTAGCCAAAATGAGCTGATATTTTTAGTACACATCAAAATTGACGTCGCTTAGCGGTGTACAAATTTTGGTAAGGTTTGGATGAAGTGAAAATTAAAAAAAAAAATTGTTTGCAAATAACGTGAAAATTACAAGTACCAAGTTAAAAAACATGAAAATAACAGGTAGCCAAAATGAGCTGATATTTTTAGTACACATTAAAATTGACGTCGTTTAGCGGTGTACAAATTTTTGGTAAAGTTTGGATGAAGTGAAAATTTTGAAAAAAAAATTTGTTTGCAAATAACGTGAAAATTACAAGTACCAAGTCAAAAAACATGAAAATAACAGGTCGCTAAAATGAGCTGATATTTTTAGTGTACGACTAAATTGACGTCGTTTAGGGGGGTGCAAATTTTGGTAAAGTTTGGATGAAGTGAAAATTTTTAAAAAAAATTTGTTTGCAAATAACGTGAAAATTACATGTACCAAGTCAGAAAACATGATAATAACAGGTCGCCAAAATAAGCTGATATTTTTAGTATACGACTCAATTGACGTCGTTTAGCGGTGTGCAAATTTTGGTACAGTTTGGATAAAGTGAAAATTTTGAAAAAAAAATTTGTTTGCAAATAACGTGAAAATTACATGTACCAAGTCAAAAAACATGAAAATAACAGGTCGCCAAAATGAGCTGATATTTTTAGTATACGACTTAATTGGCGTAGTTAAGCGGTGTGCAAATTTTGGTAAGGTTTGGATGAAGTGAAAATTTCGAAAAAAAAAATTTGTTTGCAAATAACGTGAAAATTACATGTACCAAGTCAAAAAACATGAAAATAACAGGTCGCCAAAATAAGCTGATATTTTTAGTATACGACTTAATTGACGTCGTTTAGCGGTGTGCAAATTTTGGTACAGTTTGTATAAAGTGAAAATTTTGAAAAAAAATTTGTTTGCAAATAACGTGAAAATTACATGTACCAAGTCAAAAAACATGAAAATAACAGATAGCCAAAATGAGATGATATTTTTAGTATAAGACTTAATTGACGTCGTTTAGCGGTGTGCAAATTTTGGTTAGGTTTGGATGAGGTGAAAATTAAAAGAAAAATTTGTTTGCAAATAACGTGAAAATTACATGTACCAAGTCAGAAAACATGAAAATAACAGGTCGCCAAAGTAAGCTGATATTTTTTTATACGACTAAATTGACGTCGTTTAGCGGTGTGCAAATATTGGTACAGTTTGGATAAAGTGAAAAATTTTGAAAAAAAATTTGTTTGCAAATAACGTGAAAATTACATGTACCAAGTCAAAAAACATGAAAATAACAGGTCGCCAAAATGAGCTGATATTTTAAATACACATCAAAATTGACGTCGTTTAGCGGTGTACAAATTTTGGTAAAGTTTGGATGAAGTGAAAATTTTGAAAAAAAAAATTTGTTTGCAAATAACGTGAAAATTACAAGTACCAAGTCAAAAAACATGAAAATAACAGGTCGCAAAAATGAGCTGATATTTTTAGTGTACGACTAAATTGACGTCGTTTAGGGGGTTGCAAATTTTGGTAAAGTTTGGATGAAGTGAAAATTTTTAAAAAAAATTTGTTTGCAAATAACGTGAAAATTACATGTACCAAGTCAGAAAACATGAAAATAACAGGTCGCCAAAATAAGCTGATATTTTTAGTATACGACTCAATTGACGTCGTTTAGCGGTGTGCAAATTTTTTGAAACAGTTTGGATAAAGTGAAAATTTTGAAAAAAAATTTGTTTGCAAATAACGTGAAAATTACATGTACCAAGTCAAAAAACATGAAAATAACAGGTCGCCAAAATGAGCTGCTATTTTTAGTATACGACTTAATTGGCGTAGTTAAGCGGTGTGCAAATTTTGGTAAAGTTTGAATGAAGTGAAAATTTTGAAGAAAAAAAATTTGTTTGCAAATAACGTGAAAATTACAAGTACCAAGTCAAAAAACATGAAAATAACAGGTCGCGAAAATGAGATGATATTTTTAGTATAAGACTTAATTGACGTCGTTTAGTGGTGTGCAAATTTTGGTTAGGTTTCGATGAAGTTAAAATTAAAAAAAAAAATTGTTTGCAAATAACGTGAAAATTACATGTACCAAGTCAGAAAACATGAAAATAACAGGTCGCCAAAGTAAGCTGATATTTTTTTATACGACTAAATTGACGTCGTTTAGCGGTGTGCAAATTTTGGTACAGTTTGGATAAAGTGAAAAATTTTGAAAAAAAATTTGTTTGCAAATAACGTGAAAATTACATGTACCAAGTCAAAAAACATGAAAATAATAGGTCGCCAAAATGAGCTGATATTTTTAGTACACATCAAAATTGACGTCGTTTAGCGGTGTACAAATTTTGGTAAAGTTTGGATGAAGTGAAAATTAAAAAAAAAAAATTTGTTTGCAAATAACGTGAAAATTACAAGTACCAAGTTAAAAAACATGAAAATAACAGGTAGCCAAAATGAGCTGATATTTTTAGTACACATCAACATTGACGTTGTTTAGCGGTGTACAAATTTTGGTAAAGTTTGGATGAAGTGAAAATTTTGAAAAAAAAATTTGTTTGCAAATAACGTGAAAATTACAAGTACCAAGTCAAAAAACATGAAAATAACAGGTCGCAAAAATGAGCTGATATTTTTAGTGTACGACTAAATTGACGTCGTTTAGGGGGGTGCAAATTTTGGTAAGGTTTGGATGAAGTGAAAATTTTTAAAAAAAATTTGTTTGCAAATAACGTGAAAATTACATGTACCAAGTCAGAAAACATGAAAATAACAGGTCGCCAAAATAAGCTGATATTTTTAGTATACGACTCAATTGACGTCGGTTAGCGGTGTGCAAATTTTGGTACAGTTTGGATAAAGTGAAAATTTTGAAAAAAAAATTTGTTTGCAAATAACGTGAAAATTACAAGTACCAAGTCAAAAAACATGAAAATAACAGGTCGCCAAAATGAGCTGGTATTTTAAGTATACGACTTAATTGGCGTAGTTAAGCGGTGTGCAAATTTTGGTACAGTTTGGATAAAGTGAAAAATTTTGAAAAAAAATTTGTTTGCAAATAACGTGAAAATTACATGTACCAAGTCAAAAAACATGAAAATAACAGGTCGCCAAAATGAGCTGATATTTTTAGTATACGACTCAATTGGCGTAGTTAAGCGGTGTGCAAATTTTGGTAAGGTTTGGATGAAGTGAAAATTTTGAAAAAAAATTTTTTGCAAATAACGTGAAAATTACATGTACCAAGTCAAAAAATATGAAAATAACAGGTCGCCAAAATGAGCTGATATTTTTAGTATACGACTAAATTGACGTCGTTTAGCGGTGTGCAAATTTTGGTAAAGTTTGGATGAAGTGAAAATTTTGAAAAAAAAATTTGTCTGCAAATAACGTGAAAATTACAAGTACCAAGTCAAAAAACATGAAAATAACAGGTCGCCAAAATGAGCTGGTATTTTAAGTATACGACTTAATTGGCGTAGTTAAGCGGTGTGCAAATTTTGGTACAGTTTGGATAAAGTGAAAAATTTTGAAAAAAAATTTGTTTGCAAATAACGTGAAAATTACATGTACCAAGTCAAAAAACATGAAAATAACAGGTCGCCAAAATGAGCTGATATTTTTAGTATACGACTCAATTGGCGTAGTTAAGCGGTGTGCAAATTTTGGTAAGGTTTGGATGAAGTGAAAATTTTGAAAAAAAATTTTTTGCAAATAACGTGAAAATTACATGTACCAAGTCAAAAAATATGAAAATAACAGGTCGCCAAAATGAGCTGATATTTTTAGTATACGACTAAATTGACGTCGTTTAGCGGTGTGCAAATTTTGGTAAAGTTTGGATGAAGTGAAAATTTTGAAAAAAAAATTTGTCTGCAAATAACGTGAAAATTACAAGTACCAAGTCAAAAAACATGAAAATAACAGGTCGCGAAAATGAGATGATATTTTTAGTAAAAGACTTAATTGACGTCGTTTAGCGGTGTGCAAATTTTGGTTAGGTTTGGATGAATTGAAAATTTTGAAAAAAAATTTGTTTGCAAATAACGTGAAAATTACATGTACCAATTAAAAAAACATGAAAATAATAGGTCACCAAAATGACCTGATATTTTTAGTATACGACTAATTTGACGTCGTTTAGCGGTGTGCAAATTTTGGTAAAGTTTGGATGAAGTGAAAATTTTGAAAAAAAATTTGTTTTCAAATAACGTGAAAATTACAAGTACCAAGTCAAAAAACATGAAAATAACAGGTCGCCAAAATGAGCTGATATTTTTAGTATACGACTAAATTGGCGTAGTTAAGCGGTGTGCAAGTTTTGGTACAGTTTGGATGAAGTGAAAATTTTGAAAAAAAATTTGTTTGCAAATAACGTGAAAATTACATGTACCAAGTCAAAAAACATGAAAATAACAAATCGCCAAAATAAGCTGATATTTTAAGTATAAGACTAAATTGGCGTAGCTAAGCGGTGTGCAAATTTTGGTAAAGTTTGGATGAAGTGAAAATTTTGAAAAAAAAAATTGTTTGCAAATAACGTGAAAGTTACATGCACCAAGTCAAAAACATGAAAATAACAGGTCGCCAAAATGAGCTGATATTTTAAGTATGCGACTAAATTGACGTCGTTTAGCGGTGTGCAAATTTTGGTAAGGTTTGGATGAAGTGAAAAGTTTGAAAAAAATTTGTTTTCAAATAACGTGAAAATTACATGTACCAAGTCAGAAAACATGAAAATAACAGGTCGCCAAAATAAGCTGATATTTTTAGTATACGACTAAATTGGCGTAGTTAAGCGGTGTGCAAGTTTTGGTACAGTTTGGATGAAGTGAAATTTTTGAAAAAAAAATTTGTTTGCAAATAACGTGAAAATTACAAGTACCAAGTCAAAAAACATGAAAACAACAGGTCGCGAAAATTAGATGATATTTTTAGTATAAGACTTAATTGACGTCGTTTAGCGGTGTGCAAATTTTGGTTAGGTTTGGATGAATTGGAAATTTTGAAAAAAAATTTGTTTGCAAATAACGTGAAAATTACATGTACCAAGTCAAAAAACATGAAAATAACAGGTCACCAAAATGAGCTGATATTTTAAGTATACGACTAATTTGACGTCGTTTAGCGGTGTGCAAATTTTGGTAAGGTTTGGATGAAGTGAAAAGTTTGAAAAAAATTTGTTTTCAAATAACGTGAAAATTACATGTACCAAGTCAGAAAACATGAAAATAACAGGTCGCCAAAATAAGCTGATATTTTTAGTATACGACTAAATTGACGTCGTTTAGCGGTGTGCAAATTTTGGTAAAGTTTGGATGAAGTGAAAATTTTGGAAAAAAAAATTGTTTGCAAATAACGTGGAAATTACATGCACCAAGTCAAAAACATGAAAATAACAGGTCGCCAAAATGAGCTGATATTTTAAGTATGCGACTAAATTGACGTCGTTTAGCGGTGTGCAAATTTTGGAAAAGTTTGGATGAAGTGAAATTTTTGAAAAAAAAATTTTTTTGCAAATAACGTGAAAATTACAAGTACCAAGTCAAAAAACATGAAAATAACAGGTCGCGAAAATGAGATGATATTTTTAGTATAAGACTTAATTGACGTCGTTTAGCGGTGTGCAAATTTTGGTTAGGTTTGGATGAATTGAAAATTTTGAAAAAAAATTTGTTTGCAAATAACGTGAAAATTACATGTACCAAGTCAAAAAACATGAAAATAACAGGTCACCAAAATGAGCTGATATTTTTAGTATACGACTAATTTGACGTCGTTTAGCGGTGTGCAAATTTTGATAAGGTTTGGATGAAGTGAAAAGTTTAAAAAAAATTTGTTTTCAAATAACGTGAAAATTACATGTACCAAGTCAGAAAACATGAAAATAACAGGTCGCCAAAATAAGCTGATATTTTTAGTATACGACTAAATTGACGTCGTTTAGCGGTGTGCAAATTTTGGTACAGTTTGGATAAAGTCAAAATTTAAAAAAAAAAATTTGTTTGCAAATAACGTGAAAATTACATGTACCAAGTCAAAAAACATGAAAATAACAGGTCGCCAAAATGAGCTGATATTTTTAGTATACGACTTAATTGGCGTAGTTAAGCGGTGTGCAAATTTTGGTACAGTTTGGATAAAGTCAAAATTTAAAAAAAAAATTTGTTTGCAAATAACGTGAAAATTACATGTACCAAGTCAAAAAACATGAAAATAACAGGTCGCGAAAATGAGATGATATTTTTAGTATAAGACTTAATTGACGTCGTTTAGCGGTGTGCAAATTTTGGTTAGGTTTGGATGAATTGAAAATTTTGGAAAAAAAAATTGTTTGCAAATAACGTGGAAATTACATGCACCAAGTCAAAAACATGAAAATAACAGGTCGCCAAAATGAGCTGATATTTTAAGTATGCGACTAAATTGACGTCGTTTAGCGGTGTGCAAATTTTGGAAAAGTTTGGATGAAGTGAAATTTTTGAAAAAAAAATTTTTTTGCAAATAACGTGAAAATTACAAGTACCAAGTCAAAAAACATGAAAATAACAGGTCGCGAAAATGAGATGATGTTTTTAGTATAAGACTTAATTGACGTCGTTTAGCGGTGTGCAAATTTTGGTTAGGTTTGGATGAATTGAAAATTTTGAAAAAAAAATTGTTTGGAAATAACGTGAAAATTACATGTACCAAGTCAAAAAACATGAAAATAACAGGTCGCCAAAATGAGCTGATATTTTTAGTATACGACTCAATTGGCGTAGTTAAGCGGTGTGCAAATTTTGGTACAGTTTGGATAAAGTCAAAATTTAAAAAAAAAATTTGTTTGCAAATAACGTGAAAATTACATGTACCAAGTCAAAAAACATGAAAATAACAGGTCGCCAAAATGAGCTGATATTTTTAGTATACGACTAAATTGACGTCGTTTAGCGGTGTGCAAATTATGGTTAAGTTTGGATGAAGTGAAAATTTTGAAAAAAAATTTGTTTGCTTTGTTTGTTTTTTAGTACACATCAAAATTGACGTCGTTTAGCGGTGTACAAATTTTGGTAAAGTTTGGATGAAGTGAAAATTAAAAAAAAAAAATTTGTTTGCAAATAACGTGAAAATTACAAGTACCAAGTTAAAAAACATGAAAATAACAGGTAGCCAAAATGAGCTGATATTTTTAGTACACATCAACATTGACGTTGTTTAGCGGTGTACAAATTTTGGTAAAGTTTGGATGAAGTGAAAATTTTGAAAAAAAAAATTGTTTGCAAATAACGTGAAAATTACAAGTACCAAGTCAAAAAACATGAAAATAACAGGTCGCAAAAATGAGCTGATATTTTTAGTGTACGACTAAATTGACGTCGTTTAGGGGGGTGCAAATTTTGGTAAGGTTTGGATGAAGTGAAAATTTTTAAAAAAAATTTGTTTGCAAATAACGTGAAAATTACATGTACCAAGTCAGAAAACATGAAAATAACAGGTCGCCAAAATAAGCTGATATTTTTAGTATACGACTCAATTGACGTCGGTTAGCGGTGTGCAAATTTTGGTACAGTTTGGATAAAGTGAAAATTTTGAAAAAAAAATTTGTTTGCAAATAACGTGAAAATTACAAGTACCAAGTCAAAAAACATGAAAATAACAGGTCGCCAAAATGAGCTGGTATTTTAAGTATACGACTTAATTGGCGTAGTTAAGCGGTGTGCAAATTTTGGTACAGTTTGGATAAAGTGAAAAATTTTGAAAAAAAATTTGTTTGCAAATAACGTGAAAATTACATGTACCAAGTCAAAAAACATGAAAATAACAGGTCGCCAAAATGAGCTGATATTTTTAGTATACGACTCAATTGGCGTAGTTAAGCGGTGTGCAAATTTTGGTAAGGTTTGGATGAAGTGAAAATTTTGAAAAAAAATTTTTTGCAAATAACGTGAAAATTACATGTACCAAGTCAAAAAATATGAAAATAACAGGTCGCCAAAATGAGCTGATATTTTTAGTATACGACTAAATTGACGTCGTTTAGCGGTGTGCAAATTTTGGTAAAGTTTGGATGAAGTGAAAATTTTGAAAAAAAAATTTGTCTGCAAATAACGTGAAAATTACAAGTACCAAGTCAAAAAACATGAAAATAACAGGTCGCGAAAATGAGATGATATTTTTAGTAAAAGACTTAATTGACGTCGTTTAGCGGTGTGCAAATTTTGGTTAGGTTTGGATGAATTGAAAATTTTGAAAAAAAATTTGTTTGCAAATAACGTGAAAATTACATGTACCAAGTCAAAAAACATGAAAATAATAGGTCACCAAAATGACCTGATATTTTTAGTATACGACTAATTTGACGTCGTTTAGCGGTGTGCAAATTTTGGTAAAGTTTGGATGAAGTGAAAATTTTGAAAAAAAATTTGTTTTCAAATAACGTGAAAATTACAAGTACCAAGTCAAAAAACATGAAAATAACAGGTCGCCAAAATGAGCTGATATTTTTAGTATACGACTAAATTGGCGTAGTTAAGCGGTGTGCAAGTTTTGGTACAGTTTGGATGAAGTGAAAATTTTGAAAAAAAATTTGTTTGCAAATAACGTGAAAATTACATGTACCAAGTCAAAAAACATGAAAATAACAAATCGCCAAAATAAGCTGATATTTTAAGTATAAGACTAAATTGGCGTAGCTAAGCGGTGTGCAAATTTTGGTAAAGTTTGGATGAAGTGAAAATTTTGAAAAAAAAAATTGTTTGCAAATAACGTGAAAATTACATGCACCAAGTCAAAAACATGAAAATAACAGGTCGCCAAAATGAGCTGATATTTTAAGTATGCGACTAAATTGACGTCGTTTAGCGGTGTGCAAATTTTGGAAAAGTTTGGATGAAGTGAAATTTTTGAAAAAAAAATTTGTTTGCAAATAACGTGAAAATTACAAGTACCAAGTCAAAAAACATGAAAATAACAGGTCGCGAAAATGAGATGATATTTTTAGTATAAGACTTAATTGACGTCGTTTAGCGGTGTGCAAATTTTGGTTAGGTTTGGATGAATTGGAAATTTTGAAAAAAAATTTGTTTGCAAATAACGTGAAAATTACATGTACCAAGTCAAAAAACATGAAAATAACAGGTCACCAAAATGAGCTGATATTTTAAGTATACGACTAATTTGACGTCGTTTAGCGGTGTGCAAATTTTGGTAAGGTTTGGATGAAGTGAAAAGTTTGAAAAAAATTTGTTTTCAAATAACGTGAAAATTACATGTACCAAGTCAGAAAACATGAAAATAACAGGTCGCCAAAATAAGCTGATATTTTTAGTATACGACTAAATTGACGTCGTTTAGCGGTGTGCAAATTTTGGTAAAGTTTGGATGAAGTGAAAATTTTGGAAAAAAAAATTGTTTGCAAATAACGTGGAAATTACATGCACCAAGTCAAAAACATGAAAATAACAGGTCGCCAAAATGAGCTGATATTTTAAGTATGCGACTAAATTGACGTCGTTTAGCGGTGTGCAAATTTTGGAAAAGTTTGGATGAAGTGAAATTTTTGAAAAAAAAATTTTTTTGCAAATAACGTGAAAATTACAAGTACCAAGTCAAAAAACATGAAAATAACAGGTCGCGAAAATGAGATGATATTTTTAGTATAAGACTTAATTGACGTCGTTTAGCGGTGTGCAAATTTTGGTTAGGTTTGGATGAATTGAAAATTTTGAAAAAAAATTTGTTTGCAAATAACGTGAAAATTACATGTACCAAGTCAAAAAACATGAAAATAACAGGTCACCAAAATGAGCTGATATTTTTAGTATACGACTAATTTGACGTCGTTTAGCGGTGTGCAAATTTTGATAAGGTTTGGATGAAGTGAAAAGTTTAAAAAAAATTTGTTTTCAAATAACGTGAAAATTACATGTACCAAGTCAGAAAACATGAAAATAACAGGTCGCCAAAATAAGCTGATATTTTTAGTATACGACTAAATTGACGTCGTTTAGCGGTGTGCAAATTTTGGTACAGTTTGGATAAAGTCAAAATTTAAAAAAAAAATTTGTTTGCAAATAACGTGAAAATTACATGTACCAAGTCAAAAAACATGAAAATAACAGGTCGCCAAAATGAGCTGATATTTTTAGTATACGACTTAATTGGCGTAGTTAAGCGGTGTGCAAATTTTGGTACAGTTTGGATAAAGTCAAAATTTAAAAAAAAAATTTGTTTGCAAATAACGTGAAAATTACATGTACCAAGTCAAAAAACATGAAAATAACAGGTCGCGAAAATGAGATGATATTTTTAGTATAAGACTTAATTGACGTCGTTTAGCGGTGTGCAAATTTTGGTTAGGTTTGGATGAATTGAAAATTTTGGAAAAAAAAATTGTTTGCAAATAACGTGGAAATTACATGCACCAAGTCAAAAACATGAAAATAACAGGTCGCCAAAATGAGCTGATATTTTAAGTATGCGACTAAATTGACGTCGTTTAGCGGTGTGCAAATTTTGGAAAAGTTTGGATGAAGTGAAATTTTTGAAAAAAAAATTTTTTTGCAAATAACGTGAAAATTACAAGTACCAAGTCAAAAAACATGAAAATAACAGGTCGCGAAAATGAGATGATGTTTTTAGTATAAGACTTAATTGACGTCGTTTAGCGGTGTGCAAATTTTGGTTAGGTTTGGATGAATTGAAAATTTTGAAAAAAAAATTGTTTGGAAATAACGTGAAAATTACATGTACCAAGTCAAAAAACATGAAAATAACAGGTCGCCAAAATGAGCTGATATTTTTAGTATACGACTCAATTGGCGTAGTTAAGCGGTGTGCAAATTTTGGTACAGTTTGGATAAAGTCAAAATTTAAAAAAAAAATTTGTTTGCAAATAACGTGAAAATTACATGTACCAAGTCAAAAAACATGAAAATAACAGGTCGCCAAAATGAGCTGATATTTTTAGTATACGACTAAATTGACGTCGTTTAGCGGTGTGCAAATTATGGTTAAGTTTGGATGAAGTGAAAATTTTGAAAAAAAATTTGTTTGCAAATAACGTGAAAATTACAAGTACCAAGTCAAAAAACATGAAAATAACAGGTCGCGAAAATGAGATGATATTTTTAGTATAAGACTTAATTGCCGTCGTTTAGCGGTGTGCAAATTTTGGTACAGTTTGGATAAAGTGAAAATTTTGAAGAAAAATTTGTTTGCAAATAACGTGAAAATTACATATACCAAGTCAAAAAACATGAAAATAACAAATCGCCAAAATAAGCTGATATTTTAAGTATAAGACTAAATTGGCGTAGCTAAGCGGTGTGCAAATTTTGGTAAAGTTTGGATGAAGTGAAAATTTTGGAAAAAAAAATTGTTTGCAAATAACGTGGAAATTACATGCACCAAGTCAAAAACATGAAAATAGCAGGTCGCCAAAATGAGCTGATATTTTAAGTATGCGACTAAATTGACGTCGTTTAGCGGTGTGCAAATTTTGGAAAAGTTTGGATGAAGTGAAATTTTTGAAAAAAAAATTTTTTTGCAAATAACGTGAAAATTACAAGTACCAAGTCAAAAAACATGAAAATAACAGGTCGCGAAAATGAGATGATATTTTTAGTATAAGACTTAATTGACGTCGTTTAGCGGTGTGCAAATTTTGGTTAGGTTTGGATGAATTGAAAATTTTGAAAAAAAAATTTGTTTGCAAATAACGTGAAAATTACATGTACCAAGTCAAAAAACATGAAAATAACAGGTCACCAAAATGAGCTGATATTTTTAGTATACGACTAATTTGACGTCGTTTAGCGGTGTGCAAATTTTGATAAGGTTTGGATGAAGTGAAAAGTTTAAAAAAAATTTGTTTTCAAATAACGTGAAAATTACATGTACCAAGTCAGAAAACATGAAAATAACAGGTCGCCAAAATAAGCTGATATTTTTAGTATACGACTAAATTGACGTCGTTTAGCGGTGTGCAAATTTTGGTACAGTTTGGATAAAGTCAAAATTTAAAAAAAAAATTTTTTTGCAAATAACGTGAAAATTACAAGTACCAAGTCAAAAAACATGAAAATAACAGGTCGCGAAAATGAGATGATATTTTTAGTATAAGACTTAATTGACGTCGTTTAGCGGTGTGCAAATTTTGGTTAGGTTTGGATGAATTGAAAATTTTGAAAAAAAATTTGTTTGCAAATAACGTGAAAATTACATGTACCAAGTCAGAAAACATGAAAATAACAGGTCGCCAAAATAAGCTGATATTTTTAGTATACGACTAAATTGACGTCGTTTAGCGGTGTGCAAATTTTGGTAAAGTTTGGATGAAGTGAAAATTTTGGAAAAAAAAATTGTTTGCAAATAACGTGGAAATTACATGCACCAAGTCAAAAACATGAAAATAACAGGTCGCCAAAATGAGCTGATATTTTAAGTATGCGACTAAATTGACGTCGTTTAGCGGTGTGCAAATTTTGGAAAAGTTTGGATGAAGTGAAATTTTTGAAAAAAAAATTTTTTTGCAAATAACGTGAAAATTACAAGTACCAAGTCAAAAAACATGAAAATAACAGGTCGCGAAAATGAGATGATATTTTTAGTATAAGACTTAATTGACGTCGTTTAGCGGTGTGCAAATTTTGGTTAGGTTTGGATGAATTGAAAATTTTGAAAAAAAATTTGTTTGCAAATAACGTGAAAATTACATGTACCAAGTCAAAAAACATGAAAATAACAGGTCACCAAAATGAGCTGATATTTTTAGTATACGACTAATTTGACGTCGTTTAGCGGTGTGCAAATTTTGATAAGGTTTGGATGAAGTGAAAAGTTTAAAAAAAATTTGTTTTCAAATAACGTGAAAATTACATGTACCAAGTCAGAAAACATGAAAATAACAGGTCGCCAAAATAAGCTGATATTTTTAGTATACGACTAAATTGACGTCGTTTAGCGGTGTGCAAATTTTGGTACAGTTTGGATAAAGTCAAAATTTAAAAAAAAAATTTGTTTGCAAATAACGTGAAAATTACATGTACCAAGTCAAAAAACATAAAAATAACAGGTCGCCAAAATGAGCTGATATTTTTAGTATACGACTTAATTGGCGTAGTTAAGCGGTGTGCAAATTTTGGTACAGTTTGGATAAAGTCAAAATTTAAAAAAAAAATTTGTTTGCAAATAACGTGAAAATTACATGTACCAAGTCAAAAAACATGAAAATAACAGGTCGCGAAAATGAGATGATATTTTTAGTATAATACTTAATTGACGTCGTTTAGCGGTGTGCAAATTTTGGTTAGGTTTGGATGAATTGAAAATTTTGGAAAAAAAAATTGTTTGCAAATAACGTGGAAATTACATGCACCAAGTCAAAAACATGAAAATAACAGGTCGCCAAAATGAGCTGATATTTTAAGTATGCGACTAAATTGACGTCGTTTAGCGGTGTGCAAATTTTGGAAAAGTTTGGATGAAGTGAAATTTTTGAAAAAAAATTTTTTTTGCAAATAACGTGAAAATTACAAGTACCAAGTCAAAAAACATGAAAATAACAGGTCGCGAAAGTGAGATGATATTTTTAGTATAAGACTTAATTGACGTCGTTTAGCGGTGTGCAAATTTTGGTTAGGTTTGGATGAATTGAAAATTTTGAAAAAAAAATTGTTTGGAAATAACGTGAAAATTACATGTACCAAGTCAAAAAACATGAAAATAACAGGTCGCCAAAATGAGCTGATATTTTTAGTATACGACTCAATTGGCGTAGTTAAGCGGTGTGCAAATTTTGGTACAGTTTGGATAAAGTCAAAATTTAAAAAAAAAATTTGTTTGCAAATAACGTGAAAATTACATGTACCAAGTCAAAAAACATGAAAATAACAGGTCGCCAAAATGAGCTGATATTTTTAGTATACGACTAAATTGACGTCGTTTAGCGGTGTGCAAATTATGGTTAAGTTTGGATGAAGTGAAAATTTTGAAAAAAAATTTGTTTGCAAATAACGTGAAAATTACAAGTACCAAGTCAAAAAACATGAAAATAACAGGTCGCGAAAATGAGATGATATTTTTAGTATAAGACTTAATTGCCGTCGTTTAGCGGTGTGCAAATTTTGGTACAGTTTGGATAAAGTGAAAATTTTGAAAAAAAATTTGTTTGCAAATAACGTGAAAATTACATATACCAAGTCAAAAAACATGAAAATAACAAATCGCCAAAATAAGCTGATATTTTAAGTATAAGACTAAATTGGCGTAGCTAAGCGGTGTGCAAATTTTGGTAAAGTTTGGATGAAGTGAAAATTTTGGAAAAAAAAATTGTTTGCAAATAACGTGGAAATTACATGCACCAAGTCAAAAACATGAAAATAACAGGTCGCCAAAATGAGCTGATATTTTAAGTATGCGACTAAATTGACGTCGTTTAGCGGTGTGCAAATTTTGGAAAAGTTTGGATGAAGTGAAATTTTTGAAAAAAAAATTTTTTTGCAAATAACGTGAAAATTACAAGTACCAAGTCAAAAAACATGAAAATAACAGGTCGCGAAAATGAGATGATATTTTTAGTATAAGACTTAATTGACGTCGTTTAGCGGTGTGCAAATTTTGGTTAGGTTTGGATGAATTGAAAATTTTGAAAAAAAATTTGTTTGCAAATAACGTGAAAATTACATGTACCAAGTCAAAAAACATGAAAATAACAGGTCACCAAAATGAGCTGATATTTTTAGTATACGACTAATTTGACGTCGTTTAGCGGTGTGCAAATTTTGATAAGGTTTGGATGAAGTGAAAAGTTTAAAAAAAATTTGTTTTCAAATAACGTGAAAATTACATGTACCAAGTCAGAAAACATGAAAATAACAGGTCGCCAAAATAAGCTGATATTTGTAGTATACGACTAAATTGACGTCGTTTAGCGGTGTGCAAATTTTGGTACAGTTTGGATAAAGTCAAAATTAAAAAAAAAAATTTGTTTGCAAATAACGTGAAAATTACATGTACCAAGTCAAAAAACATGAAAATAACAGGTCGCCAAAATGAGCTGATATTTTTAGTATACGACTTAATTGGCGTAGTTAAGCGGTGTGCAAATTTTGGTACAGTTTGGATAAAGTGAAAAATTTTGAAAAAAAATTTGTTTGCAAATAACGTGAAAATTACATGTACCAAGTCAAAAAACATGAAAATAACAGGTAGCCAAAATGAGCTGATATTTTTAGTATGCGACTCAATTGGCGTAGTTAAGCGGTGTGCAAATTTTGGTAAAGTTTGGATGAAGTGAAAATTTTGAAAAATTTTTTTTTGCAAATAACGTGAAAATTACATGTACCAAGTCAAAAAATATGAAAATAACAGGTCGCCAAAATGAGCTGATATTTTTAGTATACCACTAAATTGACTTCGTTTAGCGGTGTGCAAATTTTCGGAAAGTTTGGATGAAGTGAAAATTTTGAAAAAAAAAATTTGTTTGCAAATAACGGGAAAATTACAAGTACCAAGTCAAAAAACATGAAAATAACAGGTCGCGAAAATGAGATGATATTTTTAGTATAAGACTTAATTGACGTCGTTTAGCGGTGTGCAAATTTTGGTTAGGTTTGGATGAATTGAAAATTTTGAAAAAAAATTTGTTTGCAAATAACGTGAAAATTACATAAAAACATAAAAATAACAGGTCACCAAAATGAGCTGATATTTTTAGTATACGACTAATTTGACGTCGTTTAGCGGTGTGCAAATTTTTGTAAGGTTTGGATGAAGTGAAAAGTTTGAAAAAAATTTGTTTGCAAATAACGTGAAAATTACATGTACCAAGTCAGAAAACATGAAAATAACAGGTCGCCAAAATAAGCTGATATTTTTAGTATACGACTAAATTGACGTCGGTTAGCGGTGTGCAAATTTTGGTACAGTTTGGATAAAGTCAAAATTTAAAAAAAAATTTGTTTGCAAATAACGTGAAAATTACATGTACCAAGTCAAAAAACATGAAAATAACAGGTCGCCAAAATGAGCTGATATTTTTAGTATACGACTAAATTGACGTCGTTTAGCGGTGTGCAAATTATGGTAAAGTTTGGATGAAGTGAAAATTTTGAAAAAAAATTTTTTTTCAAATAACGTGAAAATTACAAGTACCAAGTCAAAAAACATGAAAATAACAGGTCGCCAAAATGAGCTGATATTTTTAGTATACCACTAAATTGACGTCGTTTAGCAGTGTGCAAATTTGGTAAAGTTTGGATGAAGTAAAAATTTTGAAAAAAAAATTTGTTTGCAAATAACGTGAAAATTACAAGTACCAAGTCAAAAAACATGAAAATAACAGGTCGCAAAAATGAGCTGATATTTTTAGTATAAGACTTAATTGACGTCGTTTAGCGGTGTGCAAATTTTGGTTAGGTTTGGATGAAGTGAAATTTTTGAAAAAAAATTTTTTTTGCAAATAACGTGAAAATTACAAAATACCAAGTCAAAAAACATGAAAATAACAGGCCGCCAAAATGAGCTGAAATTTTGGTAAACGACTAAATTGACGTCGTTTAGCGGTGTGCAAATTTTGGTAAAGTTTGGATGAAGTGAAAATTTTTAAAAAAAATTTGTTTGCAAATAACGTGAAAATTACATGTACCAAGTCAAAAACATGAAAATAACAGGTCGCCAAAATGAGCTGATATTTTAAGTATACGACTTAGTTGGCGTAGTTAAGCGGTGTGTAAATTTTGGTAAAGTTTGGATGAAGTATAAATTTTGAGAAAAAAATTTGTTTGCAAATAACGTGAAAATTACAAAATACCAAGTCAAAAAACATGAAAATAACAGGTCGCCAAAATGAGCTGATATTTTTAGTATATGACTTAATTGACGTCGTTTAGCGGTGTGCAAATTTTGGTAAAGTTTGGATGAAGTGAAATTTTTGAGAAAAAAATTTTTTTGCAAATAACGTGAAAATTACAAAATACCAAGTCAAAAAACATGAAAATAACAGGTCGCCAAAATGAGCTGATATTTTTAGTATACGACTTAGTTGGCGTAGTTTAGCGGTGTGCAAATTTTGGTAATGTTTGGATGAAGTGAAAATTAAAAAAAAAATTTGTTTGCAAATAACGTAAAAATTACATGTACCAAGTAAAAAAACATGCAAATAACAGGTCGCCAAAATGAGCTGATATTTTTAGTATACGACTAAATTGACGTCGTTTAGCGGTGTGCAAATTTTGGTAAAGTTTGGATGAAGTGAAAATTTAAAAAAAAAATTTGTTTGCAAATAACGTGAAAATTACAAGAACCAAGTCAAAAAACATGAAAATAACAGGTCGCCAAAATGAGCTGATATATTTAGTATAAGACTTAATTGCCGTCGGTTAGCGGTGTGCAAATTTTGGTAAAGTTTGGATGAAGTGAAAATTTTGAAAAAAAAATTTGTTTGCAAATAACGTGAAAATTACATGTACCAAGTCAAAAAACATTAAAATAACAGGTCGCCAAAATGAGCTGAAATTTTGGTATACGACTAAAGTCGTAAAAAAATTTGTTTGCAAATAACGTGAAAATTACATGTACCAAGTCCGAAAACATGAAAATAACAGGTCACCAAAATGAGCTGATATTTTTAGTATATGACTAAATTGATGTCGTTTAGTGGTGTGCAAATTTTGGTAAAGTTTGGATGAAGTGAAAATTTTAAAAAAAAATTTGTTTGCAAATAACGTGAAAATTACAAGTACCAAGTCAAAGACATGAAAATAACAGGTCGCCAAAATGAGCTGATATTTTTAGTATACGACTAAATTGACGTCGTTTAGCGGTGTGCAAATTTTGGTAAAGTTTGGATGAAGTGAAAATTTAAAAAAAAATTTGTTTGCAAATAACGTGAAAATTACATGTACCAAGTCAGAAGACATGGATATAACAGGTCGCCAAAATAAGCTGATATTTTTAGTATACGACTAAATTGACGTCGTTTAGCGGTGTGCAAATTTTGGTAAAGTTTGGATGAAGTGAAAATTTTGAAAAAAAAATTTGTTTGCAAATAACGTGAAAATTACATGTACCAAGTCCGAAAACATGAAAATAACAGGTCGCCAAAATGAGCTGATATTTTTAGCATATGACTAAATTGACGTCGTTTAGCGGTGTGCAAATTTTGGTAAAGTTTGGATGAAGTGAAAATATTGAAGAAAAAAAAATTTGTTTGCAAATAACGTGAAAATTACAAGTACCAAGTCAAAAAACATGAAAATAACAGGTCGCCAAAATGAGCTGATATTTTTAGTATACGACTAAATTGACGTCGTTTAGCGGTGTGCAAATTTTGGTAAAGTTTGGATGAAGTGAAAATTTTGAAAAAAAAAATTTGTTTGCAAATAACGTGAAAATTACATGTACCAGTCAGAGAACATGAAAATAACAGGTCGCCAAAATAAGCTGATATTTTTAGTATACGACTAAATTGACATCGTTTAGCGGTGTGGAAATTTTGGTACAGTTTGGATAAAGTGAAAATTTAAAAAAAAATTTTTTTGCAAATAACGTGAAAATTACATGTACCAAGTCAAAAAACATGAAAATAACAGGTCGCCAAAATGAGCTGATATTTTTAGTATACGACTAAATTGACGTCGTTTAGCGGTGTGCAAATTTTGGTAAAGTTTGGATGAAGTAAAAATTTTGAAAAAAAAAATTTGTTTGCAAATAACGTGAAAATTACATGTACCAAGTCAGAGAACATGAAAATAACAGGTCGCCAAAATAAGCTGATATTTTTAGTATACGACTAAATTGACGTCGTTTAGCGGTGTGCAAATTTTGGAAAATTTTGGATGAAGTGAAAATTTTGAAAAAAAAATTTGTTTGCAAATAACGTGAAAATTACATGTACCAAGTCCGAAAACATGAAAATAACAGGTCGCCAAAATGAGCTGATATTTTTAGTATACGACTAAATTGACGTCGTTTAGCAGTGTGCAGATTTTGGTAAAGTTTGGATGAAGTGAAAATTTTTAAAAAAAATTTGTTTGCAAATAACGTGAAAATTACATGTACCAATTTAAAAACATGAAAATAACAGGTCGCCAAAATGAGCTGATATTTTAAGTATACGACTTAGTTGGCGTAGTTAAGCGGTGTGTAAATTTTGGTAAAGTTTGGATGAAGTATAAATTTTGAGAAAAAAATTTGTTTGCAAATAACGTGAAAATTACAAAATACCAAGTCAAAAAACATGAAAATAACAGGTCGCCAAAATGAGCTGATATTTTTAGTATATGACTTAATTGACGTCGTTTAGCGGTGTGCAAATTTTGGTAAAGTTTGGATGAAGTGAAATTTTTGAGAAAAAAATTTTTTTGCAAATAACGTGAAAATTACAAAATACCAAGTCAAAAAACATGAAAATAACAGGTCGCCAAAATGAGCTGATATTTTTGTATACGACTTAGTTGGCGTAGTTTAGCGGTGTGCAAATTTTGGTAATGTTTGGATGAAGTGAAAATTAAAAAAAAAATTTGTTTGCAAATAACGTAAAAATTACATGTACCAAGTAAAAAAACATGCAAATAACAGGTCGCCAAAATGAGCTGATATTTTTAGTATACGACTAAATTGACGTCGTTTAGCGGTGTGCAAATTTTGGTAAAGTTTGGATGAAGTGAAAATTTAAAAAAAAAATTTGTTTGCAAATAACGTGAAAATTACAAGAACCAAGTCAAAAAACATGAAAATAACAGGTCGCCAAAATGAGCTGATATATTTAGTATAAGACTTAATTGCCGTCGGTTAGCGGTGTGCAAATTTTGGTAAAGTTTGGATGAAGTGAAAATTTTGAAAAAAAAATTTGTTTGCAAATAACGTGAAAATTACATGTACCAAGTCAAAAAACATGAAAATAACAGGTCGCCAAAATGAGCTGAAATTTTGGTATACGACTAAAGTCGTAAAAAAATTTGTTTGCAAATAACGTGAAAATTACATGTACCAAGTCCGAAAACATGAAAATAACAGGTCACCAAAATGAGCTGATATTTTTAGTATATGACTAAATTGATGTCGTTTAGTGGTGTGCAAATTTTGGTAAAGTTTGGATGAAGTGAAAATTTTAAAAAAAAATTTGTTTGCAAATAACGTGAAAATTACAAGTACCAAGTCAAAGACATGAAAATAACAGGTCGCCAAAATGAGCTGATATTTTTAGTATACGACTAAATTGACGTCGTTTAGCGGTGTGCAAATTTTGGTAAAGTTTGGATGAAGTGAAAATTTAAAAAAAAATTTGTTTGCAAATAACGTGAAAATTACATGTACCAAGTCAGAAGACATGGATATAACAGGTCGCCAAAATAAGCTGATATTTTTAGTATACGACTAAATTGACGTCGTTTAGCGGTGTGCAAATTTTGGTAAAGTTTGGATGAAGTGAAAATTTTGAAAAAAAAATTTGTTTGCAAATAACGTGAAAATTACATGTACCAAGTCCGAAAACATGAAAATAACAGGTCGCCAAAATGAGCTGATATTTTTAGCATATGACTAAATTGACGTCGTTTAGCGGTGTGCAAATTTTGGTAAAGTTTGGATGAAGTGAAAATATTGAAGAAAAAAAAATTTGTTTGCAAATAACGTGAAAATTACAAGTACCAAGTCAAAAAACATGAAAATAACAGGTCGCCAAAATGAGCTGATATTTTTAGTATACGACTAAATTGACGTCGTTTAGCGGTGTGCAAATTTTGGTAAAGTTTGGATGAAGTGAAAATTTAAAAAAAAAAAATTTGTTTGCAAATAACGTGAAACTTACATGTACCAGTCAGAGAACATGAAAATAACAGGTCGCCAAAATAAGCTGATATTTTTAGTATACGACTAAATTGACATCGTTTAGCGGTGTGGAAATTTTGGTACAGTTTGGATAAAGTGAAAATTTAAAAAAAAAATTTTTTGCAAATAACGTGAAAATTACATGTACCAAGTCAAAAAACATGAAAATAACAGGTCGCCAAAATGAGCTGATATTTTTAGTATACGACTAAATTGACGTCGTTTAGCGGTGTGCAAATTTTGGTAAAGTTTGGATGAAGTGAAAATTTTGAAAAAAAAAATTTGTTTGCAAATAACGTGAAAATTACATGTACCAAGTCAGAGAACATGAAAATAACAGGTCGCCAAAATAAGCTGATATTTTTAGTATACGACTAAATTGACGTCGTTTAGCGGTGTGCAAATTTTGGAAAATTGTGGATGAAGTGAAAATTTTGAAAAAAAAATTTGTTTGCAAATAACGTGAAAATTACATGTACCAAGTCCGAAAACATGAAAATAACAGGTCGCCAAAATGAGCTGATATTTTTAGTATACGACTAAATTGACGTCGTTTAGCAGTGTGCAGATTTTGGTAAAGTTTGGATGAAGTGAAAATTTTGAAAAAAAAAAATTTGTTTGCAAATAGCGTGAAAATTACATGTACCAAGTCAAAAACATGAAAATAACAGGTCGCCAAATTAAGCTGATATTTTAAGTATACGACTTAGTTGGCGTAGTTAAGCGGTGTGTAAATTTTGGTAAAGTTTGGATGAAGTATAAATTTTGAGAAAAAAATTTGTTTGCAAATAACGTGAAAATTACAAAATACCAAGTCAAAAAACATGAAAATAACAGGTCGCCAAAATGAGCTGATATTTTTAGTATATGACTTAATTGACGTCGTTTAGCGGTGTGCAAATTTTGGTAAAGTTTGGATGAAGTGAAATTTTTGAGAAAAAATTTTTTTTGCAAATAACGTGAAAATTACAAAATACCAAGTCAAAAAACATGAAAATAACAGGTCGCCAAAATGAGCTGATATTTTTAGTATACGACTTAGTTGGCGTAGTTTAGCGGTGTGCAAATTTTGGTAATGTTTGGATGAAGTGAAAATTAAAAAAAAAATTTGTTTGCAAATAACGTAAAAATTACATGTACCAAGTAAAAAAACATGCAAATAACAGGTCGCCAAAATGAGCTGATATTTTTAGTATACGACTAAATTGACGTCGTTTAGCGGTGTGCAAATTTTGGTAAAGTTTGGATGAAGTGAAAATTTAAAAAAAAAATTTGTTTGCAAATAACGTGAAAATTACAAGAACCAAGTCAAAAAACATGAAAATAACAGGTCGCCAAAATGAGCTGATATATTTAGTATAAGACTTAATTTCCGTCGGTTAGCGGTGTGCAAATTTTGGTAAAGTTTGGATGAAGTGAAAATTTTGAAAAAAAAAATTTGTTTGCAAATAACGTGAAAATTACATGTACCAAGTCAAAAAACATGAAAATAACAGGTCGCCAAAATGAGCTGAAATTTTGGTATACGACTAAAGTCGTAAAAAAATTTGTTTGCAAATAACGTGAAAATTACATGTACCAAGTCCGAAAACATGAAAATAACAGGTCACCAAAATGAGCTGATATTTTTAGTATATGACTAAATTGATGTCGTTTAGTGGTGTGCAAATTTTGGTAAAGTTTGGATGAAGTGAAAATTTTAAAAAAAAATTTGTTTGCAAATAACGTGAAAATTACAAGTACCAAGTCAAAGACATGAAAATAACAGGTCGCCAAAATGAGCTGATATTTTTAGTATACGACTAAATTGACGTCGTTTAGCGGTGTGCAAATTTTGGTAAAGTTTGGATGAAGTGAAAATTTAAAAAAAAATTTGTTTGCAAATAACGTGAAAATTACATGTACCAAGTCAGAAGACATGGATATAACAGGTCGCCAAAATAAGCTGATATTTTTAGTATACGACTAAATTGACGTCGTTTAGCGGTGTGCAAATTTTGGTAAAGTTTGGATGAAGTGAAAATTTTGAAAAAAAAATTTGTTTGCAAATAACGTGAAAATTACATGTACCAAGTCCGAAAACATGAAAATAACAGGTCGCCAAAATGAGCTGATATTTTTAGCATATGACTAAATTGACGTCGTTTAGCGGTGTGCAAATTTTGGTAAAGTTTGGATGAAGTGAAAATATTGAAGAAAAAAAAATTTGTTTGCAAATAACGTGAAAATTACAAGTACCAAGTCAAAAAACATGAAAATAACAGGTCGCCAAAATGAGCTGATATTTTTAGTATACGACTAAATTGACGTCGTTTAGCGGTGTGCAAATTTTGGTAAAGTTTGGATGAAGTGAAAATTTTGAAAAAAAAAATTTGTTTGCAAATAACGTGAAAATTACATGTACCAGTCAGAGAACATGAAAATAACAGGTCGCCAAAATAAGCTGATATTTTTAGTATACGACTAAATTGACATCGTTTAGCGGTGTGGAAATTTTGGTACAGTTTGGATAAAGTGAAAATTTAAAAAAAAATTTTTTTGCAAATAACGTGAAAATTACATGTACCAAGTCAAAAAACATGAAAATAACAGGTCGCCAAAATGAGCTGATATTTTTAGTATACGACTAAATTGACGTCGTTTAGCGGTGTGCAAATTTTGGTAAAGTTTGGATGAAGTGAAAATTTTGAAAAAAAAAATTTGTTTGCAAATAACGTGAAAATTACATGTACCAAGTCAGAGAACATGAAAATAACAGGTCGCCAAAATAAGCTGATATTTTTAGTATACGACTAAATTGACGTCGTTTAGCGGTGTGCAAATTTTGGAAAATTTTGGATGAAGTGAAAATTTTGAAAAAAAAATTTGTTTGCAAATAACGTGAAAATTACATGTACCAAGTCCGAAAACATGAAAATAACAGGTCGCCAAAATGAGCTGATATTTTTAGTATACGACTAAATTGACGTCGTTTAGCAGTGTGCAGATTTTGGTAAAGTTTGGATGAAGTAAAAATTTTGAAAAAAAAAATTTGTTTGCAAATAGCGTGAAAATTACATGTACCAAGTCAGAGAACATGAAAATAACAGGTCGCCAAAATAAGCTGATATTTTTAGTATACGACTAAATTGACATCGTTTAGCGGTGTGGAAATTTTGGTACAGTTTGGATAAAGTGAAAATTTAAAAAAAAATTTTTTTGCAAATAACGTGAAAATTACACGTACCAAGTCAAAAAACATGAAAATAACAGGTCGCCAAAATGAGCTGATATTTTTAGTATACGACTAAACTGACGTCGTTTAGCTGTGTGCAAATTTTGGTAAAGTTTGGATGAAGTGAAAATTTTGAAAAAAAAAATTTGTTTGCAAATAACGTGAAAATTACATGTACGAAGTCAAAAAACATGAAAATAACAGGTCGCCAAAATGAGCTGATATTTTTAGTATACGACTAAACTGACGCCGTTTAGCGGTGTGCAAATTTTGGTAAAGTTTGGATGAAGTGAAAATTTTGAAAAAAAAATTTGTTTGCAAATATTGTGAAAATTATAAGTACCAAGTCAAAAAACATGAAAATAACAGGTCGCAAAAATGAGCTGATATTTTTAGTATACGACTAAATTGACGTCGTTTAGCGGTGTGCAAATTTTGGTAAAGTTTGGATGAAGTGAAAATTTTGAAAAAAAATTTGTTTGCAAATAACGTGAAAATTACACGTACCAAGTCAGAGAACATGAAAATAACAGGTCGCCAAAATAAGCTGATATTTTTAGTATACGACTAAATTGACGTCGTTTAGCGGTGTGGAAATTTTGGTACAGTTTGGATAAAGTGAAAACTTAAAAAAAAAAATATTTTTTGCAAATAACGTGAAAATTACATGTACCAAGTCAAAAAATATGAAAATAACAGGTCGCCAAAATGAGCTGATATTTTTAGTATACGACTAAATTGGCGTAGTTAAGCGGTGTGCAAATTTTGGTAAAGTTTGGATGAAGTGAAAATTTTGAAAAAAAATTTGTTTGCAAATAACGTGAAAATTACATGTACGAAGTCAAAAAACATGAAAATAACAGGTCGCCAAAATGAGTTGATATTTTTAGTATACGACTAAACTGACTTCGTTTAGCGGTGTGCAAATTTTGGTAAAGTTTGGATGAAGTGAAAATTTTGAAAAAAAAATTTGTTTGCAAATATTGTGAAAATTACAAGTACCAAGTCAAAAAACATAAAAATAATAGGTCGCCAAAATGAGCTGATATTTTTAGTATACGACTAAATTGACGTCGCTTAGCGGTGTGCAAATTTTGGTAAAGTTTGGATGAAGTGAAAATTTGGAAAAAAATTTGTTTGCAAATAATGTGAAAATTACATGTACCAGTCAGAGAACATGAAAATAACAGGTCGCCAAAATAAGCTGATATTTTTAGTATACGACTAAATTGACATCGTTTAGCGGTGTGGAAATTTTGGTACAGTTTGGATAAAGTGAAAATTTAAAAAAAAATTTTTTTGCAAATAACGTGAAAATTACATGTACCAAGTCAAAAAACATGAAAATAACAGGTCGCCAAAATGAGCTGATATTTTTAGTATACGACTAAATTGACGTCGTTTAGCGGTGTGCAAATTTTGGTAAAGTTTGGATGAAGTGAAAATTTTGAAAAAAAAAATTTGTTTGCAAATAACGTGAAAATTACATGTACCAAGTCAGAGAACATGAAAATAACAGGTCGCCAAAATAAGCTGATATTTTTAGTATACGACTAAATTGACGTCGTTTAGCGGTGTGCAAATTTTGGAAAATTTTGGATGAAGTGAAAATTTTGAAAAAAAAATTTGTTTGCAAATAACGTGAAAATTACATGTACCAAGTCCGAAAACATGAAAATAACAGGTCGCCAAAATGAGCTGATATTTTTAGTATACGACTAAATTGACGTCGTTTAGCAGTGTGCAGATTTTGGTAAAGTTTGGATGAAGTGAAAATTTTGAAAAAAAAAATTTGTTTGCAAATAGCGTGAAAATTACATGTACCAAGTCAGAGAACATGAAAATAACAGGTCGCCAAAATAAGCTGATATTTTTAGTATACGACTAAATTGACATCGTTTAGCGGTGTGGAAATTTTGGTACAGTTTGGATAAAGTGAAAATTTAAAAAAAAAATTTTTTGCAAA
Organism: Tachina grossa; assembly: GCA_949987645.1. Lineage (NCBI taxonomy): Eukaryota > Metazoa > Arthropoda > Insecta > Diptera > Tachinidae > Tachina > Tachina grossa. Next base: position 15,544,588 of record OX465279.1, on the reverse strand, counting down.
TAACGTGAAAATTACATGTACCAAGTCAAAAAACATGAAAATAACAGGTCGCCAAAATGAGCTGATATTTTTAGTATACGACTAAACTGACGTCGTTTAGCTGTGTGCAAATTTTGGTAAAGTTTGGATGAAGTGAAAATTTTGAAAAAAAAAATTTGTTTGCAAATAACGTGAAAATTACATGTACGAAGTCAAAAAACATGAAAATAACAGGTCGCCAAAATGAGCTGATATTTTTAGTATACGACTAAACTGACGTCGTTTAGCGGTGTGCAAATTTTGGTAAAGTTTGGATGAAGTGAAAATTTTGAAAAAAAAATTTGTTTGCAAATATTGTGAAAATTATAAGTACCAAGTCAAAAAACATGAAAATAACAGGTCGCAAAAATGAGCTGATATTTTTAGTATACGACTAAATTGACGTCGTTTAGCGGTGTGCAAATTTTGGTAAAGTTTGGATGAAGTGAAAATTTTGAAAAAAAATTTGTTTGCAAATAACGTGAAAATTACACGTACCAAGTCAGAGAACATGAAAATAACAGGTCGCCAAAATAAGCTGATATTTTTAGTATACGACTAAATTGACGTCGTTTAGCGGTGTGGAAATTTTGGTACAGTTTGGATAAAGTGAAAACTTAAAAAAAAAATATTTTTTGCAAATAACGTGAAAATTACATGTACCAAGTCAAAAAATATGAAAATAACAGGTCGCCAAAATGAGCTGATATTTTTAGTATACGACTAAATTGGCGTAGTTAAGCGGTGTGCAAATTTTGGTAAAGTTTGGATGAAGTGAAAATTTTGAAAAAAAATTTGTTTGCAAATAACGTGAAAATTACATGTACGAAGTCAAAAAACATGAAAATAACAGGTCGCCAAAATGAGTTGATATTTTTAGTATACGACTAAACTGACTTCGTTTAGCGGTGTGCAAATTTTGGTAAAGTTTGGATGAAGTGAAAATTTTGAAAAAAAAATTTGTTTGCAAATATTGTGAAAATTACAAGTACCAAGTCAAAAAACATAAAAATAATAGGTCGCCAAAATGAGCTGATATTTTTAGTATACGACTAAATTGACGTCGCTTAGCGGTGTGCAAATTTTGGTAAAGTTTGGATGAAGTGAAAATTTGGAAAAAAATTTGTTTGCAAATATGTAATGTGAAAATTACATGTACCAAGTCAAATAACATGAAAATAACAGATCGCCAAAATGAGCTGATATTTTTAGTATACGACTAAATTGACGTCGTTTAGCGGTGTGCAAATTTTGGTAAAGTTTGGATGAAGTGAAAATTTAAAAAAAAATTTGTTTGCAAATAACGTGAAAATTACATGTACAAGTCAAAAAACATGAAAATAACAGGTCGCCAAAAGGAGCTGATATTTTTAGTATACGACTTAATTGACGTCGTTTAGCGGTGTGCAAATTTTGGTAGAGTTTGGATGAAGTAAAAATTTTGAAAAAAAAATTTGTTTGCAAATAACGTGAAAATTACATGTACCAAGTCAGAAAACATGAAAATAACATGTCGCCAAAATAAGCTGATATTTTTAGTATACGACTAAATTGACGTCGTTTAGCTGTTTGGAAATTTTGGTAAGGTTTGGATAAAGTGAAAATTTTGAAAAAAAAATTTGTTTGCAAATAACGTGAAAATTACATGTACGAAGTCAAAAAACATGAAAATAACAGGTCGCCAAAATGAGCTGATATTTTTAGTATACGACTAAACTGACGTCGTTTAGCGGTGTGCAAATTTTGGTAAAGTTTGGATGAAGTGAAAATTTTGAAAAAAAAATTTGTTTGCAAATATTGTGAAAATTACAAGTACCAAGTCAAAAAACATGAAAATAATAGGTCGCCAAAATGAGCTGATATTTTTAGTATACGATTAAATTGATGTCGTTTAGTGGTGTGCAAATTTTGGTAAAGTTTGGATGAAGTGAAAATTTAAAAAAAATTTGTTTGCAAATAACGTGAAAATTACATGTACCAAGTCAGAAAACATGAAAATAACATGTCGCCGAAATAAGCTGATATTTTTAGTATACGACTAAATTGACGTCGTGTAGCGGTGTGGAAATTTTGGTAAGGTTTGGATAAAGTGAAAATTTTGAAAAAAAATTTGTTTGCAAATAACGTGAAAATTACATGTACCAAGTCCGAAAACATGAAAATAACAGGTCGCCAAAATGAGCTGATATTTTTAGTATATGTCTAAATGGACGTCGTTTAGCGGTGTGCAAATTTTGGTAAGGTTTGGATAAAGTGAAAATTTAAAAAAAAAATTTGTTTGCAAATAACTTGAAAATTACATGTACCAAGTCCGAAAACATGAAAATAACAGGTAATCAAAATGAGCTGATATTTTTAGTATATGACTAAATTGACGTCGTTTAGCGGTGTGCAAATTTTGGTAAAGGTTGGGTGAAGTGAAAATTTTGAAAAAAAAAGTTTGCAAATAGCGTGAAAATTACAAGTACCAAGTTAAAAAACATGAAAATAACAGGTCGCCAAAATGAGCTGATATTTTTAGTATATGACTTAACTGACGTCGTTTAGCGGTGTGCAAATTTTGGTAAAGTTTGGATGAAGTGAAAATTTTGAAAAAAAAATTTGTTTGCAAATATTGTGAAAATTACAAGTACCAAGTCAAAAAACATGAAAATAACAGGTCGCCAAAATGAGCTGATATTTTTAGTATACGACTAAATTGACGTCGTTTAGCGGTGTGCAAATTTTGGTAAAGTTTGGATGAAGTGAAAATTTTGAAAAAAAATTTGTTTGCAAATAACGTGAAAATTACATTTACCAAGTCAAATAACATGAAAATAACAGATCGCCAAAATGAGCTGATATTTTTAGTATACGACTAACTTGACGTCGTTTAGCGGTGTGCAAATTTTGGTAAAGTTTGGATGAAGTGAAAATTTAAAAAAAAATTGTTTGCAAATAACGTGAAAATTACATGTACAAGTCAAAAAACATGAAAATAACAGGTCACCAAAAGGAGCTGATATTTTTAGTATACGACTAAATTGACGTCGTTTAGCGGTGTGCAAATTTTGGTAAAGTTTGGATGAAGTAAAAATTTTGAAAAAAAAATTTGTTTGCAAATAACCTGAAAATTACATGTACCAAGTCAGAAAACATGAAAATAACATGTCGCCAAAATAAGCTGATATTTTTAGTATACGACTAAATTGACGTCGTTTAGTGGTGTGGAAATTTTGGTAAGGTTTGGATAAAGTGAAAATTTTGAAAAAAAATTTGTTTGCAAATAACGTGAAAATTACATGTACCAAGTCCGAAAACATGAAAATAACAGGTCGCCAAAATGAGCTGACATTTTTAGTATATGACTAAATGGACGTCGTTTAGCGGTGTGCAAATTTTGGTAAAGTTTGGATGAAGTGAAAGTTTAGAAAAAAAATTTGTTTGCAAATAACGTGAAAATTACTTGTACCAAGTCAAAAAACATGAAAATAACAGGTCACCAAAATGAGCTGATATTCTTAGTATACGACTAAATTGACGTCGTTTAGCGGTGTGCAAATTTTGGTAAAGTTTGGATGAAGTGAAAATTTTGAAAAATAAATAAGTTTGCAAATAGCGTGAAAATTACAAGTACCAAGTCAAAAAACATGAAAATAACAGGTCGCCAAAATGAGCTGATATTTTTAGTATACGACTAAACTGACGTCGTTTAGCGCTGTGCAAATTTTGGTAAAGTTTGGATGAAATGAAAATTTTGAAAAAAAAATTTGTTTGCAAATATTGTGAAAATTACAAGTACCAAGTCAAAAACATGAAAATAACAGGTCGCCAAAATGAGCTGATATTTTTAGTATACGACTAAATTGACGTCGTTTAGCGGTGTGCAAATTTTGGTAAAGTTTGGATGAAGTGAAAATTTTGAAAAAAAATTTGTTTGCAAATAACGTGAAAATTACATTTACCAAGTCAAATAACATGAAAATAACAGATCGCCAAAATGAGCTGATATTTTTAGTATACGACTAAATTGACGTCGTTTAGCGGTGTGCAAATTTTGGTAAAGTTTGGATGAAGTGAAAATTTAAAAAAAAAATTGTTTGCAAATAACGTGAAAATTACATGTACAAGTCAAAAAACATGAAAATAACAGGTCGCCAAAAGGAGCTGATATTTTTAGTATACGACTAAATTGACGTCGTTTAGCGGTGTGCAAATTTTGGTAAAGTTTGGATGAAGTAAAAATTTTGAAAAAAAAATTTGTTTGCAAATAACCTGAAAATTACATGTACCAAGTCAGAAAACATGAAAATAACATGTCGCCAAAATAAGCTGACATTTTTAGTATATGACTAAATGGACGTCGTTTAGCGGTGTGCAAATTTTGGTAAGGTTTGGATGAAGTGAAAATTTAGAAAAAAAATTTGTTTGCAAATAACGTGAAAATTACTTGTACCAAGTCAAAAAACATGAAAATAACAGGTCACCAAAATGAGCTGATATTCTTAGTATACGACTAAATTGACGTCGTTTAGCGGTGTGCAAATTTTGGTAAAGTTTGGATGAAGTGAAAATTTTTAAAAAAAATTTGTTTGCAAATAACGTGAAAATTACATGTACCAAGTCAGAAAACATGAAAATAAATAAAAAAAAATAAATAACGTCGTAAAATAAATTAACGTCGTTTAGCGGTGTGGAAATTTTGGTAAGGTTTGGATAAAGTGAAAATTTAAAAAAAAAAATTGTTTGCAAATAACGTGAAAATTACATGTACCAAGTCAGAAAACATGAAAATAACAGGTCGCCAAAATAAGCTGATATTTATGGTATACGACTTAATTGGCGTAGTTTAGCGGTGTGCAAATTTTGGTAAGGTTTGGATGAAGTAAAAATTTTGAAAAAAAAATTTATTTGCAAATAACGTGAAAATTACATGTACCAAGTCCGAAAACATGAAAATAACAGGTCGCCAAAATGAGCTGATATTTTTAGTATATGACTAAATTGGCGTAGTTAAGAGGTGTGCAAATTTTGGTAAAGTTTGGATGAAGTGAAAAAAACATGAAAATAACAGGTGGCCAAAATGAGCTGATATTTTTAGTATACGACTAAACTGACGTCGTTTAGCGGTGTGCAAATTTTGGTAAAGTTAGGATGAAGTGAAAATTTAGAAAAAAAATTTGTTTGCAAATAACGTGAAAATTACAAGTACCAAGTGATATTTTTAGTATACGACTGAATTGACGTCGTTTAGCGGTGTGCAAATTTTGGTAAAGTTTGGATGAAGTGAAAATTTTGAAAAAAAAATTTGTTTGCAAATCACGTGAAAATTACATGTACCAAGTCCGAAAGCATGAAAATAACACGTCGCCAAAATGAGCTGATATTTTTAGTATATGACTAAATGGACGTCGTTTAGCGGTGTGCAAATTTTGGTAAAGTTTGGATGAAGTGAAAATTTTGAAAAAAAAATTGTTTGCAAATAACGTGAAAATTACTTGTACCAAGTCAAAAAACATGAAAATAACAGGTCGCCAAAAGGAGCTGATATTTTTAGTATACGACTAAATTGACGTCGTTTAGCGGTGTGCAAATTTTGGTAAAGTTTGGATGAAGTAAAAATTTTGAAAAAAAAATTTGTTTGCAAATAACCTGAAAATTACATGTACCAAGTCAGAAAACATGAAAATAACATGTCGCCAAAATAAGCTGATATTTTTAGTATACGACTAAATTGACGTCGTTTAGTGGTGTGGAAATTTTGGTAAGGTTTGGATAAAGTGAAAATTTTGAAAAAAAATTTGTTTGCAAATAACGTGAAAATTACATGTACCAAGTCCGAAAACATGAAAATAACAGGTCGCCAAAATGAGCTGACATTTTTAGTATATGACTAAATGGACGTCGTTTAGCGGTGTGCAAATTTTGGTAAGGTTTGGATGAAGTGAAAATTTAGAAAAAAAATTTGTTTGCAAATAACGTGAAAATTACTTGTACCAAGTCAAAAAACATGAAAATAACAGGTCACCAAAATGAGCTGATATTCTTAGTATACGACTAAATTGACGTCGTTTAGCGGTGTGCAAATTTTGGTAAAGTTTGGATGAAGTGAAAATTTTGAAAAAAAATTTGTTTGCAAATAACGTGAAAATTACATGTACCAAGTCAGAAAACATGAAAATAAATAAAAAAAAATAAATAACGTCGTAAAATAAATTAACGTCGTTTAGCGGTGTGGAAATTTTGGTAAGGTTTGGATAAAGTGAAAATTTAAAAAAAAAATTGTTTGCAAATAACGTGAAAATTACATGTACCAAGTCAGAAAACATGAAAATAACAGGTCGCCAAAATAAGCTGATATTTATGGTATACGACTAAATTGGCGTAGTTTAGCGGTGTGCAAATTTTGGTAAGGTTTGGATGAAGTAAAAATTTTGAAAAAAAAAATTTATTTGCAAATAACGTGAAAATTACATGTACCAAGTCCGAAAACATGAAAATAACAGGTCGCCAAAATGAGCTGATATTTTTAGTATATGACTAAATTGGCGTAGTTAAGAGGTGTGCAAATTTTGGTAAAGTTTGGATGAAGTGAAAAAAACATGAAAATAACAGGTGGCCAAAATGAGCTGATATTTTTAGTATACGACTAAACTGACGTCGTTTAGCGGTGTGCAAATTTTGGTAAAGTTAGGATGAAGTGAAAATTTAGAAAAAAATTTGTTTGCAAATAACGTGAAAATTACAAGTACCAAGTGATATTTTTAGTATACGACTGAATTGACGTCGTTTAGCGGTGTGCAAATTTTGGTAAAGTTTGGATGAAGTGAAAATTTTGAAAAAAAAATTTGTTTGCAAATCACGTGAAAATTACATGTACCAAGTCCGAAAGCATGAAAATAACACGTCGCCAAAATGAGCTGATATTTTTAGTATATGACTAAATGGACGTCGTTTAGCGGTGTGCAAATTTTGGTAAAGTTTGGATGAAGTGAAAATTTTGAAAAAAAAATTGTTTGCAAATAATGTGAAAATTACTTGTACCAAGTCAAAAAACATGAAAATAACAGGTCGCCAAAATGAGCTGATATTTTTAGTAAACGACTAAATTGACGTCGTTTAGCGGTGTGCAAATTTTGGTAAAGTTTGGATGAAGTGAAAATTTTGAAAAAAAAATTTTTTTTTGCAAATAACGTGAAAATTACATGTACCAAGTCCGAAAACATGAAAATAACACGTCGCCAAAATGAGCTGATATTTTTAGTATATGACTAAATGGACGTCGTTTAGCGGTGTGCAAATTTTGGTAAAGTTTGGATGAAGTGAAAATTTTGAAAAAAAAATTGTTTGCAAATAACGTGAAAATTACTTGTACTAAGTCAAAAAACATGAAAATAACAGGTCGCCAAAATGAGCTGATATTTTTAGTATACGACTAAATTGACCTCGTTTAGCGGTGTGCAAATTTTGGTAAAGTTTGGATGAAGTGAAAATTTTGAAAAAAAAATTTGTTTGCAAATAACGTGAAAATTACATGTACCAATTCAGAAAACATGAAAATAAATAAAAAAAATAAATAATGTCGTAAAATAAATTGACGTCGTTTAGCGGTGTGGAAATTTTGGTAAGGTTTGGATAAAGTGAAAATTAAAAAAAAAAAATTTGTTTGCAAATCACGTGAAAATTACATGTACCAAGTCCGAAAACATGAAAATAACACGTCGCCAAAATGAGCTGATATTTTTAGTATATGACTAAATGGACGTCGTTTAGCGGTGTGCAAATTTTGGTAAAGTTTGGATGAAGTGAAAATTTTGAAAAAAAATTGTTTGCAAATAACGTGAAAATTACTTGTACCAAGTCAAAAAACATGAAAATAACAGGTCGCCAAAATGAGCTGATATTTTTAGTATACGACTAAATTGACGTCGTTTAGCGGTGTGCAAATTTTGGTAAAGTTTGGATGAAGTGAAAATTTTGAAAAAAAAATTTGTTTGCAAATAACGTGAAAATTACATGTACCAAGTCCGAAAACATGAAAATAACACGTCGCCAAAATGAGCTGATATTTTTAGTATATGACTAAATGGACGTCGTTTAGCGGTGTGCAAATTTTGGTAAAGTTTGGATGAAGTGAAAATTTTGAAAAAAAAATTGTTTGCAAATAACGTGAAAATTACTTGTACCAAGTCAAAAAACATGAAAATAACAGGTCGCCAAAAGGAGCTGATATTTTTAGTATACAACTAAATTGACGTCGTTTAGCGGTGTGCAAATTTTGGTAAAGTTTGGATGAAGTAAAAATTTTGAAAAAAAAATTTGTTTGCAAATAACCTGAAAATTACATGTACCAAGTCAGAAAACATGAAAATAACATGTCGCCAAAATAAGCTGATATTTTTAGTATACGACTAAATTGACGTCGTTTAGTGGTGTGGAAATTTTGGTAAGGTTTGGATAAAGTGAAAATTTTGAAAAAAAATTTGTTTGCAAATAACGTGAAAATTACATGTACCAAGTCCGAAAACATGAAAATAACAGGTCGCTAAAATGAGCTGACATTTTTAGTATACGACTAAATGGACGTCGTTTAGCGGTGTGCAAATTTTGGTAAAGTTTGGATGAAGTGAAAATTTTGAAAAAAAATTTGTTTGCAAATAACGTGAAAATTACATGTACCAAGTCAGAAAACATGAAAATAAATAAAGAAAATAAATAACGTCGTAAAATAAATTAACGTCGTTTAGCGGTGTGGAAATTTTGGTAAGGTTTGGATAAAGTGAAAATTTAAAAAAAAAATTTGTTTGCAAATAACGTGAAAATTACATGTACCAAGTCCGAAAACATGAAAATAACACGTCGCCAAAATGAGCTGATATTTTTAGTATACGACTAAATTGACGTCGTTTAGCGGTGTGCAAATTTTGGTAAAGTTTGGATGAAGTGAAAATTTTGAAAAAAAAATTTGTTTGCAAATAACGTGAAAATTACATGTACCAAGTCCGAAAACATGAAAATAACACGTCGCCAAAATGAGCTGATATTTTTAGTATATGACTAAATGGACGTCGTTTAGCGGTGTGCAAATTTTGGTAAAGTTTGGATGAAGTGAAAATTTTGAAAAAAAATTTGTTCGCAAATAACGTGAAAAGTACATGTACCAAGTCAGAAAACATGAAAATAACAGGTCGCCAAAATGAGCTGATATTTTTAGTATACGACAAAATTGGCGTAGTTTAGCGGTGTGCAAATTTTGGTAAAGTTTGGATGAAGTGAAAATTTTGAAAAAAAAACTTGTTTGCAAATAACGTGAAAATTACAAGTACCAAATGAGCTGATATTTTTATTATACGACTAAATTGACGTCGTTTAGCGGTGTGCAAATTTTGGTAAAGTTTGGATGAAGTGAAAATTTTGAAAAAAAAAATTTGTTTGCAAATAACGTGAAAATTACAAGTACCAAGTCAAAAAACATGAAAATAACAGGTCGCCAAAATGAGCTGATATTTTTAGTATATGACTAAATTGGCGTAGTTTAGAGGTGTGCAAATTTTGGTAAAGTTTGGATGAAGTGAAAAAAACATGAAAATAACAGGTCGCCAAAATGAGCTGATATTTTTAGTATACGACTAAACTGACGTCGTTTAGCGGTGTGCAAATTTTGGTAAAGTTAGGATGAAGTGAAAATTTGGAAAAAAAATTTTGTTGCAAATAACGTGAAAATTACAAGTACCAAGTGATATTTTTAGTATACGACTGAATTGACGTCGTTTAGCGGTGTGCAAATTTTGGTAAAGTTTGGATGAATTGAAAATTTTTAAAAAAAAATTTGTTTGCAAATCACGTGAAAATTACATGTACCAAGTCAAAAAACATGAAAATAACAGGTCGCCAAAATGAGCTGATATTTTTAGTATACGACTAAATTGACGTCGTTTAGCGGTGTGCAAATTTTGGTAAAGTTTGGATGAAGTGAAAATTTTGAAAAAAAAATTTGTTTGCAAATAACGTGAAAATTACATGTACCAAGTCCGAAAACATGAAAATAACACGTCGCCAAAATGAGCTGATATTTTTAGTATATGACTAAATGGACGTCGTTTAGCGGTGTGCAAATTTTGGTAAAGTTTGGATGAAGTGAAAATTTTGAAAAAAAAATTGTTTGCAAATAACGTGAAAATTACTTGTACCAAGTCAAAAAACATAAAAATAACAGGTCGCCAAAAGGAGCTGATATTTTTAGTATACGACTAAATTGACGTCGTTTAGCGGTGTGCAAATTTTGGTAAAGTTTGGATGAAGTGAAAATTTTGAAAAAAAATTTGTTTGCAAATAACGTGAAAATTACATGTACCAAGTCAGAAAACATGAAAATAAATAAAAAAAATAAATAACGTCGTAAAATAAATTAACGTCGTTTAGCGGTGTGGAAATTTTGGTAAGGTTTGGATAAAGTGAAAATTTAAAAAAAAAATTTGTTTGCAAATAACGTGAAAATTACATGTACCAAGTCCGAAAACATGAAAATAACACGTCGCCAAAATGAGCTGATATTTTTAGTATACGACTAAATTGACGTCGTTTAGCGGTGTGCAAATTTTGGTAAAGTTTGGATGAAGTGAAAATTTTGAAAAAAAAATTTGTTTGCAAATAACGTGAAAATTACATGTACCAAGTCCGAAAACATGAAAATAACACGTCGCCAAAATGAGCTGATATTTTTAGTATATGACTAAATGGACGTCGTTTAGCGGTGTGCAAATTTTGGTAAAGTTTGGATGAAGTGAAAATTTTGAAAAAAAATTTGTTTGCAAATAACGTGAAAAGTACATGTACCAAGTCAGAAAACATGAAAATAACAGGTCGCCAAAATGAGCTGATATTTTTAGTATACGACAAAATTGGCGTAGTTTAGCGGTGTGCAAATTTTGGTAAAGTTTGGATGAAGTGAAAATTTTGAAAAAAAACTTGTTTGCAAATAACGTGAAAATTACAAGTACCAAATGAGCTGATATTTTTATTATACGACTAAATTGACGTCGTTTAGCGGTGTGCAAATTTTGGTAAAGTTTGGATGAAGTGAAAATTTTGAAAAAAAAAATTTGTTTGCAAATAACGTGAAAATTACAAGTACCAAGTCAAAAAACATGAAAATAACAGGTCGCCAAAATGAGCTGATATTTTTAGTATATGACTAAATTGGCGTAGTTTAGAGGTGTGCAAATTTTGGTAAAGTTTGGATGAAGTGAAAAAAACATGAAAATAACAGGTCGCCAAAATGAGCTGATATTTTTAGTATACGACTAAACTGACGTCGTTTAGCGGTGTGCAAATTTTGGTAAAGTTAGGATGAAGTGAAAATTTGGAAAAAAAAATTTGTTACAAATAACGTGAAAATTACAAGTACCAAGTGATATTTTTAGTATACGACTGAATTGACGTCGTTTAGCGGTGTGCAAATTTTGGTAAAGTTTGGATGAATTGAAAATTTTTAAAAAAAAATTTGTTTGCAAATCACGTGAAAATTACATGTACCAAGTCAGAAAACATAAAAATAACAGGTCGCCAAAAGGAGCTGATATTTTAAGTATACGACTAAATTGACGTCGTTTAGCGGTGTGCAAATTTTGGTAAAGTTTGGATGAAGTAAAAATTTTGAAAAAAAAATTTGTTTGCAAATAACGTGAAAATTACATGTACCAAGTCAGAAAACATGAAAATAACATGTCGCCAAAATAAGCTGATATTTTTAGTATACGACTAAATTGACGTCGTTTGGCGGTGTGGAAATTTTGGTAAGGTTTGGATAAAGTGAAAATTTTGAAAAAAAAATTTGTTTGCAAATAACGTGAAAATTACATGTACCAAGTCCGAAAACATGAAAATAACAGGTCACCAAAATGAGCTGATATTTTTAGTATATGACTAAATGGACGTCGTTTAGCGGTGTGCAAATTTTGGTAAGGTTTGGATGAAGTGAAAATTTTGAAAAAAAATTTGTTTGCAAATAACGTGAAAATTACATGTACCAAGTCAGAAAACATGAAAATAACAGGTCGCAAAAATAAGCTGATATTTATGGTATACGACTAAATTGGCGTAGTTTAGCGGTGTGCAAATTTTGGTAAAGTTTGGATGATGTGAAAATTTTGAAAAAAATTTGTTTGCAAATAACGTGAAAATTACTTGTACCAAGTCAAAAAACATGAAAATAACAGATCGCCAAAATGAGCTGATATTTTTAGTATACGACTACATTGACGTCGTTTAGCGGTGTGTAAAGTTTGGATGAAGTGGAAATTTTGAAAAAAAAATTTGTTTGCAAATAACGTAAAAATTACATGTTCCAAGTCAGAAAACATGAAAATAAATTAAAAAAAATAAATAACGTCGTAAAATAAATTAACGTCGTTTAGCGGTGTGGAAATTTTGGTAAGGTTTGGATAAAGTGGAAATTAAAAAAAAAATTTGTTTGCAAATAACGTGAAAATTACATGTACCAAGTCCAAAAACATGAAAATAACAGGTCACCAAAATGAGCTGATATTTTTAGTATATGACTAAATTGATGTCGTTTAGCGGTGTGCAGATTTTGGTAAAGTTTGGATGAAGTGAAAATTTTGAAAAAAAAAAATTTGTTTGCAAATAGCGTGAAAATTACAAGTACCAAGTCAAAAAACATGAAAATAACAGGTCGCCAAAATGAGCTGATATTTTTAGTATACGACTAAATTGACGTCGTTTAGCGGTGTGCAAATTTTGGTAAAGTTTGGATGAAGTGAAAATTTTGAAAAAAAAAAATAAGTTTGCAAATAACGGGAAAATTACAAGTACCAAGTCAAAAAACATGAAAATAACAGGTCGCCAAAATGAGCTGATATTTTTAGTATACGACTAAACTGACGTCGTTTAGCGGTGTGCAAATTTTGGTAAAGTTTGGATGAATTGAAAATTTTGAAAAAAAAATTTGTTTGCAAATATTGTGAAAATTACAAGTACCAAGTCAAAAAACATGAAACTAACAGGTCACCAAAATGAGCTGATATTTTTAGTATATGAATAAATTGACGTCGTTAAGCGGTGTGCAAATTTTGGTAAAGTTTGGATGAAGTGAAAATTTTGAAAAAAAAATTTGTTTGCAAATAACGTGAAAATTACAAGTACCAAGTCAAAAAACATGAAAATAACAGGTCGCCAAAATGAGCTGATATTTTTAGTATACGACTAAATTGACGTCGTTTAGCGGTGTGCAAATTTTGGTAGAGTTTGGATGAAGTGAAAATTTTGAAAAAATAAATAAGTTTGCAAATAACGTGAAAATTACAAGTACCAAGTCAAAAAACATGAAAATAACAGGTCGCCAAAATGAGCTGATATTTTTAGTATACGACGAGTATATTGACGTCGTTTAGCGGTGTGCAAATTTTGGTAAAGTTTGGATGAAGTGAAAATTTAAAAAAAAAAAAATTTGTTTGCAAATAACGTGAAAATTACATGTACCAAGTCAGAAGACATGGATATAACAGGTCGCCAAAATAAGCTGATATTTTTAGTATACGACTAAATTGACGTCGTTTAGCGGTGTGCAAATTTTGGTAAAGTTTGGATGAAGTGAAAATTTTGAAAAAAAAAATTTGTTTGCAAATATTGTGAAAATTACAAGTACCAAGTCAAAAAACATGAAAATAACAGGTCGCCAAAATGAGCTGATATTTTTAGTATACAACTAAATTGACGTCGTTTAGCGTTGTGCAAATTTTGGTAAAGTTTGGATGAAGTGAAAATTTTGAAAAAAAATTTTTTTGCAAATAACGCGAAAATTACATGTACCAAGTCAGAAAACATGAAAATAACAGGTCGCCAAAATAAGCTGATATTTATGGTATACGACTAAATTGGCGTAGTTTAGCGGTGTGCAAATTTTGGTAAGGTTTGGATGAAGTGAAAATTTTGAAAAAAAATTTGTTTGCAAATAACGTGAAAATTACATGTACCAAGTCCGAAAACATGAAAATAACAGGTCGCCAAAATGAGCTGATATTTTTAGTATATGACTAAATTGGCGTAGTTAAGAGGTGTGCAAATTTTGGTAAAGTTAGAATGAAGTAAAAATTTGGAAAAAAAATTTTTTTGCAAATAACGTGAAAATTACAAGTACCAAGTGATATTTTTAGTATACGACTGAATTGACGTCGTTTAGCGGTGTGCAAATTTTGGTAAAGTTTGGATGAATTGAAAATTTTTAAAAAAAAATTTGTTTGCAAATCACGTGAAAATTACATGTACCAAGTCAGAAAACATGAAAATAACAGGTCGCCAAAAGGAGCTGATATTTTTAGTATACGACTAAATTGACGTCGTTTAGCGGTGTGCAAATTTTGGTAAAGTTTGGATGAAGTAAAAATTTTGAAAAAAAAATTTGTTTGCAAATAACGTGAAAATTACATGTACCAAGTCAGAAAACATGAAAATAACATGTCGCCAAAATAAGCTGATATTTTTAGTATACGACTAAATTGACGTCGTTTAGCGGTGTGGAAATTTTGGTAAGGTTTGGATAAAGTGAAAATTTTGAAAAAAAATTTGTTTGCAAATAACGTGAAAATTACATGTACCAAGTCCGAAAACATGAAAATAACAGGTCACCAAAATGAGCTGATATTTTTAGTATATGACTAAATTGACGTCGTTTAGCGGTGTTCAAATTTTGGTAAGGTTTGGATGAAGTGAAAATTTTGAAAAAAAATTTGTTTGCAAATAACGTGAAAATTACATGTACCAAGTCAGAAAACATGAAAATAACAGGTCGCAAAAATAAGCTGATATTTATGGTATACGACTAAATTGGCGTAGTTTAGCGGTGTGCAAATTTTGGTAAAGTTTGGATGATGTGAAAATTTTGAAAAAAATTTGTTTGCAAATAACGTGAAAATTACTTGTACCAAGTCAAAAAACATGAAAATAACAGATCGCCAAAATGAGCTGATATTTTTAGTATACGACTACATTGACGTCGTTTAGCGGTGTGCAAATTTTGGTAAAGTTTGGATGAAGTGGAAATTTTGAAAAAAAAATTTGTTTGCAAATAACGTAAAAATTACATGTACCAAGTCAGAAAACATGAAAATAAATTTAAAAAAATAAATAACGTCGTAAAATAAATTAACGTCGTTTAGCGGTGTGCAAATTTTGGTAGAGTTTGGATGAAGTGAAAATTTTGAAAAAAAAATAAGTTTGCAAATAACGGGAAAATTACAAGTACCAAGTCAAAAAACATGAAAATAACAGGTCGCCAAAATGAGCTGATATTTTTAGTATACGACTAAACTGACGTCGTTTAGCGGTATGCAAATTTTGGTAAAGTTTGGATGAATTGAAAATTTTGAAAAAAAAATTTGTTTGCAAATAACGTGAAAATTACATGTACCAAGTCAAAAAACATGAAAATAACAGGTCGCCAAAATGAGCTGATATTTTTAGTATATGACTAAATGGACGTCGTTTAGCGGTGTGCAAATTTTGGTAAAGTTTGGATGAAGTAAAAATTTTGAAAAAAAAATTTGTTTGCAAATAACGTGAAAATTACATGTACCAAGTCAGAAAACATGAAAATAACATGTCGCCAAAATAAGCTGATATTTTTAGTATACGACTAAATTGACGTCGTTTAGCGGTGTGGAAATTTTGGTAAGGTTTGGATAAAGTGAAAATTTTGAAAAAAAATTTGTTTGCAAATAACGTGAAAATTACATGTACCAAGTCCGAAAACATGAAAATAACAGGTCGCCAAAATGAGCTGATATTTTTAGTATATGACTAAATGGACGTCGTTTAGCGGTGTGCAAATTTTTGTAAAGTTTGGATGAAGTGAAAATTTTGAAAAAAAATTTGTTTGCAAATAACGTGAAAATTACATGTACCAAGTCAGAAAACATGAAAATAACAGGTCGCCAAAATAAGCTGATATTTATAGTATACGACTAAATTGGCGTAGTTTAGCGGTGTGCAAATTTAAGTAAAGTTTGGATGAAGTGAAAATTTTGAAAAAAAAATTTGTTTGCAAATAACGTGAAAATTACTTGTACCAAGTCAAAAACATGAAAATAACAGGTCGCCAAAATGAGCTGATAATTTTAGTATACGACTAAATTGACGTCGTTTAGCATTGTGCAAATTTTGGTAAAGTTTGGATGAAGTGAAAATTTTGAAAAAAAAATTTGTTTGCAAATAACGTGAAAATTACATGTACCAAGTCAGAAAACATGAAAATAAATAAAAAAAAAATAATAAATAACGTCGTAAAATAAATTAACGTCGTTTAGCGGTGTACAAATTTTGGTAGAGTTTGGATGAAGTGAAAATTTTGAAAAAAAAAAATTAAGTTTGCAAATAACGTGAAAATTACAAGTACCAAGTCAAAAAACATGAAAATAACAGGTCGCCAAAATGAGCTGATATTTTTAGTATACGACTAAATTGACGTCGTTTAGCGGTGTGGAAAATTTTGTAAGGTTTGGATAAAGTGAAAATTTTGAAAAAAAATTTGTTTGCAAATAACGTGAAAATTACATGTACCAAGTCCGTAAACATGAAAATAACAGGTCGCCAAAATGAGCTGATATTTTTAGCATATTACTAAATTGACGTCGTTTAGCGGTGTGCAAATTTTTGTAAAGTTTGGATGAAGTGAAAATTTTGAAAAAAAAAATTGTTTGCAAATAACGTGAAAATTACATGTACCAAGTCAAAAAACATGAAAATAACAGGTCGCCAAAATGAGCGGTTATTTTTAGTATACGACTAAATTGACGTCGTTTAGCGGTGTGCAAATTTTGGTAAAGTTTGGATGAAGTGAAAATTTTGAAAAAAAATTTGTTTGCAAATAACGTGAAAATTACATGTACCAAGTCAAAAAACATGAAAATAACAGGTCACCAAAATGAGCTGATATTTTTAGTATATGACTAAATTGTCGTCGTTTAGCGGTGTGCAAATTTTGGTAAAGTTTGGATGAAGTGAAAATTTTGAAGAAAAAAATTTGTTTGCAAATAACGTGAAAATTACATGTACCAAGTCAAATAACATGAAAATAACAGGTCGCCAAAATGAGCTGATATTTTTAGTATAAGACTAAATTGACGTCGTTTAGCGGTGTGCAAATTTTGGTAAAGTTTGGATGAAGTGAAAATTTTGAAAAAAAATTAGTTTGCAAATAACGTGAAAATTACATGTACCAAGTCAAAAAACATGAAAATAACAGGTCCCCAAAATGAGCTGATATTTTTAGTATACGACTAAATTGACGTCGTTTAGCGGTGTGCAAATTTTGGTATAGTTTGGATGAAGTGAAAATTTTGAAAAAAAATTTGTTTGCAAATAACGTGAAAATTGGCATGTACCAAGTCAGAAAACATGAAAATAACAGGTCGCCAAAATAAGCTGGTATTTTTAGTATACGACTAAATTGGCGTAGTTTAGCGGTGTGTAAATTTTGGTAAAGTTTGGATGAAGTGAAAATTTTGAAAAAAAATTTGTTTGCAAATAACGTGAAAATTACATGTACCAAGTCAAAAAACATGAAAATAACAGGTCGCCAAAATAAGCTGATATTTTTAGTATACGACTAAATTGACGTCGTTTAGCGGTGTGCAAATTTTGGTAAAGTTTGGATGAAGTGAAAATTTTGAAAAAAAAATTTGTTTGCAAATAACGTGAAAATTACATGTACCAAGTCAGAAAACATGAAAATAACAGGTCGCCAAAATAAGCTGATATTTTTAGTATACGACTAAATTGACGTCGTTTAGCGGTGTGGAAATTTTGGTACAGTTTGAATAAAGTGAAAATTTAAAAAAAAAAATTTTTTGCAAATAACGTGAAAATTACATGTACCAAGTCAAAAAACATGAAAATAACAGGTCGCAAAAATGAGCTGATATTTTTAGTATACGACTAAATTGACGTCGTTTAGCGGTGTGCAAATTTTGGAAAAGTTTGAATGAAGTGAAAAATTAAAAAAAAAAAATTGTTTGCAAATAACGTGAAAATTACAAGTACCAAGTCAAAAAACATGAAAATAACAGGTCGCCAAAATGAGCTGATATTTTTAGTATACGACTAAATTGACGTCGTTTAGCGGTGTGCAAATTTTGGTAAAGTTTGGATGAAGTGAAAATTTTGAAAAAAAAATTGTTTGCAAATAACGTGAAAATTACATGTACCAAGTCCGTAAACATGAAAATAACAGGTCGCCAAAATGAGCTGATATTTTTAGCATATTACTAAATTGACGTCGTTTAGCGGTGTGCAAATTTTTGTAAAGTTTGGATGAAGTGAAAATTTTGAAAAAAAATTTGTTTGCAAATAACGTGAAAATTACATGTACGAAGTCAAAAAACATGAAAATAACAGGTCGCCAAAATGAGCTGATATTTTTAGTATACGACTAATTTGACGTCGTTTAGCGGTGTGCAAATTTTGGTAAAGTTTGGATGAAGTGAAAATTTTGAAAAAAAAATTGTTTGCAAATAACGTGAAAATTACATGTACCAAGTCAAAAAACATGAAAATAACAGGTCGCCAAAATGAGCGGTTATTTTTAGTATACGACTAAATTGACGTCGTTTAGCGGTGTGCAAATTTTGGTAAAGTTTGGATGAAGTGAAAATTTTGAAAAAAAATTTGTTTGCAAATAACGTGAAAATTACATGTACCAAGTCAAAAAACATGAAAATAACAGGTCACCAAAATGAGCTGATATTTTTAGTATATGACTAAATTGTCGTCGTTTAGCGCTGTGCAAATTTTGGTAAAGTTTGGATGAAGTGAAAATTTTGAAGAAAAAAATTTGTTTGCAAATAACGTGAAAATTACATGTACCAAGTCAAATAACATGAAAATAACAGGTCGCCAAAATGAGCTGATATTTTTAGTATACGACTAAATTGACGTCGTTTAGCGGTGTGCAAATTTTGGTAAAGTTTGGATGAAGTGAAAATTTTGAAAAAAAATTAGTTTGCAAATAACGTGAAAATTACATGTACCAAGTCAAAAAACATGAAAATAACAGGTCCCCAAAATGAGCTGATATTTTTAGTATACGACTAAATTGACGTCGTTTAGCGGTGTGCAAATTTTGGTATAGTTTGGATGAAGTGAAAATTTTGAAAAAAAATTTGTTTGCAAATAACGTGAAAATTGGCATGTACCAAGTCAGAAAACATGAAAATAACAGGTCGCCAAAATAAGCTGGTATTTTTAGTATACGACTAAATTGACGTCGTTTAGCGGTGTGCAAATTTTGGTAAAGTTTGGATGAAGTGAAAATTTTGAAAAAAAAATTTGTTTGCAAATAACGTGAAAATTACATGTACCAAGTCAGAAAACATGAAAATAACAGGTCGCCAAAATAAGCTGATATTTTTAGTATACGACTAAATTGACGTCGTTTAGCGGTGTGGAAATTTTGCTACAGTTTGAATAAAGTGAAAATTTAAAAAAAAAATTTTTTTGCAAATAACGTGAAAATTACATGTACTAAGTCAAAAAACATGAAAATAACAGGTCGCCAAAATGAGCTGATATTTTTATTATACGACTAAATTGACGTCGTTTAGTGGTCTGCAAATTTTGGTAAGGTTTGGATGAAGTGAAAATTTAAAAAAAATTTTTTTGCAAATAACATGAAAATTACATGTACCAAGTCAAAAAACATGAAAATAACAGGTCGCAAAAATGAGCTGATATTTTTAGTATACGACTAAATTGACGTCGTTTAGCGGTGTGCAAATTTTGGAAAAGTTTGGATGAAGTGAAAAATTAAAAAAAAAAATTTGTTTGCAAATAACGTGAAAATTACATGTACCAAGTCAGAAAACATGAAAATAACATGTAGCCAAAATAAGCTGATATATTTAGTATACGACTAAATTGACGTCGTTTAGCGGTGTGGAAATTTCGGTAAGGTTTGGATAAAGTGAAAATTTTGAAAAAAAATTTGTTTGCAAATAACGTGAAAATTACATGTACCAAGTCAGAAAACATGAAAATAAATAAAAAAAAAATAAATAACGTCGTAAAATAAATTAACGTCGTTTAGCGGTGTACAAATTTTGGTAGAGTTTGGATGAAGTGAAAATTTTGAAAAAAAAATTAAGTTTGCAAATAACGTGAAAATTACAAGTACCAAGTCAAAAAACATGAAAATAACAGGTCGCCAAAATGAGCTGATATTTTTAGTATACGACTAAATTGACGTCGTTTAGCGGTGTGGAAATTTTGGTAAGGTTTGGATAAAGTGAAAATTTTGAAAAAAAATTTGTTTGCAAATAACGTGAAAATTACATGTACCAAGTCCGTAAACATGAAAATAACAGGTCGCCAAAATGAGCTGATATTTTTAGCATATTACTAAATTGACGTCGTTTAGCGGTGTGCAAATTTTTGTAAAGTTTGGATGAAGTGAAAATTTTGAAAAAAAATTTGTTTGCAAATAACGTGAAAATTACATGTACGAAGTCAAAAAACATGAAAATAACAGGTCGCCAAAATGAGCTGATATTTTTAGTATACGACTAATTTGACGTCGTTTAGTGGTGTGCAAATTTTGGTAAAGTTTGGATGAAGTGAAAATTTTGAAAAAAAAAATTGTTTGCAAATAACGTGAAAATTACATGTACCAAGTCAAAAAACATGAAAATAACAGGTCGCCAAAATGAGCGGTTATTTTTAGTATACGACTAAATTGACGTCGTTTAGCGGTGTGCAAATTTTGGTAAAGTTTGGATGAAGTGAAAATTTTGAAAAAAAATTTGTTTGCAAATAACGTGAAAATTACATGTACCAAGTCAAAAAACATGAAAATAACAGGTCACCAAAATGAGCTGATATTTTTAGTATATGACTAAATTGTCGTCGTTTAGCGGTGTGCAAATTTTGGTAAAGTTTGGATGAAGTGAAAATTTTGAAGAAAAAAATTTGTTTGCAAATAACGTGAAAATTACATGTACCAAGTCAAATAACATGAAAATAACAGGTCGCCAAAATGAGCTGATATTTTTAGTATACGACTAAATTGACGTCGTTTAGCGGTGTGCAAATTTTGGTAAAGTTTGGATGAAGTGAAAATTTTGAAAAAAAATTAGTTTGCAAATAACGTGAAAATTACATGTACCAAGTCAAAAAACATGAAAATAACAGGTCCCCAAAATGAGCTGATATTTTTAGTATACGACTAAATTGACGTCGTTTAGCGGTGTGCAAATTTTGGTATAGTTTGGATGAAGTGAAAATTTTGAAAAAAAATTTGTTTGCAAATAACGTGAAAATTGGCATGTACCAAGTCAGAAAACATGAAAATAACAGGTCGCCAAAATAAGCTGGTATTTTTAGTATACGACTAAATTGGCGTAGTTTAGCGGTGTGTAAATTTTGGTAAAGTTTGGATGAAGTGAAAATTTTGAAAAAAAATTTGTTTGCAAATAACGTGAAAATTACATGTACCAAGTCAAAAAACATGAAAATAACAGGTCGCCAAAATAAGCTGATATTTTTAGTATACGACTAAATTGACGTCGTTTAGCGGTGTGCAAATTTTGGTATAGTTTGGATGAAGTGAAAATTTTGAAAAAAAAAAATTTGTTTGCAAATAACGTGAAAATTACATGTACCAAGTCAGAAAACATGAAAATAACAGGTCGCCAAAATAAGCTGATATTTTTAGTATACGACTAAATTGACGTCGTTTAGCGGTGTGGAAATTTTGGTACAGTTTGAATAAAGTGAAAATTTAAAAAAAAAAATTTTTTGCAAATAACGTGAAAATTACATGTACCAAGTCAAAAAACATGAAAATAACAGGTCGCCAAAATGAGCTGATATTTTTATTATACGACTAAATTGACGTCGTTTAGTGGTCTGCAAATTTTGGTAAGGTTTGGATGAAGTGAAAATTTAAAAAAAATTTTTTTGCAAATAACATGAAAATTACATGTACCAAGTCAAAAAACATGAAAATAACAGGTCGCAAAAATGAGCTGATATATTTAGTATACGACTAAATTGACGTCGTTTAGCGGTGTGCAAATTTTGGAAAAGTTTGGATGAAGTGAAAAATTAAAAAAAAAAAATTTGTTTGCAAATAACGTGAAAATTACATGTACCAAGTCAGAAAACATGAAAATAACATGTAGCCAAAATAAGCTGATATATTTAGTATACGACTAAATTGACGTCGTTTAGCGGTGTGGAAATTTCGGTAAGGTTTGGATAAAGTGAAAATTTTGAAAAAAAATTTGTTTGCAAATAACGTGAAAATTACATGTACCAAGTCCGAAAACATGAAAATAACAGGTCGTCAAAATGAGCTGATATTTTTAGTATACGACTAAATTGACGTCGTTTAGCGGTGTGCAAATTTTGGTAAAGTTTGGATGAAGTGAAAATTTTGAAAAAAAAATTTGTTTGCAAATAACGTGAAAATTACATGTACCAATTAAAAAAACATGAGAATAACAGGTCCGCCAAATGGGCTGATATTTTTAGTATACGACTAAATTGACGTCGTTTAGCGGTGTGCAAATTTTGGTAAAGTTTGGATGAAGTGAAAATTTTGAAAAAAAATTTGTTTGCAAATAACGTGAAAATTGCATGTACCAAGTCAGAAAACATGAAAATAACAGGTCGCCAGAATAAGCTGGTATTTTTAGTATACGACTAAATTGACGTCGTTTAGCGGTGTGTAAATTTTGGTAAAGTTTGGATGAAGTGAAAATTTTTAAAAAAAATTTTTTTGCAAATAACGTGAAAATTACATGTACCAAGTCAAAAAACATGAAAATAACAGGTCGCCAAAATAAGCTGATATTATTAGTATACGACTAAATTGACGTCGTTTAGCGGTGTGCAAATTTTGATAAAGTTTGGATGAAGTGAAAATTTTGAAAAAAAAATTTGTTTGCAAATAACGTGAAAATTACATGTACCAAGTCAGAAAACATGAAAATAACAGGTCGCCAAAATAAGCTGATATATTTAGTATACGACTAAAGTGACGTCGCTTAGCGGTGTGGAAATTTCGGTAAGGTTTGGATAAAGTGAAAATTTTGAAAAAAAATTTGTTTGCAAATAACGTGAAAATTACATGTACTAAGTCCGAAAACATGAAAATAACAGGTCGTCAAAATGAGCTGATATTTTTAGTATACGACTAAATTGACGTCGTTTAGTGGTCTGCAAATTTTGGTAAGGTTTGGATGAAGTGAAAATTTAAAAATAATTTTTTTTGCAAATAACATGAAAATTACATGTACCAAGTCAAAAAACATGAAAATAACAGGTCGCAAAAATGAGCTGATATTTTTAGTATACGACTAAATTGACGTCGTTTAGCGGTGTGCAAATTTTGGAAAAGTTTGGATGAAGTGAAAAATTAAAAAAAAAAATTTGTTTGCAAATAACGTGAAAATTACATGTACCAAGTCAGAAAACATGAAAATAACATGTAGCCAAAATGAGCTGATATTTTTAGTATATGACTAAATTGTCGTCGTTTAGCGGTGTGCAAATTTTGGTAAAGTTTGGATGAAGTGAAAATTTTGAAGAAAAAAATTTGTTTGCAAATAACGTGAAAATTACATGTACCAAGTCAAATAACATGAAAATAACAGGTCGCCAAAATGAGCTGATATTTTTAGTATACGACTAAATTGACGTCGTTTAGCGGTGTGCAAATTTTGGTAAAGTTTGGATGAAGTGAAAATTTTGAAAAAAAATTAGTTTGCAAATAACGTGAAAATTACATGTACCAAGTCAAAAAACATGAAAATAACAGGTCCCCAAAATGAGCTGATATTTTTAGTATACGACTAAATTGACGTCGTTTAGCGGTGTGCAAATTTTGGTATAGTTTGGATGAAGTGAAAATTTTGAAAAAAAATTTGTTTGCAAATAACGTGAAAATTGGCATGTACCAAGTCAGAAAACATGAAAATAACAGGTCGCCAAAATAAGCTGGTATTTTTAGTATACGACTAAATTGGCGTAGTTTAGCGGTGTGTAAATTTTGGTAAAGTTTGGATGAAGTGAAAATTTTGAAAAAAAATTTGTTTGCAAATAACGTGAAAATTACATGTACCAAGTCAAAAAACATGAAAATAACAGGTCGCCAAAATAAGCTGATATTTTTAGTATACGACTAAATTGACGTCGTTTAGCGGTGTGCAAATTTTGGTATAGTTTGGATGAAGTGAAAATTTTGAAAAAAAAAATTTGTTTGCAAATAACGTGAAAATTACATGTACCAAGTCAGAAAACATGAAAATAACAGGTCGCCAAAATAAGCTGATATTTTTAGTATACGACTAAATTGACGTCGTTTAGCGGTGTGGAAATTTTGGTACAGTTTGAATAAAGTGAAAATTTTAAAAAAAAAATTTTTTGCAAATAACGTGAAAATTACATGTACCAAGTCAAAAAACATGAAAATAACAGGTCGCCAAAATGAGCTGATATTTTTATTATACGACTAAATTGACGTCGTTTAGTGGTCTGCAAATTTTGGTAAGGTTTGGATGAAGTGAAAATTTAAAAAAATTTTTTTTGCAAATAACATGAAAATTACATGTACCAAGTCAAAAAACACGAAAATAACAGGTCGCAAAAATGAGCTGATATATTTAGTATACGACTAAATTGACGTCGTTTAGCGGTGTGCAAATTTTGGAAAAGTTTGGATGAAGTGAAAAATTAAAAAAAAAATTTGTTTGCAAATAACGTGAAAATTACATGTACCAAGTCAGAAAACATGAAAATAACATGTAGCCAAAATAAGCTGATATATTTAGTATACGACTAAATTGACGTCGTTTAGCGGTGTGGAAATTTCGGTAAGGTTTGGATAAAGTGAAAATTTTGAAAAAAAATTTGTTTGCAAATAACGTGAAAATTACATGTACCAAGTCCGAAAACATGAAAATAACAGGTCGTCAAAATGAGCTGATATTTTTAGTATACGACTAAATTGACGTCGTTTAGCGGTGTGCAAATTTTGGTAAAGTTTGGATGAAGTGAAAATTTTGAAAAAAAAATTTGTTTGCAAATAACGTGAAAATTACATGTACCAATTAAAAAAACATGAGAATAACAGGTCCGCCAAATGGGCTGATATTTTTAGTATACGACTAAATTGACGTCGTTTAGCGGTGTGCAAATTTTGGTAAAGTTTGGATGAAGTGAAAATTTTGAAAAAAAATTTGTTTGCAAATAACGTGAAAATTGCATGTACCAAGTCAAAAAACATGAAAATAACAGGTCGCCAAAATAAGCTGATATTATTAGTATACGACTAAATTGACGTCGTTTAGCGGTGTGCAAATTTTGGTACAGTTTGAATAAAGTGAAAATTTAAAAAAAAATTGTATGCAAATAACGTGAAAATTACATGTACCAAGTCAGAAAACATGAAAATAACATGTAGCCAAAATAAGCTGATATATTTAGTATACGACTAAAGTGACGTCGCTTAGCGGTGTGGAAATTTCGGTAAGGTTTGGATAAAGTGAAAATTTTGAAAAAAAATTTGTTTGCAAATAACGTGAAAATTACATGTACTAAGTCCGAACACATGAAAATAACAGGTCGTCAAAATGAGCTGATATTTTTAGTATACGACTAAATTGACGTCGTTTAGTGGTCTGCAAATTTTGGTAAGGTTTGGATGAAGTGAAAATTTAAAAATAATTTTTTTTGCAAATAACATGAAAATTACATGTACCAAGTCAAAAAACATGAAAATAACAGGTCGCAAAAATGAGCTGATATTTTTAGTATACGACTAAATTGACGTCGTTTAGCGGTGTGCAAATTTTGGAAAAGTTTGGATGAAGTGAAAAATTAAAAAAAAAAATTTGTTTGCAAATAACGTGAAAATTACATGTACCAAGTCAGAAAACATGAAAATAACATGTAGCCAAAATAAGCTGATATATTTAGTATACGACTAAATTGACGTCGTTTAGCGGTGTGGAAATTTCGGTAAGGTTTGGATAAAGTGAAAATTTTGAAAAAAAATTTGTTTGCAAATAACGTGAAAATTACATGTACCAAGTCCGAAAACATGAAAATAACAGGTCGTCAAAATGAGCTGATATTTTTAGTATACGACTAAATTGACGTCGTTTAGCGGTGTGCAAATTTTGGTAAAGTTTGGATGAAGTGAAAATTTTGAAAAAAAAATTTGTTTGCAAATAACGTGAAAATTACATGTACCAATTAAAAAAACATGAGAATAACAGGTCCGCCAAATGGGCTGATATTTTTAGTATACGACTAAATTGACGTCGTTTAGCGGTGTGCAAATTTTGGTAAAGTTTGGATGAAGTGAAAATTTTGAAAAAAAATTTGTTTGCAAATAACGTGAAAATTGCATGTACCAAGTCAGAAAACATGAAAATAACAGGTCGCCAGAATAAGCTGGTATTTTTAGTATACGACTAAATTGACGTCGTTTAGCGGTGTGTAAATTTTGGTAAAGTTTGGATGAAGTGAAAATTTTTAAAAAAAATTTTTTTGCAAATAACGTGAAAATTACATGTACCAAGTCAAAAAACATGAAAATAACAGGTCGCCAAAATAAGCTGATATTATTAGTATACGACTAAATTGACGTCGTTTAGCGGTGTGCAAATTTTGATAAAGTTTGGATGAAGTGAAAATTTTGAAAAAAAAATTTGTTTGCAAATAACGTGAAAATTACATGTACCAAGTCAGAAAACATGAAAATAACAGGTCGCCAAAATAAGCTGATATTTTTAGTATACGACTAAATTGACGTCGTTTAGCGGTGTGGAAATTTTGGTACAGTTTGAATAAAGTGAAAATTTAAAAAAAAATTGTATGCAAATAACGTGAAAATTACATGTACCAAGTCAGAAAACATGAAAATAACATGTAGCCAAAATAAGCTGATATATTTAGTATACGACTAAAGTGACGTCGCTTAGCGGTGTGGAAATTTCGGTAAGGTTTGGATAAAGTGAAAATTTTGAAAAAAAATTTGTTTGCAAATAACGTGAAAATTACATGTACTAAGTCCGAAAACATGAAAATAACAGGTCGTCAAAATGAGCTGATATTTTTAGTATACGACTAAATTGACGTCGTTTAGTGGTCTGCAAATTTTGGTAAGGTTTGGATGAAGTGAAAATTTAAAAATAATTTTTTTTGCAAATAACATGAAAATTACATGTACCAAGTCAAAAAACATGAAAATAACAGGTCGCAAAAATGAGCTGATATTTTTAGTATACGACTAAATTGACGTCGTTTAGCGGTGTGCAAATTTGGGAAAAGTTTGGATGAAGTGAAAAATTAAAAAAAAAATTTGTTTGCAAATAACGTGAAAATTACATGTACCAAGTCAGAAAACATGAAAATAACATGTAGCCAAAATAAGCTGATATATTTAGTATACGACTAAATTGACGTCGTTTAGCGGTGTGGAAATTTCGGTAAGGTTTGGATAAAGTGAAAATTTTGAAAAAAAATTTGTTTGCAAATAACGTGAAAATTACATGTACCAAGTCAGAAAACATGAAAATAAATAAAAAAAAAATAAATAACGTCGTAAAATAAATTAACGTCGTTTAGCGGTGTACAAATTTTGGTAGAGTTTGGATGAAGTGAAAATTTTGAAAAAAAAATTAAGTTTGCAAATAACGTGAAAATTACAAGTACCAAGTCAAAAAACATGAAAATAACAGGTCGCCAAAATGATCTGATATTTTTAGTATACGACTAAATTGACGTCGTTTAGCGGTGTGGAAATTTTGGTAAGGTTTGGATAAAGTGAAAATTTTGAAAAAAAAATTTGTTTGCAAATAACGTGAAAATTACATGTACCAAGTCCGTAAACATGAAAATAACAGGTCGCCAAAATGAGCTGATATTTTTAGCATATTACTAAATTGACGTCGTTTAGCGGTGTGCAAATTTTTGTAAAGTTTGGATGAAGTGAAAATTTTGAAAAAAAATTTGTTTGCAAATAACGTGAAAATTACATGTACGAAGTCAAAAAACATGAAAATAACAGGTCGCCAAAATGAGCTGATATTTTTAGTATACGACTAATTTGATGTCGCTTAGCGGTGTGCAAATTTTGGTAAAGTTTGGATGAAGTGAAAATTTTGAAAAAAAAAAATTGTTTGCAAATAACGTGAAAATTACATGTACCAAGTCAAAAAACATGAAAATAACAGGTCGCCAAAATGAGCGGTTATTTTTAGTATACGACTAAATTGACGTCGTTTAGCGGTGTGCAAATTTTGGTAAAGTTTGGATGAAGTGAAAATTTTGAAAAAAAATTTGTTTGCAAATAACGTGAAAATTACATGTACCAAGTCAAAAAACATGAAAATAACAGGTCACCAAAATGAGCTGATATTTTTAGTATATGACTAAATTGTCGTCGTTTAGCGGTGTGCAAATTTTGGTAAAGTTTGGATGAAGTGAAAATTTTGAAGAAAAAAATTTGTTTGCAAATAACGTGAAAATTACATGTACCAAGTCAAATAACATGAAAATAACAGGTCGCCAAAATGAGCTGATATTTTTAGTATACGACTAAATTGACGTCGTTTAGCGGTGTGCAAATTTTGGTAAAGTTTGGATGAAGTGAAAATTTTGAAAAAAAAATTAGTTTGCAAATAACGTGAAAATTACATGTACCAAGTCAAAAAACATGAAAATAACAGGTCCCCAAAATGAGCTGATATTTTTAGTATATGACTAAATTGACGTCGTTTAGCGGTGGGCAAATTTTGGTAAAGTTTGGATGAAGTGAAAATTTTGAAAAAAAAAATTTGTTTGCAAATAACGTGAAAATTACATGTACCAATTAAAAAAACATGAGAATAACACGTCCCCAAAATGGGCTGATATTTTTAGTATACGACTAAATTGACGTCGTTTAGCGGTGTGCAAATTTTGGTAAAGTTTGGATGAAGTGAAAATTTTGAAAAAAAATTTGTTTGCAAATAACGTGAAAATTGCATGTACCAAGTCAGAAAACATGAAAATAACAGGTCGCCAGAATAAGCTGGTATTTTTAGTATACGACTAAATTGACGTCGTTTAGCGGTGTGTAAATTTTGGTAAAGTTTGGATGAAGTGAAAATTTTTAAAAAAAACTTGTTTGCAAATAACGTGAAAATTACATGTACCAAGTCAAAAAACATGAAAATAACAGGTCGCCAAAATAAGCTGATATTTTTAGTATACGACTAAATTGACGTCGTTTAGCGGTGTGCAAATTTTGATAAAGTTTGGATGAAGTGAAAATTTTGAAAAAAAAATTTGTTTGCAAATAACGTGAAAATTACATGTACCAAGTCAGAAAACATGAAAATAACAGGTCGCCAAAATAAGCTGATATTTTTAGTATACGACTAAATTGACGTCGTTTAGCGGTGTGGAAATTTTGGTACAGTTTGAATAAAGTGAAAATTTAAAAAAAAATTGTATGCAAATAACGTGAAAATTACATGTACCAAGTCAAAAAACATGAAAATAACAGGTCGCCAAAATGAGCTGATATTTTTATTATACGACTAAATTGACGTCGTTTAGTGGTCTGCAAATTTTGGTAAAGTTAGGATGAAGTGAAAATTAAAAAAAAATTTTTTGGCAAATAACATGAAAATTACATGTACCAAGTCAAAAAACATGAAAATAACAGGTCGCCAACATGAGCTGATTTTTTTAGTATACGACTTAATTGACGTCGTTTAGCGGTGTGGAAATTTTGGAAAAGTTTGGATGAAGTGAAAAATTATAAAAAAAAAATTTGTTTGCAAATAACGTGAAAATTACATGTACCAAGTCAGAAAACATGAAAATAACATGTAGCCAAAATAAGCTGATATATTTAGTATACGACTAAAGTGACGTCGCTTAGCGGTGTGGAAATTTCGGTAAGGTTTGGATAAAGTGAAAATTTTGAAAAAAAATTTGTTTGCAAATAACGTGAAAATTACATGTACTAAGTCAAAAAACATGAAAATAACAGGTCGTCAAAATGAGCTGATATTTTTAGTATACGACTAAATTGACGTCATTTAGTGGTCTGCAAATTTTGGTAAGGTTTGGATGAAGTGAAAATTTAAAAAAAAATTTTTTGCAAATAACATGAAAATTACATGTACCAAGTCAAAAAACATGAAAATAACAGGTCGCAAAAATGAGCTGATATTTTTAGTATACGACTAAATTGACGTCGTTTAGCGGTATGCAAATTTTGGAAAAGTTTGGATGAAGTGAAAAATTAAAAAAAAAAATTTGTTTGCAAATAACGTGAAAATTACATGTACCAAGTCAGAAAACATGAAAATAACATGTAGCCAAAATAAGCTGATATATTTAGTATACGACTAAATTGACGTCGTTTAGCGGTGTGGAAATTTCGGTAAGGTTTGGATAAAGTGAAAATTTTGAAAAAAAATTTGTTTGCAAATAACGTGAAAATTACATGTACCAAGTCAGAAAACATGAAAATAAATAAAAAAAAAATAAATAACGTCGTAAAATAAATTAACGTCGTTTAGCGGTGTACAAATTTTGGTAGAGTTTGGATGAAGTGAAAATTTTGAAAAAAAAAATTAAGTTTGCAAATAACGTGAAAATTACAAGTACCAAGTCAAAAAACATGAAAATAACAGGTCGCCAAAATGAGCTGATATTTTTAGTATACGACTAAATTGACGTCGTTTAGCGGTGTGGAAATTTTGGTAAGGTTTGGATAAAGTGAAAATTTTGAAAAAAAATTTGTTTGCAAATAACGTGAAAATTACATGTACCAAGTCCGTAAACATGAAAATAACAGGTCGCCAAAATGAGCTGATATTTTTAGCATATTACTAAATTGGCGTCGTTTAGCGGTGTGCAAATTTTTGTTAAGTTTGGATGAAGTGAAAATTTTGAAAAAAATTTGTTTGCAAATAACGTGAAAATTACATGTACGAAGTCAAAAAACATGAAAATAACAGTTCGCCAAAATGAGCTGATATTTTTAGTATACGACTAATTTGACGTCGTTTAGCGGTGTGCAAATTTTGGTAAAGTTTGGATGAAGTGAAAATTTTGAAAAAAAAAATTGTTTGCAAATAACGTGAAAATTACATGTACCAAGTCAAAAAACATGAAAATAACAGGTCGCCAAAATGAGCGGTTATTTTTAGTATACGACTAAATTGACGTCGTTTAGCGGTGTGCAAATTTTGGTAAGGTTTGGATGAAGTGAAAATTTTGAAAAAAAATTTGTTTGCAAATAACGTGAAAATTACATGTACCAAGTCAAAAAACATGAAAATAACAGGTCACCAAAATGAGCTGATATTTTTAGTATATGACTAAATTGTCGTCGTTTAGCGGTGTGCAAATTTTGGTAAAGTTTGGATGAAGTGAAAATTTTGAAGAAAAAAATTTGTTTGCAAATAACGTGAAAATTACATGTACCAAGTCAAATAACATGAAAATAACAGGTCGCCAAAATGAGCTGATATTTTTAGTATACGACTAAATTGACGTCGTTTAGCGGTGTGCAAATTTTGGTAAAGTTTGGATGAAGTGAAAATTTTGAAAAAAAATTAGTTTGCAAATAACGTGAAAATTACATGTACCAAGTCAAAAAACATGAAAATAACAGGTCCCCAAAATGAGCTGATATTTTTAGTATACGACTAAATTGACGTCGTTTAGCGGTGTGCAAATTTTGGTATAGTTTGGATGAAGTGAAAATTTTGAAAAAAAATTTGTTTGCAAATAACGTGAAAATTGGCATGTACCAAGTCAGAAAACATGAAAATAACAGGTCGCCAAAATAAGCTGGTATTTTTAGTATACGACTAAATTGGCGTAGTTTAGCGGTGTGTAAATTTTGGTAAAGTTTGGATGAAGTGAAAATTTTGAAAAAAAATTTGTTTGCAAATAACGTGAAAATTACATGTACCAAGTCAAAAAACATGAAAATAACAGGTCGCCAAAATAAGCTGATATTTTTAGTATACGACTAAATTGTCGTCGTTTAGCGGTGTGCAAATTTTGGTAAAGTTTGGATGAAGTGAAAATTTTGAAAAAAAAATTTGTTTGCAAATAACGTGAAAATTACATGTACCAAAGTCAGAAAACATGAAAATAACAGGTCGCTAAAATAAGCTGATATTTTTAGTATACGACTAAATTGACGTCGTTTAGCGGTGTGGAAATTTTGGTACAGTTTGAATAAAGTGAAAATTTTAAAAAAAAATTTTTTTGCAAATAACGTGAAAATTACATGTACCAAGTCAAAAAACATGAAAATAACAGGTCGCCAAAATGAGCTGATATTTTTATTATACGACTAAATTGACGTCGTTTAGTGGTCTGCAAATTTTGGTAAGGTTTGGATGAAGTGAAAATTTAAAAAAATTTTTTTTGCAAATAACATGAAAATTACATGTACCAAGTCAAAAAACATGAAAATAACAGGTCGCAAAAATGAGCTGATATATTTAGTATACGACTAAATTGACGTCGTTTAGCGGTGTGCAAATTTTGGAAAAGTTTGGATGAAGTGAAAAATTAAAAAAAAAAATTTGTTTGCAAATAACGTGAAAATTACATGTACCAAGTCAGAAAACATGAAAATAACATGTAGCCAAAATAAGCTGATATATTTAGTATACGACTAAATTGACGTCGTTTAGCGGTGTGGAAATTTCGGTAAGGTTTGGATAAAGTGAAAATTTTGAAAAAAAATTTGTTTGCAAATAACGTGAAAATTACATGTACCAAGTCAAAAAACATGAAAATAACAGGTCGCCAAAATAAGCTGATATTTTTAGTATACGACTAAATTGACGTCGTTTAGCGGTGTGCAAATTTTGATAAAGTTTGGATGAAGTGAAAATTTTGAAAAAAAATTTGTTTGCAAATAACGTGAAAATTGCATGTACCAAGTCAGAAAACATGAAAATAACAGGTCGCCAGAATAAGCTGGTATTTTTAGTATACGACTAAATTGACGTCGTTTAGCGGTGTGTAAATTTTGGTAAAGTTTGGATGAAGTAAAAATTTTAAAAAAAAATTTGTTTGCAAATAACGTGAAAATTACATGTAACAAGTCAAAAAACATGAAAATAACAGGTCGCCAAAATAAGCTGATATTTTTAGTATACGACTAAATTGACGTCGTTTAGCGGTGTGCAAATTTTGATAAAGTTTGGATGAAGTGAAAATTTTGAAAAAAAATTTGTTTGCAAATAACGTGAAAATTACATGTACCAAGTCAGAAAACATGAAAATAACAGGTCGCCAAAATAAGCTGATATTTTTAGTATACGACTAAATTGACGTCGTTTAGCGGTGTGTAAATTTTGGTAAAGTTTGGATGAAGTAAAAATTTAAAAAAAAAATTTGTTTGCAAATAACGTGAAAATTACATGTACCAAGTCAAAAAACATGAAAATAACAGGTCGCCAAAATAAGCTGATATTTTTAGTATACGACTAAATTGACGTCGTTTAGCGGTGTGCAAATTTTGATAAAGTTTGGATGAAGTGAAAATTTTGAAAAAAAATTTGTTTGCAAATAACGTGAAAATTACATGTACCAAGTCAGAAAACATGAAAATAACAGGTCGCCAAAATAAGCTGATATTTTTAGTATACGACTAAATTGACGTCGTTTAGCGGTGTGGAAATTTTGGTACAGTTTGAATAAAGTGAAAATTTAAAAAAAAATTGTATGCAAATAACGTGAAAATTACATGTACCAAGTCAAAAAACATGAAAATAACAGGTCGCCAAAATGAGCTGATATTTTTATTATACGACTAAATTGACGTCGTTTAGTGGTCTGCAAATTTTGGTAAAGTTAGGATGAAGTGAAAATTAAAAAAAAAATTTTTGGCAAATAACATGAAAATTACATGTACCAAGTCAAAAAACATGAAAATAACAGGTCGCCAACATGACCTGATTTTTTTAGTATACGACTAAATTGACGTCGTTTAGCGGTGTGCAAATTTTGGAAAAGTTTGGATGAAGTGAAAAATTAAAAAAAAAAAATTTGTTTGCAAATAACGTGAAAATTACATGTACCAAGTCAGAAAACATAAAAATAACATGTAGCCAAAATAAGCTGATATATTTAGTATACGACTAAATTGACGTCGCTTAGCGGTGTGGAAATTTCGGTAAGGTTTGGATAAAGTGAAAATTTTGAAAAAAAAATTTGTTTGCAAATAACGTGAAAATTACATGTACTAAGTCCGAAAACATGAAAATAACAGGTCGCCAAAATGAGCTGATATTTTTAGTATACGACTAAATTGACGTCGTTTAGCGGTGTGCAAATTTTGGTAAAGTTGGGATGAAGTGAAAATTTTGAAAAAAGAAAATTGTTTGCAAATAACGTGAAAATTACATGTACCAATTAAAAAAACATGAGAATAACAGGTCCCCAAAATGAGCTGATATTTTTAGTATACGACTAAATTGACGTCGTTTAGCGGTGTGCAAATTTTGGTAAAGTTTGGATGAAGTGAAAATTTTGAAAAAAAATTTGTTTGCAAATAACGTGAAAATTACATGTACCAAGTCAGAAAACATGAAAATAACATGTCGCCAAAATAAGCTGATATTTTTAGTATACGACTAAATTGACGTCGTTTAGCGGTGTGGAAATTTTGGTAAGGTTTGGATGAAGTAAAAAGTTTGAAAAAAAAATTGTTTGCAAATAACGTGAAAATTACATGTACCAAGTCAGAAAACATCAAAATAACATGTCGCCAAAATAAGCTGATATTTTTAGTATACGACTAAATTGACGTCGTTTAGCGGTGTGGAAATTTTGGTAAGGTTTGGATAAAGTGAAAATTTTGAAAAAAAATTTGTTTGCAAATAACGTGAAAATTACATGTACCAAGTCTGAAAACATGAAAATAACAGGTCGCCAAAATGAGCTAATATTTTTAGTATATGACTAAATGGACGTCGTTTAGCGGTGTGCAAATTTTTGTAAAGTTTGGATGAAGTGAAAATTTTGAAAAAAAATTTGTTTGCAAATAACGTGAAAATTACATGTACCAAGTCAGAAAACATGAAAATAACAGCTCGCCAAAATAAGCTGATATTTATAGTAAACGACTAAATTGACGTCGTTTAGCGGTGTGCAAATTTCGGTAGAGTTTGGATGAAGTGAAAATTTTGAAAAAAAAAATAAGTTTGCAAATAACGTGAAAATTACAAGTACCAAGTCAAAAAACATGAAAATAACAGGTCGCCAAAATGAGCTGATATTTTTAGTATACGACTAAATTGACGTCGTTTAGCGGTGTGGAAATTTTGGTAAGGTTTGGATAAAGTGAAAATTTTGAAACAAATTTGTTTGCAAATAACGTGAAAATTACATGTACCAAGTCCGTAAACATGAAAATAACAGGTCGCCAAAATGAGCTGATATTTTTAGCATATTACTAAATTGACGTCGTTTAGCGGTGTGCAAATTTTGGTAAAGTTTGGATGAAGTGAAAATTTTGAAAAAAAAATTTGTTTGCAAATAACGTGAAAATTACATGTACGAAGTCAAAAAACATGAAAATAACAGGTCGCCAAAATGAGCTGATATTTTTAGTATACGACTAATTTGACGTCGTTTAGCGGTGTGCAAATTTTGGTAAAGTTTGGATGAAGTGAAAATTTTGAAAAAAAAATTTGTTTGCAAATAACGTGAAAATTACATGTACCAAGTCAAAAAACATGAAAATAACAGGTCGCCAAAATGAGCTGTTATTTTTAGTATACGACTAAATTGACGTCGTTTAGCGGTGTGCAAATTTTGGTAAAGTTTCGATGAAGTGAAAATTTTGAAAAAAAATTTGTTTGCAAATAACGTGAAAATTACATGTACTAAGTCAAAAAACATGAAAATAACAGGTCGCCAAAATGATCTGAAATTTTTAGTATATGACTAAATTGTCGTCGTTTAGCGGTGTGCAAATTTTGGTAAAGTTTGGATGAAGTAAAAATTTTGAAAAAAAAAATTTGTTTGCAAATAACGTGAAAATTACATGTACCAAGTCAAATAACATGAAAATAACAGGTCGCCAAAATGAGCTGATATTTTTAGTATACGACTAAATTGACGTCGTTTAGCGGTGTGCAAATTTTGGTAAAGTTTGGATGAAGTGAAAATTTTGAAAAAAAAATTAGTTTGCAAATAACGTGAAAATTACATGTACCAAGTCAAAAAACATGAAAATAACAGGTCCCCAAAATGAGCTGATATTTTTAGTATACGACTAAATTGACGTCGTTTAGCGGTGTGCAAATTTTGGTAAAGTTTGGATGAAGTGAAAATATTGAAAAAAAATTTGTTTGCAAATAACGTAAAAAAATTGCCATGTACCAAGTCAGAAAACATGAAAATAACAGGTCGCCAAAATAAGCTGGTATTTTTAGTATACGACTAAATTGGCGTAGTTTAGCGGTGTGTAAATTTTGGTAAGGTTTGGATGAAGTGAAAATTTTGAAAAAAAATTTGTTTGCAAATAACGTGAAAATTACATGTACCAAGTCAAAAAACATGAAAATAACAGGTCGCCAAAATAAGCTGATATTTTTAGTATACAACTAAATTGACGTCGTTTAGCGGTGTGCAAATTTTGGTAAAGTTTGGATGAAGTGAAAATTTTGAAAAAAAAATTTGTTTGCAAATAACGTGAAAATTACATGTACCAAGTCAGAAAACATGAAAATAACAGGTCGCCAAAATGAGCTGATATTTTTAGTATACGACTAAATTGACGTAGTTTAGCGGTGAGTAGTAGGGAACTGGCGGTTCTGCCCCAATTAAAATTGTTAAATTGTTGCTGAAATTGTTAAATTTGGGTAATTAAAATTTGAAAATTGTTAAATTCTTGGAAATTTGTGTTTTTTTGTTTACATAAGGAGTTTTTTGTTTATATAAGGAGTTTTTTTGTTTACATTAGGAGTTTTTTGTTTACATTAGGAGTTTTTGTTTACATTAAGTGTATGTCTGTCTGTCGGTCTGTCTGTCTGCCTGCCTGACCGTGGGAAGTTTGTGTGTGGAATATTTTGTGTGAATGTATTAAGGCGGTTCATAGTTTGGCGGTTTTTATGTGTGTATGTGACGACGGGGAAAATCATGAAAATGGTTTTTCCTAATGCTGACGAAAATCATCTAATGATTTTTCGTAATACCGAAGGCAAAACATTATAATTTTTCCTAATGCCTACTGCAATACATGATAATTTTTCCTAATGCCTACTGCAATACATGATAATTTTTCCTAATGCTTACTGCAATACATGATTATTATTTTTTTCAAATGCCGACGGCAAAAAATGAATATAATTTTTTCAAATGCCGACGGGAAAATGATTTTTCCTAATGACGACGGGAAAACGTGAAAGTTATTTTTTCTAATGCTAATGTAGGTGTTGCTAGACTGTGGGAATTTAAGGCTGACCGTGATTTGAGTGGACGGCGTTGTTGCCGTAATATGTAACCATAGGAATTTGTGGATGTGTCTGTCTGTCTGTGAGAATTTAGGTGAAGGTTTGATTGGCAGGGGGCGGGGTGTAGTTGAGGTAGATCGATTGCGTGTGTAGTTGTGTGTGAATGTATGTGTATGTGTGTGTGTGTGTGTGTGTGTGTGTGTATGTGTATGTTTGTAGGAATTTCAATGTGTGTATTTCTGTAGGAGCTTAAGGCTGATTGTGATTTATGAGGGGTGAGGTGTTCTAGTAATATGCAAGCGGGGGAATCTGTGTGTTTGTATGTCTGTAGGAGTTTAAGGCTGACCATGATTTGGGTGGGCAGGGTTGTTGACGTAATATGTATCCATGGGGATTTGTGGATGTGTCTGTCTATAGTAGTTTAAGGCTGATCGTGATTTGAGGTGGGTGAGAATGTTGTTGAGGTAAATTGGTTATGTGTATGTATGTATATATGTATTTTTGTAAGAATTTAAGATGATTGTGATTTATTAGGGCCGAGGTGTTCTTGTAATATGTAGCCGTGAGAATCTATGTGTATAGACGTCTGTAGAAGTTTAAGACTATCTGTATTTTCAGGTAGGTGAGAGTGTTGTGTTGTTGAGATTAATCGTATATATTGTATATGTATGTATGATCATGGGAATTTGTGTATGTATATCTGAGGGAGAATTTAAGGCTCGTCATGATTTGCAAAAGGTGGGGTGTTGTTGAAATTTTCTTGGATATTTCTTATATGAATTCTGCTATGTGTGTGTATTCGAGCTGGTATTTATATGTAGGTAGAAATAAATTGTTTTCAATATCGACATTTGGTACTATAAAATACTATCATATATCTGGACTTCCCTAATCCTAGTATGCTTTTATACTTACGATTGCTTTATATTTTCTCATGCTTAAATTTGTCTCGCGTTGAAGTCGGTCTGTGTGAAATTTGTTTATATTACAGATTTTGTTTATTTAACTACATTCGTCTTCTTTGACTGAAAGAGTTATCTACACACAGAGAAAAACCAACTTGAAATCAGTAAGAACCATGCTGAATTAATAAGAACCATTAGCGAAGGTTTAGTCATATTGAAATTTCTTATTTCAATATGGACAAAATATTAATTTACAGTATTCATTTATTAAACTCATTAGTTTGTAGATATCTCAATATACATTTTCTATTATATTAAAAATTATTGAATTAATGTGATGAATTCTTATTTTTAAGCTGCAGATTATCCCTGAGTGTATGGATTGTTTATATTTGCATTGTGCTTTAACTAAACGACGCTTCATATATTTTCATGATGTAGATCTAATAAATACTTAAGCATTGATAAGAAATTTGATATGTATACATACATATCTACAAATTGATTTTATGTATGTATGTATGTATGTACATATATATGTACATACAAATAAGTGTTCAACTCAATCTTTGAATACATTTTTTATTTTATTTTTTGTCATGTGATGTCTGTTGTTGGTGAAATTAAAAACATTTTAATTTTTATCTGCGTTTACTTAAAAGTTTGTGAGGATTTTCTGTTGTAAGTAAAACTGAATTCTTGAAGATATGTACTTACATACTCTATAGTAATAGTAACTATAATAGAAATATTTCTTATACTTAATTTACAGTTTTTTAAAGTATAGGGTATAAAATTTTTTCTAGCTATAGCCTTTTTTCTTCACTTTGTACATTTGTTTTCGAAATCTTGCTTTGCTTTATGAAAATGTATAAACATTTTTAAATGAAACTGATCCGGCACTCCAGCTTATATACTGATAGTTTTTTTTTTCTTTGGTAGTCAACTTACTTCTTTTTTTATTTTTATTGATAAACATTGGAAATCAAAAGGGAGTTTTATATTGTAATTATTATTTTCATAATTGTTGAAAACAATCGCTGCTTTTTGTTTGTTTTTTGCGATGAAATCATTTGAATTACTTTTGCAACTTTACGCGTTTATAAAAATTATGTTATTTTCTATATTTCTTAATTTATAAGACTTTTAGACTTTGTCCTTTAGGGGTTATATTTTCTATTATACGATTATGAATAAGAATGCAGTAAGCTGATGTATTTGCTTACTGCTTCAAATTAAAATTTTATTAAATTGAATAAAAGGAGTTTTTTTTTCTTAAACTCTGATGCAGTTAGAAGCGCTGGAGATTCTTTCATATAACAGCTTTTTTGAAATTTTTGATACATAGTATAATATAGAATTGGATAACATTTATTTTTAATTTTTATGTTAAGAAGTACGGGTATGAGACTGAATTTAAATGTACTTTTAAATTAGTTAAATCATAATGAACAAACATATTTTCTTCTTTAATAGCGATCAACAGAAAACGAACTCGTTTTCATATAATTTAGGTATACCCTATCGACGGCTCCTCTAGGATACAAGATGACTTTGTATGACGAAATTTCTGTTGCTTTATACTGATAATATGTTTACATTAATAAGATACATATACATATGTTTATTTTATGAACGGTGAGCACCTATGGCTTTTATTTAATGTTCTATATGACTTTTTTTTTCATTTTCTTTAATAATTGTCTCCCCATAATAGCATTCTAAATATTTCAAGGGCTCAAATGCTGTGTAGTCTTCTTCTGCAGACTTAACTTAACGTCTAACTTCTTCCAATGCTTCTTTATAAGAAGATATTTTGTTATGGTCTTCTTCTACGATACGTGTCCATCGGGCAGAGTGTACGTATTAGTTGGTCAGTCAGTCTCTATTTTTATTTATTTTTTTTTTCTTCTAATGTGCCACTCCTTTTTTTAGATTTTACTACTTGGAATAGAGAATTTTTGTCTAATTTTTTGGTGGGTATATACATTAGGTATGTAGAAATTAGTTTAGATACAAAGAAATGCATGTTTAATATACAACTATTGTATCAAATCGATCTCAAATAACTCAGTTACCTCTACCAGCAATTCACCGTTGGTGTATTCATAAAGTGTTAGAAACAATGAAATATCTATGTTTTGAGAGAATTTTTCCCCTCAAGTATTTCTACATGAGGTTTGAGGGGTCAA
Organism: Tachina grossa; assembly: GCA_949987645.1. Lineage (NCBI taxonomy): Eukaryota > Metazoa > Arthropoda > Insecta > Diptera > Tachinidae > Tachina > Tachina grossa. The sequence goes on along the minus strand of OX465279.1, from coordinate 15,503,983 downwards.
TCACTGTCGCATTCATATGTAATGATTATTCACTTAAAAAACGTCATCATCACCATCAATCATCTCCGTATACAATACATTCATGAGTTGGGTTGATCCAGATACAATTGCTGTCTCATCACCTTCTAACAGCTTTATATATTTTGCTAGTATGCATGCCTTAGCATGCTTCTATCGATAGTGACGTAAGAGTCCGAGATGTAGAGTGTTACAATTAAAAATCTTTACTATTAGAATATACCAGATCGCTCTTTTGAATTTTTACAAAGTAGATACATATGTATGTATTTCATTGACCACAAAATCATAAAATTTCTTTGCTTACAAAATTGTATGACGTGAGGATTTTTTTTTTTTTTTTTTTTTTTTTTTTTTTTTAATTATACATGCTTCGGCATGCTTTCATTTTTTTTTCTATAAATTTATGTAATACTCATACAGATACAGATATAAAGTAAGATCTGTTTACTGTACATTTTAAAATTTATGCATGCTTCAGCATGATTCTAGTTGAAGCGTATATTCATTCACTAAGTTTGTTTGATACTTATTCATACACATGTACATTCTTAAAGATTGGATATCAAAGTCCAATTTCCGTAGTTTATCTATATTTTCTAAAGATCTGATAGCTAAAGAAATAAATAGAGTGAAGATCTTCTATAATAATCCCATTTTCATATTGTAAAATTTTGCGTGCTAACGCTTTCGATGGGAAAATATACATACAACTTTATAAAAAGTGATAATATGATGTGCTGCTGAATATTGCACTATGTTATAGTTCATTTTAAACACTGAAGTTTTAGCAATATTTCATTCCGACCAGAATTCCACTACATTTAGTTAATTATCTTTCTTAAGACTCATCATTCCTAATCAATCCTGCAAAAACAACACAAACTAGATTTTTCGTTTTAATTTTGTTTTTTTTAAATTCAACATTCATTCTTCAAATTACTTTATACTATATTAAGTAGCTTTTCCTCATTTGTTGAGTTGACTTTAATAGGAGACATTTTAATGGTACGATGAACTTTTCTATTGCATGCATTGAGTAAATCTTTATACATACCAATCCACTTATATGAACCATTAAAGCTAATTCTTTTCACATCATACCTTTCAATGATCTATTAAATCATTCTAATATTGATGCTTTCATATTAAGTAATCTTTAATCTTCTATTTATGTATGAGTTTTCCCAAGTATTTATTAAAAAATTCTTTATAATCATCTGTTTGTAAGTTTTTTGGTACCCGTACCACTTCAAAAATATTTTCCATTGCCTTGGTTTTTAGAGTGCAGCTTTTATTTTCAGCTGTACTTTGAGAATGTGTCAATTACAGTCTTCAAAAATCAACAATTTCTATTTTCTGTAGAATAGTTCTACATTTCACCTAACTTAGCTCCATAAAACATCATATATTCCTGTCATTACATCTCTACAAGCACAAACAGTTGTTGAAATTTAATATGGACTTCGTTAACTAAATTCCTTTTTAAAGACATTGAATTGTTTCACAGATTTTTTCGAAAGTGTTGTGATCTACATCTTGCACTTTCAGCTATTTATACTAACATGTAGTTAATTTTCTAATCTATATATTTAACCGTAAACTCTTCAATTTGTTTTTAATTATTTACTTTTTAGAATTGCTTTTTCAATTTTATAACTGTCTTCTTTCTCTAATTTTATTTCACGTTGTAGTTCCTCAATTTGCATTTAAATATATTCTTGAATATTAATGCTTCAAGCTATATTATTAATTTATCTTGTATTTTATCTTCATTCAGTTTAATGTAACTATCAACAATAGTTTGTATCTAATTCATTTATGCCTTCCAATACTGATAAGTTAGTATAAATGTCTTCAGAATTGGAAGTCTATGAGTAAAATCATCGTCATCATCATTCTCAGTATTAGCATCATTAAATATGATGGTATTATCAAATATTGTTCCTTCTACTAGTTTCTTTTGGGGTACTTGTCTATATCTTGAGTGAAGGTTTCTCAGGCTTTAAACTTGTATATTTTCAACTTCTGTCTTGATTTTACTTTCTTCTTTCATAAGAATTCTTTTAATATTTTTAGAACTATTTATGAATTCTTCTGCTATAGGTTTAAATGTATCTTTTAGTTGTTCACTTGTATCTATTTCACCAGTTTTTATACTACGAAGCTTTTTCTTCAACACATTTCTTGTCAACACCAACTGTTTTAAAATTTTCTCATCCAGGGCAAATAACAGGTATCAGCAATCATATCAGCTTTTCAGGAGCTGGTCTGGTTTTAAGATCAGCTTTTCAGGACCTGGTCTGGTTTTCAGATCAGCTTATCAGGACCTGGTCTGGTTTTCAGATCAGCTTTTCAGGACCTGGTCTGGTTTTCAGATCAGCTTTTCAGGACCTGGTCTGGTTTTCAGATCAGCTTTTCAGGACCTGGTCTGGTTTTCAGATCAGCTTATCAGGACCTGGTCTGGTTTTCAGATCAGCTTATCAGGAGCTGGTCTGGTTTTCAGATCAGCTTATCAGGAGCTGGTCTGGTTATCAGATCAGCTTATCAGGAGCTGGTCTGGTTTTCGGATCAGCTTATCAGGAGCTGATCTGATTTTTAGATCAGCTTATCAGGTAACAGATCAGGCTATCAGGAGCTATTCAGATTTTCATTTCAAGATATCTGAGTTAGATTTAGTTATCAGTGTACAAGTAGCTAGCCATTTATAACATTTATATACATGAAATTTAAAGTCAGATGAAATACAAAAAAGTAAACTTTTATGTATTTAAATTATTTTCTATAACGATCATCGTTTAATTCACTACCTTTGCTTATAATCAAAAATCCATATTTATCCTTTCAACATGCTTTATATTTTTCTCACCTAACTTAAACATTAAATATACATTATGATGATCTCTAATTAAATGTTTGGTGATTCTGCTGTAAGTTTTACATAAGTAGAATGAATCAACATTCTTATCTCTCCCCATACAAAAATATGCTTCCCACACGCATCATCGTTAAATATCATATTGGAATTACTTTGGACTGAAATAACAGATTCACTATCGGTAAATTTTGTAATATATTATTATTTTAATTGATGTAATTAATTTCTTCAGATATTTATATCTGGGGTGATATAAAGATTTTGAGTATAAATAAATGTTCTCAAAATCTAAGTCCATTAGGACTTTCTAGCAAGCAAATCATAGCGTTTTTTTTTCGTAATTTGACAGGTCAACTATTGTTGCACGAATAGAATTTGATATAAAGGAACTATGATTTATTTTTGAACTATAGTTCGATGAATCATCAATATTTCGTACCAAGGTATTTTAGGTTGTTTTACTAACCGCATTTATGTAGCTAAATACATTTTATAAATATTATCTCTTATTATAAAAAAATAAACTAATACAGCTATACCATATCAGAAAATATTTTCTGAAATCGTATAGCTGCATTAGTTTATTTTTTCTATAATAAGAGATAATGATCCACACTCATAATCAAAACAGCATAAAAATATCCTTTTTTTGACTATGAGTATGCATCAATATTTATGAAATGCGTTTAGTTACAAAAATGTGGTTAGTAAAACAAAGTATATTTTAACAGCCTTATTTATAACACTTATTAGGGCTTTATAAAGACTTTTTAAGAAAAAATTTTTATAAAAAATTTGTTTTAAAAAGCCTTTCCAAAGCCTTAATAAGTATTATAAATAAGGCTGTAAGAGTTTAAAATCAGTATTTTTTATGATAATACTGATTTGAAACTATTAAAATATTCTTTGTTTTGACTATGAGTAGGGGCCATTATCTCTTATTATAGGACAAATAAAATAATATAGCTATACGATTTCAGAAAATATTTTCTGATATCGTATAGCTACATTTTTAATTTTTCTATAATAAGAGATAATATTTATGAAATACATTTCATAAATATTGGCGCATACTCATAGTAAAAACAACCTAAAAATACCTTGGTACGAAATATTGATGAATCATCAAAATTTCATACCATCCTATATTTATGTTGTTTTACTAATCGCATTTTGTAAATAAATGCATTTCATAAATATTATCTATTATTATAGAAAGAATCAAATAGTATGGTTATATGATATTAGAAAACATGATTTCTGATATCATATAATCATACTATTTTATTTTTCTATAATAAGAGATAATGACTCATACTCATAGTCAAAACAAAGGATATTTATATGCTGTTTTGATTATGAGTATGCGTCAATATTTATGAAATGCATTTAGTTATAAAATGCGGTTAGTAAAACAAAGTATATTTTAAGTGTTTAAAACCACCATTTTTATGGTAATAGCGGTTTTAAACACTTAAAGCATAGTTTGTTTTGACTATGAGCATGAGCTGATATTTATGAAATGGATTTTATAAATATTGACTCATACCCTTAGTCAAAACAACATAAATAATTCTTGGTACGAAATATTGATGAATCATCGAACTATAGTTCAAAAATAAATCATAGTTCCTTTATATCAAATTCTATTCGTGCAACAATAGTTGACCTGTCAAATTACGAAAAAAACGCTATGATTGGCTTGCTAGAAAGTCCTAATGGACTTAGATTTTGAGAACATTTATTTATACTCAAAATCTTTATATCACCCCAGATATAAATATCTGAAGAAATTAATTACATCAATTAAAATAATAATATATTACAAAATTTACCGATAGTGAATCTGTTATTTCAGTCCAAAGTAATTCCAATATGATATTTAACGATGATGCGTGTGGGAAGCATATTTTTGTATGGGGAGAGATAAGAATGTTGATTCATTCTACTTATGTAAAACTTACACCAGAATCACCAAACATTTAATTAGAGATCATCATAATGTATATTTAATGTTTAAGTTAGGTGAGAAAAATATAAAGCATGTTGAAAGGATAAATATGGATTTTTGATTATAAGCAAAGGTAGTGAATTAAACGATGATCGTTATAGAAAATAATTTAAATACATAAAAGTTTACTTTTTTGTATTTCATCTGACTTTAAATTTCATGTATATAAATGTTATAAATGGCTAGCTACTTGTACACTGATAACTAAATCTAACTCAGATATCTTGAAATGAAAATCTGAATAGCTCCTGATAGCCTGATCTGTTACCTGATAAGCTGATCTAAAAATCAGATCAGCTCCTGATAAGCTGATCTGAAAACCAGACCAGCTCCTGATAAGCTGATCTGATAACCAGACCAGCTCCTGATAAGCTGATCTGAAAACCAGACCAGCTCCTGATAAGCTGATCTGAAAACCAGACCAGGTCCTGATAAGCTGATCTGAAAACCAGACCAGGTCCTGAAAAGCTGATCTGAAAACCAGACCAGGTCCTGAAAAGCTGATCTGAAAACCAGACCAGGTCCTGAAAAGCTGATCTGAAAACCAGACCAGGTCCTGATAAGCTGATCTGAAAACCAGACCAGGTCCTGAAAAGCTGATCTTAAAACCAGACCAGCTCCTGAAAAGCTGATATGATTGCTGATACCTGTTATTTGCCCTGGATGAGAAAATTTTAAAACAGTTGGTGTTGACAAGAAATGTGTTGAAGAAAAAGCTTCGTAGTATAAAAACTGGTGAAATAGATACAAGTGAACAACTAAAAGATACATTTAAACCTATAGCAGAAGAATTCATAAATAGTTCTAAAAATATTAAAAGAATTCTTATGAAAGAAGAAAGTAAAATCAAGACAGAAGTTGAAAATATACAAGTTTAAAGCCTGAGAAACCTTCACTCAAGATATAGACAAGTACCCCAAAAGAAACTAGTAGAAGGAACAATATTTGATAATACCATCATATTTAATGATGCTAATACTGAGAATGATGATGACGATGATTTTACTCATAGACTTCCAATTCTGAAGACATTTATACTGACTTATCAGTATTGGAAGGCATAAATGAATTAGATACAAACTATTGTTGATAGTTACATTAAACTGAATGAAGATAAAATACAAGACAAATTAATAATATAGCTTAAAGCATTAATATTCAAGAATATATTTAAATGCAAATTGAGGAACAACAACGTGAAATAAAATTAGAGAAAGAAGACAGTTATAAAATTGAAAAAGCAATTCTAAAAAGTAAATAATTAAAAACAAATTGAAGAGTTTACGGTTAAATATATAGATTAGAAAATTAACTACATGTTAGTATAAATAGCTGAAAGTGCAAGATGTAGATCACAACACTTTCGAAAAAATCTGTGAAACAATTCAATGTCTTTAAAAAGGAATTTAGTTAACGAAGTCCATATTAAATTTCAACAACTGTTTGTGCTTGTAGAGATGTAATGACAGGAATATATGATGTTTTATGGAGCTAAGTTAGGTGAAATGTAGAACTATTCTACAGAAAATAGAAATTGTTGATTTTTGAAGACTGTAATTGACACATTCTCAAAGTACAGCTGAAAATAAAAGCTGCACTCTAAAAACCAAGGCAATGGAAAATATTTTTGAAGTGGTACGGGTACCAAAAAACTTACAAACAGATGATTATAAAGAATTTTTTAATAAATACTTGGGAAAACTCATACATAAATAGAAGATTAAAGATTACTTAATATGAAAGCATCAATATTAGAATGATTTAATAGATCATTGAAAGGTATGATGTGAAAAGAATTAGCTTTAATGGTTCATATAAGTGGATTGGTATGTATAAAGATTTACTCAATGCATGCAATAGAAAAGTTCATCGTACCATTAAAATGTCTCCTATTAAAGTCAACTCAACAAATGAGGAAAAGCTACTTAATATAGTATAAAGTAATTTGAAGAATGAATGTTGAATTTAAAAAAAAAAAAAATTAAAACGAAAAATCTAGTTTGTGTTGTTTTTGCAGGATTGATTAGGAATGATGAGTCTTAAGAAAGATAATTAACTAAATGTAGTGGAATTCTGGTCGGAATGAAATATTGCTAAAACTTCAGTGTTTAAAATGAACTATAACATAGTGCAATATTCAGCAGCACATCATATTATCACTTTTTATAAAGTTGTATGTATATTTTCCCATCGAAAGCGCTAGCACGCAAAATTTTACAATATGAAAATGGGATTATTATAGAAGATCTTCACTCTATTTATTTCTTTAGCTATCAGATCTTTAGAAAATATAGATAAACTACGGAAATTGGACTTTGATATCCAATCTTTAAGAATGTACATGTGTATGAATAAGTATCAAACAAACTTAGTGAATGAATATACGCTTCAACTAGAATCATGCTGAAGCATGCATAAATTTTAAAATGTACAGTAAACAGATCTTACTTTATATCTGTATCTGTATGAGTATTACATAAATTTATAGAAAAAAAAAATGAAAGCATGCCGAAGCATGTATAATTAAAAAAAAAAAAAATAAAAAATAAAAAAAAAATAAAAAATCCTCACGTCATACAATTTTGTAAGCAAAGAAATTTTATGATTTTGTGGTCAAGGAAATACATACATATGTATCTACTTTGTAAAAATTCAAAAGAGCGAACTGGTATATTCTAATAGTAAAGATTTTTAATTGTAACACTCTACATCTCGGACTCTTACGTCACTATCGATAGAAGCATGCTAAGGCATGCATACTAGCAAAATATATAAAGCTGTTAGAAGGTGATGAGACAGCAATTGTATCTGGATCAACCCAACTCATGAATGTATTGTATACGGAGATGATTGATGGTGATGATGACGTTTTTTAAGTGAATAATCATTACATATGAATGACAGTGATTGACCCCTCAAACCTCATGTAGAAATACTTGAGGGGAAAAATTCTCTCAAAACATAGATATTTCATTGTTTCTAACACTTTATGAATACACCAACGGTGAATTGCTGGTAGAGGTAACTGAGTTATTTGAGATCGATTTGATACAATAGTTGTATATTAAACATGCATTTCTTTGTATCTAAACTAATTTCTACATACCTAATGTATATACCCACCAAAAAATTAGACAAAAATTCTCTATTCCAAGTAGTAAAATCTAAAAAAAGGAGTGGCACATTAGAAGAAAAAAAAATAAATAAAAATAGAGACTGACTGACCAACTAATACGTACACTCTGCCCGATGGGCACGTATCGTAGAAGAAGACCATAACAAAATATCTTCTTATAAAGAAGCATTGGAAGAAGTTAGACGTTAAGTTAAGTTTGCAGAAGAAGACTACACAGCATTTGAGCCCTTGAAATATTTAGAATGCTATTATGGGGAGACAATTATTAAAGAAAATGAAAAAAAAAGTCATATAGAACATTAAATAAAAGCCATAGGTGCTCACCGTTCATAAAATAAACATATGTATATGTATGTTATTAATGTAAACATATTATCAGTATAAAGCAACAGAAATTTCGTCATACAAAGTCATCTTGTATCCTAGAGGAGCCGTCGATAGGGTATACCTAAATTATATGAAAACGAGTTCGTTTTCTGTTGATCGCTATTAAAGAAGAAAATATGTTTGTTCATTATGATTTAACTAATTTAAAAGTACATTTAAATTCAGTCTCATACCCGTACTTCTTAACATAAAAATTAAAAATAAATGTTATCCAATTCTATATTATACTATGTATCAAAAATTTCAAAAAAGCTGTTATATGAAAGAATCTCCAGCGCTTCTAACTGCATCAGAGTTTAAGAAAAAAAAAAACTCCTTTTATTCAATTTAATAAAATTTTAATTTGAAGCAGTAAGCAAATACATCAGCTTACTGCATTCTTATTCATAATCGTATAATAGAAAATATAACCCCTAAAGGACAAAGTCTAAAAGTCTTATAAATTAAGAAATATAGAAAATAACATAATTTTTATAAACGCGTAAAGTTGCAAAAGTAATTCAAATGATTTCATCGCAAAAAACAAACAAAAAGCAGCGATTGTTTTCAACAATTATGAAAATAATAATTACAATATAAAACTCCCTTTTGATTTCCAATGTTTATCAATAAAAATAAAAAAAGAAGTAAGTTGACTACCAAAGAAAAAAAAAACTATCAGTATATAAGCTGGAGTGCCGGATCAGTTTCATTTAAAAATGTTTATACATTTTCATAAAGCAAAGCAAGATTTCGAAAACAAATGTACAAAGTGAAGAAAAAAGGCTATAGCTAGAAAAAATTTTATACCCTATACTTTAAAAAACTGTAAATTAAGTATAAGAAATATTTCTATTATAGTTACTATTACTATAGAGTATGTAAGTACATATCTTCAAGAATTCAGTTTTACTTACAACAGAAAATCCTCACAAACTTTTAAGTAAACGCAGATAAAAATTAAAATGTTTTTAATTTCACCAACAACAGACATCACATGACAAAAAATAAAATAAAAAATGTATTCAAAGATTGAGTTGAACACTTATTTGTATGTACATATATATGTACATACATACATACATACATAAAATCAATTTGTAGATATGTATGTATACATATCAAATTTCTTATCAATGCTTAAGTATTTATTAGATCTACATCATGAAAATATATGAAGCGTCGTTTAGTTAAAGCACAATGCAAATATAAACAATCCATACACTCAGGGATAATCTGCAGCTTAAAAATAAGAATTCATCACATTAATTCAATAATTTTTAATATAATAGAAAATGTATATTGAGATATCTACAAACTAATGAGTTTAATAAATGAATACTGTAAATTAATATTTTGTCCATATTGAAATAAGAAATTTCAATATGACTAAACCTTCGCTAATGGTTCTTATTAATTCAGCATGGTTCTTACTGATTTCAAGTTGGTTTTTCTCTGTGTGTAGATAACTCTTTCAGTCAAAGAAGACGAATGTAGTTAAATAAACAAAATCTGTAATATAAACAAATTTCACACAGACCGACTTCAACGCGAGACAAATTTAAGCATGAGAAAATATAAAGCAATCGTAAGTATAAAAGCATACTAGGATTAGGGAAGTCCAGATATATGATAGTATTTTATAGTACCAAATGTCGATATTGAAAACAATTTATTTCTACCTACATATAAATACCAGCTCGAATACACACACATAGCAGAATTCATATAAGAAATATCCAAGAAAATTTCAACAACACCCCACCTTTTGCAAATCATGACGAGCCTTAAATTCTCCCTCAGATATACATACACAAATTCCCATGATCATACATACATATACAATATATACGATTAATCTCAACAACACAACACTCTCACCTACCTGAAATTACAGATAGTCTTAAACTTCTACAGACGTCTATACACATAGATTCTCACGGCTACATATTACAAGAACACCTCGGCCCTAATAAATCACAATCATCTTAAATTCTTACAAAAATACATATATACATACATACACATAACCAATTTACCTCAACAACATTCTCACCCACCTCAAATCACGATCAGCCTTAAACTACTATAGACAGACACATCCACAAATCCCCATGGATACATATTACGTCAACAACCCTGCCCACCCAAATCATGGTCAGCCTTAAACTCCTACAGACATACAAACACACAGATTCCCCCGCTTGCATATTACTAGAACACCTCACCCCTCATAAATCACAATCAGCCTTAAGCTCCTACAGAAATACACACATTGAAATTCCTACAAACATACACATACACACACACACACACACACACATACACATACATTCACACACAACTACACACGCAATCGATCTACCTCAACTACACCCCGCCCCCTGCCAATCAAACCATCACCTAAATTCTCACAGACAGACAGACACATCCACAAATTCCTATGGTTACATATTACGGCAACAACGCCGTCCACTCAAATCACGGTCAGCCTTAAATTCCCACAGTCTAGCAACACCTACATTAGCATTAGAAAAAATAACTTTCACGTTTTCCCGTCGTCATTAGGAAAAATCATTTTCCCGTCGGCATTTGAAAAAATTATATTCATTTTTTGCCGTCGGCATTTGAAAAAAATAATAATCATGTATTGCAGTAAGCATTAGGAAAAATTATCATGTATTGCAGTAGGCATTAGGAAAAATTATCATGTATTGCAGTAGGCATTAGGAAAAATTATAATGTTTTGCCTTCGGTATTACGAAAAATCATTAGATGATTTTCGTCAGCATTAGGAAAAACCATTTTCATGATTTTCCCCGTCGTCACATACACACATAAAAACCGCCAAACTATGAACCGCCTTAATACATTCACACAAAATATTCCACACACAAACTTCCCACGGTCAGGCAGGCAGACAGACAGACCGACAGACAGACATACACTTAATGTAAACAAAAACTCCTAATGTAAACAAAAAACTCCTAATGTAAACAAAAAACCTCCTTATATAAACAAAAAACTCCTTATGTAAACAAAAAAACACAAATTTCCAAGAATTTAACAATTTTCAAATTTTAATTACCCAAATTTAACAATTTCAGCAACAATTTAACAATTTTAATTGGGGCAGAACCGCCAGTTCCCTACTACTGCGGTGTGGAAATTTTGGTACAGTTTGAATAAAGTGAAAATTTAAAAAAAAAAATTGTTTGCAAATAACGTGAAAATTACATGTACCAAGTCAAAAAACATGAAAAACAGGTCGCCAAAATGAGCTGATATTTTTATTATACGACTAAATTGACGTCGTTTAGTGGTCTGCAAATTTTGGTAAAGTTTGGATGAAGTGAAAATTTAAAAAAAAAATTGTTTGCAAATAACGTGAAAATTACATGTACCAAGTCAAAAAACATGAAAATAACAGGTCGCCAAAATGAGCTGATATTTTTAGTATACGACTAAATTGACGTCGTTTAGCGGTGTGCAAATTTTGGAAAAGTTTGGATGAAGTGAAAAATTAAAAAAAAAAATTTGTTTGCAAATAACGTGAAAATTACATGTACCAAGTCAGAAAACATGAAAATAACATGTAGCCAAAATAAGCTGATATATTTAGTATACGACTAAATTGACGTCGTTTAGCGGTGTGCAAATTTTGGTAAAGTTTGGATGAAGTGAAAATTTTGAAAAAAAAAATTTGTTTGCAAATAACGTGAAAATCACATGTACCAATTAAAAAAACATGAGAATAACAGGCCCCCAAAATGAGCTGATATTTTTAGTATACGACTAAATTGACGTCGTTTAGCGGTGTGCAAATTTTGGTAAAGTTTGGATGAAGTGAAAATTTTGAAAAAAAAATTAGTTTGCAAATAACGTGAAAATTACATGTACCAAGTCAGAAAACATGAAAATAACATGTCGCCAAAATAAGCTGATATTTTTAGTATACGACTAAATTGACGTCGTTTAGCGGTGTGCAAATTTTGGTAAAGTTTGGATGAAGTGAAAATATTGAAAAAAAATTTGTTTGCAAATAACGTGAAAATTGGCATGTACCAGGTCAGAAAACATGAAAATAACAGGTCGCCAAAATAAGCTGGTATTTTTAGTATACGACTAAATTGGCGTAGTTTAGCGGTGTGTAAATTTTGGTAAAGTTTGGATGAAGTGAAAATTTTGAAAAAAAATTTGTTTGCAAATAACGTGAAAATTACATGTACCAAGTCAAAAAACATGAAAATAACAGGTCGCCAAAATAAGCTGATATTTTTAGTATACGACTAAATTGACGTCGTTTAGCGGTGTGCAAATTTTGGTAAGGTTTGGATGAAGTGAAAATTTTGAAAAAAAAATTTGTTTGCAAATAACGTGAAAATTACATGTACCAAGTCAGAAAACATGAAAATAACAGGTCGCCAAAATAAGCTGATATTTTTAGTATACGACTAAATTGACGTAGTTTAGCGGTGTGGAAATTTTGGTACAGTTTGAATAAAGTGAAAATTTAAAAAAAAAATTGTTTGCAAATAACGTGAAAATTACATGTACCAAGTCAAAAAACATGAAAAACAGGTCGCCAAAATGAGCTGATATTTTTATTATACGACTAAATTGACGTCGTTTAGTGGTCTGCAAATTTTGGTAAAGTTTGGATGAAGTGAAAATTTAAAAAAAAAATTTTTTGCAAATAACGTGAAAATTACATGTACCAACTCAAAAAACATGAAAATAACAGGTCGCCAAAATGAGCTGATATTTTTAGTATACGACTAAATTGACGTCGTTTAGCGGTGTGCAAATTTTGGAAAAGTTTGGATGAAGTGAAAAATTAAAAAAAAAAATTTGTTTGCAAATAACGTGAAAATTACATGTACCAAGTCAGAAAATATGAAAATAACATGTAGCCAAAATAAGCTGATATATTTAGTATACGACTAAATTGACGTCGTTTAGCGGTGCGGAAATTTCGGTAAGGTTTGGATAAAGTGAAAATTTTGAAAAAAAATTTGTTTGCAAATAACGTGAAAATTACATGTACCAAGTCCGAAAACATGAAAATAACAGGTCGCCAAAATGAGCTGATATTTTTAGTAGACGACTAAATTGACGTCGTTTAGCGGTGTGCAAATTTTGGTAAAGTTTGGATGAAGTGAAAATTTTGAAAAAAAAAATTTGTTTGCAAATAACGTGAAAATTACATGTACCAATTAAAAAAACATGAGAATAACAGGCCCCCAAAATGAGCTGATATTTTTAGTATACGACTAAATTGACGTCGTTTAGCGGTGTGCAAATTTTGGTAAAGTTTGGATGAAGTGAAAATTTTGAAAAAAATTTGTTTGCAAATAACGTGAAAATTACATGTACCAAGTCAGAAAACATGAAAATAACAGGTCGCCAAAATAAGCTAATATTTTTAGTATACGACTAAATTGGCGTAGTTTAGCGGTGTGTAAATTTTGGTTAAGTTTGGATGAAGTGAAAATTTTGAAAAAAAAAATTTGTTTGCAAATAACGTGAAAATTACATGTACCAAGTCAAAAAACATGAAAATAACAGGTCGCCAAAATGAGCTGATATTTTTAGTATACGACTAAATTGACGTCGTTTAGCGGTGTGCAAATTTTGGTAAAGTTTGGATGAAAATTTTGAAAAAAAAATTTGTTTGCAAATAACGTGAAAATTACAAGTACCAAGTCAAAAGACATGAAAATAACAGGTCGCCAAAATGAGCTGATATTTTTAGTAAACGACTAAATTGACGTCGTTTAGCGGTGTGCAAATTTTGGTAAAGTTTGGATGAAGTGAAAATTTAGAACAAAAAAATTTGTTTTCAAATAACGTGAAAATTACAAGTACCAAGTCAAAACACATGAAAATAACAGGTCGCCAAAATAAGCTGATATTTTTAGTATACGACTAAATTGACTTCGTTTAGCGGTGTGCAAATTTTGGTAAAGCTTGGATGAAGGGAAAATATTGAAAAAAAATTTATTTGCAAATAACGTGAAAATTACATGTACCAAGTCAAAAAACATGAAAATAACAGGTCGCCAAAATAAGCTGATATTTTTAGTATATGACTAAATTGACGTCGTTTAGCGGTGTGCAAATTTTGGTAAAGTTTGGATGAAGTGAAAATTTTGAAAAAATATTTGTTTTCAAATAACGTGAAAATTACAAGTACCAAGTCAAAAAACATGAAAATAACAGGTCGCCAAAATTAGCTGATATTTTTAGTATACGACTAAATTGACGTCGTTTAGCGGTGTGCAAATTTTGGTACAGTTTGGATAAAGTGAAAATTTTGAAAAAAAAATTTTTTGCAAATAACGTGAAAATTACAAGTACCAAGTCAAAAAACATGAAAATAACAGGTCGCCAAAATGAGCTGATATTTTTAGTATATGAGTAAATTGACGTCGTTTAGCGGTGTGCAAATTTTGGTAAAGTTTGGATGAAGTGAAAATTTTGAAAAAAAAATTTGTTTGCAAATAACGTGAAAATTACATGTACCAAGTCAAAAAACATGAAAATAACAGGTCGCCAAAATGAGCTGATATTTTTAGTATACGACTAAATTGACGTCGTTTAGCGGTGTGCAAATTTTGGTAAAGTTTGGATGAAGTGAAAATTTTGAAAAAAAATTTGTTTGCAAATAACGTGAAAATTATATGTACCAAGTCAAAAAACATGAAAATAACAGGTCGCCAAAATGAACTGATCTTTTTAGTATACGACTAAGCTGACGTCGTTTAGCGGTGTGCAAATTTTGGTAAAGTTTGGATGAAGTGAAAATTTTGAAAAAAAAATTTGTTTGCAAATAACGTGAAAATTACAAGTACCAAGTCAAAAGACATGAAAATAACAGGTCGCCAAAATGAGCTGATATTTTTAGTATACGACTTAATTGACGTCGTTTAGCGGTGTGCAAATTTTGGTAAAGTTTTGATGAAGGGAAAATATTGAAAAAAATTTATTTGCAAATAACGTGGAAATTACATGTACCAAGTCAAAAAACATGAAAATAACAGGTCGCCAAAATAAGCTGATATTTTTAGTATATGACTAAATTGACGTCGTTTAGCGGTGTGCAAATTTTGGTAAAGTTTGGATGAAGTGAAAATTTTGAAAAAATATTTGTTTTCAAATAACGTGAAAATTACAAGTACCAAGTCAAAAAACATGAAAATAACAGGTCGCCAAAATGAGCTGATATTTTTATTATACGACTAAATTGACGTCGTTTAGTGGTCTGCAAATTTTGGTAAAGTTTGGATGAAGTGAAAATTTAAAAAAAAATTTTTTTGCAAATAACGTGAAAATTACATGTACCAAGTCAAAAAACATGAAAATAACAGGTCGCCAAAATGAGCTGATATTTTTAGTATACGACTAAATTGACGTCGTTTAGCGGTGTGCAAATTTTGGAAAAGTTTGGATGAAGTGAAAAATTAAAAAAAAAAATTTGTTTGCAAATAACGTGAAAATTACATGTACCAAGTCAGAAAATATGAAAATAACATGTAGCCAAAATAAGCTGATATATTTAGTATACGACTAAATTGACGTCGTTTAGCGGTGCGGAAATTTCGGTAAGGTTTGGATAAAGTGAAAATTTTGAAAAAAAATTTGTTTGCAAATAACGTGAAAATTACATGTACCAAGTCCGAAAACATGAAAATAACAGGTCGCCAAAATGAGCTGATATTTTTAGTAGACGACTAAATTGACGTTGTTTAGCGGTGTGCAAATTTTGGTAAAGTTTGGATGAAGTGAAAATTTTGAAAAAAAAAATTTGTTTGCAAATAACGTGAAAATTACATGTACCAATTAAAAAAACATGAGAATAACAGGCCCCCAAAATGAGCTGATATTTTTAGTATACGACTAAATTGACGTCGTTTAGCGGTGTGCAAATTTTGGTAAAGTTTGGATGAAGTGAAAATTTTGAAAAAAATTTGTTTGCAAATAACGTGAAAATTACATGTACCAAGTCAGAAAACATGAAAATAACAGGTCGCCAAAATAAGCTAATATTTTTAGTATACGACTAAATTGGCGTAGTTTAGCGGTGTGTAAATTTTGGTTAAGTTTGGATGAAGTGAAAATTTTGAAAAAAAAATTTGTTTGCAAATAACGTGAAAATTACATGTACCAAGTCAAAAAACATGAAAATAACAGGTCGCCAAAATGAGCTGATATTTTTAGTATACGACTAAATTGACGTCGTTTAGCGGTGTGCAAATTTTGGTAAAGTTTGGATGAAAATTTTGAAAAAAAAATTTGTTTGCAAATAACGTGAAAATTACAAGTACCAAGTCAAAAGACATGAAAATAACAGGTCGCCAAAATGAGCTGATATTTTTAGTATACGACTAAATTGACGTCGTTTAGCGGTGTGCAAATTTTGGTAAAGTTTGGATGAAGTGAAAATTTAGAACAAAAAAATTTGTTTTCAAATAACGTGAAAATTACAAGTACCAAGTCAAAACACATGAAAATAACAGGTCGCCAAAATAAGCTGATATTTTTAGTATACGACTAAATTGACTTCGTTTAGCGGTGTGCAAATTTTGGTAAAGCTTGGATGAAGGGAAAATATTGAAAAAAAATTTATTTGCAAATAACGTGAAAATTACATGTACCAAGTCAAAAAACATGAAAATAACAGGTCGCCAAAATAAGCTGATATTTTTAGTATATGACTAAATTGACGTCGTTTAGCGGTGTGCAAATTTTGGTAAAGTTTGGATGAAGTGAAAATTTTGAAAAAATATTTGTTTTCAAATAACGTGAAAATTACAAGTACCAAGTCAAAAAACATGAAAATAACAGGTCGCCAAAATTAGCTGATATTTTTAGTATACGACTAAATTGACGTCGTTTAGCGGTGTGCAAATTTTGGTACAGTTTGGATAAAGTGAAAATTTTGAAAAAAAATTTGTTTGCAAATAACGTGAAAATTACAAGTACCAAGTCAAAAAACATGAAAATAACAGGTCGCCAAAATGAGCTGATATTTTTAGTATATGAGTAAATTGACGTCGTTTAGCGGTGTGCAAATTTTGGTAAAGTTTGGATGAAGTGAAAATTTTGAAAAAAAAATTTGTTTGCAAATAACGTGAAAATTACATGTACCAAGTCAAAAAACATGAAAATAACAGGTCGCCAAAATGAGCTGATATTTTTGGTATACGACTAAATTGACGTCGTTTAGCGGTGTGCAAATTTTGGTAAAGTTTGGATGAAGTGAAAATTTTGAAAAAAAATTTGTTTGCAAATAACGTGAAAATTATATGTACCAAGTCAAAAAACATGAAAATAACAGGTCGCCAAAATGAACTGATCTTTTTAGTATACGACTAAGCTGACGTCGTTTAGCGGTGTGCAAATTTTGGTAAAGTTTGGATGAAGTGAAAATTTTGAAAAAAAAATTTGTTTGCAAATAACGTGAAAATTACAAGTACCAAGTCAAAAGACATGAAAATAACAGGTCGCCAAAATGAGCTGATATTTTTAGTATACGACTTAATTGACGTCGTTTAGCGGTGTGCAAATTTTGGTAAGGTTTTGATGAAGAGAAAATTTTGAACAAAAAAATTTGTTTTCAAATAACGTGAAAATTACAAATACCAAGTCAAAAAACATGAAAATAACAGGTCGCCAAAATAAGCTGATATTTTTAGTATACGACTAAATTGACGTCGTTTAGCGGTGTGCAAATTTTGGTAAAGTTTGGATGAAGGGAAAATATTGAAAAAAAATTTATTTGCAAATAACGTGAAAATTACATGTACCAAGTCAAAAAACATGAAAATAACAGGTCGCCAAAATGAGCTGATATTTTTAGTATATGAGTAAATTGACGTCGTTTAGCGGTGTGCAAATTTTGGTAAAGTTTGGATGAAGTGAAAATTTTGAAAAAAAAATTTGTTTGCAAATAACGTGAAAATTACATGTACCAAGTCAAAAACATGAAAATAACAGGTCGCCAAAATGAGCTGATATTTTTATTATACGACTAAATTGACGTCGTTTAGTGGTCTGCAAATTTTGGTAAAGTTTGGATGAAGTGAAAATTTAAAAAAAAAATTTTTTGCAAATAACGTGAAAATTACATGTACCAAGTCAAAAAACATGAAAATAACAGGTCGCCAAAATGAGCTGATATTTTTAGTATACGACTAAATTGACGTCGTTTAGCGGTGTGCAAATTTTGGAAAAGTTTGGATGAAGTGAAAAATTAAAAAAAAAAATTTGTTTGCAAATAACGTGAAAATTACATGTACCAAGTCAGAAAATATGAAAATAACATGTAGCCAAAATAAGCTGATATATTTAGTATACGACTAAATTGACGTCGTTTAGCGGTGCGGAAATTTCGGTAAGGTTTGGATAAAGTGAAAATTTTGAAAAAAAAATTTGTTTGCAAATAACGTGAAAATTACATGTACCAAGTCCGAAAACATGAAAATAACAGGTCGCCAAAATGAGCTGATATTTTTAGTAGACGACTAAATTGACGTCGCTTAGCGGTGTGCAAATTTTGGTAAAGTTTGGATGAAGTGAAAATTTTGAAAAAAAAAATTTGTTTGCAAATAACGTGAAAATTCCATGTACCAATTAAAAAAACATGAGAATAACAGGCCCCCAAAATGAGCTGATATTTTTAGTATACGACTAAATTGACGTCGTTTAGCGGTGTGCAAATTTTGGTAAAGTTTGGATGAAGTGAAAATTTTGAAAAAAATTTGTTTGCAAATAACGTGAAAATTACATGTACCAAGTCAGAAAACATGAAAATAACAGGTCGCCAAAATAAGCTAATATTTTTAGTATACGACTAAATTGGCGTAGTTTAGCGGTGTGTAAATTTTGGTTAAGTTTGGATGAAGTGAAAATTTTGAAAAAAAAAATTTGTTTGCAAATAACGTGAAAATTACATGTACCAAGTCAAAAAACATGAAAATAACAGGTCGCCAAAATGAGCTGATATTTTTAGTATACGACTAAATTGACGTCGTTTAGCGGTGTGCAAATTTTGGTAAAGTTTGGATGAAGTGAAAATTTAGAACAAAAAAATTTGTTTTCAAATAACGTGAAAATTACAAGTACCAAGTCAAAACACATGAAAATAACAGGTCGCCAAAATAGGCTGATATTTTTAGTATACGACTAAATTGACTTCGTTTAGCGGTGTGCAAATTTTGGTAAAGCTTGGATGAAGGGAAAATATTGAAAAAAAATTTATTTGCAAATAACGTGAAAATTACATGTACCAAGTCAAAAAACATGAAAATAACAGGTCGCCAAAATAAGCTGATATTTTTAGTATATGACTAAATTGACGTCGTTTAGCGGTGTGCAAATTTTGGTAAAGTTTGGATGAAGTGAAAATTTTGAAAAAATATTTGTTTTCAAATAACGTGAAAATTACAAGTACCAAGTCAAAAAACATGAAAATAACAGGTCGCCAAAATTAGCTGATATTTTTAGTATACGACTAAATTGACGTCGTTTAGCGGTGTGCAAATTTTGGTACAGTTTGGATAAAGTGAAAATTTTGAAAAAAAATTTGTTTGCAAATAACGTGAAAATTACAAGTACCAAGTCAAAAAACATGAAAATAACAGGTCGCCAAAATGAGCTGATATTTTTAGTATATGAGTAAATTGACGTCGTTTAGCGGTGTGCAAATTTTGGTAAAGTTTGGATGAAGTGAAAATTTTGAAAAAAAAATTTGTTTGCAAATAACGTGAAAATTACATGTACCAAGTCAAAAAACATGAAAATAACAGGTCGCCAAAATGAGCTGATATTTTTAGTATACGACTAAATTGACGTCGTTTAGCGGTGTGCAAATTTTGGTAAAGTTTGGATGAAGTGAAAATTTTGAAAAAAAATTTGTTTGCAAATAACGTGAAAATTATATGTACCAAGTCAAAAAACATGAAAATAACAGGTCGCCAAAATGAACTGATCTTTTTAGTATACGACTAAGCTGACGTCGTTTAGCGGTGTGCAAATTTTGGTAAAGTTTGGATGAAGTGAAAATTTTGAAAAAAAAATTTGTTTGCAAATAACGTGAAAATTACAAGTACCAAGTCAAAAGACATGAAAATAACAGGTCGCCAAAATGAGCTGATATTTTTAGTATACGACTTAATTGACGTCGTTTAGCGGTGTGCAAATTTTGGTAAAGTTTTGATGAAGTGAAAATTTTGAACAAAAAAATTTGTTTTCAAATAACGTGAAAATTACAAATACCAAGTCAAAAAACATGAAAATAACAGGTCGCCAAAATAAGCTGATATTTTTAGTATACGACTAAATTGACGTCGTTTAGCGGTGTGCAAATTTTGGTAAAGTTTGGATGAAGGGAAAATATTGAAAAAAAATTTATTTGCAAATAACGTGAAAATTACATGTACCAAGTCAAAAAACATGAAAATAACAGGTCGCCAAAATGAGTTGATATTTTTAGTATATGAGTAAATTGACGTCGTTTAGCGGTGTGCAAATTTTGGTAAAGTTTGGATGAAGTGAAAATTTTGAAAAAAAAATTTGTTTGCAAATAACGTGAAAATTACATGTACCAAGTCAAAAAACATGAAAATAACAGGTCGCCAAAATGAACTGATATTTTTAGTATACGACTAAGCTGACGTCGTTTAGCGGTGTGCAAATTTTGGTAAAGTTTGGATGAAGTGAAAATTTTGAAAAAAAAATTTGTTTGCAAATAACGTGAAAATTACAAGTACCAAGTCAAAAGACATGAAAATAACAGGTCGCCAAAATGAGCTGATATTTTTAGTATACGACTAAATTGACGTCGTTTAGCGGTGTGCAAATTTTGGTAAAGTTTTGATGAAGTGAAAATTTTGAACAAAAAAATTTGTTTTCAAATAACGTAAAATTACAAGTACCAAGTCAAAAAACATGAAAATAACAGGTCGCCAAAATAAGCTGATATTTTTAGTATACGACTAAATTGACGTCGTTTAGCGGTGTGCAAATTTTGGTAAAGTTTGGATGAAGGGAAAATATTGAAAAAAAATTTATTTGCAAATAACGTGAAAATTACATGTACCAAGTCAAAAAACATGAAAATAACAGGTCGCCAAAATGAGCTGATATTTTTAGTATATGACTAAATTGACGTCGTTTAGCGGTGTGCAAATTTTGGTAAAGTTTGGATGAAGTGAAAATTTTGAAAAAAAAATTTGTTTTCAAATAACGTGAAAATTACAAGTACCAAGTCAAAAAACATGAAAATAACAGGTCGCCAAAATTAGCTGATATTTTTAGTATACGACTAAATTGACGTCGTTTAGCGGTGTGCAAATTTTGGTAAAGTTTGGATGAAGTGAAAATTTTGAAAAAAAAATTTGTTTTCAAATAACGTGAAAATTACAAGTACCAAGTCAAAAAACATGAAAATAACAGGTCGCCAAAATGAGCTGATATTTTTAGTATACGACTAAATTGGCGTAGTTTAGTGATGAGCAGATTTTGGTAAAGTTTGGATGAAGTGAAAATTTTTGAAAAAAATTAGTTTGCAAATAAATTGAAAATAACATGTACTAAGTCAGAAATCATGAAAATAACAGGTCGCCAAAATAAGCTGATATTTTTAGTATACGACTAAATTGACGTCGTTTGGCGGTGTGCAAATTTTTGTAAAGTTTGGATGAAGTGAAAGTTTTGAAAAAAAATTTTTTGAAAATAACGTGAAAATTACATGTACCAAGTCAGAAAACATGAAAATAACAGTTCGCCAAAATAAGCTGATATTTTTAGTATACGACTAAATTGACGTCGTTTAGCGGTGTGGAAATTTTGGTAAAGTTTGGATGAAGTGAAAATTTTGAAAAAAAATTTGTTTTCAAATAACGTGAAAATTACAAGTACCAAGTCAAAAAACATGAAAATAACAGGTCGCCAAAATTAGCTGATATTTTTAGTATACGACTAAATTGACGTCGTTTAGCGGTGTGCAAATTTTGGTAAAGTTTGGATGAAGTGAAAATTTTGAACAAAAAAATTTGTTTTCAAATAACGTGAAAATTACAAGTACCAAGCAAAACACATGAAAATAACAGGTCGCCAAAATAAGCTGATATTTTTAGTATACGACTAAATTGACTTCGTTTAGCGGTGTGCAAATTTTGGTAAAGCTTGGATGAAGGGAAAATATTGAAAAAAAAATTTATTTGCAAATAACGTGAAAATTACATGTACCAAGTCAAAAAACATGAAAATAAAAGGTCGCCAAAATGAGCTGATATTTTTAGTATATGACTAAATTGACGTCGTTTAGCGGTGTGCAAATTTTGGTAAAGTTTGGATGAAGTGAAAATTTTGAAAAAAAATTTGTTTTCAAATAACGTGAAAATTACAAGTACCAAGTCAAAAAACATGAAAATAACAGGTCGCCAAAATTAGCTGATATTTTTAGTATACGACTAAATTGACGTCGTTTAGCGGTGTGCAAATTTTGGTAAAGTTTGGATGAAGTGAAAATTTTGAAAAAAAAATTTGTTTTCAAATAACGTGAAAATTACAAGTACCAAGTCAAAAAACATGAAAATAACAGGTCGCCAAAATGAGCTGATATTTTTAGTATACGACTAAATTGGCGTAGTTAAGCGGTGTGCAAATTTTGGTAAGGTTTGGATGAAGGGAAAATTTAAAAAAAAATTTGTTTGCAAATAACGTGAAAATTACATGTACCAAGTCAGAAGACATCGAAATAACAGGTCGCCAAAATAAGCTGATATTTTTAGTATACGACTAAATTGACGTCGCTTAGCGGTGTGCAAGTTTTGGTACAGTTTGGATTAAGTGAAAATTTTGAAAAAAAAATTTGTTTGCAAATAACGTGAAAATTACATGTACCAAATCCGAAAACATGAAAATAACAGGTCGCCAAAATGAGCTGATATTTTTAGTATACGACTAAATTGACGTCGTTTAGCGGTGTGCAAATTTTGGTACAGTTTGGATAAAGTGAAAATTTTGAAAAAAAATTTGTTTGCAAATAACGTGAAAATTACAAGTAACAAGTCAAAAAACATGAAAATAACAGGTCGCCAAAATGAGCTGATATTTTTAGTATATGAGTAAATTGACGTCGTTTAGCGGTGTGCAAATTTTGGTAAAGTTTGGATGAAGTGAAAATTTTGAAAAAAAAATTTGTTTGCAAATAACGTGAAAATTACATGTACCAAGTCAAAAAACATGAAAATAACAGGTCGCCAAAATGAGCTGATATTTTTAGTATACGACTAAATTGACGTCGTTTAGCGGTGTGCAAATTTTGGTAAAGTTTGGATGAAGTGAAAATTTTGAACAAAAAAATTTGTTTGCAAATAACGTGAAAATTACAAGTACCAAGCAAAACACATGAAAATAACAGGTCGCCAAAATAAGCTGATATTTTTAATATACGACTAAATTGACTTCGTTTAGCGGTGTGCAAATTTTGGTAAAGCTTGGATGAAGGGAAAATATTGAAAAAAAATTTATTTGCAAATAACGTGAAAATTACATGTACCAAGTCAAAAAACATGAAAATAACAGGTCGCCAAAATGAGGTGATATTTTTAGTATATGACTAAATTGACGTCGTTTAGCGGTGTGCAAATTTTGGTAAAGTTTGGATGAAGTGAAAATTTTGAAAAAAAAAATTTGTTTTCAAATAACGTGAAAATTACAAGTACCAAGTCAAAAAACATGAAAATAACAGGTCGCCAAAATGAGCTGATATTTTTGGTATACGACTAAATTGGCGTAGTTAAGCGGTGTGCAAATTTTGGTAAGGTTTGGATGAAGGGAAAATTTAAAAAAAAAATTTGTTTGCAAATAACGTGAAAATTACATGTACCAAGTCAGAAGACATCGAAATAACAGGTCGCCAAAATAAGCTGATATTTTTAGTATACGACTAAATTGACGTCGCTTAGCGGTGTGCAAGTTTTGGTACAGTTTGGATTAAGTGAAAATTTTGAAAAAAAAATTTGTTTGCAAATAACGTGAAAATTACATGTACCAAATCCGAAAACATGAAAATAACAGGTCGCCAAAATGAGCTGATATTTTTAGTATACGACTAAATTGACGTCGTTTAGCGGTGTGCAAATTTTGGTACAGTTTGGATAAAGTGAAAATTTTGAAAAAAAAAATTTGTTTGCAAATAACGTGAAAATTACAAGTAACAAGTCAAAAAACATGAAAATAACAGGTCGCCAAAATGAGCTGATATTTTTAGTATATGAGTAAATTGACGTCGTTTAGCGGTGTGCAAATTTTGGTAAAGTTTGGATGAAGTGAAAATTTTGAAAAAAAAATTTGTTTGCAAATAACGTGAAAATTACATGTACCAAGTCAAAAAACATGAAATTAACAGGTCGCCAAAATGAGCTGATATTTTTAGTATACGACTAAATTGACGCCGTTTAGCGGTGTGCAAATTTTGGTAAAGTTTGGATGAAGTGAAAATTTTGAAGAAAAAAAATTTGTTTGCAAATAACGTGAAAATTATATGTACCAAGTCAAAAAACATGAAAATAACAGGTCGCCAAAATGAACTGATATTTTTAGTATACGACTAAATTGGCGTAGTTTAGTGGTGAGCAAATTTTGGTAAAGTTTGGATGAAGTGAAAATTTAAAAAAAAAATTTATTTGCATATAACTTGAAAATTACATGTACCAAGTCAAAAAACATTAAAATAACAGGTAGCCAAAATGAGCTGATATTTTTAGTATACGACTAAATTGACGTCGTTTAGCGGTGTGCAAATTTTGGTAAAGTTTGGATGAAGTGAAAATTTTGAAAAAAAAATTTGTTTGCAAATAACGTGAAAATTACAGGTACCAAGTCAAAAAACATGAAAATAACAGGTCGCCAAAAGAGCTGATATTTTTAGTATGCGACTAAATTGACGTCGTTTAGCGGTGTGCAAATTTTGGTAAAGTTTAGATGAAGTGAAAATTTTGAAAAAAAATTTGTTTGCAAATAACGTGAAAATTACAAGTACCAAGTCAAAAAACATGAAAATAACAGGTCGCCAAAATGAGCTGATATTTTTAGTATACGACTAAATTGACGTCGTTTAGCGGTGTGCAAATTTTGGTAAAGTTTGGATGAAGTGAAAATTTTGAAAAAAATAATTGTTTGCAAATAACGTGAAAATTACAAGTACCAAGTCAAAAAACATGAAAATAACAGGTCGCCAAAATGAGCTGATATTTTTAGTATAAGACTAAATTGACGTCGTTTAGCGGTGTGCAAATTTTGGTAAGGTTTGGATGAAGTGAAAATTTAAAAAAAAATTTTGTTTGCAAATAACGTGAAAATTACATGTACCAAGTCAAAAAACATGAAAATAACAGGTCGCCAAAATGAGCTGATATTTTTAGTATACGACTAAATTGACGTCGTTTAGCGGTGTGCAAATTTTGGTAAAGTTTGGATGAAGTCAAAATTTTGAAAAAAAAAATTTGTTTTCAAATAACGTGAAAATTACATGTACCAAGTCAAAAAACATGAAAATAACAGGTCGCCAAAATGAGCTGATATTCTTAGTATACGACTAAATTGACGTCGTTTAGCCGTGTGCAAATTTTTGTAAAGTTTGGTTGAAGTAAAAATTTAAACAAAAATTTGTTTGCAAATAACGTGAAAATTACATGTACCAAGTCAAAAAAAAAAAAAGAAAATAACAGGTCGCCAAAATGACCTGATATTTTTAGTATACGACTAAATTGACGTCGTTTGGCGGTGTGCTAATTTTGGTAAAGTTTGGATGAAGTGAAAATTAAAAAAAAATGTTTGCAAATAACTGAAAATTACATGTACCAAGTCAAAAACCATGAAAATAACAGGTCGCCAAAATGAGCTGATATTTTATGTATACGACAAAATTGGAGTAGTTAAGCGGTTTGCAAATTTTGGTAAAGTTTGGATGAAGTGAAAATTTTGAAAAAAAAATATGTTTGCAAATAACGTGAAAATTACATGTACCAAGTCAAAAAACATGAAAATAACAGGTCGCCAAAATGAGCTGATATTTTTAGTA
The DNA here is from genome assembly GCA_949987645.1 of Tachina grossa. Taxonomy (NCBI): domain Eukaryota; kingdom Metazoa; phylum Arthropoda; class Insecta; order Diptera; family Tachinidae; genus Tachina; species Tachina grossa. The sequence continues at coordinate 15,477,480 of OX465279.1, read as the reverse complement.
TACGACTAAATTGGCGTAGTTAAGCGGTGTGCAAATTTTGGTAAAGTTTGGATGAAGTGAAAATTTTGAAAAAAAAATTTATTTGCAAATAGCTTGAAAATTACATGTACCAAGTCAAGAAACATTAAAATAACAGGTAGCCAAAATGAGCTGATATTTTTAGTATACGACTAAATTGACGTCGTTTAGCGGTGTGCAAATTTTGGTAAAGTTTGGATGAAGTGAAAATTTTGAAAAAAAAATTGTTTGCAAATAACGTGAAAATTACAGGTACCAAGTCAAAAAACATGAAAATAACAGGTCGCCAAAAGAGCTGATATTTTTAGTATGCGACTAAATTGACGTCGTTTAGCGGTGTGCAAATTTTGGTAAAGTTTGGATGAAGTGAAAATTTTGAAAAAAAATTTGTTTGCAAATAACGTGAAAATTACATGTACCAAGTCAAAAAACATGAAAATAACAGGTCGCCAAAATGAGCTGATATTTTAAGTATACGACTAAATTGACGTCGTTTATCGGTGTGCAAATTTTGGTAAAGTTTGGATGAAGTGAAAATTTTGAAAAAAAAATTTGTTTGCAAATAACGTGAAAATTACAAGTACCAAGTCAAAAAACATGAAAATAACAGGTCGCCAAAATGAGCTGATATTTTTAGTATATGACAAAATTGACGTCGTTTAGCGGTGTGCAAATTTTGGTAAAGTTTGGATGAAGTAAAAATTTTGAAAAAAAAATTGTTTGCAAATAACGTGAAAATTGCAAGTACCAAGTCAAAAAACATGAAAATAACAGGTCGCCAAAATGAGCTGATATTTTTAGTATAAGACTAAATTGACGTCGTTTAGCGGTGTGCAAATTTTGGTATAGTTTGGATGAAGTGAAAATTTAAAAAAAAAATTTGTTTGCAAATAACGTGAAAATTACATGTACCAAGTCAAAAAACATGAAAATAACAGGTCGCCAAAATGAGCTGATATTTTTAGTATACGACTAAATTGACGTCGTTTAGCGGTGTGCAAATTTTGGTAAGGTTTGGATGAAGGGAAAATTTTGAAAAAAAAAATTTTTTGCAAATAACGTGAAAATTACAAGTACCAAGTCAAAAAACATGAAAATAACAGGTCGCCAAAATGAGCTGATATTTTTAGTATACGACTGAATTGACGTCGTTTAGCGTTGTGCAAATTTTGGTAAAGTTTGGATGAAGTGAAAATTTTGAAAAAAAAAATTTTTTTGCAAATAACGTGAAAATTACAAGTACCAAGTCAAAAAACATGAAAATAACAGGTCGCCAAAATGAGCTGAAATTTTTAGTATAAGACTAAATTGACGTCGTTTAGCGGTGTGCAAATTTTGGTAAAGTTTGGATAAAGTCAAAATTTTGAAAAAAAAAAAATTTGTTTGCAAATAACGTGAAAATTACAGGTACCAAGTCAAAAAACATGAAAATAACAGGTCGCCAAAAGAGCTGATATTTTTAGTATGCGACTAAATTGACGTCGTTTAGCGGTGTGCAAATTTTGGTAAAGTGTGGATGAAGTGAAAATTTTGAAAAAAAATTTGTTTGCAAATAACGTGAAAATTACATGTACCAAGTCAAAAAACATGAAAATAACAGGTCGCCAAAATGAGCTGATATTTTAACTATACGACTAAATTGACGTCGTTTATCGGTGTGCAAATTTTGGCAAGGTTTGGATGAAGTGAAAATTTAAAAAAAAATTTGTTTGCAAATAACGTGAAAATTACATGTACCAAGTCAAAAAACATGAAAATAACAGGTCGCCAAAATGAGCTGATATTTTTAGTATACGACTAAATTGACGTCGTTTAGCGGTGTGCAAATTTTGGTAAGGTTTGGATGAAGTAAAAATTTTGAAAAAAAAATTTGTTTTCAAATAACGTGAAAATTAAAAGTACCAAGTCAAAAAACATGAAAATAACAGGTCGCCAAAATGAGCTGATATTTTTAGTATACGACTAAATTGACGTCGTTTAGCGGTGTGCAAATTTTGGTAAAGTTTGGATGAAGGGAAAATTTAAAAAAAAAAATTTGTTTGCAAATAACGTGAAAATTACATGTACCAAGTCAGAAGACAAGGAAATAACATGTCGCCAAAATAAGCTGATATTTTTAGTATACGACTAAATTGACGTCGTTTAGCGGTGTGCAAATTTTGGTAAAGTTTGGATGAAGTCAAAATTTTGAAAAAAAAAATTTGTTTTCAAATAACGTGAAAATTACATGTACCAAGTCAAAAAACATGAAAATAACAGGTCGCCAAAATGAGCTGATATTCTTAGTATACGACTAAATTGACGTCGTTTAGCCGTGTGCAAATTTTTGTAAAGTTTGGTTGAAGTAAAAATTTAAACAAAAATTTGTTTGCAAATAACGTGAAAATTACATGTACCAAGTCAAAAAAAAAAAAAGAAAATAACAGGTCGCCAAAATGACCTGATATTTTTAGTATACGACTAAATTGACGTCGTTTGGCGGTGTGCTAATTTTGGTAAAGTTTGGATGAAGTGAAAATTAAAAAAAAATGTTTGCAAATAACTGAAAATTACATGTACCAAGTCAAAAACCATGAAAATAACAGGTCGCCAAAATGAGCTGATATTTTATGTATACGACAAAATTGGAGTAGTTAAGCGGTTTGCAAATTTTGGTAAAGTTTGGATGAAGTGAAAATTTTGAAAAAAAAATATGTTTGCAAATAACGTGAAAATTACATGTACCAAGTCAAAAAACATGAAAATAACAGGTCGCCAAAATGAGCTGATATTTTTAGTATACGACTAAATTGGCGTAGTTAAGCGGTGTGCAAATTTTGGTAAAGTTTGGATGAAGTGAAAATTTTGAAAAAAAAATTTATTTGCAAATAGCTTGAAAATTACATGTACCAAGTCAAGAAACATTAAAATAACAGGTAGCCAAAATGAGCTGATATTTTTAGTATACGACTAAATTGACGTCGTTTAGCGGTGTGCAAATTTTGGTAAAGTTTGGATGAAGTGAAAATTTTGAAAAAAAAATTGTTTGCAAATAACGTGAAAATTACAGGTACCAAGTCAAAAAACATGAAAATAACAGGTCGCCAAAAGAGCTGATATTTTTAGTATGCGACTAAATTGACGTCGTTTAGCGGTGTGCAAATTTTGGTAAAGTTTGGATGAAGTGAAAATTTTGAAAAAAAATTTGTTTGCAAATAACGTGAAAATTACATGTACCAAGTCAAAAAACATGAAAATAACAGGTCGCCAAAATGAGCTGATATTTTAAGTATACGACTAAATTGACGTCGTTTATCGGTGTGCAAATTTTGGTAAAGTTTGGATGAAGTGAAAATTTTGAAAAAAAATTTGTTTGCAAATAACGTGAAAATTACAAGTACCAAGTCAAAAAACATGAAAATAACAGGTCGCCAAAATGAGCTGATATTTTTAGTATATGACAAAATTGACGTCGTTTAGCGGTGTGCAAATTTTGGTAAAGTTTGGATGAAGTAAAAATTTTGAAAAAAAAATTGTTTGCAAATAACGTGAAAATTGCAAGTACCAAGTCAAAAAACATGAAAATAACAGGTCGCCAAAATGAGCTGATATTTTTAGTATAAGACTAAATTGACGTCGTTTAGCGGTGTGCAAATTTTGGTATAGTTTGGATGAAGTGAAAATTTAAAAAAAAAATTTGTTTGCAAATAACGTGAAAATTACATGTACCAAGTCAAAAAACATGAAAATAACAGGTCGCCAAAATGAGCTGATATTTTTAGTATACGACTAAATTGACGTCGTTTAGCGGTGTGCAAATTTTGGTAAGGTTTGGATGAAGGGAAAATTTTGAAAAAAAAAATTTTTTGCAAATAACGTGAAAATTACAAGTACCAAGTCAAAAAACATGAAAATAACAGGTCGCCAAAATGAGCTGATATTTTTAGTATACGACTGAATTGACGTCGTTTAGCGTTGTGCAAATTTTGGTAAAGTTTGGATGAAGTGAAAATTTTGAAAAAAAAAATTTTTTTGCAAATAACGTGAAAATTACAAGTACCAAGTCAAAAAACATGAAAATAACAGGTCGCCAAAATGAGCTGAAATTTTTAGTATAAGACTAAATTGACGTCGTTTAGCGGTGTGCAAATTTTGGTAAAGTTTGGATAAAGTCAAAATTTTGAAAAAAAAAAAATTTGTTTGCAAATAACGTGAAAATTACAGGTACCAAGTCAAAAAACATGAAAATAACAGGTCGCCAAAAGAGCTGATATTTTTAGTATGCGACTAAATTGACGTCGTTTAGCGGTGTGCAAATTTTGGTAAAGTGTGGATGAAGTGAAAATTTTGAAAAAAAATTTGTTTGCAAATAACGTGAAAATTACATGTACCAAGTCAAAAAACATGAAAATAACAGGTCGCCAAAATGAGCTGATATTTTAACTATACGACTAAATTGACGTCGTTTATCGGTGTGCAAATTTTGGCAAGGTTTGGATGAAGTGAAAATTTAAAAAAAAATTTGTTTGCAAATAACGTGAAAATTACATGTACCAAGTCAAAAAACATGAAAATAACAGGTCGCCAAAATGAGCTGATATTTTTAGTATACGACTAAATTGACGTCGTTTAGCGGTGTGCAAATTTTGGTAAAGTTTGGATGAAGTAAAAATTTTGAAAAAAAAATTTGTTTTCAAATAACGTGAAAATTAAAAGTACCAAGTCAAAAAACATGAAAATAACAGGTCGCCAAAATGAGCTGATATTTTTAGTATACGACTAAATTGACGTCGTTTAGCGGTGTGCAAATTTTGGTAAAGTTTGGATGAAGGGAAAATTTAAAAAAAAAAATTTGTTTGCAAATAACGTGAAAATTACATGTACCAAGTCAGAAGACAAGGAAATAACATGTCGCCAAAATAAGCTGATATTTTTAGTATACGACTAAATTGACGTCGTTTAGCGGTGTGCAAATTTTGGTAAAGTTTGGATGAAGTAAAAATTTTGAAAAAAAAATTTGTTTTCAAATAACGTGAAAATTAAAAGTACCAAGTCAAAAAACATGAAAATAACAGGTCGCCAAAATGAGCTGATATTTTTAGTATACGACTAAATTGACGTCGTTTAGCGGTGTGCAAATTTTGGTAAAGTTTGGATGAAGTGAAAATTTTTAAAAAAAATTTGTTTGCAAATAACGTGAAAATTACATGTACCAAGTCAAAAAACATGAAAATAACAGGTCGCCAAAATGAGCTGATATTTTTAGTATACGATTGAATTGACGTCGTTTAGCGGTGTGCAAATTTTGGTAAAGTTTGGATGAAGTGAAAATTTTGAAAAAAAAATTTGCTTGCAAATAACGTGAAAATTACATGTACCAAGTCATAAAACATGAAAATAACAGGTCGCCAAAATGAGCTGATATTTTTAGTATACGACTAAATTGACGTCGTTTAGCGGTGTGCAAATTTTGGTAAAGTTTGGATGAAGTCAAAATTTTTAAAAAACATTTGTTTGCAAATAACGTGAAATTACATGTACCAAGTCAAAAAACATGAAAATAACAGGTCGCCAAAATGAGCTGATATTTTTAGTATACGACTAAATTGGCGTAGTTTAGCGGTGTTGAAATTTTGGTAAAGTTTGGATGAAGTGAAAATTTTGAAAAAAAAAATTTGTTTGCAAATAACGTGAAAATTACATGTACCAAGTCATAAAACATGAAAATAAGAGGTCGCCAAAATGAGCTGATATTTTTAGTATACGACTAAACTGACGTCGTTTAGCAGTGTGCAAATTTTGGTAAAGTTTGGATGAAGTGAAAATTTAAAAAAAAAATTTGTTTTCAAATAACGTGAGGATTACATGTATCAAGTCAAAAAACATGAAAATAACACGTCGCCAAAATGAGCTGATATTTTTAGTATACGACTAAATTGACGTCGTTAAGCCGTGTGCAAATTTTTGTAAAGTTTGGTTGCAGTGAAAATTTAAACAAAAATTTGTTTGCAAATAACGTGAAAATTACATGTACCAATTCAAAAAACATGAAAATAACAGGTCGCCAAAATGAGCTGATATTTTTAGTATACTAGTAAATTGACGTCGTTTGGCGGTGTGCTAATTTTGGTAAAGTTTGGATGAAGTGAAAATTAAAAAAAAAATGTTTGCAAATAACGTGAAAATTACATGTACCAAGTCAAAAAACATGAAAATAACAGGTCGCCAAAATGAGCTGATATTTTATGTATACGACTAAATTGGAGTAGTTAAGCGGTGTGCAAATTTTGGTAAAGTTTGGATGAAGTGAAAATTTTGAAAAAAAAATATGTTTGCAAATAACGTGAAAATTGCATGTACCAAGTCAAAAAACATGAAAATAACAGGTCGCTAAAATGGGCTGATATTTTCAGTATACGACTAAATTGGCGTAGTTTAGCGGTGTGCAAATTTTGGTAAAGTTTGGATGAAGTGAAAATTTTGAAAAAAAATTTGTTTGCAAATAACTTGAAAATTACATGTACCAAGTCAAAAAACATTAAAATAACAGGTAGCCAAAATGAGCTGATATTTTTAGTATACGACTAAATTGACGTCGTTTAGCGGTGTGCAAATTTTGGTAAAGTTTGGATGAAGTGAAAATTTTGAACAAAAAAATTTGTTTGCAAATAACGTGAAAATTACAAGTACCAAGCAAAACACATGAAAATAACAGGTCGCCAAAATAAGCTGATATTTTTAATATACGACTAAATTGACTTCGTTTAGCGGTGTGCAAATTTTGGTAAAGCTTGGATGAAGGGAAAATATTGAAAAAAAATTTATTTGCAAATAACGTGAAAATTACATGTACCAAGTCAAAAAACATGAAAATAACAGGTCGCCAAAATGAGCTGATATTTTTAGTATATGACTAAATTGACGTCGTTTAGCGGTGTGCAAATTTTGGTAAAGTTTGGATGAAGTGAAAATTTTGAAAAAAAAAATTTGTTTTCAAATAACGTGAAAATTACAAGTACCAAGTCAAAAAACATGAAAATAACAGGTCGCCAAAATGAGCTGATATTTTTGGTATACGACTAAATTGGCGTAGTTAAGCGGTGTGCAAATTTTGGTAAGGTTTGGATGAAGGGAAAATTTAAAAAAAAAATTTGTTTGCAAATAACGTGAAAATTACATGTACCAAGTCAGAAGACATCGAAATAACAGGTCGCCAAAATAAGCTGATATTTTTAGTATACGACTAAATTGACGTCGCTTAGCGGTGTGCAAGTTTTGGTACAGTTTGGATTAAGTGAAAATTTTGAAAAAAAAATTTGTTTGCAAATAACGTGAAAATTACATGTACCAAATCCGAAAACATGAAAATAACAGGTCGCCAAAATGAGCTGATATTTTTAGTATACGACTAAATTGACGTCGTTTAGCGGTGTGCAAATTTTGGTACAGTTTGGATAAAGTGAAAATTTTGAAAAAAAAATTTGTTTGCAAATAACGTGAAAATTACAAGTAACAAGTCAAAAAACATGAAAATAACAGGTCGCCAAAATGAGCTGATATTTTTAGTATATGAGTAAATTGACGTCGTTTAGCGGTGTGCAAATTTTGGTAAAGTTTGGATGAAGTGAAAATTTTGAAAAAAAAATTTGTTTGCAAATAACGTGAAAATTACATGTACCAAGTCAAAAAACATGAAATTAACAGGTCGCCAAAATGAGCTGATATTTTTAGTATACGACTAAATTGACGCCGTTTAGCGGTGTGCAAATTTTGGTAAAGTTTGGATGAAGTGAAAATTTTGAAGAAAAAAAATTTGTTTGCAAATAACGTGAAAATTATATGTACCAAGTCAAAAAACATGAAAATAACAGGTCGCCAAAATGAACTGATATTTTTAGTATACGACTAAATTGGCGTAGTTTAGTGGTGAGCAAATTTTGGTAAAGTTTGGATGAAGTGAAAATTTAAAATAAAATTTATTTGCATATAACTTGAAAATTACATGTACCAAGTCAAAAAACATTAAAATAACAGGTAGCCAAAATGAGCTGATATTTTTAGTATACGACTAAATTGACGTCGTTTAGCGGTGTGCAAATTTTGGTAAAGTTTGGATGAAGTGAAAATTTTGAAAAAAAAATTTGTTTGCAAATAACGTGAAAATTACAGGTACCAAGTCAAAAAACATGAAAATAACAGGTCGCCAAAAGAGCTGATATTTTTAGTATGCGACTAAATTGACGTCGTTTAGCGGTGTGCAAATTTTGGTAAAGTTTAGATGAAGTGAAAATTTTGAAAAAAAATTTGTTTGCAAATAACGTGAAAATTACAAGTACCAAGTCAAAAAACATGAAAATAACAGGTCGCCAAAATGAGCTGATATTTTTAGTATACGACTAAATTGACGTCGTTTAGCGGTGTGCAAATTTTGGTAAAGTTTGGATGAAGTGAAAATTTTGAAAAAAATAATTGTTTGCAAATAACGTGAAAATTACAAGTACCAAGTCAAAAAACATGAAAATAACAGGTCGCCAAAATGAGCTGATATTTTTAGTATAAGACTAAATTGACGTCGTTTCGCGGTGTGCAAATTTTGGTAAGGTTTGGATGAAGTGAAAATTTAAAAAAAAATTTTGTTTGCAAATAACGTGAAAATTACATGTACCAAGTCAAAAAACATGAAAATAACAGGTCGCCAAAATGAGCTGATATTTTTAGTATACGACTAAATTGACGTCGTTTAGCGGTGTGCAAATTTTGGTAAAGTTTGGATGAAGTCAAAATTTTGAAAAAAAAAAATTTGTTTTCAAATAACGTGAAAATTACATGTACCAAGTCAAAAAACATGAAAATAACAGGTCGCCAAAATGAGCTGATATTCTTAGTATACGACTAAATTGACGTCGTTTAGCCGTGTGCAAATTTTTGTAAAGTTTGGTTGAAGTAAAAATTTAAACAAAAATTTGTTTGCAAATAACGTGAAAATTACATGTACCAAGTCAAAAAAAAAAAGAAAATAACAGGTCGCCAAAATGACCTGATATTTTTAGTATACGACTAAATTGACGTCGTTTGGCGGTGTGCTAATTTTGGTAAAGTTTGGATGAAGTGAAAATTAAAAAAAAATGTTTGCAAATAACTGAAAATTACATGTACCAAGTCAAAAACCATGAAAATAACAGGTCGCCAAAATGAGCTGATATTTTATGTATACGACAAAATTGGAGTAGTTAAGCGGTTTGCAAATTTTGGTAAAGTTTGGATGAAGTGAAAATTTTGAAAAAAAAATATGTTTGCAAATAACGTGAAAATTACATGTACCAAGTCAAAAAACATGAAAATAACAGGTCGCCAAAATGAGCTGATATTTTTAGTATACGACTAAATTGGCGTAGTTAAGCGGTGTGCAAATTTTGGTAAAGTTTGGATGAAGTGAAAATTTTGAAAAAAAAATTTATTTGCAAATAGCTTGAAAATTACATGTACCAAGTCAAGAAACATTAAAATAACAGGTAGCCAAAATGAGCTGATATTTTTAGTATACGACTAAATTGACGTCGTTTAGCGGTGTGCAAATTTTGGTAAAGTTTGGATGAAGTGAAAATTTTGAAAAAAAAATTTGTTTGCAAATAACGTGAAAATTACATGTACCAAGTCAAAAAACATGAAAATAACAGGTCGCCAAAATGAACTGATATTTTTAGTATACGACTAAATTGGCGTAGTTTAGTGGTGAGCAAATTTTGGTAAAGTTTGGATGAAGTGAAAATTTAAAAAAAAAATTTATTTGCATATAACTTGAAAATTACATGTACCAAGTCAAAAAACATGAAATTAACAGGTCGCCAAAATGAGCTGATATTTTTAGTATACGACTAAATTGACGCCGTTTAGCGGTGTGCAAATTTTGGTAAAGTTTGGATGAAGTGAAAATTTTGAAGAAAAAAAATTTGTTTGCAAATAACGTGAAAATTATATGTACCAAGTCAAAAAACATGAAAATAACAGGTCGCCAAAATGAACTGATATTTTTAGTATACGACTAAATTGGCGTAGTTTAGTGGTGTGCAAATTTTGGTAAAGTTTGGATGAAGTGAAAATTTAAAAAAAAATTTATTTGCATATAACTTGAAAATTACATGTACCAAGTCAAAAAACATTAAAATAACAGGTAGCCAAAATGAGCTGATATTTTAAGTATACGACTAAATTGACGTCGTTTAGCGGTGTGCAAATTTTGGTAAAGTTTGGATGAAGTGAAAATTTTGAAAAAAAAATTTGTTTGCAAATAACGTGAAAATTACAGGTACCAAGTCAAAAAACATGAAAATAACAGGTCGCCAAAAGAGCTGATATTTTTAGTATGCGACTAAATTGACGTCGTTTAGCGGTGTGCAAATTTTGGTAAAGTTTAGATGAAGTGAAAATTTTGAAAAAAAATTTGTTTGCAAATAACGTGAAAATTACAAGTACCAAGTCAAAAAACATGAAAATAACAGGTCGCCAAAATGAGCTGATATTTTTAGTATACGACTAAATTGACGTCGTTTAGCGGTGTGCAAATTTTGGTAAAGTTTGGATGAAGTGAAAATTTTGAAAAAAATAATTGTTTGCAAATAACGTGAAAATTACAAGTACCAAGTCAAAAAACATGAAAATAACAGGTCGCCAAAATGAGCTGATATTTTTAGTATAAGACTAAATTGACGTCGTTTAGCGGTGTGCAAATTTTGGTAAGGTTTGGATGAAGTGAAAATTAAAAAAAAAATTTTGTTTGCAAATAACGTGAAAATTACATGTACCAAGTCAAAAAACATGAAAATAACAGGTCGCCAAAATGAGCTGATATTTTTAGTATACGACTAAATTGACGTCGTTTAGCGGTGTGCAAATTTTGGTAAAGTTTGGATGAAGTCAAAATTTTGAAAAAAAAAATTTGTTTTCAAACAACGTGAAAATTACATGTACCAAGTCAAAAAACATGAAAATAACAGGTCGCCAAAATGAGCTGATATTCTTAGTATACGACTAAATTGACGTCGTTTAGCCGTGTGCAAATTTTTGTAAAGTTTGGTTGAAGTAAAAATTTAAACAAAAATTTGTTTGCAAATAACGTGAAAATTACATGTACCAAGTCAAAAAAAAAAAAGAAAATAACAGGTCGCCAAAATGACCTGATATTTTTAGTATACGACTAAATTGACGTCGTTTGGCGGTGTGCTAATTTTGGTAAAGTTTGGATGAAGTGAAAATTAAAAAAAAATGTTTGCAAATAACTGAAAATTACATGTACCAAGTCAAAAACCATGAAAATAACAGGTCGCCAAAATGAGCTGATATTTTATGTATACGACAAAATTGGAGTAGTTAAGCGGTTTGCAAATTTTGGTAAAGTTTGGATGAAGTGAAAATTTTGAAAAAAAAAATATGTTTGCAAATAACGTGAAAATTACATGTACCAAGTCAAAAAACATGAAAATAACAGGTCGCCAAAATGAGCTGATATTTTTAGTATACGACTAAATTGGCGTAGTTAAGCGGTGTGCAAATTTTGGTAAAGTTTGGATGAAGTGAAAATTTTGAAAAAAAAATTTATTTGCAAATAGCTTGAAAATTACATGTACCAAGTCAAGAAACATTAAAATAACAGGTAGCCAAAATGAGCTGATATTTTTAGTATACGACTAAATTGACGTCGTTTAGCGGTGTGCAAATTTTGGTAAAGTTTGGATGAAGTGAAAATTTTGAAAAAAAAAATTGTTTGCAAATAACGTGAAAATTACAGGTACCAAGTCAAAAAACATGAAAATAACAGGTCGCCAAAAGAGCTGATATTTTTAGTATGCGACTAAATTGACGTCGTTTAGCGGTGTGCAAATTTTGGTAAAGTTTGGATGAAGTGAAAATTTTGAAAAAAAATTTGTTTGCAAATAACGTGAAAATTACATGTACCAAGTCAAAAAACATGAAAATAACAGGTCGCCAAAATGAGCTGATATTTTAAGTATACGACTAAATTGACGTCGTTTATCGGTGTGCAAATTTTGGTAAAGTTTGGATGAAGTGAAAATTTTGAAAAAAAAATTTGTTTGCAAATAACGTGAAAATTACAAGTACCAAGTCAAAAAACATGAAAATAACAGGTCGCCAAAATGAGCTGATATTTTTAGTATATGACAAAATTGACGTCGTTTAGCGGTGTGCAAATTTTGGTAAAGTTTGGATGAAGTAAAAATTTTGAAAAAAAAATTGTTTGCAAATAACGTGAAAATTGCAAGTACCAAGTCAAAAAACATGAAAATAACAGGTCGCCAAAATGAGCTGATATTTTTAGTATAAGACTAAATTGACGTCGTTTAGCGGTGTGCAAATTTTGGTATAGTTTGGATGAAGTGAAAATTTAAAAAAAAAATTTGTTTGCAAATAACGTGAAAATTACATGTACCAAGTCAAAAAACATGAAAATAACAGGTCGCCAAAATGAGCTGATATTTTTAGTATACGACTAAATTGACGTCGTTTAGCGGTGTGCAAATTTTGGTAAGGTTTGGATGAAGGGAAAATTTTGAAAAAAAAAATTTGTTTTCAAATAACGTGAAAATTACATGTACCAAGTCAGAAGACATGGAAATAACAGGTCGCCAAAATAAGCTGATATTTTTAGTATACGACTAAATTGACGTCGTTTAGCGGTGTGCAAATTTTGGTAAAGTTTGGATGAAGTGAAAATTTTGAAAAAAAAAATTTTTTGCAAATAACGTGAAAATTACAAGTACCAAGTCAAAAAACATGAAAATAACAGGTCGCCAAAATGAGCTGATATTTTTAGTATACGACTGAATTGACGTCGTTTAGCGTTGTGCAAATTTTGGTAAAGTTTGGATGAAGTGAAAATTTTGAAAAAAAAAATTTTTTTGCAAATAACGTGAAAATTACAAGTACCAAGTCAAAAAACATGAAAATAACAGGTCGCCAAAATGAGCTGAAATTTTTAGTATAAGACTAAATTGACGTCGTTTAGCGGTGTGCAAATTTTGGTAAAGTTTGGATAAAGTCAAAATTTTGAAAAAAAAAAATTTGTTTGCAAATAACGTGAAAATTACAGGTACCAAGTCAAAAAACATGAAAATAACAGGTCGCCAAAAGAGCTGATATTTTTAGTATGCGACTAAATTGACGTCGTTTAGCGGTGTGCAAATTTTGGTAAAGTGTGGATGAAGTGAAAATTTTGAAAAAAAATTTGTTTGCAAATAACGTGAAAATTACATGTACCAAGTCAAAAAACATGAAAATAACAGGTCGCCAAAATGAGCTGATATTTTAAGTATACGACTAAATTGACGTCGTTTATCGGTGTGCAAATTTTGGCAAGGTTTGGATGAAGTGAAAATTTAAAAAAAAATTTGTTTGCAAATAACGTGAAAATTACATGTACCAAGTCAAAAAACATGAAAATAACAGGTCGCCAAAATGAGCTGATATTTTTAGTATACGACTAAATTGACGTCGTTTAGCGGTGTGCAAATTTTGGTAAAGTTTGGATGAAGTAAAAATTTTGAAAAAAAAATTTGTTTTCAAATAACGTGAAAATTAAAAGTACCAAGTCAAAAAACATGAAAATAACAGGTCGCCAAAATGAGCTGATATTTTTAGTATACGACTAAATTGACGTCGTTTAGCGGTGTGCAAATTTTGGTAAAGTTTGGATGAAGGGAAAATTTAAAAAAAAAAATTTGTTTGCAAATAACGTGAAAATTACATGTACCAAGTCAGAAGACAAGGAAATAACATGTCGCCAAAATAAGCTGATATTTTTAGTATACGACTAAATTGACGTCGTTTAGCGGTGTGCAAATTTTGGTAAAGTTTGGATGAAGTGAAAATTTTTAAAAAAAATTTGTTTGCAAATAACGTGAAAATTACATGTACCAAGTCAAAAAACATGAAAATAACAGGTCGCCAAAATGAGCTGATATTTTTAGTATACGATTGAATTGACGTCGTTTAGCGGTGTGCAAATTTTGGTAAAGTTTGGATGAAGTGAAAATTTTGAAAAAAAAATTTGCTTGCAAATAACGTGAAAATTACATGTACCAAGTCATAAAACATGAAAATAACAGGTCGCCAAAATGAGCTGATATTTTTAGTATACGACTAAATTGACGTCGTTTAGCGGTGTGCAAATTTTGGTAAAGTTTGGATGAAGTCAAAATTTTTAAAAAACATTTGTTTGCAAATAACGTGAAATTACATGTACCAAGTCAAAAAACATGAAAATAACAGGTCGCCAAAATGAGCTGATATTTTTAGTATACGACTAAATTGGCGTAGTTTAGCGGTGTTGAAATTTTGGTAAAGTTTGGATGAAGTGAAAATTTTGAAAAAAAAAATTTGTTTGCAAATAACGTGAAAATTACATGTACCAAGTCATAAAACATGAAAATAAGAGGTCGCCAAAATGAGCTGATATTTTTAGTATACGACTAAACTGACGTCGTTTAGCAGTGTGCAAATTTTGGTAAAGTTTGGATGAAGTGAAAATTTAAAAAAAAAATTTGTTTTCAAATAACGTGAGGATTACATGTATCAAGTCAAAAAACATGAAAATAACACGTCGCCAAAATGAGCTGATATTTTTAGTATACGACTAAATTGACGTCGTTAAGCCGTGTGCAAATTTTTGTAAAGTTTGGTTGCAGTGAAAATTTAAACAAAAATTTGTTTGCAAATAATGTGAAAATTACATGTACCAATTCAAAAAACATGAAAATAACAGGTCGCCAAAATGAGCTGATATTTTTAGTATACTAGTAAATTGACGTCGTTTGGCGGTGTGCTAATTTTGGTAAAGTTTGGATGAAGTGAAAATTAAAAAAAAAATGTTTGCAAATAACGTGAAAATTACATGTACCAAGTCAAAAAACATGAAAATAACAGGTCGCCAAAATGAGCTGATATTTTATGTATACGACTAAATTGGAGTAGTTAAGCGGTGTGCAAATTTTGGTAAAGTTTGGATGAAGTGAAAATTTTGAAAAAAAAATATGTTTGCAAATAACGTGAAAATTGCATGTACCAAGTCAAAAAACATGAAAATAACAGGTCGCTAAAATGGGCTGATATTTTCAGTATACGACTAAATTGGCGTAGTTTAGCGGTGTGCAAATTTTGGTAAAGTTTGGATGAAGTGAAAATTTTGAAAAAAAATTTGTTTGCAAATAACTTGAAAATTACATGTACCAAGTCAAAAAACATTAAAATAACAGGTAGCCAAAATGAGCTGATATTTTTAGTATACGACTAAATTGACGTCGTTTAGCGGTGTGCAAATTTTGGTAAAGTTTGGATGAAGTGAAAATTTTGAAAAAAAAAATTTGTTTGCAAAATACCTTAAACTACAGGTACCAAGTCAAAAAACATGAAAATAACAGGTCGCCAAAAGAGCTGATATTTTTAGTATGCGACTAAATTGACGTCGTTTAGCGGTGTGCAAATTTTGGTAAAGTTTGGATGAAGTGAAAATTTTGAAAAAAAAATTTGTTTGCAAATAACGTGAAAATTACATGTACCAAGTCAAAAAACATGAAAATAACAGGTCTCCAAAATGAGCTGATATTTTAAGTATACGACTAAATTGACGTCGTTTAGCGGTGTGCAAATTTTGGTAAAGTTTGGATGAAATGAAAAATTTGAGAAAAAAATTTGTTTGCAAATAACGTGAAAATTACATGTACCAAGTCAAGAAACATGAAAATAACAGGTCGCCAAAATGAGGTGATATTTTTAGTATATGACTAAATTGACGTCATTTAGCGGTGTGCAAATTTTGGTAAAGTTTGGATGAAGGGAAAATTTTGAAAAAAAATTTGTTTGCAAATAACGTGAAAATTACATGTACCAAGTCAGAAGACATGGAAATAACAGGTCGCCAAAATAAGCTGATATTTTTAGTATACGACTAAATTGACGTCGTTTAGCGGTGTGCAAATTTTGGTAAAGTTTGGATGAAGTGAAAATTTTGAAAAAAAATTTGTTTGCAAATAACGTGAAAATTACAGGTACCAAGTCAAAAAACATGAAAATAACAGGTCGCCAAAATGAGCTGATATTTTTAGTATACGATTGAATTGACGTCGTTTAGCGGTGTGCAAATTTTGGTAAAGTTTGGATGAAGTGAAAATTTTGAAAAAAAAATTTGCTTGCAAATAACGTGAAAATTACATGTACCAAGTCATAAAACATGAAAATAACAGGTCGCCAAAATGAGCTGATATTTTTAGTATACGACTAAATTGACGTCGTTTAGCGGTGTGCAAATTTTGGTAAAGTTTGGATGAAGTCAAAATTTTTAAAAAATATTTGTTTGCAAATAACGTGAAATTACATGTACCAAGTCAAAAAACATGAAAATAACAGGTCGCCAAAATGAGCTGATATTTTTAGTATACGACTAAATTGGCGTAGTTTAGCGGTGTGGAAATTTTGGTAAAGTTTGGATGAAGTGAAAATTTTGAAAAAAAAAATTTGTTTGCAAATAACGTGAAAATTACATGTAACAAGTCATAAAACATGAAAATAACAGGTCGCCAAAATGAGCTGATATTTTTAGTATACGACTAAATTGACGTCGTTTAGGAGTGTGCAAATTTTGGTAAAGTTTGGATGAAGTGAAAATTTAAAAAAAAAAATTTGTTTTCAAATAACGTGAAAATTACATGTACCAAGTCAAAAAACATGAAAATAACAGGTCGCCAAAATGAGCTGATATTTTTCGTATACGACTAAATTGACGTCGTTTAGCCGTGTCCAAAATTTTTTAAAGTTTGGTTGAAGTGAAAATTTAAACAAACATTTGTTTGCAAATAACGTGAAAATTACATGTACCAAGTCAAAAAACATGAAAATAACAGGTCGCCAAAATGAGCTGATATTTTTAGTATACGACTAAATTGACGTCGTTTGGCGGTGTGCTAATTTTGGTAAAGTTTGGATGAAGTGAAAATTAAAAATAAAATGTTTGCAAATAACGTGAAAATTACATGTACCAAGTCAAAAAACATGAAAATAACAGGTCGCCAAAATGAGCTGATATTTTATGTATACGACTACATTGGAGTAGTTAAGCGGTGTGCAAATTTTGGTAAAGTTTGGATGAAGTGAAAATTTTGAAAAAAAATATGTTTGCAAATAACGTGAAAATTGCATGTACCAAGTTAAAAAACATGAAAATAACAGGTCGCCAAAATGAGCTGATATTTTTAGTATACGACTAAATTGGCGTAGTTTAGCGGTGTGCAAATTTTGGTAAAGTTAAGATGAAGTGAAAATTAAAAAAAAAATTGTTTGCAAATAACGTGAAAATTACATGTACCAAGTCAAAAAACATGAAAATAACAGGTCGCCAAAATAAGCTGATATTTTTAGTATACGATTGAATTGACGTCGTTTAGCGGTGTGCAAATTTTGGTAAAGTTTATATGAAGTGAAAATTTTGAAAAAAAAATTTGCTTGCAAATAACGTGAAAATTACATGTACCAAGTCAAAGAACATGAAAATAACAGGGCGCCAAAATGAGCTGATATTTTTAGTATACGACTAAATTGACGTCGTTTAGCGGTGTGCAAATTTTGGTAAAGTTTGGATGAAGTGAAAATTTAAAAAAAAAATTTGTTTGCAAATAACGTGAAAATTACATGTACCAAGTCAAAAAACATGAAAATAACAGGTCGCCAAAATGAGCTGATATTTTTAGTATACGACTAAATTAACGTCGTTTAGCGGTGTGCAAATTTTGGTAAAGTTAAGATGAAGTGAAAATTAAAAAAAAAATCGTTTGCAAATAACGTGAAAATTACATGTACCAAGTCAAAAAACATGAAAATAACAGGTCGCCAAAATGAGTTGATATTTTTAGTATACGACAAAATTGGCGTAGTTAAGCGGTGTGCAAATTTTGGTAAAGTTTGGATGCAGTGAAAATTTTGAAAAAAAATCTGTTTGCAAATAACGTGAAAATTACATGTACCAAGTCAAAAAACATGAAAATAACAGGTCGGCAAAATGAGCTGATATTTTTAGTATACGACTAAACTGACGTCGTTTAGCTGTGTGCAAATTTTGGTAAAGTTTGGATGAAGTGAAAATTTGGAAAAAAAAAATTTGTTTGCAAATAACGTGAAAATTACAAATACCAAGTCAAAAAACATGAAAATAACAGGTCGCCAAAATGAGCTGATATTTTTGGTATACGACTAAATTGACGTCGTTTAGCGGTGTGCAAATTTTGGTAAAGTTTGGATGAAGTGAAAATTTTGAAAAAAAAATTTGTTTGCAAATAACGTGAAAATTACATGTACCAAGTCAAAAAACATGAAAATAACAGGTCGCCAAAATAAGCTGATATTTTTAGTATACGACTAAATTGACGTCGTTTAGCGGTGTGCAAATTTTGGTAAAGTTTGGATGAAGTGAAAATTTTGAAAAAAAAATTTGTTTGCAAATAACGTGAAAATTACATGTACAAAGTCAAAAAACATGAAAATAATAGGTCGCCAAAATGAGCTGATATTTTTAGTATACGACTAAATTGACGTCGCTTAGCGGTGTGCAAATTTTGGTAAAGTTTGGATGAAGTGAAAATTTTGAAAAAAAAAATTTGTTTGCAAATAACGTGAAAATTACATGTACCAAGTCAGAAAACATGAAAATAACATGTCGCCAAAATAAACTGATATTTTTAGTATAGTACTAAATTGACGTCGTTTAGCGGTGTGGAAATTTTGGTAAGGTTTGGATAAAGTGAAAATTTTGAAAAAAAATTTGTTTGCAAATAACGTGAAAATTACATGTACCAAGTCCGAAAACATGAAAATAACAGGTCGCCAAAACGAGCTGATATTTTTAGTATACGACTAAATTGACGTCGTTTAGCGGTGTGCAAATTTTGGTAAAGTTTGGATGAAGTGAAAATTTTTAAAAAAAATTTGTTTGCAAATAACGTGAAAATTACATGTACAAAGTCAAAAAACATGAAAATAAAAGGTCGCCAAAATGAGCTGATATTTTTAGTATACGACTGAATGAACGTTGTTTAGCGGTGTGCAAATTTTGGTAAAGTTTGGATGAAGTGAAAATTTTGAAAAAAAAAATTTGTTTGCGAATAACGTGAAAATTACATGTACCAAGTCAAAAAACATGAAAATAACAGATCGCCAAAATGAGCTGATATTTTTAGTATACGACTAAATTGACGTCGTTTAGTGGTGTGCAAATTTTGGTAAAGTTTGGATGAAGTGAAAATTAAAAAAAAAAATTTGTTTGCAAATAACGTGAAAATTACATGTAACGGGTGTTTTTTTTAGAGGTATAGAACTTCGAATTGAAATAAAACACAAGAAAATCGTTTTAATGTCCATCAATTTGGCTTTATTGGTTTGTTACTACTGCAATGAAAACAAAAACAAAATTCGGAATGGGTAACGTTATTAGTAAAACTAAAAGATTGTCTTCAGTAAATAAACATCAACTATTTAGACATGCATTGAAAAGTGCAAGAAAGAATACAAAAAAAACTGAAAACTTGAAAGATGCTATAAAGATTTCACGAAAAGTAGTAAACAATATTTTCAAGGGGAAAAAAATCATTAATGAAAACACCTCGAATAATACCTCTACCTAAATCTGGAGGTTTTCTTCCACTTGCACCTATATTCGCTGCACTGGGCGCACTTGATGGTTTAGCTGGTGGTGTATCTGGCATTACAAAAGCAATCAATGCAGTCAAAAATGGAAAGGAACAATTGACTGAAGCAAAACGACATAATAGTACAATGGAAGCCATTGCGATGGGAAAAGGCATGTTAGTAGATTGTTAATGGCGGTCTGAGACATGTTTTGGGAATTCAAAACCGGGAAAAAATAAAAACGATGGCAACCCTGTTACAAATGGGGGGATTTTGGGGATTTTCATGCTGATATATTTTTGTCTACGTGTGTGTGTGTGTGAGAGTTTGATTCTTTCTGTTTGTATATGTGTATGTACGTGTGAGCGTGCATATGTGTGTGTTTTTGTATTACTTATTCGTTTGCCGGTGTCCACTACTTTTCAGACAAGAAATTGGTGTCTATGTAGGGATCGCTATTTCATATGTATATTGTGGTCTGCTGCTGTGAGTCGACATTGCTATGCTTATGTAGGTTTATTATACGTATGCATTTATATTTGTGATCTCTGAGGAAATAATCTAATAGCTGCAGGTAGTGACAACCCTGATAGGTGTTTGGAATGGAGGTGGATAGGGAATATATTTGGAAATGTATATATTTATAATATAATATATAATATAATATATAATATATGTTGTTGTAGTAATGTATGTGATCGTATCTATTTTGCTTGGAAGAATATCATTGCTTGTGTGAATTACATCTATACTTCTTCATACATATTTACATATGCCTGTATACATACATATATGTTTTCTAGGCTATTGGCGTTCATATTCTTATGGAGTTAGAAAATGTCGTGTTGGAATAGGTTTTAATATAAACAAGTGTATTTCAGAATTTAAATGTTTTAAATCCCAGCAGTTTGATAAGCAGAGTTTTGTGAATAGGGGTAATGATATTTTTATTTTAATATATTTTATTTTTGGTGTAACAATTGTAGAAAATAGCTTTTAGAGAAATGCATCAAGAACTTATAGAAGCACCTACTTTCACGTGTCCCGATTTTTCTCGTACCTTTATATTGCAAACTGATGTTAGCGATTTTGTTCTGGGTGTTGCTATGTATATGAATTTCATCATATATCGTAATACCAACAGATAATTGTGGAAATGTGTATGTGTGTGTGTGTGTGTGTATGAATTTCACCACATGTCGTAATACCATCAGATAAACTAGATTTGATGACTACTACGCGATTCTCACATAAAGTATATAAGTAGAAGAAATAATGCAGATTGTCATCAGTCTGCTCTGATATCTCAACAAGTCACAACCTATTTTCCCATCCAAAATTTCTTAAGTGTTTGAAATCCAAAAACTATAAAAGTGTTAGAACTAATTACTCTTTGTTAAAAAAGATATTAGTGCATAAAAAATAATTAAATAAATTGTTTATAACTGAAATAAATTGTTTATAAATAAAATAATTAAATTAATTAATAAACAAATAAATAATTAAATAATATGAATACTACAAATTGTACTATCTGCAATAAAGTCTTTATGACTCAAACAAAACTAAACCAGCATATTGAAACGCACTCCTATGCTAGCCAATCGAAGGCTATGCTTGGAACTAGTAAGCTAAATCTTCAAAACAAATATTGTAAGGATTGTGATGAGATGATCCCATCAAATGGTTATATGGCTCATGTCAGAACCACAAAACACAAAAACAGTTGTCAGCAAGAACGGATTGGAGATTTTCTCACTAAGAGAGCAAGCAACTTCAATGGGAGGATCGAGACAAACATCCTCCCCAACAAAAATGTGGTTGTTTTGTTTCCGGAGGAGTTTCTGAAATCGGCCAAGAGCTCCATAGTGCAACAATTAAATGAACGTCGTAAGATACATACTACATTCAAATTTAATATGGAGCCCACATGTGATTATATGAAGATGGTGAATGATGAGATGAATGTTTGCCAACTCGTACATATTACGAAAATGATGTTCGTGACTTTGTCTGATGACATAGAGGATATGTACAAGAAACAAGCCGAGGAGCTAAGAAACAAAATGGAAGAATTTCAAGAGATTGATAGCGGATGGACCTTGATTTCAATAAATTCCCTTGAAGTTAATATAAACAAGGCGTCCATAATAAGAGGTTCGAGCTTTATCCCTCTCCCAAAAAATATTGCAGCAAAACATGCATGCATAAATGTCGAGAACTCTGATGTTTATTGCTTTAAATGGTGTCTCATTACGGCTTTGGACACAAATAGTACTTTAGATCGAAGACAACAGAAAAACCATAGAAATTACAATATTGCAAACATTTGTGATGAGAATATTAATATAGGGGAAATTGTACTAAATTTTAAAGACCTAGAGTTTCCACTCCCATTGAAGCAGATAAAAAAATTTGAAAGTCAAAATTATGTGAGCATCAATGTATTTGGGCACAATGGAACGTCGCTTATAGGACCATACCACATAACAAAAGGAGAAAAACATATTCATATTAATCTCTTATTGCTCCAGTCCAATGAAAACTTCCACTATGTACTCATCAATGATATATCAAAGTAAGTTTCATTTGTGCATTTAAGCGAAATATGTTTTCATATCTATTTAAACAGTTACTTATTATTGTTATGTTAATTTACATACTATTTCATTTTCTATATTTTCTTCAGACTTCTTCGTTCCAACATGACGTCACACAGAAGTAAGATTCTGATATGCAACACCTGCCTATATTATACACATGATGATTATGTGTATAATCATCACAAAAACGTTTGCGGCATAAAAGTCATCAGAATGCCAGAAGATGGATCTATTATCAAGTTTACGAAGCACTACAAACAGTTAAATGTACCATTTGTAATATACGCAGACTTTGAGTCCATTTTAGAAAAAGTCAATGATCCTGTAAGTAAAAGCACTACAAATGTACAGAAACACCATGCGTGTGCATTCGGGTATTTTATTAATTGTAGTTTTAAGAGAGAAAATAATTTATATAGGAATTATTTTGGTGAAGATTCGGCAAATGTATTTATTAAAAAAATAGTTGAAGATTGTACAGATATTTATCTAAATTATTTAATTAAAGTTAAGAAAATGTTCATAACCCCAATTGAAATAGCTCAATATAATAATGCAAAAAATTGTTATATATGTAAGAAAATATTAAATAACGATAAAGTTAGAGATCATTGTCATCTTACGGGCAATTATCGTGGGGCAGCTCATAGCGAATGTAATTTGAATTATAAAATACCTCAGTTTATACCGGTTATCCTGCATAATCTTTCTGCATATGATATACACCTATTTTTCAAAGAACTTTCTACTATAAAATACTCCACAATAAAAGTGATTCCCCAGAACACAGAGAGTTATATTTCTCTTTCAATTTTCATCAGATTAGATGAAAAATATGGATTCGAAATAAGATTTATAGACTCGTTTAGATTTATGGCTTCGAGCTTAGATACGTTAGCGAAAAATCTTGATAGCAATGATTTCAATACTATTCGATCATGTTTCGTTGATGAAGATCATTTCAACCTGATTAGAAGAAAGGGTGTATTTCCGTACTATTACATGGATTCCATGACTAAGTTTAAGGAAACTAAGCTCCCTAGTAGAGACGAGTTCTTCAATATTCTAACGAATGAAGAATGTGATGTATTCGAGTATGAACATGCTCAAAAAATATGTAGGGTGTTTAACTGTAAAACCCTCCTTGACTATACTGAGCTCTACTTAAAGACAGATGTTCTACTTCTAGCCGATGTGTTTGAAAATTTTAGGAAAATTTGTAGAGATATATACGATTTGGACCCCTGCCACTATTATACAGCACCAGGCTTATCCTGGGATGCAATGTTGAAAACCACAGCAGTTTCACTGGAACAGTTCACTGATTCCGAAATGTATATGTTTATGCAAAACGGAATTAGAGGTGGACTAGTTCAATGCTCGCAAAGATATTCCAAAGCAAATAACAAATATTTGGAAGATTTTGATCCATCAAAGCCATCAGAATTTCTTGTATACTTAGACGCTAACAATTTGTATGGTTGGGCGATGTCGGAATATCTTCCTTGCGGTGAATTTGAGTGGGTATGTGATACTGATTTTGATGTTAAAAAAATTTCTGATACTGCAGAGTATGGGTACATTTTGGAAGTGGATATAGATTATCCGGATTCAGTGCATGATCTTCATAATGATTTGCCATTTTGTCCCCAAAATAAGACCGTGGGAGGATCCAAAATCAAAAAATTAGTTGCAGACTTACACTCAAAAACAAATTACACCATACACTATAGAGTTTTAAAACAAGCCATTTCAAATGGCCTCATTTTAAAACAAATCCATAGAATACTCAGATTTAAGCAATCCCCATGGCTTAAAAAATATATTGACTTAAACACATTTCATAGGACAAATGCTAAAAATAATTTTGAAAAAGATTTCTTCAAACTTTTAAACAATGCTGTTTACGGGAAGACAATGGAAAACATTGAACAACGTAGGGACATTAGAATTACTTCATCTTGGGAAACAACAAATAGGAATCATTTAGGTCTCAGAGCATTAATTGCGAAACCAAATTTTAAGCAGTTGACAAAATTTTCTGATGATATGTATGCGGTAGAGTTAGAAAAAATGGAACCACTATATGATAAACCCATATATGTTGGTTCTACAGTACTGGAGTTATCCAAGTGGAGAATGTATGACTTCCATTATGGCTTCATGAAGCCTAAATTTGGAGACAACATTTCTCTCAACTATATGGATACTGACTCATTTATTTATTCAATTAAAACTGATGATTTTTACGATGACATCCGTAATGACATTAGTTTGAATTTTGATACGTCAGAATATCCTATAGATAATCAATTTCGTTTGCCGCTACTAAATAAGAAGGTTTTAGGAATGATGAAAGATGAAAACCATGGGGATATAATGACAGAGTTTGTTGGTTTCTCTGTTTCTCTGTCGACTCTTCGCTCGGAAGCTGTTAAAAAATCAAAAGGGATCAAAAAGTCTGTAATTAAAAAGTTGTCCATTAATGATTACAAAAGTTGCTTATTCGAATCCAAAATCATTTTGGATGAAATGTTTTTTGTTTAGATCTAAAACACATCAACTATATACACAAAAACTGCATAAAATAGCACTTAGCTTTTCTGATGATAAAAGAAATATAATGAAAGATAAAATAAAAACGCGTGCTTGGGGACATTACATAGACCGAAATAATGATGCAATGGATGTAGAATAGAATGATTCCTACTGAATTGCATGTAAGATGTCAATGAAAATTTAATTTTGTATTAATTGTATTTATTTATTAATGTATTTCTTTAATTATTTATTAATTTATTTATTATTCACTTATTTGTTTATTAATAAATTTATGTATTTATTATTTATTTGTTTATTAATTTATTAATTAGTTTATTCCTTTATTTCTTTATTAATTTACTTATCTATTAATTTATTTATTGTTTATATATTTGTTTATGAATTTATCTATTAATTTTAGTATTTTATTCACACGAAAGTATGTAAAAATTTAATGCTTTAAAGCTTTTATCTTTTTACCTATACCTAAGTTACCTTTAAATAAAAATTAAATATTAGATTAATGATCTTTTTTCTTTTTATATCTGTATATTTTTATTTATAAATAGAGTTAAATTTGTATTGGTACTAAGATTTTTAAGAAAAAATGTTAAATAAAATATTGAAAAAATAATAATATATATAAATGGTTTTTATTTCAACTTAAATTTACTTAATAGAAATTTTAACTACAAATGTCCACATTTTTATATTTTGTTTCTTTATGGGCTTTACTTCGCTAGATCAAAAAATTTTTCTTTTTGCTTATTTACAAATTCTTGTTTTTTCTTTTCATATCACTTAAACATGAACAGTCTTGTTATCTTTGAAAGGTTCTACACAAGAGGAATTGAGTTTCACAATATTATGAAATTCCATTATATATCATTAGGTATTTTCTTATCGACACCAACTGCTTTAACACCATCTCATTTACGTTTGCTAACAGCAAATAGTACAATAGGTGTCAGCTATTAGATCAGCCTATCAGCTATTAGATCAGCTTATTAGCACCTGGTCTGTTTTTCAGATCAGCTTTTCAGGAGCTGGTCTGGTTTTCAGATCAGCTTTTCAGGACCTGGTCTGGTTTTCAGATCAGCTTATCACGACCTGGTCTGGTTTTCAGATCAGCTTATCAGGACCTGGTCTGGTTTTCAGATCAGCTTTTCAGGACCTGGTCTGGTTTTCAGATCAGGCTATCAGGACCTGGTCTGGTTTTCAGATCAGCTTATCAGGAGCTGGTCTGATTTTCAGGTCAGCTTATTAGGAGCTGATCTGATTTTCAAGTCAGCTTATTAGGAGCTGGTCTGGTTTTCAGGTCAGATGAAATAACTAAAGTCTATCTTTTATTAGCAGTATTTTTTTTTTCTATAACGAAAATCGTTTAATTAAATATATTTGCTTATAATCAAAAATCCATATTTATCCTTCCAACACTCTACAAATTTTTTAAAACTTGTCAAATTTCATATTACTGCCAACATGAACCTTGTAAACATGCTTCATATTTTTCTCATCTTACTTAAACATTATAATTACATTTGCATTGTCTCTTATTAAATGCTTATAGCCATATTCATAAAAATTTTAAACAGCATTTTAAATGTTGTTTGAGCAAAATTCGCTAAAATTGTATTCATAATAGAATATTAGCTTAAAAAACGTTTTTTAACTTGCGTAAATCACCAAATCTTATAAATTAAATGCACCCATATCTAAAATAATTTTGAGTTGACGTCGTTGTAGTTTTGCTTCATGCTTATTTGTATTTTTAAGTTTGCCTGTATGTATGTATGTATGTATGCATGTATTAAGAATTATGCTATAAGTTTGGCACAAGTAGAATGAGTCATCATTCTTCTGTCGCCCCATACAAAAATATACACGTACACGTACATATGTATGTATATTATTCTGCTTTCCACATGCAACATCAGCAAATATCATAATTGAAATGTTTTAAGCTTCATTACCAGAAAAAAAAATAAATGTATAATAACCCATTCTTTTAATTACGAAATTATGTAATTTCTTTAAGTATTCATATTTGTAGTAGTATATAGATAATTTTAGTATAAATATATGTTTTTAAACCTCAGATAGTAGTTGTGAACTTGGCATTCTGGGACAATTAAAATTGTTAAATTGTTGCTGAAATTGTTAAATTTGGGTAATTAAAATTTGAAAATTTTAAAATTCTTGAAATTTGATACCTACGAGGGTGGTTCAATAAGTCCTTTAAATATTTTTCGAGGGTGGTTCAATAAGTCACTCTTATTTTTTTAACATAAGGAGTTTTTGCTTACATTAAGTGTATGTCTGTCTCTCTCTCTCTCTGTCTGTCTGCATGACCGTGGAAATTTGAGTCTGTCAGTGATTTGGGTTGTGTAATAATTTCTGGGTGTCCTTTGTCGGGGTTATGGGTAATTAAACTTAAAAATTTTAATCTACGCCGGATGCCCAGTTCACAACTACTATCTGAGGTTTAAAAACATATATTTATACTAAAATTATCTATATACTACTACAAATATGAATACTTAAAGAAATTACATAATTTCATAATTAAAAGAATGGGTTATTATACATTTATTTTTTTTTCTGGTAATGAAGCTTAAAACATTTCAATTATGATATTTGCTGATGTTGCATGTGGAAAGCAGAATAATATACATACATATGTACGTGTACGTGTATATTTTTGTATGGGGCGACAGAAGAATGATGAGTCATTCTACTTGTGCCAAACTTATAGCACAATTTTTAATACATGCATACATACATACATACATACATACAGGCAAAGTTAGAAATACAAATAAACATGAAGCAAAACTACAACGACGTCAACTCAAAATTATTTTAGATATGGGTGCATTTAATTTATAAGATTTGGTGATTTACGCAAGTTAAAAAACGTTTTTTAAGCTAATATTCTATTATGAATACAATTTTAGCGAATTTTGCTCAAACAACATTTGAAATGCTGTTTAAAATTTTTATGAATATGGCTATAAGCATTTAATAAGAGACAATGCAAATGTAATTATAATGTTTAAGTAAGATGAGAAAAATATGAAGCATGTTTACAAGGTTCATGTTGGCAGTAATATGAAATTTGACAAGTTTTAAAAAATTTGTAGAGTGTTGGAAGGATAAATATGGATTTTTGATTATAAGCAAATATATTGAATTAAACGATTTTCGTTATTGAAAAAAAAATACTGCTAATAAAAGATAGACTTTAGTTATTTCATCTGACCTGAAAACCAGACCAGATCCTAATAAGCTGACTTGAAAATCAGATCAGCTCCTAATAAGCTGACCTGAAAATCAGACCAGCTCCTGATAAGCTGATCTGAAAACCAGACCAGGTCCTGATAGCCTGATCTGAAAACCAGACCAGGTCCTGAAAAGCTGATCTGAAAACCAGACCAGGTCCTGATAAGCTGATCTGAAAACCAGACCAGGTCGTGATAAGCTGATCTGAAAACCAGACCAGGTCCTGAAAAGCTGATCTGAAAACCAGACCAGCTCCTGAAAAGCTGATCTGAAAAACAGACCAGGTGCTAATAAGCTGATCTAATAGCTGATAAGCTGATCTAATAGCTGACACCTATTGTACTATTTGCTGTTAGCAAACGTAAATGAGATGGTGTTAAAGCAGTTGGTGTCGATAAGAAAATACCTAATGAAATATAATGGAATTTCATAATATTGTGAAACTCAATTCCTCTTGTGTAGAACCTTTCAAAGATAACAAGACTGTTCATGTTTAAGTGATATGAAAAGAAAAAACAAGAATTTTGTAAATAAGCAAAAAGAAAAATTTTTTGATCTAGCGAAGTAAAGCCCATAAAGAAACAAAATATAAAAATGTGGACATTTGTAGTTAAAATTTCTATTAAGTAAATTTAAGTTGAAATAAAAACCATTTATATATATTATTATTTTTTCAATATTTTATTTAACATTTTTTCTTAAAAATCTTAGTACCAATACAAATTTAACTCTATTTATAAATAAAAATATACAGGTATAAAAAGAAAAAAGATCATTAATCTAATATTTAATTTTTATTTAAAGGTAACATAGGTATAGGTAAAAAGATAAAAGCTTTAAAGTATTAAATTTTTACATACTTTCGTGTGAATAAAATACTAAAATTAATAGATAAATTCATAAACAAATATATAAACAATAAATAAATTAATAGATAAGTAAATTAATAAAGAAATATGGGAATAAACTAATTAATAAATTAATAAAAAAATAAATAATAAATACATAAATTTATTAATAAACAAATAAGTGAATAATAAATAAATTAATAAATAATTAAAGAAATACATTAATAAATAAATACAATTAATACAAAATTAAATTTTCATTGACATCTTACATGCAATTCAGTAGGAATCATTCTATTCTACATCCATTGCATCATTATTTCGGTCTATGTAATGTCCCCAAGCACGCGTTTTTATTTTATCTTTCATTATATTTCTTTTATCATCAGAAAAGCTAAGTGCTATTTTATGCAGTTTTTGTGTATATAGTTGATGTGTTTTAGATCTAAACAAAAACATTTCATCCGAGATGATTTTGGATTCGAATAAGCAACTTTTGTAATCATTAATGGACAACTTTTTAATTACAGACTTTTTGATCCCTTTTGATTTTTTAACAGCTTCCGAGCGAAGAGTCGACAGAGAAACAGAGAATACATTTTTGCTCTTAAACCAACAAACTCTGTCATTATATCTCCATGGTTTTCATCTTTCATCATTCCTAAAACCTTCTTATTTAGTAGCGGCAAACGAAATTGATTATCTATAGGATATTCTGACGTATCAAAATTCAAACTAATGTCATTACGGATGTCATCGTAAAAATCATCAGTTTTAATTGAATAAATAAATGAGTCAGTATCCATATAGTTGAGAGAAATGTTGTCTCCAAATTTAGGCTTCATGAAGCCATAATGGAGGTCATACATTCTCCACTTGGATAACTCCAGTACTGTAAAACCAACATATATGGGTTTATCATATAGTGGTTCCATTTTTTCTAACTCTACCGCATACATATCATCAGAAAATTTTGTCAACTGCTTAAAATTTGGTTTCGCAATTAATGCTCTGAGACCTAAATGATTCCTATTTGTTGTTTCCCAAGATGAAGTAATTCTAATGTCCCTACGTTGTTCAATGTTTTCCATTGTCTTCCCGTAAACAGCATTGTTTAAAAGTTTGAAGAAATCTTTTTCAAAATTATTTTTAGCATTTGTCCTATGAAATGTGTTTAAGTCAATATATTTTTTAAGCCATGGGGATTGCTTAAATCTGAGTATTCTATGGATTTGTTTTAAAATGAGGCCATTTGAAATGGCTTGTTTTAAAACTCTATAGTGTATGGTGTAATTTGTTTTTGAGTGTAAGTCTGCAACTAATTTTTTGATTTTGGATCCTCCCACGGTCTTATTTTGGGGACAAAATGGCAAATCATTATGAAGATCATGCACTGAATCCGGATAATCTATATCCACTTCCAAAATTTACCCATACTCTGCAGTATCAGAAATTTTTTTAACATCAAAATCAGTATCACATACCCACTCAAATTCACCGCAAGGAAGATATTCCGACATCGCCCAACCATACAAATTGTTAGCGTCTAAGTATACAAGAAATTCTGATGGCTTTGATGGATCAAAATCTTCCAAATATTTGTTATTTGCTTTGGAATATCTTTGCGAGCATTGAACTAGTCCACCTCTAATTCCGTTTTGCATAAACATATACATTTCGGAATCAGTGAACTGTTCCAGTGAAACTGCTGTGGTTTTCAACATTGCATCCCAGGATAAGCCTGGTGCTGTATAATAGTGGCAGGGGTCCAAATCGTATATATCTCTACAAATTTTCCTAAAATTTTCAAACACATCGGCTAGAAGTAGAACATCTGTCTTTAAGTAGAGCTCAGTATAGTCAAGGAGGGTTTTACAGTTAAACACCCTACATATTTTTTGAGCATGTTCATACTCGAATACATCACATTCTTCATTCGTTAGAATATTGAAGAACTCGTCTCTACTAGGGAGCTTAGTTTCCTTAAACTTAGTCATGGAATCCATGTAATAGTACGGAAATACACCCTTTCTTCTAATCAGGTTGAAATGATCTTCATCAACGAAACATGATCGAATAGTATTGAAATCATTGCTATCAAGATTTTTCGCTAACGTATCTAAGCTCGAAGCCATAAATCTAAACGAGTCTATAAATCTTATTTCGAATCCATATTTTTCATCTAATCTGATGAAAATTGAAAGAGAAATATAACTCTCTGTGTTCTGGGGAATCACTTTTATTGTGGAGTATTTTATAGTAGAAAGTTCTTTGAAAAATAGGTGTATATCATATGCAGAAAGATTATGCAGGATAACCGGTATAAACTGAGGTATTTTATAATTCAAATTACATTCGCTATGAGCTGCCCCACGATAATTGCCCGTAAGATGACAATGATCTCTAACTTTATCGTTATTTAATATTTTCTTACATATATAACAATTTTTTGCATTATTATATTGAGCTATTTCAATTGGGGTTATGAACATTTTCTTAACTTTAATTAAATAATTTAGATAAATATCTGTACAATCTTCAACTATTTTTTTAATAAATACATTTGCCGAATCTTCACCAAAATAATTCCTATATAAATTATTTTCTCTCTTAAAACTACAATTAATAAAATACCCGAATGCACACGCATGGTGTTTCTGTACATTTGTAGTGCTTTTACTTACAGGATCATTGACTTTTTCTAAAATGGACTCAAAGTCTGCGTATATTACAAATGGTACATTTAACTGTTTGTAGTGCTTCGTAAACTTGATAATAGATCCATCTTCTGGCATTCTGATGACTTTTTTGCCGCAAACGTTTTTGTGATGATTATACACATAATCATCATGTGTATAATATAGGCAGGTGTTGCATATCAGAATCTTACTTCTGTGTGACGTCATGTTGGAACGAAGAAGTCTGAAGAAAATATAGAAAATAAAATAGTATGTAAATTAACATAACAATAATAAGTAACTGTTTAAATAGATATGAAAACATATTTCGCTTAAATGCACAAATGAAACTTACTTTGATATATCATTGATGAGTACATAGTGGAAGTTTTTATTGGACTGGAGCAATAAGAGATTAATATGAATATGTTTTTCTCCTTTTGTTATGTGGTATGGTCCTATAAGCGACGTTCCATTGTGCCCAAATACATTGATGCTCACATAATTTTGACTTTCAAATTTTTTTATCTGCTTCAATGGGAGTGGAAACTCTAGGTCTTTAAAATTTAGTACAATTTCCCCTATATTAATATTCTCATCACAAATGTTTGCAATATTGTAATTTCTATGGTTTTTCCGTTGTCTTCGATCTAAAGTACTATTTGTGTCCAAAGCCGTAATGAGACACCATTTAAAGCAATAAACATCAGAGTTCTCGACATTTATGCATGCATGTTTTGCTGCAATATTTTTTGGGAGAGGGATAAAGCTCGAACCTCTTATTATGGACGCCTTGTTTATATTAACTTCAAGGGAATTTATTGAAATCAAGGTCTATCCGCTATCCCTCTCTTGAAATTCTTCCATTTTGGTTCTTAGCTCCTCGGCTTGTTTCTTGTACATATCCTCTATGTCATCAGACAAAGTCACGAACATCATTTTCGTAATATGTACGAGTTGGCAAACATTCATCTCATCATTCACCATCTTCATATAATCACATGTGGGCTCCATATTAAATTTGAATGTAGTATGTATCTTACGACGTTCATTTAATTGTTGCACTATGGAGCTCTTGGCCGATTTCAGAAACTCCTCCGGAAACAAAACAACCACATTTTTGTTGGGGAGGATGTTTGTCTCGATCCTCCCATTGAAGTTGCTTGCTCTCTTAGTGAGAAAATCTCCAATCCGTTCTTGCTGACAACTGTTTTTGTGTTTTGTGGTTCTGACATGAGCCATATAACCATTTGATGGGATCATCTCATCACAATCCTTACAATATTTGTTTTGAAGATTTAGCTTACTAGTTCCAAGCATAGCCTTCGATTGGCTAGCATAGGAGTGCGTTTCAATATGCTGGTTTAGTTTTGTTTGAGTCATAAAGACTTTATTGCAGATAGTACAATTTGTAGTATTCATATTATTTAATTATTTATTTGTTTATTAATTAATTTAATTATTTTATTTATAAACAATTTATTTCAGTTATAAACAATTTATTTAATTATTTTTTATGCACTAATATCTTTTTTAACAAAGAGTAATTAGTTCTAACACTTTTATAGTTTTTGGATTTCAAACACTTAAGAAATTTTGGATGGGAAAATAGGTTGTGACTTGTTGAGATATCAGAGCAGACTGATGACAATCTGCATTATTTCTTCTACTTATATACTTTATGTGAGAATCGCGTAGTAGTCATCAAATCTAGTTTATCTGATGGTATTACGACATGTGGTGAAATTCATACACACACACACACACACATACACATTTCCACAATTATCTGTTGGTATTACGATATATGATGAAATTCATATACATAGCAACGCCCAGAACAAAATCGCTAACATCAGTTTGCAATATAAAGGTACGAGAAAAATCAGGACACGTGAAAGTAGATGCTTCTATAAGTTCTTGATGCATTTCTCTAAAAGCTATTTTCTACAATTGTTACACCAAAAATAAAATATATTAAAATAAAAATATCATTACCCCTATTCACAAAACTCTGCTTATCAAACTGCTGGGATTTAAAACATTTAAATTCTGAAATACACTTGTTTATATTAAAACCTATTCCAACACGACATTTTCTAACTCCATAAGAATATGAACGCCAATAGCCTAGAAAACATATATGTATGTATACAGGCATATGTAAATATGTATGAAGAAGTATAGATGTAATTCACACAAGCAATGATATTCTTCCAAGCAAAATAGATACGATCACATACATTACTACAACAACATATATTATATATTATATTATATATTATATTATAAATATATACATTTCCAAATATATTCCCTATCCACCTCCATTCCAAACACCTATCAGGGTTGTCACTACCTGCAGCTATTAGATTATTTCCTCAGAGATCACAAATATAAATGCATACGTATAATAAACCTACATAAGCATAGCAATGTCGACTCACAGCAGCAGACCACAATATACATATGAAATAGCGATCCCTACATAGACACCAATTTCTTGTCTGAAAAGTAGTGGACACCGGCAAACGAATAAGTAATACAAAAACACACACATATGCACGCTCACACGTACATACACATATACAAACAGAAAGAATCAAACTCTCACACACACACACACGTAGACAAAAATATATCAGCATGAAAATCCCCAAAATCCCCCCATTTGTAACAGGGTTGCCATCGTTTTTATTTTTTCCCGGTTTTGAATTCCCAAAACATGTCTCAGACCGCCATTAACAATCTACTCATGTTCTTAAAACCATATAAAAAAGGATTTGGATTATATTTAAAACCTTATCAACAAAATTTTTAATGATGCTACCTAAAAGAGCTCTTTCTGATGTAGACTTGAGAAAATATGCAAAACATATTCCAAATTTTAGAGGTGTGTTTATGTGTAACACTCTTCCAAGCAAACCATTTAAAAAAGAATGTGGAATAATCAATCTGACTACTTCAAAGGGACCTGGCACACATTGGGTAGCATACTGGAAAAACAACAATCAAATCGAATATTTTGATAGCTTTGGCAATTTGCAGCCACCAAAACAATTAATAAAATATTTAGGAAAAAACATTAGTTATAATTATTATAGATATCAAAATTTTAATACAATAAATTGTGGTCATTTATGTTTAAAATTTTTGTTTTCGAAGCTAAACTAAAAAGAAACTATAAATGTTTTAATAAAATACATCGATTAAAAATTAAAAAGATCTTGTTTTATTTATATATATATATATATATATATATATATATATAAAAAAATTTTTTTTCATTTATTAAAAATTTTAAAAGAAATATTATAATTAAATAATTTTTCTAATTTCGCTTGTTAGAGGTGAGTATTCGATTAAGCGATCATGAATAACTAAACAGTATGCTGATGTTTTTTCTGGAATTGGTTTGTTTGCTTCAGTATCAAATTCAATTCGTACATCAATAGGTCCAATTTTAACAGTCTCATTTTGATGTGAAACATCAAAAACAATAAGTGGTGCGTAAGACTTGTAATCATTAACATCCAGCAATGGTTCAGGTTCTCGCATGTAAAAGCTTTGTTGAAATTTTGCATACATATTATATAGTACAGAATACTGACCATTTTCAAAACGATTATTTAAATCGTGATATGGATATGACTCTGAGTTTAGATATACTTTTAAATTAGAGATATTACAATGGTCAAATATATTTCCTTGTTCTTTACTTTTCTCTTTTTGTAAACCAATTATAAGAAATCGTGGTCTTTCGTTTTGTGGAGAAAGCTTCACATTCCATAAAACCTTTGTATTCGTTGGTAGTGCAGGATTTACATGACAATCCCAACTACGAAATGCAATTGGTATAGAATTTTTGCTGTTGATTATCTTAAACATTTCCAATTTTGCAAAGACCGATAGTTGAATATGCGGCATTTTCCATGTTATATCCAGAATTGTTAATTTCAAATAATCAGTTGTATTTGTAGGATAATATGATCTCTCATCGGATGTAGAACGTTGAAGAATGAGCTCATGTTTCGAATTTAATAGTATTTTGTTATAATCTTCAGCAAACCCCATCAACATATACAACAGCTAAAATGACTTTTTTCTAAAACGAAAGTCTCGTTAAGACACCAACCAGCGTTTTTTAGTGTAGCACTTTCAGCCTTATTCAATGATACAAAATTTTTCATGGTGGATGAAATTCCAAGTTTGCGTGTACGATCAACTTCAAAACCATTAATTTCATAACGAATTTCATCAAACAAATATGAAACAAAGTTGTTTTTAAATTTCACATCTATAGCTGGAACCTCTTTGTTTGCTTCCGTCTTTACTATAAAAAAATGAATGTAAATCATACTCTCACTTGGTAAGACAAAGAGATCCTGATTTTGAATTTGTATGCGAATTTCATCATTGTTGTTGAATGATTTTAGATATGGAGAGTAACTATGATATTCTCTTTTTACAATACTCTCATCATATATAGGTTTTTGAA
Organism: Tachina grossa; assembly: GCA_949987645.1. Classification (NCBI taxonomy): domain Eukaryota; kingdom Metazoa; phylum Arthropoda; class Insecta; order Diptera; family Tachinidae; genus Tachina; species Tachina grossa. Next base: position 15,441,350 of record OX465279.1, on the reverse strand, counting down.
GGACATTTAGTATTTCATTCATGGTTGAAGATTAAATCCTAATGATTTTAAGTATTCTGTATTATATAATGTTAAGGGTTTTTTATTTTTTATACCTTCTCGAATGTGAGTTGATGAGGGATTGAATGGAAATCCTCTTTGTATTACGTTTTTATTGTAAATGATCATTATTCTGGTTTGAAGTGGAGTCTAAGAGTGATTTTTTCTCCTCTAAAATTTATAAGTTCACCGTCTTGATTTAAGATTCTAATCGTTATGTTGTTTATTTGCTGACAGTTGACGGGTAAATAAATAATAATAATAATAATAATAATAATTTTATATCCTGGAGGAACATCAAGAGGAAATTCATGAATAACATGATTCGAAGTATTATTAATAAATGATCCGGTTGTTAAGTTGCTTTCAATGCGTATTGTATTAACATCCGTAATATGTGTAGGTAAGTCAGATTCAAATAACCTTGTAGTATTCAATTGATTAATATCTACAATCATCACTTCCAAAGATTTATCATTTTGAAGATTTTGATCAGTGTTATAATATTCAGTTGAATTTACTTCTAATTTTCTTTTGCTAAATCCGAGCAACTTTCCCATACTGTTTGGTTGTGAAAAATCTATATCCATTGATGAGGTTATTTTAGTTTTAAGTGTGTTATTGTTAGCTTCAATTATTAGATAAATTGATTCATCAATATCTTTTAAGCTTGAGTTTAAGAAAAAAGCAATATCCTCAAGTTTATATAAACCAACCGGAATAGTAATAATATGATTTCCTATATGAAACAAATTGTTGTGAACATCTACATTGGGTATGGAATTAAATGTTACAAAATCAATAAGTCCACAAACATATTTTGTAGGGAGTTCAATTGGAGGAAAATATTCTCCAACCAGAGTTGAAGTGCTTCCGATTAAAGATATTGTTATTGACATTTCAAGTATTCAGAATGAACTGATGTTTGATGATTATTTTATCTGATTTAAGTGTTAAATAATAAATAAAAAAAAAAAAAAAAAAAAAAAAAATGTCTTATAGTTTTATGTTTTCTTTATTAATATTTGATTTAATAAACTTTCTTAAGAGTATTACATTTTTTGAGCACATATACAATATTTTCTATGATAACAACAAACATTCACAGATTTATCATTTTGATATAATGTTTTTAAATTTGGACAATTTAGATCATCTAGGTTATAAAAATTAATTTTATCCTTAAAAATATTTTGAATCCACTTAATTTTTTCTAATCCTTTAACATAATAAATAAAATTTTTATCTTTAACATGCGCAATATAATATTCCATAATATTTGTTAAGGTTGAATTGCCATCTTTCCATTTTAATCCATGATGATGATTATAAAGCCAATTAGTTGAATCTTTTTCTTTTGTTGTCAACAATGAATGTGGAAAAGGTGGTTTAATAATAAATGTTTGTACTTGTATATCGTTAATTGAAATACTCAGTTCTTTTTCAATGAATTTATTGTTGAGATAAAAACCTTGTACATCTACAACTAATATTCTCTCCTCAGACATTGTGTAATACTAATCAAGTCACAACGACGACTGTAGAACTGTTTATAAAGTCTATGTTTTTAAATTATTATAAAAATTCATTATACATAATGGTTGTTCCCAACTTTTATCGATAAGGGAACATTTACTGGTATCAGGTCCACAAGTTGTTTCATTGTTGAGCCACACACAATTGGTGTAATGATATCCAAATTTTGATTTACTTTTCTTATAAAATGCATATTCATCGAATTGAGTTTTTAATTTCTTCAAAATAATCTCATGTTCATACCACAAAAACCTTTCTTCATTCAAGAAGTCATGTAAAATTTTCGAATAAAACTGATTATTCATTATTTTTCTTATTTTAATTTTTTTTATTTATGTTAAATAAAACTTCTTAACACATCAACAACAAAGTTTATATTAAGTAGTAGTAAATGTATTTCATCATATTAGTTAATTTATAATATTTCCATATCCAAATCATGTGTATAATCTTGAATGTTGATTAATGTAATATCGGATCGGTATGTAGTATCATCCTCAGAAACCGCCTCAATTTCACCATTACTTAAAATTCTCTCGTATTCAACTTGACGGTATTCGAAACATGAAATATTTAATCGACGTTTCAAGTAATTGCTGTCATATGTACAACGGATTCTCAATTTTATATTATCTTTGTATTGAAGCTGAAAATGTCTATAAAATGGAGTCGAACTTTCAATTATTCCCGCAATATTTTTTTCTTTTTTTACTAAATCTTGCCTAAATGTTTCAATAGCTTGTTCAACAGTAAAAGATTGATTTATAGGTGGTGGAGAGTCTTCTTGTTCTTCGTTTGATTTATATTCTGTTTTTGCTGTTGACTCGTTGTTTTTATTTAAATCATTATTAAACTTTAAAAGTTTGAAATTTAGTTGTATGCTCACAGTATCATTATTTGGTAATTTTATTGCAAATTCTGTATTTTTAAGTTCATTTTCACTCAAATCAATAGGTAATGAAGCTGAAAACACTTGTATGATATAGATATATGAAAACAATGTGATAAAAATATTTTTCATTTTAGTTTTTCTTTTTAATAGATATGTTCTTAAGTTAGCGATATATTTTTGAATGAGATGATAAGAATTGTTTCTCATATTTATATACTAATTTAATAATCTTCATATTGAAATGAGTCATCACCATCGCTAGCACCACCAGCTGTTTTCTTAATTTTACTATTATTAACCATTTTTTGAGGGAGGGGAGGTTTTTGCTGATTTTTATTCAATGAGCGGATACCAGTCTTACCATTATAAGATTAAGTTGGATGTTTTTTTTTGAGGTATAGAACTTTGAATTGAAATAAAACACAAGAAAATCGTTTTAATGTCCATCAATTTGGCTTTTTTGGAAGGATAATTTTATGCCATTAATGTTCAAATATGATTTTGGGCATGTGGCCGCCGCGGCTGGCTCCAATAAAGCCAATTCTACAGGTCCAATTTTCAACCACTTTTTCGAGCATATGGGGCCGTATGTTGGCAATAACGCCACGAATGTTGGCTTCCAAGTCCCCTAACGTTTCTGGTTTGTTGGCGTAGACGAGCGACTTCACATATCCCCAAAGAAAATAATCCAATGGTGTCAAATCACACGATCTTGGTGGCCAATTGACAGGTCCATTCCGCGAAATTATGCGCTCATCGAATGTTTCCTTCAATAAATCGATTGTGACGTGCGGTGTGTGGCATGTAGCGCCGTCTTGTTGGAACCACAACTCATCCACATTCATTCCATCCAATTCGGGAACAAAACAGTCAGTTATCATGGCTCTATACCGGTCTCCATTAACGGTAACTGACTCTCCAGCATTATTTCGGAAGAAGTATGGCCCAATGACTCCACCAGCCCATAGAGCACACCAAACAGTCAGTTTTTGTGGATGCAATGGCGTCTCAAGGGTCTCATGTGGATTCTCTTCACTCCAAATGCGGCAATTTTGCTTGTTGACGTAGCCATTCAACCAAAAATGAGCCTCATCACTGAACAAAATTTTGCGATGAAAATCAGCATCGAGATCAATCTCATTTTCGGCCCATACACCAAAATCACGACGCATTGCATGGTCTCGCGGCTTTAATTCTTGCACAAGCTGGATCTTGTAAGGTCGCAAGCCAAGATCTTTGCGCAAAATCTTCCATAAAGTTGATGGACAAAGCTCCAATTGCTGTGCACGGTGGCGAATCGATTCGTTCGGGTCCTCTTCAACACTTTGCTCTACAGCGGCAATTGTTTCTTCGGTGCGCACTGTTGGACGTCTCTGCGGATGCGTATTATCACATAGAGTAAACGTAGTGCGAAAACGATCCATGGTTAACCGAATTAATTGCTCTGATGGATGATTATGTCGACCATAAAATGGACGGAGCTTGCGGTAAACTTCGCGAACTGAACCATTATTTTCGAAATAAATTTGCACGATTTACAAGCGTTGTTCTTTTGTCAACCTGTTTATGATGAAATGGCAAACCAAACTAAATATTAATCACTTGACAGCCGACAAAATGGCCGCCAGTTAAAAAAGTGATGCCAACTTAAAGTTCTATACCTCAATAAAAAACACCCTTTACAAGTCAAAAAACATGAAAATAACAGGTCGCCAAAAGGAGCTGATATTTTTAGTATACGACTAAATTGACGTCGTTTAGCGGTGTGCAAATTTTGGTAAAGTTTGGATGAAGTAAAAATTTTGAAAAAAAATTTGTTTGCAAATAATGTGAAAATTACATGTACCAAGTCAGAAAACATGAAAATAACATGTCGCCAAAATAAGCTGATATTTTTAGTATACGACTAAATTGACGTCTTTTAGCGGTGTGGAAATTTTGGTAAGGTTTGGATAAAGTGAAAATTTTGAAAAAAAATTTGTTTGCAAATAACGTGAAAATTACAGGTACCAAGTCCGAAAACATGAAAATAACAGGTCGCCAAAATGAGCTGATATTCTTAGTATATGACTAAATGGACGTCGTTTAGCGGTGTGCAAATTTTGGTAAAGTTTGGATGAAGTGAATATTTTGAAAAAAAAATTTGTTTGCAAATAACGTGAAAATTGCGAGTACCAAGTCAAAAAATATGAAAATAACAGGTCGCCAAAATGAGCTGATGTTTTTAGTATTTGACTAAATTGACGTCGTTTAGCGGTGTGCAAATTTTGGTAAAGTTTGGATGAAGTCAAAATTTTGAAAAAAAAAATTTGTTTTCAAATAACGTGAAAATTAAAAGTACCAAGTCAAAAAACATGAAATAACAGGTGGCCAAAATGAGCTGATATTTTTAGTATACGACTAAATTGACGTCGTTTAGCGGTGTGCAAATTTTGGTAAAGTTTGGATGAAGTGAAAATTTAAAAAAAAATTTTGTTTGCAAATAACGTGAAAATTACAAGTACCAAGTCAAAAAACATGAAAATAACAGGTCGCCAAATCGAGCTGATATTTCTAGTATAAGACTTAATTGACGTCGTTTAGCGGTGTGCAAATTTTGGTAAAGTTTGGATGAAGTGAAAATTTAAAAAAAAATTTGTTTGCAAATAACGTGAAAATTACATGTACCAAGTCAAAAAACATGAAAATAACAGGTCGCCAAAATGAGCTGATATTTTTAGTATACGACTAAATTGACGTCGTTTAGCGGTGTGCAAATTTTGGTAAAGTTTGGATGAAGTAAAAATTTTGAAAAAAAATTTGTTTTCAAATAACGTGAAAATTAAAAGTACCAAGTCAAAAAACATGAAAATAACAGGTCGCCAAAATGAGCTGATATTTTTAGTATACGACTAAATTGACGTCGTTTAGCGGTGTGCAAATTTTGGTAAAGTTTGGATGAAGGGAAAATTTAAAAAAAAAAAATGTTTGCAAATAACGTGAAAATTACATGTACCAAGTCAGAAGACATGGAAATAACATGTCGCCAAAATAAGCTGATATTTTTAGTATACGACTAAATTGACGTCGTTTAGCGGTGTGCAAATTTTGGGAAAGTTTGGATAAAGTGAAAATTTAAAAAAAAATTTTTTTTGCAAATAACGTGAAAATTACATGTACCAAGTTAAAAAACATGAAAATAACAGGTCGCCAAAATGAGCTGATATTTTTAGTATACGATTGAATTGACGTCGCTTAGCGGTGTGCAAATTTTGGTAAAGTTTGGATGAAGTGAAAATTTTGAAAAAAAAATTTGCTTGCAAATAACGTGAAAATTACATGTACCAAGTCAAAAAACATGAAAATAACAGGGCGCCAAAATGAGCTGATATTTTTAGTATACGACTAAATTGACGTCGTTTAGCGGTGTGCAAATTTTGGTAAAGTTTGGATGAAGTGAAAATTTAAAAAAAAAATTTGTTTGCAAATAACGTGAAAATTACATGTACCAAGTCAAAAAACATGAAAATAACAGGTCGCCAAAATGAGCTGATATTTTTAGTATACGACTGAATTGACGTCGTTTAGCGGTGTGCAAATTTTGGTAAAGTTTGGATGAAGTGAAAATTTTGAAAAAAAAAATTTGTTTGCAAATAACGTGAAAATTACATGTACCAAGTTAAAAAACATGAAAATAACAGGTCGCCAAAATGAGCTGATATTTTTAGTATACGACAAAATTGGCGTAGTTAAGCGGTGTGCAAATTTTGGTAAAGTTTGGATGAAGTGAAAATTTTTAAAAAAAATTTGTTTGCAAATAACGTGAAAATTACATGTACCAAGTCAAAAAACATGAAAATAACAGGTCGCCAAAATGAGCTGATATTTTTAGTATACGACTAAAATGACGTGGTTTAGCTGTGTGCAAATTTTGGTAAAGTTTAGATGAAGTGAAAATTTGGAAAAAAAAATTTGTTTGCAAATAACGTGAAAATTACATGTACGAAGTCAAAAAACATGAAAATAACAGGTCGCCAAAATGAGCTGATATTTTTAGTATACGACTAAACTGACGTCGTTTAGCTGTGTGCAAATTTTGGTAAAGTTTGGATGAAGTGAAAATTTAAAAAAAAAATTTGTTTGCAAATAACGTGAAAATTACAAATACCAAGTCAAAAAACATGAAAATAACAGGTCGCCAAAATGAGCTGATATTTTTAGTATACGGCTAAATTGACGTGGTTTAGCGGTGTGCAAATTTTGGTAAAGTTTGGATGAAGTGAAAATTTTGAAAAAAAATTTGTTTGCAAATAACGTGAAAATTACATGTACCAAGTCAAAAAACATGAAAATAACAGGTCGCCAAAATAAGCTGATATTTTTAGTATACGACTAAATTGACGTCGTTTAGCGGTGTGCAAATTTTGGTAAAGTTTGGATGAAGTGAAAATTTTGAAAAAAAAATTTGTTTGCAAATAACGTGAACATTACATGTACCAAGTCAGAAAACATGAAAATAATAGGTCGCCAAAATGAGCTGATATTTTTAGTATACGACTAAATTGACGTCGCTTAGCGGTGTGCAAATTTTGGTAAAGTTTGGATGAAGTGAAAATTTTGAAAAAAAAAATTTGTTTGCAAATAACGTGAAAATTACATGTACCAAGTCAGAAAACATGAAAATAACATGTCGCCAAAATAAACTGATATTTTTAGTATAGTACTAAATTGACGTCGTTTACCGGTGTGGAAATTTTGGTAAGGTTTGGATAAAGTGAAAATTTTAAAAAAAAATTTGTTTGCAAATAACGTGAAAATTACATGTACCAAGTCCGAAAACATGAAAATAACAGGTCGCCAAAATGAGCTAATATTTTTAGTATACGACTAAATTGACGTCGTTTAGTGGTGTGCAAATTTTGGTAAAGTTTGGATGAAGTGAAAATTTTTAAAAAAAATTTGTTTGCAAATAACGTGAAAATTACATGTACAAAGTCAAAAAACATGAAAATAAAAGGTCGCCAAAATGAGCTGATATTTTTAGTATACGACTGAATGAACGTTGTTTAGCGGTGTGCAAATTTTGGTAAAGTTTGGATGAAGTGAAAATTTTGAAAAAAAAAATTTGTTTGCGAATAACGTGAAAATTACATGTACCAAGTCAAAAAACATGAAAATAACAGATCGCCAAAATAAGCTGATATTTATGGTATACGACTAAATTGGCGTAGTTTAGTGGTGTGCAAATTTTGGTAAAGTTTGGATGAAGTGAAAATTAAAAAAAAAAAATTTGTTTGCAAATAACGTGAAAATTACATGTAACGGGTGTTTTTTTAGAGGTATAGAACTTCGAATTGAAATAAAACACAAGAAAATCGTTTTAATGTCCATCAATTTGGCTTTATTGGTTTGTTACTACTGCAATGAAAACAAAAACAAAATTCGGAATGGGTAACGTTATTAGTAAAACTAAAAGATTGTCTTCAGTAAATAAACATCAACTATTTAGACATGCATTGAAAAGTGCAAGAAAGAATACAAAAAAAACTGAAAACTTGAAAGATGCTATAAAGATTTCACGAAAAGTAGTAAACAATATTTTCAAGGGGAAAAAAATCATTAATAAAAACACCTCGAATAATACCTCTACCTAAATCTGGAGGTTTTCTTCCACTTGCACCTATATTCGCTGCACTGGGCGCACTTGGTGGTTTAGCTGGTGGTGTATCTGGCATTACAAAAGCAATCAATGCAGTCAAAAATGGAAAGGAACAATTGACTGAAGCAAAACGACATAATAGTACAATGGAAGCCATTGCGATGGGAAAAGGCATGTTCTTAAAACCATATAAAAAAGGATTTGGATTATATTTAAAACCTTATCAACAAAATTTTTAATGAAGCTACCTAAAAGAGCTCTTTCTGATGTAGACTTGAGAAAATATGCAAAACATATTCCAAATTTTAGAGGTGTGTTTATGTGTAACACTCTTCCAAGCAAACCATTTAAAAAAGAATGTGGAATAATCAATCTGACTACTTCAAAGGGACCTGGCACACATTGGGTAGCATACTGGAAAAACAACAATCAAATCGAATATTTTGATAGCTTTGGCAATTTGCAGCCACCAAAACAATTAATAAAATATTTAGGAAAAAACATTAGTTATAATTATGATAGATATCAAAATTTTAATACAATAAATTGTGGTCATTTATGTTTAAAATTTTTGTTTTCGAAGCTAAACTAAAAAGAAACTATAAATGTTTTAATAAAATACATCGATTAAGAATTAAAAAGATCTTGTTTTATTTATATATATATATATATATATATATATATATATATAAAAAAATTTTTTTTCATTTATTAAAAATTTTAAAAGAAATATTATAATTAAATAATTTTTCTAATTTCGCTTGTTAGAGGTGAGTATTCGATTAAGCGATCATGAATAACTAAACAGTATGCTGATGTTTTTTCTGGAATTGGTTTGTTTGCTTCAGTATCAAATTCAATTCGTACATCAATAGGTCCAATTTTAACAGTCTCATTTTGATGTGAAACATCAAAAACAATAAGTGGTGCGTAAGACTTGTAATCATTAACATCCAGCAATGGTTCAGGTTCTCGCATGTAAAAGCTTTGTTGAAATTTTGCATACATATTATATAGTACAGAATACTGACCATTTTCAAAACGATTATTTAAATCGTCATATGGATATGACTCTGAGTTTAGATATACTTTTAAATTAGAGATATTACAATGGTCAAATATATTTCCTTGTTCTTTACTTTTCTCTTTTTGTAAACCAATTATAAGAAATCGTGGTCTTTCGTTTTGTGGAGAAAGCTTCACATTCCATAAAACCTTTGTATTCGTTGGTAGTGCAGGATTTACATGACAATCCCAACTACGAAATGCAATTGGTATAGAATTTTTGCTGTTGATTATCTTAAACATTTCCAATTTTGCAAAGTCCGATAGTTGAATATGCGGCATTTTCCATGTTATATCCAGAATTGTTAATTTCAAATAATCAGTTGTATTTGTAGGATAATATGATCTCTCATCGGATGTAGAACGTTGAAGAATGAGCTCATGTTTCGAATTTAATAGTATTTTGTTATAATCTTCAGCAAACCCCATCAACATATACAACAGCTAAAATGACTTTTTTCTAAAACGAAAGTCTCGTTAAGACACCAACCAGCGTTTTTTAGTGTAGCACTTTCAGCCTTATTCAATGATACAAAATTTTTCATGGTGGATGAAATTCCAAGTTTGCGTGTACGATCAACTTCAAAACCATTAATTTCATAACGAATTTCATCAAACAAATATGAAACAAAGTTGTTTTTAAATTTCACATCTATAGCTGGAACCTCTTTGTTTGCTTCCGTCTTTACTATAAAAAAATGAATGTAAATCATACTCTCACTTGGTAAGACAAAGAGATCCTGATTTTGAATTTGTATACGAATTTCATCATTGTTGTTGAATGATTTTAGATATGGAGAGTAACTATGATATTCTCTTTTTACAATACTCTCATCATATATAGGTTTTTGAAGGACATTTAGTATTTCATTCATGGTTGAAGATTAAATCCTAATGATTTTAAGTATTCTGTATTATATAATGTTAAGGGTTTTTTATTTTTTATACTTTCTCGAATGTGAGTTGATGAGGGATTGAATGGAAATCCTCTTTGCATTACGTTTTTATTGTAAATGATCATTATTCTGGTTTGAAGTGGAGTCTAAGAGTGATTTTTTCTCCTCTAAAATTTATAAGTTCACCGTCTTGATTTAAGATTCTAATCGTTATGTTGTTTATTTGCTGACAGTTGACGGGTAAATAAATAATAATAATAATAATAATAATAATTTTATATCCTGGAGGAACATCAAGAGGAAATTCATGAATAACATGATTCGAAGTATTATTAATAAATGATCCGGTTGTTAAGTTGCTTTCAATGCGTATTGTATTAACATCCGTAATATGTGTAGGTAAGTCAGATTCAAATAACCTTGTAGTATTCAATTGATTAATATCTACAATCATCACTTCCAAAGATTTATCATTTTGAAGATTTTGATCAGTGTTATAATATTCAGTTGAATTTACTTCTAATTTTCTTTTGCTAAATCCGAGCAACTTTCCCATACTGTTTGGTTGTGAAAAATCTATATCCATTGATGAGGTTATTTTAGTTTTAAGTGTGTTATTGTTAGCTTCAATTATTAGATAAATTGATTCATCAATATCTTTTAAGCTTGAGTTTAAGAAAAAAGCAATATCCTCAAGTTTATATAAACCAACCGGAATAGTAATAATATGATTTCCTATATGAAACAAATTGTTGTGAACATCTACATTGGGTATGGAATTAAATGTTACAAAATCAATAAGTCCACAAACATATTTTGTAGGGATTTCAATTGGAGGAAAATATTCTCCAACCAGAGTTGAAGTGCTTCCGATTAAAGATATTGTTATTGACATTTCAAGTATTCAGAATGAACTGATGTTTGATGATTATTTTATCTGATTTAAGTGTTAAATAATAAATAAAAAAAAAAAAAAAAAAAAAAAAAAATGTCTTATAATTTTATGTTTTCTTTATTAATATTTGATTTAATAAACTTTCTTAAGAGTATTACATTTTTTTGAGCACATATACAATATTTTCTATGATAACAACAAACATTCACAGATTTATCATTTTGATATAATGTTTTTAAATTTGGACAATTTAGATCATCTAGGTTATAAAAATTAATTTTATCCTTAAAAATATTTTGAATCCACTTAATTTTTTCTAATCCTTTAACATAATAAATAAAATTTTTATCTTTAACATGCGCAATATAATATTCCATAATATTTGTTAAGGTTGAATTGCCATCTTTCCATTTTAATCCATGATGATGATTATAAAGCCAATTAGTTGAATCTTTTTCTTTTGTTGTCAACAATGAATATGGAAAAGGTGGTTTAATAATAAATGTTTGTACTTGTATATCGTTAATTGAAATACTCAGTTCTTTTTCAATGAATTTATTGTTGAGATAAAAACCTTGTACATCTACAACTAATATTCTCTCCTCAGACATTGTGTAATACTAATCAAGTCACAACGACGACTGTAGAACTGTTTATAAAGTCTATGTTTTTAAATTATTATAAAAATTCATTATACATAATGGTTGTTCCCAACTTTTATCGATAAGGAAACATTTACTGGTATCAGGTCCACAAGTTGTTTCATTGTTGAGCCACACACAATTGGTGTAATGATATCCAAATTTTGATTTACTTTTCTTATAAAATGCATATTCATCGAATTGAGTTTTTAATTTCTTCAAAATAATCTCATGTTCATACCACAAAAACCTTTCTTCATTCAAGAAGTCATGTAAAATTTTCGAATAAAACTGATTATTCATTATTTTTCTTATATTAATTTTTTTTATTTATGTTAAATAAAACTTTAACACATCAACAACAAAGTTTATATTAAGTAGTAGTAAATGTATTTCATCATATTAGTTAATTTATAATATTTCCATATCCAAATCATGTGTATAATCTTGAATGTTGATTAATGTAATATCGGATCGGTATGTAGTATCATCCTCAGAAACCGCCTCAATTTCACCATTACTTAAAATTCTCTCGTATTCAACTTGACGGTATTCGAAACATGAAATATTTAATCGACGTTTCAAGTAATTGCTGTCATATGTACAACGGATTCTCAATTTTATATTATCTTTGTATTGAAGCTGAAAATGTCTATAAAATGGAGTCGAACTTTCAATTATTCCCGCAATATTTTTTTCTTTTTTTACTAAATCTTGCCTAAATGTTTCAATAGCTTGTTCAACAGTAAAAGATTGATTTATAGGTGGTGGAGAGTCTTCTTGTTCTTCGTTTGATTTATATTCTGTTTTTGCTGTTGACTCGTTGTTTTTATTTAAATCATTATTAAACTTTAAAAGTTTGAAATTTAGTTGTATGCTCACAGTATCATTATTTGGTAATTTTATTGCAAATTCTGTATTTTTAAGTTCATTTTCACTCAAATCAATAGGTAATGAAGCTGAAAACACTTGTATGATATAGATATATGAAAACAATGTGATAAAAATATTTTTCATTTTAGTTTTTCTTTTTAATAGATATGTTCTTAAGTTAGCGATATATTTTTGAATGAGATGATAAGAATTGTTTCTCATATTTATATACTAATTTAATAATCTTCATATTGAAATGAGTCATCACCATCGCTAGCACCACCAGCTGTTTTCTTAACTTTACTATTATTAACCATTTTTTGAGGGAGGGGAGGTTTTTGCTGATTTTTATTCAATGAGCGGATACCAGTCTTACCATTATAAGATTAAGTTGGATGTTTTTTTTTGAGGTATAGAACTTTGAATTGAAATAAAACACAAGAAAATCGTTTTAATGTCCATCAATTTGGCTTTTTTGGAAGGATAATTTTATGCCATTAATGTTTAAATATGATTTTGGGCATGTGGCCGCCGCGGCTGGCTCCAATAAAGCCAATTCTACAGGTCCAATTTTCAACCACTTTTTCGAGCATATGGGGCCGTATGTTGGCAATAACGCCACGAATGTTGGCTTCCAAGTCCCCTAACGTTTCTGGTTTGTTGGCGTAGACGAGCGACTTCACATATCCCCAAAGAAAATAATCCAATGGTGTCAAATCACACGATCTTGGTGGCCAATTGACAGGTCCATTCCGCGAAATTATGCGCTCATCGAATGTTTCCTTCAATAAATCGATTGTGACGTGCGGTGTGTGGCATGTAGCGCCGTCTTGTTGGAACCACAACTCATCGACATTCATGCCATCCAATTCGGGAACAAAACAGTCAGTTATCATGGCTCTATACCGGTCTCCATTAACGGTAACTGACTCTCCAGCATTATTTCGGAAGAAGTATGGCCCAATGACTCCACCAGCCCATAGAGCACACCAAACAGTCAGTTTTTGTGGATGCAATGGCGTCTCAAGGGTCTCATGTGGATTCTCTTCACTCCAAATGCGGCAATTTTGCTTGTTGACGTAGCCATTCAACCAAAAATGAGCCTCATCACTGAACAAAATTTTGCGATGAAAATCAGCATCGAGATCAATCTCATTTTCGGCCCATACACCAAAATCACGACGCATTGCATGGTCTCGCGGCTTTAATTCTTGCACAAGCTGGATCTTGTAAGGTCGCAAGCCAAGATCTTTGCGCAAAATCTTCCATAAAGTTGATGGACAAAGCTCCAATTGCTGTGCACGGTGGCGAATCGATTCGTTCGGGTCCTCTTCAACACTTTGCTCTACAGCGGCAATTGTTTCTTCGGTGCGCACTGTTCGACGTCTCTGCGGATGCGTATTATCACATAGAGTAAACGTACTGCGAAAACGATCCATGGTTAACCGAATTAATTGCTCTGATGGACGATTATGTCGACCATAAAATGGACAAAGCTTGCGGTAAACTTCTCGAACTGAACCATTATTTTCGAAATAAATTAGCACGATTTGCAAGCGTTGTTCTTTTGTCAACCTGTTTATGATGAAATGGCAAACCAAACTAAATATTAATCACTTGACAGCTGACAAAATGGCCGCCAGTTAAAAAAGTGATGCCAACTTAAAGTTCTATACCTCAATACAAAACACCCTTTACAAGTCAAAAAACATGAAAATAACAGGTCGCCAAAACGAGCTGATATTTTTAGTATACGACTAAATTGACGTCGTTTAGCGGTGTGCAAATTTTGGTAAAGTTTGGATGAAGTAAAAATTTTGAAAAAAAAATTTGTTTGCAAATAATGTGAAAATTACATGTACCAAGTCAGAAAACATGAAAATAACATGTCGCCAAAATAAGCTGATATTTTTAGTATACGACTAAATTGACGTCTTTTAGCGGTGTGGAAATTTTGGTAAGGTTTGGATAAAGTGAAAATTTTGAAAAAAAATTTGTTTGCAAATAACGTGAAAATTACACGTATTAAGTCCGAAAACATGAAAATAACAGGTCGCCAAAATGAGCTGATATTTTTAGTATATGACTAAATGGACGTCGTTTAGCGGTGTGCAAATTTTGGTAAAGTTTGGATGAAGTGAAAATTTTGAAAAAAAAATTTGTTTGCAAATAACGTGAAAATTACAAGTACCAAGTCAAAAAATATGAAAATAACAGGTCGCCAAAATGAGCAGATATTTTTAGTATTTGACTAAATTGACGTCGTTTAGCGGTGTGCAAATTTTGGTAAAGTTTGGATGAAGTGAAAACTTAAAAAAAAAATTTGTTTGCAAATAACGTGAAAATTACATGTACCAAGTCAAAAAACATGAAAATAACAGGTCGCCAAAAAGAGCTGATATTTTTCGTATAAGACTAAATTGACGTCGTTTAGCGGTGTGCAAATTTTGGTAAAGTTTGGATGAAGTGAAAATTTTGAAAAAAAAATTTGTTTGCAAATAACGTGAAAATTACAAGTACCAAGTCAAAAAACATGAAAATAACAGGTCGCCAAAATGAGCTGATATTTTTAGTATACGACTAAATTGACGTCGTTTAGCGGTGTGCAAATTTTGGTAAAGTTTGGATAAAGTGAAAATTTAAAAAAAAAATTTGTTTGCAAATAACGTGAAAATTACACGTACCAAGTCAAAAAACATGAAAATAACAGGTCGCCAAAATGAGCTGATATTTTTAGTATACGACTAAATTGACGTCGTTTAGCGGTGTGCAAATTTTGGTAAAGTTTGGATGAAGTCAAAATTTTGAAAAAAAAATTTGTTTTCAAATAACGTGAAAATTAAAAGTACCAAGTCAAAAAACATGAAAAAACAGGTCGCCAAAATGAGCTTATATTTTTAGTATACGACTAAATTGACGTCGTTTAGCGGTGTGCAAATTTTGGTAAAGTTTGGATGAAGGGAAAATTTTGAAAAAAAATTTGTTTGCAAATAACGTGAAAATTACATGTACCAAGTCAAAAAACATGAAAGTAACAGGTCGCCAAAATGAGCTGATATTTTTAGTATACGACTGAATTGACGTCGTTTAGCGGTGTGCAAATTTTGGTAAAGTTTGGATGAAGTGAAAATTTTGAAAAAAAAAATTTGTTTGCAAATAACGTGAAAATTACAAGTACCAAGTCAAAAAAAACATAAAAATAACAGGTCGCCAAATCGAGCTGATATTTCTAGTATAAGACTTAATTGCCGTCGTTTAGCGGTGTGCAAATTTTGGTAAAGTTTGGATGAAGTGAAAATTTAAAAAAAATTTGTTTGCAAATAACGTGAAAATTACATGTACCAAGTCAAAAAACATGAAAATAACAGGTTGCCAAAATGAGCTGATATTTTTAGTATACGACTAAATTGACGTCGTTTAGCGGTGTGCAAGTTTTGGTAAAGTTTGGATGAAGTCAAAATTTAAAAAAAAAATTTGTTTTCAAATAACGTGAAAATTAAAAGTACCAAGTCAAAAAACATGAAAATAACAGGTCGCCAAAATGAGCTGATATTTTTAGTATACGACTAAATTGAAGTCGTTTAGCGTTGTGCAAATTTTGGTAAAGTTTGGATAAAGGGAAAATTTAAAAAAAAAATTTGTTTGCAAATAACGTGAAAATTACATGTACCAAGTCAGAAGACATGGAAATAACATGTCGCCAAAATAAGCTGATATTTTTAGTATACGACTAAATTTACGTCGTTTAGCGGTGTGCAAATTTAGGTAAAGTTTGGATGAAGTGAAAATTTTGAACAAAAATTTGTTTGCAAATAACGTGAAAATTACATGTACCAAGTCTGAAAACATGAAAATAACAGGTCGCCAAAATGAGCTGATATTTTTAGTATATGACTAAATGGACGTCGTTTAGCGGTGTTCAAATTTTGGTAAAGTTTGGATGAAGTGAAAATTTTGAAAAAAAAATTTGCTTGCAAATAACGTGAAAATTACATGTACCAAGTCAAAAAACATGAAAATAACAGGTCGCCAAAACGAGCTGATATTTTTAGTATACGACTAAATTGACGTCGCTTAGCGGTGTGCAAATTTTGGTAAAGTTTGGATTAAGTGAAAATTTAAAAAAAAAATTTGTTTGCAAATAACGTGAAAATTACATGTACCAAGTCAAAAAACATGAAAATAACAGGTCGCCAAAATGAGCTGATATTTTAAGTATACGACTGAATTGACGTCGTTTAGCGGTGTGCAAATTTTGGTAAAGTTTGGATGAAGTGAAAATTTTGAAAAAAAATTTGTTTGCAAATAACGTGAAAATTACATGTACCAAGTCAAAAAACATGAAATAACAGGTCGCCAAAATGAGCTGATATTTTTAGTATACGACTAAATTGACGTCGTTTAGCGGTGTGCAAATTGTGGTAAAGTTTAGATGAAGTGAAAATTTAAAAAAAAAATTGTTTGCAAATAAAGTGAAAATTACATGTACCAAGTCAAAAAACATGAAAATAACAGGTCGCCAAAATGAGCTGATATTTTTAGTATACGACTAAATTGGCGTAGTGAAGCGGTGTGCAAGTTTTGGTAAAGTTTGGATGAAGTGAAAATTTTGAAAAAAAATTTGTTTGCAAATAACATGAAAATTACATGTACGAAGTCAAAAAACATGAAAATAACAGGTCGCCAAAATGAGCTGATATTTTTAGAATACGACTGAAAGGACGTCGTTTAGCGGTGTGCAAATTTTGGTAAAGTTTGGATGAGGTGAAAATTTTGAAAAAAAAAATTTGCGAATAACGTGAAAATTACAAGTACCAAGTCAAAAAACATGAAAATAACAGGTCGCCAAAATGAGCTGATATTTTTGGTATAAGACTAAATTGACGTCGTTTAGCGGTGTGCAAATTTTGGTAAAGTTTGGATGAAGTGAAAATTTTGAAAAAAAAATTTGTTTGCAAATAACGTGAAAATTACAAGTACCAAGTCAAAAAACATGAAAATAACAGGTCGCCAAAATGAGCTGATATTTTTAGTATAAGACCAAATTGACGTCGTTTAGCGGTGTGCAAATTTTGGTAAAGTTTGGATGAAGTGAAAATTTAAAAAAAAAATTTGTTTGCAAATAACGTGAAAATTACACGTACCAAGTCAAAAAACATGAAAATAACAGGTCGCCAAAATGAGCTGATATTTTTAGTATACGACTAAATTGACGTCGTTTAGCGGTGTGCAAATTTTGGTAAAGTTTGGATGAAGTCAAAATTTTGAAAAAAAATTTGTTTTCAAATAACGTGAAAATTAAAATTCAAAAAACATGAAATAACAGGTCGCCAAAATGAGCTGATATTTTTAGTATACGACTAAATTGACGTCGTTTAGCGGTGTGCAAATTTTGGTAAAGTTTGGATGAAAGGAAAATTTTGAAAAAAAATTTGTTTGCAAATAACGTGAAAATTACATGTACCAAGTCAGAAGACATGGAAATAACATGTCGCCAAAATAAGCTGATATTTTTAGTATACGACTAAATTGACGTCGTTTAGCGGTGTGCAAATTTTGGTAAAGTTTGGATGAAGTGAAAATTTGGAAAAAAAATTTGTTTGCAAATAACGTGAAAATTACAAGTACCAGTCAAAAAACATGAAAATAACACGTCGCCAAAATGAGCATATATTTTTAGTATACGACTGAAGGGACGTCGTTTAGCGGTGTGCAAATTTTGGTAAAGTTTGGATGAAGTGAAAATTTTGAAAAAAAAAATTTGTTTGCAAATAACATGAAAATTACATGTACGAAGTCAAAAAACATGAAAATAACAGGTCGCCAAAATGAGCTGATATTTTTAGTATACGACTAAACTGACGTCGTTTAGCTGTGTGCAAATTTTGGTAAAGTTTGGATGAAGTGAAAATTTGGAAAAAATTTGTTTGCAAATAACGTGAAAATTACAAGTACCAGTCAAAAAACATGAAAATAACAGGTCGCCAAAATGAGCTGATATTTTTAGTATACGACTGAAAGGACGTCGTTTAGCGGTGTGCAAATTTTGGTAAAGTTTGGATGAAGTGAAAATTTTGAAAAAAAAAATTTGCGAATAACGTGAAAATTACATGTACCAGGTCAAAAAACATGAAAATAACAGATCGCCAAAATGAGCTGATATTTTTCGTATAAGACTAAATTGACGTCGTTTAGCGGTGTGCAAATTTTGGTAAAGTTTGGATGAAGTGAAAATTTTGAAAAAAAAATTTGTTTGCAAATAACGTGAAAATTACAAGTACCAAGTCAAAAAACATGAAAATAACAGGTCGCCAAAATGAGCTGATATTTTTAGTATAAGACTAAATTGACGTCGTTTAGCGGTGTGCAAATTTTGGTAAAGTTTGGATGAAGTGAAAATTTAAAAAAAAAATTTGTTTGCAAATAACGTGAAAATTACACGTACCAAGTCAAAAAACATGAAAATAACAGGTCGCCAAAATGAGCTGATATTTTTAGTATACGACTGAAAGGACGTCGTTTAGCGGTGTGCAAATTTTGGTAAAGTTTGGATGAAGTGAAAATTTTGAAAAAAAAAAATTTGCGAATAACGTGAAAATTACATGTACCAGGTCAAAAAACATGAAAATAACAGATCGCCAAAATGAGCTGATATTTTTCGTATAAGACTAAATTGACGTCGTTTAGCGGTGTGCAAATTTTGGTAAAGTTTGGATGAAGTCAAAATTTTGAAAAAAAAATTTGTTTTCAAATAACGTGAGTAGATTAGTAATGGGGACGATAGTCCTGTTTTGGGAATTCAAAACCGGGAAAAAATTAAAACGATGGCAACCCTGTTACAAATGGGGGGATTTTGGGGATTTTCATGCTGAGAGTTTCTTGGCTATGTGTGTGTGTGTGTGAGTTTATTTCTTTGTTTATGTGTATGTATACTTGTGTGCCCAGCTTTTGTTGTTATTGTAGAGAAACGTTGTGCTTATAGTGCATGGATGTATGTATATGTGGGTGTTGTATGTGTGTATGTGTGTGAGTTTGATTCCTTCTGTGTATGGGAATGTATGTACACTTCTGTGTACAGGTTTTGTTGTTATTGTAGAGAAACGTTGTCCTTACAGTGGATGTATACATACAGTGTATGTATGTGTGGGATGTTTGTGTGTGTGTATGTATGTGTGCGTGTATATGTGTGCGTTTTTGTATTTAATTGTGTGTTTGTCGGTCTCAGATACTTTTGTCGTAGTGGCAGACAATCATTATACCCAGTAGGAAATGTCGATGGTGAAAATGTACTGAGTCGCTTTTGACTTTGTCACAAGTACTACTATATAATTCAATAATTTTCACTATAGACATTTAGCATATGCTTGTCATTTAAAAGATACTAGTAACACTAAAACAATTGAATAGGTATGACTACGTGGTTCTTATTGGAACGTAGAGACATACCAACCAGACAGTTAGTTACTGGTATATTTCTATAATTTATGTACATACAAAAAGGTATGTATATTGACAAGTTGTTGCAAAATCTTTCCTTTTTACTGACAGATAGAATAAAACGTATTATACCATAATGGTCACTAGAATTTTAGTGTTGACACAAAGACACTTTATCCCTGTCTGACTGCAGGGTAGTGACAACGAATTCGTGTGTATGTAGAATCATTATTTTTGTTGTTGTGAGTTGTCGTTGCTATGCATATGTATGGTTATTGTGCTCGTATGTATGCATGCATTTTTTTATTTCTGGGGAAATATTCTAGTAGCTGCATATAGTGGCAACCCTGATATCTGCTGAAAATGGAAGTGGAGAGGGAATGTATTTGATAATGAATGTTTTTGGAGTAATGTACGTGATCGTATGGTGGGGGACGAAGGTGATGTTATGAAATCTTCGTTTATTTATTTAAGAAATATTGTTTCGTATTTCATGACAGAGGAGTTTGAATTTCATAATATTATAAAATTTTATTATGTATGTATGTTTGTGTATTACGTGATCACTTCTTTGTGTATGTGTGTGTGCCAGTATGTAAATGATTTTCTCGCGCTGGTATTTATATGTAGATACAAATAAATTGTTTTCAGTATCGACATTTGGTACTATAAAATACTATCATATGTCTGGACTTCCCTAATCTTATTATGTTTTTATACTTACGCTTGTTTTATATTTTCTCATACTTAAATTTGTCTCGCGTTAAAGTCTGCCTGTGTGATATTTGTTTATATTACAGATTTTGTTTATTTCAATCTTTGAATACATTTTTTTTTGTCATTGATGTCTTTTGTTCTTCTTGTTGTTGGTGTTGTTGTTGTAAATATTCGTCTGTGTATAGATGCGATATATTCAGTTTTTTTTATTTGAAAATAAAAACGTTTTAATTTTTATCTGCGTTTACTTAAAAGTTTGTGAGGATTTTCTGTTTTTAAGTAAAACTGAATTCCTGAAGATACATACTCTATAGTAATAGCAACTATAATAGAAATATTTCTTATACTTAATTTAAATTTTTTTAAAGTTGATGCAACGTTAGTAAGTTAACGTTAGAAATTTTTGGGGTGCATAATTTTTTCTAACTATAGACTTTTTTCTTCACTTTCTACATTTGTTTTCGAAATCTTGCTTTGCTTTATGAAAATGTATAAACATTTTTAAATGAAACTGATCCGGCACTCCAGCTTATATACTGATAGTTTTTTTTTTCTTTGGTAGTCAACTTACTTCTTTTTTTATTTTTATTGATAAACATTTAAAATCAAAAGGGAGCTTTATATTGAAACTATTATTTTCATAATTGTTGAAAACAATCACTAGTTTTTTTTTTTTTTTTTTTTTTTTTTTTTTTTTTTTTTGATGAAATCATTTGAAGTTGAAGCTGATATCTTTGCTTACTGTTTTAAATTAAAATTTTATTCAATAGAATAAAAGGAGCTTTTTCTTAAATTCTGATGCAGTTAAGATCGGATATCAGACTGAATTTAAATGTACTTTTAAATTAGTCGCAATGAACAAACTTATTTTCTTGTTGAAAAGCGATCATCAGAAAACGAAGTGGTTTTCAGAGACTTTAGGTATACCCTTTCGACGGTTCCTTTAGGATACAAGATGACTTTGTGTGACGAAATTTCTGTTGCTTTATACTGATAATATGTTTACATTAATAAGGTACATATATGTTTGTTTTATGAAGGGTGAGCACCTATCACTTTTATTTGTTGTCCTATATGATTTTTTTTTTTTTTTTTGAATTTTATTAAAGTTCAGCGTATTGTGTATATATTTCTGAAATGTTTAGGTGTGCTTTGCGTACCCATCGGACAGAGTGTACGTTTTAGTTGGTCAGTCACTCTCTTTTTTTATTTATTTTTTTCTTCTAATGTGCCACTCCTTTTTTCAGATTTTACTACTTGAAATAGAGAATTTTAGTCTAATTTTTTTTTCTGGGTATATACGTACATTAGTTAAATATGTGTATGAATTTTTAAGAAAAAATTTTAAATAAAATATTGGAAAAAGAATTAATTATGTGAATGGTTTTTATTTCTTTATTAGCTTTACTTCGCTAGATCAAAAAAATTTTTGTTTTTGCTTATTTGCAAATTCTTGTTTTCATGTCGCTTAAACATGTACAGTCATGTTTTCATGACGCTTAAACATGCACAGTCTTGTTTTAATATCGTTTAAGCATGCACAGTCTTGTTTTCATGTCGCTTAAACATGCACAGTCTTGTTTTCTTTGAGAGGTTATGCACAAGACAAATTGAATTTCACAACATTATGAAATTCCATTAAATTTCATATTTTCATAAAGAGAAACAATTTAGAGAATCGGATAAGTCCTTATATTTTTCACTAGAAACAAGTTTCTGTTATTTTATATTCGAATAGATGAATCCTAAATTTCCTTTAAAAAATAATACAAAACAAGGAATAATTTAATTTAATTTAATTTTATTTATATTAATAATACATTTTAATTTTATTTTATTTATTTTAATTATAATGATGGAAACATTTCATAGTATCTAATTATTAAATTTTCTAATATACTTTTGCGCAAAAAATATATTGTACATCTGCAAGTATCAGGTCCTTCCTCACACTCAGAATCATACCAAGGACAGCTTTTGA
Organism: Tachina grossa; assembly: GCA_949987645.1. Classification (NCBI taxonomy): domain Eukaryota; kingdom Metazoa; phylum Arthropoda; class Insecta; order Diptera; family Tachinidae; genus Tachina; species Tachina grossa. Next base: position 15,418,740 of record OX465279.1, on the reverse strand, counting down.
AGTGTCGCCAAAATGAGCTGATATTTTTAGTATACGACTAAATTGACGTCGTTTAGCGGTGTGCAAATTTTGGTAAAGTTTGGATGAAGGGAAAATTTAAAAAAAAAATTTGTTTGCAAATAACGTGAAAATTACATGTACCAAGTCAGAAGACATGGAAATAACATGTCGCCAAAATAAGCTGATATTTTTAGTATACGACTAAATTGACGTCGTTTAGCGGTGTGCAAATTTTGGTAAAGTTTGGATGAAGTGAAAATTTTGAAAAAAATTTTTTTTGCAAATAACGTGAAAATTACATGTACCAAGTCCGAAAACATGAAAATAACAGGTCGCCAAAATGAGCTGATATTTTTAGTATATGACTAAATGGACGTCGTTTAGCGGTGTGCAAATTTTGGTAAAGTTTGGATGAAGTGAAAATTTTGAAAAAAAAATTTGCTTGCAAATAACGTGAAAATTACATGTACCAAGTCAAAAAACATGAAAATAACAGGTCGCCAAAATGAGCTGATATTGTTAGTATACGACTAAATTGACGTCGTTTAGCGGTGTGCAAATTTTGGTAAAGTTTGGATTAAGTGAAAATTTAAAAAAAAAATTTGTTTGCAAATAACCTGAAAATTACATGTACCAAGTCAAAAAACATGAAAATAACAGGTCGCCAAAATGAGCTGATATTTTAAGTATACGACTGAATTGACGTCGTTTAGCGGTGTGCAAATTTTGGTAAAGTTTGGATGAAGTGAAAATTTTGAAAAAAAATTTGTTTGCAAATAACGTGAAAATTACATGCACCAAGTCAAAAAACATGAAAATAACAGGTCGCCAAAATGAGCTGATATTTTTAGTATACGACTAAATTGACGTCGTTTAGCGGTGTGCAAATTTTGGTAAAGTTTAGATGAAGTGAAAATTTAAAAAAAAAATTGTTTGCAAATAACGTGAAAATTACATGTACCAATTTAAAAAACATGAAAATAACAGGTCGCCAAAATGAGCTGATATTTTTAGTATACGACTAAATTGGCGTAGTGAAGCGGTGTGCAAGTTTTGGTAAAGTTTGGATGAAGTGAAAATTTTGAAAAAAAATTTGTTTGCAAATAACATGAAAATTACATGTACGAAGTCAAAAAACATGAAAATAACAGGTCGCCAAAATGAGCTGATATTTTTAGTATACGACTAAGCTGACGTCGTTTAGCTGTGTGCAAATTTTGGTAAAGTTTGGATGAAGTGAAAATTTGGAAAAAAAATTGTTTGCAAATAACGTGAAAATTACAAGTACCAGTCAAAAAACATGAAAATAACAGGTCGCCAAAATGAGCTGATATTTTTAGTATATGACTGAAAGGACGTCGTTTAGCGGTGTGCAAATTTTGGTAAAGTTTGGATGAAGTGAAAATTTTGAAAAAAAAAATTTGTTTGCAAATAACGTGAAAATTACATGTACCAAGTCAAAAAACATGAAAATAACAGGTCGCCAAAATGAGCTGATATTTTTAGTATACGACTAAATTGACGTCGTTTAGCGGTTTGCAAATTTTGGTAAGGTTTGGATGAAGTGAAAATTTTGAAAAAAAAAATTTGTTTGCAAATAACGTGAAAATTACATGTACCAAGTTAGAAAACATTAAAATAGCATGTAGCCAAAATAAGCTGATATTTTTAGTATACGACTAAATTGTGGTCGTTTAGCGGTGTGCAAATTTTGGTAAAGTTTGGATGAAGTGAAAATTTAAAAAAAAATTTGTTTGCAAATAACGTGAAAATTACATGTACCAAGTCAAAAAACTTGAAAATAACAGGTCGCCAAAATGAGCTGATATTTTTAGTATACGACTGAATTGACGTCGTTTAGCGGTGTGCAAATTTTGGTAAAGTTTGGATGAAGTGAAAATTTTGAAAAAAAAAATTTGTTTGCAAACAACGTGAAAGTTACATGTACCAAGTCAAAAAACATGAAAATAACAGGTCGCCAAAATGAGGTGATATTTTTAGTATACGACTAAATTGACGTCGTTTAGCGGTGTGGAAATTTTGGTAAGGTTTGGATAAAGTGAAAATTTTGAAAAAAAATTTGTTTGCAAATGACGTGAAAATTACATGTACCAAGTCCGAAAACATGAAAATAACAGGTCGCCAAAATGGGCTGATATTTTTAGTATACGACTAAATTGACGTCGTTAAGCGGTGTGCAAATTTTGGTAAAGTTTGGATGAAGTGAAAATTTTGAAAAAAAATTTGTTTGCAAATAACGTGAAAATTACATGTACCAAGTCAGAAAACATGAAAATAACATGTAGCCAAAATAAGCTGATATTTTTAGTATACGACTAAATTGACGTCGTTTAGCGGTGTGGAAATTTTGGTAAGGTTTGGATAAAGTGAAAATTTTGAAAAAAAATTTGTTTGCAAATAACGTGAAAATTACATGTACCAAGTGCGAAAACATGAAAACAACAGGTCGCCAAAATGAGCTGATATTTTTAGTATACGACTAAATTGACGTCGTTTAGCGGTGTGCAAATTTTGGTAAAGTTTGGATGAAGTGAAAATTTAAAAAAAAATTTGTTTGCAAATAACGTGAAAATTACATGTACCAAGTCAAAAAACTTGAAAATAACAGGTCGCCAAAATGAGCTGATATTTTTAGTATACGACTGAATTGACGTCGTTTAGCGGTGTGCAAATTTTGGTAAAGTTTGGATGAAGTGAAACTTTTGAAAAAAAAAATTTGTTTGCAAACAACGTGAAAGTTACATGTACCAAGTCAAAAAACATGAAAATAACAGGTCGCCAAAATGAGCTGATATTTTTAGTATACGACTAAATTGACGTCGTTTAGCGGTGTGGAAATTTTGGTAAGGTTTGGATAAAGTGAAAATTTTGAAAAAAAATTTGTTTGCAAATGACGTGAAAATTACATGTACCAAGTCCGAAAACATGGAAATAACATGTCGCCAAAATAAGCTGATATTTTTAGTATACGACTAAATTGACGTCGTTTAGCGGTGTGCAAATTTTGGTAAAGTTTGGATGAAGTGAAAATTTTGAAAAAAAATTTGTTTGCAAATAACGTGAAAATTACATGTACCAAGTCCGAAAACATGAAAATAACAGGTCGCCAAAATGAGCTGATATTTTTAGTATATGACTAAATGGACGTCGTTTAGCGGTGTGCAAATTTTGGTAAAGTTTGGATGAGGTGAAAATTTTGAAAAAAAAATTTGCTTGCAAATAACGTGAAAATTACATGTACCAAGTCAAAAAACATGAAAATAACAGGTCGCCAAAATGAGCTGATATTTTTAGTATACGACTAAATTGACGTCGTTTAGCGGTGTGCAAATTTTGGTAAAGTTTGGATTAAGTGAAAATTTAAAAAAAAAATTGGTTTGCAAATAACCTGAAAATTACATGTACCAAGTCAAAAAACATGAAAATAATAGGTCGCCAGGATGAGCTGATATTTTAAGTATATGACTGAATTGACGTCGTTTAGCGGTGTGCAAATTTTGGTAAAGTTTGGATGAAGTGAAAATTTTGAAAAAAAAATTTGTTTGCAAATAACGTGAAAATTACATGTACCAAGTCAAAAAACATGAAAATAACAGGTCGCCAAAATGAGCTGATATTTTTAGTATACGACTAAATTGACGTCGTTTCGCGGTGTGGAAATTTTGGTAAGGTTTGGATAAAGTGAAAATTTTGAAATAAAATTTGTTTGCAAATGACGTGAAAATTACATGTACCAAGTCCGAAAACATGAAAATAACAGGTCGCCAAAATGAGCTGATATTTTTAGTATACGACTAAATTGACGTCGTTTAGCGGTGTGCAAATTTTGGTAAAGTTTGGATGAAGGGAAAATTTAAAAAAAAAATTTGTTTGCAAATAACGTGAAAATTACATGTACCAAGTCAGAAGACATGGAAATAACATGTCGCCAAAATAAGCTGATATTTTTAGTATACGACTAAATTGACGTCGTTTAGCGGTGTGCAAATTTTGGTAAAGTTTGGATGAAGTGAAAATTTTGAAAAAAAATTTGTTTGCAAATAACGTGAAAATTACATGTACCAAGTCCGAAAACATGAAAATAACAAGTCGCCAAAATGAGCTGATATTTTTAGTATATGACTAAATGGACGTCGTTTAGCGGTGTGCAAATTTTGGTAAAGTTTGGATGAAGTGAAAATTTTGAAAAAAAAATTTGCTTGCAAATAACGTGAAAATTACATGTACCAAGTCAAAAAACATGAAAATAACAGGTCGCCAAAATGAGCTGATATTTTTAGTATACGACTAAATTGACGTCGTTTAGCGGTGTGCAAATTTTGGTAAAGTTTGGATTAAGTGAAAATTTAAAAAAAAAATTGGTTTGCAAATAACCTGAAAATTACACGTACCAAGTCAAAAAACATGAAAATAATAGGTCGCCAAAATGAGCTGATATTTTTAGTATACGACTAAATTGACGTCGTTTAGCGGTGTGCAAATTTTGGTAAAGTTTAGATGAAGTGAAAATTTAAAAAAAAAATTGTTTGCAAATAACGTGAAAATTACATGTACCAAGTCAAAAAACATGAACATAACAGGTCGCCAAAATGAGCTGATATTTTTAGTAGACGACTAAATTGGCGTAGTGAAGCGGTGTGCAAGTTTTGGTAAAGTTTGGATGAAGTGAAAATTTTGAAAAAAATTTGTTTGCAAATAACATGAAAATTACATGTACGAAGTCAAAAAACATGAAAATAACAGGTCGCCAAAATGAGCTGATATTTTTAGTAAACGACTAAACTGACGTCGTTTAGCTGTGTGCAAATTTTGGTAAAGTTTGGATGAAGTGAAAATTTGGAAAAAAAAATTGTTTGCAAATAACGTGAAAATTACAAGTACCAGTCAAAAAACATGAAAATAACAGGTCGCCAAAATGAGCTGATATTTTTAGTATATGACTGAAAGGACGTCGTTTAGCGGTGTGCAAATTTTGGTACAGTTTGGATGAAGTGAAAATATTGAAAAAAAAAAATTTGTTTGCAAATAACGTGAAAATTACATGTACCAGGTCAAAAAACATGAAAATAACAGATCGCCAAAATGAGCTGATATTTTTAGTATATGACTGAAAGGACGTCGTTTAGCGGTGTGCAAATTTTGGTAAAGTTTGGATGAAGTGAAAATTTTGAAAAAAAAATTTGTTTGCAAATGACGTGAAAATTACATGTACCAAGTCCGAAAACATGAAAATAACAGGTCGCCAAAATGAGCTGATATTTTTAGTATACGACTAAATTGACGTCGTTAAGCGGTGTGCAAATTTTGGTAAAGTTTGGATGAAGTGAAAATTTTGAAAAAAAATTTGTTTGCAAATAACGTGAAAATTACATGTACCAAGTCAGAAAACATGAAAATAACATGTAGCCAAAATAAGCTGATATTTTTAGTATACGACTAAATTGACGTCGTTTAGCGGTGTGGAAATTTTGGTAAGGTTTGGATAAAGTGAAAATTTTGAAAAAAAATTTGTTTGCAAATAACGTGCAAATTACATGTACCAAGTCCGAAAACATGAAAATAACAGGTCGCCAAAATGAGCTGATATTTTTAGTATATGACTAAATGGACGTCGTTTAGCGGTGTGCAAATTTTGGTAAAGTTTGGATGAAGTGAAAATTTTGAAAAAAAAATTTGTTTGCAAATAACGTGAAAATTACAAGTACCAAGTCAAAAAATATGAAAATAACAGGTCGCCAAAATGAGCTGATATTTTTAGTATTTGACTAAATTGACGTCGTTTAGCGGTGTGAAAATTTTGGTAAAGTTTGGATGAAGTGAAAATTTAAAAAAAAAATTTGTTTGCAAATAACGTGAAAATTACATGTACCAAGTCAAAAAACATGAAAATAACAGGTCGCCAAAATGAGCTGATATTTTTAGTATACGACTAAATTGACGTCGTTTAGCGGTGTGCAAATTTTGGTAAGGTTTGGATGAAGTGAAAATTTTGAAAAAAAAATTTGTTTGCAAATAACGTGAAAATTACAATGACCAAGTCAAAAAACATGAAAATAACAGGTCGCCAAAATGAGCTGATATTTTTAGTATACGACTAAATTGACGTCGTTTAGCGGTGTGCAAATTTTGGTAAGGTTTGGATGAAGTGAAAATTTTGAAAAAAAAAAATTTGTTTGCAAATAACGTGAAAATTACATGTACCAAGTTAGAAAACATGAAAATAGCATGTAGCCAAAATAAGCTGATATTTTTAGTATACGACTAAATTGTGGTCGTTTAGCGGTGTGCAAATTTTGGTAAAGTTTGGATGAGGTGAAAATTTAAAAAAAAATTTGTTTGCAAATAACGTGAAAATTACATGTACCAAGTCAAAAAACTTGAAAATAACAGGTCGCCAAAATGAGCTGATATTTTTAGTATACGACTGAATTGACGTCGTTTAGCGGTGTGCAAATTTTGGTAAAGTTTGGATGAAGTGAAAATTTTGAAAAAAAAATTTGTTTGCAAACAACGTGAAAGTTACATGTACCAAGTCAAAAAACATTAAAATAACAGGTCGCCAAAATGAGCTGATATTTTTAGTATACGACTAAATTGACGTCGTTTAGCGGTGTGGAAATTTTGGTAAGGTTTGGATAAAGTGAAAATTTTGAAAAAAAATTTGTTTGCAAATGACGTGAAAATTACATGTACCAAGTCCGAAAACATGAAAATAACAGGTCGCCAAAATGAGCTGATATTTTTAGTATACGACTAAATTGACGTCGTTAAGCGGTGTGCAAATTTTGGTAAAGTTTGGATGAAGTGAAAATTTTGAAAAAAAATTTGTTTGCAAATAACGTGAAAATTACATGTACCAAGTCAGAAAACATGAAAATAACATGTAGCCAAAATAAGCTGATATTTTTAGTATACGACTAAATTGACGTCGTTTAGCGGTGTGAAAATTTTGGTAAAGTTTGGATGAAGTGAAAATTTAAAAAAAAAATTTGTTTGCAAATAACGTGAAAATTACATGTACCAAGTCAAAAAACATGAAAATAACAGGTCGCCAAAATGAGCTGATATTTTTAGTATACGACTAAATTGACGTCGTTTAGCGGTGTGCAAATTTTGGTAAGGTTTGGATGAAGTGAAAATTTTGAAAAAAAAATTTGTTTGCAAATAACGTGAAAATTACATGTACCAAGTCAAAAAACATGAAAATAACAGGTCGCCAAAATGAGCTGATATTTTTAGTATACGACTAAATTGACGTCGTTTAGCGGTGTGCAAATTTTGGTAAGGTTTGGATGAAGTGAAAATTTTGAAAAAAAAAAATTTGTTTGCAAATAACGTGAAAATTACATGTACCAAGTTAGAAAACATGAAAATAGCATGTAGCCAAAATAAGCTGATATTTTTAGTATACGACTAAATTGTGGTCGTTTAGCGGTGTGCAAATTTTGGTAAAGTTTGGATGAAGTGAAAATTTAAAAAAAAATTTGTTTGCAAATAACGTGAAAATTACATGTACCAAGTCAAAAAACTTGAAAATAACAGGTCGCCAAAATGAGCTGATATTTTTAGTATACGACTGAATTGACGTCGTTTAGCGGTGTGCAAATTTTGGTAAAGTTTGGATGAAGTGAAAATTTTGAAAAAAAAAATTTGTTTGCAAACAACGTGAAAGTTACATGTACCAAGTCAAAAAACATGAAAATAACAGGTCGCCAAAATGAGTTGATATTTTTAGTATACGACTAAATTGACGTCGTTTAGCGGTGTGGAAATTTTGGTAAGGTTTGGATAAAGTGAAAATTTTGAAAAAAAATTTGTTTGCAAATGACGTGAAAATTACATGTACCAAGTCCGAAAACATGAAAATAACAGGTCGCCAAAATGAGCTGATATTTTTAGTATACGACTAAATTGACGTCGTTAAGCGGTGTGCAAATTTTGGTAAAGTTTGGATGAAGTGAAAATTTTGAAAAAAAATTTGTTTGCAAATAACGTGAAAATTACATGTACCAAGTCAGAAAACATGAAAATAACATGTAGCCAAAATAAGCTGATATTTTTAGTATACGACTAAATTGACGTCGTTTAGCGGTGTGGAAATTTTGGTAAGGTTTGGATAAAGTGAAAATTTTGAAAAAAAATTTGTTTGCAAATAACGTGAAAATTACATGTACCAAGTGCGAAAACATGAAAACAACAGGTCGCCAAAATGAGCTGATATTTTTAGTATACGACTAAATTGACGTCGTTTAGCGGTGTGCAAATTTTGGTAAAGTTTGGATGAAGTGAAAATTTAAAAAAAAATTTGTTTGCAAATAACGTGAAAATTGCATGTACCAAGTCAAAAAACTTGAAAATAACAGGTCGCCAAAATGAGCTGATATTTTTAGTATACGACTGAATTGACGTCGTTTAGCGGTGTGCAAATTTTGGTAAAGTTTGGATGAAGTGAAACTTTTGAAAAAAAAAATTTGTTTGCAAACAACGTGAAAGTTACATGTACCAAGTCAAAAAACATGAAAATAACAGGTCGCCAAAATGAGCTGATATTTTTAGTATACGACTAAATTGACGTCGTTTAGCGGTGTGGAAATTTTGGTAAGGTTTGGATAAAGTGAAAATTTTGAAAAAAAATTTGTTTGCAAATGACGTGAAAATTACATGTACCAAGTCAAAAAACATGAAAATAACAGGTTGCCAAAATGAGCTGATATTTTTAGTATACGACTAAATTGACGTCGTTTAGCGGTGTGCAAATTTTGGTAAGGTTTGGATGAAGTGAAAATTTTGAAAAAAAAATTTGTTTGCAAATAACGTGAAAATTACATGTACCAAGTCAAAAAACATGAAAATAACAGGTCGCCAAAATGAGCTGATATTTTTAGTATACGACTAAATTGACGTCGTTTAGCGGTGTGCAAATTTTGGTAAGGTTTGGATGAAGTGAAAATTTTGAAAAAAAAAATTAGTTTGCAAATAACGTGAAAATTACATGTACCAAGTTAGAAAACATGAAAATAGCATGTAGCCAAAATAAGCTGATATTTTTAGTATACGACTAAATTGTGGTCGTTTAGCGGTGTGCAAATTTTGGTAAAGTTTGGATGAAGTGAAAATTTAAAAAAAAATTTGTTTGCAAATAACGTGAAAATTACATGTACCAAGTCAAAAAACTTGAAAATAACAGGTCGCCAAAATGAGCTGATATTTTTAGTATACGACTGAATTGACGTCGTTTAGCGGTGTGCAAATTTTGGTAAAGTTTGGATGAAGTGAAAATTTTGAAAAAAAAAATTTGTTTGCAAACAACGTGAAAGTTACATGTACCAAGTCAAAAAACATGAAAATAACAGGTCGCCAAAATGAGCTGATATTTTTAGTATACGACTAAATTGACGTCGTTTAGCGGTGTGGAAATTTTGGTAAGGTTTGGATAAAGTGAAAATTTTGAAAAAAAAATTTGTTTGCAAATGACGTGAAAATTACATGTACCAAGTCCGAAAACATGAAAATAACAGGTCGCCAAAATGAGCTGATATTTTTAGTATACGACTAAATTGACGTCGTTAAGCGGTGTGCAAATTTTGGTAAAGTTTGGATGAAGTGAAAATTTTGAAAAAAAATTTGTTTGCAAATAACGTGAAAATTACATGTACCAAGTCAGAAAACATGAAAATAACATGTAGCCAAAATAAGCTGATATTTTTAGTATACGACTAAATTGACGTCGTTTAGCGGTGTGGAAATTTTGGTAAGGTTTGGATAAAGTGAAAATTTTGAAAAAAAATTTGTTTGCAAATAACGTGAAAATTACATGTACCAAGTCAAAAAACTTGAAAATAACAGGTCGCCAAAATGAGCTGATATTTTTAGTATACGACTGAATTGACGTCGTTTAGCGGTGTGCAAATTTTGGTAAAGTTTGGATGAAGTGAAACTTTTGAAAAAAAAAATTTGTTTGCAAACAACGTGAAAGTTACATGTACCAAGTCAAAAAACATGAAAATAACAGGTCGCCAAAATGAGCTGATATTTTTAGTATACGACTAAATTGACGTCGTTTAGCGGTGTGGAAATTTTGGTAAGGTTTGGATAAAGTGAAAATTTTGAAAAAAAAATTTGTTTGCAAATGACGTGAAAATTACATGTACCAAGTCCGAAAACATGAAAATAACCGGTCGCCAAAATGAGCTGATATTTTTAGTATACGACTAAATTGACGTCGTTTAGCGGTGTGGAAATTTTGGTAAGGTTTGGATAAAGTGAAAATTTTGAAAAAAAATTTGTTTGCAAATAACGTGAAAATTACATGTACCAAGTGCGAAAACATGAAAACAACAGGTCGCCAAAATGAGCTGATATTTTTAGTATACGACTAAATTGACGTCGTTTAGCGGTGTGCAAATTTTGGTAAAGTTTGGATGAAGTGAAAATTTAAAAAAAAATTTGTTTGCAAATAACGTGAAAATTACATGTACCAAGTCAAAAAACTTGAAAATAACAGGTCGCCAAAATGAGCTGATATTTTTAGTATACGACTGAATTGACGTCGTTTAGCGGTGTGCAAATTTTGGTAAAGTTTGGATGAAGTGAAACTTTTGAAAAAAAAAATTTGTTTGCAAACAACGTGAAAGTTACATGTACCAAGTCAAAAAACATGAAAATAACAGGTCGCCAAAATGAGCTGATATTTTTAGTATACGACTAAATTGACGTCGTTTAGCGGTGTGGAAATTTTGGTAAGGTTTGGATAAAGTGAAAATTTTGAAAAAAAATTTGTTTGCAAATGACGTGAAAATTACATGTACCAAGTCAAAAAACATGAAAATAACAGGTCGCCAAAATGAGCTGATATTTTTAGTATACGACTAAATTGACGTCGTTTAGCGGTGTGCAAATTTTGGTAAGGTTTGGATGAAGTGAAAATTTTGAAAAAAAAATTTGTTTGCAAATAACGTGAAAATTACATGTACCAAGTCAAAAAACATGAAAATAACAGGTCGCCAAAATGAGCTGATATTTTTAGTATACGACTAAATTGACGTCGTTTAGCGGTGTGCAAATTTTGGTAAGGTTTGGATGAAGTGAAAATTTTGAAAAAAAAAATTTGTTTGCAAATAACGTGAAAATTACATGTACCAAGTTAGAAAACATGAAAATAGCATGTAGCCAAAATAAGCTGATATTTTTAGTATACGACTAAATTGTGGTCGTTTAGCGGTGTGCAAATTTTGGTAAAGTTTGGATGAAGTGAAAATTTAAAAAAAAATTTGTTTGCAAATAACGTGAAAATTACATGTACCAAGTCAAAAAACTTGAAAATAACAGGTCGCCAAAATGAGCTGATATTTTTAGTATACGACTGAATTGACGTCGTTTAGCGGTGTGCAAATTTTGGTAAAGTTTGGATGAAGTGAAAATTTTGAAAAAAAAAATTTGTTTGCAAACAACGTGAAAGTTACATGTACCAAGTCAAAAAACATGAAAATAACAGGTCGCCAAAATGAGCTGATATTTTTAGTATACGACTAAATTGACGTCGTTTAGCGGTGTGGAAATTTTGGTAAGGTTTGGATAAAGTGAAAATTTTGAAAAAAAATTTGTTTGCAAATGACGTGAAAATTACATGTACCAAGTCCGAAAACATGAAAATAACAGGTCGCCAAAATGAGCTGATATTTTTAGTATACGACTAAATTGACGTCGTTAAGCGGTGTGCAAATTTTGGTAAAGTTTGGATGAAGTGAAAATTTTGAAAAAAAATTTGTTTGCAAATAACGTGAAAATTACATGTACCAAGTCAGAAAACATGAAAATAACATGTAGCCAAAATAAGCTGATATTTTTAGTATACGACTAAATTGACGTCGTTTAGCGGTGTGGAAATTTTGGTAAGGTTTGGATAAAGTGAAAATTTTGAAAAAAAATTTGTTTGCAAATAACGTGAAAATTACATGTACCAAGTCAAAAAACTTGAAAATAACAGGTCGCCAAAATGAGCTGATATTTTTAGTATACGACTGAATTGACGTCGTTTAGCGGTGTGCAAATTTTGGTAAAGTTTGGATGAAGTAAAACTTTTGAAAAAAAAAATTTGTTTGCAAACAACGTGAAAGTTACATGTACCAAGTCAAAAAACATGAAAATAACAGGTCGCCAAAATGAGCTGATATTTTTAGTATACGACTAAATTGACGTCGTTTAGCGGTGTGGAAATTTTGGTAAGGTTTGGATAAAGTGAAAATTTTGAAAAAAAAATTTGTTTGCAAATGACGTGAAAATTACATGTACCAAGTCCGAAAACATGAAAATAACCGGTCGCCAAAATGAGCTGATATTTTTAGTATACGACTAAATTGACGTCGTTTAGCGGTGTGCAAATTTTGGTAAAGTTTGGATGAAGGGAAAATTTAAAAAAAAAATTTGTTTGCAAATAACGTGAAAATTACATGTACCAAGTCAGAAGACATGGAAATAACATGTCGCCAAAATAAGCTGATATTTTTAGTATACGACTAAATTGACGTCGTTTAGCGGTGTGCAAATTTTGGTAAAGTTTGGATGAAGTGAAAATTTTGAAAAAAAATTTGTTTGCAAATAACGTGAAAATTACATGTACCAAGTCCGAAAACATGAAAATAACAGGTCGCCAAAATGAGCTGATATTTTTAGTATATGACTAAATGGACGTCGTTTAGCGGTGTGCAAATTTTGGTAAAGTTTGGATGAAGTGAAAATTTTGAAAAAAAAATTTGCTTGCAAATAACGTGAAAATTACATGTACCAAGTCAAAAAACATGAAAATAACAGGTCGCCAAAATGAGCTGATATTTTTAGTATACGACTAAATTGACGTCGTTTAGCGGTGTGCAAATTTTGGTAAAGTTTGGATTAAGTGAAAATTTAAAAAAAAAATTGGTTTGCAAATAACATGAAAATTACATGTACGAAGTCAAAAAACATGAAAATAACAGGTCGCCAAAATGAGCTGATATTTTAAGTATACGACTAAACTGACGTCGTTTAGCTGTGTGCAAATTTTGGTAAAGTTTGGATGAAGTGAAAATTTGGAAAAAAAATTTGTTTGCAAATAACGTGAAAATTACAAGTACCAGTCAAAAAACATGAAAATAACAGGTCGCCAAAATGAGCTGATATTTTTAGTATATGACTGAAAGGACGTCGTTTAGCGGTGTGCAAATTTTGGTAAAGTTTGGATGAAGTGAAAATTTTGAAAAAAAAAATTTGTTTGCAAATAACGTGAAAATTACATGTACCAGGTCAAAAAACATGAAAATAACAGATCGCCAAAATGAGCTGATATTTTTAGTATACGACTAAATTGACGTCGTTTAGTGGTGTGCAAATTTTGGTAAAGTTTGGATGAAGTGAAAATTTAAAAAAAAATTTGTTTGCAAATAACGTGAAAATTACATGTACCAAGTCAGAAAACATGAAAATAACATGTCGCCAAAATAAGCTGATATTTTTAGTATACGACTAAATTGACGTCTTTTAGCGGTGTGGAAATTTTGGTAAGGTTTGGATAAAGTGAAAATTTTGAAAAAAAAATTTGTTTGCAAATAACGTGCAAATTACATGTACCAAGTCCGAAAACATGAAAATAACAGGTCGCCAAAATGAGCTGATATTTTTAGTATATGACTAAATGGACGTCGTTTAGCGGTGTGCAAATTTTGGTAAAGTTTGGATGAAGTGAAAATTTTGAAAAAAAAATTTGTTTGCAAATAACGTGAAAATTACAAGTACCAAGTCAAAAAATATGAAAATAACAGGTCGCCAAAATGAGCTGATATTTTTAGTATTTGACTAAATTGACGTCGTTTAGCGGTGTGAAAATTTTAGTAAAGTTTGGATGAAGTGAAAATTTAAAAAAAAAAATTTGTTTGCAAATAACGTGAAAATTACATGTACCAAGTCAAAAAACAGGAAAATAACAGATCGCCAAAATGAGCTGATATTTTTAGTATACGACTAAATTGACGTCGTTTAGCGGTGTGCAAATTTTGGTAAGGTTTGGATGAAGTGAAAATTTTGAAAAAAAAATTTGTTTGCAAATAACGTGAAAATTACATGTACCAAGTCAAAAAACATGAAAATAACAGGTCGCCAAAATGAGCTGATATTTTTAGTATACGACTAAATTGACGTCGTTTAGCGGTGTGCAAATTTTGGTAAGGTTTGGATGAAGTGAAAATTTTGAAAAAAAAAATTTGTTTGCAAATAACGTGAAAATTACATGTACCAAGTTAGAAAACATGAAAATAGCATGTAGCCAAAATAAGCTGATATTTTTAGTATACGACTAAATTGTGGTCGTTTAGCGGTGTGCAAATTTTGGTAAAGTTTGGATGAAGTGAAAATTTAAAAAAAAATTTGTTTGCAAATAACGTGAAAATTACATGTACCAAGTCAAAAAACTTGAAAATAACAGGTCGCCAAAATGAGCTGATATTTTTAGTATACGACTGAATTGACGTCGTTTAGCGGTGTGCAAATTTTGGTAAAGTTTGGATGAAGTGAAAATTTTGAAAAAAAAAATTTGTTTGCAAACAACGTGAAAGTTACATGTACCAAGTCAAAAAACATGAAAATAACAGGTCGCCAAAATGAGCTGATATTTTTAGTATACGACTAAATTGACGTCGTTTAGCGGTGTGGAAATTTTGGTAAGGTTTGGATAAAGTGAAAATTTTGAAAAAAAAATTTGTTTGCAAATGACGTGAAAATTACATGTACCAAGTCCGAAAACATGAAAATAACAGGTCGCCAAAATGAGCTGATATTATTAGTATACGACTAAATTGACGTCGTTAAGCGGTGTGCAAATTTTGGTAAAGTTTGGATGAAGTGAAAATTTTGAAAAAAAATTTGTTTGCAAATAACGTGAAAATTACATGTACCAAGTCAGAAAACATGAAAATAACATGTAGCCAAAATAAGCTGATATTTTTAGTATAGGACTAAATTGACGTCGTTTAGCGGTGTGGAAATTTTGGTAAGGTTTGGATAAAGTGAAAATTTTGAAAAAAAAATTTGTTTGCAAATAACGTGAAAATTACATGTACCAAGTGCGAAAACATGAAAACAACAGGTCGCCAAAATGAGCTGATATTTTTAGTATACGACTAAATTGACGTCGTTTAGCGGTGTGCAAATTTTGGTAAAGTTTGGATGAAGTGAAAATGTAACAAAAAATTTGTTTGCAAATAACGTGAAAATTACATGTACCAAGTCAAAAAACTTGAAAATAACAGGTCGCCAAAATGAGCTGATATTTTTAGTATACGACTAAATTGGCGTAGTGAAGCGGTGTGCAAGTTTTGGTAAAGTTTGGATGAAGTGAAAATTTTGAAAAAAATTTGTTTGCAAATAACATGAAAATTACATGTACGAAGTCAAAAAACATGAAAATAACAGGTCGCCAAAATGAGCTGATATTTTTAGTATACGACTAAATTGACGTCGTTTAGCTGTGTGCAAATTTTGGTAAAGTTTGGATGAAGTGAAAATTTGGAAAAAAAATTTGTTTGCAAATAACGTGAAAATTACATGTACCAAGTCCGAAAACATGAAAATAACAGGTCGCCAAAATGAGCTGATATTTTTAGTATATGACTGAAAGGACGTCGTTTAGCGGTGTGCAAATTTTGGTAAAGTTTGGATGAAGTGAAAATTTTGAAAAAAAATTTGTTTGCAAATGACGTGAAAATTACATGTACCAAGTCCGAAAACATGAAAATAACAGGTCGCCAAAATGAGCTGATATTTTTAGTATACGACTAAATTGACGTCGTTAAGCGGTGTGCAAATTTTGGTAAAAAATTTGTTTGCAAATAACGTGAAAATTACATGTACCAAGTCAGAAAACATGAAAATAACAGGTCGCCAAAATGAGCTGATATTTTTAGTATACGACTAAATTGACGTCGTTTAGCGGTGTGCAAATTTTGGTAAGGTTTGGATGAAGTGAAAATTTTGAAAAAAAAAATTTGTTTGCAAATAACGTGAAAATTACATGTACCAAGTCCGAAAACATGAAAATAACAGGTCGCCAAAATGAGCTGATATTTTTAGTATATGACTGAAAGGACGTCGTTTAGCGGTGTGCAAATTTTGGTAAAGTTTGGATGAAGTGAAAATTTTGAAAAAAAATTTGTTTGCAAATGACGTGAAAATTACATGTACCAAGTCCGAAAACATGAAAATAACAGGTCGCCAAAATGAGCTGATATTTTTAGTATACGACTAAATTGACGTCGTTTAGCGGTGTGCAAATTTTGGTAAGGTTTGGATGAAGTGAAAATTTTGAAAAAAAAAATTTGTTTGCAAATAACGTGAAAATTACATGTACCAAGTTAGAAAACATGAAAATAGCATGTAGCCAAAATAAGCTGATATTTTTAGTATACGACTAAATTGTGGTCGTTTAGCGGTGTGCAAATTTTGGTAAAGTTTGGATGAAGTGAAAATTTAAAAAAAAATTTGTTTGCAAATAACGTGAAAATTACATGTACCAAGTCAAAAAACTTGAAAATAACAGGTCGCCAAAATGAGCTGATATTTT
Source organism: Tachina grossa (assembly GCA_949987645.1). NCBI lineage: Eukaryota > Metazoa > Arthropoda > Insecta > Diptera > Tachinidae > Tachina > Tachina grossa. The sequence continues at coordinate 15,402,131 of OX465279.1, read as the reverse complement.
TAGTATACGACTGAATTGACGTCGTTTAGCGGTGTGCAAATTTTGGTAAAGTTTGGATGAAGTGAAAATTTTGAAAAAAAAAATTTGTTTGCAAACAACGTGAAAGTTACATGTACCAAGTCAAAAAACATGAAAATAACAGGTCGCCAAAATGAGCTGATATTTTTAGTATACGACTAAATTGACGTCGTTTAGCGGTGTGGAAATTTTGGTAAGGTTTGGATAAAGTGAAAATTTTGAAAAAAAATTTGTTTGCAAATGACGTGAAAATTACATGTACCAAGTCCGAAAACATGAAAATAACAGGTCGCCAAAATGAGCTGATATTATTAGTATACGACTAAATTGACGTCGTTAAGCGGTGTGCAAATTTTGGTAAAGTTTGGATGAAGTGAAAATTTTGAAAAAAAATTTGTTTGCAAATAACGTGAAAATTACATGTACCAAGTCAGAAAACAAGAAAATAACATGTAGCCAAAATAAGCTGATATTTTTAGTATAGGACTAAATTGACGTCGTTTAGCGGTGTGGAAATTTTGGTAAGGTTTGGATAAAGTGAAAATTTTGAAAAAAAATTTGTTTGCAAATAACGTGAAAATTACATGTACCAAGTGCGAAAACATGAAAACAACAGGTCGCCAAAATGAGCTGATATTTTTAGTATACGACTAAATTGACGTCGTTTAAGGGTGTGCAAATTTTGGTAAAGTTTGGATGAAGTGAAAATTTAACAAAAAATTTGTTTGCAAATAACGTGAAAATTACATGTACCAAGTCAAAAAACTTGAAAATAACAGGTCGCCAAAATGAGCTGATATTTTTAGTATACGACTAAATTGGCGTAGTGAAGCGGTGTGCAAGTTTTGGTAAAGTTTGGATGAAGTGAAAATTTTGAAAAAAATTTGTTTGCAAATAACATGAAAATTACATGTACGAAGTCAAAAAACATGAAAATAACAGGTCGCCAAAATGAGCTGATATTTTTAGTATACGACTAAATTGACGTCGTTTAGCTGTGTGCAAATTTTGGTAAAGTTTGGATGAAGTGAAAATTTGGAAAAAAAATTTGTTTGCAAATAACGTGAAAATTACATGTACCAAGTCCGAAAACATGAAAATAACAGGTCGCCAAAATGAGCTGATATTTTTAGTATATGACTGAAAGGACGTCGTTTAGCGGTGTGCAAATTTTGGTAAAGTTTGGATGAAGTGAAAATTTTGAAAAAAAATTTGTTTGCAAATGACGTGAAAATTACATGTACCAAGTCCGAAAACATGAAAATAACAGGTCGCCAAAATGAGCTGATATTTTTAGTATACGACTAAATTGACGTCGTTAAGCGGTGTGCAAATTTTGGTAAAAAATTTGTTTGCAAATAACGTGAAAATTACATGTACCAAGTCAGAAAACATGAAAATAACATGACGTCGTTTAGCGGTGTGGAAATTTTGGTAAGGTTTGGATAAAGTGAAAATTTTTAAAAAAAATTTGTTTGCAAATAACGTGCAAATTACATGTACCAAGTCCGAAAACATGAAAATAACAGGTCGCCAAAATGAGCTGATATTTTTAGTATATGACTAAATGGACGTCGTTTAGCGGTGTGCAAATTTTGGTAAGGTTTGGATGAAGTGAAAATTTTGAAAAAAAAAATTTGTTTGCAAATAACGTGAAAATTACATGTACCAAGTCCGAAAACATGAAAATAACAGGTCGCCAAAATGAGCTGATATTTTTAGTATATGACTGAAAGGACGTCGTTTAGCGGTGTGCAAATTTTGGTAAAGTTTGGATGAAGTAAAAATTTTGAAAAAAAATTTGTTTGCAAATGACGTGAAAATTACATGTACCAAGTCCGAAAACATGAAAATAACAGGTCGCCAAAATGAGCTGATATTTTTAGTATACGACTAAATTGACGTCGTTTAGCGGTGTGCAAATTTTGGTAAGGTTTGGATGAAGTGAAAATTTTGAAAAAAAAAATTTGTTTGCAAATAACGTGAAAATTACATGTACCAAGTCCGAAAACATGAAAATAACAGGTCGCCAAAATGAGCTGATATTTTTAGTATATGACTGAAAGGACGTCGTTTAGCGGTGTGCAAATTTTGGTAAAGTTTGGATGAAGTAAAAATTTTGAAAAAAAATTTGTTTGCAAATGACGTGAAAATTACATGTACCAAGTCCGAAAACATGAAAATAACAGGTCGCCAAAATGAGCTGATATTTTTAGTATACGACTAAATTGACGTCGTTTAGCGGTGTGCAAATTTTGGTAAGGTTTGGATGAAGTGAAAATTTTGAAAAAAAAAATTTGTTTGCAAATAACGTGAAAATTACATGTACCAAGTCCGAAAACATGAAAATAACAGGTCGCCAAAATGAGCTGATATTTTTAGTATATGACTGAAAGGACGTCGTTTAGCGGTGTGCAAATTTTGGTAAAGTTTGGATGAAGTGAAAATTTTGAAAAAAAATTTGTTTGCAAATGACGTGAAAATTACATGTACCAAGTCCGAAAACATGAAAATAACAGGTCGCCAAAATGAGCTGATATTTTTAGTATACGACTAAATTGACGTCGTTTAGCGGTGTGCAAATTTTGGTAAGGTTTGGATGAAGTGAAAATTTTGAAAAAAAAAATTTGTTTGCAAATAACGTGAAAATTACATGTACCAAGTTAGAAAACATGAAAATAGCATGTAGCCAAAATAAGCTGATATTTTTAGTATACGACTAAATTGTGGTCGTTTAGCGGTGTGCAAATTTTGGTAAAGTTTGGATGAAGTGAAAATTTAAAAAAAAATTTGTTTGCAAATAACGTGAAAATTACATGTACCAAGTCAAAAAACTTGAAAATAACAGGTCGCCAAAATGAGCTGATATTTTTAGTATACGACTGAATTGACGTCGTTTAGCGGTGTGCAAATTTTGGTAAAGTTTGGATGAAGTGAAAATTTTGAAAAAAAAAATTTGTTTGCAAACAACGTGAAAGTTACATGTACCAAGTCAAAAAACATGAAAATAACAGGTCGCCAAAATGAGCTGATATTTTTAGTATACGACTAAATTGACGTCGTTTAGCGGTGTGGAAATTTTGGTAAGGTTTGGATAAAGTGAAAATTTTGAAAAAAAATTTGTTTGCAAATGACGTGAAAATTACATGTACCAAGTCCGAAAACATGAAAATAACAGGTCGCCAAAATGAGCTGATATTATTAGTATACGACTAAATTGACGTCGTTAAGCGGTGTGCAAATTTTGGTAAAGTTTGGATGAAGTGAAAATTTTGAAAAAAAATTTGTTTGCAAATAACGTGAAAATTACATGTACCAAGTCAGAAAACAAGAAAATAACATGTAGCCAAAATAAGCTGATATTTTTAGTATAGGACTAAATTGACGTCGCTTAGCGGTGTGGAAATTTTGGTAAGGTTTGGATAAAGTGAAAATTTTGAAAAAAAATTTGTTTGCAAATAACGTGAAAATTACATGTACCAAGTGCGAAAACATGAAAACAACAGGTCGCCAAAATGAGCTGATATTTTTAGTATACGACTAAATTGACGTCGTTTAAAGGTGTGCAAATTTTGGTAAAGTTTGGATGAAGTGAAAATTTAACAAAAAATTTGTTTGCAAATAACGTGAAAATTACATGTACCAAGTCAAAAAACTTGAAAATAACAGGTCGCCAAAATGAGCTGATATTTTTAGTATACGACTAAATTGGCGTAGTGAAGCGGTGTGCAAGTTTTGGTAAAGTTTGGATGAAGTGAAAATTTTGAAAAAAATTTGTTTGCAAATAACATGAAAATTACATGTACGAAGTCAAAAAACATGAAAATAACAGGTCGCCAAAATGAGCTGATATTTTTAGTATACGACTAAATTGACGTCGTTTAGCTGTGTGCAAATTTTGGTAAAGTTTGGATGAAGTGAAAATTTGGAAAAAAAATTTGTTTGCAAATAACGTGAAAATTACATGTACCAAGTCCGAAAACATGAAAATAACAGGTCGCCAAAATGAGCTGATATTTTTAGTATATGACTGAAAGGACGTCGTTTAGCGGTGTGCAAATTTTGGTAAAGTTTGGATGAAGTGAAAATTTTGAAAAAAAATTTGTTTGCAAATGACGTGAAAATTACATGTACCAAGTCCGAAAACATGAAAATAACAGGTCGCCAAAATGAGCTGATATTTTTAGTATACGACTAAATTGACGTCGTTAAGCGGTGTGCAAATTTTGGTAAAAAATTTGTTTGCAAATAACGTGAAAATTACATGTACCAAGTCAGAAAACATGAAAATAACATGACGTCGTTTAGCGGTGTGGAAATTTTGGTAAGGTTTGGATAAAGTGAAAATTTTTAAAAAAAATTTGTTTGCAAATAACGTGCAAATTACATGTACCAAGTCCGAAAACATGAAAATAACAGGTCGCCAAAATGAGCTGATATTTTTAGTATATGACTAAATGGACGTCGTTTAGCGGTGTGCAAATTTTGGTAAAGTTTGGATGAAGTGAAAATTTTGAAAAAAAAATTTGTTTGCAAATAACGTGAAAATTACAAGTACCAAGTCAAAAAATATGAAAATAACAGGTCGCCAAAATGAGCTGATATTTTTAGTATTTGACTAAATTGACGTCGTTTAGCGGTGTGAAAATTTTGGTAAAGTTTGGATGAAGTGAAAATTTAAAAAAAAAATTTGTTTGCAAATAACGTGAAAATTACATGTACCAAGTCAAAAAACATGAAAATAACAGGTCGCCAAAATGAGCTGATATTTTCAGTATACTACTAAATTGACGTCGTTTAGCGGTGTGCAAATTTTGGTAAGGTTTGGATGAAGTGAAAATTTTGAAAAAAAAATTTGTTTGCAAATAACGTGAAAATTACATGTACCAAGTCAAAAAACATGAAAATAACAGGTCACCAAAATGAGCTGATATTTTTAGTATACGACTAAATTGACGTCGTTTAGCGGTGTGCAAATTTTGGTAAGGTTTGGATGAAGTGAAAATTTTGAAAAAAAAAATTTGTTTGCAAATAACGTGAAAATTACATGTACCAAGTTAGAAAACATGAAAATAGCATGTAGCCAAAATAAGCTGATATTTTTAGTATACGACTAAATTGTGGTCGTTTAGCGGTGTGCAAATTTTGGTAAAGTTTGGATGAAGTGAAAATTTAAAAAAAAATTTGTTTGCAAATAACGTGAAAATTACATGTACCAAGTCAAAAAACTTGAAAATAACAGGTCGCCAAAATGAGCTGATATTTTTAGTATACGACTGCATTGACGTCGTTTAGAGGTGTGCAAATTTTGGTAAAGTTTGGATGAAGTGAAAATTTTGAAAAAAAAAATTTGTTTGCAAACAACATGAAAGTTACATGTACCAAGTCAAAAAACATGAAAATAACAGGTCGCCAAAATGAGCTGATATTTTTAGTATACGACTAAATTGACGTCGTTTAGCGGTGTGGAAATTTTGGTAAGGTTTGGATAAAGTGAAAATTTTGAAAAAAAATTTGTTTGCAAATGACGTGAAAATTACATGTACCAAGTCCGAAAACATGAAAATAACAGGTCGCCAAAATGAGCTGATATTTTTAGTAAACGACTAAATTGACGTCGTTAAGAGGTGTGCAAATTTTGGTAAAGTTTGGATGAAGTGAAAATTTTGAAAAAAAAATTGTTTGCAAATAACGTGAAAATTACATGTACCAAGTCAGAAAACATGAAAATAACATGTAGCCAAAATAAGCTGATATTTGTAGTATACGACTAAATTGACGTCGTTTAGCGGTGTGGAAATTTTGGTAAGGTTTGGATAAAGTGAAAATTTTGAAAAAAAATTTGTTTGCAAATAACGTGAAAATTACATGTACCAAGTGCGAAAACATGAAAATAACAGGTCGCCAAAATGAGCTGATATTTTTAGTATACGACTAAATTGACGTCGTTTAGCGGTGTGGAAATTTTGGTAAGGTTTGGATAAAGTGAAAATTTTGAAAAAAAATTTGTTTGCAAATGACGTGAAAATTACATGTACCAAGTCCGAAAACATGAAAATAACAGGTCGCCAAAATGAGCTGATATTTTTAGTATACGACTAAATTGACGTCGTTAAGCGGTGTGCAAATTTTGGTAAAGTTTGGATGAAGTGAAAATTTTGAAAAAAAATTTGTTTGCAAATAACGTGAAAATTACATGTACCAAGTCAGAAAACATGAAAATAACATGTAGCCAAAATAAGCTGATATTTTTAGTATACGACTAAAGTGACGTCGTTTAGCGGTGTGGAAATTTTGGTAAGGTTTGGATAAAGTGAAAATTTTGAAAAAAAATTTGTTTGCAAATAACGTGAAAATTACATGTACCAAGTGCGAAAACATGAAAATAACAGGTCGCCAAAATGAGCTGATATTTTTAGTATACGACTAAATTGACGTCGTTTAGCGGTGTGCAAATTTTGGTAAAGTTTGGATGAAGTAAAAATTTTTAAAAAAAATTTGTTTGCAAATAACGTGAAAATTACATGTACCAAGTCAAAAAACATGAAAATAACAGGTCGCCAAAATGAGCTGATTTTTTTAGTATACGACTAAATTGACGTCGTTTAGCGGTGTGCAAATTTTGGTAAAGTTTGGATGAAGTGAAAATTTTGAAAAAAAAATTTGTTTGCAAATAACGTGAAAATTACATGTACCAAGTCAAAAAACATGAAAATAACAGATCGCCAAAATGAGCTGATATTTTTAGTATACGACTAAATTGACGTCGCTTAGCGGTGTGCAAATTTTGGTAAAGTTTGGATGAAGTGAAAATTTAAAAAAAAAATTTGTTTGCAAATAACGTGAAAATTAATTGTACAAGTCAAAAACCATGAAAATAACATGTCGCCAAAAGGAGCTGATATTTTTATTATACGACTAAATTGACGTCGTTTAGCGGTGTGCAAATTTTGGTAAAGTTTGGATGAAGTAAAAATTTTGAAAAAAAAATTTGTTTGCAAATACGTGAAAATTACATGTACCAAGTCAGAAAACATGAAAATAACATGTCGCCAAAATAAGCTGATATTTTTAGTATACGACTAAATTGACGTCGTTTAGCGGTGTGGAAATTTTGGTAAAGTCTGGATGAAGTGAAAATTAAAAAAAAAAAATTTGTTTGCAAATAACGTGAAAATTGCATGTACCAAGTCAAAAAACATGAAAATAACAGGTCGCCAAAATGAGCTGATATTTTTAGTATATGACTAAATGGACGTCGTTTAGCGGTGTGCAAATTTTGGTAAAGTTTGGATGAAGTGAAAATTTTGAAAAAAAATTTGTTTGCAAATAACGTGAACATTACATGTACCAAGTGCGAAAACATGAAAATAACAGGTCGCCAAAATGAGCTGATATTTTTAGTATACGACTAAATTGACGTCGTTTAGCGGTGTGCAAATTTTGGTAAAGTTTGGATGAAGTAAAAATTTTTAAAAAAAATTTGTTTGCAAATAACGTGAAAATTACATGTACCAAGTCAAAAAACATGAAAATAACAGGTCGCCAAAATGAGCTGATTTTTTTAGTATACGACTAAATTGACGTCGTTTAGCGGTGTGCAAATTTTGGTAAAGTTTGGATGAAGTGAAAATTTTGAAAAAAAAAATTTGTTTGCAAATAACGTGCAAATTACATGTACCAAGTCAAAAAACATGAAAATAACAGATCGCCAAAATGAGCTGATATTTTTAGTATACGACTAAATTGACGTCGCTTAGCGGTGTGCAAATTTTGGTAAAGTTTGGATGAAGTAAAAATTTAAAAAAAAAAATTTGTTTGCAAATAACGTGAAAATTAATTGTACAAGTCAAAAACCATGAAAATAACATGTCGCCAAAAGGAGCTGATATTTTTATTATACGACTAAATTGACGTCGTTTAGCGGTGTGCAAATTTTGGTAAAGTTTGGATGAAGTAAAAATTTTGAAAAAAAAATTTGTTTGCAAATAACGTGAAAATTACATGTACCAAGTCAGAAAACATGAAAATAACATGTCGCCAAAATAAGCTGATATTTTTAGTATACGACTAAATTGACGTCGTTTAGCGGTGCGGAAATTTTGGTAAAGTCTGGATGAAGTGAAAATTTAAAAAAAAAATTTGTTTGCAAATAACGTGAAAATTGCATGTACCAAGTCAAAAAACATGAAAATAACAGGTCGCCAAAATGAGCTGATATTTTTAGTATACGACTAAATTGACGTCGTTTAGCGGTGTGCAAATTTTGGTAAAGTTTGGATGAAGTGAAAATTTTGAAAAAAAATTTGTTTGCAAATAACGTGAACATTACATGTACCAAGTCAGAAAACATGAAAATAACATGTAGCCAAAATAAGCTGATATTTTTAGTATACGACTAAATTGACGTCGTTTAGCGGCGCGGAAATTTTGGTAAGGTTTGGATAAAGTGAAAATTTTGAAAAAAAAATTTGTTTGCAAATAACGTGAAAATTACATGTACCAAGTCAAAAAACATGAAAATTACAGATCGCCAAAATGAGCTGATATTTTTAGTATACGACTAAATTTTGGTAAAGTTTGGATGAAGTGAAAATTTTGAAAAAAAAATTTGTTTGCAAATAACGTGAAAATTACATGTACCAAGTCAAAAAACATGAAAATTACAGATCGCCAAAATGAGCTGATATTTTTAGTATACGACTAAATTGACGTCGCTTAGCGGTGTGCAAATTTTGGTAAAGTTTGGATGAAGTGAAAATTTAAAAAAAAATTTGTTTGCAAATAACGTGAAAATTACATGTACAAGTCAAAAACCATGAAAATAACAGGTCGCCAAAAGGAGCTGATATTTTTATTATAAATTTTGGTAAAGTTTGGATGAAGTAAAAGTTTTGAAAAAAAAATTTGTTTGCAAATAACGTGAAAATTACATGTACCAAGTCCGAAAACATGAAAATAACAGGTCGCCAAAATGAGATGATATTTTTAGTATATTACTAAATGGACGTCGTTTAGCGGTGTGCAAATTTTGGTAAAGTTTGGATGAAGTGAAAACTAAAAAAAAAATTTGTTTGCAAATAACGTGAAAATTACATGTACCAAGTCAAAAAACATGAAAATAACAGGTCGCCAAAATGAGCTGATTTTTTTAGTATACGACTGAATTGACGTCGTTTAGCGGTGTGCAAATTTTGGTAAAGTTTGGATGAAGTGAAAATTTTGAAAAAAAAAATTTGTTTGCAAATAACGTGAAAATTACATGTACCAAGTCAAAAAACATGAAAATAACAGATCGCCAAAATGAGCTGATATTTTTAGTATACGACTAAATTGACGTCGCTTAGCGGTGTGCAAATTTTGGTAAAGTTTGGATGAAGTGAAAATTTAAAAAAAAAACTTGTTTGCAAATAACGTGAAAATTACATGTACAAGTCAAAAACCATGAAAATAGCATGTCGCCAAAAGGAGCTGATATTTTTATTATACGACTAAATTGACGTCGTTTAGCGGTGTGCAAATTTTGGTAAAGTTTGGATGAAGTAAAAATTTTGAAAAAAAAAATTTGTTTGCAAATAACGTGAAAATTACATGTACCAAGTCAGAAAACATGAAAATAACATGTCGCCAAAATAAGCTGATATTTTTAGTATACGACTTAATTGACGTCGTTTAGGGGTGTGGAAATTTTGGTAAAGTCTGGATGAAGTGAAAATTTAAAAAAAAAAATTTGTTTGCAAATAACGTGAAAATTACATGTACCAAGTCCGAAAACATGAAAATAACAGGTCGCCAAAATGAGCTGATATTTTTAGTATATGACTAAATGGACGTCGTTTAGCGGTGTGCAAATTTTGGTAAAGTTTGGATGAAGTGAAAACTAAAAAAAAAATTTGTTTGCAAATAACGTGAAAATTACATGTACCAAGTCAAAAAACATGAAAATAACAGGTCGCCAAAATGAGCTGATTTTTTTAGTATACGACTGAATTGACGTCGTTTAGCGGTGTGCAAATTTTGGTAAAGTTTGGATGAAGTGAAAATTTTGAAAAAAAAAATTTGTTTGCAAATAACGTGAAAATTACATGTACCAAGTCAAAAAACATGAAAATAACAGATCGCCAAAATGAGCTGATATTTTTATTATACGACTAAATTGACGTCGTTTAGGGGTGTGGAAATTTTGGTAAAGTCTGGATGAAGTGAAAATTTAAAAAAAAAATTTTGTTTGCAAATAACGTGAAAATTGCATCTACCAAGTCAAAAAACATGAAAATAACAAGTCGCCAAAATGAGCTGATATTTTTAGTATATGACTAAATTGACGTCGTTTAGCGGTGTGCAAATTTTGGTAAAGTTTGGATGAAGTGAAAATTTTGAAAAAAAATTTGTTTGCAAATAACGTGAACATTATTACATGTACCAAGTCAGAAAACATGAAAATAACATGTAGCCAAAATAAGCTGATATTTTTAGTATACGACTAAATTGACGTCGTTTAGCGGTGCGGAAATTTTGGTAAGGTTTAGATAAAGTGAAAATTTTGAAAAAAAAAAATTTGTTTGCAAATAACGTGAAAATTACATGTACCAAGTCCGAAAACATGAAAATAACAGGTCGCCAAAATGAGCTGATATTTTTCGTATACGACTAAATTTTGGTAAAGTTTGGATGAAGTGAAAATTTTGAAAAAAAAAATTTGTTTGCAAATAACGTGAAAATTACATGTACCAAGTCAAAAAACATGAAAATTACAGATCGCCAAAATGAGCTGATATTTTTAGTATACGACTAAATTGACGTCGCTTAGCGGTGTGCAAATTTTGGTAAAGTTTGGATGAAGTGAAAATTTAAAAAAAAAATTTGTTTGCAAATAACGTGAAAATTACATGTACAAGTCAAAAACCATGAAAATAACAGGTCGCCAAAAGGAGCTGATATTTTTATTATACGACTTAATTGACGTCGTTTAGCGGTGTGCAAATTTTGGTAAAGTTTGGATGAAGTAAAAATTTTGAAAAAAAAATTTGTTTGCAAATAACGTGAAAATTACATGTACCAAGTCAGAAAACATGAAAATAACATGTCGCCAAAATAAGCTGATATTGTGTGGAAATTTTGGTAAGGTTTGAATAAAGTGAAAATTTTGAAAAAAAAAAATTTGTTTGCAAATAACGTGAAAATTACATGTACCAAGTCCGAAAACATGAAAATAACAGGTCGCCAAAATGACCTGACATTTTTAGTATATGACTAAATGGACGTCGTTTAGCGGTGTGCAAATTTTGGTAAAGTTTGGATGAACTGAAAATTTAAAAAAAAAAATTTGTTTGCAAATAACGTGAAAATTACAAGTACCAAGTTAAAAAACATGAAAATAACAGGTCGCCAAAATGAGCTGATATTTTTAGTATTTGACTAAATTGACGTCGTTTAGCGGTGTGCAAATTTTGGTAAAGTTTGGATGAAGTGAAAACTTAAAAAAAAAAATTTGTTTGCAAATAACGTGAAAATTACATGTACCAAGTCAAAAAACATGAAAATAACAGGTCGCCAAAATGAGCTGATATTTTTAGTATACGACTAAATTGACGTCGTTTAGCGGTGTGAAAATTTTGATAAAGTCTGGATGAAGTGAAAATTTAAAAAAAAAATTTGTTTGCAAATAACGTGAAAATTGCATGTACCAAGTCAAAAAACATGAAAATAACAGGTCGCCAAAATGAGCTGATATTTTTAGGAAACGACTAAATTGTCGTCGTTTAGCGGTGTGCAAATTTTGGTAAGGTTTGGATGAAGTGAAAATTTTGAAAAAAGAATTTGTTTGCAAATAACGTGAACATTACATGTACCAAGTCAGAAAACATGAAAATAACATGTAGCCAAAATAAGCTGATATTTTTAGTATACGACTAAATTGACGTCGTTTAGCGGTGCGCAAATTTGGGTAAAGTTTGGATGAAGTGAAAATTTTTAAAAAAAAATTTGTTTGCAAATAACGTGAAAATTACATGTACCAAGTCAAAAAACATGAAAATAACAGGTCGCCAAAATGAGCTGATTTTTTTAGTATACCACTGAATCGACGTCGTTTAGCGGTGTGCAAATTTTGGTAAAGTTTGGATGAAGTGAAAATTTTGAAAAAAAAATTTGTTTGCAAATAACGTGAAAATTACATGTACCAAGTCAAAAAACATGAAAATAACAGATCGCCAAAATGTGTTGATATTTTTAGTATACGACTAAATTGACGTCGTTTAGCGGTGTGCAAATTTTGGTAAAGTTTGGATGAAGTGAAAATTTAAAAAAAAAAATTTGTTTGCAAATAACGTGAAAATTACATGTACAAGTCAAAAACCATGAAAATAACAGGTCGCCAAAAGGAGTTGATATTTTTAGTATACGACTAAATTGACGTCGTTTAGCGGTGTGGAAATTTTGGTAAGGTTTTAATAAAGTGAAAATTTTGAAAAAAAAAATTGTTTGCAAATAACGTGAAAATTGCATGTACCAATTCCGAAAACATGAAAATAACAGGTCGCCAAAATGAGCTGATATTTTTAGTATATGACTAAATGGACGTCGTTTAGCGGTGTGCAAATTTTGGTAAAGTTTGGATGAACTGAAAATTTAAAAAAAAAATTTTGTTTGCAAATAACGTGAAAATTACAAGTACCAAGTCAAAAAACATGAAAATAACAGGTCGCCAAAATGAGCTGATATTTTTAGTATTTGACTAAATTGACGTCGTTTAGCGGTGTGCAAATTTTGGTAAAGTTTGGATGAAGTGAAAATTTAAAAATAAAAATTTGTTTGCAAATAACGTGAAAATTACATGTACCAAGTCAAAAAACATGAAAATAACAGGTCGCCAAAATGAGCTGATATTTTTAGTATACGACTAAATTGACGTCGTTTAGCGGTGTGAAAATTTTGGTAAAGTCTGGATGAAGTGAAAATTTTTAAAAAAAATTTGTTTGCAAATAACGTGAAAATTGCATGTACCAAGTCAAAAAACATGAAAATAACAGGTCGCTAAAATGAGCTGATATTTTTAGTATACGACTAAATTTTGGTAAAGTTTGGATGAAGTGAAAATTTTGAAAAAAAAAATTGTTTGCAAATAACGTGAAAATTACATGTACCAAGTCCGAAAACATGAAAATAACAGGTCGCCAAAATGAGCTGATATTTTTAGTATACGACTAAATTGACGTCGTTTAGCGGTGCGCAAATTTGGGTAAAGTTTGGATGAAGTGAAAATTTTTAAAAAAAATTTGTTTGCAAATAACGTGAAAATTGCATGTACCAAGTCAAAAAACATGAAAATAACAGGTCGCCAAAATGAGCTGATATTTTTAGGAAACGACTAAATTTTGGTAAAGTTTGGATGAAGTGAAAATTTAAAAAAAAAAAATTTGTTTGCAAATAACGTGAAAATTACATGTACCAAGTCCGAAAACATGAAAATAACAGGTCGCCAAAAGGAGCTGATATTTTTAGTATACGACTAAATTGGCGTCGTTTAGCGGTGTGCAAATTTTGGTAAAGTTTGGATGAAGTAAAAATTTTGAAAAAAAAATTTGTTTGCAAATAACGTGAAAATTACATGTACCAAGTCCGAAAACATGAAAATAACAGGTCACCAAAATGAGCTGATATTTTTAGTATACGACTAAATTGACGTCGTTTAGCGGTGTGCAAATTTTGGTAAAGTTTGGATAAAGTGAAAATTTTGAAAAAAAAATTGTTTGCAAATAACGTGAAAATTACATGTACCAAGTCAAAGAACATGAAAATAACAGGTCGCCAAAATGAGCTGATATTTTTAGTATATGACTAAATGGACGTCGTTTAGCGGTGTGCAAATTTTGGTAAAGTTTGGATGAACTGAAAATTTAAAAAAAAAATTTTGTTTGCAAATAACGTGAAAATTACAAGTACCAAGTCAAAAAACATGAAAATAACAGGTCGCCAAAATGAGCTGATATTTTTAGTATATGACTAAATTGGCGTAGTTTAGCGTTGTGCAAATTTTGGTAAAGTTTGGATGAAGTGAAAATTTAAAAATAAAAATTTGTTTGCAAATAACGTGAAAATTACATATACCAAGTCAAAAAACATGAAAATAACAGGTCGCAAAAATGAGCTGATATTTTTAGTATACGACTAAATTGACGTCGTTTAGCGGTGTGAAAATTTTGGTAAAGTCTGGATGAAGTGAAAATTTTGAAAAAAAAATTTGTTTGCAAATAACGTGAACATTACATGTACCAAGTCAGAAAACATGAAAATAACATGTAGCCAAAATAAGCTGATATTTTTAGTATACGACTAAATTGACGTCGTTTAGCGGTGCGCAAATTTGGGTAAAGTTTGGATGAAGTGAAAATTTTTAAAAAAAATTTGTTTGCAAATAACGTGAAAATTGCATGTACCAAGTCAAAAAACATGAAAATAACAGGTCGCTAAAATGAGCTGATATTTTTAGTATACGACTAAATTTTCGTAAAGTTTGGATGAAGTGAAAATTTTGAAAAAAAAAAAATTGTTTGCAAATAACGTGAAAATTACATGTACCAAGTCCGAAAACATGAAAATAACAGGTCGCCAAAATGAGCTAATATTTTTAGTATACGACTAAATTGACGTCGTTTAGCGGTGCGCAAATTTGGGTAAAGTTTGGATGAAGTGAAAATTTTTAAAAAAAATTTGTTTGCAAATAACGTGAAAATTGCATGTACCAAGTCAAAAAACATGAAAATAACAGGTCGCCAAAATGAGCTGATATTTTTAGGAAACGACTAAATTATGGTAAAGTTTGGATGAAGTGAAAATTTAAAAAAAAAAAATTTGTTTGCAAATAACGTGAAAATTACATGTACCAAGTCCGAAAACATGAAAATAACAGGTCGCCAAAAGGAGCTGATATTTTTAGTATACGACTAAATTGGCGTCGTTTAGCGGTGTGCAAATTTTGGTAAAGTTTGGATGAAGTAAAAATTTTGAAAAAAAAATTTGTTTGCAAATAACGTGAAAATTACATGTACCAAGTCAAAGAACATGAAAATAACAGGTCGCCAAAATGAGCTGATATTTTTAGTATATGACTAAATGGACGTCGTTTAGCGGTGTGCAAATTTTGGTAAAGTTTGGATGAACTGAAAATTTAAAAAAAAAATTTTGTTTGCAAATAACGTGAAAATTACAAGTACCAAGTCAAAAGACATGAAAATAACAGGTCGCCAAAATGAGCTGATATTTTTAGTATATGACTAAATTGGCGTAGTTTAGCGTTGTGCAAATTTTGGTAAAGTTTGGATGAAGTGAAAATTTAAAAATAAAAATTTGTTTGCAAATAACGTGAAAATTACATATACCAAGTCAAAAAACATGAAAATAACAGGTCGCCAAAATGAGCTGATATTTTTAGTATACGACTAAATTGACGTCGTTTAGCGGTGTGAAAATTTTGGTAAAGTCTGGATGAAGTGAAAATTTTGAAAAAAAATTTGTTTGCAAATAACGTGAACATTACATGTACCAAGTCAGAAAACATGAAAATAACATGTAGCCAAAATAAGCTGATATTTTTAGTATACGACTAAATTGACGTCGTTTAGCGGTGCGGAAATTTTGGTAAGGTTTGGATAAAGTGAAAATTTTTAAAAAAAATTTGTTTGCAAATAACGTGAAAATTACATGTACCAAGTCAGAAAACATGAAAATAACAGGTCGCCAAAATGAGCTGATATTTTTAGTATACGACTAAACTGACGTCGTTTAGCGGTAAGCAAATTTGGGTAAAGTTTGGATGAAGTGAAAATTTAAAAAAAAAATTTGTTTGCAAATAACGTGAAAATTGCTTGTACCAAGTCAAAAAACATGAAAATAACAGGTCGCTAAAATGAGCTGATATTTTTAGAATACGACTAAATTTTGGTAAAGTTTGGATGAAGTGAAAATTTTGAAAAAAAAAAAAATTTGTTTGCAAATAACGTGAAAATTACATGTACCAAGTCCGAAAACATGAAAATAACAGGTCGCCAAAATGAGCTGATATTTTTAGTATACGACTAAATTGACGTCGTTTAGCGGTGCGCAAATTTGGGTAAAATTTGGATGAAGTGAAAATTTTTAAAAAAAATTTGTTTGCAAATAACGTGAAAATTACATGTACCAAGTCAGAAAACATGAAAATAACATGTCGCCAAAATAAGCTGATATTTTTAGTATACGACTAAATTGACGTCGTTTAGCGGTGTGGAAATTTTGGTAAGGTTTGGATAAAGTGAAAATTTTGAAAAAAAATTTGTTTGCAAATAACGTGAAAATTGCATGTACCAAGTCCGAAAACATGAAAATAACAGGTCGCCAAAATGAGCTGATATTTTTAGTATATGACTAAATGGACGTCGTTTAGCGGTGTGCAAATTTTGGTAAAGTTTGGATGAACTGAAAATTTAAAAAAAAAATTTGTTTGCAAATAACGTGAAAATTACATGTACCAAGTCAAAAAACATGAAAATAACAGGTCGCCAAAATGAGCTGATATTTTTAGTATACGACTAAATTGACGTCGTTTAGCGGTGTGAAAATTTTGGTAAAGTCTGGATAAAGTGAAAATTTTTAAAAAAAATTTGTTTGCAAATAACGTGAAAATTACATGTACCAAGTCAGAAAACATGAAAATAACAGGTCGCCAAAATGAGCTGATATTTTTAGTATACGACTAAACTGACGTCGTTTAGCGGTGCGCAAATTTGGGTAAAGTTTGGATGAAGTGAAAATTTAAAAAAAAAATTTGTTTGCAAATAACGTGAAAATTGCTTGTACCAAGTCAAAAAACATGAAAATAACAGGTCGCTAAAATGAGCTGATATTTTTAGAATACGACTAAATTTTGGTAAAGTTTGGATGAAGTGAAAATTTTGAAAAAAAAAAAATTTGTTTGCAAATAACGTGAAAATTACATGTACCAAGTCCGAAAACATGAAAATAACAGGTCGCCAAAATGAGCTGATATTTTTAGTATACGACTAAATTGACGTCGTTTAGCGGTGCGCAAATTTGGGTAAAGTTTGGATGAAGTGAAAATTTTTAAAAAAAATTTGTTTGCAAATAACGTGAAAATTACATGTACCAAGTCAGAAAACATGAAAATAACATGTCGCCAAAATAAGCTGATATTTTTAGTATACGACTAAATTGACGTCGTTTAGCGGTGTGGAAATTTTGGTAAGGTTTGGATAAAGTGAAAATTTTGAAAAAAAATTTGTTTGCAAATAACGTGAAAATTGCATGTACCAAGTCCGAAAACATGAAAATAACAGGTCGCCAAAATGAGCTGATATTTTTAGTATATGACTAAATGGACGTCGTTTAGCGGTGTGCAAATTTTGGTAAAGTTTGGATGAACTGAAAATTTAAAAAAAAAATTTGTTTGCAAATAACGTGAAAATTACATGTACCAAGTCAAAAAACATGAAAATAACAGGTCGCCAAAATGAGCTGATATTTTTAGTATACGACTAAATTGACGTCGTTTAGCGGTGTGAAAATTTTGGTAAAGTCTGGATGAAGTGAAAATTTAAAAAAAAAAATTTGTTTGCAAATAACGTGAAAATTGCATGTACCAAGTCAAAAAACATGAAAATAACAGGTCGCAAAAATGAGTTGATATTTTTAGTATACGACTAAATTGACGTCGCTTAGCGGTGTGCAAATTTTGGTAAAGTTTGGATGAAGTGAAAATTTTGAAAAAAAAATTTGTTTGCAAATAACGTGAACATTACATGTACCAAGTCAGAAAACATGAAAATAACATGTAGCCAAAATAAGCTGATATTTTTAGTATACGACTAAATTGACGTCGTTTAGCGGTGCGGAAATTTTGGTAAGGTTTGGATAAAGTGAAAATTTTGAAAAAAAATTTGTTTGCAAATAACGTGAAAATTACATGTACCAAGTCCGAAAACATGAAAATAACAGGTCGCCAAAATGAGCTGATATTTTTAGTATACGACTAAATTGACGTCGTTTAGCGGTGTGCAAGTTTTGGTAAAGTTTGGATGAAGTAAAAATTTTGAAAAAAAAAATTTGTTTGCAAATAACGTGAAAATTACATGTACCAAGTCAAAAAACATGAAAATAACAGGTCGCCAAAATGAGCTGATATTTTTAGTATACGACTAAATTGACGTCGTTTAGCGGTGTGCAAATTTTGGTAAAGTTTGGATGAAGTGAAAATTTAAAAAAAAAATTTGTTTGCAAATAACGTGAAAATTGCATGTACCAAGTCAAAAAACATGAAAATAACAGGTCGCTAAAATGAGCTGATATTTTTAGTATACGACTAAATTTTGGTAAAGTTTGGATAAAGTGAAAATTTTTAAAAAAAATTTGTTTGCAAATAACGTGAAAATTACATGTACCAAGTCAGAAAACATGAAAATAACAGGTCGCCAAAATGAGCTGATATTTTTAGTATACGACTAAATTGACGTCGTTTAGCGGTGCGCAAATTTGGGTAAAGTTTGGATGAAGTGAAAATTTTTAAAAAAAATTTGTTTGCAAATAACGTGAAAATTGCATGTACCAAGTCAAAAAACATGAAAATAACAGGTCGCTAAAATGAGCTGATATTTTTAGTATACGACTAAATTTTGGTAAAGTTTGGATGAAGTGAAAATTTTGAAAAAAAAAAAATTGTTTGCAAATAACGTGAAAATTACATGTACCAAGTCCGAAAACATGATAATAACAGGTCGCCAAAATGAGCTGATATTTTTAGTATACGACTAAATTGACGTCGTTTAGCGGTGAGCAAATTTTGGTACAGTTTGGATAAAGTGAAAATTTTGAAAAAAAAAATTGTTTGCAAATAACGTGAAAATTACATGTACCAAGTCAGAAAACATGAAAATAACATGTCGCCAAAATAAGCTGATATTTTTAGTATACGACTAAATTGACGTCGTTTAGCGGTGTGGAAATTTTGGTAAGGTTTGGATAAAGTGAAAATTTTGAACAAAAAATTGTTTGCAAATAACGTGAAAATTGCATGTACCAAATCCGAAAACATGAAAATAACAGGTCGCCAAAATGAGCTGATATTTTTAGTATATGACTAAATGGACGTCGTTTAGCGGTGTGCAAATTTTGGTAAAGTTTGGATGAACTGAAAATTTAAAAAAAAAATTTTGTTTGCAAATAACGTGAAAATTACAAGTACCAAGTCAAAAAACATGAAAATAACAGGTCGCCACAATGAGCTGATATTTTTAGTATTTGACTAAATTGACGTCGTTTAGCGGTGTGCAAATTTTGGTAAAGTTTGGATGAAGTGAAAATTTAAAAATAAAAATTTGTTTGCAAATAACGTGAAAATTACATGTACCAAGTCAAAAAACATGAAAATAACAGGTCGCCAAAATGAGCTGATATTTTTAGTATACGACTAAATTGACGTCGTTTAGCGGTGTGAAAATTTTGGTAAAGTCTGGATGAAGTGAAAATTTTGAAAAAAAATTTGTTTGCAAATAACGTGAAAATTGCATGTACCAAGTCAAAAAACATGAAAATAACAGGTCGCCAAAATGAGCTGATATTTTTAGGAAACGACTAAATTTTGGTAAAGTTTGGATGAAGTGAAAATTTTGAAAAAAAATTTGTTTGCAAATAACGTGAAAATTGCATGTACCAAGTCCGAAAACATGAAAATAACAGGTCGCCAAAATGAGCTGATATTTTTAGTATATGACTAAATGGACGTCGTTTAGCGGTGTGCAAATTTTAGTAAAGTTTGGATGAACTGAAAATTTAAAAAAAAAAAATTTGTTTGCAAATAACGTGAAAATTACAAGTACCAAGTCAAAAAACATGAAAATAACAGGTCGCCAAAATGAGCTGTTATTTTTAGTATTTGACTAAATTGACGTCGTTTAGCGGTGTGCAAATTTTGATAAAGTTTGGATGAAGTCAAAATTTAAAAAAAAAATTTGTTTGCAAATAACGTGAAAATTTTATGTACCAAGTCAAAAAACATGAAAATAACAGGTCGCCACAATGAGCTGATATTTTTAGTATTTGACTAAATTGACGTCGTTTAGCGGTGTGCAAATTTTGGTAAAGTTTGGATGAAGTGAAAATTTAAAAATAAAAATTTGTTTGCAAATAACGTGAAAATTACATGTACCAAGTCAAAAAACATGAAAATAACAGGTCGCCAAAATGAGCTGATATTTTTAGTATACGACTAAATTGACGTCGTTTAGCGGTGTGAAAATTTTGGTAAAGTCTGGATGAAGTGAAAATTTTGAAAAAAAATTATGTTTGCAAATAACGTGAACATTACATGTACCAAGTCAGAAAACATGAAAATAACATGTAGCCAAAATAAGCTGATATTTTTAGTATACGACTAAATTGACGTCGTTTAGCGTTGCGGAAATTTTGGTAAGGTTTGGATAAAGTGAAAATTTTTAAAAAAAATTTGTTTGCAAATAACGTGAAAATTACATGTACCAAGTCAGAAAACATGAAAATAACAGGTCGCCAAAATGAGCTGATATTTTTAGTATACGACTAAATTGACGTCGTTTAGCGGTGCGCAAATTTGGGTAAAGTTTGGATGAAGTGAAAATTTTTAAAAAAAATTTGTTTGCAAATAACGTGAAAATTGCATGTACCAAGTCAAAAAACATGAAAATAACAGGTCGCCAAAATGAGCTGATATTTTTAGGAAACGACTAAATTTTGGTAAAGTTTGGATGAAGTGAAAATTTTGAAAAAAAATTTGTTTGCAAATAACGTGAAAATTGCATGTACCAAGTCCGAAAACATGAAAATAACAGGTCGCCAAAATGAGCTGATATTTTTAGTATATGACTAAATGGACGTCGTTTAGCGGTGTGCAAATTTTAGTAAAGTTTGGATGAACTGAAAATTTAAAAAAAAAAAATTTGTTTGCAAATAACGTGAAAATTACAAGTACCAAGTCAAAAAACATGAAAATAACAGGTCGCCAAAATGAGCTGTTATTTTTAGTATTTGACTAAATTGACGTCGTTTAGCGGTGTGCAAATTTTGATAAAGTTTGGATGAAGTCAAAATTTAAAAAAAAAATTTGTTTGCAAATAACGTGAAAATTTTATGTACCAAGTCAAAAAACATGAAAATAACAGGTCGCCAAAATGAGCTGATATTTTTAGTATACGACTAAATTGACGTCGTTTAGCGGTGTGAAAATTTTGGTAAAGTCTGGATGAAGTGAAAATTTAAAAAAAAAAATTTGTTTGCAAATAACGTGAAAATTGCATGTACGAAGTCAAAAAACATGAAAATAACAGGTCGCAAAAATGAGTTGATATTTTTAGTATACGACTAAATTGACGTCGCTTAGCGGTGTGCAAATTTTGGTAAAGTTTGGATGAAGTGAAAATTTTGAAAAAAAAAATTTGTTTGCAAATAACGTGAACATTACATGTACCAAGTCAGAAAACATGAAAATAACATGTAGCCAAAATAAGCTGATATTTTTAGTATACGACTAAATTGACGTCGTTTAGCGGTGCTGAAATTTTGGTAAGGTTTGGATAAAGTGAAAATTTTGAAAAAAAATTTGTTTGCAAATAACGTGAAAATTACATGTACCAAGTCCAAAAACATGAAAATAACAGGTCGCCAAAATGAGCTGATATTTTTAGTATACGACTAAATTGACGTCGTTTAGCGGTGTGCAAATTTTGGTAAAGTTTGGATGAAGTGAAAATTTTGAAAAAAAAAATTTGTTTGCAAATAACGTGAAAATTACATGTACCAAGTCAAAAAACATGAAAATAACAGGTCGCCAAAATGAGCTGATATTTTTAGTATACGACTAAATTGACGTCGTTTAGCGGTGCGGAAATTTTGGTAAGGTTTGGATAAAGTGAAAATTTTGAAAAAAAATTTGTTTGCAAATAACGTGAAAATTACATGTACCAAGTCCGAAAACATGAAAATAACAGGTCGCCAAAATGAGCTGATATTTTTAGTATACGACTAAATTGACGTCGTTTAGCGGTGTGCAAGTTTTGGTAAAGTTTGGATGAAGTAAAAATTTTGAAAAAAAAAATTTGTTTGCAAATAACGTGAAAATTACATGTACCAAGTCAAAAAACATGAAAATAACAGGTCGCCAAAATGAGCTGATATTTTTAGTATACGACTAAATTGACGTCGTTTAGCGGTGTGCAAATTTTGGTATAGTTTGGATGAAGTGAAAATTTTGAAAAAAAAATTTGTTTGCAAATAACGTGAAAATTACATGTACCAAATCAAAAAACATGAAAATAACAGATCGCCAAAATGAGCTGATATTTTTAGTATACGACTAAATTGACGTCGTTTAGCGGTGTGCAAATTTTGGTAAAGTTTGGATGAAGTGAAAATTTAAAAAAAAAAATTTGTTTGCAAATAACGTGAAAATTGCATGTACCAAGTCAAAAAACATGAAAATAACAGGTCGCTAAAATGAGCTGATATTTTTAGTATACGACTAAATTTTGGTAAAGTTTGGATAAAGTGAAAATTTTTAAAAAAAATTTGTTTGCAAATAACGTGAAAATTACATGTACCAAGTCAGAAAACATGAAAATAACAGGTCGCCAAAATGAGCTGATATTTTTAGTATACGACTAAATTGACGTCGTTTAGCGGTGCGCAAATTTTGGTAAAGTTTGGATGAAGTGAAAATTTAAAAAAAAAAATTTGTTTGCAAATAACGTGAAAATTGCATGTACCAAGTCAAAAAACATGAAAATAACAGGTCGCTAAAATGAGCTGATATTTTTAGTATACGACTAAATTTTGGTAAAGTTTGGATAAAGTGAAAATTTTTAAAAAAAATTTGTTTGCAAATAACGTGAAAATTACATGTACCAAGTCAGAAAACATGAAAATAACAGGTCGCCAAAATGAGCTGATATTCTTAGTATACGACTAAATTGACGTCGTTTAGCGGTGCGCAAATTTGGGTAAAGTTTGGATGAAGTGAAAATTTTTAAAAAAAATTTGTTTGCAAATAACGTGAAAATTACATGTACCAAGTCAAAAAACATGAAAATAACAGGTCGCCAAAATGAACTGATTTTTTTAGTATACGACTGAATTGACGTCGTTTAGCGGTGTGCAAATTTTGGTAAAGTTTGAATGAAGTGAAAATTTTGAAAAAAAAATTTGTTTGCAAATATTGTGAAAATTGCATGTACCAAGTCCGAAAACATGAAAATAACAGGTCGCCAAAATGAGCTGATATTTTTAGTATATGACTAAATGGACGTCGTTTAGCGGTGTGCAAATTTTGGTAAAGTTTGGATGAACTGAAAATTTAAAAAAAAAAAATTTGTTTGCAAATAACGTGAAAATTACAAGTACCAAGTCAAAAAACATGAAAATAACAGGTCGCCAAAATGAGCTGATATTTTTAGTATTTGACTAAATTGACGTCGTTTAGCGGTGTGCAAATTTTGGTAAAGTTTGGATGAAGTCAAAATTTAAAAAAAAAATTTGTTTGCAAATAACGTGAAAATTACATGTACCAAGTCAAAAAACATGAAAATAACAGGTCGCCAAAATGAGCTGATATTTTTAGTATACGACTAAATTGACGTCGTTTAGCGGTGTGAAAATTTTGGTAAAGTCTGGATGAAGTGAAAATTTAAAAAAAAAATTTGTTTGCAAATAACGTGAAAATTGCATGTACGAAGTCAAAAAACATGAAAATAACAGGTCGCAAAAATGAGTTGATATTTTTAGTATACGACTAAATTGACGTCGCTTAGCGGTGTGCAAATTTTGGTAAAGTTTGGATGAAGTGAAAATTTTGAAAAAAAAAAATTTGTTTGCAAATAACGTGAACATTACATGTACCAAGTCAGAAAACATGAAAATAACATGTAGCCAAAATAAGCTGATATTTTTAGTATACGACTAAATTGACGTCGTTTAGCGGTGCTGAAATTTTGGTAAGGTTTGGATAAAGTGAAAATTTTGAAAAAAAATTTGTTTGCAAATAACGTGAAAATTACATGTACCAAGTCCGAAAACATGAAAATAACAGGTCGCCAAAATGAGCTGATATTTTTAGTATACGACTAAATTGACGTCGTTTAGCGGTGTGCAAATTTTGGTAAAGTTTGGATGAAGTGAAAATTTTGAAAAAAAAAATTTGTTTGCAAATAACGTGAAAATTACATGTACCAAGTCAAAAAACATGAAAATAACAGGTCGCCAAAATGAGCTGATATTTTTAGTATACGACTAAATTGACGTCGTTTAGCGGTGCGGAAATTTTGGTAAGGTTTGGATAAAGTGAAAATTTTGAAAAAAAATTTGTTTGCAAATAACGTGAAAATTACATGTACCAAGTCCGAAAACATGAAAATAACAGGTCGCCAAAATGAGCTGATATTTTTAGTATACGACTAAATTGACGTCGTTTAGCGTTGTGCAAGTTTTGGTAAAGTTTGGATGAAGTAAAAATTTTGAAAGAAAAAATTTGTTTGCAAATAACGTGAAAATTACATGTACCAAGTCAAAAAACATGAAAATAACAGGTCGCCAAAATGAGCTGATATTTTTAGTATACGACTAAATTGACGTCGTTTAGCGGTGTGCAAATTTTGGTAAAGTTTGGATGAAGTGAAAATTTTGAAAAAAAAATTTGTTTGCAAATAACGTGAAAATTACATGTACCAAGTCAAAAAACATGAAAATAACAGATCGCCAAAATGAGCTGATATTTTTAGTATACGACTAAATTGACGTCGTTTAGCGGTGTGCAAATTTTGGTAAAGTTTGGATGAAGTGAAAATTTAAAAAAAAAATTTGTTTGCAAATAACGTGAAAATTGCATGTACCAAGTCAAAAAACATGAAAATAACAGGTCGCTAAAATGAGCTGATATTTTTAGTATACGACTAAATTTTGGTAAAGTTTGGATAAAGTGAAAATTTTTAAAAAAAATTTGTTTGCAAATAACGTGAAAATTACATGTACCAAGTCAGAAAACATGAAAATAACAGGTCGCCAAAATGAGCTGATATTTTTAGTATACGACTAAATTGACGTCGTTTAGCGGTGCGCAAATTTGGGTAAAGTTTGGATGAAGTGAAAATTTTTAAAAAAAATTTGTTTGCAAATAACGTGAAAATTACATGTACCAAGTCAAAAAACATGAAAATAACAGGTCGCCAAAATGAACTGATTTTTTTAGTATACGACTGAATTGACGTCGTTTAGCGGTGTGCAAATTTTGGTAAAGTTTGAATGAAGTGAAAATTTTGAAAAAAAAATTTGTTTGCAAATAACGTGAAAATTGCATGTACCAAGTCAAAAAACATGAAAATAACAGGTCGCTAAAATGAGCTGATATTTTTAGTATACGACTAAATTTTGGTAAAGTTTGGATGAAGTGAAAATTTTGAAAAAAAAATTTGTTTGCAAATAACGTGAAAATTACATGTACCAAGTCCGAAAACATGAAAATAACAGGTCGCCAAAATGAGCTGATATTTTTAGTATACGACTAAATTGACGTCGTTTAGCAGTGCGCAAATTTGGGTAAAGTTTGGATGAAGTGAAAATTTTTAAAAAAAATTTGTTTGCAAATAACGTGAAAATTGCATGTACCAAGTCAAAAAACATGAAAATAACAGGTCGCCAAAATGAGCTGATATTTTTAGGAAACGACTAAATTTTGGTAAAGTTTGGATGAAGTGAAAATTTTAAAAAAAAAAATTTGTTTGCAAATAACGTGAAAATTACATGTACCAAGTCCGAAAACATGAAAATAACAGGTCGCCAAAATGAGCTGATATTTTTAGTATACGACTAAATTGACGTCGTTTAGCGGTGTGAAAATTTTGGTAAAGTCTGGATGAAGTGAAAATTTTGAAAAAAAAATTTGTTTGCAAATAACGTGAACATTACATGTACCAAGTCAGAAAACATGAAAATAACATGTAGCCAAAATAAGCTGATATTTTTAGTATACGACTAAATTGACGTCGTTTAGCGGTGCGGAAATTTTGGTAAGGTTTAGATAAAGTGAAAATTTTTAAAAAAAATTTGTTTGCAAATAACGTGAAAATTACATGTACCAAGTCAGAAAACATGAAAATAACAGGTCGCCAAAATGAGCTGATATTTTTAGTATACGACTAAATTGACGTCGTTTAGCGGTGCGCAAATTTGGGTAAAGTTTGGATGAAGTGAAAATTTTTAAAAAAAATTTGTTTGCAAATAACGTGAAAATTGCATGTACCAAGTCAAAAAACATGAAAATAACAGGTCGCCAAAATGAGCTGATATTTTTAGGAAACGACTAAATTTTGGTAAAGTTTGGATGAAGTGAAAATTTAGAAAAAAAAAATTTGTTTGCAAATAACGTGAAAATTACATGTACCAAGTCCGAAAACATGAAAATAACAGGTCGCCAAAATGAGCTGATATTTTTAGTATACGACTAAATTGACGTCGTTTAGCGGTGCGCAAATTTGGGTAAAGTTTGGATGAAGTGAAAATTTTTAAAAAAAATTTGTTTGCAAATAACGTGAAAATTACATGTACCAAGTCAAAAAACATGAAAATAACAGGTCGCCAAAATGAGCTAATTTTTTTAGTATACGACTGAATTGACGTCGTTTAGCGGTGTGCAAATTTTGGTAAAGTTTGGATGAAGTGAAAATTTTGAAAAAAAAATTTGTTTGCAAATAACGTGAAAATTACATGTACCAGGTCAAAAAACATGAAAATAACAGATCGCCAAAATGAGCTGATATTTTTAGTATACGACTAAATTGACGTCGTTTAGCGGTGTGCAAATTTTGGTAAAGTTTGGATGAAGTGAAAACTTAAAAAAAAAATTTGTTTGCAAATAACGTGAAAATTACATGTACCAAGTCAGAAAACATGAAAATAACATGTCGCCAAAATAAGCTGATATTTTTAGTATACGACTAAATTGACGTCGTTTAGCGGTGTGGAAATTTTGGTAAGGTTTGGATAAAGTGAAAATTTTTAAAAAAAAATTTGTTTGCAAATAACGTGAAAATTGCATGTACCAAATCCGAAAACATGAAAATAACAGGTCGCCAAAATGAGCTGATATTTTTAGGAAACGACTAAATTTTGGTAAAGTTTGGATGAAGTGAAAATTTTGAAAAAAAAAATTTGTTTGCAAATAACGTGAAAATTACATGTACCAAGTCCGAAAACATGAAAATAACAGGTCGCCAAAATGAGCTGATATTTTTAGTATATGACTAAATGGACGTCGTTTAGCGGTGTGCAAATTTTGGTAAAGTTTGGATGAACTGAAAATTTAAAAAAAAAATTTTTGTTTGCAAATAACGTGAAAATTACAAGTACCAAGTCAAAAAACATGAAAATAACAGGTCGCCAAAATGAGCTGATATTTTTAGTATTTGACTAAATTGACGTCGTTTAGCGGTGTGCAAATTTTGGTAAAGTTTGGATGAAGTGAAAATTTAAAAATAAAAATTTGTTTGCAAATAACGTGAAAATTACATATACCAAGTCAAAAAACATGAAAATAACAGGTCGCCAAAATGAGCTGATATTTTTAGTATACGACTAAATTGACGTCGTTTAGCGGTGTGAAAATTTTGGTAAAGTCTGGATGAAGTGAAAATTTTGAAAAAAAAATTTGTTTGCAAATAACGTGAACATTACATGTACCAAGTCAGAAAACATGAAAATAACATGTAGCCAAAATAAGCTGATATTTTTAGTATACGACTAAATTGACGTCGTTTAGCGGTGCGGAAATTTTGATAAGGTTTGGATAAAGTGAAAATTTTTAAAAAAAATTTGTTTGCAAATAACGTGAAAATTACATGTACCAAGTCAGAAAACATGAAAATAACAGGTCGCCAAAATGAGCTGATATTTTTAGTATACGACTAAATTGACGTCGTTTAGCGGTGTGAAAATTTTGGTAAAGTCTGGATGAAGTAAAAATTTAAAAAAAAAAATTTGTTTGCAAATAACGTGAAAATTGCATGTACCAAGTCAAAAAACATGAAAATAACAGGTCGCCAAAATGAGCTGATATTTTTTAGTATACGACTAAATTGACGTCGTTTAGCGGTGTGCAAATTTTGGTAAGGTTTGAATAAAGTGAAAATTTTGAAAAAAAAATTTGTTTGCAAATAACGTGAAAATTACTTGTACCAAGTCAGAAAACATGAAAATAACAGGTCGCCAAAATGAGCTGATATTTTTAGTATACGACTAAATTGAGGTCGTTTAGCGGTGTGCAAATTTTGGTAAAGTTTGGATGAAGTGAAAATTTTGAAAAAAAAATTTGTTTGCAAATAACGTGAAAATTACATGTACCAAGTCAAAAAACATGAAAATTACAGATCGCCAAAATGAGCTGATATTTTTAGTATACGACTAAATTGACGTCGCTTAGCGGTGTGCAAATTTTGGTAAAGTTTGGATAAAGTGAAAATTAAAAAAAAAATTTTGTTTGCAAATAACGTGAAAATTACATGTACAAGTCAAAAACCATGAAAATAACAGGTCGCCAAAAGGAGCTGATATTTTTATTATACGACTAAATTGACGTCGTTTAGCGGTGTGCAAATTTTGGTAAAGTTTGGATGAAGTAAAAATTTTGAAAAAAAAAATTTGTTTGCAAATAACGTGAAAATTACATGTACCAAGTCAGAAAACATGAAAATAACATGTCGCCAAAATAAGCTGATATTTTTAGTATACGACTAAATTGACGTCGTTTAGCGGTGCAGAAATTTTGGTAAGGTTTGGATAAAATGAAAATTTTGAAAAAAAAATTTGTTTGCAAATAACGTGAAAATTACATGTACCAAGTCCGAAAACATGAAAATAACAGGTCGCCAAAATGAGCTGATATTTTTAGTATACGACTAAATTGACGTCGTTTAGCGGTGCGGAAATTTTGGTAAGTTTTGGATAAAGTGAAAATTTTTAAAAAAAATTTGTTTGCAAATAACGTGAAAATTACATGTACCAAGTCCGAAAACATGAAAATAACATGTCGCCAAAATAAGCTGATATTTTTAGTATACGACTAAATTGACGTCGTTTAGCGGTGCGGAAATTTTGGTAAGGTTTGGATAAAGTGAAAATTTTTAAAAAAAAATTTGTTTGCAAATAATGTGAAAATTACATGTACCAAGTCCGAAAACATGAAAATAACAGGTCGCCAAAATAAGCTGATATTTTTAGTATGCGACTAAATTGACGTCGTTTAGCGTTGTGCAAATTTTGGTAAAGTTTGGATGAACTGAAAATTTAAAAAAAAAAATTTGTTTGCAAATAACGTGAAAATTACATGTACCAAGTCAAAAAACATGAAAATAACAGGTCCCCAAAATGAGCTGATATTTTTAGAATATGACTAAATGGACGTCGTTTAGCGGTGTGCAAATTTTGGTAAAGTTTGGATGAAGTGAAAATTTTTAAAAAAAATTTGTTTGCAAATAACGTGAAAATTACATGTACCAAGTCAGAAAACATGAAAATAACAGGTCGCCAAAATAACCTGATATTTTTAGTATACGACTAAATTGGCATAGTTTAGCGGTGTGCAAATTTTGGTAAAGTTTGGATGAAGTGAAAATTTTGAAAAAAAAAATTTGTTTGCAAATAACGTGAAAATTACATGTACCAAGTCCGAAAACATGAAAATAACAGGTCGCCAAAATGAGCTGATATTTTTAGTATACGACTAAATTGACGTCGTTTAGCGGTGTGGAAATTTTGGTAAGGTTTGGATAAAGTGAAAATTTTGAAAAAAAATTTGTTTGCAAATAACGTGAAAATTGCATGTACCAAGTCCGAAAACATGAAAATAACAGGTCGCCAAAATGAGCTGATATTTTTAGTATATGACTAAATGGACGTCGTTTAGCGGTGTGCAAATTTTGGTAAAGTTTGGATGAACTGAAAATTTAAAAAAAAAAATTGTTTGCAAATAACGTGAAAATTACAAGTACCAAGTCAAAAAACATGAAAATAACAGGTCGCCAAAATGAGCTGATATTTTTAGTATTTGACTAAATTGACGTCGTTTAGCGGTGTGCAAATTTTGTTAAAGTTTGGATGAAGTGAAAATTTTTAAAAAAAATTTGTTTGCAAATAACGTGAAAATTACATGTACCAAGTCAAAAAACATGAAAATAACAGGTCGCCAAAATGAGCTGATTTTTTTAGTATACGACTGAATTGACGTCGTTTAGCGGTGTGCAAATTTTGGTAAAGTTTGGATGAAGTGAAAATTTTGAAAAAAAAAAAATTTGTTTGCAAATAACGTGAAAATTACATGTACCAAGTCAAAAAACATTAAAATAACAGATCGCCAAAATGAGCTGATATTTTTAGTATACGACTAAATTGACGTCGTTTAGCGGTCATAAAAATAACAGGTCGCCAAAATGAGCTGATTTTTTTAGTATACGACTGAATTGACGTCGTTTAGCGGTGTGCAAATTTTGGTAAGGTTTGGATGAAGTGAAAATTTTGAAAAAAAATTTGTTTGCAAATAACGTGAAAATTACATGTACCAAGTCCGAAAACATGAAAATAACAGGTCGCCAAAATGAGCTGATATTTTTAGTTAACGACTAAACTGACGTCGTTTAGCGGTGTGCAAATTTTGGTAAAGTTTGGATGAAGTGAAAATTTTGAAAAAAAAATTTGTTTGCAAATATTGTGAAAATTACAAGTACCAAGTCAAAAAACATGAAAATAACAGGTCGCCAAAATAAGCTGATATTTTTAGTATACGACTAAATTGACGTCGTTTAGCGGTGTGGAAATTTTGGTACAGTTTGGATAAAGTGAAAATTTAAAAAAAAAATTTTTTGCAAATAACGTGAAAATTACATGTACCAAGTCAAAAAACATGAAAATAACAGGTCGCCAAAATGAGCTGATATTTTTAGTATACGACTAAATTGACGTCGTTTAGCGTTGTGCAAGTTTTGGTAAAGTTTGGATGAAGTAAAAATTTTGAAAGAAAAAATTTGTTTGCAAATAACGTGAAAATTACATGTACCAAGTCAAAAAACATGAAAATAACAGGTCGCCAAAATGAGCTGATATTTTTAGTATACGACTAAATTGACGTCGTTTAGCGGTGCGGAAATTTTGGTAAGGTTTGGATAAAGTGAAAATTTTGAAAAAAAATTTGTTTGCAAATAACGTGAAAATTACATGTACCAAGTCAAAAAACATGAAAATAACAGATCGCCAAAATGAGCTGATATTTTTAGTATACGACTAAATTGACGTCGTTTAGCGGTGTGCAAATTTTGGTAAAGTTTGGATGAAGTGAAAATTTAAAAAA
Organism: Tachina grossa; assembly: GCA_949987645.1. Taxonomy (NCBI): domain Eukaryota; kingdom Metazoa; phylum Arthropoda; class Insecta; order Diptera; family Tachinidae; genus Tachina; species Tachina grossa. The sequence goes on along the minus strand of OX465279.1, from coordinate 15,370,711 downwards.
AAAATTTGTTTGCAAATAACGTGAAAATTGCATGTACCAAGTCAAAAAACATGAAAATAACAGGTCGCTAAAATGAGCTGATATTTTTAGTATACGACTAAATTTTGGTAAAGTTTGGATAAAGTGAAAATTTTTAAAAAAAATTTGTTTGCAAATAACGTGAAAATTACATGTACCAAGTCAGAAAACATGAAAATAACAGGTCGCCAAAATGAGCTGATATTTTTAGTATACGACTAAATTGACGTCGTTTAGCGGTGCGCAAATTTGGGTAAAGTTTGGATGAAGTGAAAATTTTTAAAAAAAATTTGTTTGCAAATAACGTGAAAATTACATGTACCAAGTCAAAAAACATGAAAATAACAGGTCGCCAAAATGAACTGATTTTTTTAGTATACGACTGAATTGACGTCGTTTAGCGGTGTGCAAATTTTGGTAAAGTTTGAATGAAGTGAAAATTTTGAAAAAAAAATTTGTTTGCAAATAACGTGAAAATTGCATGTACCAAGTCAAAAACATGAAAATAACAGGTCGCTAAAATGAGCTGATATTTTTAGTATACGACTAAATTTTGGTAAAGTTTGGATGAAGTGAAAATTTTGAAAAAAAAATTTGTTTGCAAATAACGTGAAAATTACATGTACCAAGTCCGAAAACATGAAAATAACAGGTCGCCAAAATGAGCTGATATTTTTAGTATACGACTAAATTGACGTCGTTTAGCAGTGCGCAAATTTGGGTAAAGTTTGGATGAAGTGAAAATTTTTAAAAAAAATTTGTTTGCAAATAACGTGAAAATTGCATGTACCAAGTCAAAAAACATGAAAATAACAGGTCGCCAAAATGAGCTGATATTTTTAGGAAACGACTAAATTTTGGTAAAGTTTGGATGAAGTGAAAATTTTAAAAAAAAAAATTTGTTTGCAAATAACGTGAAAATTACATGTACCAAGTCCGAAAACATGAAAATAACAGGTCGCCAAAATGAGCTGATATTTTTAGTATACGACTAAATTGACGTCGTTTAGCGGTGTGCAAATTTTGGTAAAGTTTGGATGAAGTGAAAATTTAAAAAAAAAAAATTTGTTTGCAAATAACGTGAAAATTACAAGTACCAAGTCAAAAAACATGAAAATAACAGGTCGCCAAAATGAGCTGATATTTTTAGTATTTGACTAAATTGACGTCGTTTAGCGGTGTGCAAATTTTGGTAAAGTTTGGATGAAGTGAAAATTTAAAAAAAAAAAATTTGTTTGCAAATAACGTGAAAATTACATGTATCAAGTCAAAAAACATGAAAATAACAGGTCGCCAAAATGAGCTGATATTTTTAGTATACGACTAAATTGACGTCGTTTAGCGGTGTGAAAATTTTGGTAAAGTCTGGATGAAGTGAAAATTTAAAAAAAAAAAAATTTGTTTGCAAATAACGTGAAAATTGCATGTACCAAGTCAAAAAACATGAAAATAACAGGTCGCCAAAATGAGCTAATATTTTTAGTATACGACTAAATTGACGTCGTTTAGCGGTGTGCAAATTTTGGTAAAGTTTGGATGAAGTGAAAATTTTGAAAAAAAAAATTTGTTTGCAAATAACGTGAACATTACATGTTCGAAGTCAAAAAACATGAAAATAACAGGTCGCCAAAATGAGCTGATATTTTTAGTATACGACTAAATTGACGTCGTTTAGCGGTGTGCAAATTTTGGTAAAGTTAGGATGAAGTGAAAATTTGGAAAAAAAATTTGTTTGCAAATAACGTGAAAATTACAAGTACCAAGTCAAAAAACATGAAAATATCAGGTCGCCAAAATGAGCTGATATTTTTAGTATACGACTGAAATGACGTCGTTTAGCGGTGTGCAAATTTTGGTAAAGTTTGGATGAAGTGAAAATTTAAAAAAAAATTTGTTTGCAAATAACGTGAAAATTACATGTACAAGTCAAAAAACATGAAAATAACAGGTCGCCAAAATGAGCTGATATTTTTAGTATACGACTAAACTGACGTCGTTTAGCGGTGTGCAAATTTTGGTAAAGTTAGGATAAAGTGAAAATTTGGAAAAAAAATTTGTTTGCAAATAACGTGAAAATTACAAGTACCAAGTCAAAAAACAGGAAAATAACAGGTCGCCAAAATGAGCTGATATTTTTAGTATACGACTAAATTGACGTCGTTTAGCGGTGTGCAAATTTTGGGTAAAGTTTGGATGAAGTGAAAATTTTGAAAAAAAAATTGTTTGCAAATAACGTGAAAATTACATGTGCCAAGTCAAAAAACATGAAAATAACAGGTCGCCAAAATGAGCTGATATTTTTAGAATATGACTAAATGGACGTCGTTTAGCGGTGTGCAAATTTTGGTAAAGTTTGGATGAAGTGAAAATTTAAAAAAAAAATTTGTTTGCAAATAACGTGAAAATTACAAGTACCAAGTCAAAAAACATGAAAATAACAGGTCGCCAAAATGAGCTGATATTTTTAGTATTTGACTAAATTGACGTCGTTTAGCGGTGTGCAAATTTTGGTAAAGTTTGGATGAAGTGAAAATTTAAAAAAAAAAATTTGTTTGCAAATAACGTGAAAATTACATGTACCAAGTCAAAAAACATGAAAATAACAGGTCGCCAAAATGAGCTGATATTTTTAGTATACGACTAAATTGACGTCGTTTAGCGGTGTGCAAATTTTGGTAAAGTTTGGATGAAGTGAAAATTTAAAAAAAAAAAATTTGTTTGCAAATAACGTGAAAATTACATGTATCAAGTCAAAAAACATGAAAATAACAGGTCGCCAAAATGAGCTGATATTTTTAGTATACGACTAAATTGACGTCGTTTAGCGGTGTGAAAATTTTGGTAAAGTCTGGATGAAGTGAAAATTTAAAAAAAAAAAAATTTGTTTGCAAATAACGTGAAAATTGCATGTACCAAGTCAAAAAACATGAAAATAACAGGTCGCCAAAATGAGCTAATATTTTTAGTATACGACTAAATTGACGTCGTTTAGCGGTGTGCAAATTTTGGTAAAGTTTGGATGAAGTGAAAATTTTGAAAAAAAAAATTTGTTTGCAAATAACGTGAACATTACATGTTCGAAGTCAAAAAACATGAAAATAACAGGTCGCCAAAATGAGCTGATATTTTTAGTATACGACTAAATTGACGTCGTTTAGCGGTGTGCAAATTTTGGTAAAGTTAGGATGAAGTGAAAATTTGGAAAAAAAATTTGTTTGCAAATAACGTGAAAATTACAAGTACCAAGTCAAAAAACATGAAAATATCAGGTCGCCAAAATGAGCTGATATTTTTAGTATACGACTGAAATGACGTCGTTTAGCGGTGTGCAAATTTTGGTAAAGTTTGGATGAAGTGAAAATTTAAAAAAAAATTTGTTTGCAAATAACGTGAAAATTACATGTACAAGTCAAAAAACATGAAAATAACAGGTCGCCAAAATGAGCTGATATTTTTAGTATACGACTAAACTGACGTCGTTTAGCGGTGTGCAAATTTTGGTAAAGTTAGGATAAAGTGAAAATTTGGAAAAAAAATTTGTTTGCAAATAACGTGAAAATTACAAGTACCAAGTCAAAAAACAGGAAAATAACAGGTCGCCAAAATGAGCTGATATTTTTAGTATACGACTAAATTGACGTCGTTTAGCGGTGTGCAAATTTTGGGTAAAGTTTGGATGAAGTGAAAATTTTGAAAAAAAAATTGTTTGCAAATAACGTGAAAATTACATGTGCCAAGTCAAAAAACATGAAAATAACAGGTCGCCAAAATGAGCTGATATTTTTAGAATATGACTAAATGGACGTCGTTTAGCGGTGTGCAAATTTTGGTAAAGTTTGGATGAAGTGAAAATTTAAAAAAAAAATTTGTTTGCAAATAACGTGAAAATTACAAGTACCAAGTCAAAAAACATGAAAATAACAGGTCGCCAAAATGAGCTGATATTTTTAGTATTTGACTAAATTGACGTCGTTTAGCGGTGTGCAAATTTTGGTAAAGTTTGGATGAAGTGAAAATTTAAAAAAAAAAATTTGTTTGCAAATAACGTGAAAATTACATGTACCAAGTCAAAAAACATGAAAATAACAGGTCGCCAAAATGAGCTGATATTTTTAGTATACGACTAAATTGACGTCGTTTAGCGGTGTGAAAATTTTGGTAAAGTCTGGATGAAGTGAAAATTTAAAAAAAAAAAAAAATTTGTTTGCAAATAACGTGAAAATTGCATGTACCAAGTCAAAAAACATGAAAATAACAGGTCGCCAAAATGAGCTAATATTTTTAGTATACGACTAAATTGACGTCGTTTAGCGGTGTGCAAATTTTGGTAAAGTTTGGATGAAGTGAAAATTTAGAAAAAAAAATTTTTTTGCAAATAACGTGAACATTACATGTTCGAAGTCAAAAAACATGAAAATAACAGGTCGCCAAAATGAGCTGATATTTTTAGTATACGACTAAATTGACGTCGTTTAGCGGTGTGCAAATTTTGGTAAAGTTAGGATGAAGTGAAAATTTGGAAAAAAAATTTGTTTGCAAATAACGTGAAAATTACAAGTACCAAGTCAAAAAACATGAAAATATCAGGTCGCCAAAATGAGCTGATATTTTTAGTATACGACTGAAATGACGTCGTTTAGCGGTGTGCAAATTTTGGTAAAGTTTGGATGAAGTGAAAATTTAAAAAAAAATTTGTTTGCAAATAACGTGAAAATTACATGTACAAGTCAAAAAACATGAAAATAACAGGTCGCCAAAAGAAGCTGATATTTTTAGCAAACGACTAAATTGACGTCGCTTAGCGGTGTGCAAATTTTGGTAAAGTTTGGATGAAGTAAAAATTTTGAAAAAAAAATTTGTTTGCAAATAACGTGAAAATTACATGTACCAAGTCAGAAAACATGAAAATAACATGTCGCCAAAATAAGCTGATATTTTTAGTATACGACTATATTGACGTCGTTTAGCGGTGTGGAAATTGTGGTAAGGTTTGGATAAAGTGAAAATTTTGAAAAAAAATTTGTTTGCAAATATCGTGAAAATTACATGTACCAAGTCCGAAAACATGAAAATAACAGGTCGCCAAAATGAGCTGATATTTTTAGTATATGACTAAATGGACGTCGTTTAGCGGTGTGCAAATTTTGGTAAAGTTTGGATGAAGTGAAAATTTTGAAAAAAAAATTTGTTTGCAAATAACGTGAAAATTACATGTACCAAGTCAGAAAACATGAAAATAACAGGTCGCCAAAATAAGCATTTATTTATAGTATACGACTAAATGGACGTCGTTTAGCGGTGTGCAAATTTTGGTAAAGTTTGGATGAAGTGAAAATTTTGAAAAAAAATTTGTTTGCATATAACGTAAAAATTACATTACATGCACCAAGTCCGAAAACATGAAAATAACAGGTCACCAAAATGAGCTGATATTTTTAGTATACGACTATATTGACGTCGTTTAGCGGTGTGGAAATTTTGGTAAGGTTTGGATAAAGTGAAAATTTTGAAAAAAAACAATTTGTTTGCAAATCACGTGAAAATTACATGTACCAAGTCAAATAACATGAAAATAACAGATCGCCAAAATGAGCTGATATTTTAAGTATACGACTAAATTGACGTCGTTTAGCGGTGAGCAAATTTTGGTAAAGTTAGGATGAAGTGAAAATTTGGAAAAAAATTTGTTTGCAAATAACGTGAAAATTACAAGTACCAAGTCAAAAAACATGAAAATAACAGGTCGCCAAAATGAGCTGATATTTTTAGTATACGACTAAATTGACGTCGTTTAGCGGTGTGCAAATTTTGGTAAAGTTTGGATGAAGTAAAAATTTTGAAAAAAAAATTTGTTTGCAAATAACGTGAAAATTACATGTACCAAGTCAGAAAACATGAAAATAACAGGTCGCCAAAATGAGCTGATATTTTTAGTATATGACTGTATTGACATCGTTTAGCGGTGTGGAAATTGTGGTAAGGTTTGGATAAAGTGAAAATTTTGAAAAAAAATTTGTTTGCAAATAACGTGAAAATTACATGTACCAAGTCCGAAAACATGAAAATAACAGGTCGCCAAAATGAGCTGATATTTTTAGTATATGACTAAATGGACGTCGTTTAGCGGTGTGCAAATTTTGGTAAAGTTTGGATGAAGTGAAAATTTTGAAAAAAAATTTGTTTGCAAATAACGTGAAAATTACATGTACCAAGTCAGAAAACATGAAAATAACAGGTCGCCAAAATAAGCTGATATTTATAGTATACGACTAAATGGACGTCGTTTAGCGGTGTGCAAATTTTGGTAAAGTTTGGATGAAGTGAAAATTTTGAAAAAAAAAATTTGTTTGAATATAACGTGAAAATTACTTGTACCAAGTCAAAAAACCTGAAAATAACAGGTCGCCAAAATGAGCTGATATTTTTAGTATACGACTAAATTGACGTCGTTTAGCGGTGTGCAAATTTTGGTAAAGTTTGGATGAAGTCAAAATTTTGAAAAAAAATTTGTTTGCAAATAACGTGAAAATTACATGTACCAAGTCAGAAAACATGAAAATAAATAAAAAAAAAATAAATAACGTCGTAAAATAAATTAACGTCGTTTAGCGGTGTGGAAATTATGGTAAGGTTTGGATAAAGTGAAAATTTAAAAAAAAATTGTTTGCAAATAACGTGAAAATTACATGTACCAAGTCCGAAAACATGAAAATAACAGGTCACCAAAATGAGCTGATATTTTTAGTATATGACTAAATTGGCGTCGTTTAGCGGTGTGCAAATTTTGGTAAAGTTTGGATGAAGTGAAAATTTTGAAAAAAAAAATTTGTTTGCAAATAACGTGAAAATTACAAGTACCAAGTCAAAAAACATGAAAATAACAGGTCGCCAAAATGAGCTGATATTTTTAGTATACGACTAAATTGACGTCGTTTAGCGGTGTGCAAATTTTGGTAGAGTTTGGATGAAGTGAAAATTTTGAAAAAATAAATAAATTTGCAAATAACGTGAAAATTACAAGTACCAAGTCAAAAAACATGAAAATAACAGGTCGCCAAAATGAGCTGATATTTTTAGTATACGACTAAATTGACGTCGCTTAGCGGTGTGCAAATTTTGGTAAAGTATGGATGAAGTGAAAATTTTGAAAAAAAAATTTGTTTGCAAATAACGTGAAAATTACATGTACCAAGTCCGAAAACATGAAAATAACAGGTCGCCAAAATGAGCTGATATTTTTAGCATATGACCAAATGGACGTCGTTTAGCGGTTTGCAAATTTTGGTAAAGTTTGGATGAAGTGAAAATTTTGAAAAAAAATTTTTTTGCAAATCACGTGAAAATTACATGTAACAAGTGAAATAACATGAAAATAACAGATCGCCAAAATGAGCTGATATTTTTAGTATACGACTAAAATGACGTCGTTTAGCGGTGTGCAAATTTTGGTAAAGTTTGGATGAAGTGAAAATTTAAAAAAAAAATTTGTTGCAAATAACGTGAAAATTACATGTACAAGTCAAAAAACATGAAAATAACAGGTCGCAAAAAGGAGCTGATATTTTTAGTATACGACTGAATTGACGTCGTTTAGCGGTGTGCAAATTTTGGTAAAGTTTGGATGAAGTGAAAATTTAAAAAAAAAAATTTGTTTGCAAATAACGTGAAAATTACTTGTACCAAGTCAAAAAACATGAAAATAACAGGTCGCCAAAATGAGCTGATATTTTTAGTATACAACTAAATTGACGTCGTTTAGCGGTGTGCAAATTTTGGTAAAGTTTGGATGAAGTGAAAATTTTGAAAAAAAAATTTGTTTGCAAATAACGTGAAAATTACATGTACCAAGTCAGAAAACATGAAAATAAATAAAAAAAAATAAATAACGTCGTAAAATAAATTAACGTCGTTTAGCGGTGTGGAAATTTTGGTAAGGTTTGGATTAAGTGAAAATTTTAAAAAAAAATTGTTTGCAAATAACGTGAAAATTACATGTACCAAGTCCGAAAACATGAAAATAACAGGTCACAAAAATGAGCTGATATTTTTAGTATATGACTAAATTGACGTCGTTTAGCGGTGTGCGAATTTTGGTAAAGTTTGGATGAAGTGAAAATTTTGAAAAAAAAAATTTGTTTGCAAATAACGTGAAAATTACAAGTACCAAGTCAAAAAACATGAAAATAACAGGTCGCCAAAATGAGCTGATATTTTTAGTATACGACTAAATTGACGTCGTTTAGCGGTGTGCAAATTTTGGTAGAGTTTGGATGAAGTGAAAATTTTGAAAAAATAAATAAGTTTGCAAATAACGTGAAAATTACAAGTACCAAGTCAAAAAACATGAAAATAACAGGTCGCCAAAATGAGCTGATATTTTTAGTATACGACTAAATTGACATCGTTTAGCGGTGTGCAAATTTTGGTAAAGTTTGGATGAAGTGAAAATTTTGAAAAAAAAAAATTTGTTTGCAAATAACGTGAAAATTACAAGTACCAAGTCAAAAAACATGAAAATAACAGGTCGCCAAAATGAGCTGATATTTTTAGTATACGACTAAATTGACGTCGTTTAGCGGTGTGCAAATTTTGGTAGAGTTTGGATGAAGTGAAAATTTTGAAAAAATAAATAAGTTTGCAAATAAAGTGAAAATTACAAGTACCAAGTCAAAAAACATGAAAATAACAGGTCGCCAAAATGAGCTGATATTTTTAGTATACGACTAAATTGACGTCGTTTAGCGGTGTGCAAATTTTGGTAAAGTTTGGATGAAGTGAAAATTTTGAAAAAAAATTTGTTTGCAAATAACGTGAAAATTACAAGAACCAAGTCGAAAAACATGAAAATAACAGGTCGCCAAAATAAGCTGATATTTTTAGTATACGACTAAATTGACGTCGTTTAGCGGTGTGCAAATTTTGGTAGAGTTTGGATGAAGTGAAAATTTTGAAAAAATAAATAAATTTGCAAATAACGTGAAAATTACAAGTACCAAGTCAAAAAACATGAAAATAACAGGTCGCCAAAATAAGCTGATATTTTTAGTATACGACTAAATTGACGTCGTTTAGCGGTGTGCAAATTTTGGTAAAGTTTGGATGAAGTGAAAATTTTGAAAAAAAAAAATTTGTTTGCAAATAACGTGAAAATTACATGTACCAAGTCCGAAAACATGAAAATAACAGGTCACCAAAATGAGCTGATATTTTTAGTATATGACTAAATTGACGTCGTTTAGCGGTGTGCAAATTTTGGTAAAGTTTGGATGAAGTGAAAATTTTGAAAAAAAAATTTGTATGCAAATAACGTGAAAATTACAAGAACCAAGTCGAAAAACATGAAAATAACAGGTCGCCAAAATGAGCTGATATTTTTAGTATACGACTAAATTGACGTCGTTTAGCGGTGTGCAAATTTTGGTAGAGTTTGGATGAAGTGAAAATTTTGAAAAAATAAATAAATTTGCAAATAACGTGAAAATTACAAGTACCAAGTCAAAAAACATGAAAATAACTGGTCGCCAAAATAAGCTGATATTTTTAGTATACGACTAAATTGACGTCGTTTAGCGGTGTGCAAATTTTGGTAAAGTTTGGATGAAGTGAAAATTTTGAAAAAAAAAATTTGTTTGCAAATAACGTGAAAATTACAAGAACCAAGTCGAAAAGCATGAAAATAACAGGTCGCCAAAATAAGCTGATATTTTTAGTATACGACTAAATTGACGTCGTTTAGCGGTGTGCAAATTTTGGTAAGGTTTGGATAAAGTGAAAATTTTAAAAAAAGTTTGTTTGCAAATAACGTGAAAATTACATGTACCAAGTCCGAAAACATGAAAATAACAGGTCACCAAAATGAGCTAATATTTTTAGTATATGACTGAATTGACGTCGTTTAGCGGTGTGCAAATTTTGGTAAAGTTTGGATGAAGTGAAAATTTTGAAAAAATAAATAAATTTGCAAATAACGTGAAAATTACAAGTACCAAGTCAAACAACATGAAAATAACAGGTCGCCAAAATAAGCTGATATTTTTAGTGTACGACTAAATTGACGTCGTTTAGCGGTGTGCAAATTTTGGTAAGGTTTGGATAAAGTGAAAATTTTGCAAAAAAAATTTGTTTGCAAATAACGTGAAAATTACATGTACCAAGTCCGAAAACATGAAAATAACAGGTCACCAAAATGAGCTGATATTTTTAGTATATGACTAAATTGACGTCGTTTAGCGGTGTGCAAATTTTGGTAAAGTTTGGATGAAGTGAAAATTTTGAAAAAAAAATTTGTTTGCAAATAACGTGAAAATTACAAGAACCAAGTCGAAAAACATGAAAATAACAGGTCGCCAAAATGAGCTGATATTTTTAGTATACGACTAAATTGACGTCGTTTAGCGGTGTGCAAATTTTGGTAGAGTTTGGATGAAGTGAAAATTTTTAAAAAATAAATAAATTTGCAAATAACGTGAAAATTACAAGTACCAAGTCAAAAAACATGAAAATAACAGGTCGCCAAAATAAGCTGATATTTTTAGTATACGACTAAATTGACGTCGTTTAGCGGTGTGCAAATTTTGGTAAAGTTTGGATGAAGTGAAAATTTTGAAAAAAAAAATTTGTTTGCAAATAACGTGAAAATTACATGTACCAAGTCCGAAAACATGAAAATAACAGGTCGCCAAAATGAGCTGATATTTTTAGCATATGACTAAATGGACGTCGTTTAGCGGTTTGCAAATTTTGGTAAAGTTTGGATGAAGTGAAAATTTTGAAAAAAAATTTTTTTGCAAATCACGTGAAAATTACATGTACCAAGTCAAATAACATGAAAATAACAGATCGCCAAAATGAGCTGATATTTTTAGTATACGACTAAATTGACGTCGTTTAGCGGTGTGCAAATTTTGGTAGAGTTTGGATGAAGTGAAAATTTTGAAAAAATAAATAAATTTGCAAATAACGTGAAAATTACAAGTACCAAGTCAAAAAACATGAAAATAACAGGTCGCCAAAATAAGCTGATATTTTTAGTATATGACTAAATTGACGTCGTTTAGCGGTGTGCAAATTTTGGTAAAGTTTGGATGAAGTGAAAATTTTGAAAAAAAAAATTTGTTTGCAAATAACGTGAAAATTACAAGAACCAAGTCGAAAAACATGAAAATAACAGGTCGCCAAAATGAGCTGATATTTTTAGTATACGACTAAATTGACGTCGTTTAGCGGTGTGCAAATTTTGGTAGAGTTTGGATGAAGTGAAAATTTTGAAAAAATAAATAAATTTGCAAATAACGTGAAAATTACAAGTACCAAGTCAAAAAACATGAAAATAACAGGTCGCCAAAATAAGCTGATATTTTTAGTATACGACTAAATTGACGTCGTTTAGCGGTGTGCAAATTTTGGTAAAGTTTGGATGAAGTGAAAATTTTGAAAAAAAAAATTTGTTTGCAAATAACGTGAAAATTACAAGAACCAAGTCGAAAAGCATGAAAATAACAGGTCGCCAAAATAAGCTGATATTTTTAGTATACGACTAAATTGACGTCGTTTAGCGGTGTGCAAATTTTGGTAAGGTTTGGATAAAGTGAAAATTTTAAAAAAAGTTTGTTTGCAAATAACGTGAAAATTACATGTACCAAGTCCGAAAACATGAAAATAACAGGTCACCAAAATGAGCTGATATTTTTAGTATATGACTGAATTGACGTCGTTTAGCGGTGTGCAAATTTTGGTAAAGTTTAGATGAAGTGAAAATTTTGAAAAAATAAATAAATTTGCAAATAACGTGAAAATTACAAGTACGAAGTCAAAAAACATGAAAATAACAGGTCGCCAAAATAAGCTGATATTTTTAGTATACGACTAAATTGACGTCGTTTAGCGGTGTGCAAATTTTGGTAAGGTTTGGATAAAGTGAAAATTTTGCAAAAAAAATTTGTTTGCAAATAACGTGAAAATTACATGTACCAAGTCCGAAAACATGAAAATAACAGGTCACCAAAATGAGCTGATATTTTTAGTATATGACTAAATTGACGTCGTTTAGCGGTGTGCAAATTTTGGTAAAGTTTGGATGAAGTGAAAATTTTGAAAAAAAAATTTGTTTGCAAATAACGTGAAAATTACAAGAACCAAGTCGAAAAACATGAAAATAACAGGTCGCCAAAATGAGCTGATATTTTTAGTATACGACTAAATTGACGTCGTTTAGCGGTGTGCAAATTTTGGTAGAGTTTGGATGAAGTGAAAATTTTGAAAAAATAAATAAATTTGCAAATAACGTGAAAATTACAAGTACCAAGTCAAAAAACATGAAAATAACAGGTCGCCAAAATAAGCTGATATTTTTAGTATACGACTAAATTGACGTCGTTTAGCGGTGTGCAAATTTTGGTAAAGTTTGGATGAAGTGAAAATTTTGAAAAAAAAAAATTTGTTTGCAAATAACGTGAAAATTACATGTACCAAGTCCGAAAACATGAAAATAACAGGTCGCCAAAATGAGCTGATATTTTTAGCATATGACTAAATGGACGTCGTTTAGCGGTTTGCAAATTTTGGTAAAGTTTGGATGAAGTGAAAATTTTGAAAAAAAATTTGTTTGCAAATCACGTGAAAATTACATGTACCAAGTCAAATAACATGAAAATAACAGATCGCCAAAATGAGCTGATATTTTTAGTATACGACTAAAATGACGTCGTTTAGCGGTGTGCAAATTTTGCTAAAGTTTGGATGAAGTAAAAATTTTGAAAAAAAATTTGTTTGCAAATAACGTGAAAATTACATGTACCAAGTCAGAAAACATGAAAATAACATGTCGCCAAAATAAGCTGATATTTTTGGTATACGACTATATTGACGTCGTTTAGCGGTGTGCAAATTTTGGTAAAGTTTGGATGAAGTAAAAATTTTGAAAAAAAAATTTGTTTGCAAATAACGTGAAAATTACATGTACCAAGTCAGAAAACATGAAAATAACATGTCGCCAAAATAAGCTGATATTGTGTGGAAATTTTGGTAAGGTTTGAATAAAGTGAAAATTTTGAAAAAAAAAATTTGTTTGCAAATAACGTGAAAATTACATGTACCAAGTCCGAAAACATGAAAATAACAGGTCGCCAAAATGAGCTGATATTTTTAGTATATGACTAAATGGACGTCGTTTAGCGGTGTGCAAATTTTGGTAAAGTTTGGATGAAGTGAAAATTCAAAAAAAAAATTTGTTGCAAATAACGTGAAAATTACATGTACAAGTCAAAAAACATGAAAATAACAGGTTGCCAAAAGGAGCTGATATTTTTAGTATACGACTAAATTGACGTCGTTTAGCGGTGTGCAAATTTTGGTAAAGTTTGGATGAAGTAAAAATTTTGAAAAAAAATTTGTTTGCAAATAACGTGAAAATTACATGTACCAAGTCAGAAAACATGAAAATAACATGTCGCCAAAATAAGCTGATATTTTTGGTATACGACTATATTGACGTCGTTTAGCGGTGTGGAAATTGTGGTAAGGTTTGGATAAAGTGAAAATTTTGAAAAAAAAATTGTTTGCAAATAACGTGAAAATTACATGTACCAAGTCCGAAAACATGAAAATAACAGGTCGCCAAAATGAGCTGATATTTTTAGTATATGACTAAATGGACGTCGTTTAGCGGTGTGCAAATTTTGGTAAAGTTTGGATGAAGTGAAAATTTTGAAAAAAAATTTGTTTGCAAATAACGTGAAAATTACATGTACCAAGTCAGAAAACATGAAAATAACAGGTCGCCAAAATAAGCTGATATTTATAGTATACGACTAAATGGACGTCGTTTAGCGGTGTGCAAATTTTGGTAAAGTTTGGATGAAGTGAAAATTTAAAAAAAAAATTTGTTTGCAAATAACGTGAAAATTACATGTACCAAGTCAGAAAACATGAAAATAAATAAAAAAAATAAATAACGTCGTAAAATAAATTAACGTCGTTTAGCGGTGTGGAAATTTTGGTAAGGTTTGGATTAAGTGAAAATTTTAAAAAATATTTGTTTGCAAATAACGTGAAAATTACATGTACCAAGTCCGAAAACATGAAAATAACAGGTCACCAAAATGAGCTGATATTTTTAGTATATGACTAAATTGACGTCGTTTAGCGGTGTGCAAATTTTGGTAAAGTTTGGATGAAGTGAAAATTTTGAAAAAAAAAATTTGTTTGCAAATAACGTGAAAATTACAAGTACCAAGTCAAAAAACATGAAGATAACAGGTCGCCAAAATGAGCTGATATTTTTAGTATACGACTAAATTGACGTCGTTTAGCGGTGTGCAAATTTTGGTAGAGTTTGGATGAAGTAAAAATTTTGAAAAATAAATAAGTTTGCAAATAACGTGAAAATTACAAGTACCATGTCAAAAAACATGAAAATAACAGGTCGCCAAAATGAGCTGATATTTTTAGTATACGACTAAATTGACGTCGTTTAGCGGTGTGCAAATTTTGGTAAAGTTTGGATGAAGTGAAAATTTAAAAAAAAAATTTGTTTGCAAATAACGTGAAAATTACATGTACCAAGTCAGAAGACATGGATATAACAGGTCGCCAAAATAAGCTGATGTTTTTAGCATACGACTAAATTGACGTCGTTTAGCGGTGTGCAAATTTTGGTAGAGTTTGGATGAAGTGAAAATTTTGAAAAAATAAATAAGTTTGCAAATAACGTGAAAATTACATGTACCAAGTCCGAAAACATGAAAATAACAGGTCGCCAAAATCAGCTGATACTTTTAGCATATGACTAAATTGACGTCGTTTAGCGCTGTGCAAATTTTGGTAAAGTTTGGATGAAGTGAAAATTTTGAAAAAAAAAAATTTGTTTGCAAATAACGTGAAAATTACAAGTACCAAGTCAGAGAACATAAAAATAACAGGTCGCCAAAATAAGCTGATATTTTTAGTATACGACTAAATTGACGACGTTTAGCGGTGTGGAAATTTTGGTACAGTTTGGATAAAGTGAAAATTTTGAAAAAAAATTTGTTTGCAAATAACGTGAAAATTACATGTACGAAGTCAAAAAACATGAAAATAACAGGTCGCCAAAATGAGCTGATATTTTTAGTATACGACTAAATTGAAGTCGGTTAGCGGTGTGCAAATTTTGGTAGAGTTTGGATGAAGTAAAAATTTTTAAAAATAAATAACTTTGCAAATAACGTGAAAATTACAAGTACCAAGTCAAAAAACATGAAAATAACAGGTCGCCAAAATGAGCTGATATTTTTAGTATACGACTAAATTGACGTCGTTTAGCGGTGTGCAAATTTTGGTAAAGTTTGGATGAAGTGAAAATTTAAAAAAAAAATTTGTTTGCAAATAACGTGAAAATTACATGTACCAAGTCAGAAGACATGGATATAACAGGTCGCCAAAATAAGCTGATATTTTTAGTATACGACTAAATTGACGTCGTTTAGCGGTGTGCAAATTTTGGTACAGTTTGGATGAAGTGAAAATTTTGAAAAAAAAAAAATTTGTTTGCAAATAACGTGAAAATTACATGTACCAAGTCCGAAAACATGAAAATAACAGGTCGCCAAAATGAGCTGATATTTTTAGCATATGACTAAATTGACGTCGTTTAGCGGTGTGCAAATTTTGGTAAAGTTTGGATGAAGTGAAAATTTTGAAAAAAAAAATTTGTTTGCAAATAACGTGAAAATTACAAGTACCAAGTCAAAAAACATGAAAATAACAGGTCGCCAAAATGAGCTGATATTTTTAGTATACGACTAAATTGACGTCGTTTAGCGGTGTGCAAATTTTGGTAAAGTTTGGATGAAGTGAAAATTTAAAAAAAAAAAATTTGTTTGCAAAAAAATAACAGGTCGCCAAAATAAGCTGATATTTTTAGTATACGACTAAATTGACGTAGTTTAGCGGTGTGGAAATTTTGGTACAGTTTGGATAAAGTGAAAATTTAAAAAAAAAATTTGTTTGCAAATAACGTGAAAATTACATGTACCAAGTCAAAAAACATGAAAATAACAGGTCGCCAAAATGAGCTGATATTTTTAGTATACGACTAAATTGGCGTAGTTAAGCGGTGTGCAAATTTTGGTAAAGTTTGGATGAAGTAAAAATTTTGCAAAAAAAATTTGTTTGCAAATAACGTGAAAATTACATGTACGAAGTCAAAAAACATGAAAATAACAGGTCGCCAAAATGAGCTGATATTTTTAGTATACGACTAAACTGACGTCGCTTAGCGGTGTGCAAATTTTGGTAAAGTTTGGATGAAGTGAAAATTTTGAAAAAAAAATTTGTTTGCAAATATTGTGAAAATTACAAGTACCAAGTCAAAAAACATGAAAATAACAGGTCGCCAAAATAAGCTGATATTTTTAGTATACGACTAAATTGACGTCGTTTAGCGGTGTGGAAATTTTGGTACAGTTTGGATAAAGTGAAAATTTAAAAAAAAAATTTTTTGCAATAACGTCAAAATTACATGTACCAAGTCAAAAAACATGAAAATAACAGGTCGCCAAAATGAGCTGATATTTTTAGTATACGACTAAATTGGCGTAGTTAAGCGGTGTGCAAATTTTGGTAAAGTTTGGATGAAGTGAAAATTTTGAAAAAAAATGTGTTTGCAAATAACGTGAAAATTACATGTACGAAGTCAAAAAACATGAAAATAACAGGTCGCCAAAATGAGCTGATATTTTAAGTATACGACTAAACTGACGTCGTTTAGCGGTGTGCAAATTTTGGTAAAGTTTGGATGAAGTGAAAATTTTGAAAAAAAAATTTGCAAATATTGTGAAAATTACAAGTACCAAGTCAACAAACATGAAAATAATAGGTCGCCAAAATCAGCTGATATTTTTAGTATACGACTAAATTGACGTCGTTTAGCGGTGTGCAAATTTTGGTAAAGTTTGGATGAAGTGAAAATTTTGAAAAAAAATTTGTTTGCAAATAACGTGAAAATTACATGTACAAGTCAAAAAACATGAAAATAACAGGTCGCCAAAAGGAGCTGATATTTTTAGTATACGACTAAATTGACGTCGTTTAGCGGTGTGCAAATTTTGGTAAGGTTTGGATGAAGTGAAAATTTTGAAAAAAAATTTGTTTGCAAATAACGTGAAAATTACATGTACCAAGTCAGAAAACATAAAAATAACAGGTCGCCAAAATAAGCTGATATTTATGGTATACGACTGAATTGACGTCGTTTAGCGGTGTGCAAATTTTGGTAAAGTTTGGATGAAGTGAAAATTTTGAAAAAAAAATTTGTTTGCAAATAACGTGAAAATTACATGTACCAAGTCCGAAAACATAAAAATAACAGGTCGCCAAAATGAGCTGATATTTTTAGCATATGACTAAATTCACGTCGTTTAGCGGTGTGCAAATTTTGGTAAAGTTTGGATGAAGTGAAAATTTTAAAAAAAAAATTTGTTTGCAAATAACGTGAAAATTACAAGTACCAAGTCAAAAAACATGAAAATAACAGGTCGCCAAAATGAGCTGATATTTTTAGTATACGACTAAATTGACGTCGTTTAGCGGTGTGCAAATTTTGGTAAAGTTTGGATGAAGTGAAAATTTTGAAAAGAAAAAATTTTTTGCAAATAACGTGAAAATTACAAGTACCAAGTCAAAAAACATGAAAATAACAGGTCGCCAAAATGAGCTGATATTTTTAGTATACGACTAAATTGACGTCGTTTAGCGGTGTGCAAATTTTGGTAAAGTTTGGATGAAGTGAAAATTTTGAAAAGAAAAAATTTGTTTGCAAATAACGTGAAAATTACAAGTACCAAGTCAGAGAACATAAAAATAACAGGTCGCCAAAATAAGCTGATATTTTTAGTATACGACTAAATTGACGACGTTTAGCGGTGTGGAAATTTTGGTACAGTTTGGATAAAGTGAAAATTTTGAAAAAAAATTTGTTTGCAAATAACGTGAAAATTACATGTACGAAGTCAAAAAACATGAAAATAACAGGTCGCCAAAATGAGCTGATATTTTTAGTATACGACTAAATTGAAGTCGGTTAGCGGTGTGCAAATTTTGGTAGAGTTTGGATGAAGTAAAAATTTTTAAAAATAAATAAGTTTGCAAATAACGTGAAAATTACAAGTACCAAGTCAAAAAACATGAAAATAACAGGTCGCCAAAATGAGCTGATATTTTTAGTATACGACTAAATTGACGTCGTTTAGCGGTGTGCAAATTTTGGTAAAGTTTGGATGAAGTGAAAATTTAAAAAAAAATTTGTTTGCAAATAACGTGAAAATTACATGTACCAAGTCAGAAGACATGGATATAACAGGTCGCCAAAATAAGCTGATATTTTTAGTATACGACTAAATTGACGTCGTTTAGCGGTGTGCAAATTTTGGTACAGTTTGGATGAAGTGAAAATTTTGAAAAAAAAAAATTTGTTTGCAAATAACGTGAAAATTACATGTACCAAGTCCGAAAACATGAAAATAACAGGTCGCCAAAATGAGCTGATATTTTTAGCATATGACTAAATTGACGTCGTTTAGCGGTGTGCAAATTTTGGTAAAGTTTGGATGAAGTGAAAATTTTGAAAAAAAAAATTTGTTTGCAAATAACGTGAAAATTACAAGTACCAAGTCAAAAAACATGAAAATAACAGGTCGCCAAAATGAGCTGATATTTTTAGTATACGACTAAATTGACGTCGTTTAGCGGTGTGCAAATTTTGGTAAAGTTTGGATGAAGTGAAAATTTAAAAAAAAAAAATTTGTTTGAAAAAAAATAACAGGTCGCCAAAATAAGCTGATATTTTTAGTATACGACTAAATTGACGTAGTTTAGCGGTGTGGAAATTTTGGTACAGTTTGGATAAAGTGAAAATTTAAAAAAAAAAATTTGTTTGCAAATAACGTGAAAATTACATGTACCAAGTCAAAAAACATGAAAATAACAGGTCGCCAAAATGAGCTGATATTTTTAGTATACGACTAAATTGGCGTAGTTAAGCGGTGTGCAAATTTTGGTAAAGTTTGGATGAAGTGAAAATTTTGCAAAAAAAATTTGTTTGCAAATAACGTGAAAATTACACGTACGAAGTCAAAAAACATGAAAATAACAGGTCGCCAAAATGAGCTGATATTTTTAGTATACGACTAAACTGACGTCGCTTAGCGGTGTGCAAATTTTGGTAAAGTTTGGATGAAGTGAAAATTTTGAAAAAAAAATTTGTTTGCAAATATTGTGAAAATTACAAGTACCAAGTCAAAAAACATGAAAATAACAGGTCGCCAAAATAAGCTGATATTTTTAGTATACGACTAAATTGACGTCGTTTAGCGGTGTGGAAATTTTGGTACAGTTTGGATAAAGTGAAAATTTAAAAAAAAAAATTTTTGCAATAACGTCAAAATTACATGTACCAAGTCAAAAAACATGAAAATAACAGGTCGCCAAAATGAGCTGATATTTTTAGTATACGACTAAATTGGCGTAGTTAAGCGGTGTGCAAATTTTGGTAAAGTTTGGATGAAGTGAAAATTTTGAAAAAAATGTGTTTGCAAATAACGTGAAAATTACATGTACGAAGTCAAAAAACATGAAAATAACAGGTCGCCAAAATGAGCTGATATTTTAAGTATACGACTAAACTGACGTCGTTTAGCGGTGTGCAAATTTTGGTAAAGTTTGGATGAAGTGAAAATTTTGAAAAAAAAATTTGCAAATATTGTGAAAATTACAAGTACCAAGTCAACAAACATGAAAATAATAGGTCGCCAAAATCAGCTGATATTTTTAGTATACGACTAAATTGACGTCGTTTAGCGGTGTGCAAATTTTGGTAAAGTTTGGATGAAGTGAAAATTTTGAAAAAAAATTTGTTTGCAAATAACGTGAAAATTACATGTACAAGTCAAAAAACATGAAAATAACAGGTCGCCAAAAGGAGCTGATATTTTTAGTATACGACTAAATTGACGTCGTTTAGCGGTGTGCAAATTTTGGTAAGGTTTGGATGAAGTGAAAATTTTGAAAAAAAATTTGTTTGCAAATAACGTGAAAATTACATGTACCAAGTCAGAAAACATAAAAATAACAGGTCGCCAAAATAAGCTGATATTTATGGTATACGACTAAATTGGCGTAGTTTAGCGGTGTGCAAATTTTGGTAAAGTTTGGATGAAGTGAAAATTTTGAAAAAAAAATTTGTTTGCAAATAACGTGAAAATTACATGTACCAAGTCCGAAAACATAAAAATAACAGGTCGCCAAAATGAGCTGATATTTTTAGCATATGACTAAATTCACGTCGTTTAGCGGTGTGCAAATTTTGGTAAAGTTTGGATGAAGTGAAAATTTAAAAAAAAAAATTTGTTTGCAAATAACGTGAAAATTACAAGTACCAAGTCAAAAAACATGAAAATAACAGGTCGCCAAAATGAGCTGATATTTTTAGTATACGACTAAATTGACGTCGTTTAGCGGTGTGCAAATTTTGGTAAAGTTTGGATGAAGTGAAAATTTTGAAAAGAAAAAATTTGTTTGCAAATAACGTGAAAATTACAAGTACCAAGTCAAAAAACATGAAAATAACAGGTCGCCAAAATGAGCTGATATTTTTAGTATACGACTAAATTGACGTCGTTTAGCGGTGTGCAAATTTTGGTAAGGTTTGGATGAAGTGAAAATTAAAAAAAAAAAAATTTGTTTGCAAATAACGTGAAAATTACATGTACCAAAGTAGTAGGGAACTGCCAATCCTGCCGCAATTAAAATTGTTAAATTGTGGCTGAAATTGTTAAATTGTTGCTGAAATTGTTAAATTCTTGGAAATTAGTGTTTTTTGTTTACATTAGGAGTTTTTGTTTACATTAGGAGTTTTTGTTTACATTAAGTGTATGTCTGTCTGTCTGTCGGTCTGTCTGTCTGTCTGTCTGCCTGATCGTAGATGTTTGTGTGTGGAATATTTTAAGTGAATGTATTAAGGCGGTTCATAGTTTGGCAGTTTTTATGTGTGTATATGCCGACGGGAAAATGATTTTTCCTAATGACGACGGGAAAACGTGAAAGTTATTTTTTCTAGTGCTAATGTAGGTGTTGCTAGACTGTGGGAATTTAAGGCTGACCGTGATTTGAGTGGGTGGCGTTGGTGCCGTAATATGTAACCATAGGCATTCGCGGATGTGTCTGTCTGTCTGTGAGAATTTAGGTGAGGGTTTGATTGGAAGGGGCGGGGTGTAGTTGAGGTAGATCGATTGCGTTTGTATGTGTGTGTGTGTGTTTATGTGTGTGTGTGTGTATGTGTGTGTGTGTGTGTGTGTATGTTTGTAGGAATTTCAATGTGTGTATTTCTGTAGGAGCTTAGGGTTGATTGTGATTTATGAGGGGTGAGGTGTTCTAGTAATATGTAACCGGGGGAATCTGTGTGTTTGTATGTCTGTAGGAGTTTAAGGCTGACCATGATTTGGGTGGGCAGGGTTGTTGACGTAATATGTATCTATGGGGATTTGTGGATGTGTCTGTCTATAGTAGTTTAAGGCTGATCGTGATTTGAGGTAGGTGAGGATGTTGTTGAGGTAAATTGGTTATTTGTATGTATGTATGTATGTATTTTTGTAAGAATTAAGATGATTGTGATTTATTAGGGGCGAGGTGTTCTTGTAATATGTAGCCGTGAGAATCTATGTGTATAGACGTCTGTAGAAGTTTAAGACTATCTGTAATTTCAGGTAGGTGAGAGTGTTGTGTTGTTAAGATTAATCTTATATATTGTATATGTATGTATGTATGATCATGGGAATTTGTGTATGTATATCTGAGGGAGAATTTAAGGCTCGTCATGATTTGCAAAAGGTGGGGTGTTGTTGAAATTTTCTTGTATATTTCTTATATGAATTCTGCTATGTGTGTGTGTGTATTTGCGCTAATATTTATATGTAGATAGAAATAAATTGTTTTCAGTATCGACATTTGGTACTATAAAATACTATCATATGTCTGGACTTCCCTAATCTTATTATGTTTTTATACTTACGCTTGTTTTATATTTTCTCATACTTAAATTTGTCTCGCGTTAAAGTCTGCCTATATGAAATTTGTTTATATTACAGATTTTGTTTATTTCAATCTTTGAATACATTTTTTTTTGTCATTGATGTCTTTTGTTCTTCTTGTTGTTGGTGTTGTTGTTGTAAATATTCGTTGCGATATATTCAGTTTTTTTTTTATTTGAAAATAAAAACGTTTTAATTTTTATCTGCGTTTACTTAAAAGTTTGTGAGGATTTTCTGTTTTTAAGTAAAACTGAATTCCTGAAGATACATACTCTATAGTAATAGCAACTATAATAGAAATATTCCTTATACTCAATTTACATTTTTTAAAGTTGATGCAACGTTAGTAAGTTAACGTTAGAAGTTTTTGGGGTACATAATTTTTTCTAACTATAGACTTTTTTCTTCACTTTCTACATTTGTTTTCAAAATCTTGCTTTGCTTTATGAAAATGTATAAACATTTTTAAATGAAACTGATCCGGCACTCCAGCTTATATACTGATAGTTTTTTTTTCTTTTGGTAGTCAACTTACTTCTTTTTTTATTTTTATTGATAAACATTTAAAATCAAAAGGGAGCTTTATATTGAAATTATTATTTTCATAATTGTTGAAAACAATCACTAGTTTTTTTTTATGAAGTCATTTGAAGTTGAAGCTGATATCTTTGCTTACTGTTTTAAATTAAAATTTTATTCAATAGAATAAAAGGAGCTTTTTTCTTAAATTCTGATGCAGTTAAGATCGGATATGAGACTGAATTTAAATGTACTTTTAAATTAGTCATAATGAACAAACTTATTTTCTTGTTGAAAAGCGATCATCAGAAAACGAAGTGGTTTTCAGAGACTTTAGGTATACCCTTTCGACGGTTCCTCTAGGATACAAGATGACTTTGTTTGACGAAATTTCTGTTGCTTTATACTGATAATATTTTTACATTAATAAGGTACATATATGTTTGTTTTATGAAGGGTGAACACCTTTCACTTTTATTTGTTCTCATATATGTTTTTTTTAATTTTATTAAAGTTCAGCGTATTGTGTATATATTTCTGAAATGTTTAAGTGTGTTTTGTGTTCCCATCGGACAGAGTGTACGTATTAGTTGGTCAGTCAGTCTATATTTTATTTATTTTTTTCTTCTAATGTGCCACTCCTTTTTTCAGATTTTACTACTTGGAATAGAGTATTTTTGTCAAATTTTTTGCTGGGTATATACATTAGGTATGTAGAAATTAGTTTACTTACAAAGAAATTTATGTTTAATAAACAACTATTGTAGCAAATCGATCTCAAATAACTCAGTTACCTCTACCACCAATTCACCGTCAGTGTTTTCATAAAGTGTTAGAAACAATGAAATATCTATGTTTGGGAGAATTTTTTGCCTCAAGTAGGTATTTCTACATGAGGTTTGCTGGTTGACTCCTATCGCATTCATATGTAATGATTATTCACTTAAAAAACGTCATCATCACCATCAATCACTCCCGTATACAATACATTCATGAGTTGGGTTGATCCAAATACAATTGCTGTCTCATCACCTTCTAACAGCTTTATATATTTTGCTAGTATGCATGCCTTAGCATGCTTCTATCGATAGTGACGTAAGAGTCCGAGATGTAGTAGTGTTACAATTAAAAATCTTTACTATTAGAATTTACTAGTTCGCTCTTTTGAATTTTTGCAAAGTAGATACACATGTATGTTTGTATTTAAGTGACCACAAAATCTCACAAAATTTCTTTGCTTACAAAATTGTATGACGAGAGGACTTTTTTTTTTAAATTATTCATGCTTCGGCATGCTTTCATATTTTTTTCTGTAAATCTATTTAATACACATACAGATACAGTTATAAAGTAAGATCTGTTTGCAGTATGCATGCTTCAGCATGATTCTAGTTGAAGCGTATATTCATTCACTAAGTTTGCTTGATACTTATTCATACACATGTACATTCTTAAAGATTGGATATCAAAGTCCAAATTCCGTAGTTTATCTATATTTTCTAAAGATCTGATAGCTAAAGAAATAAATAGAGCGAAGATCTTCTATAATAATCCCATTTTCATATTGTAAAATTTTGCGTTCTAACGCTTTCGATGGGAAAATGTACATACAACTTTATAAAAAGTGATAATATGATGTGCTGCTGAATATTGCACTATGTTATAGTTTATTTTAAACACTGAAGTTTTAGCAAATTTCATTCAGACCAACAAGTTTAGAGAATTGCACTACATTTAGCTAATTATCTAATTCCACTACATTTAGTTAATTACCTTTCTTAAGACCCATCATTCCTAATCAATCCTACAAAAAACTAGATTTTTCGTTTTAATTTAATTTTTATTTTTATTAAATTCAACATTCAACATGTTGAGATAAATTTTTCTATTTTTTGCACTAAGTAATTCTTTATATATGTATACCAATCCTTTTATATGAACCATTAAGCTAATTCTTTTCACATCATTCCTTTTAATGCTCAATTAAATCATTGTACTATTGATGCTTTCATATTAAGTAATGTTTAATCTTCTATTTATGTATGAGTTTTCCAAAGTATTTATTAAAAAATTCCTTAGAATCATCTGTTTGTAAGTTTTTTGTTTTTTTTGGTACCCGTACCACTTCAAAAATATTTTCCATTCCTTGGTTTTTTGAGTGCAGCTTTTATTTTCAGCTGTACTACAATTTGAGAATGTGTCAATTACAGTCTTCAAAAATCAACAATTTCTATTTTCTGTAGAATAGTTCTCCACTTCACCTAACTTTGCTCCAGAAAACTTCATATATTCCTGTCATTGCATCTCTACAAGCACAAACAATTTTCTAGTTTTAAAATGGAGTTCGTTTACTAAATTTCATTTTAAAGACATTGAGTTGTTTTACAGATTTTTTCGATAGTGTGGTGATCTACATGTTGCACTTTCAGCTATTTATACTAACATGTAGTTAATTTTCTAATCTATATATTTAATCGTACAACTCTTCAATTTATTTTTAATTATTTAATTTTTAGAATTCCTTTTCAATTTTATAACTCTCTTCCTTCTCTAATTTTATTTCACGTTGTAGTCCACAAATATGCATTTAAATATATTCTTGAATTATATCAATGCCTTAAGCTATATTATTAATTTGTTCTTTAGTTTGTCGATTTCAGTTTCCAGAAAAATTAACTTATATCATCGTTCTCTGACGGAGAACGATGATGATTCTGTATGCATACATTAGTAGTAATTAAAATCTTTTTATAGATTTCGAGTTCAAATTTATCATAATTTTTTGGTATTTTATCAAACATTAGAGAAAATAGTCCTAGTGTTAGAGCCCATATTTGACCACCAACTTGTATTTTATCTTCATTCAGTTTGAGGTTACTATCACCATTAATTTGTATCTAATTCATTTCTTCCTTCCAATACTGATAACTCTTCGGAATTGGAAGTCTTTTAGTACAAATCATCGTCATCATCATTTTCAGTATTAGCATCATTAAATAAGATGGTATTATCAAATATTGTTCCTTCTGCTAGTTTCTTTGGTGTACTTGTCTCTATCTTGACTGATGGTTTCTCATGCTTTAAACTTGTATATTTTCAACTTCTGTCTTGATTCTACTTTTTTCTTTCATAAGAATTCTTTTAATATTTTTAGAACTATTTATGAATTCTTCTGTTATAGGATTAAATGCATCTCTTAGTTGTTCATTTGTGTCTATTTCACTAGTTTTTATACTACGAAGCTTTTTCTTAATCACATTTATTCTCAACACCAAATGCTTTAAAACTTTCTCATCCATGTTTGCTAACAGCAAATTCAGGTATCGGCTACTAGATCAGCTTATCAGGAGCTGATCTGGTTTTCAGATCACCTTATCAGGAGCTGGTCTAGTTATCAGATCAGCTTATCAGGAGCTGGTCTGGTTATCAGATCAGCTTATCAGGAGCTGGTCTGGTTATCAGATCAGCTTATCAGGAGCTGGTCTGGTTATCAGATCAGCTTATCAGGAGCTGGTCTGGTTATCAGATCAGCTTATCAGGACCTGATCTGGTTTTCAGATCAGCTTATCAGGAGCTGGTCTGGTTATCAGATCAGCTTATCAGGACCTGATCTGGTTTTCAGATCAGCTTATCAGGAGCTGGTCTGGTTATCAGATCAGCTTATCAGGAGCTGGTCTGGTTATCAGATCAGCTTATCAGGAGCTGGTCTGGTTATCAGATCAGCTTATCAGGAGCTGGTCTGGTTATCAGATCAGCTTATCAGGACCTGATCTGTTTATCAGATCAGCTTATCAGGACCTGATCTGGTTATCAGATCAGCTTATCAGGAGCTGGTCTGGTTATCAGATCAGCTTATTAGGAGCTGGTCTGGTTATCAGATCAGCTTATCAGGAGCTGGTCTGGTTTTCAGATCAGCTTATCAGGACCTGATCTGATTTTCAGATCAGCTTATCAGGAGCTGGTCTGATTTTCAGATCAGCTTATCAGGTAACAGATCAGGCTATCAGGAGCTGTTCAGATTTTCATTTCAAGATATCTGAGTCAGATTTAGTTATCAGTGTACAAGTAGCTAGCCATTTAGAACATTTATATACATGAAGTTTAAAGTCAAATGAAATACGAAAAAGTAAAGTTTTATGTAGTAAAATTATTTTCTATAACGATCATCGTTTAATTCAATATCTTTGCTTATAATCAAAAATTCATATTTAGCCTTTCAACATGCTTTATATTTTTCTCACCTTACTTAAACATTAAAATTACATTATGATGATCTCTTATTAAATGTTTGGTGATTGTGGTGTAAGTTTTACATAAGTAGAATGAATCAACATTCTTATCTCTCCCTATAAAAAAGTATTCTTCCCATACGCATCATCGTTAAATATCATATTGGAATTACTTTGGACTGAAATAACAGATTCACTATCGGTAAATTTTGTAATATATTATTGTTTTAATTGATGAAATTAATTTCTTTATATCTAGGTTGATATAAAGATTTTGAGTATAAATAAATGTTCTCAAATTTAAGTCCATTAGGACTTTCTAGCAAGCCAATCATAGCGTTTTTTTTTCGCAATTTGACAGGTCAACTATTGTTGCACGAATAGAATTTAATATAAAGGAACTATGATTTATTTTTGAACTATCGTTCGATGATTCATCAATATTTCGTACCAAGAATTATTTATGTTGTTTTGACTAAGGGTATGAGTCAATATTTATAAAATCTATTTCATAAATATCAGCTCATACTCATAGTCAAAACGAAGTATGCTTTAAGTGTTTAAAACCGGTATTACCATAAAAATGGTGATTTTAAACACTTAAATATACTTTGTTTTCTAACCGCATTTTATAACTAAATGCATTTCATAAATATTGACACATACTCATAATCAAAACAGCATATAAATATCCTTTGTTTTGACTATGAGTATGAGTCATTATCTCTTATTATAGAAAAATAAAATAGTATGATTATATGATATCATAAATCATGTTTTCTAATATCATATAACCATACTATTTGATTCTTTCTATAATAATAGATAATATTTATGAAATGCATTTATTTACAAAATGCGATTAGTAAACAACATAAATATAGGATGGTATGAAATTTTGATGATTCATCAATATTTCGTACCAAGGTATTTTTAGGTTGTTTTTACTATGAGTATGCGCCAATATTTATGAAATGTATTTCATAAATATTATCTCTTATTATAGAAAAATTCAAAATGTAGCTATACGATATCAGAAAATATTTTCTGAAATCGTATAGCTATATTATTTTATTTGTCCTATAATAAGAGATAATGGGCCCTACTCATAGTCAAAACAAAGAATATTTTAAGAGTTTCAAATCAGTATTATCATATAAAATACTGATTTTAAACTCTTACAGCCTTATTTATAAAACTTATTAAGGCTTTGTAAAGGCTTTTTAAAACAAATTTTTTATAAAAATTTTTTCTTAAAAAGTCTTTATAAAGCCCTAATAAGTGTTATAAATAAGGCTGTTAAAATATACTTTGTTTTACTAACCGCATTTATGTAGCTAAATACATTTTATAAATATTATCTCTTATTATAAAAAAATAAACTAATACAGCTATACAATATCAGAAAATATTTTCTGAAATCGTATAATTATACTATTTTATTTTTTTTTAATAAGAGATAATGACTCATACTCATAGTCAAAACAAAGGATATTTATATGCTGTTTTGATTATGAGTATGCGTCAATATTTATGAAATGCATTTCGTTATATTTAAAGTGCGGTTAGTAAAACAAAGTATATTTTAAGTGTTTAAAATCACCATTTTTATTATAATATCGGTTTTAAACACTTAAAGCATACTTTGTTTTGACTATGAGTATGAGCTGATATTTATGAAATAGATTTTATAAATATTGACTCATACCCTTAGTCAAAACAACATAAATAATTCTTGGTACGAAATATTGATGAATCATCGAACGATAGTTCAAAAATAAATCATATTTCCTTTATATTAAATTCTATTCGTGCAACAATAGTTGACCTGTCAAATTGCGAAAAAAACGCTATGATTGGCTTGCTAGAAAGTCCTAATGGACTTAAATTTGAGAACATTTATTTATAATCAAAATCTTTATATCAACCTAGATATAAAGAAATTAATTTCATCAATTAAAACAATAATATATTACAAAATTTACCGATAGTGAATCTGTTATTTCAGTCCAAAGTAATTCCAATATGATATTTAACGATGATGCGTATGGGAAGAATACTTTTTTATGGGGAGAGATAAGAATGTTGATTCATTCTACTTATGTAAAACTTACACCAGAATCACCAAACATTTAATAAGAGATCATCATAATGTAATTTTAGTGTTTAAGTAAGGTGAGAAAAATATAAAGCATGTTGAAAGGCTAAATATGAATTTTTGGTTATAAGCAAAGATATTGAATTAAACGATGATCGTTATAGAAAATAATTTTACTACATAAAACTTTACTTTTTCGTATTTCATTTGACTTTAAACTTCATGTATATAAATGTTCTAAATGGCTAGCTACTTGTACACTGATAACTAAATCTGACTCAGATATCTTGAAATGAAAATCTGAACAGCTCCTGATAGCCTGATCTGTTACCTGATAAGCTGATCTGAAAATCAGACCAGCTCCTGATAAGCTGATCTGAAAATCAGATCAGGTCCTGATAAGCTGATCTGAAAACCAGACCAGCTCCTGATAAGCTGATCTGATAACCAGATCAGGTCCTGATAAGCTGATCTGATAACCAGACCAGCTCCTGATAAGCTGATCTGATAACCAGACCAGCTCCTGATAAGCTGATCTGATAACCAGACCAGCTCCTGATAAGCTGATCTGATAACCAGACCAGCTCCTGATAAGCTGATCTGAAAACCAGATCAGGTCCTGATAAGCTGATCTGATAACCATACCAGCTCCTGATAAGCTGATCTGAAAACAAGATCAGGTCCTGATAAGCTGATCTGATAACCAGACCAGCTCCTGATAAGCTGATCTGATAACCAGACCAGCTCCTGATAAGCTGATCTGATAACTAGACCAGCTCCTGATAAGGTGATCTGAAAACCAGATCAGCTCCTGATAAGCTGATCTAGTAGCCGATACCTGAATTCGCTGTTAGCAAACATGGATGAGAAAGTTTTAAAGCATTTGGTGTTGAGAACAAATGTGATTAAGAAAAAGCTTCGTAGTATAAAAACTAGTGAAATAGATACAAATGAACAACTAAGAGATGCATTTAAGCCTATAACAGAAGAATTCATAAATAGTTCTAAAAATATTAAAAGAATTCTTATGAAAGAAAAAAGTAAAATCAAGACAGAAGTTGAAAATATACAAGTTTAAAGCATGAGAAACCATCAGTCAAGATAGAGACAAGTACACCAAAGAAACTAGCAGAAAGAACAATATTTGATAATACCATCTTATTTAATGATGCAAATACTGAGAATGATGATGACGATGATTTGTACTAAAAGACTTCCAATTCCGAAGACTTATCAGTATTGGAAGGAAGAAATGAATTAGATACAAATTAATGGTGATAGTAACCTCAAACTGAATGAAGATAAAATACAAGTTGGTGGTCAAATATGGGCTCTAACACTAGGACTATTTTCTCTAATGTTTGATAAAATACCAAAAAATTATGATAAATTTGAACTCGAAATCTATAAAAAGATTTTAATTACTACTAATGTATGCATACAGAATCATCATCGTTCTCCGTCAGAGAACGATGATATAAGTTAATTTTTCTGGAAACTGAAATCGACAAACTAAAGAACAAATTAATAATATAGCTTAAGGCATTGATATAATTCAAGAATATATTTAAATGCATATTGGTGGACTACAACGTGAAATAAAATTAGAGAAGGAAGAGAGTTATAAAATTGAAAAGGAATTCTAAAAATTAAATAATTAAAAATAAATTGAAGAGTTGTACGATTAAATATATAGATTAAAAAATTAACTATATGTTAGTATAAATAGCTGAAAGTGCAACATGTAGATCACCACACTATCGAAAAAATCTGTAAAACAACTCAATGTCTTTAAAAAAAAATTTAGTAAACGAACTCCATTTTAAAACTCGAAAATTGTTTGTGCTTGTAGAGATGCAATGACAGGAATATATGAAGTTTTCTGGAGCTAAGTTAGGTGAAATGGAGAACTATTCTACAGAAAATAGAAATTGTTGATTTTTGAAGATTGTAATTGACACATTCTCAAATTGTAGTACAGCTGAAAATAAAAGCTGCACTCAAAAAACCAAGGAATGGAAAATATTTTTGAAGTGGTACGGGTACCAAAAAAAAAACAAAAAACTTACAAACAGATGATTCTAAGGAATTTTTTAATAAATACTTTGGAAAACTCATACATAAATAGAAGATTAAACATTACTTAATATGAAAGCATCAATAGTACAATGATTTAATTGAGCATTAAAAGGAATGATGTGAAAAGAATTAGCTTTAATGGTTCATATAAAAGGATTGGTATACATATATAAAGAATTACTTAGTGCATAAAATAGAAAAATTTATCTCAACATTAAAATGTTTACGATTAAAATTAACTCAACAAATGAGAAAAAGCTGCTTAATACAGTATAAAGTAATTTGAAGAATGAATGTTGAATTTAATAAAAATAAAAATTAAATTAAAACGAAAAATCTAGTTTTTTGTAGGATTGATTAGGAATGATGGGTCTTAAGAAAGGTAAT
Source organism: Tachina grossa (assembly GCA_949987645.1). NCBI lineage: Eukaryota > Metazoa > Arthropoda > Insecta > Diptera > Tachinidae > Tachina > Tachina grossa. Next base: position 15,339,320 of record OX465279.1, on the reverse strand, counting down.
TAACTAAATGTAGTGGAATTAGATAATCAGCTAAATGTAGTGGAATTCTCTAAACTTGTTGGTCTGAATGAAATTTGCTAAGACTTCAGTGTTTAAAATAAACTATAACATAGTGCAATATTCAGCAGCACATCATATTATCACTTTTTATAAAGTTGTATGTACATTTTCCCATCGAAAGCGTTAAAACGCAAAATTTTACAATATGAAAATGGGATTATTATAGAAGATCTTCGCTCTCTTTATTTCTTTAGCTATCAGATCTTTAGAAAATATAGATAGACTACGGAATTTGGACTTTGATATCCAATCTTTAAGAATGTACATGTGTATGAATAAGTATCAAGCAAACTTAGTGAATGAATATACGCTTCAACTAGAATCATGCTGAAGCATGCATACTGCAAACAGATCTTACTTTATAACTGTATCTGTATGAGTATTAAATAGATGTATAGAAAAAAAATATGAAAGCATGCCGAAGCATGAATAACTTCAAAAAAAAAAAAAAAAAAAAAAGTCCTCACGTCATACAATTTTGTAAGCAAAGAAATTTTATGATTTTGTGGTCACTTAAATACAAACATACATATGTATCTACTTTGCAAAAATTCAAAAGAGCGAACTAGTAAATTCTAATAGTAAAGATTTTTAATTGTAACACTACTACATCTCGGACTCTTACGTCACTATCGATAGAAGCATGCTAAGGAGTAGTTGTGAACTGCCAATTCTGTGGCAATTAAAATTGTTAAATTTTTGCTGAAATTGTTAAATTTGGGTAATTAAAATTTGAAAATTGTTAAATTCTTGGAAATTTGTGTTTTTTTGTTTACATAAGGAGTTTTTTGTTTACATTAGGAGTTTTTTGTTTACATTAGGAGTTTTTGTTTACATTAAGTGTATGTCTGTCTGTCGGTCTGTCTGTCTGCCTGCCTGACCGTGGGAAGTTTGTGTGTGGAATATTTTGTGTGAATGTATTAAGGCGGTTCATAGTTTGGCGGTTTTTATGTGTGTATGTGACGACGCGGAAAATCATGAAAATGGTTTTTCCTAATGCTGACGGAAAATCATCTAATGATTTTTTGTAATTCCGAAGGCAAAACATGATAATTTTTCGTAATACCGAAGGCAAAACATGATAATTTTTCCTAATGCCTACTGCAATACATGATAATTTTTCCTAATGCCTACTGCAATACATCATTATTATTTTTTTCAAATGCCGACGTCAAAAAATGAATATAATTTTTTCAAATGCCGACGGGAAAATGATTTTTCCTAATGACGACGGGAAAACGTGAAAGTTATTTTTTCTAATGCTAATGTAGGTGTTGCTAGACTGTGGGAATTTAAGGCTGACCGTGATTTGAGTGGGCGGCGTTGTTGCCGTAATATGTAACCATAGGAATTTGTGGATGTGTCTGTCTGTCTGTGAGAATTTAGGTGAAGGTTTGATTGGCAGGGGGCGGGGTGTAGTTGAGGTAGATCGATTGCGTGTGTAGTTGTGTGTGAATGTGTGTGTATATGTGTGTGTGTGTGTGTGTGTGTGTGTGTGTGTGTGTGTGTGTGTGTGTGTGTATGTTTGTAGGAATTTCAATGTGTGTATTTCTGTAGGAGCTTAAGGCTGATTGTGATTTATGAGGGGTGAGGTGTTCTAGTAATATGCAACCGGGGGAATCTGTGAGTTTGTATGTCTGTAGGAGTTTAAGGCTGACCATGATTTGGGTGGGCAGGGTTGTTGACGTAATATGTAGCCATGGGGATTTGTGAATGTGTCTCTCTATAGTAGTTTAAGGTTGATCGTGATTTGAGGTGGGTGAGGATGTTGTTAAGGTAAATAGGTTATGCGTATGTATGTATGTATGTATTTTTGTAAGAATTTAAGATGATTGTGATTTATTAGGGGCGAGGTGTTCTTGTAATATGTAGCCGTGAGAATCTATGTGTATAGACGTCTGTAGAAGTTTAAGACTATCTGTAATTTCAGGTAGGTGAGAGTGTTGTGTTGTTGAGATTAATCTTATATATTGTATATGTATGTATGATCATGGGAATTTGTGTATGTATATCTGAGGGAGAATTTAAGGCTCGTCATGATTTGCAATTTCGATCTTTCTTGGATATTTTTTATATGAATTCTGCTATGTGTGTGTATTTGAGCTGGTATTTATATGTAGGTAGAAATAAATTGTTTTCAACATCGACATTTGGTACTATAAAATACTATCATATATCTGGACTTCCCTAATCCTAGTATGCTTTTGTACTTACGATTGCTTTATATTTTCTCATGCTTAAATTTGTCTCGCGTTGAAGTCGGTCTGTGTGAAATTTGTTTATATTACAGATTTTGTTTATTTAACTACATTCGTCTTCTTTGACTGAAAGAGTTATCTACACACAGAGAAAAACCAACTTGAAATCAGTAAGAACCATGCTGAATTAATAAGAACCATTAGCGAAGGTTTAGTCATATTGAAATTTCTTATTTCAATATGGACAAAATATTAATTTACAGTATTCATTTATTAAACTCATTAGTTTGTAGATATCTCAATATACATTTTCTATTATATTAAAAATTATTGAATTAATGTGATGAATTCTTATTTTTAAGCTGCAGATTTTCCCTGAGTGTATGGATTGTTTATATTTGCATTGTGCTTTAACTAAACGACGCTTCATATATTTTCATGATGTAGATCTAATAAATACTTAAGCATTGATAAGAAATTTGATATGTATACATACATATCTACAAATTGATTTTATGTATGTATGTATGTATGTATGTATGTACATATATATGTACATACAAATAAGTGTTCAACTCAATCTTTGAATACATTTTTTATTTTATTTTTTGTCATGTGATGTCTGTTGTTGGTGAAATTAAAAACATTTTAATTTTTATCTGCGTTTACTTAAAAGTTTGTGAGGATTTTCTGTTGTAAGTAAAACTGAATTCTTGAAGATATGTACTTACATACTCTATAGTAATAGTAACTATAATAGAAATATTTCTTATACTTACTTTACAGTTTTTTAAAGTATAGGGTATAAAATTTTTTCTAGCTATAGCCTTCTACATTTATTTTGGAAAACTTGCTTTGCTTTTTAAAAATGTATAAACATTTTTAAATGAAACTGATCCGGCACTCCAGCTTAGGTACTGATAGTTTTTTTTTTTTTTGTTGTTAGTTAACTTACTTATTTTTTATTGATAAACATTGGAAATCAAAAGGGAGTTTTATATTGTAATTATTATTTTCATAATTGTTGAAAACAATAGCTGCTTTCTGTTTGTTTTTTGCGATGAAATCATTTGAATTACTTTTGCAACTTTACGCGTTTATAAAAATTATGTTATTTTCTATATTTCTTAATTTATAAGACTTTTAGACTTTGTCCTTTAGGGGTTATATATTCTATTATACGATTATGAATAAGAATGCAGTAAGCTGATGTATTTGCTTACTGCTTCAAATTAAAATTTTATTAAATTGAATAAAAGGAGTTTTTTTTCTTAAACTCTGATGCAGTTAGAAGCGCTGGAGATTCTTTCATATAACAGCTTTTTTGAAATTTTTGATACATAGTATAATATAGAATTGGATAACATTTATTTTTAATTTTTATGTTAAGAAGTACGGGTATGAGACTGAATTTAAATGTACTTTTAAATTAGTTAAATCATAATGAACAAACATATTTTCTTCTTTAATAGCGATCAACAGAAAACAAACTCGTTTTCATATAATTTAGGTATACCCTATCGACGGCTCCTCTAGGATACAAGATGACTTTGTATGACGAAATTTCTGTTGCTTTATACTGATAATATGTTTACATTAATCAGATACATATACATATGTTTATTTTATGAACGGTGAGCACCTATGGCTTTTATTTAATGTTCTATATGATTTTTTTTTCATTTTATTAAAGTTCAGCGTATTGTGCATACATATTTCTGAAATGTTTAAGTGTGTGTTGTGTGCCCATCGGGCAGAGTGTACGTATTAGTTGGTCAGTCAGTCTCTATTTTTATTTATTTTTTTTTCTTCTAATGTGCCACTTCTTTTTCAGATTTTACTACTTGGAATAGAGAATTTTTGTCTAATTTTTTGGTGGGTATATACATTAGGTATGTAGAAATTAGTTTAGATACAAAGAAATGCATGTTTAATATACAACTATTGTATCAAATCGATCTCAAGTAACTCAGTTACCTCTACCAGCAATTCACCGTTGGTGTATCCATAAAGTGTTAGAAACAATGAAATATCTATGTTTTGAAGGAATTTTTCCCCTCAAGTATTTCTACATGAGGTTTGAGGGGTCAATCACTGTCGCATTCATATGTAATGATTATTCACTTAAAAAACGTCATCATCACCATCAATCATCTCCGTATACAATACATTCATGAGTTGGGTTGATCCAGATACAATTGCTGTCTCATCACCTTCTAACAGCTTTATATATTTTGCTTGTATGCATGCCTTAGCATGCTTCTATCGATAGTGACGTAAGAGTCCGAGATGTAGTAGTGTTACAATTAAAAATCTTTACTATTAGAATTTACTAGTTCGCTCTTTTGAATTTTTGCAAAGTAGATACATATGTATGTATTTCATTGACCACAAAATCATAAAATTTCTTTGCTTACAAAATTGTATGACGTGAGGATTTTTTTTTTTTTTTTTTTTTTTTTTTTTTAATTATACATGCTTCGGCATGCTTTCATTTTTTTTTCTATAACTTTATGTAATACTCATACAGATACAGATATAAAGTAAGATCTGTTTACTGTATATTTTAAAATTTATGCATGCTTCAGCATGATTCTAGTTGAAGCGTATATTCATTCACTAAGTTTGTTTGATACTTATTCATACACATGTACATTCTTAAAGATTGGATATCAAAGTCCAATTTCCGTAGTTTATCTATATTTTCTAAAGATCTGATAGCTAAAGAAATAAATAGAGTGAAGATCTTCTATAATAATCCCATTTTCATATTGTAAAATTTTGCGTGCTAGCGCTTTCGATGGGAAAATATACATACAACTTTATAAAAAGCGATAATATGATGTGCTGCAGAATATTGCACTGAAGTTTTAGCAATATTTCATTCAGACCAACAAGTTTAGAGAATTCCACTACATTTAGTTAATTATCTTTCTTAAGACCCATCATTCCTAATCAATCCTACAAAAAACAACGCAAACTAGATTTTTCGTTTTAATTTTATTTTTATTTTTATTAAATTCAACATTCATTCTTCAAATTACTTTATACTATATTAAGTAGCTTTTTCTCATTTGTGGAATGTTTAATCGTAAAAATTTTAATGGTGAGATGAATTTTTCTATTTTATGCACTAAGTAAATCTTTATATATACCAATCCACTTATATGAACCATTAAAGCTAATTCTTTTCACATCATTCCTTTCAATGATCTATTAAATCATTCTAATATTGATGCTTTCATATTAAGTAATGTTTAATCTTTTATATATGTATGAGTTTTCCCAAGTATTTTGTATTAAAAAATTCTTTAGAATCATCTGTTTGTAAGTTTTTTGGTACCCGTACCACTTCAAAAATATTTTCCATTGCCTTGGTTTTTAGAGTGCAGCTTTTATTTTCAGCTGTACTACAATTTGAGAATGTGTCAATTACAGTCTTCAAAAATCAACAATTTCTATTTTCTGTAGAATAGTTCTACATTTCACCTAACTTAGCTCCATAAAACATCATGTATTCCTGTCATTACATCTCTACAAGCACAAACAGTTGTTGAGATTTAATATGGAGTTCGTTTACTAAATTCCTTTTTAAAGACATTGAGTTGTTTCACAGATTTTTTCGAAAGTGTTGTGATCTACATCTTGCACTTTCAGCTATTTATACTAACATATAGTTAATTTTCTAATCTATATATTAAACCGTAAACTCTTCAATTTGTTTTTAATTATTTAATTTTTAGAATTGCTTTTTCAATTTTATAAATTCCTTCTTTCTCTAATTTTATTTCACGTTGTAGTTCCTCATTTTGCATTTAAATATATTCTTAAATATTAATGCTTTAAGCTATATTATTAATTTGTCTTGTATTTTATCTTCATTCAGTTTGAGGTAACTATCAACAATAGTTTGTATCTAATTCATTTATGCCTTCCAATACTGATAAGTCAGTATAAATGTCTTCAGAATTGGAAGTCTATGAGTAAAATCACGTCATCATCATTTTCAGTATTAGCATCATTAAATATGATGGTGTTATCAAATATTGTTCCTTCTACTAGTTTCTGTGGGGTACTTGTCTATATCTTGAGTGAAGGTTTCTCAGGCTTTAAACTTGTATATTTTCAACTTCTGTCTTGATTTTACTTTCTTCTTTCATAAGAATTCTTTTAATATTTTTAGAACTATTTATGAATTCTTCTGTTATAGGTTTAAATGTATCTTTTAGTTGTTCACTTGTATCTATTTCACCAGTTTTTATACTACGAAGCGTTTTCTTCAACACATTTCTTGTCAACACCAACTGTTTTAAAATTTTTTCATCCATGTTTGCTGAGGGCAAATAACAGGTATCAGCAATCAGATCAGTTTTTCAGGACCTGGTCTGGTTTTCAGATCAGCTTTTCAGGACCTGGTCTGGTTTTCAGATCAGCTTATCAGGACCTGGTCTGGTTTTCAGATGAGCTTTTCAGGACCTGGTCTGGTTTTCAGATCAGCTTATCAGGACCTGGTCTGCTTTTCAGATCAGCTTTTCAGGACCTGGTCTGGTTTTCAGATCAGCTTATCAGGACCTGGTCTGGTCTTCAGATCAGCTTTTCAGGACCTGGTCTGGTTTTCAGATCAGCTTATCAGGAGCTGGTCTGGTATTCAGATTGGCTTATCAGGAGCTGGTCTGGTTTTCAGATCAGCTTATCAGGAGCTGGTCTGGTTTTCAGATCAGCTTATCAGGAGCTGGTCTTGTTTTTAGATCAGCTTATCAGGAGCTGGTCTGGTTTTCTGATCACCTTATCAGGAGCTGATCTGATTTTCAGATCAGCTTATCAGGTAACAGATCAGACTATCAGGAGCTGTTCAGATTTTCATATCAAGATATCTGATTCAGATTTAGTTATTAGTATACAAGTAGCTAGCCATTTATAACATTTATATAAATGGAGTTTAAGGTCAGATGAAACACGAAAAAGTAAACTTTTATATATATTAAAATTATTTTCTATAACGATCATCGTTTAATTCACTATCTTTGCTTATAATCAAAAATCCATATTTATCCTTTCAACATGCTTTATATTTTTCTCACCTTACTTAAACATTAAAATTACATTATGATGATCTCTTATTAAATGTTTGGTGATTCTAGTATAAGTTTTACAGAAGTAGAATGAATCAACATTCTTATCCCTCCCCATACAAAAATATGCTTCCCATACGCATCATCGTTAAATATCATATTGGAATTACTTTGGACTGAAATAACAGATTCACTATCTGTAAATTTTGTAATATCTTATTGTTTTAATTGATGAAATTAATTTATTCAGGTATTCATATTTGGATGGATAAAAAGATTTTGAGTATAAATAAACGTTCTCAAATTTAAGTCGATTAGGACTTTCTAGCAAGCCAATCATAGCTTTTTTTCGCAATTTGACAGGAGAACTATGATTTATTTTTGAACTATCGTTCGATGATTCATCAGTATTTCGTACCGAGGTATTTTAGGTTGTTTTACTAACCGCATTTATGTAGCTAAATACATTTTATAAATATTATCTCTTATTATAAAAAAATAAACTAATGCAGCTATACGATATCAGAAAATATTTTCTGAAATCGTATAGCTATATTATTTTATTTTTTCTATAATAAGAGGTAATGATGCATACTCATAATCAAAACAGCATAAAAATATCCTTTGTTTTGACTATGAGTATGGATCAATATTTATGAAATGCGTTTAGTTACAAAAATGTGGTTAGTAAAACAAAGTATATTTTAACAGCCTTATTTATAGCACTTATTAGGGCTTTATAAAGACTTTTTAAGAAAAATTTTGTATCAAAATTTGATTTAAAAAGCCTTTACAATGCCTTAATAACTTTTATAAATAAGGCTGTAAGAGTTTAAAATCAGTATTTTGTATGATAATACTGATTTGAAACTCTTAAAATATTCTATGTTTTGACTATGAGTAGGGGCCATTATCTCTTATTATAGGACAAATAAAATAATATAGCTATACGATTTCAGAAAATATTTTCTGATATCATATAGCTACATTTTTAATTTTTCTATAATAAGAGATAATATTTATGAAATACATTTCATAAATATTGGCGCATACTCATAGTAAAAACAACCTAAAAATATCTTGGTACGAAATATTGATGAATCATCAAAATTTCATACCATCCTATATTTATGTTGTTTTACTAATCGCATTTTGTAAATAAATGCATTTCATAAATATAATCTATTATTATAGAAAGAATAAAATAGTATGGTTATATGATATTAGAAAACATGATTTCTGATATCATATAATTATACTATTTTATTTTTCTATAATAAGAGATAATGACTCATACTCCTAGTCAAAACAAAGGATATTTTTATGCTGTTTTGATTATGAGTATGAGTAGTAGTGAAATCCCACTCCGGCCCCAATTAAAATTGTTAAATTGTTGCTGAAATTGTTAAATTTGGGTAATTAAAATTTGAAAATTGTTAAATTCTTGGAAATTTGTGTTTTTTTGTTTACATAAGGAGTTTTTTGTTTATATAAGGAGTTTTTGTTTACATTATGAGTTTTTTGTTTACATTAGGAGGTTTTGTTTACATTAAGTGTATGTCTATCTGTCTGTCTGTCTGTCCGTCTGTCGGTCTGCCTGACCGTGGATGTTTGTGTGTGGAATATTTTGTGTGAATGTATTAAGGCGGATCATAGTTTGGCGGTTTTTATGTGCGTATATACAGACGAGGAAAATCATGAAAATGATTTTTCCTAATGCCGGGCAAAACATGATTATTATTTTTTTCAAATGCCGACGGCAATACATGATAATTTTTCCTAATGGCTACGGCAAAACATGATTATTATTTTTTTCAAATGCCGACGGCAAAACATGATTATTATTTTTTTCAAATGCCGACGGCAAAACATGATTATTATTTTCTAATGCTCCCAGTGTTGCCATACTGTAGAAATTTGTTATCGTAATACTACATCAGTAATATCAGAGAAAGAAGGTTTGATGACTATTAGGCGATTCTCATATGAATCGTGAGAATGTGCTTGTGTGATTTCCTCACGCTAATAAATTGTTATACAATAAAATAATTAAATAACTGAATAAAATAATTAAATAAATGAATAAAATAATTAAATAAATGAATAAAATAATTAAATAAATGAATAAAATAATTAAATAAATGAATAAAATAATTAAATAAATGAATAAAATAATTAAATAAATTATTTTATTTATTTATAAAACGTTCTCATGTATGTGAACACTCCTAATGCTTGTGTGTGGGGGGTCCAGCTTTTTTGTCGCTGGTAAGCTTATATTCTGTTTATTTGTTTAAGAAATATATTTGTATGTAGGTATGTATGTGTGTATGATGCATGCATGCATGTATGTATGTATGTATATTTGTATGTATGTATGTATGTATGTGCGATCGAAAGAACTTGTGCGTGGAATATTTTGTGGCTGTGTAGAATACATTTATATTTTGCAACGTAATCATTTTCTTTGGCTGCGTTTATTTTAAAGCAGCAAGTTTCAACTAACTACAGTCATAAGCAGAGAAATAAAATGTAAAAATTTGCAAAAATGCTAACTTCTCCTCCTCCTTCCCACTTCCTTCTCTTTCCTTTATGTAGTTTGTTTTTGAAATAAGAAAACACTTGTAGATTTTTTATTTTTCTATACATTTATTGTTTAAAGTTTTTTAAAATTTTATAATAATACATACATTAATATTTTAAAGAGTGTAAAAATTCATTTAAAGCAAGATATTTCTTTTGTTAGTAAAATAGCATTTTTTAATGCGCAAACACCAAGTTTATGATAATTACAATAAAAATATTCTGGATACTTAATCTCCATTTGTTTAAAGTTGATACAGCCTATATCCTCAACGTTAAAAATTTTTCGGCATAAAATTTTTTCCAACCATCGTCTTTTCTCTTCACCTTTTACATACATTTTAGAACATCTTGCGTTGGCTTTTAAAAAATTGCAAACGCTTTCAAAAGAAACTGATCCAGCAGTCCAGCTGAGGTGATGATAGTTTTTCGTTAGCCACTTTGCTTCTCTTTGCTTTTTTATTGATAAGCATTTAAAATCAAATGGTGGTTTTATAATGAAATTGTTATATTCATAATTGTTGAAAACAATCGCTACTTCTCTTGCGATGAAATCATTTGAATTACCTTTGAAACCTTGTACGTCTATAAAAATTGTGTTATTTTCCATATTACTCAATTTATAAGACTTTTCGAACTTGTCCTTTGATGGGTATATATTCTATTATGCGATCATGAATAAGAATGCAGTAAGCTGATGTCTTTGCTGCAATATTAGTTGCTGTTTCAAATGCTATTTTTATATCAATCGGTCCATTATTGAGTGATTCATTCTGATGACTGACATCTACTACAATAATAGGAGCTTTTGTCTTAAACTCTGATGCAGATAGAAGCGGTTGAGATTCCCTCATATAGTAACTTTGTTGGAATCTTAGATACATATCATATAGAATTGCATATCGTTCATTTTTGAACTTTATGTTAAGATCATCATATGGATATGAGACTGAATTTAAATGTACTTTTAAATTAGTCAAATCACAATGAACAAACTTATTTTCTTGTTGAAAAGCAATCAATACAAAACGGGGGCGTTCTCTATTTGCAGCCAGTTTAACATTCCAGATATGGCTAGTACCTGTGTTTAATTGTGGATTAACATGACAATCCCAACTGCGAAATGCCATAGGTATAGAAGCACCATTGTTAATAATTTTTATCATATTCAATTTGCTAAAGTCGGATAATTGTACATGTGGGATTCTCCATGAGATGAGTGAAATTGTAAGTTTAGCTTTTTCAGTAGAAACACTCGAGCGTACAAGATCTTCATCATTCTTATTGCGCAAGAGTATCATTTCATGTTTTCCATTTAGTATAACTTTGTTGTAGTCTTCGGCGAATCCTAGAAGCATTTTTAGAGGTACATAAAAATTAAAAAATCCATTTTTAAGAGTGACATCGTCAATTTTGTTCCATCCAGCATTTTGAATCACATTGCTTTCTGTTGGTGACAGAGAAACCAAATTTTTTATAGTGCTTGTGGCTCCTAAATATCTTGTATGGTCAATTTCAATTCCATTGAGCTCATAGCGAATTTCATCAAATAGATATGCCACAAAGTTGTTTTTTAATAAAAAGTTCTCCGAAGAAGAAGAAGAAGAAGATTTGGCCTTATTATCATCGACAACAAATCCCTCTACATAAATGTAGCTCTCACTGGGTAGCACATACAAATCTTGATTTTGTATTGAAATTCTAATTTCATCATTATTGTTGTAAGATTGTAAGTATGGTACATATGTATGATAGTCCTTTTTGATTATATTCTCATCAGACAAGGGTTTATCTAAGACATCTATTATTGAACTCATTTTGTCTTCAATTTAAAATAAGATCTGAATAATAATTTTTTTTTGGTGTTAGGATTTTGCTATTGAATCCTAAAAGTTTTCCAATTGTATTGTCTTTATTAAAATATACAAGATCCTTGGAACTATTAACTTTAACTTGCATTGTATTGTTATTGGCTTCAATAAAAATCTTATTTGCTGGGCAGAGTCGTTTGTATTCCTCTTCTATAAAATCAACTATATTATTTAATTCGTAAGATCCAATTGGTATTTCAATTATATGTTCCCCTATATGAAACATATTGTTGTAGGTGTCTACATTTGGAATACTGTTGTGTGAATGAAAATCAGTTAGAGCACACTCATATGCACCATGTAATTTAATAGGAGGAAAGTAACTAGCAGATAGTTCTGATGAGTTAGAGCTCAGAGTAAGTGTTATTGACATTATAACAGTCTGATTACAATTAAATAATGTTTAGTACACAGTATGGCTTATAAGTATGATTTACATATTTTATTTAAAACTTTTTCTCATTTTAAAATTAACATTAGTTTCTTAATATTAATGCTATTGTTGCTGTTGCAATTGATGTTGTTGTTGTTTCTAATTTAGTTTTTCTTCCAACTATAATATTTTATCTTTACTTATCCAAGAATTGTGTTGATTAGAAAATCCCAGCCATTTAACATATACCTCCTTCCCTTTAATTTTAAGAACCTTTTCAACTAGATATGTATTTGGAAATCTAGTTTTTGAAAGTTCCTCAGTATAGAAGCCACCTTTAATAGGATTGCCAAGATAGTCTTCTAATATGTATGTTGCAGGATTTGTATTTTGAATTCTTGTAATTGTGAAAATTCCTGTAGTCCAATTTGGAGTATAACCTTTTTCAAATGTGTGCTTATATTTGCTTATGCGAACATGATCTCCCACATTAAATTTCGACATTTTATACATTTTCAAATGACTGTATACTGTATTTAGCAGCTTTTCCTCATTTGTTGAGTTGACTTTAATAGGAGCCATTTTAATGGTACGATGAACTTTTCTATTGTATGCATTGACTAAATCCTTGTATATATCAATCCACTTATATGAACCATTATAACTAAATTCTTTCCACATCATTCCTTTCAATGTTCTATTAAATCGTTCTACTATTGATGCTTTCATAATGCTATATGTTGAGTAGTGATTAATGTTGTGTTTATGCATTAATTTTCCAAAGTGTTTGTTGAAAAATTCTTTTCCATCATCTGTTTGTAAGTTTTTTGGTACTCGTCCCAATTCAAAAATATCTTCCATTGCCTTGGTTGTTTCGAGTGCTGTTTTTGTTTTTAGTGGTACTGCCCATGCAAATTTTGAGAATGTGTCAATTACAGTCAACAAAAATCGATAATTTCTATTTTCTTTAGAATAGTTCCCCATTTCAACTAAATCAGCTTGCCAAAGATCATCTATTCCTTTCATTACAACTCTGCGACGCACAAATTGTTTTCGTGCTTGCTTATGGAGTTCATTTACTAAATTTCTTTTTGAAGACATTAAGTTGTTTTTAAAGATTTTTTGCAGAGTGTTGTGATCTGCTTGACGCACTTTCAGCTATTGATACAAACATATAATTTTCTAATCTATAAATTTTTTCATTAAGCTGTTCAATTTGTTCTTCAAAGGATGTTTTAATATGTAGAATATCTTTTTCAATTTTATAATTTTCTTCTATATATAATTTTATTTCGCGTTGTAGTTCCTCAATTTGCATTTGAATATCTTCTCGTATTATAGTATTATCCCCCTTAAAGTATGTTAATAATTTCTCTTCTAATTTTTCGATTTGAGTTTGCAAAAACAATTTATTGATAACATCGTTTTCCTCCAGAGCTTTTGCAACATTTTTGATCCTTTTGTTTTGGACATCAATGTTGTTGTTCGTATCCACAAAGAACCCCAGCAGTTTAGGTGCATTTTTCAAAGAAATTGTGCTGCTAGTATCGTTTAAATAGTGTCCAAATTTATCAACAGACATACTCTATTTAGTTTATTAAAGTTAGTGTATTATATTCGCTTCACGTAGTTCTTCAATAATTGATACAATTTCGTTATTGTGATTAGTATGACCTGCACCTTGTGATGCGAGCAGTAGTCGAAGTCTATCTACTAACTCATTTGGATCGTCCCAGTATATATAGTTGGGATTATTGATGTTAACTTGCATCATTCCCTCACCTAAATAGCTACCTTTGGGCTTATACCCTGTTGATTCAGGTAAATTCTTCTGGTTTTTCTCATCAATAAATTTCTTAATAATATATTTATATTTATATCCTCTAGTACCCTTAATTTGACCATCAGTTTTAACGTCTCTTCTATATGCATTAGTAGTAATTAAAATCTTTTTATAGATTTCAAGTTCAAATTTATCGTAATTTTTTGGTATTTTATGAAATATTAGAGAAAATAGTCCTGGTGTTAGAGCCCATATTAGACCACCAACTTGTATTTTATCTTCATTCAGTTTTAGGCTACTATCACCAAATTTCCATTCATTATTGTAATCTTTATGTGGGCCATAGTTTGTATCTAACTCATTTCTCCCTTCCAAAACTGATAAATCAGTATAAGTATATTCTGTATTGGAAGTCTGTGAGTAAAAATCATCTTCATCATCATCATCATTTTCAGTATTAACATCATTAAATAAGATGGTATTATCAAAAATTGTCCCTTCTACTAGTTTTTTTTGGTGTACTTGTCTCTATCTTGACTGATGGGTTTTCAGGCTTTAAACTTGTATTATTTTCAACTTCTGTCTTGATGTTACTTTCTTCTTTCATACGAATTCTTTTAAAATTTTTAGAACTATTTATGAATTCTTTAAGAGGTTCTGTTATAGGTTTGAATGTATCTCTTAATTGTTCACGTGTATCTATTTCACCAGTTTTTATACTACGAAGCTTTTTCTTCAACACATTTCTTGTCAACACCAACTGTTTTAAAATTTTCTCATCCATGTTTGCTAAGGGCAAATAACAGGTATCAGCATTCAGATCAGCTTATTAGGAGCTGGTCTGGTTTTCAGATCAGCTTTTCAGGAGCTGGTCTGGTTTTCAGATCAGCTTATCAGGACCTGGTCTGGTTTTCAGATCAGCTTTTCAGGACCTGGTCTGGTTTTCAGATCAGCTTTTCAGGAGTTGGTCTGGTTTTCAGATCAGCTTTTCAGGACCTGGTCTAGTTTTCAGATCAGCTTTTCAGGACCTGGTCTGGTTTTCAGATCAGCTTTTCAGGACCTGGTCTAGTTTTCAGATCAGCTTTTCAGGACCTGGTCTGGTTTTCAGATCAGCTTTTCAGGACCTGGTCTGGTTTTCAGATCAGCTTTTCAGGACCTGGTCTGGTTTCCAGATCAGCTTTTCAGGACCTGGTCTGGTTTTCAGATCAGCTTATCAGGACCTGGTCTGGTTTTCAGATCAGCTTTTCAGGACCTGGTCTGGTTTTCAGATCAGCTTATCAGGACCTGGTCTGGTTTTTAGATCAGCTTATCAGGACCTGGTCTGGTTTTCAGGTAGCTGGTCTAGTTTTGAAATCAACTTATCAGGTATCAGATGAGGTTATAGCAAATAGATGTATCAAGTTTAAAGTTAGATTAATAACTAAAGTCAATCTTTTATGAGAACTAGTTTATATAGTTATGAAAAAGTCAAATTGCTTTCTGTAGCGACCATCATTTAATTCATTATCTTTGCTTATCACTAAAAAGCCATATTTATCCTTCCAACATTCTCTACAAATTTCTTGGAACTTTTCGTAACTCATATCGCTGCCAACATGATCCCTATAAACATGCTTCATATTTGTATCATCTTGCTTAAACATTATAATAACATTTGCATTGTCTCTTATTAAATGCTTGGGAATTCTAGTATAAGTTTGACACAAGTAGAATGAATCAATATCCCTATGTCGCCCCATACAAAAATATGTACGTATATTATTCTGCTTTTCACATGCAACATTATCAAATATCATAATTGAATTAGTTTTAGCTTCGTCAGGTAGAATAACTGATTCATTATCGGTGAGTGTATAATATCCCATTCCTTTAATTGGTGAAATTAGTTTCTTCAAGTACTCATATTTGGGTTGATAAAGAGATTTTGAGTATAAATAGATGTTTTCAAACTTGAGTCCATTAGGACTTTCTAGTAAGCCGATCATAACATTAGTCTTTCCATAATTTGATGGTCCTACTATTAGAGCACGAATAGAATTTGGTAAGAGGGGGCTATGCTTTATTTTTGAAGTGATGTTCGATGATTCATCAATATTACGAACTAAAATATTTTTATGTTGTTTCACTAACTGCATTTTTGTAACTAAATACATTTCATAAATGTTACGTCTTATTATAGAAAAAATTAGATAATATGGTTATACGATATCAGAAAACGTTTAGTCATAAAAACACCTTCGTTGGAGGAGGTATAATAGATAAAATAATAAACTCTCTACCTGTTGAACTTCATCTTCCTGGATATCAGTACTGTGGACCTGGAACAGAACTACAAAAACGTTTAAATCGAGGTGATAAAGGAATTAATTTATTGGACTCTGCTTGTAAAGATCACGATATAGCTTATTCGAAAAATAAGGATTTAAGCACTAGACACAAGGCTGATAAAATACTTGAAAATTCAGCTTGGGATCGAGTTTTATCAAAAGATAGTAGTATAGGGTGTTTTTTTAAGAGGTATAGAACTTCGAATTGAAATAAAACACAAGAAAATCGTTTTAATGTCCATCAATTTGGCTTTATTGGAAGGATAATTTTATGCCATTAATGTTTAATCATGATTTCGTGCATGTGGCCGCCGCGGCTGGCTCGAATTAAGCCAATTCTACAGGTCCAATTTTCAACCACTTTTTCGAGCATATGGGGCCGTATGTTGGCAATAACGCCACGAATGTTGGCTTCCAAGTCCCCTAACGTTTCTGGTTTGTTGGCGTAGACGAGCGACTTCACATATCCCCAAAGAAAATAATCCAATGGTGTCAAATCACACGATCTTGGTGGCCAATTGACAGGTCCATTCCGCGAAATTATGCGCTCATCGAATGTTTCCTTCAATAAATCGATTGTGACGTGCGCTGTGTGGCATGTAGCGCCGTCTTGTTGGAACCACAACTCATCCACATTCATGCCATCCAATTCGGGAACAAAATAGTCGGTTAGTCGGCTCCAATTGCTGTGCACGGTGGCGAATCGATTCATCCGGTTCCTCTTCAACACTTTGCTCTACAGCGGCAATTGTTTCTTCGGTGCGCACTGTTCGACGTCTCTGCGGATGCGTATTATCAGTATTAAACGTAGTGCGAAAACGATCCATGGTTAACCGAATTAATTGCTCTGATGGACGATTATGTCGACCATAAAATGGACGGAGCTTGCGGTAAACTTCGCGAACTGAACCATTATTTTCGAAATAAATTTGCACGATTTGCAAGCGTTGTTCTTTTGTCAACCTGTTCATGATGAAATGGCAAACCAAACTAAATACAAATCACTTGACAGCTGACAAAATGGCCGCCAGTTAAAAAAGTGATGCCAACTTAAAGTTCTATACCTCAATAAAAAACACCCTTTATTGCTGAAAAATCATTTGCCTATATGGTTACTAACGCAATGAAAGCCAAAACAAAATTTGGTATGGGTGTGGAGAAAAAGAAAAATGTTAAAAAGAACAAGCTAAATGATAAAAAACTGTTTAGAACATCAATTAGAGCTGCAACAAAAATACTAAAGAAGGAAAAACCATTAGATATTAGCTCGGCAATAAAAATTGCCCGAAAAACTATCAACAAATCATTAAAAGGAAGAAAATCTCAAATTATAGTACCACGTGTAATACGTGTCCCAAAAATTGGTGGGTTTTTGCCTCTAATACCGATTTTAACTGCTCTGGGTGCAATTGGTAGTCTAACAACTGGAGGTGCTGCTATAGCTAAAGCTGTAAATGCAACAAAGAATGCAAAAAATCAACTTGATGAAGCAACTAGACATAATAAAGCGATGGAATCTATTGCAGTTGGAAAGGGACTTTACTTAAAACCATATAAAAAGGGTTATGGTTTAGTTTTCAAAGAGGAATCAAAAAACTATTAGAGATGCTACCCAACAGACCACTATCTGATGAGGACCTAAACCGTTTCTCTATAAATATTCCATATTTTAGAGGAGTTTTCATGTTGAATACTCTACCAAAACGAACAAAGAAAATAGAATGTGGAATAATCAATTTAGACGTATCAACAGGACCTGGTACACATTGGGTAGCATATTATAAAAACAACAATGAAAAAGAATATTTCGACAGCTTTGGAAACTTACAACCTCCTTCGGAAGTAGTCAAATATCTTGGTACAAATATAAAATACAACTATAATCAACATCAGAATTTCAATACATTTACCTGTGGTCATTTATGTCTTCAATTTCTGTATGAAATAACTGCAAATATTAAATAAAAAACACAAACATTTATATTTTACAAACTCTTTAATGTCTTTTTATTTATAATTTAAAATACATAATTAATACATATCATTGCCAAATAGAAAATTGGGAATTTGG
Source organism: Tachina grossa (assembly GCA_949987645.1). NCBI lineage: Eukaryota > Metazoa > Arthropoda > Insecta > Diptera > Tachinidae > Tachina > Tachina grossa. Next base: position 15,320,982 of record OX465279.1, on the reverse strand, counting down.
AATTAGAAATTCACTCAGCTCGCTCTCACCGATTAAGCTTTTTCCATTAGAAAATAAGAGAAACTTGTATGTAGTGAAAAATATAAGGACTTATCCGATTATCTTAATTGTTTCTCTTTATGAAAATATCTAATGAAATTTAATGGAATTTCATAATATTGTGAAATTCAATTTGTCTTGTGCAGATCCTCTTAAAGAAATCAAGACTGTGCATGTTTAAGCGATATGGAAGATATCATTTTTTTTTTTTATCCAACGAAGTAAAGCCAATAAAGAAATAAAAGTCATTCACACATTTAATTCTTATTTCAATATTTTATTTCAAATTTTTTCTTAAAAACTCATATACATATGTACAATAGTTTTTCTTAATAAATAGGATTTTATTTACAATCATTTTTCTTAATAAATAGGATTTTATGTACAATAATTTTTCTTAATAAATAGGATTTTATTTAAAATCATTTTAACAACAAGAAATAGGATTTTATTTACAATAATGTTTCTTAATAACTAAGATTTTATATACAATTTAAAAATTAACTACTTAACTAAAAATTAACTAATTTTAGCTATTTTCTTGCATTCTAGCAATTTCATCTAGCAACATATCAAGTTCGTATTCAGGGTTAGTTTCCTTAATACGAAAATGATACCATGCATATGTGTTAATATTATTTGACCTAATTTTTCTCTTATCGTCTCCATAACTTAAGACTACCTTATTTAATTTACTAGTATATATATGGTGAAGCTTAGATTTAAATGTTAACATATTATCGTATACATTAGTCTTATTGAATAAACAGTTTCTATAAGTAGCTAAACTATATTTATCTAATATGGATCTTTTTACCCCCTTTGATTTTTTAACGTCATTTTGATTTTGTACACTGAATGAGTACATTTTTGATCGCAGCCCAACAAATTCTGTCATTATCTTACCGCAGTTTTCATCCTTCATCATGCCTAAAACTTTTTTATTTATTAATGGGAAATTATAAGTATTGTCCGTGGGATAGTCCGATGTATCAAAATGTTCTTCTATGTCATTTTTTATGTCAGCGTAAAAGTCATCCGTCTTTATTGAATATATAAAAGAGTCCGTATCCATATAGTTCAATGAGAGTTTTGTCTTAAACTTAGGTTGCATGTACCCGTAATGAAAATTATACATTTTCCATTTGGACAATTCAAGTACACAAAATCCCAAGTAAATTGGTTTATTGTAGCAGGTTTTGACTCTAGTCATTTCGATTGCTACCAGATCTTCGGAAAATATAGATAAACTATGAAAATTTGGTTTTGATATCCAATCTTGAGCCCCCAAATGGTTCCGATTCGTTCTCTCCCAATTATTGACAATTTTAACATCTCTCCTCTTATCCACATTTTCCATGGTCTTACCATAGACTGCATTATTAAGTAGTTTGAAAAAGTTTTTTTCAAAAGCATTTTTAGCAGTGGCTCTATGTCTGGTATTAAGGTCAATATAGCCTTTTAACCATGGAGATTGTTTAAATGCTAGAATACGATGTGTTTTCTTTAAAACTAAGCCATTTTCTAAGCATTGTTTAAGAACTCTAAAGTGTATCACGTATGATTGCTTTGTAGAGAAATCGGTTATCAACTTGCTATATTTCGCTTGCAGTGGTTTATTATTTTTAGCGCAAAAAGGTAGGTCATTATGCAAGTCATGTAAGTGAGAAGGTTAATCTAAAGTGACCTCATATACATAACCTTCTGTTCCATTGTCAGATATGCTGTTTGGATCCAGATTCAGCTCGTCTTGCGATAACCATCTGAACCCCCCATGAGGAAGATATTCCGACATTGCCCAACCGTAAAGGTTATTTGCGTCTAAATAGACAAGAAACTCCGAGGGCTTTTCTTTATCGAAATCTTCCAAATATTTGTTATTCGCTTTCGAATATCTTTGGCTACACTGTACGATTCCCCCACGTATACCTTTTTTCATCAAATTGTACATGTCTATGTCCGTCAATAATTCTAGTTCAATTTTTGTGTATTTTAACATTGCATCCCAGGAAAGTCCAGGTGCGGTATAGTATTGACATGGATCCAGCTCATAAATACCTTTACAAACTTTTCTAAAGTTCTCGAAAATATCTGTCAGTAAGAGGACATCTGTTTTTAAGTAAAGTTCCATGTAATCTTTCATTGTTTTGCACCCAAAAGTATTCCATACCTCTACAGCATGTGAGTATTCCTCTAAAGAACACTCTTTATTGTTCAACTTATTAAAGAAATCACTGCGTGAAGGCAGCTGGCACTCGTCTAATTTTTGAAATGAATTTAGGTACTCATAGGGGAAAATGCCTTTCTTCTTAATAAGCTGAAATTCTTTTTCTGATTGAAACAAGGACCTTATAGTGTTAAAATCATTATCCGACAAATTGCAGGCTAATGATTCTAAACTCTCAGCCATAAAGCGTAATGTATCAAGAAATCTTATTTCAAGATTATGACCATCGCTCATTTCTGTAAATTGCGAGAGTGATATATAAAGCTCCTTATTGAGAGGGAGTACTTTCATAGAAATTTCACCTAGTTCTTTAATAAAAAGACGTGAGTCATAATTTGAGTAATTGTGAAAGTAAACTGGTATAAACTTGGGAATTTGGTAATTCAAATTACAGTTATTGTGGGCTGCACCTCTATATTTACCGCTAATGTGACAATGATCTCTAACGCGATCTTTACCTAGAAATTTTTGACAAATATGACAATTCACCGCACTATAAAAATTATAAATATCAGAAGGGGATAAAATATCCATTTGCTTATTATTTACTAAATGATTATTATAAATATCCTCACAATCTTTAATTAAAAATGAAACAAATTTTTGTGAAGCATCTTTCCCTGTATAAACCCTTAATTTATCTAACTTATTGTTATGGAGACACTTAATGTAGTAACTAAAAGCACAAGGAGTGTGCTTTTTGACAAGACTGGTTTTACTACTCACGTTATTACTAATGTCTTCCAGGATGCATTCAAAATCTGCGTACACCACAAAGGGGACATCCATTTTCCTCTGATGCCCCTTAAAACTTAGAACTGCATCTGGACCTGACGGCATAGTTGTCACGATTTTGCTGCATTCCGCCTTATGATTACTCATGACGTTCTCCCTATGACTATACTGTAGACAGCTATTACAAAAAAGTAATTTATGTCTATCGGTGGTTATTTGATTCGTCAAAAGTCTGTGAATGACAAAAAATATATAAAAGTTTATTAGTAAAATGTCTCTATTATAAAATATATAAGACAAGTAAATGTATCATTAAAATTAAAGAGTATTAGTATAATTTTCTAACTTACTTTGATATGTTCTTTATCAGTATGTAGTGATGAACTTCACCATTCTCCAAAAGCAACAAGTTGACATGCTTTACTTTCTCCTCCTTGGTCACATAATAGGGACCGATGATTTGATCTGCTCCCTCATCGTACCCAAACACATTATCACTTATTGCTGGATTATTTACTTCGAACTCCTTAATTTTGTTTAGTGCTAATGGGTAAGTTAAGTTTTTGAAATTTAGTGTTACACCATTTCGTGTAGAAATAATGTCTGCAGAAATGTCCTGAATATTATAAGTACTGCAACGTTCTATATGGTTGTGTTTGGTAGTATCCATGACAGCGATTATACACCACTTGAAGCAGTATTCATCACTATTTTCAATATTGATGCATGCAAATTTTCTTACTAATTTTGTGGGTGTGGATATCCAACTTGATCCTTTGACTAGCGAAGATTTGTTGATGTTGATTTCTGCTCGAACTATGCGTGACAAAGTCCAACCAGAATCTCGCTTTTCAAATTCGGACATTTTTGTTGAAATCTCCTCAACTTTTTTGGCTACATGTGTTATAACACACAACTCCAATTCTTCTTCTACAATTTTGATGTACTCCGCCACAATACTCACATGAAATTTAATTATTATATGCTTAGACAAAGACATTTGAAGTCTCTCAATAAAAATATTCATGTTTTCTTTAATAAATTCTTCCAAGAGAAGTTGGTCCTTTTTATTTAGTATTACATATGTGGCGATATGGTTTTTGAAGGCTTTCGATATTTTGTAATATCTCACATTCTCTTCGACTTCTTCTTCTCTCCTAGCATGCGAAGTACTCATTGGAGTTGGCAGAGTTTCTTCTCTTTTTTCTTCTACTTCTACTTCTCCATCACTTTCCGGTAAACTTATGTCCATAGCATCGTTGTATAAAGTCCCTCCAAGGATATCCACACCTTGTTGATGAGCTTGTTGTTGTAGCTGCTGCTCTTGTTGCTGATAATTAAGAGGTTGCCATTGCATCAAATTGGAATACTGCTCCATTTGATTAACTGGTGCGACGGGATTATAATTGTAACTTGGATACTCAGATTGCATTGGTACTCCTGATGCCAAAAACTGATTACTCCATGACATTGGTGTAGGGTAACAGTTAGCCATACCGTATTGTTGATATTGGGGATACTGTAGAGAAGGGTGCTGCTGGTGATGAAATGAATTTATCTGCTGTTGACGATTTTGAACAAATGTCTGCGGTTGCTCTTGATTTGTACCCCGACTTACGACCATTTGATCCTGCACGCTATGATTTTTCACATGATCCAAAAAGGACTTTTGGTATTTGTATACCTTATGGCATCCATTACACTGATAGCCTGTATAACTCATTTTTAATTATTTTATTATTATAAAACTTTTAACACAATTGCTGATGATACTACTTGTAAATACAATAAAGTACTGATGTGTTGGTTAGAAAAGTTAGCGTATTTATACGAAAATTAGTAGCAGTATCCTTGCAGCATTCACAGTTTTTACTTTTTGTTTCTCTGCTGATGACTGTACCAGGTTGAAACTTTGCTGCTTTAAAATAATCGCAGCCAAAGAAAATGGTTACGTTGCAAAATATAAATGTATTCTACACAGCCACAAAATATTCCACGCACAAGTTCTTTCGATCGCACATACATACATACATACGTACATCATACACACATACATACATACATACATACAAATATACATACATACATACATGCATGCATGCATCATACACACATACATACCTACATACAAATATATTTCTTAAACAAATAAACCGAATATAAGCTTACCAGCGACAAACAAGCTGGACTCCCCACACACAAGCATTAGGAGTGTTCACATACATGAGAACGTTTTATAAATAAATAAAATAATTTATTTAATTATTTTATTCATTTATTTAATTATTTTATTCATTTATTTAATTATTTTATTCATTTATTTAATTATTTTATTCATTTATTTAATTATTTTATGCATTTATTTAATTATTTTATTCAGTTATTTAATTATTTTATTGTATAACAATTTATTAGCGTGAGGAAAAAAATAATAATCATGTTTTGCCGTCGGCATTTGAAAAAAATAATAATCATGTTTTGCCGTAGGCATTAGGAAAAATTATCATGTATTGCCGTCGGCATTTGAAAATAATTATGTATTGCCGTAGGCATTAGGAAAAATAAGTATGTATTGCCATCGGCATTAGGAAAAAAAAATAATCATGTATTGCCGTCTGCATTAGAAAAAAATAATAATCATGTTTTGCCGTCGGCATTTGAAAAAAATAATAATCATGTTTTGCCCGGCATTAGGAAAAATCATTTTCATGATTTTCCTCGTCTGTATATACGCACATAAAAACCGCCAAACTATGATCCGCCTTAATACATTCACACAAAATATTCCACACACAAACATCCACGGTCAGGCAGACCGACAGACGGACAGACAGATAGACATACACTTAATGTAAACAAAACCTCCTAATGTAAACAAAAAACTCATAATGTAAACAAAAACTCCTTATATAAACAAAAAACTCCTTATGTAAACAAAAAAACACAAATTTCCAAGAATTTAACAATTTTCAAATTTTAATTACCCAAATTTAAAAATTTCAGCAACAATTTAACAATTTTAATTGGGGCCGGAGTGGGATTTCACTACTACTAGTATGCATCAATATTTATGAAATGCATTTAGTTATAAAATGCGGTTAGTAAAACAAAGTACATTTTAAGAATTTAAAACCACCATTTTTATGGTAATACTGGTTTTAAACACTTAAAGCATACTTTGTTTTGGCTATGAGCATGAGCTGATATTTATTAAATGAATTTTATAAATATTGACTCATACCCTTAGTCAAAACAACATAAATAGTTCTTTGGTACGAAATTTTGATGACTCATCGAACGATAGTTCAAAATTAAATCATAGTTCTCCTGTCAAATTGCGAAAAAAAGCTATGATTGGCTTGCTAGAAAGTCCTAATCGACTTAAATTTGAGAACGTTTATTTATACTCAAAATCTTTTTATCCATCCAAATATGAATACCTGAATAAATTAATTTCATCAATTAAAACAATAATATATTAAAAAATTTACCGATAGTGAATCTGTTATTTCAGTCCAAAGTAATTCCAATATGATATTTAACGATGATGCGTATGGGAAGCATATTTTTGTATGGGGAGGTATAAGAATGTTGATTCATTCTACTTCTGTAAAACTTATACTAGAATCACCAAACATTTAATAAGAGATCATCATAATGTAATTTTAATGTTTAAGTAAGGTGAGAAAAATATAAAGCATGTTGAAAGGATAAATATGGATTTTTGATTATAAGCAAAGATAGTGAATTAAACGATGATCGTTATAGAAAATAATTTTAATATATATAAAAGTTTACTTTTTCGTGTTTCATCTGACCTTAAACTCCATTTATATAAATGTTATAAATGGCTAGCTACTTGTATACTAATAACTAAATCTGAATCAGATATCTTGATATGAAAATCTGAACAGCTCCTGATAGTCTGATCTGTTACCTGATAAGCTGATCTGAAAATCAGATCAGCTCCTGATAAGGTGATCAGAAAACCAGACCAGCTCCTGATAAGCTGATCTAAAAACAAGACCAGCTCCTGATAAGCTGATCTGAAAACCAGACCAGCTCCTGATAAGCTGATCTGAAAACCAGACCAGCTCCTGATAAGCCAATCTGAATACCAGACCAGCTCCTGATAAGCTGATCTGAAAACCAGACCAGGTCCTGAAAAGCTGATCTGAAGACCAGACCAGGTCCTGATAAGCTGATCTGAAAACCAGACCAGGTCCTGAAAAGCTGATCTGAAAAGCAGACCAGGTCCTGATAAGCTGATCTGAAAACCAGACCAGGTCCTGATAAGCTGATCTGAAAACCAGACCAGGTCCTGATAAGCTGATCTGAAAACCAGACCAGGTCCTGAAAAGCTGATCTGATTGCTGATACCTGTTATTTGCCCTTAGCAAACATGGATGAAAAAATTTTAAAACAGTTGGTGTTGACAAGAAATGTGTTGAAGAAAACGCTTCGTAGTATAAAAACTGGTGAAATAGATACAAGTGAACAACTAAAAGATACATTTAAACCTATAACAGAAGAATTCATAAATAGTTCTAAAAATATTAAAAGAATTCTTATGAAAGAAGAAAGTAAAATCAAGACAGAAGTTGAAAATATACAAGTTTAAAGCCTGAGAAACCTTCACTCAAGATATAGACAAGTACCCCACAGAAACTAGTAGAAGGAACAATATTTGATAACACCATCATATTTAATGATGCTAATACTGAAAATGATGATGACGTGATTTTACTCATAGACTTCCAATTCTGAAGACATTTATACTGACTTATCAGTATTGGAAGGCATAAATGAATTAGATACAAACTATTGTTGATAGTTACCTCAAACTGAATGAAGATAAAATACAAGACAAATTAATAATATAGCTTAAAGCATTAATATTCAAGAATATATTTAAATGCAAATTGAGGAACTACAACGTGAAATAAAATTAGAGAAAGAAGACAGTTATAAAATTGAAAAAGCAATTCTAAAAATTAAATAATTAAAAACAAATTGAAGAGTTTACGGTTTAATATATAGATTAGAAAATTAACTATATGTTAGTATAAATAGCTGAAAGTGCAAGATGTAGATCACAACACTTTCGAAAAAATCTGTGAAACAACTCAATGTCTTTAAAAAGGAATTTAGTAAACGAACTCCATATTAAATCTCAACAACTGTTTGTGCTTGTAGAGATGTAATGACAGGAATACATGATGTTTTATGGAGCTAAGTTAGGTGAAATGTAGAACTATTCTACAGAAAATAGAAATTGTTGATTTTTGAAGACTGTAATTGACACATTCTCAAATTGTAGTACAGCTGAAAATAAAAGCTGCACTCTAAAAACCAAGGCAATGGAAAATATTTTTAAAGTGGTACGGTACGGGCTAGCTACTTGTACACTGATAACTAAATCTGACTCAGATATCTTGAAATGAAAATCTGAACAGCTCCTGATAGCCTGATCTGTTACCTGATAAGCTGATCTGAAAACCAGACCAGCTCCTGATAACCTGATCTGAAAATCAGATCAGGTCCTGATAAGCTGATCTGAAAACCAGACCAGCTCCTGATAAGCTGATCTGATAACCAGATCAGGTCCTGATAAGCTGATCTGATAACCAGACCAGCTCCTGATAAGCTGATCTGATAACCAGACCAGCTCCTAATAAGCTGATCTGATAACCAGACCAGCTCCTGATAAGCTGATCTGATAACCAGATCAGGTCCTGATAAGCTGATCTGATAAACAGATCAGGTCCTGATAAGCTGATCTGATAACCAGACCAGCTCCTGATAAGCTGATCTGATAACCAGACCAGCTCCTGATAAGCTGATCTGATAACCAGACCAGCTCCTGATAAGCTGATCTGATAACCAGACCAGCTCCTGATAAGCTGATCTGAAAACCAGATCAGGTCCTGATAAGCTGATCTGATAACCAGACCAGCTCCTGATAAGCTGATCTGAAAACCAGATCAGGTCCTGATAAGCTGATCTGATAACCAGACCAGCCCCTGATAAGCTGATCTGATAACCAGACCAGCTCCTGATAAGCTGATCTGATAACCAGACCAGCTCCTGATAAGCTGATCTGATAACCAGACCAGCTCCTGATAAGCTGATCTGATAACTAGACCAGCTCCTGATAAGGTGATCTGAAAACCAGATCAGCTCCTGATAAGCTGATCTAGTAGCCGATACCTGAATTTGCTGTTAGCAAACATGGATGAGAAAGTTTTAAAGCATTTGGTGTTGAGAATAAATGTGATTAAGAAAAAGCTTCGTAGTATAAAAACTAGTGAAATAGATACAAATGAACAACTAAGAGATGCATTTAATCCTATAACAGAAGAATTCATAAATAGTTCTAAAAATATTAAAAGAATTCTTATGAAAGAAAAAAGTAGAATCAAGACAGAAGTTGAAAATATACAAGTTTAAAGCATGAGAAACCATCAGTCAAGATAGAGACAAGTACACCAAAGAAACTAGCAGAAGGAACAATATTTGATAATACCATCTTATTTAATGATGCTAATACTGAAAATGATGATGACGATGATTTGTACTAAAAGACTTCCAATTCCGAAGACTTATCAGTATTGGAAGGAAGAAATGAATTAGATACAAATTAATGGTGATAGTAACCTCAAACTGAATGAAGATAAAATACAAGTTGGTGGTCAAATATGGGCTCTAACACTAGGACTATTTTCTCTAATGTTTGATAAAATACCAAAAAATTATGATAAATTTGAACTCGAAATCTATAAAAAGATTTTAATTACTACTAATGTATGCATACAGAATCATCATCGTTCTCCGTCAGAGAACGATGATATAAGTTAATTTTTCTGGAAACTGAAATCGACAAACTAAAGAACAAATTAATAATATAGCTTAAGGCATTGATATAATTCAAGAATATATTTAAATGCATATTTGTGGACTACAACGTGAAATAAAATTAGAGAAGGAAGAGAGTTATAAAATTGAAAAGGAATTCTAAAAATTAAATAATTAAAAATAAATTGAAGAGTTGTACGATTAAATATATAGATTAGAAAATTAACTACATGTTAGTATAAATAGCTGAAAGTGCAACATGTAGATCACCACACTATCGAAAAAATCTGTAAAACAACTCAATGTCTTTAAAATGAAATTTAGTAAACGAACTCCATTTTAAAACTAGAAAATTGTTTGTGCTTGTAGAGATGCAATGACAGGAATATATGAAGTTTTCTGGAGCAAAGTTAGGTGAAGTGGAGAACTATTCTACAGAAAATAGAAATTGTTGATTTTTGAAGACTGTAATTGACACATTCTCAAATTGTAGTACAGCTGAAAATAAAAGCTGCACTCAAAAAACCAAGGAATGGAAAATATTTTTGAAGTGGTACGGGTACCAAAAAAAACAAAAAACTTACAAACAGATGATTCTAAGGAATTTTTTAATAAATACTTTGGAAAACTCATACATAAATAGAAGATTAAACATTACTTAATATGAAAGCATCAATAGTACAATGATTTAATTGAGCATTAAAAGGAATGATGTGAAAAGAATTAGCTTAATGGTTCATATAAAAGGATTGGTATACATATATAAAGAATTACTTAGTGCATAAAATAGAAAAATTTATCTCAACATTAAAATGTTTACGATTAAAATTAACTCAACAAATGAGAAAAAGCTGCTTAATACAGTATAAAGTAATTTGAAGAATGAATGTTGAATTTAATAAAAATAAAAATTAAATTAAAACGAAAAATCTAGTTTTTTGTAGGATTGATTAGGAATGATGGGTCTTAAGAAAGGTAATTAACTAAATGTAGTGGAATTAGATAATCAGCTAAATGTAGTGGAATTCTCTAAACTTGTTGGTCTGAATGAAATTTGCTAAGACTTCAGTGTTTAAAATAAACTATAACATAGTGCAATATTCAGCAGCACATCATATTATCACTTTTTATAAAGTTGTATGTACATTTTCCCATCGAAAGCGTTAAAACGCAAAATTTTACAATATGAAAATGGGATTATTATAGAAGATCTTCGCTCTCTTTATTTCTTTAGCTATCAGATCTTTAGAAAATATAGATAGACTACGGAATTTGGACTTTGATATCCAATCTTTAAGAATGTACATGTGTATGAATAAGTATCAAGCAAACTTAGTGAATGAATATACGCTTCAACTAGAATCATGCTGAAGCATGCATACTGCAAACAGATCTTACTTTATAACTGTATCTGTATGAGTATTAAATAGATGTATGGAAAAAAAATATGAAAGCATGCCGAAGCATGAATAACTTCAAAAAAAAAAAAAAAAAAAAAAGTCCTCACGTCATACAATTTTGTAAGCAAAGAAATTTTATGATTTTGTGGTCACTTAAATACAAACATACATATGTATCTACTTTGCAAAAATTCAAAAGAGCGAACTAGTAAATTCTAATAGTAAAGATTTTTAATTGTAACACTACTACATCTCGGACTCTTACGTCACTATCGATAGAAGCATGCTAAGGAGTAGTTGTGAACTGCCAATTCTGTGGCAATTAAAATTGTTAAATTGTTGCTGAAATTGTTAAATTTGGGTAATTAAAATTTGAAAATTGTTAAATTCTTGGAAATTTGTGTTTTTTTGTTTACATAAGGAGTTTTTTGTTTACATTAGGAGTTTTTTGTTTACATTAGGAGTTTTTGTTTACATTAAGTGTATGTCTGTCTGTCGGTCTGTCTGTCTGCCTGCCTGACCGTGGGAAGTTTGTGTGTGGAATATTTTGTGTGAATGTATTAAGGCGGTTCATAGTTTGGCGGTTTTTATGTGTGTATGTGACGACGCGGAAAATCATGAAAATGGTTTTTCCTAATGCTGACGGAAAATCATCTAATGATTTTTTGTAATTCCGAAGGCAAAACATGATAATTTTTCGTAATACCGAAGGCAAAACATGATAATTTTTCCTAATGCCTACTGCAATACATGATAATTTTTCCTAATGCCTACTGCAATACATCATTATTATTTTTTTCAAATGCCGACGTCAAAAAATGAATATAATTTTTTCAAATGCCGACGGGAAAATGATTTTTCCTAATGACGACGGGAAAACGTGAAAGTTATTTTTTCTAATGCTAATGTAGGTGTTGCTAGACTGTGGGAATTTAAGGCTGACCGTGATTTGAGTGGGCGGCGTTGTTGCCGTAATATGTAACCATAGGAATTTGTGGATGTGTCTGTCTGTCTGTGAGAATTTAGGTGAAGGTTTGATTGGCAGGGGGCGGGGTGTAGTTGAGGTAGATCGATTGCGTGTGTAGTTGTGTGTGAATGTGTGTGTATATGTGTGTGTGTGTGTGTGTGTGTGTGTGTGTGTGTGTGTGTGTGTGTGTGTGTGTGTGTGTGTATGTTTGTAGGAATTTCAATGTGTGTATTTCTGTAGGAGCTTAAGGCTGATTGTGATTTATGAGGGGTGAGGTGTTCTAGTAATATGCAACCGGGGGAATCTGTGAGTTTGTATGTCTGTAGGAGTTTAAGGCTGACCATGATTTGGGTGGGCAGGGTTGTTGACGTAATATGTAGCCATGGGGATTTGTGAATGTGTCTCTCTATAGTAGTTTAAGGTTGATCGTGATTTGAGGTGGGTGAGGATGTTGTTAAGGTAAATAGGTTATGCGTATGTATGTATGTATGTATTTTTGTAAGAATTTAAGATGATTGTGATTTATTAGGGGCGAGGTGTTCTTGTAATATGTAGCCGTGAGAATCTATGTGTATAGACGTCTGTAGAAGTTTAAGACTATCTGTAATTTCAGGTAGGTGAGAGTGTTGTGTTGTTGAGATTAATCTTATATATTGTATATGTATGTATGATCATGGGAATTTGTGTATGTATATCTGAGGGAGAATTTAAGGCTCGTCATGATTTGCAATTTCGATCTTTCTTGGATATTTTTTATATGAATTCTGCTATGTGTGTGTATTTGAGCTGGTATTTATATGTAGGTAGAAATAAATTGTTTTCAACATCGACATTTGGTACTATAAAATACTATCATATATCTGGACTTCCCTAATCCTAGTATGCTTTTGTACTTACGATTGCTTTATATTTTCTCATGCTTAAATTTGTCTCGCGTTGATGTCGGTCTGTGTGAAATTTGTTTATATTACAGATTTTGTTTATTTAACTACATTCGTCTTCTTTGACTGAAAGAGTTATCTACACACAGAGAAAAACCAACTTGAAATCAGTAAGAACCATGCTGAATTAATAAGAACCATTAGCGAAGGTTTAGTCATATTGAAATTTCTTATTTCAATATGGACAAAATATTAATTTACAGTATTCATTTATTAAACTCATTAGTTTGTAGATATCTCAATATACATTTTCTATTATATTAAAAATTATTGAATTAATGTGATGAATTCTTATTTTTAAGCTGCAGATTTTCCCTGAGTGTATGGATTGTTTATATTTGCATTGTGCTTTAACTAAACGACGCTTCATATATTTTCATGATGTAGATCTAATAAATACTTAAGCATTGATAAGAAATTTGATATGTATACATACATATCTACAAATTGATTTTATGTATGTATGTATGTATGTACATATATATGTACATACAAATAAGTGTTCAACTCAATCTTTGAATACATTTTTTATTTTATTTTTTGTCATGTGATGTCTGTTGTTGGTGAAATTAAAAACATTTTAATTTTTATCTGCGTTTACTTAAAAGTTTGTGAGGATTTTCTGTTGTAAGTAAAACTGAATTCTTGAAGATATGTACTTACATACTCTATAGTAATAGTAACTATAATAGAAATATTTCTTATACTTAATTTACAGTTTTTTAAAGTATAGGGTATAAAATTTTTTCTAGCTATAGCCTTCTACATTTATTTTGGAAAACTTGCTTTGCTTTTTAAAAATGTATAAACATTTTTAAATGAAACTGATCCGGCACTCCAGCTTAGGTACTGATAGTTTTTTTTTTTTGTTGTTAGTTAACTTACTTATTTTTTATTGATAAACATTGGAAATCAAAAGGGAGTTTTATATTGTAATTATTATTTTCATAATTGTTGAAAACAATAGCTGCTTTCTGTTTGTTTTTTGCGATGAAATCATTTGAATTACTTTTGCAACTTTACGCGTTTATAAAAATTATGTTATTTTCTATATTTCTTAATTTATAAGACTTTTAGACTTTGTCCTTTAGGGGTTATATATTCTATTATACGATTATGAATAAGAATGCAGTAAGCTGATGTATTTGCTTACTGCTTCAAATTAAAATTTTATTAAATTGAATAAAAGGAGTTTTTTTTCTTAAACTCTGATGCAGTTAGAAGCGCTGGAGATTCTTTCATATAACAGCTTTTTTGAAATTTTTGATACATAGTATAATATAGAATTGGATAACATTTATTTTTAATTTTTATGTTAAGAAGTACGGGTATGAGACTGAATTTAAATGTACTTTTAAATTAGTTAAATCATAATGAACAAACATATTTTCTTCTTTAATAGCGATCAACAGAAAACAAACTCGTTTTCATATAATTTAGGTATACCCTATCGACGGCTCCTCTAGGATACAAGATGACTTTGTATGACGAAATTTCTGTTGCTTTATACTGATAATATGTTTACATTAATAAGATACATATACATATGTTTATTTTATGAACGGTGAGCACCTATGGCTTTTATTTAATGTTCTATATGATTTTTTTTTCATTTTATTAAAGTTCAGCGTATTGTGCATACATATTTCTGAAATGTTTAAGTGTGTGTTGTGTGCCCATCGGGCAGAGTGTACGTATTAGTTGGTCAGTCAGTCTCTATTTTTATTTATTTTTTTTTCTTCTAATGTGCCACTTCTTTTTCAGATTTTACTACTTGGAATAGAGAATTTTTGTCTAATTTTTTGGTGGGTATATACATTAGGTATGTAGAAATTAGTTTAGATACAAAGAAATGCATGTTTAATATACAACTATTGTATCAAATCGATCTCAAATAACTCAGTTACCTCTACCAGCAATTCACCGTTGGTGTATTCATAAAGTGTTAGAAACAATGAAATATCTATGTTTTGAAGGAATTTTTCCCCTCAAGTATTTCTACATGAGGTTTGAGGGGTCAATCACTGTCGCATTCATATGTAATGATTATTCACTTAAAAAACGTCATCATCACCATCAATCATCTCCGTATACAATACATTCATGAGTTGGGTTGATCCAGATACAATTGCTGTCTCATCACCTTCTAACAGCTTTATATATTTTGCTTGTATGCATGCCTTAGCATGCTTCTATCGATAGTGACGTAAGAGTCCGAGATGTAGTAGTGTTACAATTAAAAATCTTTACTATTAGAATTTACTAGTTCGCTCTTTTGAATTTTTGCAAAGTAGATACATATGTATGTATTTCATTGACCACAAAATCATAAAATTTCTTTGCTTACAAAATTGTATGACGTGAGGATTTTTTTTTTTTTTTTTTTTTTTTTTTTTTTTAAATTATACATGCTTCGGCATGCTTTCATTTTTTTTTCTATAACTTTATGTAATACTCATACAGATACAGATATAAAGTAAGATCTGTTTACTGTATATTTTAAAATTTATGCATGCTTCAGCATGATTCTAGTTGAAGCGTATATTCATTCACTAAGTTTGTTTGATACTTATTCATACACATGTACATTCTTAAAGATTGGATATCAAAGTCCAATTTCCGTAGTTTATCTATATTTTCTAGAGATCTGATAGCTAAAAAAATAAATAGAGTGAAGATCTTCTATAATAATCCCATTTTCATATTGTAAAATTTTGCGTGCTAGCGCTCTCGATGGGAAAATATACATACAACTTTATAAAAAGCGATAATATGATGTGCTGCAGAATATTGCACTGTAGTTTTAGCAATATTTCATTCAGACCAACAAGTTTAGAGAATTCCACTACATTTAGTTAATTATCTTTCTTAAGACCCATCATTCCTAATCAATCCTACAAAAAACAACGCAAACTAGATTTTTCGTTTTAATTTTATTTTTATTTTTATTAAATTCAACATTCATTCTTCAAATTACTTTATACTATATTAAGTAGCTTTTTCTCATTTGTGGAATGTTTAATCGTAAAAATTTTAATGGTGAGATGAATTTTTCTATTTTATGCACTAAGTAAATCTTTATATATACCAATCCACTTATATGAACCATTAAAGCTAATTCTTTTCACATCATTCCTTTCAATGATCTATTAAATCATTCTAATATTGATGCTTTCATATTAAGTAATGTTTAATCTTTTATATATGTATGAGTTTTCCCAAGTATTTTGTATTAAAAAATTCTTTAGAATCATCTGTTTGTAAGTTTTTTGGTACCCGTACCACTTCAAAAATATTTTCCATTGCCTTGGTTTTTAGAGTGCAGCTTTTATTTTCAGCTGTACTACAATTTGAGAATGTGTCAATTACAGTCTTCAAAAATCAACAATTTCTATTTTCTGTAGAATAGTTCTACATTTCACCTAACTTAGCTCCATAAAACATCATGTATTCCTGTCATTACATCTCTACAAGCACAAACAGTTGTTGAGATTTAATATGGAGTTCGTTTACTAAATTCCTTTTTAAAGACATTGAGTTGTTTCACAGATTTTTTCGAAAGTGTTGTGATCTACATCTTGCACTTTCAGCTATTTATACTAACATATAGTTAATTTTCTAATCTATATATTAAACCGTAAACTCTTCAATTTGTTTTTAATTATTTAATTTTTAGAATTGCTTTTTCAATTTTATAAATTTCTTCTTTCTCTAATTTTATTTCACGTTGTAGTTCCTCATTTTGCATTTAAATATATTCTTAAATATTAATGCTTTAAGCTATATTATTAATTTGTCTTGTATTTTATCTTCATTCAGTTTGAGGTAACTATCAACAATAGTTTGTATCTAATTCATTTATGCCTTCCAATACTGATAAGTCAGTATAAATGTCTTCAGAATTGGAAGTCTATGAGTAAAATCACGTCATCATCATTTTGAGTATTAGCATCATTAAATATGATGGTGTTATCAAATATTGTTCCTTCTACTAGTTTCTGTGGGGTACTTGTCTATATCTTGAGTGAAGGTTTCTCAGGCTTTAAACTTGTATATTTTCAACTTCTGTCTTGATTTTACTTTCTTCTTTCATAAGAATTCTTTTAATATTTTTAGAACTATTTATGAATTCTTCTGTTATAGGTTTAAATGTATCTTTTAGTTGTTCACTTGCATCTATTTCACCAGTTTTTATACTACGAAGCGTTTTCTTCAACACATTTCTTGTCAACACCAACTGTTTTAAAATTTTTTCATCCATGTTTGCTAAGGGCAAATAACAGGTATCAGCAATCAGATCAGCTTTTCAGGACCTGGTCTGGTTTTCAGATCAGCTTTTCAGGACCTGGTCTGGTTTTCAGATCAGCTTATCAGGACCTGGTCTGGTTTTCACATCAGCTTTTCAGGACCTGGTCTGGTTTTCAGATCAGCTTATCAGGACCTGGTCTGCTTTTCAGATCAGCTTTTCAGGACCTGGTCTGGTTTTCAGATCAGCTTATCAGGACCTGGTCTGGTCTTCAGATCAGCTTTTCAGGACCTGGTCTGGTTTTCAGATCAGCTTATCAGGAGCTGGTCTGGTATTCAGATTGGCTTATCAGGAGCTGGTCTGGTTTTCAGATCAGCTTATCAGGAGCTGGTCTGGTTTTCAGATCAGCTTATCAGGAGCTGGTCTTGTTTTTAGATCAGCTTATCAGGAGCTGGTCTGGTTTTCTGATCACCTTATCAGGAGCTGATCTGATTTTCAGATCAGCTTATCAGGTAACAGATCAGACTATCAGGAGCTGTTCAGATTTTCATATCAAGATATCTGATTCAGATTTAGTTATTAGTATACAAGTAGCTAGCCATTTATAACATTTATATAAATGGAGTTTAAGGTCAGATGAAACACGAAAAAGTAAACTTTTATATATATTAAAATTATTTTCTATAACGATCATCGTTTAATTCACTATCTTTGCTTATAATCAAAAATCCATATTTATCCTTTCAACATGCTTTATATTTTTCTCACCTTACTTAAACATTAAAATTACATTATGATGATCTCTTATTAAATGTTTGGTGATTCTAGTATAAGTTTTACAGAAGTAGAATGAATCAACATTCTTATCCCTCCCCATACAAAAATATGCTTCCCATACGCATCATCGTTAAATATCATATTGGAATTACTTTGGACTGAAATAACAGATTCACTATCTGTAAATTTTGTAATATCTTATTGTTTTAATTGATGAAATTAATTTATTCAGGTATTCATATTTGGATGGATAAAAAGATTTTGAGTATAAATAAACGTTCTCAAATTTAAGTCGATTAGGACTTTCTAGCAAGCCAATCATAGCTTTTTTTTTCGCAATTTGACAGGAGAACTATGATTTATTTTTGAACTATCGTTCGATGATTCATCAGTATTTCGTACCGAGGTATTTTAGGTTGTTTTACTAACCGCATTTATGTAGCTAAATACATTTTATAAATATTATCTCTTATTATAAAAAAATAAACTAATGCAGCTATACGATATCAGAAAATATTTTCTGAAATCGTATAGCTATATTATTTTATTTTTTCTATAATAAGAGGTAATGATGCATACTCATAATCAAAGCAGCATAAAAATATCCTTTGTTTTGACTATGAGTATGGATCAATATTTATGAAATGCGTTTAGTTACAAAAATGTGGTTAGTAAAACAAAGTATATTTTAACAGCCTTATTTATAGCACTTATTAGGGCTTTATAAAGACTTTTTAAGAAAAATTTTGTATCAAAATTTGATTTAAAAAGCCTTTACAATGCCTTAATAACTTTTATAAATAAGGCTGTAAGAGTTTAAAATCAGTATTTTGTATGATAATACTGATTTGAAACTCTTAAAATATTCTATGTTTTGACTATGAGTAGGGGCCATTATCTCTTATTATAGGACAAATAAAATAATATAGCTATACGATTTCAGAAAATATTTTCTGATATCATATAGCTACATTTTTAATTTTTCTATAATAAGAGATAATATCTATGAAATACATTTCATAAATATTGGCGCATACTCATAGTAAAAACAACCTAAAAATATCTTGGTACGAAATATTGATGAATCATCAAAATTTCATACCATCCTATATTTATGTTGTTTTACTAATCGCATTTTGTAAATAAATGCTTTTCATAAATATAATCTATTATTATAGAAAGAATAAAATAGTATGGTTATATGATATTAGAAAACATGATTTCTGATATCATATAATTATACTATTTTATTTTTCTATAATAAGAGATAATGACTCATACTCCTAGTCAAAACAAAGGATATTTTTATGCTGTTTTGATTATGAGTATGAGTAGTAGTGAAATCCCACTCCGGCCCCAATTAAAATTGTTAAATTGTTGCTGAAATTGTTAAATTTGGGTAATTAAAATTTGAAAATTGTTAAATTCTTGGAAATTTGTGTTTTTTTGTTTACATAAGGAGTTTTTTGTTTATATAAGTAGTTTTTGTTTACATTATGAGTTTTTTGTTTACATTAGGAGGTTTTGTTTACATTAAGTGTATGTCTATCTGTCTGTCTGTCTGTCCGTCTGTCGGTCTGCCTGACCGTGGATGTTTGTGTGTGGAATATTTTGTGTGAATGTATTAAGGCGGATCATAGTTTGGCGGTTTTTATGTGCGTATATACAGACGAGGAAAATCATGAAAATGATTTTTCCTAATGCCGGGCAAAACATGATTATTATTTTTTTCAAATGCCGACGGCAATACATGATAATTTTTCCTAATGGCTACGGCAAAACATGATTATTATTTTTTTCAAATGCCGACGGCAAAACATGATTATTATTTTTTTCAAATGCCGACGGCAAAACATGATTATTATTTTCTAATGCTCCCAGTGTTGCCATACTGTAGAAATTTGTTATCGTAATACTACATCAGTAATATCAGAGAAAGAAGGTTTGATGACTATTAGGCGATTCTCATATGAATCGTGAGAATGTGCTTGTGTGATTTCCTCACGCTAATAAATTGTTATACAATAAAATAATTAAATAACTGAATAAAATAATTAAATAAATGAATAAAATAATTAAATAAATGAATAAAATAATTAAATAAATGAATAAAATAATTAAATAAATGAATAAAATAATTAAATAAATGAATAAAATAATTAAATAAATTATTTTATTTATTTATAAAACGTTCTCATGTATGTGAACACTCCTAATGCTTGTGTGTGGGGGGTCCAGCTTGTTTGTCGCTGGTAAGCTTATATTCTGTTTATTTGTTTAAGAAATATATTTGTATGTAGGTATGTATGTGTGTATGATGCATGCATGCATGTATGTATGTATGTATATTTGTATGTATGTATGTATGTATGTGCGATCGAAAGAACTTGTGCGTGGAATATTTTGTGGCTGTGTAGAATACATTTATATTTTGCAACGTAATCATTTTCTTTGGCTGCGTTTATTTTAAAGCAGCAAGTTTCAACTAACTACAGTCATAAGCAGAGAAATAAAATGTAAAAATTTGCAAAAATGCTAACTTCTCCTCCTCCTTCCCACTTCCTTCTCTTTCCTTTATGTAGTTTGTTTTTGAAATAAGAAAACACTTGTAGATTTTTTATTTTTCTATACATTTATTGTTTAAAGTTTTTTAAAATTTTATAATAATACATACATTAATATTTTAAAGAGTGTAAAAATTCATTTAAAGCAAGATATTTCTTTTGTTAGTAAAATAGCATTTTTTAATGCGCAAACACCAAGTTTATGATAATTACAATAAAAATATTCTGGATACTTAATCTCCATTTGTTTAAAGTTGATACAGCCTATATCCTCAACGTTAAAAATTTTTCGGCATAAAATTTTTTCCAACCATCGTCTTTTCTCTTCACCTTTTACATAAATTTTAGAACATCTTGCGTTGGCTTTTAAAAAATTGCAAACGCTTTCAAAAGAAACTGATCCAGCAGTCCAGCTGAGGTGATGATAGTTTTTCGTTAGCCACTTTGCTTCTCTTTGCTTTTTTATTGATAAGCATTTAAAATCAAATGGTGGTTTTATAATGAAATTGTTATATTCATAATTGTTGAAAACAATCGCTACTTCTCTTGCGATGAAATCATTTGAATTACTTTTGAAACCTTGTACGTCTATAAAAATTGTGTTATTTTCCATATTACTCAATTTATAAGACTTTTCGAACTTGTCCTTTGATGGGTATATATTCTATTATGCGATCATGAATAAGAATGCAGTAAGCTGATGTCTTTGCTGCAATATTAGTTGCTGTTTCAAATGCTATTTTTATATCAATCGGTCCATTATTGAGTGATTCATTCTGATGACTGACATCTACTACAATAATAGGAGCTTTTGTCTTAAACTCTGATGCAGATAGAAGCGGTTGAGATTCCCTCATATAGTAACTTTGTTGGAATCTTAGATACATATCATATAGAATTGCATATCGTTCATTTTTGAACTTTATGTTAAGATCATCATATGGATATGAAACTGAATTTAAATGTACTTTTAAATTAGTCAAATCACAATGAACAAACTTATTTTCTTGTTGAAAAGCAATCAATACAAAACGGGGGCGTTCTCTATTTGCAGCCAGTTTAACATTCCAGATATGGCTAGTACCTGTGTTTAATTGTGGATTAACATGACAATCCCAACTGCGAAATGCCATAGGTATAGAAGCACCATTGTTAATAATTTTTATCATATTCAATTTGCTAAAGTCGGATAATTGTACATGTGGGATTCTCCATGAGATGAGTGAAATTGTAAGTTTAGCTTTTTCAGTAGAAACACTCGAGCGTACAAGATCTTCATCATTCTTATTGCGCAAGAGTATCATTTCATGTTTTCCATTTAGTATAACTTTGTTGTAGTCTTCGGCGAATCCTAGAAGCATTTTTAGAGGTACATAAAAATTAAAAAATCCATTTTCAAGAGTGACATGGTCAATTTTGTTCCATCCAGCATTTTGAATCACATTGCTTTCTGTTGGTGACAGAGAAACCAAATTTTTTATAGTGCTTGTGGCTCCTAAATATCTTGTATGGTCAATTTCAATTCCATTGAGCTCATAGCGAATTTCATCAAATAGATATGCCACAAAGTTGTTTTTTAATAAAAAGTTCTCCGAAGAAGAAGAAGAAGAAGATTTGGCCTTATTATCATCGACAACAAATCCCTCTACATAAATGTAGCTCTCACTGGGTAGCACATACAAATCTTGATTTTGTATTGAAATTCTAATTTCATCATTATTGTTGTAAGATTGTAAGTATGGTACATATGTATGATAGTCCTTTTTGATTATATTCTCATCAGACAAGGGTTTATCTAAGACATCTATTATTGAACTCATTTTGTCTTCAATTTAAAATAAGATCTGAATAATAATATTTGTTTGGTGTTAGGATTTTGCTATTGAATCCTAAAAGTTTTCCAATTGTATTGTCTTTATTAAAATATACAAGATCCTTGGAACTATTAACTTTAACTTGCATTGTATTGTTATTGGCTTCAATAAAAATCTTATTTGCTGGGCAGAGTCGTTTGTATTCCTCTTCTATAAAATCAACTATATTATTTAATTCGTAAGATCCAATTGGTATTTCAATTATATGTTCCCCTATATGAAACATATTGTTGTGGGTGTCTACATTTGGAATACTGTTGTGTGAATGAAAATCAGTTAGAGCACACTCATATGCACCATGTAATTTAATAGGAGGAAAGTAACTAGCAGATAGTTCTGATGAGTTAGAGCTCAGAGTAAGTGTTATTGACATTATAACAGTCTGATTACAATTAAATAATGTTTAGTACACAGTATGGTTTATAAGTATGATTTACATATTTTATTTAAAACTTTTTCTCATTTTAAAATTAACATTAGTTTCTTAATATTAATGCTATTGTTGTTGTTGCAATTGATGTTGTTGTTGTTTCTAATTTAGTTTTTCTTCCAACTATAATATTTTATCTTTACTTATCCAAGAATTGTGTTGATTAGAAAATCCCAGCCATTTAACATATACCTCCTTCCCTTTAATTTTAAGAACCTTTTCAACTAGATATGTATTTGGAAATCTAGTTTTTGAAAGTTCCTCAGTATAGAAGCCACCTTTAATAGGATTGCCAAGATAGTCTTCTAATATGTATGTTGCAGGATTTGTATTTTGAACTCTTGTAATTGTGAAAATTCCTGTAGTCCAATTTGGAGTATAACCTTTTTCAAATGTGTGCTTATATTTGCTTATGCGAACATGATCTCCCACATTAAATTTCGACATTTTATACATTTTCAAATGACTGTATACTGTATTTAGCAGCTTTTCCTCATTTGTTGAGTTGACTTTAATAGGAGCCATTTTAATGGTACGATGAACTTTTCTATTGTATGCATTGACTAAATCCTTGTATATATCAATCCACTTATATGAACCATTATAACTAAATTCTTTCCACATCATTCCTTTCAATGTTCTATTAAATCGTTCTACTATTGATGCTTTCATAATGCTATATGTTGAGTAGTGATTAATGTTGTGTTTATGCATTAATTTTCCAAAGTGTTTGTTGAAAAATTCTTTTCCATCATCTGTTTGTAAGTTTTTTGGTACTCGTCCCAATTCAAAAATATCTTCCATTGCCTTGGTTGTTTCGAGTGCTGTTTTTGTTTTTAGTGGTACTGCCCATGCAAATTTTGAGAATGTGTCAATTACAGTCAACAAAAATCGATAATTTCTATTTTCTTTAGAATAGTTCCCCATTTCAACTAAATCAGCTTGCCAAAGATCATCTATTCCTTTCATTACAACTCTGCGACGCACAAATTGTTTTCGTGCTTGCTTATGGAGTTCATTTACTAAATTTCTTTTTGAAGACATTAAGTTGTTTTTAAAGATTTTTTGCAGAGTGTTGTGATCTGCTTGACGCACTTTCAGCTATTGATACAAACATATAATTTTCTAATCTATAAATTTTTTCATTAAGCTGTTCAATTTGTTCTTCAAAGGATGTTTTAATATGTAGAATATCTTTTTCAATTTTATAATTTTCTTCTATATATAATTTTATTTCGCGTTGTAGTTCCTCAATTTGCATTTGAATATCTTCTCGTATTATAGTATTATCCCCCTTAAAGTATGTTAATAATTTCTCTTCTAATTTTTCGATTTGAGTTTGCAAAAACAATTTATTGATAACATCGTTTTCCTCCAGAGCTTTTGCAACATTTTTGATCCTTTTGTTTTGGACATCAATGTTGTTGTTCGTATCCACAAAGAACCCCAGCAGTTTAGGTGCATTTTTCAAAGAAATTGTGCTGCTAGTATCGTTTAAATAGTGTCCAAATTTATCAACAGACATACTCTATTTAGTTTATTAAAGTTAGTGTATTATATTCGCTTCACGTAGTTCTTCAATAATTGATACAATTTCGTTATTGTGATTAGTATGACCTGCACCTTGTGATGCGAGCAGTAGTCGAAGTCTATCTACTAACTCATTTGGATCGTCCCAGTATATATAGTTGGGATTATTGATGTTAACTTGCATCATTCCCTCACCTAAATAGCTACCTTTGGGCTTATACCCTGTTGATTCAGGTAAATTCTTCTGGTTTTTCTCATCAATAAATTTCTTAATAATATATTTATATTTATATCCTCTAGTACCCTTAATTTGACCATCAGTTTTAACGTCTCTTCTATATGCATTAGTAGTAATTAAAATCTTTTTATAGATTTCAAGTTCAAATTTATCGTAATTTTTTGGTATTTTATGAAATATTAGAGAAAATAGTCCTGGTGTTAGAGCCCATATTAGACCACCAACTTGTATTTTATCTTCATTCAGTTTTAGGCTACTATCACCAAATTTCCATTCATTATTGTAATCTTTATGTGGGCCATAGTTTGTATCTAACTCATTTCTCCCTTCCAAAACTGATAAATCAGTATAAGTATATTCTGTATTGGAAGTCTGTGAGTAAAAATCATCTTCATCATCATCATCATTTTCAGTATTAACATCATTAAATAAGATGGTATTATCAAAAATTGTCCCTTCTACTAGTTTTTTTTGGTGTACTTGTCTCTATCTTGACTGATGGGTTTTCAGGCTTTAAACTTGTATTATTTTCAACTTCTGTCTTGATGTTACTTTCTTCTTTCATACGAATTCTTTTAAAATTTTTAGAACTATTTATGAATTCTTTAAGAGGTTCTGTTATAGGTTTGAATGTATCTCTTAATTGTTCACGTGTATCTATTTCACCAGTTTTTATACTACGAAGCTTTTTCTTCAACACATTTCTTGTCAACACCAACTGTTTTAAAATTTTCTCATCCATGTTTGCTAAGGGCAAATAACAGGTATCAGCAATCAGATCAGCTTATTAGGAGCTGGTCTGGTTTTCAGATCAGCTTTTCAGGAGCTGGTCTGGTTTTCAGATCAGCTTATCAGGACCTGGTCTGGTTTTCAGATCAGCTTTTCAGGACCTGGTCTGGTTTTCAGATCAGCTTTTCAGGAGTTGGTCTGGTTTTCAGATCAGCTTTTCAGGACCTGGTCTAGTTTTCAGATCAGCTTTTCAGGACCTGGTCTGGTTTTCAGATCAGCTTTTCAGGACCTGGTCTAGTTTTCAGATCAGCTTTTCAGGACCTGGTCTGGTTTTCAGATCAGCTTTTCAGGACCTGGTCTGGTTTTCAGATCAGCTTTTCAGGACCTGGTCTGGTTTTCAGATCAGCTTTTCAGGACCTGGTCTGGTTTTCAGATCAGCTTATCAGGACCTGGTCTGGTTTTCAGATCAGCTTTTCAGGACCTGGTCTGGTTTTCAGATCAGCTTATCAGGACCTGGTCTGGTTTTTAGATCAGCTTATCAGGACCTGGTCTGGTTTTCAGGTAGCTGGTCTAGTTTTGAGATCAACTTATCAGGTATCAGATGAGGTTATAGCAAATAGATGTATCAAGTTTAAAGTTAGATTAATAACTAAAGTCAATCTTTTATGAGAAGTAGTTTATATAGTTATGAAAAAGTCAAATTGCTTTCTGTAGCGACCATCATTTAATTCATTATCTTTGCTTATCACTAAAAAGCCATATTTATCCTTCCAACATTCTCTACAAATTTCTTGGAACTTTTCGTAACTCATATCGCTGCCAACATGATCCCTATAAACATGCTTCATATTTGTATCATCTTGCTTAAACATTATAATAACATTTGCATTGTCTCTTATTAAATGCTTGGGAATTCTAGTATAAGTTTGACACAAGTAGAATGAATCAATATCCCTATGTCGCCCCATACAAAAATATGTACGTATATTATTCTGCTTTTCACATGCAACATTATCAAATATCATAATTGAATTAGTTTTAGCTTCGTCAGGTGGAATAACTGATTCATTA
Organism: Tachina grossa; assembly: GCA_949987645.1. Classification (NCBI taxonomy): domain Eukaryota; kingdom Metazoa; phylum Arthropoda; class Insecta; order Diptera; family Tachinidae; genus Tachina; species Tachina grossa. The sequence goes on along the minus strand of OX465279.1, from coordinate 15,294,359 downwards.
TCGGTGAGTGTATAATATCCCATTCCTTTAATTGGTGAAATTAGTTTCTTCAAGTACTCATATTTGGGTTGATAAAGAGATTTTGAGTATAAATAGATGTTTTCAAACTTGAGTCCATTAGGACTTTCTAGTAAGCCGATCATAACATTAGTCTTTCCATAATTTGATGGTCCTACTATTAGAGCACGAATAGAATTTGGTAAGAGGGGGCTATGCTTTATTTTTGAAGTGATGTTCGATGATTCATCAATATTACGAACTAAAATATTTTTATGTTGTTTCACTAACTGCATTTTTGTAACTAAATACATTTCATAAATGTTACGTCTTATTATAGAAAAAATTAGATAATATGGTTATACGATATCAGAAAACGTTTAGTCATAAAAACACCTTCGCTGGAGGAGGTATAATAGATAAAATAATAAACTCTCTACCTGTTGAACTTCATCTTCCTGGATATCAGTACTGTGGACCTGGAACAAAACTACAAAAACGTTTAAATCGAGGTGATAAAGGAATTAATTTATTGGACTCTGCTTGTAAAGATCACGACATAGCTTATTCGAAAAATAAGGATTTAAGCACTAGACACAAGGCTGATAAAATACTTGAAAATTCAGCTTGGGATCGAGTTTTATCAAAAGATAGTAGTATTGCTGAAAAATCATTTGCCTATATGGTTACTAACGCAATGAAAGCCAAACCAAAATTTGGTATGGGTGTGGAGAAAAAGAAAAATGTTAAAAAGAACAAGCTAAATGATAAAAAACTGTTTAGAACATCAATTAGAGCTGCAACAAAAATACTAAAGAAGGAAAAACCATTAGATATTAGCTCGGCAATAAAAATTGCCCGAAAAACTATCAACAAATCATTAAAAGGAAGAAAATCTCAAATTATAGTACCACGTGTAATACGTGTCCCAAAAATTGGTGGGTTTTTGCCTCTAATACCGATTTTAACTGCTCTGGGTGCAATTGCAGTAGTCTAACAACTGGAGGTGCTGCTATAGCTAAAGCTGTAAATGCAACAAAGAATGCAAAAAATCAACTTGATGAAGCAACTAGACATAATAAAGCGATGGAATCTATTGCAGTTGGAAAGGGACTTTACTTAAAACCATATAAAAAGGGTTATGGTTTAGTTTTCAAAGAGGAATCAAAAAACTATTAGAGATGCTACCCAACAGACCACTATCTGATGAGGACCTAAACCGTTTCTCTATAAATATTCCATATTTTAGAGGAGTTTTCATGTTGAATACTCTACCAAAACGAACAAAGAAAATAGAATGTGGAATAATCAATTTAGACGTATCAACAGGACCTGGTACACATTGGGTAGCATATTATAAAAACAACAATGAAAAAGAATATTTCGACAGCTTTGGAAACTTACAACCTCCTTCGGAAGTAGTCAAATATCTTGGTACAAATATAAAATACAACTATAATCAACATCAGAATTTCAATACATTTACCTGTGGTCATTTATGTCTTCAATTTCTGTATGAAATAACTGCAAATATTAAATAAAAAACACAAACATTTATATTTTACAAACTCTTTAATGTCTTTTTATTTATAATTTAAAATACATAATTAATACATATCATTGCCAAATAGAAAATTGGGAATTTGGAATTAGAAATTCACTCAGCTCGCTCTCACCGATTAAGCTTTTTCGATTAGAAAATAAGAGAAACTTGTATGTAGTGAAAAATATAAGGACTTATCCGATTATCTTAATTGTTTCTCTTTATGAAAATATCTAATGAAATTTAATGGAATTTCATAATATTGTGAAATTCAATTTGTCTTGTGCAGATCCTCTTAAAGAAATCAAGACTGTGCATGTTTAAGCGATATGGAAGATATCATTTTTTTTTTATCCAACGAAGTAAAGCCAATAAAGAAATAAAAGTCATTCACACATTTAATTCTTTTTTCAATATTTTATTTCAAATTTTTTCTTAAAAACTCATATACATATGTAAAATAGTTTTTCTTAATAAATAGGATTTTATTTACAATCATTTTTCTTAATAAATAGGATTTTATGTACAATAATTTTTCTTAATAAATAGGATTTTATTTAAAATCATTTTAACAACAAGAAATAGGATTTTATTTACAATAATGTTTCTTAATAACTAAGATTTTATATACAATTTAAAAATTAACTACTTAACTAAAAATTAACTAATTTTAGCTATTTTCTTGCATTCTAGCAATTTCATCTAGCAACATATCAAGTTCGTATTCAGGGTTAGTTTCCTTAATACGAAAATGATACCATGCATATGTGTTAATATTATTTGACCTAATTTTTCTCTTATCGTCTCCATAACTTAAGACTACCTTATTTAATTTACTAGTATATATATGGTGAAGCTTAGATTTAAATGTTAACATATTATCGTATACATTAGTCTTATTGAATAAACAGTTTCTATAAGTAGCTAAACTATATTTATCTAATATGGATCTTTTTACCCCCTTTGATTTTTTAACGTCATTTTGATTTTGTACACTGAATGAGTACATTTTTGATCGCAGCCCAACAAATTCTGTCATTATCTTACCGCAGTTTTCATCTTTCATCATGCCTAAAACTTTTTTATTTATTAATGGGAAATTATAAGTATTGTCCGTGGGATAGTCCGATGTATCAAAATGTTCTTCTATGTCATTTTTTATGTCAGCGTAAAAGTCATCCGTCTTTATTGAATATATAAAAGAGTCCGTATCCATATAGTTCAATGAGAGTTTTGTCTTAAACTTAGGTTGCATGTACCCGTAATGAAAATTATACATTTTCCATTTGGACAATTCAAGTACACAAAATCCCAAGTAAATTGGTTTATTGTAGCAGGTTTTGACTCTAGTCATTTCGATTGCTACCAGATCTTCGGAAAATATAGATAAACTATGAAAATTTGGTTTTGATATCCAATCTTGAGCCCCCAAATGGTTCCGGTTCGTTCTCTCCCAATTATTGACAATTTTAACATCTCTCCTCTTATCCACATTTTCCATGGTCTTACCATAGACTGCATTATTAAGTAGTTTGAAAAAGTTTTTTTCAAAAGCATTTTTAGCAGTGGCTCTATGTCTGGTATTAAGGTCAATATAGCCTTTTAACCATGGAGATTGTTTAAATGCTAGAATACGATGTGTTTTCTTTAAAACTAAGCCATTTTCTAAGCATTGTTTAAGAACTCTAAAGTGTATCACGTATGATTGCTTTGTAGAGAAATCGGTTATCAACTTGCTATATTTCGCTTGCAGTGGTTTATTATTTTTAGCGCAAAAAGGTAGGTCATTATGCAAGTCATGTAAGTGAGAAGGTTAATCTAAAGTGACCTCATATACATAACCTTCTGTTCCATTGTCAGATATGCTGTTTGGATCCAGATTCAGCTCGTCTTGCGATAACCATCTGAACCCCCCATGAGGAAGATATTCCGACATTGCCCAACCGTAAAGGTTATTTGCGTCTAAATAGACAAGAAACTCCGAGGGCTTTTCTTTATCGAAATCTTCCAAATATTTGTTATTCGCTTTCGAATATCTTTGGCTACACTGTACGATTCCCCCACGTATACCTTTTTTCATAAAATTGTACATGTCTATGTCCGTCAATAATTCTAGTTCAATTTTTGTGTATTTTAACATTGCATCCCAGGAAAGTCCAGGTGCGGTATAGTATTGACATGGATCCAGCTCATAAATACCTTTACAAACTTTTCTAAAGTTCTCGAAAATATCTGTCAGTAAGAGGACATCTGTTTTTAAGTAAAGTTCCATGTAATCTTTCATTGTTTTGCACCCAAAAGTATTCCATACCTCTACAGCATGTGAGTATTCCTCTAAAGAACACTCTTTATTGTTCAACTTATTAAAGAAATCACTGCGTGAAGGCAGCTGGCACTCGTCTAATTTTTGAAATGAATTTAGGTACTCATAGGGGAAAATGCCTTTCTTCTTAATAAGCTGAAATTCTTTTTCTGATTGAAACAAGGACCTTATAGTGTTAAAATCATTATCCGACAAATTGCAGGCTAATGATTCTAAACTCTCAGCCATAAAGCGTAATGTATCAAGAAATCTTATTTCAAGATTATGACCATCGCTCATTTCTGTAAATTGCGAGAGTGATATATAAAGCTCCTTATTGAGAGGGAGTACTTTCATAGAAATTTCACCTAGTTCTTTAATAAAAAGACGTGAGTCATAATTTGAGTAATTGTGAAAGTAAACTGGTATAAACTTGGGAATTTGGTAATTCAAATTACAGTTATTGTGGGCTGCACCTCTATATTTACCGCTAATGTGACAATGATCTCTAACGCGATCTTTACCTAGAAATTTTTGACAAATATGACAATTCACCGCACTATAAAAATTATAAATATCAGAAGGGGATAAAATATCCATTTGCTTATTATTTACTAAATGATTATTATAAATATCCTCACAATCTTTAATTAAAAATGAAACAAATTTTTGTGAAGCATCTTTCCCTGTATAAACCCTTAATTTATCTAACTTATTGTTATGGAGACACTTAATGTAGTAACTAAAAGCACAAGGAGTGTGCTTTTTGACAAGACTGGTTTTACTACTCACGTTATTACTAATGTCTTCCAGGATGCATTCAAAATCTGCGTACACCACAAAGGGGACATCCATTTTCCTCTGATGCCCCTTAAAACTTAGAACTGCATCTGGACCTGACGGCATAGTTGTCACGATTTTGCTGCATTCCGCCTTATGATTACTCATGACGTTCTCCCTATGACTATACTGTAGACAGCTATTACAAAAAAGTAATTTATGTCTATCGGTGGTTATTTGATTCGTCAAAAGTCTGTGAATGACAAAAAATATATAAAAGTTTATTAGTAAAATGTCTCTATTATAAAATATATAAGACAAGTAAATGTATCATTAAAATTAAAGAGTATTAGTATAATTTTCTAACTTACTTTGATATGTTCTTTATCAGTATGTAGTGATGAACTTCACCATTCTCCAAAAGCAACAAGTTGACATGCTTTACTTTCTCCTCCTTGGTCACATAATAGGGACCGATGATTTGATCTGCTCCCTCATCGTACCCAAACATATTATCACTTATTGCTGGATTATTTACTTCGAACTCCTTAATTTTGTTTAGTGCTAATGGGTAAGTTAAGTTTTTGAAATTTAGTGTTACACCATTTCGTGTAGAAATAATGTCTGCAGAAATGTCCTGAATATTATAAGTACTGCAACGTTCTATATGGTTGTGTTTGGTAGTATCCATGACAGCGATTATACACCACTTGAAGCAGTATTCATCACTATTTTCAATATTGATGCATGCAAATTTTCTTACTAATTTTGTGGGTGTGGATATCCAACTTGATCCTTTGACTAGCGAAGATTTGTTGATGTTGATTTCTGCTCGAACTATGCGTGACAAAGTCCAACCAGAATCTCGCTCTTCAAATTCGGACATTTTTGTTGAAATCTCCTCAACTTTTTTGGCTACATGTGTTATAACACACAACTCCAATTCTTCTTCTACAATTTTGATGTACTCCGCCACAATACTCACATGAAATTTAATTATTATATGCTTAGACAAAGACATTTGAAGTCTCTCAATAAAAATATTCATGTTTTCTTTAATAAATTCTTCCAAGAGAAGTTGGTCCTTTTTATTTAGTATTACATATGTGGCGATATGATTTTTGAAGGCTTTCGATATTTTGTAATATCTCACATTCTCTTCGACTTCTTCTTCTCTCCTAGCATGCGAAGTACTCATTGGAGTTGGCAGAGTTTCTTCTCTTTTTTCTTCTACTTCTACTTCTCCATCACTTTCCGGTAAACTTATGTCCATAGCATCGTTGTATAAAGTCCCTCCAAGGATATCCACACCTTGTTGATGAGCTTGTTGTTGTAGCTGCTGCTCTTGTTGCTGATAATTAAGAGGTTGCCATTGCATCAAATTGGAATACTGCTCCATTTGATTAACTGGTGCGACGGGATTATAATTGTAACTTGGATACTCAGATTGCATTGGTACTCCTGATGCCAAAAACTGATTACTCCATGACATTGGTGTAGGGTAACAGTTAGCCATACCGTATTGTTGATATTGGGGATACTGTAGAGAAGGGTGCTGCTGGTGATGAAATGAATTTATCTGCTGTTGACGATTTTGAACAAATGTCTGCGGTTGCTCTTGATTTGTACCCCGACTTACGACCATTTGATCCTGCACGCTATGATTTTTCACATGATCCAAAAAGGACTTTTGGTATTTGTATACCTTATGGCATCCATTACACTGATAGCCTGTATAACTCATTTTTAATTATTTTATTATTATAAAACTTTTAACACAATTGCTGATGATACTACTTGTAAATACAATAAAGTACTGATGTGTTGGTTAGAAAAGTTAGCGTATTTATACGAAAATTAGTAGCAGTATCCTTGCAGCATTCACAGTTTTTACTTTTTGTTTCTCTGCTGATGACTGTACCAGGTTGAAACTTTGCTGCTTTAAAATAATCGCAGCCAAAGAAAATGGTTACGTTGCAAAATATAAATGTATTCTACACAGCCACAAAATATTCCACGCACAAGTTCTTTCGATCGCACATACATACATACATACGTACATCATACACACATACATACATACATACATACAAATATACATACATACATACATGCATGCATGCATCATACACACATACATACCTACATACAAATATATTTCTTAAACAAATAAACCGAATATAAGCTTACCAGCGACAAACAAGCTGGACTCCCCACACACAAGCATTAGGAGTGTTCACATACATGAGAACGTTTTATAAATAAATAAAATAATTTATTTAATTATTTTATTCATTTATTTAATTATTTTATTCATTTATTTAATTATTTTATTCATTTATTTAATTATTTTATTCATTTATTTAATTATTTTATGCATTTATTTAATTATTTTATTCAGTTATTTAATTATTTTATTGTATAACAATTTATTAGCGTGAGGAAATCACACAAGCACATTCTCACGATTCATATGAGAATCGCCTAATAGTCATCAAACCTTCTCTCTCTGATATTACTGATGTAGTATTACGATAACAAATTTCTAGAGTATGGCAACACTGGGAGCATTAGAAAATAATAATCATGTTTTGCCGTCGGCATTTGAAAAAAATAATAATCATGTTTTGCCGTCGGCATTTGAAAAAAATAATAATCATGTTTTGCCGTAGGCATTAGGAAAAATTATCATGTATTGCCGTCGGCATTTGAAAATAATTATGTATTGCCGTAGGCATTAGGAAAAATAAGTATGTATTGCCGTCGGCATTAGGAAAAAAAAATAATCATGTATTGCCGTCGGCATTTGAAAAAAATAATCATGTTTTGCCGTCGGCATTTGAAAAAAATAATAATCATGTTTTGCCCGGCATTAGGAAAAATCATTTTCATGATTTTCCTCGTCTGTATATACGCACATAAAAACCGCCAAACTATGATCCGCCTTAATACATTCACACAAAATATTCCACACACAAACATCCATGGTCAGGCAGACCGACAGACGGACAGACAGACAGACAGATAGACATACACTTAATGTAAACAAAACCTCCTAATGTAAACAAAAAACTCATAATGTAAACAAAAACTCCTTATATAAACAAAAAACTCCTTATGTAAACAAAAAAACACAAATTTCCAAGAATTTAACAATTTTCAAATTTTAATTACCCAAATTTAAAAATTTCAGCAACAATTTAACAATTTTAATTGGGGCCGGAGTGGGATTTCACTACTACTAGTATGCATCAATATTTATGAAATGCATTTAGTTATAAAATGCGGTTAGTAAAACAAAGTACATTTTAAGAATTTAAAACCACCATTTTTATGGTAATACTGGTTTTAAACACTTAAAGCATACTTTGTTTTGGCTATGAGCATGAGCTGATATTTATTAAATGAATTTTATAAATATTGACTCATACCCTTAGTCAAAACAACATAAATAGTTCTTTGGTACGAAATTTTGATGACTCATCGAACGATAGTTCAAAATTAAATCATAGTTCTCCTGTCAAATTGCGAAAAAAAGCTATGATTGGCTTGCTAGAAAGTCCTAATCGACTTAAATTTGAGAACGTTTATTTATACTCAAAATCTTTTTATCCATCCAAATATGAATACCTGAATAAATTAATTTCATCAATTAAAACAATAATATATTAAAAAATTTACCGATAGTGAATCTGTTATTTCAGTCCAAAGTAATTCCAATATGATATTTAACGATGATGCGTATGGGAAGCATATTTTTGTATGGGGAGGGATAAGAATGTTGATTCATTCTACTTCTGTAAAACTTATACTAGAATCACCAAACATTTAATAAGAGATCATCATAATGTAATTTTAATGTTTAAGTAAGGTGAGAAAAATATAAAGCATGTTGAAAGGATAAATATGGATTTTTGATTATAAGCAAAGATAGTGAATTAAACGATGATCGTTATAGAAAATAATTTTAATATATATAAAAGTTTACTTTTTCGTGTTTCATCTGACCTTAAACTCCATTTATATAAATGTTATAAATGGCTAGCTACTTGTATACTAATAACTAAATCTGAATCAGATATCTTGATATGAAAATCTGAACAGCTCCTGATAGTCTGATCTGTTACCTGATAAGCTGATCTGAAAATCAGATCAGCTCCTGATAAGGTGATCAGAAAACCAGACCAGCTCCTGATAAGCTGATCTAAAAACAAGACCAGCTCCTGATAAGCTGATCTGAAAACCAGACCAGCTCCTGATAAGCTGATCTGAAAACCAGACCAGCTCCTGATAAGCCAATCTGAATACCAGACCAGCTCCTGATAAGCTGATCTGAAAACCAGACCAGGTCCTGAAAAGCTGATCTGAAGACCAGACCAGGTCCTGATAAGCTGATCTGAAAACCAGACCAGGTCCTGAAAAGCTGATCTGAAAAGCAGACCAGGTCCTGATAAGCTGATCTGAAAACCAGACCAGGTCCTGATAAGCTGATCTGAAAACCAGACCAGGTCCTGATAAGCTGATCTGAAAACCAGACCAGGTCCTGAAAAGCTGATCTGATTGCTGATACCTGTTATTTGCCCTTAGCAAACATGGATGAAAAAATTTTAAAACAGTTGGTGTTGACAAGAAATGTGTTGAAGAAAACGCTTCGTAGTATAAAAACTGGTGAAATAGATACAAGTGAACAACTAAAAGATACATTTAAACCTATAACAGAAGAATTCATAAATAGTTCTAAAAATATTAAAAGAATTCTTATGAAAGAAGAAAGTAAAATCAAGACAGAAGTTGAAAATATACAAGTTTAAAGCCTGAGAAACCTTCACTCAAGATATAGACAAGTACCCCACAGAAACTAGTAGAAGGAACAATATTTGATAACACCATCATATTTAATGATGCTAATACTGAAAATGATGATGACGTGATTTTACTCATAGACTTCCAATTCTGAAGACATTTATACTGACTTATCAGTATTGGAAGGCATAAATGAATTAGATACAAACTATTGTTGATAGTTACCTCAAACTGAATGAAGATAAAATACAAGACAAATTAATAATATAGCTTAAAGCATTAATATTCAAGAATATATTTAAATGCAAATTGAGGAACTACAACGTGAAATAAAATTAGAGAAAGAAGACAGTTATAAAATTGAAAAAGCAATTCTAAAAATTAAATAATTAAAAACAAATTGAAGAGTTTACGGTTTAATATATAGATTAGAAAATTAACTATATGTTAGTATAAATAGCTGAAAGTGCAAGATGTAGATCACAACACTTTCGAAAAAATCTGTGAAACAACTCAATGTCTTTAAAAAGGAATTTAGTAAACGAACTCCATATTAAATCTCAACAACTGTTTGTGCTTGTAGAGATGTAATGACAGGAATACATGATGTTTTATGGAGCTAAGTTAGGTGAAATGTAGAACTATTCTACAGAAAATAGAAATTGTTGATTTTTGAAGACTGTAATTGACACATTCTCAAATTGTAGTACAGCTGAAAATAAAAGCTGCACTCTAAAAACCAAGGCAATGGAAAATATTTTTGAAGTGGTACGGGTACCAAAAAACTTACAAACAGATGATTCTAAAGAATTTTTTAATACAAAATACTTGGGAAAACTCATACATATATAAAAGATTAAACATTGCTTAATATGAAAGCATCAATATTAGAATGATTTAATAGATCATTGAAAGGAATGATGTGAAAAGAATTAGCTTTAATGGTTCATATAAGTGGATTGGTATATATAAAGATTTACTTAGTGCATAAAATAGAAAAATTCATCTCACCATTAAAATTTTTACGATTAAACATTCCACAAATGAGAAAAAGCTACTTAATATAGTATAAAGTAATTTGAAGAATGAATGTTGAATTTAATAAAAATAAAAATAAAATTAAAACGAAAAATCTAGTTTGCGTTGTTTTTTGTAGGATTGATTAGGAATGATGGGTCTTAAGAAAGATAATTAACTAAATGTAGTGGAATTCTCTAAACTTGTTGGTCTGAATGAAATATTGCTAAAACTTCAGTGCAATATTCTGCAGCACATCATATTATCGCTTTTTATAAAGTTGTATGTATATTTTCCCATCGAAAGCGCTAGCACGCAAAATTTTACAATATGAAAATGGGATTATTATAGAAGATCTTCACTCTATTTATTTCTTTAGCTATCAGATCTTTAGAAAATATAGATAAACTACGGAAATTGGACTTTGATATCCAATCTTTAAGAATGTACATGTGTATGAATAAGTATCAAACAAACTTAGTGAATGAATATACGCTTCAACTAGAATCATGCTGAAGCATGCATAAATTTTAAAATATACAGTAAACAGATCTTACTTTATATCTGTATGAGTATTACATAAATTTATAGAAAAAAAAATGAAAGCATGCCGAAGCATGTATAATTTCAAAAAAAAAATCCTCACGTCATACAATTTTGTAAGCAAAGAAATTTTATGATTTTGTGGTCAATGAAATACATACATATGTATCTACTTTGTAAAAATTCAAAAGAGCGAACTGGTAAATTCTAATAGTAAAGATTTTTAATTGCAACACTCTACATCTCAGACTCTTACGTCACTATCGATAGAAGCATGCTAAGGCATGCATACTACCAAAATATATAAAGCTGTTAGAAGGTGATGAGACAGCAATTGTATCTGGATCAACCCAACTCATGAATGTATTGTATACGGAGATGATTGATGGTGATGATGACCTTTTTTAAGTGAATAATCATTACATATGAATGTGACAGTGATTGACCCCTCAAACCTCATGTAGAAATACTTGAGGGGATCAATTCTCTCAAAACATAGATATTTCATTGTTTCTAACACTTTATGAAAACACCAACGGTGAATTGCTGGTAGAGGTAACTGAGTTATTTGAGATCGATTTGATACAATAGTTGTTTATTAAACATGCATTTCTTTGTATCTAAACTAATTTCTACATACCTAATGTATATACCCAGCAAAAAATTATACAAAAATTCTCTATTCCAAGTAGTAAAATCTGAAAAAAGGAGTGGCACATTAGAAGAGAAAAAAATAAAATAAATAAAAATAGAGACTGACTGACCAACTAATACGTACACTCTGGCCGATGGGCACACATAACACACTTAAACATTTCAGAAATATGTATGTACAATACGCTGAACTTTAATAAAATGAAAAAAAAAAAATCATATAGAACATTAAATAAAAGCCATAGCTGCTCACCCTTCATAAAATAAACATATGTATATGTACCTTATTAATGTAAGCATATTATCAGTATAAAGCAATAGAAAATTCGTCATACAAAGTCATCTTGTATCCTAGAGGAGCCGTCGAAAGGGTATACCTAAACTATATGAAAACGAGTTCGTGTTCTGTTGATCGCTATTAAAGAAGAAAATATGTTTGTTCATTATGATTTAACTAATTTAAAAGTACATTTAAATTCAGTCTCATATCCGTACTTCTTAACATAAAAATTAAAAATAAATGTTATCCAATTCTATATTATACTATGTATCAAAAATTCCAAAAAGCTGTTATATGAAAGAATCTCCAGCGCTTCTAACTGCATTAGAGTTTAAGAAAAAATCTCCTTTTATTCAGTTGAATAAAATTTTAATTTGAAACAGTAAGCAAAGACATCAGCTTACTGCACTCTTATTCATAATCGTATAATAGAAAATATAACCACCAAAGTACAAATTCTAAAAGTCTTATAAATTAAGCAATATAGAAAATAACATAATTTTTATAAACATGTAAGGTTTCAAAAGTAATTCAAATGATTTCATCGCAAAAGAAGTAGCGATTGTTTTCAACAATTATGAAAATAATAATTTCAATATAAAACTCCCTTTTGATTTTAAATGTTTATCAATAAAAAATAAACAGTAAGTTGAGTAACAAAAAACAAAAGAAAAAAGCACTATCAGTATCTAAGCTGGAGTGCCGGATCAGTTTCATTTAAAAATGTTTATAAATTTAATAAAAAAGCAATGCAAGATTTCCAAAAATAAATGTAGAAAGTGAAGAAAAAAGGCTTTAGTTAGAAAAAATTGCATACCACCAAAAATGTCAAACGTTGACTAACTAACGTTGCGTCAACTTTAAAAAAATGTAAATTAAGTATAAGAAATATTTCTATTATAGTTACTATTACTATAGAGTATGTATCTTCAGGAATTCAGTTTTACTTAAAACAGAAAATCTTCACAAACTTTTAAGTAAATGCAGATAAAACAACGTTTTTAATTTCAGATAATACACAACAAAAAGATATCACAAGACAAAAAAAAATGAATTCAAAGATTGAGTTGTAGTTATAGACTACTCGCATACAATTTGTGAGTGCCTAAGAAGAACGATCATATTCGTTTAAACACGAATATTTATCGTGCAGCATTGAATGGTTGTATGAAAACGATATGATCCATGACTGCATTACATGAGACTATGATGTAACTAGACTGTTTCATCTAGATTGGACCACATACTCCAATATTATTTGCATGGACTGCTCAAGTATTTATTAGATCTTAACAACCACACTTACATATCTACATCATGAAAATATATGAAGCGTCGTTAGTTAGAGCACAATGTATAGATAAGCAATCAATACACTCAGTGAAAATGTGCAGCTTAAAAATAAGAATGCTTCACATTAATTCAATAATTTTCAATATAATAGAAAATGTATATTGAAATACCTAAAAACTAATGAGTTTAATAAATGAATACTGTAAATTAATATTTTTCCGTATTGAAATAAGAAATTTCAATATGAATAAACCTTCGTTAATGTATATAAACATACTAGGATTAGGGAAGTTCAGATAAATGATAGTATTTTATAGTACCAAATGTCGATATTGAAAACAATTTATTTCTACCTACATATAAATATCAGCGCGAGAAAATCATTTACATACTGGCACACACATACACAAAGAAGTGATCACGTAATACACAAACATACATACATAATGAAATTTTATAATATTATGCAATTCAAACTCCTCTGTCATGAAATCCGAAACAATATTTCTTAAATAAATAAACGAAGATTTCATAACATCACCTTCGTCTCCCACCATACGATCACGTACATTACTCCAAAAACATATATGTACATACATTATCGAATACATTCCCTCTCCACTTCCATTTTCAGCAGATATCAGGGTTGCCACTATCTGCAGCTACTAGAATATTTCCCCAGAAATAAAAAAATGCATGCATACATACGAGCACAATAACCATACATATGCATAGCAACGACAACTCACAACAACAAAAATAATGATTCTACATACACACGAATTCATTGTCACTACCCTGCAGTCAGACAGGGATCAAGTGTCTTTGTGTCAACACTAAAATTCTAGTGACCATTATAGTATAATACGTTTTATTCTATCTGTCAGTAAAAAGGAAAGATTTTGCAACATACCTTTTTGTATGTACATAAATTATAGAAATATAACAGTAACTAACTGTCTGGTTGGTATGTCTCTACGTTTCAATAAGAACCACGTAGTCATACCTATTCAATTGTTTTAGTGTTACTAGTAGATTTTAAATGACAAGCATATGCTAAATGTCTATAGTGAAAATTATTGAATGGGATATAATTATATAGTAGTACTGGTGACAAAGTCAAAAGCGACTCAGTACATTTTCACCATCGACATTTCCTACTGGGTATAATGATTGTCTGCCACTACGACAAAAGTATCTGAGACCGACAAACATACAATTAAATACATAAACGAACACATATACACACACACATACATACACACACAAACATCCCACACATACATACACTGTATGTATACATCCACTGTAAGCACAACGTTTCTTTACAATAACAACAAAACCTGTACACACAAGTGTACATACATTCCCATACACAGAAAGAATCAAACTCACACACATACAACACCCACATATACATACATCCATGCACTGTAAGCACAACGTTTCTCTACAATAACAACAAAAGTTGGGCACACAAATATACATACACATAAACAAAGAATCAAACTCACACACACACACACACACACACACATAGCCAAGAAACTCTCAGCATGAAAATCCCCAAAAATCCCCCCATTTGTAACAGGGTTGCCATCGTTTTTATTTTTTCCCCGGTTTTGAATTCCCAAAACATGTCGTCCGTCCCCATTACTAATCTACTATAGTTACTATTACTATAGAGTATGTAAGTACATATCTTCAAGAATTCAGTTTTACTTACAACAGAAAATCCTCACAAACTTTTAAGTAAACGCAGATAAAAATTAAAATGTTTTTAATTTCACCAACAACAGACATCACATGACAAAAAATAAAATAAAAAATGTATTCAAAGATTGAGTTGAACACTTATTTGTATGTACATATATATGTACATACATACATACATACATACATACATAAAATCAATTTGTAGATATGTATGTATACATATCAAATTTCTTATCAATGCTTAAGTATTTATTAGATCTACATCATGAAAATATATGAAGCGTCGTTTAGTTAAAGCACAATGCAAATATAAACAATCCATACACTCAGGGAAAATCTGCAGCTTAAAAATAAGAATTCATCACATTAATTCAATAATTTTTAATATAATAGAAAATGTATATTGAGATATCTACAAACTAATGAGTTTAATAAATGAATACTGTAAATTAATATTTTGTCCATATTGAAATAAGAAATTTCAATATGACTAAACCTTCGCTAATGGTTCTTATTAATTCAGCATGGTTCTTACTGATTTCAAGTTGGTTTTTCTCTGTGTGTAGATAACTCTTTCAGTCAAAGAAGACGAATGTAGTTAAATAAACAAAATCTGTAATATAAACAAATTTCACACAGACCGACTTCAACGCGAGACAAATTTAAGCATGAGAAAATATAAAGCAATCGTAAGTACAAAAGCATACTAGGATTAGGGAAGTCCAGATATATGATAGTATTTTATAGTACCAAATGTCGATGTTGAAAACAATTTATTTCTACCTACATATAAATACCAGCTCAAATACACACACATAGCAGAATTCATATAAGAAATATCCAAGAAAATTTCAACAACACCCCACCTTTTGCAAATCATGACGAGCCTTAAATTCTCCCTCAGATATACATACACAAATTCCCATGATCATACATACATATACAATATATAAGATTAATCTCAACAACACAACACTCTCACCTACCTGAAATTACAGATAGTCTTAAACTTCTACAGACGTCTATACACATAGATTCTCACGGCTACATATTACAAGAACACCTCGCCCCTAATAAATCACAATCATCTTAAATTCTTACAAAAATACATACATACATACATACGCATAACCAATTTACCTCAACAACATCCTCACCCACCTCAAATCACGATCAACCTTAAACTACTATAGAGAGACACATTCACAAATCCCCATGGCTACATATTACGTCAACAACCCTGCCCACCCAAATCATGGTCAGCCTTAAACTCCTACAGACATACAAACACACAGATTCCCCCGTTTGCATATTACTAGACCACCTCACCCCTCATAAATCACAATCAGCCTTAAGCTCCTACAGAAATACACACATTGAAATTCCTACAAACATACACACACACACACACACACACACACACACACACACACACACATTTACACACACATTCACACACAACTACACACGCAATCGATCTACCTCAACTACACCCCGCCCCCTGCCAATCAAACATTCACCTAAATTCTCACAGACAGACAGACACATCCACAAATTCCTATGGTTACATATTACGGCAACAACGCCGCCCACTCAAATCACGGTCAGCCTTAAATTCCCACAGTCTAGCAACACCTACATTAGCATTAGAAAAAATAACTTTCACGTTTTCCCGTCGTCATTAGGAAAAATCATTTTCCCGTCGGCATTTGAAAAAATTATATTCATTTTTTGCCGTCGGCATTTGAAAAAAATAATAATCATGTATTGCAGTAGGCATTAGGAAAAATTATCATGTATTGCAGTAGGCATTAGGAAAAATTATCATGTTTTGCCTTCGGTATTACGAAAAATTATCATGTTTTGCCTTCGGAATTACGAAAAATCATTAGATGATTTTCCGTCAGCATTAGGAAAAACCATTTTCATGATTTTCCCCGTCGTCACATACACACATAAAAACCGCCAAACTATGAACCGCCTTAATACATTCACAGAAAATATTCCACACACAAACTTCCCACGGTCAGGCAGGCAGACAGACAGACCGACAGACAGACATACACTTAATGTAAACAAAAACTCCTAATGTAGACAAAAAACTCCTAATGTAAACAAAAAACTCCTTATGTAAACAAAAAAACACAAATTTCCAAGAATTTAACAATTTTCAAATTTTAATTACCCAAATTTAACAATTTCAGCAACAATTTAACAATTTTAATTGCCACAGAATTGGCAGTTCACAACTACTCTAAGGCATGCATACTAGCAAAATATATAAAGCTGTTAGAAGGTGATGAGACAGCAATTGTATCTGGATCAACGCAACTCATGAATGTATTGTATACGGGAGTGATTGATGGTGATGATGACCGTTTTTAAGTGGATAATCATTACATATGAATGCGATAGGAGTCAACCAGCAAACCTCATGTAGAAATACCTACTTGAGGCAAAAAATTCTCCCAAACATAGATATTTCATTGTTTCTAACACTTTATGAAAACACTGACGGTGAATTGCTGGTAGAGGTAACTGAGTTATTTGAGATCGATTTGATACAATAGTTGTTTATTAAACATGCATTTCTTTGTATCTAAACTAATTTTTACATACCTAATGTATATACCCAGCAAAAAATTTGACAAAAATAATCTATTCCAAGTAGTAAAATCTGAAAAAAGGAGTGGCACATTAGAATAAAAAAATAAATAAAATATAGACTGACTGACCAACTAATACGTACACTCTGTCCGATGGGAACACAAAACACACTTAAACATTTCAGAAATATACACACAATACGCTGAACTTTAATAAAATTAAAAAAAACATATATGAGAACAAATAAAAGTGAAAGGTGCTCACCCTTCATAAAACAAACATATATGTACCTTATTAATGTAAAAATATTATCAGTATAAAGCAACAGAAATTTCGTCAAACAAAGTCATCTTGTATCCTAGAGGAATCCTCGAAAGGGTATACCTAAAGTCTCTGAAACCCACTTCGTTTTCTGATGATCGCTTTTCAAAAAGAAAATAAGTTTGTTCATTATGACTAATTTAAAAGTACATTTAAATTCAGTCTCATATCCGATCTTAATTTTAATTTAAAACAGTAAGCAAAGATATCAGCTTCAACTTCAAATGATTTCATAAAAAAAAACTAGTGATTGTTTTCAACAATTATGAAAATAATAATTTCAATATAAAGCTCCCTTTTGATTTTAAATGCTTATCAATAAAAATAAAAAAAGAAGTAAATTGACTACCAAAGAAAAAAAAAACTATCAGTATATAAGCTGGAGTGCCGGATCAGTTTCATTTAAAAATGTTTATACATTTTCATAAAGCAAAGCAAGATTTTGAAAAAAAATGTAGAAAGTGAAGAAAAAAGTCTATAGTTAGAAAAAATTATGTAACCCAAAAATTTCTAACGTTAACTTACTAAAGTTGCATCAACTTTAAAAAATGTAAATTGAGTATAAGGAATATTTCTATTATAGTTGCTATTACTATAGAGTATGTATCTTCAGGAATTCAGTTTTACTTAAAAACAGAAAATCCTCACAAACTTTTAAGTAAACGCAGATAAAAATTAAAACGTTTTTATTTTCAAATAAAAAAAAAAACTGAATATATCGCAACGAATATTTACAACAACAATACCAACAACAAGAAGAACAAAAGACATCAATGACAAAAAAAAAATGTATTCAAAGATTGAAATAAACAAAATCTGTAATATAAACAAATTTCATATAGGCAGACTTTAACGCGAGACAAATTAAGTATGAGAAAATATAAAACAAGCGTAAGTATAAAAACATAATAAGATTAGGGAAGTCCAGACATATTTTTTTTTTTAATGCATGTATTTATTTATTGTATCTTCATATGTGAACTAACAATAAGTATTCAAATCTTAAATCTATAAAAAAAAATTATTAGGCCCGACCAGTGTCGGACATAAACTTAGTGGTAGTTATAAATAATACATTAGTAGTGATAATCAAAAAAAGGGGGGGGGGAAAGTATTTTCAAGTAGTCCCATCTGGAGTGTTAGGTATAAGAGCCCGTGTGTCCCTCTTTTTTAAGCGGATGTGTCCAGTAAAGTTCAAAATATTACGAGCAAGCGGATTAGGATGTGATTCGAGTTTTGTTAAATATTTGCCTGCGTATTTTGCAATTTCTTCAGTCACTAGTGGCATATTTAAATCACGATGTATAATAGAATTTTGGATGTACCATGGAGCCGATGTTATTAACCGTAAAATTTTGTTTTGCCTTCGTTGGATTCTCTCGACATTGGAAGCTGAAGCAGTGCCCCATAACTGAATTCCGTAGCGCCATATTGGCTTCAAAAGCGACTTGTATAATAAAAGTTTGCAGTCTAGGCTGAGTGTTGAGTTTCTGCCAATCAACCAATATATTTGAGTTAACTTAAGTTTCATCTGAGTTAACTTAGAGTCAATATGATGTTTCCATGTAAGTCTTCGATCAAGGTGTATACCAAGGTATTTCACTTGGGAATGTTGAGGAATATTTTGATTGTTGATTCGAATGGGGGAGCAAGTATCTCTTCTTAGGGTGAACGTTATATGGACACACTTTTGTTCATTGACTTTAATTCTCCATAAGTTCAACCATATTTCCAGCTGAGTGATATGTTCCTGGAGATTGCGGGATGCCTCATAAGGGTTTTCGTGCACACTCATACAGGCTGTATCATCGGCAAAAGTAGAAATATGGATATTATTGCTCACAGGCATATCACAAGTATATATTAAATACAAGACAGGACCCAGAATACTACCCTGGGGCACACCAGAAGATATAGTTTCGGGCACACTCGTGAACTCTCCTTCCACAACAGTGAACTTCCTATCAATAATATAACTTTCCAAAAGCTTTTGAATGTTTATTGGCAGATATGTCTTCAATTTTAAAACTAGGCCTTCGTGCCATACTTTATCAAATGCCTGAGAAACATCAATAAAGAGAGCAGAACAATACTTCTTTTCTTCAAATGTTCTTCTTACAACTTGGACCAGTCTATGCGCTTGTTCAATCGTGCTGTGCTGACTTCTAAAGCCAAATTGATGGTCCGGGATGCACCCATTATCAGTTAAAATTTTGGACAATTTAGTCATGAGCAGCTTTTCGAAAAGCTTTGAGATTGTAGATAGTAAGCTTATAGGCCTATATGACTCAGTCTTGGTAAGATCTTTGCCCGCCTTTGGAATCATTTTGATCTTGGCCAGTTTCCAGTTATGTGGAAAATACTGCATTCTTAAAATAGCATTAAAAGTAAATAGCAGGATTCTTATTGCAATATGAGGCAAGTTCATGAGCATTTTGTTACTAATGCCATCAATACCTGGAGCTTTCTTCGGGTTGAGTTCAGAAATTACTTATTGTACTTCATGCATCTTAAACCTTAAGGGACGAGGGGGTAGAGAAACTACACTCGGTAAATCAGCAGCACCCGTACATGAATTGGGAGTGAATACAGATTTTAAATGCTCAGAAAATAAGTTACCTTTCTCACTATCACTTCTTGCCCAGCCTCCGGTCGCAGTACGCAATGGTGATTTAAGATCAACGGGTCGTTTAAGATTTCTAGTAGCGCGCCATAAAGAGTAATTAGATGCGGACGTTACATCAAGACCTTCTAAATACTTTTCCAGTAGTGCAGTTTTTTCCGATGATAGCAGCTCTTTGAGTCGTTTAGTACATTCTTTAAGTCTGATTTTATTTAGGGGTGATCTGTGTTGTTGCCATTCTCTTCTAGCTCTCCTTTTTTCACATACAAGACGTTCAATTTCCGTAGAATAAATTCTGTTAAAGCCGATCTGCGGATAGGAGGTAGTGGCGTGTTCAGCAGCCTGTTTAATATTTTCGTTAAGATTGGCAATATTAAATTCAATATCATCGCATGATCTAAGCTGAATGTTTTCTACGCAGTGACTACTAAGATATTTTTTGAATACCAGCCAGTTGATTCCATTAATCATCTTCACATATGAGTTAGTTAAATCACTCCTTAGTGGGTTGAAAATTGTAACTATTGTTGGAGAGTGATCGGAGGACAGATCTAGAGAGGCCTCTACATGAATTAAGTCCCTATGAATATTTTTCGTGACAGCAAAATCGATAACATCTGGAATTTTTCTTACGTCAGTAGGCCAGTAAGTAGGCTCCCCACTCGAAATGACATCTAAGCCCATTTTTGAAATTGTATTGAACAAGGCTCGACCTCTAGGTGTAACAAGACGCGATCCCCAGTACGTATGTTTTGCATTGTAGTCACCAGCTGCCACGAAACAAGATCCAAGCGATTTGTAGAACTTCTCATACTGATCTTCGCTAACTGAAAATCTGGGAGGTGAGTAAATTGATGATATCACGAAATTCGCACAAAAATTTTCTACGAAAATATTCGTTGCTTGCAAATATTCTTCACTAACGTTGTCAAGGACATAGTGCTTGAGTCTTGACTTAATCAGAATTGTTGATCCACCACATGCTCTCTCTCTCGGGTCCTTTGTATCATATAAAGTGTAACCATTTATTTTAAATAAGCTTCTTGAGGTCAAATGAGTCTCAGAAACCAACATTATATCAATATTTTTTTCCATGAGGAAGTGCTCAAGTTCATTTTTATGTTGGCGAATGCCGTTTGCGTTCCAGAAACATATTTTTAACGTGTTCATGGTTTATTAACTAATGCTTGAAGCAGTGTATTCTGCATTCGCAGCATTTCTTGCATCATACTTGTCATATTTGTAGTAAAGTTGTTTATAGTTAGCACCAGATTCTCAATAGTAGCTTCAAGGCGACTAAAGTTAAAGCTTGAGTTTGAATTCGTTGAATTATTTGGCGGTGGAACATTTTGCGTGGGAATTGAACTAGTCTTAGCAGCATCAGCATACGATACACGTGAAGTAACTGGTTGGCTGATTTGAGCAAAAGTGGCGTTTACTTGTAGAGCTGGAGTTAGCTTGGGTTTTTGACCCATAGCCTGTTTAACGAAAGAAAATACAGGGCACCCTCTATAGTTAGCTGTGTGATTACCTCCACAATTACTACATTTTTTTTCTGCTTGATCTTTTGGCTTAGTGCAGCTAGCAGTACCATGCAATTCACCGCAGATAACACACACTGTAGGTAATTTGCAGTAAGTTTTCGTATGGCCATATTCTTGGCAATTATGGCACTGTACGGGACCTGAACGCTTACGTGGCTCTTCAACTGTG
Organism: Tachina grossa; assembly: GCA_949987645.1. NCBI lineage: Eukaryota > Metazoa > Arthropoda > Insecta > Diptera > Tachinidae > Tachina > Tachina grossa. The sequence goes on along the minus strand of OX465279.1, from coordinate 15,272,167 downwards.
ATTTTTCGATGTAAGAGATACTTTACGTTATAAACTGGATGGGCTTCATTTTTTTTTAATTGTATGTCATTCGGCTCCAGTTCAACCCGAAATAGGGGTTGGGGGACCTTTTCTCTATTAAATATGTTGGTAACATTTTTTACCTTGAATCCTTGGTCGACAAGTGCACATTTTACTTCTTCGGGTTCAACATATGAATCTATGCCCTTTAATACTATCTGTAGGCCTTTAGCACTCTTAAGTTGGTATGTGTAAAAATTTGTTTTATTTTTTTCGAATTCACTAACAATTTTTCGGAAATCTTTTTCATTATATATTTGGATTTTAGTTTCATCAATATTACCTCGTTTAATTGGAATGATGTGAAAAGTATTTTCACCAATGGTCGACAGTAGTTTTTTTATAAGCGCGTTAGAATTTTTTTCTCTCAGATAAATAGGTGGTGGCTTAAAAGACTTTTGCGATGATGTAGAGGGCTTGTCGTCGGTGTCTTGCAATAATGAAAAACGATTTTGACGATTGGTAGATGATGCGCTGTTATCCCTAGACATCTTTGGAGCAGATGAAATTTTTGAAGAATTTGGGCTTCGCCCTCGCTTTACCACTGTTATATATCTGTCCATTCCCACTTGTACCTTGGGTTTTGAGCTACTGTTATCTGTAGTGATAACTTGGTTTAGTGATGAAGGCGAGTCCGATGCGGATGATATCGCAGACTTAAATGAAGAAGTACTAGGCAATGGTAATATTAACGATTCACTAGTTGGCATTGGACAAAGCGAAGTTGATCGCTGACGAAAAATTGGCTTTGCCGTTAAAAAAAGATTTTCATCAGATTTATTATTTATATTTTTTTCATTAATAGTTTCAGAACTCACAGTAAAATAAGCATTTCTGCCGTTAGAACTCACTTCAAAATTTTTTTCCTTTGAGGTACTCATACAGAGTATTATTCCTCAAGGGAACTTTGTTTGTGTTTACGGTTTTTTTTTTGTTTTTGCTATTTCTTGCTATGTAAAAATATTAGTAAAGCCAATAAGCTTATTTATCAAGGTGAATATGTATTACGAATATTTTTTGTATAATTTTTGATTTTGTTGTTTTTTATATTTGTTTCGTATGTATGTATGTAAAAAAAATCCGCTTTAATGTCTCTTCACTATGAAGGTTCAACGAGAACTGATGATAGTATTTTATAGTACCAAATGTCGATACTGAAAACAATTTATTTCTATCTACATATAAATATTCGCGCAAATACACACACACACATAGCAGAATTCATATAAGAAATATCCAAGAAAATTTCAACAACACCCCACCTTTTGCAAATCATGACGAGCCTTAAATTCTCCCTCAGATATACATACACAAATTCCCATGATCATACATACATACATGTACAATATATAAGATTAATCTCAACAACACAACACTCTCACCTACCTGAAATTACAGATAGTCTTAAACTTCTACAGACGTCTATACACATAGATTCTCAAGGCTACATATTACAAGAACACCACGCCCCTAATAAATCACAATCATCTTAATTCTTACAAAAATACATACATACATACATACAAATAACCAATTTGCCTCAACAACATCCTCACCTACCTCAAATCACGATCAGCCTTAAACTACTATAGACAGACACATCCACAAATCCCCATGGATACATATTACGTCAACAACCCTGCCCACCCAAATCATGGTCAGCCTTAAACTCCTACAGACATACAAACACACAGATTCCCCCGGTTACATATTACTAGAACACCTCACCCCTCATAAATCACAATCAACCCTAAGCTCCTACAGAAATACACACATTGAAATTCCTACAAACATACACACACACACACACACATACACACACACACATACACACACACACATACACACACACACATACACACGCAATCGATCTACCTCAACTACACCCCGCCTCCTCCCAATCAAACCCTCACCTAAATTCTCACAGACAGACAGACACATCCGCGAATGCCTATGGTTACATATTACGGCACCAACGCCACCCACTCAAATCACGGTCAGCCTTAAATTCCCACAGTCTAGCAACACCTACAGTAGCACTAGAAAAAATAACTTTCACGTTTTCCCGTCGTCATTAGGAAAAATTATTTTCCCGTCGGCATATACACACATAAAAACCGCCAAACTATGAACCGCCTTAATACATTCCCACAAAATATTCCACACACAAACATCTACGATCAGGCAGACAGACAGACAGACAGACCGACAGACAGACAGACATACACTTAATGTAAATAAAAACTCCTAATGTAAACAAAAACTCCTAATGTAAAGAAAAAAACACAAATTTCCAAGAATTTAACAATTTCAGCAACAATTTAACAATTTCAGCCACAATTTAACAATTTTAATTGCAGCAGGATTGGCAGTTCCCTACTACTTACCAAGTCAGAGAACATGAAAATAACAGGTCGCCAAAATAAGCTGACATTTTTAGTAAACGACTAAATTGACGTCGTTTAGCGGTGTGGAAATTTTGGTACAGTTTGGATAAAGTGAAAATTTAAAAAAAAATTTGTTTGCAAATAACGTGAAAATTACATGTACCAAGTCAAAAAACATGAAAATAACAGGTCGCCAAAATGAGGTGATATTTTTAGTATACGACTAAATTGGCGTAGTTAAGCGGTGTGCAAATTTTGGTAAAGTTTGGATGAAGTGAAAATTTTGCAAAAAAAATTTGTTTGCAAATAACGTGAAAATTACATGTACGAAGTCAAAAAACATGAAAATAACAGGTCGCCAAAATGAGCTGATATTTTTAGTATACGACTAAACTGACGTCGCTTAGCGGTGTGCAAATTTTGGTAAAGTTTGGATGAAGTGAAAATTTTGAAAAAAAAATTTGTTTGCAAATATTGTGAAAATTACAAGTACCAAGTCAAAAAACATGAAAACAACAGGTCGCCAAAATAAGTTGATATTTTTAGTACACAACTAAATTGACGTCGTTTAGCGGTGTGGAAATTTTGGTAAAGTTTGGATGACGTGAAAATTTTGAAAAAAAAATTTGCAAATATTGTGAAAATTACAAGTACCAAGTCAAAAAACATGAAAATAATAGGTCGCCAAAATGAGCTTATATTTTTAGTTTACGACTAAATTGACGTCGTTTAGCGGTGTGCAAATTTTGGTAAGGTTTGGATGAAGTGAAAATTTTGAAAAAAAATTTGTTTGCAAATAACGTGAAAATTACATGTACAAGTCAAAAAACATGAAAATAACAGGTCGCCAAAAGGAGCTGATATTTTTAGTATACGACTAAATTGACGTCGTTTGGCGGTGTGCAAATTTTGGTAAAGTTTGGATGAAGCAAAAATTTTGAAAAAAAAATTTGTTTGCAAATAACGTGAAAATTACATGTACCAAGTCAGAAAACATGAAAATAACATGTCGCCAAAATAAGCTGATATTTTTAGTATACGACTAAATTGACGTCGTTTAGCGGTGTGGAAATTTTGGTAAGGTTTGGATAAAGTGAAAATTTTGAAAAAAAATTTGTTTGCAAATGACGTGAAAATTACATGTACCAAGTCCGAAAACATGAAAATAACAGGTCGCCAAAATGAGCTGATATTTTTAGTATACGACTAAATTGACGTCGTTTAGCGGTGTGCAAATTTTGGTAGAGTTTGGATGAAGTGAAAATTTTGAAAAAATAAATAAGTTTGCAAATAACGTGAAAATTACAAGTACCAAGTCAAAAAACATGAAAATAACAGGTCGCCAAAATGAGCTGATATTTTTAGTATACGACTAAATTGACGTCGTTTAGCGGTGTGCAAATTTTGGTAAACTTTGGATGAAGTGAAAATTTAAAAAAAAAAATTTGTTTGCAAATAACGTGAAAATTACATGTACCAAGTCAGAAGACATGGATATAACAGGTCGCCAAAATAAGCTGATATTTTTAGTATACGACTAAATTGACGTCGTTTAGCGGTGTGCAAATTTTGGTAAACTTTGGATGAAGTGAAAATTTAAAAAAAAAATTTGTTTGCAAATAACGTGAAAATTACATGTACCAAGTCCGAAAACATGAAAATAACAGGTCGCCAAAATGAGCTGATATTTTTAGCATATGACTAAATTGACGTCGTTTAGTAGTGTGCAAATTTTGGTAAAGTTTGGATGAAGTGAAAATTTTGAAAAAAAAAATTTGTTTGCAAATAACGTGAAAATTACAAGTACCAAGTCAAAAAACATGAAAATAACAGGTCGCCAAAATGAGCTGATATTTTTAGTATACGACTAAATTGACGTCGTTTAGCGGTGTGCAAATTTTGGTAAAGTTTGGATGAAGTGAAAATTTAAAAAAAAAAAAAATTGTTTGCAAATAACGTGAAAATTACATGTACCAAGTCAAAAAACATGAAAATAACAGGTCGCCAAAATGAGCTGATATTTTTAGTATACGACTGAATTGACATCGTTTAGCGGTGTGCAAATTTTGGTAAAGTTTGGATGAAGTGAAAATTTAAAAAAAAAAATTTTTTGCAAATAACGTGAAAATTACATGTACCAAGTCAAAAAACATGAAAATAACAGGTCGCCAAAATGAGCTGATATTTTTAGTATACGACTAAATTGGCGTAGTTAAGCGGTGTGCAAATTTTGGTAAAGTTTGGATGAAGTGAAAATTTTGCAAAAAAAATTTGTTTGCAAATAACGCGAAAATTACATGTACGAAGTCAAAAAACATGAAAATAACAGGTCGCCAAAATGAGCTGATATTTTTAGTATACGACTAAACTGACGTCGTTTAGCGGTGTGCAAATTTTGGTAAAGTTTGGATTAAGTGAAAATTTTGAAAAAAAAAAATTTGTTTGCAAATAACGTGAAAATTACATGTACCAAGTCAGAAAACATGAAAATAACATGTCGCCAATATAAGCTATTATTTTTAGTATAGGACTAAATTGACGTCCTTTAGAGGTGTGGAAATTTTGGTAAGGTTTGGATAAAGTGAAAATTTTGAAAAAAAAATTTGTTTGCAAATAACGTGAAAATTACATGTACCAAGTCCGAAAAAATGAAAATAACAGGTCGCCAAAATGAGCTGATATTTTTGGTATACGACTGAATTGACGTCGTTTAGCGGTGTGCAAATTTTGGTAAAGTTTGGATGAAGTGAAAATTTTGAAAAAAAAATTTGTTTGCAAATAACGTGAAAATTACATGTACCAAGTCTAAAAACATGAAAATAACAGGTCGCCAAAATGAGCTGATATTTTTAGTATACGACTGAATTGACATCGTTTAGCGGTGTGCAAATTTTGGTAAAGTGTGGATGAAGTGAAAATTTTGAAAAAAAAATTTGTTTGCAAATAACGTGAAAATTACATGTACCAAGTCAGAAAACATGGAAACAAATAAAAAAAATAAATAACGTCGTAAAATAAATTAACGTCGTTTAGCGGTGTGGAAATTTTGGTAAGGTTTGGATAAAGTGAAAATTAAAAAAAAAATTTGTTTGCAAATAACGTGAAAATTACATGTACCAAGTCCGAAAACATGAAAATAACAGGTCGCCAAAATGAGCTGATATTTTTAGTATATGACTAAATAGACGTCGTTTAGCGGTGTGCAAATTTTGGTAAAGTTTGGATGAAGTGAAAATTTTGAAAAAAAATTAGTTTGCAAATAACGTGAAAATTACACGTATCAAGTCAGAAAACATGAAAATAACAGGTCGCCAAAATAAGCTGATATTTATGGTATACGACTAAATTGGCGTAGTTTAGCGGTGTGCTAATTTTGGTAAAGTTTGGATGAAGTGAAAATTTTGAAAAAAAATTTGTTTGCAAATAACGTGAAAATTACATGTACCAAGTCCGAACACATGAAAATAACAGGTCGCCAAAATGAGCTGATATTTTTAGTATATGACTAAATTGGCGTAGTTAAGCGGTGTGCAAATTTTGGTAAAGTTTGGATGAAGTGAAAATTTTGAAAAAAAAATTTGTTTGCAAATAACGTGAAAATTACATGTACGAAGTCAAAAAACATGAAAATAACAGGTCGCCAAAATAAGCTGATATTTTTAGTATACGACTAAATTGACGTCGTTTAGCGGTGTGCAAATTTTGGTAAAGTTTGGATGAAGTGAAAATTTTGAAAAAAAAAATTTGTTTGCAAATAATGTGAAAATTACATGTACCAAGTCCGAAAACATGAAAATAACAGGTCGCCAAAATGAGCTGATATTTTTAGTATATGACTAAATTGACGTCGTTTAGTGGTGTGCAAATTTTGGTAAAGTTTGGATGAAGTGAAAATTTTGAAAAAAAAAATTTCTTTGCAAATAACGTGAAAATTACAAGTACCAAGTCAAAAAACATGAAAATAACAGGTCGCCAAAATAAGCTGATATTTTTAGTATACGACTAAATTGACGTCGTTTAGCGGTGTGCAAATTTTGGTAAAGTTTGGATGAAGTGAAAATTTAAAAAAAAAATTTGTTTGCAAATAACGTGAAAATTACATGTACCAAGTCAGAGAACATGAAAATAACAGGTCGCCAAAATAAGCTGATATTTTTAGTCTACGACTAAATTGACGTCGTTTAGCGGTGTGGAAATTTTGGTACAGTTTGGATAAAGTGAAAATTTAAAAAAAAAAATTTTTTTGCAAATAACGTGAAAATTACATGTACCAAGTCAAAAAACATGAAAATAACAGGTCGCCAAAATGAGCTGATATTTTTAGTATACGACTAAATTGGCGTAGTTAAGCGGTGTGCAAATTTTGGTAAAGTTTGGATGAAGTGAAAATTTTGCAAAAAAAATTTGTTTGCAAATAACGTGAAAATTACATGTACGAAGTCAAAAAACATGAAAATAACAGGTCGCCAAAATGAGCTGATATTTTTAGTATACGACTAAACTGACGTCGTTTAGCGGTGTGCAAATTTTGGTAAAGTTTGGATGAAGTGAAAATTTTGAAAAAAAAATTTGTTTGCAAACATTGTGAAAATTACAAGTACCAAGTCAAAAAACATGAAAATAACAGGTCGCCAAAATAAGCTGATATTTTTAGTATACGACTAAATTGACGTCGTTTAGCGGTGTGGAAATTTTGGTACAGTTTCGATAAAGTGAAAATTTAAAAAAAAAATTTGTTTGCAAATAACGTGAAAATTACATGTACCAAGTCAAAAAACATGAAAATAACAGGTCGCCAAAATGAGCTGATATTTTTAGTATACGACTAAATTGGCGTAGTTAAGCGGTGTGCAAATTTTGGTAAAGTTTGGATGAAGTGAAAATTTTGAAAATAAATAAGTTTGCAAATAACGTGAAAATTACAAGTACCAAGTCAAAAAACATGAAAATAACAGGTCGCCAAAATGAGCTGATATTTTTAGTATACGACTAAATTGACGTCGTTTAGCGGTGTGCAAATTTTGGTAAAGTTTGGATGAAGTGAAAATTTAAAAAAAAAATTTGTTTGCAAATAACGTGAAAATTACATGTACCAAGTCTAAAAACATGAAAATAACAGGTCGCCAAAATGAGCTGATATTTTTAGTATACGACTGAATTGACATCGTTTAGCGGTGTGCAAATTTTGGTAAAGTGTGGATGAAGTGAAAATTTTGAAAAAAAAATTTGTTTGCAAATAACGTGAAAATTACATGTACCAAGTCAGAAAACATGGAAACAAATAAAAAAAATAAATAACGTCGTAAAATAAATTAACGTCGTTTAGCGGTGTGGAAATTTTGGTAAGGTTTGGATAAAGTGAAAATTAAAAAAAAAATTTGTTTGCAAATAACGTGAAAATTACATGTACCAAGTCCGAAAACATGAAAATAACAGGTCGCCAAAATGAGCTGATATTTTTAGTATATGACTAAATAGACGTCGTTTAGCGGTGTGCAAATTTTGGTAAAGTTTGGATGAAGTGAAAATTTTGAAAAAAAATTAGTTTGCAAATAACGTGAAAATTACACGTATCAAGTCAGAAAACATGAAAATAACAGGTCGCCAAAATAAGCTGATATTTATGGTATACGACTAAATTGGCGTAGTTTAGCGGTGTGCTAATTTTGGTAAAGTTTGGATGAAGTGAAAATTTTGAAAAAAAATTTGTTTGCAAATAACGTGAAAATTACATGTACCAAGTCCGAACACATGAAAATAACAGGTCGCCAAAATGAGCTGATATTTTTAGTATATGACTAAATTGGCGTAGTTAAGCGGTGTGCAAATTTTGGTAAAGTTTGGATGAAGTGAAAATTTTGAAAAAAAAATTTGTTTGCAAATAACGTGAAAATTACATGTACGAAGTCAAAAAACATGAAAATAACAGGTCGCCAAAATAAGCTGATATTTTTAGTATACGTCTAAATTGACGTCGTTTAGCGGTGTGCAAATTTTGGTAAAGTTTGGATGAAGTGAAAATTTTGAAAAAAAAAATTTGTTTGCAAATAATGTGAAAATTACATGTACCAAGTCCGAAAACATGAAAATAACAGGTCGCCAAAATGAGCTGATATTTTTAGTATATGACTAAATTGACGTCGTTTAGTGGTGTGCAAATTTTGGTAAAGTTTGGATGAAGTGAAAATTTTGAAAAAAAAAATTTCTTTGCAAATAACGTGAAAATTACAAGTACCAAGTCAAAAAACATGAAAATAACAGGTCGCCAAAATAAGCTGATATTTTTAGTATACGACTAAATTGACGTCGTTTAGCGGTGTGCAAATTTTGGTAAAGTTTGGATGAAGTGAAAATTTAAAAAAAAAATTTGTTTGCAAATAACGTGAAAATTACATGTACCAAGTCAGAGAACATGAAAATAACAGGTCGCCAAAATAAGCTGATATTTTTAGTCTACGACTAAATTGACGTCGTTTAGCGGTGTGGAAATTTTGGTACAGTTTGGATAAAGTGAAAATTTAAAAAAAAAAATTTTTTTGCAAATAACGTGAAAATTACATGTACCAAGTCAAAAAACATGAAAATAACAGGTCGCCAAAATGAGCTGATATTTTTAGTATACGACTAAATTGGCGTAGTTAAGCGGTGTGCAAATTTTGGTAAAGTTTGGATGAAGTGAAAATTTTGCAAAAAAAATTTGTTTGCAAATAACGTGAAAATTACATGTACGAAGTCAAAAAACATGAAAATAACAGGTCGCCAAAATGAGCTGATATTTTTAGTATACGACTAAACTGACGTCGTTTAGCGGTGTGCAAATTTTGGTAAAGTTTGGATGAAGTGAAAATTTTGAAAAAAAAATTTGTTTGCAAACATTGTGAAAATTACAAGTACCAAGTCAAAAAACATGAAAATAACAGGTCGCCAAAATAAGCTGATATTTTTAGTATACGACTAAATTGACGTCGTTTAGCGGTGTGGAAATTTTGGTACAGTTTCGATAAAGTGAAAATTTAAAAAAAAAATTTGTTTGCAAATAACGTGAAAATTACATGTACCAAGTCAAAAAACATGAAAATAACAGGTCGCCAAAATGAGCTGATATTTTTAGTATACGACTAAATTGGCGTAGTTAAGCGGTGTGCAAATTTTGGTAAAGTTTGGATGAAGTGAAAATTTTGAAAATAAATAAGTTTGCAAATAACGTGAAAATTACAAGTACCAAGTCAAAAAACATGAAAATAACAGGTCGCCAAAATGAGCTGATATTTTTAGTATACGACTAAATTGACGTCGTTTAGCGGTGTGCAAATTTTGGTAAAGTTTGGATGAAGTGAAAATTTAAAAAAAAAATTTGTTTGCAAATAACGTGAAAATTACATGTACCAAGTCAGAAGACATGTATATAACAGGTCGCCAAAATAAGCTGATATTTTTAGTATACGACTAAATTGACGTCGTTTAGCGGTGTGCAAATTTTGGTAAAGTTTGGATGAAGTGAAAATTTTGAAAAAAAAAATTTGTTTGCAAATAATGTGAAAATTACATGTACCAAGTCCGAAAACATGAAAATAACAGGTCGCCAAAATGAGCTGATATTTTTAGCATATGACTAAATTGACGTCGTTTAGTGGTGTGCAAATTTTGGTAAAGTTTGGATGAAGTGAAAATTTTGAAAAAAAAAATTTGTTTGCAAATAACGTGAAAATTACAAGTACCAAGTCAAAAAACATGAAAATAACAGGTCGCCAAAATGAGCTGATATTTTTAGTATACGACTTAATTGACGTCGTTTAGCGGTGTGCAAATTTTGGTAAAGTTTGGATGAAGTGAAAATTTAAAAAAAAAAATTTGTTTGCAAATAACGTGAAAATTACATGTACCAAGTCAGAGAACATGAAAATAACAGGTCGCCAAAATAAGCTGATATTTTTAGTATACGAATAAATTGACGTCGTTTAGCGGTGTGCAAATTTTGGTAAAGTTTGGATGAAGTGAAAATTTAAAAAAAAAATTTGTTTGCAAATAACGTGAAAATTACATGTACCAAGTCAAACAACATGAAAGTAACAGGTCGCCAAAATGAGCTGATATTTTTAGTATACGACTAAATTGACGTAGTTTAGCGGTGTGCAAATTTTGGTAAAGTTTGGATGAAGTGAAAATTTTGAAAAAAAAAATTTGTTTGCAAATATTGTGAAAATTACAAGTACCAAGTCAAAAAACATGAAAATAACAGGTCGCCAAAATAAGCTGATATTTTTAGTATACGACTAAATTGACGTCGTTTAGCGGTGTGGAAATTTTGGTACAGTTTGGATAAAGTGAAAATTTAAAAAAAAATTTTTTTTGCAAATAACGTGAAAATTACATGTACCAAGTCAAAAAACATGAAAATAACAGGTCGCCAAAATGAGCTGATATTTTTAGCATACGACTAAATTGGCGTAGTTAAGCGGTGTGCAAATTTTGGTAAAGTTTGGATGAAGTGAAAATTTTGAAAATAAATAAGTTTGCAAATAACGTGAAAATTACAAGTACCAAGTCAAAAAACATGAAAATAACAGGTCGCCAAAATGAGCTGATATTTTTAGTATACGACTAAATTGACGTCGTTTAGCGGTGTGCAAATTTTGGTAAAGTTTGGATGAAGTGAAAATTTAAAAAAAAAAATTTGTTTGCAAATAACGTGAAAATTACATGTACCAAGTCAAAGAACATGAAAATAACAGGTCGCCAAAATAAGCTGATATTTTTAGTATACGACTAAATTGACGTCGTTTAGCGGTGTGGAAATTTTGGTACAGTTTGGATAAAGTGAAAATTTAAAAAAAAAATTTTTTTGCAAATAACGTGAAAATTACATGTACCAAGTCAAAAAACTTGAAAATAACAGGTCGACAAAATGAGCTGATATTTTTAGTATACGACTAAATTGGCGTAGTTAAGCGGTGTGCAAATTTTGGTAAAGTTTGGATGAAGTGAAAATTTTGCAAAAAAAAATTTGTTTGCAAATAACGTGAAAATTACATGTACGAAGTCAAAAAACATGAAAATAACAGGTCGCCAAAATGAGCTGATATTTTTAGTATACGACTAAACTGACGTCGTTTAGCGGTGTGCAAATTTTGGTAAAGTTTGGATGAAGTGAAAATTTTGAAAAAAAAAGTTGTTTGCAAATATTGTGAAAATTACAAGTACCAAGTCAAAAAACATGAAAATAACCGGTCGCCAAAATAAGCTGATATTTTTAGTATACGACTAAATTGACGTTGTTTAGCGGTGTGGAAATTTTGGTACAGTTTGGATAAAGTGAAAATTTAAAAAAAAATTTTTTTTGCAAATAACGTGAAAATTACATGTACCAAGTCAAAAAACATGAATATAACAGGTCGCCAAAATGAGCTGATATTTTTAGTATACGACTAAATTGGCGTAGTTAAGCGGTGTGCAAATTTTGGTAAAGTTTGGATGAAGTGAAAATTTTGAAAATAAATAAGTTTGCAAATAACGTGAAAATTACAAGTACCAAGTCAAAAAACATGAAAATAACAGGTCGCCAAAATGAGCTGATATTTTTAGTATACGACTAAATTGACGTCGTTTAGCGGTGTGCAAATTTTGGTAAAGTTTGGATGAAGTGAAAATTAAAAAAAAAAATTTGTTTGCAAATAACGTGAAAATTACATGTACCAAGTCAGAAGACATGTATATAACAGGTCGCCAAAATAAGTTGATATTTTTAGTATACGACTAAATTGACGTCGTTTAGCGGTGTGCAAATTTTGGTAAAGTTTGGATGAAGTGAAAATTTTGAAAAAAAAAATTTGTTTGCAAATAACGTGAAAATTACATGTACCAAGTCCGAAAACATGAAAATAACAGGTCGCCAAAATGAGCTGATATTTTTAGCATATGACTAAATTGACGTCGTTTAGTGGTGTGCAAATTTTGGTAAAGTTTGGATGAAGTGAAAATTTTGAAAAAAAAAATTTGTTTGCAAATAACGTGAAAATTACAAGTACCAAGTCAAAAAACATGAAAATAACAGGTCGCCAAAATGAGCTGATATTTTTAGTATACGACTAAATTGACGTCGTTTAGCGGTGTGCAAATTTTGGTAAAGTTTGGATGAAGCGAAAATTAAAAAAAAAAAATTTGTTTGCAAATAACGTGAAAATTACATGTACCAAGTCAGAGAACATGAAAATAACAGGTCGCCAAAATAAGCTGATATTTTTAGTATACGACTAAATTGACGTCGTTTAGCGGTGTGGAAATTTTGGTAAAGCTTAGATGAAGTGAAAATTTTGAAAAAAAAAATTTGTTTGCAAATAACGTGAAAATTACATGTACCAAGCCAGAAAACATGAAAATAACAGGTCGCCAAAATGAGCTGATATTTTTAGTATACGAATAAATTGACGTCGTTTAACGGTGTGCAAATTTTGGTAAAGTTTGGATGAAGTGAAAATTTAAAAAGAAAATTTGTTTGCAAATAACGTGAAAATTACATGTACCAAGTCAAAAAACATGAAAGTAACAGGTCGCCAAAATGAGCTGATATTTTTAGTATACGACTAAATTGACGTCGTTTAGCGGTGTGCAAATTTTGGTAAAGTTTGGATGAAGTGAAAATTTTGAAAAAAAAATTTGTTTGCAAATAACGTAAAAATTACATGTACCAAGTCAAAAAACATGAAAATAACAGGTCGCCAAAATGAGCTGATAATTATAGTATACGACTGAAATGACGTCGTTTAGCGGTGTGCAAATTTTGGTAAAGTTTGGATTAAGTGAAAATTTTGAAAAAAAAATTTGTTTGCAAATAACGTGAAAATTACATGTACCAAGTCAAAAAACATGAAAATAACAGGTCGCCAATATAAGCTGATATTTTTAGTATAGGACTAAATTGACGTCCTTTAGAGGTGTGGAAATTTTGGTAAGGTTTGGATAAAGTGAAAATTTTGAAAAAAAATTTGTTTGCAAATAACGTGAAAATTACATGTACCAAGTCCGAAAACATGAAAATAACAGGTCGCCAAAATGAGCTGATATTTTTAGTATACGACTGAATTGACGTCGTTTAGCGGTGTGCAAATTTTGGTAAAGTTTGGATGAAGTAAAAATTTTGAAAAAAAATTTGTTTGCAAATAACGTGAAAATTACATGTACCAAGTCAAAAAACATGAAAATAACATGTCGCCAAAATGAGCTGATATTTTTAGTATACGACTGAATTGACATCGTTTAGCGGTGTGCAAATTTTGGTAAAGTTTGGATGAAGTGAAAATTTTGAAAAAAAAATTTGTTTGCAAATAACGTGAAAATTACATGTACCAAGTCAGAAAACATGAAAACAAATAAAAAAAATAAATAACGTCGTAAAATAAATTAACGTCGTTTAGCGGTGTGGAAATTTTGGTAAGGTTTGGATAAAGTGAAAATTAAAAAAAAAATTTGTTTGCAAATAACGTGAAAATTACATGTACCAAGTCCGAAAACATGAAAATAACAGGTCGCCAAAATGAGCTGATATTTTTAGTATATGACTAAATGGACGTCGTTTAGCGGTGTGCAAATTTTGGTAAAGTTTGGATGAAGTGAAAATTTTGAAAAAAAATTTGTTTGCAAATAACGTGAAAATTACACGTATCAAGTCAGAAAACATGAATATAACAGGTCGCCAAAATAAGCTGATATTTATGGTATACGACTAAATTGGCGTAGTTTAGCGGTGTGCTAATTTTGGTAAAGTTTGGATGAAGTGAAAATTTTGAAAAAAAATTTGTTTGCAAATAACGTGAAAATTACATGTACCAAGTCCGTAAACATGAAAATAACAGGTCGCCAAAATGAGCTGATATTTTTAGTATATGACTAAATTGGCGTAGTTAAGCGGTGTGCAAATTTTGGTAAAGTTTGGATGAAGTGAAAATTTTGAAAAAAAAATTTGTTTGCAAATGACGTGAAAATTACATGTACGAAGTCAAAAAACATGAAAATAACAGGTCGCCAAAATGAGCTGATATTTTTAGTATACGACTAAACTGACGTCGTTTAGCGGTGTGCAAATTTTGGTAAAGTTAGGATGAAGTGAAAATTTGGAAAAAAATTTGTTTGCAAATAACGTGAAAATTACAAGTACCAAGTCAAAAAACATGAAAATAACAGGTCGCCAAAATGAGCTGATATTTTTTGTATACGACTAAATTGACGTCGTTTAGCGGTGTGCAAATTTTGGTAAAGTTTGGATGAAGTGAAAATTTTGAAAAAAAATTTGTTTGCAAATAACGTGAAAATTACATGTACCAAGTCAAAAAACATGAAAATAACAGGTCGCCAAAATGAGCTGATATTTTTAGTATACGACTAAATTGACGTCGTTTAGCTGTGTGCAAATTTTGGTAAAGTTTGGATGAAGTGAAAATTTTGAAAAAAAAAATTTGTTTGCAAATAACGTGAAAATTACATGTACCAAGTCAAAAAACATGAAAATAACAGATCGCCAAAATGAGCTGAAATTTTTAGTATACGACTGAAATGACGTCGTTTAGCGGGGTGCAAATTTTGGTAAAGTTTGGATGAAGTGAAAATTTTGAAAAAAAAATTTGTTTGCAAATAACGTGAAAATTACATGTACCAAGTCAGAAAACATGAAAATAACATGTCGCCAATATAAGCTGATATTTTTAGTATAGGACTAAATTGACGTCGTTTAGAGGTGTGGAAATTTTGGTAAGGTTTGGATAAAGTGAAAATTTTGAAAAAAAAAAAATTTGTTTGCAAATAACGTGAAAATTACATGTACCAAGTCCAAAAACATGAAAATAACAGGTCGCCAAAATGAGCTGATATTTTTAGTATACGACTAAATTGACGTCGTTTAGCAGTGTGCAAATTTTGGTAAAGTTTGGATGAAGTAAAAATTTTGAAAAAAAATTTGTTTGCAAATAACGTGAAAATTACATGTACCAAGTCAAAAAACATAAAAATAACAGGTCGCCAAAATGAGCTGATATTTTTAGTATACGACTGAATTGACGTCGTTTAGCGGTGTGCAAATTTTTGTAAAGTTTGGATGAAGTGAAAATTTTGAAAAAAAAAATTTGTTTGCAAATCACGTGAAAATTATATGTACCAAGTCAAATAACATGAAAATAACAGATCGCCAAAATGAGCTGATATTTTTAGTATACGACTAAAATGACGTCGTTTAGCGGTGTGCAAATTTTGGTAAAGTTTGGATGAAGTGAAAATTTAAAAAAAAATTTGTTTGCAAATAACGTGAAAATTACATGTAAAATTAAAAAAACATGAAAATAACATGTCGCCAAAATGAGCTGATATTTTTAGTATACGACTAAATTGACGTCGTTTAGCGGTGTGCAAATTTTGGTAAAGTTTGGATGAAGTGAAAATTTTGAAAAAAAAATTTGTTTGCAAATAACGTGAAAATTACATGTACCAAGTCAGAAAACATGAAAATAAATAAAAAAAAATAAATAACGTCGTAAAATAAATTAACGTCGTTTAGCGGTGTGGAAATTTTGGTAAGGATTGGATGAAGTGAAAATTTAAAAAAAAAATTTGTTTGCAAATAACGTGAAAATTACATGTACCAAGTCAAATAACATGAAAATAACAGATCGCCAAAATGAGCTGATATTTTTAGTATACGACTAAAATGACGTCGTTTAGCGGTGTGCAAATTTTGGTAAAGTTTGGATGAAGTGAAAATTTAAAAAAAAATTTGTTTGCAAATAACGTGAAAATTACATGTAAAATTAAAAAAACATGAAAATAACAGGTCGCCAAAATGAGCTGATATTTTTAGTATACGACTAAATTGACGTCGTTTAGCTGTGTGCAAATTTTGGTAAAGTTTGGATGAAGTGAAAATTTTGAAAAAAAAAAATTTGTTTGCAAATAACGTGAAAATTACATGTACCAAGTCAGAGAACATGAAAATAACAGATCGCCAAAATGAGCTGATATTTTTTGTATACGACAAAAATGACGTCGTTTAGCGGTGTGCAAATTTTGGTAAAGTTTGGATGAAGTGAAAATTTTGAAAAAAAAAATTTGTTTGCAAATAACGTGAAAATTACTTGTACCAAGTCAGAGAACATGAAAATAACAGGTCGCCAAAATAAGCTGATATTTTTAGTATACGACTAAATTGACGTCGTTTAGCGGTGTGGAAATTTTGGTACAGTTTGGATAAAGTGAAAATAAAAAAAAAATTTTTTTTGCAAATAACGTGAAAATTACATGTACCAAGTCAAAAAACATGAAAATAACAGGTCCCCAAAATGAGCTGATATTTTTAGTATACGACTAAATTGGCGTAGTTAAGCGGTGTGCAAATTTTGGTAAAGTTTCGATGAAGTGAAAATTTTGAAAAAAAATTTGTTTGCAAATAACGTGAAAATTACATGTAAGAAGTCAAAAAACATGAAAATAACAGGTCGCCAAAATGAGCTGATATTTTTAGTATACGACTAAACTGACGTCGTTTAGCGGTGTGCAAATTTTGGTAAAGTTTGGATGAAGTGAAAATTTTGAGAAAAAAAATTTGTTTGCAAATATTAAGAAAATTACAAGTACCAAGTCAAAAAACATGAAAATAACAGGTTGCCAAAATGAGCTGATATTTTTAGTATACGACTAAATTGACATCGTTTAGCGGTGTGCAAATTTTGGTAAAGTTTGGATGAAGTGAAAATTTTGAAAAAAAAATTTGTTTGCAAATAACGTGAAAATTACATGTACCAAGTCAAATAACATGAAAATAACAGATCGCCAAAATGAGCTGATATTTTTAGTATACGACTAAATTGACGTCGTTTAGCGGTGTGCAAATTTTGGTAAAGTTTGGATGAAGTGAAAATTTAAAATAAAATTTGTTTGCAAATAACGTGAAAATTACATGTACAAGTCAAAAAACATGAAAATAACAGGTCGCCAAAAGGAGCTGATATTTTTAGTATACGACTAAATTGACGTCGTTTAGCGGTGTGCAAATTTTGGTAAAGTTTGGATGAAGTAAAAATTTTGAAAAAAAATTTGTTTGCAAATAACGTGAAAATTACATGTACCAAGTCAGAAAACATGAAAATAACATGTCGCCAAAATAAGCTGATATTTTTAGTTTACGACTAAATTGACGTCGTTTAGCGGTGTGGAAATTTTGGTAAGGTTTGGAATAAAGTGAAAATTTTGAAAAAAAATTTGTTTGCAAATAACGTGAAAATTACATGTACCAAGTCCGAAAACATGAAAATAACAGGTCGCCAAAATGAGCTGATATTTTAAGTATATGACTAAATGGACGTCGTTTAGCGGTGTGCAAATTTTGGTAAGGTTTGGATGAAGTGAAAATTTTGAAAAAAAATTTGTTTGCAAATAACGTGAAAATTACATGTACCAAGTCAGAAAACATGAAAATAACAGGTCGCCAAAATAAGCTGATATTTATGGTATACGACTAAATTGGCGTAGTTTAGCGGTGTGCAAATTTTGGTAAAGTTTGGATGAAGTGAAAATTTTGAAAAAAAATTTGTTTGCAAATAACGTGAAAATTACATGTACCAAGTCCGAAAACATGAAAATAACAGGTCACCAAAATGAGTTGATATTTTTAGTATACGACTAAATTGACGTCGTTTAGCGGTGTGCAAATTTTGGTAAAGTTTGGATGATGTGGAAATTTTGAAAAAAAATTTGTTTGCAAATAACGTGAAAATTACTTGTACCAAGTCAAAAAACATGAAAATAAATAAAAAAAAAATAAATAACGTCGTAAAATAAATTAACGCCGTTTAGCGGTGTGGAAATTTTGGTAAGGTTTGGATAAAGTGAAAATTTAAAAAAAAATTTGTTTGCAAATAACGTGAAAATTACATGTACCAAGTCCGAAAACATGAAAATAACAGGTCACCAAAATGAGCTGATATTTTTGGTATATGACTAAAAATTTGTTTTCAAATAACGTGAAAATTACAAGTACCAAGTCAAAAAACATGAAAATAACAGGTCGCCAAAATGAGCTGATATTTTTAGTATACGACTAAATTGACGTCGTTTAGCGGTGTGCAAATTTTGGTAGAGTTTGGATGAAGTGAAAATTTTGAAAAAATAAATAAGTTTGCAAATAACGTGAAAATTACAAGTACCAAGTCAAAAAACATGAAAATAGCAGGTCGCCAAAATGAGCTGATATTTTTAGTATACGACTAAATTGACGTCGTTTAGCGGTGTGCAAATTTTGGTAAAGTTTGGATGAAGTGAAAATTTAAAAAAAAAATTTGTTTGCAAATAACGTGAAAATTACATGTACCAAGTCAGAAGACATGGATATAACAGGTCGCCAAAATAAGCTGATATTTTTAGTATACGACTAAATTGGCGTAGTTAAGCGGTGTGCAAATTTTGGTAAAGTTTGGATGAAGTGAAAATTTTGAAAAAAAATTTGTTTGCAAATAACGTGAAAATTACATGTACGAAGTCAAAAAACATGAAAATAACAGGTCGCCAAAATGAGCTGATATTTTTAGTATACGACTAAACTGACGTCGTTTAGCGGTGTGCAAATTTTGGTAAAGTTTGGATGAAGTGAAAATTTTGAAAAAAAAATTTGTTTGCAAATATTGTGAAAATTACAAGTACCAAGTCAAATAACATGAAAATAACAGATCGCCAAAATGAGCTGATATTTTTAGTATACGACTAAATTGACGTCGTTTAGCGGTGTGCAAATTTTGGTAAAGTTTGGATGAAGTGAAAATTTAAAAAAAAATTTGTTTGCAAATAACGTGAAAATTACATGTACAAGTCAAAAAACATGAAAATAACATGTCGCCAAAATGAGCTGATATTTTTAGTATACGACTAAATTGACGTCGTTTAGCGGTGTGCAAATTTTGGTAAAGTTTGGATGAAGTGAAAATTTTGAAAAAAAAATTTGTTTGCAAATAACGTGAAAATTACATGTACCAAGTCAGAAAACATGAAAATAAATAAAAAAAAATAAATAACGTCGTAAAATAAATTAACGTCGTTTAGCGGTGTGGAAATTTTGGTAAGGATTGGATGAAGTGAAAATTTAAAAAAAAAATTTGTTTGCAAATAACGTGAAAATTACATGTACCAAGTCAAATAACATGAAAATAACAGATCGCCAAAATGAGCTGATATTTTTAGTATACGACTAAAATGACGTCGTTTAGCGGTGTGCAAATTTTGGTAAAGTTTGGATGAAGTGAAAATTTAAAAAAAAAAATTTGTTTGCAAATAACGTGAAAATTACATGTAAAATTAAAAAAACATGAAAATAACAGGTCGCCAAAATGAGCTGATATTTTTAGTATACGACTAAATTGACGTCGTTTAGCTGTGTGCAAATTTTGGTAAAGTTTGGATGAAGTGAAAATTTTGAAAAAAAAAAATTTGTTTGCAAATAACGTGAAAATTACATGTACCAAGTCAGAGAACATGAAAATAACAGATCGCCAAAATGAGCTGATATTTTTTGTATACGACTAAAATGACGTCGTTTAGCGGTGTGCAAATTTTGGTAAAGTTTGGATGAAGTGAAAATTTTGAAAAAAAAAATTTGTTTGCAAATAACGTGAAAATTACTTGTACCAAGTCAGAGAACATGAAAATAACAGGTCGCCAAAATAAGCTGATATTTTTAGTATACGACTAAATTGACGTCGTTTAGCGGTGTGGAAATTTTGGTACAGTTTGGATAAAGTGAAAATAAAAAAAAAATTTTTTTTGCAAATAACGTGAAAATTACATGTACCAAGTCAAAAAACATGAAAATAACAGGTCCCCAAAATGAGCTGATATTTTTAGTATACGACTAAATTGGCGTAGTTAAGCGGTGTGCAAATTTTGGTAAAGTTTCGATGAAGTGAAAATTTTGAAAAAAAATTTGTTTGCAAATAACGTGAAAATTACATGTAAGAAGTCAAAAAACATGAAAATAACAGGTCGCCAAAATGAGCTGATATTTTTAGTATACGACTAAACTGACGTCGTTTAGCGGTGTGCAAATTTTGGTAAGGTTTGGATGAAGTGAAAATTTTGAAAAAAAAATTTGTTTGCAAATATTAAGAAAATTACAAGTACCAAGTCAAAAAACATGAAAATAACAGGTTGCCAAAATGAGCTGATATTTTTAGTATACGACTAAATTGACATCGTTTAGCGGTGTGCAAATTTTGGTAAAGTTTGGATGAAGTGAAAATTTTGAAAAAAAAATTTGTTTGCAAATAACGTGAAAATTACATGTACCAAGTCAAATAACATGAAAATAACAGATCGCCAAAATGAGCTGATATTTTTAGTATACGACTAAATTGACGTCGTTTAGCGGTGTGCAAATTTTGGTAAAGTTTGGATGAAGTGAAAATTTAAAATAAAATTTGTTTGCAAATAACGTGAAAATTACATGTACAAGTCAAAAAACATGAAAATAACAGGTCGCCAAAAGGAGCTGATATTTTTAGTATACGACTAAATTGACGTCGTTTAGCGGTGTGCAAATTTTGGTAAAGTTTGGATGAAGTAAAAATTTTGAAAAAAAATTTGTTTGCAAATAACGTGAAAATTACATGTACCAAGTCAGAAAACATGAAAATAACATGTCGCCAAAATAAGCTGATATTTTTAGTTTACGACTAAATTGACGTCGTTTAGCGGTGTGGAAATTTTGGTAAGGTTTGGGATAAAGTGAAAATTTTGAAAAAAAATTTGTTTGCAAATAACGTGAAAATTACATGTACCAAGTCCGAAAACATGAAAATAACAGGTCGCCAAAATGAGCTGATATTTTAAGTATATGACTAAATGGACGTCGTTTAGCGGTGTGCAAATTTTGGTAAGGTTTGGATGAAGTGAAAATTTTGAAAAAAAATTTGTTTGCAAATAACGTGAAAATTACATGTACCAAGTCAGAAAACATGAAAATAACAGGTCGCCAAAATAAGCTGATATTTATGGTATACGACTAAATTGGCGTAGTTTAGCGGTGTGCAAATTTTGGTAAAGTTTGGATGAAGTGAAAATTTTGAAAAAAAATTTGTTTGCAAATAACGTAAAAATTACTTGTACCAAGTCAAAAAACATGAAAATAACAGGTCGCCAAAATGAGTTGATATTTTTAGTATACGACTAAATTGACGTCGTTTAGCGGTGTGCAAATTTTGGTAAAGTTTGGATGATGTGGAAATTTTGAAAAAAAAATTTGTTTGCAAATAACGTGAAAATTACTTGTACCAAGTCAAAAAACATGAAAATAAATAAAAAAAAAATAAATAACGTCGTAAAATAAATTAACGTCGTTTAGCGGTGTGGAAATTTTGGTAAGGTTTGGATAAAGTGAAAATTTAAAAAAAAATTTGTTTGCAAATAACGTGAAAATTACATGTACCAAGTCCGAAAACATGAAAATAATAGGTCACCAAAATGAGCTGATATTTTTGGTATATGACTAAAAATTTGTTTTCAAATAACGTGAAAATTACAAGTACCAAGTCAAAAAACATGAAAATAACAGGTCGCCAAAATGAGCTGATATTTTTAGTATACGACTAAATTGACGTCGTTTAGTGGTGTGCAAATTTTGGTAGAGTTTGGATGAAGTGAAAATTTTGAAAAAATAAATAAGTTTGCAAATAACGTGAAAATTACAAGTACCAAGTCAAAAAACATGAAAATAGCAGGTCGCCAAAATGAGCTGATATTTTTAGTATACGACTAAATTGACGTCGTTTAGCGGTGTGCAAATTTTGGTAAAGTTTGGATGAAGTGAAAATTTAAAAAAAAAATTTGTTTGCAAATAACGTGAAAATTACATGTACCAAGTCAGAAGACATGGATATAACAGGTCGCCAAAATAAGCTGATATTTTTAGTATACGACTAAATTGGCGTAGTTAAGCGGTGTGCAAATTTTGGTAAAGTTTGGATGAAGTGAAAATTTTGAAAAAAAATTTGTTTGCAAATAACGTGAAAATTACATGTACGAAGTCAAAAAACATGAAAATAACAGGTCGCCAAAATGAGCTGATATTTTTAGTATACGACTAAACTGACGTCGTTTAGCGGTGTGCAAATTTTGGTAAGGTTTGGATGAAGTGAAAATTTTGAAAAAAAAATTTGTTTGCAAATATTGTGAAAATTACAAGTACCAAGTCAAATAACATGAAAATAACAGATCGCCAAAATGAGCTGATATTTTTAGTATACGACTAAATTGACGTCGTTTAGCGGTGTGCAAATTTTGGTAAAGTTTGGATGAAGTGAAAATTTAAAAAAAAATTTGTTTGCAAATAACGTGAAAATTACATGTACAAGTCAAAAAACATGAAAATAACAGGTCGCCAAAATGAGCTGATATTTTTAGTATACGACTAAATTGACGTCGTTTAGCGGTGTGCAAATTTTGGTAAAGTTTGGATGAAGTGAAAATTTAAAAAAAAATTTGTTTGCAAATAACGTGAAAATTACATGTACCAAGTCAGAAGACATGGATATAACAGGTCGCCAAAATAAGCTGATATTTTTAGTATACGACTAAATTGGCGTAGTTAAGCGGTGTGCAAATTTTGGTAAAGTTTGGATGAAGTGAAAATTTTGAAAAAAAAAATTGTTTGCAAATAACGTGAAAATTACATGTACGAAGTCAAAAAACATGAAAATAACAGGTCGCCAAAATGAGCTGATATTTTTAGTATACGACTAAACTGACGTCGTTTAGCGGTGTGCAAATTTTGGTAAAGTTTGGATGAAGTAAAAATTTTAAAAAAAAAATTTGTTTGCAAATAACGTGAAAATTACATGTACCAAGTCAGAAAACATGAAAATAACAGGTCGCCAAAATAAGCTGATATTTATGGTAAACGACTAAATTGGCGTCGTTTAGCGGTGTGCAAATTTTGGTAAAGTTTGGATGAAGTAAAAATTTTGAAAAAAAATTTGTTTGCAAATAACGTGAAAATTACATGTACCAAGTCAGAAAACATGAAAATAACAGGTCGCCAAAATAAGCTGATATTTATGGTAAACGACTAAATTGGCGTAGTTTAGCGGTGTGCAAATTTTGGTAAAGTTTGGATGAAGTGAAAATTTTGAAAAAAAATTTGTTTGCAAATAACGTAAAAATTACTTGTACCAAGTCAGAAAACATGAAAATAACATGTCGCCAAAATAAGCTGATATTTTTAGTATACGACTAAATTGACGTCGTTTAGCGGTGTGGAAATTTTGGTAAGGTTTGGATAAAGTAAAAATTTTGAAAAAAAATTTGTTTGCATATAACGTGAAAATTACATGTACCAAGTCCGAAAACATGAAAATAACAGGTCGCCAAAATGAGCTGATATTTTTAGTATATGACTAAATGGACATCATTTAGCGGTGTGCAAATTTTGGTAAGGTTTGGATGAAGTGAAAATTTTGAAAAAAAATTTGTTTGCAAATAACGTGAAAATTACATGTACCAAGTCAGAAAACATGAAAATAACAGGTCGCCAAAATAAGCTGATATTTATGGTAAACGACTAAATTGGCGTAGTTTAGCGGTGTGCAAATTTTGGTAAAGTTTGGATGAAGTGAAAATTTTGAAAAAAAAATTTGTTTGCAAATAACGTAAAAATTACTTGTACCAAGTCAAAAAACATGAAAATAACAGGTCGCCAAAATGAGCTGATATTTTTAGTATACGACTAAATTGACGTCGTTTAGCGGTGTGCAAATTTTGGTAAAGTTTGGATGAAGTGAAAATTTTGAAAAAAAAATTTGTTTACAAATAACGTGAAAATTACTTGTACCAAGTCAAAAAACATGAAAATATTAGGTCGCCAAAATGAGCTGATATTTTTAGCATATGACTAAATTGACGTCGTTTAGCGGTGTGCAAATTTTGGTAAAGTTTGGATGAAGTGAAAATTTTGAAAAAAAAATTTGTTTGCAAATAACGTGAAAATTACAAGTACCAAGTCAAAAAACATGAAAATAACAGGTCGCCAAAATGAGCTGATATTTTAAGTATACGACTAAATTGACGTCGTTTAGCGGTTTGCAAATTTTGGTAAAGTTTGGATGAAGTGAAAATTTAAAAAAAAAAAAATTTGTTTGCAAATAACGTGAAAATTACATGTACCAAGTCAGAAACCATGAAAATAACAGGTAGCCAAAATGAGCTGATATTTTTAGTATACGACTAAATTGACGTCGTTTAGCGGTGTGGAAATTTTGGTACAGTTTGGATAAAGTGAAAATTTAAAAAAAAAATATTTTTTGCAAATAACGTGAAAATTACATGTACCAAGTCAAAAAACATGAGAATAACAGGTCGCCAAAATGAGCTGATATTTTTAGTATACGACTAAATTCGCGTAGTTAAGCGGTGTGCAAATTTTGGTAAAGTTTGGATGAAGTGAAAATTTTGAAAAAAAAATTTGTTTGCAAATATTATGAAAATTACAAGTACCAAGTCAAAAAACATGAAAATAACAGGTCGCCAAAATGAGCTGATATTTTTAGTATACGACTAAATTGACGTCGTTTAGCGGTGTGCAAATTTTGGTAAAGTTTGGATGAAGTGAAAATTTTGAAAAAAAAATTTGTTTACAAATAACGTGAAAATTACTTGTACCAAGTCAAAAAACATGAAAATATTAGGTCGCCAAAATGAGCTGATATTTTTAGCATATGACTAAATTGACGTCGTTTAGCAGTGTGCAAATTTTGGTAAAGTTTGGATGAAGTGAAAATTTAAAAAAAAATTTGTTTGCAAATAACGTGAAAATTACATGTACAAGTCAAAAAACATGAAAATAACAGGTCGCCAAAATGAGCTGATATTTTTAGTATACGACTAAATTGACGTCGTTTAGCGGTGTGCAAATTTTGGTAAAGTTTGGATGAAGTGAAAATTTAAAAAAAAATTTGTTTGCAAATAACGTGAAAATTACATGTACCAAGTCAGAAGACATGGATATAACAGGTCGCCAAAATAAGCTGATATTTTTAGTATACGACTAAATTGGCGTAGTTAAGCGGTGTGCAAATTTTGGTAAAGTTTGGATGAAGTGAAAATTTTGAAAAAAAAATTTGTTTGCAAATAACGTGAAAATTACATGTACGAAGTCAAAAAACATGAAAATAACAGGTCGCCAAAATGAGCTGATATTTTTAGTATACGACTAAACTGACGTCGTTTAGCGGTGTGCAAATTTTGGTAAAGTTTGGATGAAGTAAAAATTTAAAAAAAAAAATTTGTTTGCAAATAACGTGAAAATTACATGTACCAAGTCAGAAAACATGAAAATAACAGGTCGCCAAAATAAGCTGATATTTATGGTAAACGACTAAATTGCCGTCGTTTAGCGGTGTGCAAATTTTGGTAAAGTTTGGATGAAGTAAAAATTTTGAAAAAAAATTTGTTTGCAAATAACGTGAAAATTACATGTACCAAGTCAGAAAACATGAAAATAACAGGTCGCCAAAATAAGCTGATATTTATGGTAAACGACTAAATTGGCATAGTTTAGCGGTGTGCAAATTTTGGTAAAGTTTGGATGAAGTGAAAATTTTGAAAAAAAATTTGTTTGCAAATAACGTAAAAATTACTTGTACCAAGTCAGAAAACATGAAAATAACATGTCGCCAAAATAAGCTGATATTTTTAGTATACGACTAAATTGACGTCGTTTAGCGGTGTGGAAATTTTGGTAAGGTTTGGATAAAGTGAAAATTTTGAAAAAAAATTTGTTTGCATATAACGTGAAAATTACATGTACCAAGTCCGAAAACATGAAAATAACAGGTCGCCAAAATGAGCTGATATTTTTAGTATATGACTAAATGGACATCATTTAGCGGTGTGCAAATTTTGGTAAGGTTTGGATGAAGTGAAAGTTTTGAAAAAAAATTTGTTTGCAAATAACGTGAAAATTACATGTACCAAGTCAGAAAACATGAAAATAACAGGTCGCCAAAATAAGCTGATATTTATGGTAAACGACTAAATTGGCGTAGTTTAGCGGTGTGCAAATTTTGGTAAAGTTTGGATGAAGTGAAAATTTTGAAAAAAAAATTTGTTTGCAAATAACGTAAAAATTACTTGTACCAAGTCAAAAAACATGAAAATAACAGGTCGCCAAAATGAGCTGATATTTTTAGTATACGACTAAATTGACGTCGTTTAGCGGTGTGCAAATTTTGGTAAAGTTTGGATGAAGTGAAAATTTTGAAAAAAAAATTTGTTTACAAATAACGTGAAAATTACTTGTACCAAGTCAAAAAACATGAAAATATTAGGTCGCCAAAATGAGCTGATATTTTTAGCATATGACTAAATTGACGTCGTTTAGCGGTGTGCAAATTTTGGTAAAGTTTGGATGAAGTGAAAATTTTGAAAAAAAAATTTGTTTGCAAATAACGTGAAAATTACAAGTACCAAGTCAAAAAACATGAAAATAACAGGTCGCCAAAATGAGCTGATATTTTAAGTATACGACTAAATTGACGTCGTTTAGCGGTTTGCAAATTTTGGTAAAGTTTGGATGAAGTGAAAATTTAAAAAAAAAAATTTGTTTGCAAATAACGTGAAAATTACATGTACCAAGTCAAAAAACATGAGAATAACAGGTCGCCAAAATGAGCTGATATTTTTAG
The DNA here is from genome assembly GCA_949987645.1 of Tachina grossa. Taxonomy (NCBI): domain Eukaryota; kingdom Metazoa; phylum Arthropoda; class Insecta; order Diptera; family Tachinidae; genus Tachina; species Tachina grossa. The sequence goes on along the minus strand of OX465279.1, from coordinate 15,245,022 downwards.
TATACGACTAAATTCGCGTAGTTAAGCGGTGTGCAAATTTTGGTAAAGTTTGGATGAAGTGAAAATTTTGAAAAAAAAATTTGTTTGCAAATAACGTGAAAATTACATGTACGAAGTCAAAAAACATGAAAATAACAGGTCGCCAAAATGAGCTGATATTTTTAGTAAACGACTAAACTGACTTCGTTTAGCGGTGTGCAAATTTTGGTAAAGTTTGGATGAAGTGAAAATTTTGAAAAAAAAATTTGTTTGCAAATATTATGAAAATTACAAGTACCAAGTCAAAAAACATGAAAATAATAGGTCACCAAAATGAGCTGATATTTTTAGTATACGATTAAATTGACGTCGTTTAGCAGTGTGCAAATTTTGGTACAGTTTGGATAAAGTGAAAATTTTGAAAAAAAAATTTGTTTGCAAATAACGTAAAAATTACATGTACCAAGTAAAAAAACATGAAAATAACAGGTCGCCAACATGAGCTGATATTTTTAGTATACGACTAAATTGACGTCGTTAAGCGGTGTGCAAATTTTGGTAAAGTTTGGGTGAAGTGAAAATTTTGAAAAAAAAATTTATTTGCAAATAACGTGAAAATTACATGTACCAAGTCAAAAAACATGTAAATAACAGGTCGCCAAAATGAGCTGATATTTTTAGTATATGACTAAATTGACGTCGTTTACCGGTGTGCAAATTTTGGTACAGTTTGGATAAAGTGAAAATTTTGAAAAAAAATTTTGTTTGCAAATAACGTGAAAATTACATGTACCAAGTCAAAAAAAACGTAAAAATAAGAGGTCGCCAAAATGAGCTGATATTTTTAGTATACGACTAAATTGACGTCGTTTAGCGGTGTGCAAATTTTGGTAAAGTTTGGATGAAGTGAAAATTTTGAAAAAAATTTTTTTTGCAAATAACGTGAAAATTACATGTACCAAGTCAAAAAAACATGAAAATAACAGGTCGCCAAAATGAGCTGATATTTTTAGTATACGACTTAGTTGGCGTAGTTAAGCGGTGTGCAAATTTTGGTAAGGTTTGGATGAAGTGAAAATTTAAAAAAAAATTTGTTTGCAAATAACGTGAATATTACATGTACAAGTCAAAAAAGCATGAAAATAACAGGTCGCCAAAAGGAGGTGATATTTTTAGTATACGACTAAATTGACGTCGTTTAGCGGTGTGCAAATTTTGGTAAAGTTTGGATGAAGTAAAAATTTTGAAAAAAAAATTTGTTTGCAAATAACGTGAAAATTACATGTACCAAGTCAGAAAACATGAAAATAACATGTCACCAAAATAAGCTGATATTTTTAGTATACGACTAAATTGACGTCATTTGCGGTGTGGAAATTTTGGTAAGGTTTGGATAAAGTGAAAATTTTGAAAAAAAATTTGTTTGCAAATAACGTGAAAATTACATGTACCAAGTCCGAAAACATGAAAATAACAGGTCGCCAAAATGAGCTGATATTTTTAGTATACGACTAAATTGACGTCGTTTAGCGGTGTGCAAATTTTGGTAAGGTTTGGATGAAGTGAAAATTTTGAAAAAAAATTTGTTTGCAAATAACGTGAAAATTACATGTACCAAGTCAGAAAACATGAAAATAACAGGTCGCCAAAATGAGCTGATATTTATGGTATACGACTAAATTGGCGTAGTTTAGCGGTGTGCAAATTTTGGTAAAGTTTGGATGAAGTGAAAATTTTGAAAAAAAAATTTGTTTGCAAATAACGTGAAAATTACATGTACTAAGTCAAAAAACATGAAAATAACAGGTCGCCAAAATGAGCTGATATTTTTAGTATACGAATAAACTGACGTCGTTTAGCGGTGTGCAAATTTTGGTAAAGTTTGGATGAAGTGAAAATTTTGGAAAAAAAATTTGTTTGCAAATATTGTGAAAATTACAAGTACCAAGTCAAAAAACATGAAAATAATAGGTCGCCAAAGTGAGCTGATATTTTTAGTATACGACTAAATTGACGTCCTTTAGCGGTGTGCAAATTTTGGTAAAGTTTGGATGAAGTGAAAATTTAAAAAAAAATTTGTTTGCAAATAACGTGAAAATTACATGTACCAAGTCAAATAACATGAAAATAACAGGTCGCCAAAATGAGCTGATATTTATGGTATACGACTAAATTGACGTCGTTTAGCGGTGTGCAAATTTTGGTAAAGTTTGGATGAAGTAAAAATTTTGAAAAAAAATTTGTTTGCAAATAACGTGAAAATTACATGTACCAAGTCAGAAAACATGAAAATAACATGTCGCCAAAATAAGCTGATATTTTTAGTATACGACTAAATTGACGTCGTTTAGCGGTGTGGAAATTTTGGTAAGGTTTGGATAAAGTGAAAATTTTGAAAAAAAATTTGTTTGCAAATAACGTGAAAATTACATGTAGCAAGTCCGAAAACATGAAAATAACAGGTCGCCAAAATGAGCTGATATTTTTAGTAAATGACTAAATGGACGTCGTTTAGCGGTGTGCAAATTTTGGTAAGGTTTGGATGAAGTGAAAATTTTGAAAAAAAATTTGTTTGCAAATAACGTGAAAATTACATGTACCAGTCAGAAAACATGAAAATAACAGGTCGCCAAAATAAGCTGATATTTATGGTATACGACTAAATTGGCGTAGTTTAGCGGTGTGCAAATTTTGGTAAAGTTTGGATGAAGTGAAAATTTTGAAAAAAAATTTGTTTGCAAATAACGTAAAAATTACTTGTACCAAGTCAAAAAACATGAGAATAACAGGTCGCCAAAATGAGCTGATATTTTTAGTATACGACTAAATTGACGTCGTTTAGCGGTGTGCAAATTTTGGTAAAGTTTGGATGATGTGGAAATTTTGAAAAAAAAATTTGTTTGCAAATAACGTGAAAATTACTTGTACCAAGTCAAAAAACATGAAAATAAATAAAAAAAATAAATAACGTCGTAAAATAAATTAACGTCGTTTAGCGGTGTGGAAATTTTGGTAAGGTTTGGATAAAGTGAAAATTTTAAAAAAAAATTTTTTTGCAAATAACGTGAAAATTACATGTACCAAGTCCGAAAACATGAAAATAACAGGTCACCAAAATGAGCTGATATTTTCAGTATATGACTAAATTGATGTCGTTTAGCGGTGTGCAAATTTTGGTAAAGTTTGGATGAAGTGAAAATTTAAAAAAAAAAATTTGTTTGCAAATAACGTGAAAATTACAAGTACCAAGTCAAAAAACATGAAAATAACAGGTCGCCAAAATGAGCTGATATTTTTAGTATACGACTAAATTGACGTCGTTTAGCGGTGTGCAAATTTTGGTAGAGTTTGGATGAAGTGAAAATTTTGAAAAAATAAATAAGTTTGCAAATAACGTGAAAATTACAAGTACCAAGTCAAAAAACATGAAAATAACAGGTCGCCAAAATGAGCTGATATTTTTAGTATACGACTAAATTGACGTCGTTTAGCGGTGTGCAAATTTTGGTAAAGTTTGGATGAAGTGAAAATTTAAAAAAAAAATTTGTTTGCAAATAACGTGAAAATTACATGTACCAAGTCAGAAGACATGGATATAACAGGTCGCCAAAATAAGCTGATATTTTTAGTATACGACTAAATTGGCGTAGTTAAGCGGTGTGCAAATTTTGGTAAAGTTTGGATGAAGTGAAAATTTTGCAAAAAAAATTTGTTTGCAAATAACGTGAAAATTACATGTACGAAGTCAAAAAACATGAAAATAACAGGTCGCCAAAATGAGCTGATATTTTTAGTATACGACTAAATTGACGTCGTTTAGCGGTGTGCAAATTTTGGTAAAGTTTGGATGAAGTGCAAATTTAAAAAAAAATTTGTTTGCAAATAACGTGAAAATTACATGTACAAGTCAAAAAACATGAAAATAACAGGTCGCCAAAATGAGCTGATATTTTTAGTATACGACTAAATTGACGTCGTTTAGCGGTGTGCAAATTTTGGTAAAGTTTGGATGAAGTGAAAATTTAAAAAAAAAAATTGTTTGCAAATAACGTGAAAATTACATGTACCAAGTCAGAAGACATGGATATAACAGGTCGCCAAAATAAGCTGATATTTTTAGTATACGACTAAATTGGCGAAGTTAAGCGGTGTGCAAATTTTGGTAAAGTTTGGATGAAGTGAAAATTTTGAAAAAAAATTTGTTTGCAAATAACGTGAAAATTACATGTACGAAGTCAAAAAACATGAAAATAACAGGTCGCCAAAATGAGCTGATATTTTTAGTATACGACTAAACTGACGTCGTTTAGCGGTGTGCAAATTTTGGTAAAGTTTGGATGAAGTAAAAATTTTGAAAAAAAATTTGTTTGCAAATAACGTGAAGATTACATGTACCAAGTCAGAAAACATGAAAATAACAGGTCGACAAAATAAGCTGATATTTATGGTAAACGACTAAATTGGCGTAGTTTAGCGGTGTGCAAATTTTGGTAAAGTTTGGATGAAGTGAAAATTTTTAAAAAAAATTTGTTTGCAAATAACGTGAAAATTACATGTACCAAGTCAAAAAACATGAAAATAACAGGTCGCCAAAATGAGCTGATATTTTTAGTATACGACTAAACTGACGTGGCTTAGCTGTGTGCAAATTTTGGTAAAGTTTAGATGAAGTGAAAATTTGGAAAAAAAAATTTGTTTGCAAATAACGTGAAAATTACATGTACGAAGTCAGAAGACATGGATATAACAGGTCGCCAAAATAAGCTGATATTTTTAGTATACGACTAAATTGGCGAAGTTAAGCGGTGTGCAAATTTTGGTAAAGTTTGGATGAAGTGAAAATTTTGAAAAAAAATTTGTTTGCAAATAACGTGAAAATTACATGTACCAAGTCAGAAAACATGAAAATAACAGGTCGCCAAAATAAGCTGATATTTATGGTAAACGACTAAATTGGCGTCGTTTAGCGGTGTGCAAATTTTGGTAAAGTTTGGATAAAGTAAAAATTTTGAAAAAAAATTTGTTTGCAAATAACGTGAAGATTACATGTACCAAGTCAGAAAACATGAAAATAACAGGTCGACAAAATAAGCTGATATTTATGGTAAACGACTAAATTGGCGTAGTTTAGCGGTGTGCAAATTTTGGTAAAGTTTGGATGAAGTGAAAATTTTGAAAAAAAATTTGTTTGCAAATAACGTGAAAATTACATGTACCAAGTTAAAAAACATGAAAATAACAGGTCGCCAAAATGAGCTGATATTTTTAGTATACGACAAAATTGGCGTAGTTAAGCGGTGTGCAAATTTTGGTAAAGTTTGGATGAAGTGAAAATTTTTAAAAAAAATTTGTTTGCAAATAACGTGAAAATTACATGTACCAAGTCAAAAAACATGAAAATAACAGGTCGCCAAAATGAGCTGATATTTTTAGTATACGACTAAACTGACGTGGCTTAGCTGTGTGCAAATTTTGGTAAAGTTTAGATGAAGTGAAAATTTGGAAAAAAAAATTTGTTTGCAAATAACGTGAAAATTACATGTACGAAGTCAAAAAACATGAAAATAACAGGTCGCCAAAATGAGCTGATATTTTTAGTATACGACTAAACTGACGTCGTTTAGCTGTGTGCAAATTTTGCTAAAGTTTGGATGAAGTGAAAATTTGGAAAAAAAATTTGTTTGCAAATAACGTGAAAATTACAAATACCAAGTCAAAAAACATGAAAATAACAGGTCGCCAAAATGAGCTGATATTTTTAGTATACGGCTAAATTGACGTGGTTTAGCGGTGTGCAAATTTTGGTAAAGTTTGGATGAAGTGAAAATTTTGAAAAAAAATTTGTTTGCAAATAACGTGAAAATTACATGTACCAAGTCAAAAAACATGAAAATAACAGGTCGCCAAAATAAGCTGATATTTTTAGTATACGACTAAATTGACGTCGTTTAGCGGTGTGCAAATTTTGGTAAAGTTTGGATGAAGTGAAAATTTTAAAAAAAAAATTTGTTTGCAAATAACGTGAAAATTACATGTACCAAGTCAAAAAACATGAAAATAATAGGTCGCCAAAATGAGCTGATATTTTTAGTATACGACTAAATTGACGTCGCTTAGCGGTGTGCAAATTTTGGTAAAGTTTGGATGAAGTGAAAATTTTGAAAAAAAAAATTTGTTTGCAAATAACGTGAAAATTACATGTACCAAGTCAGAAAACATGAAAATAACATGTCGCCAAAATAAACTGATATTTTTAGTATAGTACTAAATTGACGTCGTTTACCGGTGTGGAAATTTTGGTAAGGTTTGGATAAAGTGAAAATTTTAAAAAAAAATTTGTTTGCAAATAACGTGAAAATTACATGTACCAAGTCCGAAAACATGAAAATAACAGGTCGCCAAAATGAGCTAATATTTTTAGTATACGACTAAATTGACGTCGTTTAGTGGTGTGCAAATTTTGGTAAAGTTTGGATGAAGTGAAAATTTTTAAAAAAAATTTGTTTGCAAATAACGTGAAAATTACATGTACAAAGTCAAAAAACATGAAAATAAAAGGTCGCCAAAATGAGCTGATATTTTTAGTATACGACTGAATGAACGTTGTTTAGCGGTGTGCAAATTTTGGTAAAGTTTGGATGAAGTGAAAATTTTGAAAAAAAAAATTTGTTTGCGAATAACGTGAAAATTACATGTACCAAGTCAAAAAACATGAAAATAACAGATCGCCAAAATGAGCTGATATTTTTAGTATACGACTATATTGACGTCGTTTAGTGGTGTGCAAATTTTGGTAAAGTTTGGATGAAGTGAAAATTAAAAAAAAAAAATTTGTTTGCAAATAACGTGAAAATTACATGTAACGGGTGTTTTTTTAGAGGTATAGAACTTCGAATTGAAATAAAACACAAGAAAATCGTTTTAATGTCCATCAATTTGGCTTTATTGGTTTGTTACTACTGCAATGAAAACAAAAACAAAATTCGGAATGGGTAACGTTATTAGTAAAACTAAAAGATTGTCTTCAGTAAATAAACATCAACTATTTAGACATGCATTGAAAAGTGCAAGAAAGAATACAAAAAAAACTGAAAACTTGAAAGATGCTATAAAGATTTCACGAAAAGTAGTAAACAATATTTTCAAGGGGAAAAAAATCATTAATAAAAACACCTCGAATAATACCTCTACCTAAATCTGGAGGTTTTCTTCCACTTGCACCTATATTCGCTGCACTGGGCGCACTTGGTGGTTTAGCTGGTGGTGTATCTGGCATTACAAAAGCAATCAATGCAGTCAAAAATGGAAAGGAACAATTGACTGAAGCAAAACGACATAATAGTACAATGGAAGCCATTGCGATGGGAAAAGGCATGTTCTTAAAACCATATAAAAAAGGATTTGGATTATATTTAAAACCTTATCAACAAAATTTTTAATGAAGCTACCTAAAAGAGCTCTTTCTGATGTAGACTTGAGAAAATATGCAAAACATATTCCAAATTTTAGAGGTGTGTTTATGTGTAACACTCTTCCAAGCAAACCATTTAAAAAAGAATGTGGAATAATCAATCTGACTACTTCAAAGGGACCTGGCACACATTGGGTAGCATACTGGAAAAACAACAATCAAATCGAATATTTTGATAGCTTTGGCAATTTGCAGCCACCAAAACAATTAATAAAATATTTAGGAAAAAACATTAGTTATAATTATGATAGATATCAAAATTTTAATACAATAAATTGTGGTCATTTATGTTTAAAATTTTTGTTTTCGAAGCTAAACTAAAAAGAAACTATAAATGTTTTAATAAAATACATCGATTAAGAATTAAAAAGATCTTGTTTTATTTATATATATATATATATATATATATAAAAAAATTTTTTTTCATTTATTAAAAATTTTAAAAGAAATATTATAATTAAATAATTTTTCTAATTTCGCTTGTTAGAGGTGAGTATTCGATTAAGCGATCATGAATAACTAAACAGTATGCTGATGTTTTTTCTGGAATTGGTTTGTTTGCTTCAGTATCAAATTCAATTCGTACATCAATAGGTCCAATTTTAACAGTCTCATTTTGATGTGAAACATCAAAAACAATAAGTGGTGCGTAAGACTTGTAATCATTAACATCCAGCAATGGTTCAGGTTCTCGCATGTAAAAGCTTTGTTGAAATTTTGCATACATATTATATAGTACAGAATACTGACCATTTTCAAAACGATTATTTAAATCGTCATATGGATATGACTCTGAGTTTAGATATACTTTTAAATTAGAGATATTACAATGGTCAAATATATTTCCTTGTTCTTTACTTTTCTCTTTTTGTAAACCAATTATAAGAAATCGTGGTCTTTCGTTTTGTGGAGAAAGCTTCACATTCCATAAAACCTTTGTATTCGTTGGTAGTGCAGGATTTACATGACAATCCCAACTACGAAATGCAATTGGTATAGAATTTTTGCTGTTGATTATCTTAAACATTTCCAATTTTGCAAAGTCCGATAGTTGAATATGCGGCATTTTCCATGTTATATCCAGAATTGTTAATTTCAAATAATCAGTTGTATTTGTAGGATAATATGATCTCTCATCGGATGTAGAACGTTGAAGAATGAGCTCATGTTTCGAATTTAATAGTATTTTGTTATAATCTTCAGCAAACCCCATCAACATATACAACAGCTAAAATGACTTTTTTCTAAAACGAAAGTCTCGTTAAGACACCAACCAGCGTTTTTTAGTGTAGCACTTTCATCAGCCTTATTCAATGATACAAAATTTTTCATGGTGGATGAAATTCCAAGTTTGCGTGTACGATCAACTTCAAAACCATTAATTTCATAACGAATTTCATCAAACAAATATGAAACAAAGTTGTTTTTAAATTTCACATCTATAGCTGGAACCTCTTTGTTTGCTTCCGTCTTTACTATAAAAAAATGAATGTAAATCATACTCTCACTTGGTAAGACAAAGAGATCCTGATTTTGAATTTGTATACGAATTTCATCATTGTTGTTGAATGATTTTAGATATGGAGGGTAACTATGATATTCTCTTTTTACAATACTCTCATCATATATAGGTTTTTGAAGGACATTTAGTATTTCATTCATGGTTGAAGATTAAATCCTAATGATTTTAAGTATTCTGTATTATATAATGTTAAGGGTTTTTTATTTTTTATACTTTCTCGAATGTGAGTTGATGAGGGATTGAATGGAAATCCTCTTTGCATTACGTTTTTATTGTAAATGATCATTATTCTGGTTTGAAGTGGAGTCTAAGAGTGATTTTTTCTCCTCTAAAATTTATAAGTTCACCGTCTTGATTTAAGATTCTAATCGTTATGTTGTTTATTTGCTGACAGTTGACGGGTAAATAAATAACATTTCGAGGTTTTTCGCTTATTTTATATCCTGGAGGAACATCAAGAGGAAATTCATGAATAACATGATTCGAAGTATTATTAATAAATGATCCGGTTGTTAAGTTGCTTTCAATGCGTATTGTATTAACATCCGTAATATGTGTAGGTAAGTCAGATTCAAATAACCTTGTAGTATTCAATTGATTAATATCTACAATCATCACTTCCAAAGATTTATCATTTTGAAGATTTTGATCAGTGTTATAATATTCAGTTGAATTTACTTCTAATTTTCTTTTGCTAAATCCGAGCAACTTTCCCATACTGTTTGGTTGTGAAAAATCTATATCCATTGATGAGGTTATTTTAGTTTTAAGTGTGTTATTGTTAGCTTCAATTATTAGATAAATTGATTCATCAATATCTTTTAAGCTTGAGTTTAAGAAAAAAGCAATATCCTCAAGTTTATATAAACCAACCGGAATAGTAATAATATGATTTCCTATATGAAACAAATTGTTGTGAACATCTACATTGGGTATGGAATTAAATGTTACAAAATCAATAAGTCCACAAACATATTTTGTAGGGATTTCAATTGGAGGAAAATATTCTCCAACCAGAGTTGAAGTGCTTCCGATTAAAGATATTGTTATTGACATTTCAAGTATTCAGAATGAACTGATGTTTGATGATTATTTTATCTGATTTAAGTGTTAAATAATAAATAAAAAAAAAAAAAAAAAAAAAAAAAATGTCTTATAATTTTATGTTTTCTTTATTAATATTTGATTTAATAAACTTTCTTAAGAGTATTACATTTTTTTGAGCACATATACAATATTTTCTATGATAACAACAAACATTCACAGATTTATCATTTTGATATAATGTTTTTAAATTTGGACAATTTAGATCATCTAGGTTATAAAAATTAATTTTTTCCTTAAAAATATTTTGAATCCACTTAATTTTTTCTAATCCTTTAACATAATAAATAAAATTTTTATCTTTAACATGCGCAATATAATATTCCATAATATTTGTTAAGGTTGAATTGCCATCTTTCCATTTTAATCCATGATGATGATTATAAAGCCAATTAGTTGAATCTTTTTCTTTTGTTGTCAACAATGAATATGGAAAAGGTGGTTTAATAATAAATGTTTGTACTTGTAAGTAGTAGGGAACTGTTCATCCTGGCGCCGATTAAAATTGTGAAATTGTGGCTGAAATTGTTAAATTGTGGGCTGAAATTGTTAAATTGTTGCTGAAATTGTTAAATTTGGGTAATTAAAATTTGAAAATTGTTAAATTCTTGGAAATTTGTGATTTTTGTTTACATTAGGAGTTTTTTGTTTACATTAGGAGTTTTTGTTTACATTAAGTGTATGTCTGTCTGTCGATCTGTCTGTCTGCCTGACCGTTGATGTTTGTGTGTGGAATATTTTGTGTGAATGTATTAAGGCGGTTCATAGTTTGGCGGTTTTTATGTGTGTATATACAGACGAGGAAAATCATGAAAATGATTTTTTCTAATACCAATGGTGAAATAGTGATTATTAATTTTTCCTAATGTCTACGGCAAAACATGTTTATTAATTTTTCCTAATGCCGACGGCAAAACATGAATATAATTTTTTCAAATGCCGACGGCAATACATACTTATTTTTCCTAATGCCTACGGCAATACATAATTATTTTCAAATGCCGACGGCAAAACATGATTATTTTTTTCAAATGCCGACGGCAATACATGATTATTTTTTTGTTTCCTAATGCCGACGGCAATACATACTTATTTTTCCTAATGCCTACGGCAATACATAATTATTTCCTAATGCCTACGGCAATACATAATTATTTTCAAATGCCGACGGCAATACATGATAATTTTTCCTAATGCCTACGTCAATGCATGATAATTTTTCCTAATGCCGACGGCAAAACATGATTATTATTTTTTTCAAATGCCGACGGCAAAACATGATTATTATTTTCTAATGCTCCCAGTGTTGCCATACTGTAGAAATTTGTTATCGTAATACTATATCAGTAATATCAGAGAAAGAAGGTTTGATGACTACTAGGTCATATGGTTTCATATGAATCATGGGAATGTGCTTGTGTGATTTCCTCACGCTAATAAATTCTTATAAAATAAAATAATTAAATAAATGAATAAAATAATTACATAAATTATTTTATTTATTTATAAAACGTTCTCATGTATGTGAACACTCCTAATGCTTGTGTGTGGGGGGTCCAGCTTGTTTGTCGCTGGTAAGCTTATATTCTGTTTATTTGTTTAAGAAATATATTTGTATGTAGGTATGTATGTGTGTATGATGCATGCATGCATGTATGTATGTATGTATGTATGTATGTATGTGTGTATGATGTTTGTATGTATGTATGTATGTATGTGCGATCGAAAGAACTTGTGCGTAGAATATTTTGTGGCTGTGTAGAATACATTTATATTTTGCAACGTAATAGACGTCTGTAGAAGTTTAAGACTATCTGTAATTTTAGGCAGGTGAGAGTGTTGTGTTGTTGAGATTAATCTTGTATATTGTATATGTACCTATGTATGATCATGAGAATTTGTGTATGTATATCTGAGGGAGAATTTAAGGCTCGTCATGATTTGCAAAAGGTGGGGTGTTGTTGAAATTTTCTTGGATATTTCTTATATGAATTCTGCTATGTGTGTGTATTTGAGCTGGTATTTATGTGTAGGTAGAAATAAATTGTTTTCAATATCGACATATGGTACTATAAAATACTATCATATATCTGGACTTCCCTAATCCTAGTATGCTTTTATACTTACGATTGCTTTATATTTTCTCATGCTTAAATTTGTCTCGCGTTGAAGTCAGTCTGTGTGAAATTTGTTTATATTACAGATTTTGTTTATTTAACTACATTCGTCTTCTTTGACTGAAAGAGTTATCTACACACAGAGAAAAACCAACTTGAAATCAGTAAGAACCATGCTGAATTAATAAGAACCATTAGCGAAGGTTTAGTCATATTGAAATTTCTTATTTCAATATGGACAAAATATCAATTTACAGTATTCATTTATTAAACTCATTAGTTTGTAGATATCTCAATATACATTTTCTATTATATTAAAAATTATTGAATTAATGTGATGAATTCTTATTTTTAAGCTGCAGATTTTCCCTGAGTGTATGGATTGTTTATATTTGCATTGTGCTTTAACTAAACGACGCTTCATATATTTTCATGATGTAGGTCTAATAAATACTTAAGCATTGATAAGAAATTTGATATGTATACATACATATCTACAAATTGATTTTATGTATGTATGTATGTATGTATGTACATATATATGTACATACAAATAAGTGTTCAACTCAATCTTTGAATACATTTTTTATTTTATTTTTTGTCATGTGATGTATGTTGTTGGTGAAATTAAAAACATTTTAATTTTTATCTGCGTTTACTTAAAAGTTTGTGAGGATTTTCTGTTGTAAGTAAAACTGAATTCTTGAAGATATGTACTTACATACTCTATAGTAATAGTAACTATAATAGAAATATTTCTTATACTTAATTTACAGTTTTTTAAAGTATAGGGTATAAAATTTTTTCTAGCTATAGCCTTCTACATTTATTTTGGAAAACTTGCTTTGCTTTTTAAAAATGTATAAACATTTTTAAATGAAACTGATCCGGCACTCCAGCTTAGGTACTGATAGTTTTTTTTTTTTTTGTTGTTAGTTAACTTACTTATTTCTTATTTTTTATTTTTTATTGATAAACATTGGAAATCAAAAGGGAGTTTTATATTGTAATTATTATTTTCATAATTGTTGAAAACAATCGCTGCTTTTTGTTTGTTTTTTGCGATGAAATCATTTGAATTACTTTTGCAACTTTACGCGTTTATAAAAATTATGTTATTTTCTATATTTCTTAATTTATAAGACTTTTAGACTTTGTCCTTTAGGGGTTATATATTCTATTATACGATTATGAATAAGAATGCAGTAAGCTGATGTATTTGCTTACTGCTTCAAATTAAAATTTTATTAAATTGAATAAAAGGAGTTTTTTTTTTCTTAAGCTCTGATGCAGTTAGAAGCGCTGGAGATTCTTTCATATAACAGCTTTTTTGAAATTTTTGATACATAGTATAATATAGAATTGGATAACATTTATTTTTAATTTTTATGTTAAGAAGTACGGGTATGAGACTGAATTTAAATGTACTTTTAAATTAGTTAAATCATAATGAACAAACATATTTTCTTCTTTAATAGCGATCAACAGAAAACGAACTCGTTTTCATATAATTTAGGTATACCCTATCGACGGCTCCTCTAGGATACAAGATGACTTTGTATGACGAAATTTCTGTTGCTTTATACTGATATGTTTACATTAATAAGATACATATACATACGTTTACTTTATGAACGGTGAGCACCTATGGCTTTTATTTAATGTTCTATATGACTTTTTTTTTCATTTTATTAAAGTTCAACGTATTGTATATATATTTCTGAAATGTTTAAGTGTGTTTTGTGTGCCCATCGGGCAGAGTGTACGTATTAGTTGGTCAGTCAGTCTCTATTTTTATTTTTTTTTTCTTCTAATGTGCCACTCCTTTTTCAGATTTTACTACTTGGAATAGAGAATTTTTGTCTAATTTTTTGGTGGGTATATACATTAGGTATGTAGAAATTAGTTTAGATACAAAGAAATGCATGTTTAATATACAACTATTATATCAAATCGATCTCAAATAACTCAGTTACCTCTACCAGCAATTCACCGTTGGTGTATTCATAAAGTGTTAGAAACAATGAAATATCTATGTTTTGAGAGAATTTTTCCCCTCAAGTATTTCTACATGAGGTTTGAGGGGTCAATCACTGTCGCATTCATATGTAATGATTATTCACTTAAAAAACGTCATCATCACCATCAATCATCTCCGTATACAATACATTCATGAGTTGGGTTGATCCAGATACAATTGCTGTCTCATCACCTTCTAACAGCTTTATATATTTTGCTAGTATGCATGCCTTAGCATGCTTCTATCGATAGTGACGTAAGAGTCCGAGATGTAGTAGTGTTACAATTAAAAATCTTTACTATTAGAATTTACCAGTTCGCTCTTTTGAATTTTTGCAAAGTAGATACATATGTATGTATTTCATTGACCACAAAATCATAAAATTTCTTTGCTTACAAAATTGTATGGCGTGACGATTTTTTTTTTTTTTTTTAATTATACATGCTTCGGCATGCTTTCATTTTTTTTTCTATAAATTTATGTAATACTCATACAGATACAGATATAAAGTAAGATCTGTTTACTGTACATTTTAAAATTTATGCATGCCTCAGCATGATTCTAGTTGAAGCGTATATTCATTCACTAAGTTTGTTTGATACTTATTCATACACATGTACATTCTTAAAGATTGGATATCAAAGTCCAATTTCCGTAGTTTATCTATATTTTCTAAAGATCTGATAGCTAAAGAAATAAATAGAGTGAAGATCTTCTATAATAATCCCATTTTCATATTGTAAAATTTTGCGTGCTAGCGCTTTCGATGGGAAAATATACATACAACTTTATAAAAAGTGATAATATGATGTGCTGCTGAATATTGTACTATGTTATAGTTCATTTTAAACACTGAAGTTTTAGCAATATTTCATTCAGACCAACAAGTTTAGAGAATTCCACTACATTTAGTTAATTATCTTTCTTAAGACTCATCATTCCTAATCAATCCTACAAAAAACAACACAAACTAGATTTTTCGTTTTAATTTTATTTTTATTAAATTCAACATTCATTCTTCAAATTACTTTATACTATATTAAGTAGCTTTTCCTCATTTGTTGAGTTGACTTTAATAGGAGACATTTTAATGGTACGATGAACTTTTCTATTGCATGCATTGAGTAAATCTTTATACATACCAATCCACTTATATGAACCATTAAAGCTGATTCTTTTCACATCATACCTTTCAATGATCTATTAAATCATTCTAATATTGATGCTTTCATATTAAGTAATGTTTAGTCTTCTATTTATGTATGAGTTTTCCCAAGTATTTATTAAAAAATTCTTTAGAATCATCTGTTTGTAAGTTTTTTGGTACCCGTACCACTTCAAAAATATTTTCCATTGCCTTGGTTTTTAGAGTGCAGCTTTTATTTTCAGCTGTACTTTGAGAATGTGTCAATTACAGTCTTCAAAAATCAACACTTTCTATTTTCTCTAGAATAGTTCTACATTTCACCTAACTTACCTCCATAAAACATCATATATTCCTCTCATTACATCTCTACAAGCACAAACAGTTGTTGAAATTTAATATGGACTTCGTTAACTAAATTCCTTTTTAAAGACATTGAATTGTTTCACAGATTTTTTCGAAAGTGTTGTGATCTACATCTTGCACTTTCAGCTATTTATACTAACATGTAGTTAATTTTCTAATCTATATATTTAACCGTAAACTCTTCAATTTTTTTTTAATTATTTACTTTTTAGAATTGCTTTTTCAATTTTATAACTGTCTTCTTTCTCTAATTTTATTTCACGTTGTAGTTCCTCAATTTGCATTTAAATATATTCTTGAATATTAATGCTTTAAGCTATATTATTAATTTGTCTTGTATTTTATCTTCATTCAGTTTAATGTAACTATCAACAATAGTTTGTATCTAATTCATTTATGCCTTCCAATACTGATAAGTCAGTATAAATGTCTTCAGAATTGGAAGTCTATGAGTAAAATCATCGTCATCATCATTCTCAGTATTAGCATCATTAAATATGATGTTATTATCAAATATTGTTCCTTCTACTAGTTTCTTTTGGGGTACTTGTCTATATCTTGAGTGAAGGTTTTTCAGGCTTTAAACTTGTATATTTTCAACTTCTGTCTTGATTTTACTTTCTTCTTTCATAAGAATTCTTTTAATATTTTTAGAACTATTTATGAATTCTTCTGCTATAGGTTTAAATGTATCTTTTACTTGTTCACTTGTATCTTTTTCACCAGTTTTTATACTACGAAGCTTTTTCTTCAACACATTTCTTGTCAACACCAACTGTTTTAAAATTTTCTCATCCAGGGCAAATAACAGGTATCAGCAATCATATCAGCTTTTCAGGAGCTGGTCTGGTTTTCAGATCAGCTTTTCAGGACCTGGTCTGGTTTTCAGATCAGCTTTTCAGGACCTGGTCTGGTTTTCAGATCAGCTTATCAGGACCTGGTCTGGTTTTCAGATCAGCTTTTCAGGACCTGGTCTGGTTTTCAGATCAGCTTATCAGGACCTGGTCTGGTTTTCAGATCAGCTTATCAGGAGCTGGTCTGGTTTTCAGATCAGCTTATCAGGAGCTGGTCTGGTTTTCAGATCAGCTTATCAGGAGCTGGTCTGGTTTTCAGATCAGCTTATCAGGAGCTGGTCTGGTTTTCAGATCAGGAGCTGGTCTGGTTTTCAGATCAGCTTATCAGGAGCTGATCTGATTTTTAGATCAGCTTATCAGGTAACAGATCAGGCTATCAGGAGCTGTTCAGATTTTCATTTCAAGATATCTGAGTCAGATTTAGTTATCAGTGTACAAGTAGCTAGCCATTTATAACATTTATATACATGAAGTTTAAAGTCAGATGAAATACGAAAAAGTAAAGTTTTATCTAGTAAAATTATTTTCTATAACGATCATCGTTTAACTCACTATCTTTGCTTATAATCAAAAATCCATATTTATCCTTTCATCATGCTTTTTATTTTTCTCACCTAACTTAAACATTAAATATACATTATGATGATCTCTTATTAAATGTTTGGTGATTCTGGTGTAAGTTTTACATAAGTAGAATGAATCAACATTCTTATCTCTCCCCATACAAAAATATGCTTCCCATACGCATCATCGTTAAATATCATATTGGAATTACTTTGGACTGAAATAACAGATTCACTATCGGTAAATTTTGTAATATATTATTATTTTAATTGATGTAATTAATTTCTTCAGATATTTATATCTGGGGTGATATAAAGATTTTGAGTATAAATAAATGTTCTCAAAATTTAAGTCCATTAGGACTTTCTAGCAAGCCAATCATAGCGTTTTTTTTTCGTAATTTGACAGGTCAACTATTGTTGCACGAATAGAATTTGATATAAGGGAACTATGATTTATTTTTGAACTATCGTTCGATGATTCATCAATATTTCGTACCAAGAATTATTTATGTTGTTTTGACTAAGGGTATGAGTCAATATTTATAAAATCCATACTCATAGTTAAAACAAAGTATGCTTTAAGTGTTTAAAACCACCATTTTTATGGTAATAGCGGAAAACCAGACCAGCTCCTGATAAGCTGATCTAAAAACAAGACCAGCTCCTGATAAGCTGATCTGAAAACCAGACCAGCTCCTGATAAGCTGATCTGAAAACCAGACCAGCTCCTGATAAGCCAATCTGAATACCTGACCAGCTCCTGATAAGCTGATCTGATAACCAGACCAGCTCCTGATAAGCTGATCTGAAAACCAGACCAGCTCCTGATAAGCTGATCTGAAAACCAGACCAGCTCCTGATAAGCTGATCTGAAAACCAGACCAGGTTCTGATAAGCTGATCTGAAAACCAGACCAGGTCCTGAAAAGCTGATCTGAAAACCAGACCAGGTCCTGAAAAGCTGATCTGAAAACCAGACCAGGTCCTGAAAAGCTGATCTGAAAACCAGACCAGCTCCTGAAAAGCTGATATGATTGCTGATACCTGTTATTTGCCCTGGATGAGAAAATTTTAAAACAGTTGGTGTTGACAAGAAATGTGTTGAAGAAAAAGCTTCGTAGTATAAAAACTGGTGAAATAGATACAAGTGAACAACTAAAAGATACATTTAAACCTATAGCAGAAGAATTCATAAATAGTTCTAAAAATATTAAAAGAATTCTTATGAAAGAAGAAAGTAAAATCAAGACAGAAGTTGAAAATATACAAGTTTAAAGCCTGAGAAACCTTCACTCAAGATAT
This sequence comes from Tachina grossa, assembly GCA_949987645.1. NCBI lineage: Eukaryota > Metazoa > Arthropoda > Insecta > Diptera > Tachinidae > Tachina > Tachina grossa. Next base: position 15,226,578 of record OX465279.1, on the reverse strand, counting down.
AGACAAGTACCCCAAAAGAAACTAGTAGAAGGAACAATATTTGATAATAACATCATATTTAATGATGCTAATACTGAGAATGATGATGACGATGATTTTACTCATAGACTTCCAGTTCTGAAGACATTTATACTGACTTATCAGTATTGGAAGGCATAAATGAATTAGATACAAACTATTGTTGATAGTTACATTAAACTGAATGAAGATAAAATACAAGACAAATTAATAATATAGCTTAAAGCATTAATATTCAAGAATATATTTAAATGCAAATTGAGGAACTACAACGTGAAATAAAATTAGAGAAAGAAGACAGTTATAAAATTGAAAAAGCAATTCTAAAAAGTAAATAATTAAAAAAAAATGAAGAGTTTACGGTTAAATATATAGATTAGAAAATTAACTACATGTTAGTATAAATAGCTGAAAGTGCAAGATGTAGATCACAACACTTTCGAAAAAATCTGTGAAACAATTTAATGTCTTTAAAAAGGAATTTAGTTAACGAAGTCCATATTAAATTTCAACAACTGTTTGTGCTTGTAGAGATGTAATGAGAGGAATATATGATGTTTTATGGAGGTAAGTTAGGTGAAATGTAGAACTATTCTAGAGAAAATAGAAAGTGTTGATTTTTGAAGACTGTAATTGACACATTCTCAAAGTACAGCTGAAAATAAAAGCTGCACTCTAAAAACCAAGGCAATGGAAAATATTTTTGAAGTGGTACGGGTACCAAAAAACTTACAAACAGATGATTCTAAAGAATTTTTTAATAAATACTTGGGAAAACTCATACATAAATAGAAGACTAAACATTACTTAATATGAAAGCATCAATATTAGAATAATTTAATAGATCATTGAAAGGTATGATGTGAAAAGAATCAGCTTTAATGGTTCATATAAGTGGATTGGTATGTATAAAGATTTACTCAATGCATGCAATAGAAAAGTTCATCGTACCATTAAAATGTCTCCTATTAAAGTCAACTCAACAAATGAGGAAAAGCTACTTAATATAGTATAAAGTAATTTGAAGAATGAATGTTGAATTTAATAAAAATAAAATTAAAACGAAAAATCTAGTTTGTGTTGTTTTTTGTAGGATTGATTAGGAATGATGAGTCTTAAGAGAGATAATTAACTAAATGTAGTGGAATTCTCTAAACTTGTTGGTCTGAATGAAATATTGCTAAAACTTCAGTGTTTAAAATGAACTATAACATAGTACAATATTCAGCAGCACATCATATTATCACTTTTTATAAAGTTGTATGTATATTTTCCCATCGAAAGCGCTAGCACGCAAAATTTTACAATATGAAAATGGGATTATTATAGAAGATCTTCACTCTATTTATTTCTTTAGCTATCAGATCTTTAGAAAATATAGATAAACTACGGAAATTGGACTTTGATATCCAATCTTTAAGAATGTACATGTGTATGAATAAGTATCAAACAAACTTAGTGAATGAATATACGCTTCAACTAGAATCATGCTGAGGCATGCATAAATTTTAAAATGTACAGTAAACAGATCTTACTTTATATCTGTATCTGTATGAGTATTACATAAATTTATAGAAAAAAAAAATGAAAGCATGCCGAAGCATGTATAATTAAAAAAAAAAAAAAAAATCGTCACGCCATACAATTTTGTAAGCAAAGAAATTTTATGATTTTGTGGTCAATGAAATACATACATATGTATCTACTTTGCAAAAATTCAAAAGAGCGAACTGGTAAATTCTAATAGTAAAGATTTTTAATTGTAACACTACTACATCTCGGACTCTTACGTCACTATCGATAGAAGCATGCTAAGGCATGCATACAAGCAAAATATATAAAGCTGTTAGAAGGTGATGAGACAGCAATTGTATCTGGATCAACCCAACTCATGAATGTATTGTATACGGAGATGATTGATGGTGATGATGACGTTTTTTAAGTGAATAATCATTACATATGAATGCGACAGTGATTGACCCCTCAAACCTCATGTAGAAATACTTGAGGGGAAAAATTCTCTCAAAACATAGATATTTCATTGTTTCTAACACTTTATGAATACACCAACGGTGAATTGCTGGTAGAGGTAACTGAGTTATTTGAGATCGATTTGATATAATAGTTGTATATTAAACATGCATTTCTTTGTATCTAAACTAATTTCTACATACCTAATGTATATACCCACCAAAAAATTAGACAAAAATTCTCTATTCCAAGTAGTAAAATCTGAAAAAGGAGTGGCACATTAGAAGAAAAAAAAAATAAAAATAGAGACTGACTGACCAACTAATACGTACACTCTGCCCGATGGGCACACAAAACACACTTAAACATTTCAGAAATATATATACAATACGTTGAACTTTAATAAAATGAAAAAAAAGTCATATAGAACATTAAATAAAAGCCATAGGTGCTCACCGTTCATAAAATAAACGTATGTATATGTATCTTATTAATGTAAACATATCAGTATAAAGCAACAGAAATTTCGTCATACAAAGTCATCTTGTATCCTAGAGGAGCCGTCGATAGGGTATACCTAAATTATATGAAAACGAGTTCGTTTTCTGTTGATCGCTATTAAAGAAGAAAATATGTTTGTTCATTATGATTTAACTAATTTAAAAGTACATTTAAATTCAGTCTCATACCCGTACTTCTTAACATAAAAATTAAAAATAAATGTTATCCAATTCTATATTATACTATGTATCAAAAATTTCAAAAAAGCTGTTATATGAAAGAATCTCCAGCGCTTCTAACTGCATCAGAGTTTAAGAAAAAAAAAAACTCCTTTTATTCAATTTAATAAAATTTTAATTTGAAGCAGTAAGCAAATACATCAGCTTACTGCATTCTTATTCATAATCGTATAATAGAATATATAACCCCTAGAGGACAAAGTCTAAAAGTCTTATAAATTAAGAAATATAGAAAATAACATAATTTTTATAAACGCGTAAAGTTGCAAAAGTAATTCAAATGATTTCATCGCAAAAAACAAACAAAAAGCAGCGATTGTTTTCAACAATTATGAAAATAATAATTACAATATAAAACTCCCTTTTGATTTCCAATGTTTATCAATAAAAAATAAAAAATAAGTAAGTTAACTAACAACAAAAAAAAACTATCAGTACCTAAGCTGGAGTGCCGGATCAGTTTCATTTAAAAATGTGTATACATTTTTAAAAAGCAAAGCAAGTTTTCCAAAACAAATGTAGAAAGTGAAGAGAAAAATTATGTACCCTATACTTTAAAAAACTGTAAATTAAGTATAAGAAATATTTCTATTATAGTTACTATTACTATAGAGTATGTAAGTACATATCTTCAAGAATTCAGTTTTACTTACAACAGAAAATCCTCACAAACTTTTAAGTAAACGCAGATAAAAATTAAAATGTTTTTAATTTCACCAACAACAGACATCACATGACAAAAAATAAAATAAAAAATGTATTCAAAGATTGAGTTGAACACTTATTTGTATGTACATATATATATACATACATACATACATACATAAAATCAATTTGTAGATATGTATGTATACATATCAAATTTCTTATCAATGCTTAAGTATTTATTAGATCTACATCATGAAAAAAATATGAAGCGTCGTTTAGTTAAAGCACAATGCAAATATAAATAATCCATACACTCAGGGAAAATCTGCAGCTTAAAAATAAGAATTCATCACATTAATTCAATAATTTTTAATATAATAGAAAATGTATATTGAGATATCTACAAACTAATGAGTTTAATAAATGAATACTGTAAATTAATATTTTGTCCATATTGAAATAAGAAATTTCAATATGACTAAACCTTCGCTAATGGTTCTTATTAATTCAGCATGGTTCTTACTGATTTCAAGTTGGTTTTTCTCTGTGTGTAGATAACTCTTTCAGTCAAAGAAGACGAATGTAGTTAAATAAACAAAATCTGTAATATAAACAAATTTCACACAGACCGACTTCAACGCGAGACAAATTTAAGCATGAGAAAATATAAAGCAATCGTAAGTACAAAAGCATACTAGGATTAGGGAAGTCCAGATATATGATAGTATTTTATAGTACCAAATGTCGATGTTGAAAACAATTTATTTCTACCTACATATAAATACCAGCTCAAATACACACACATAGCAGAATTCATATAAGAAATATCCAAGAAAATTTCAACAACACCCCACCTTTTGCAAATCATGACGAGCCTTAAATTCTCCCTCAGATATACATACACAAATTCCCATGATCATACATACATATACAATATATAAGATTAATCTCAACAACACAACACTCTCACCTACCTGAAATTACAGATAGTCTTAAACTTCTACAGACGTCTATACACATAGATTCTCACGGCTACATATTACAAGAACACCTCGCCCCTAATAAATCACAATCATCTTAAATTCTTACAAAAATACATACATACATACATACGCATAACCAATTTACCTCAACAACATCCTCACCCACCTCAAATCACGATCAACCTTAAACTACTATAGAGAGACACATTCACAAATCCCCATGGCTACATATTACGTCAACAACCCTGTCCACCCAAATCATGGTCAGCCTTAAACTCCTACAGACATACAAACACACAGATTCCCCCGGTTGCATATTACTAGAACACCTCACCCCTCATAAATCACAATCAGCCTTAAGCTCCTACAGAAATACACACATTGAAATTCCTACAAACATACACACACACACACACACACACACACACACACACACACATACACACACAACTACACACGCAATCGATCTACCTCAACTACACCCCGCCCCCTGCCAATCAAACCTTCACCTAAATTCTCACAGACAGACAGACACATCCACAAATTCCTATGGTTACATATTACGGCAACAACGCCACCCACTCAAATCACGGTCAGCCTTAAATTCCCACAGTCTAGCAACACCTACATTAGCATTAGAAAAAATAACTTTCACGTTTTCCCGTCGTCATTAGGAAAAATCATTTTCCCGTCGGCATTTGAAAAAATTATATGCATGTTTTGCCGTCGGCATTAGGAAAAATTAATAATCACGTTTTGCCGTCGGCATTTGAAAAAATTAATAATCACGTTTTGCCGTCGGCATTTGAAAAAAATAATAATCATGTTTTGCCGTCGGCATTAGGAAAAATTATCATGCATTGCCGTAGGCATTAGGAAAAATTATCATGCATGCCGTATGCATTAGGAAAAACCATTTTCATGATTTTCCCCGTCGTCACATACACACATAAAAACCGCCAAACTATGAACCGCCTTAATACATTCACACAAAATATTCCACACACAAACATCCACGGTCAGGCAGGCAGACAGACCGACAGACAGACATACACTTAATGTAAACAAAAACTCCTAATGTAAACAAAAAACTCCTAATGTAAACAAAAATCACAAATTTCCAAGAATTTAACAATTTTCAAATTTTAATTACCCAAATTTAACAATTTCAGCAACAATTTAACAATTTCAGCCCACAATTTAACAATTTCAGCCACAATTTAACAATTTTAATCGGCGCCAGGATGAACAATTCCCTACTACTCTTGTATATCGTTAATTGAAATACTCAGTTCTTTTTCAATGAATTTATTGTTGAGATAAAAACCTTGTACATCTACAACTAATATTCTCTCCTCAGACATTGTGTAATACTAATCAAGTCACAACGACGACTGTAGAACTGTTTATAAAGTCTATGTTTTTAAATTATTATAAAAATTCATTATACATAATGGTTGTTCCCAACTTTTATCGATAAGGAAACATTTACTGGTATCAGGTCCACAAGTTGTTTCATTGTTGAGCCACACACAATTGGTGTAATGATATCCAAATTTTGATTTACTTTTCTTATAAAATGCATATTCATCGAATTGAGTTTTTAATTTCTTCAAAATAATCTCATGTTCATACCACAAAAACCTTTCTTCATTCAAGAAGTCATGTAAAATTTTCGAATAAAACTGATTATTCATTATTTTTCTTATATTAATTTTTTTTATTTATGTTAAATAAAACTTCTTAACACATCAACAACAAAGTTTATATTAAGTAGTAGTAAATGTATTTCATCATATTAGTTAATTTATAATATTTCCATATCCAAATCATGTGTATAATCTTGAATGTTGATTAATGTAATATCGGATCGGTATGTAGTATCATCCTCAGAAACCGCCTCAATTTCACCATTACTTAAAATTCTCTCGTATTCAACTTGACGGTATTCGAAACATGAAATATTTAATCGACGTTTCAAGTAATTGCTGTCATATGTACAACGGATTCTCAATTTTATATTATCTTTGTATTGAAGCTGAAAATGTCTATAAAATGGAGTCGAACTTAAAATTATTCCCGCAATATTTTTTTCTTTTTTTACTAAATCTTGCCTAAATGTTTCAATAGCTTGTTCAACAGTAAAAGATTGATTTATAGGTGGTGGAGAGTCTTCTTGTTCTTCGTTTGATTTATATTCTGTTTTTGCTGTTGACTCGTTGTTTTTATTTAAATCATTATTAAACTTTAAAAGTTTGAAATTTAGTTGTATGCTCACAGTATCATTATTTGGTAATTTTATTGCAAATTCTGTATTTTTAAGTTCATTTTCACTCAAATCAATAGGTAATGAAGCTGAAAACACTTGTATGATATAGATATATGAAAACAATGTGATAAAAATATTTTTCATTTTAGTTTTTCTTTTTAATAGATATGTTCTTAAGTTAGCGATATATTTTTGAATGAGATGATAAGAATTGTTTCTCATATTTATATACTAATTTAATAATCTTCATATTGAAATGAGTCATCACCATCGCTAGCACCACCAGCTGTTTTCTTAACTTTACTATTATTAACCATTTTTTGAGGGAGGGGAGGTTTTTGCTGATTTTTATTCAATGAGCGGATACCAGTCTTACCATTATAAGATTAAGTTGGATGTTTTTTTTTGAGGTATAGAACTTTGAATTGAAATAAAACACAAGAAAATCGTTTTAATGTCCATCAATTTGGCTTTTTTGGAAGGATAATTTTATGCCATTAATGTTTAAATATGATTTTGGGCATGTGGCCGCCGCGGCTGGCTCCAATAAAGCCAATTCTACAGGTCCAATTTTCAACCACTTTTTCGAGCATATGGGGCCGTATGTTGGCAATAACGCCACGAATGTTGGCTTCCAAGTCCCCTAACGTTTCTGGTTTGTTGGCGTAGACGAGCGACTTCACATATCCCCAAAGAAAATAATCCAATGGTGTCAAATCACACGATCTTGGTGGCCAATTGACAGGTCCATTCCGCGAAATTATGAGCTCATCGAATGTTTCCTTCAATAAATCGATTGTGACGTGCGGTGTGTGGCATGTAGCGCCGTCTTGTTGGAACCACAACTCATCGACATTCATGCCATCCAATTCGGGAACAAAACAGTCAGTTATCATGGCTCTATACCGGTCTCCATTAACGGTAACTGACTCTCCAGCATTATTTCGGAAGAAGTATGGCCCAATGACTCCACCAGCCCATAGAGCACACCAAACAGTCAGTTTTTGTGGATGCAATGGCGTCTCAAGGGTCTCATGTGGATTCTCTTCACTCCAAATGCGGCAATTTTGCTTGTTGACGTAGCCATTCAACCAAAAATGAGCCTCATCACTGAACAAAATTTTGCGATGAAAATCAGCATCGAGATCAATCTCATTTTCGGCCCATACACCAAAATCACGACGCATTGCATGGTCTCGCGGCTTTAATTCTTGCACAAGCTGGATCTTGTAAGGTCGCAAGCCAAGATCTTTGCGCAAAATCTTCCATAAAGTTGATGGACAAAGCTCCAATTGCTGTGCACGGTGGCGAATCGATTCGTTCGGGTCCTCTTCAACACTTTGCTCTACAGCGGCAATTGTTTCTTCGGTGCGCACTGTTCGACGTCTCTGCGGATGCGTATTATCACATAGAGTAAACGTAGTGCGAAAACGATCCATGGTTAACCGAATTAATTGCTCTGATGGACGATTATGTCGACCATAAAATGGACAAAGCTTGCGGTAAACTTCTCGAACTGAACCATTATTTTCGAAATAAATTAGCACGATTTGCAAGCGTTGTTCTTTTGTCAACCTGTTTATGATGAAATGGCAAACCAAACTAAATATTAATCACTTGACAGCTGACAAAATGGCCGCCAGTTAAAAAAGTGATGCCAACTTAAAGTTCTATACCTCAATACAAAACACCCTTTACAAGTCAAAAAACATGAAAATAACAGGTCGCCAAAACGAGCTGATATTTTTAGTATACGACTAAATTGACGTCGTTTAGCGGTGTGCAAATTTTGGTAAAGTTTGGATGAAGTAAAAATTTTGAAAAAAAAATTTGTTTGCAAATAATGTGAAAATTACATGTACCAAGTCAGAAAACATGAAAATAACATGTCGCCAAAATAAGCTGATATTTTTAGTATACGACTAAATTGACGTCTTTTAGCGGTGTGGAAATTTTGGTAAGGTTTGGATAAAGTGAAAATTTTGAAAAAAAATTTGTTTGCAAATAACGTGAAAATTACACGTATTAAGTCCGAAAACATGAAAATAACAGGTCGCCAAAATGAGCTGATATTTTTAGTATATGACTAAATGGACGTCGTTTAGCGGTGTGCAAATTTTGGTAAAGTTTGGATGAAGTGAAAATTTTGAAAAAAAAATTTGTTTGCAAATAACGTGAAAATTACAAGTACCAAGTCAAAAAATATGAAAATAACAGGTCGCCAAAATGAGCAGATATTTTTAGTATTTGACTAAATTGACGTCGTTTAGCGGTTTGCAAATTTTGGTAAAGTTTGGATGAAGTGAAAACTTAAAAAAAAAATTTGTTTGCAAATAACGTGAAAATTACATGTACCAAGTCAAAAAACATGAAAATAACAGGTCGCCAAAAAGAGCTGATATTTTTCGTATAAGACTAAATTGACGTCGTTTAGCGGTGTGCAAATTTTGGTAAAGTTTGGATGAAGTGAAAATTTTGAAAAAAAAATTTGTTTGCAAATAACGTGAAAATTACAAGTACCAAGTCAAAAAACATGAAAATAACAGGTCGCCAAAATGAGCTGATATTTTTAGTATACGACTAAATTGACGTCGTTTAGCGGTGTGCAAATTTTGGTAAAGTTTGGATAAAGTGAAAATTTAAAAAAAAAATTTGTTTGCAAATAACGTGAAAATTACACGTACCAAGTCAAAAAACATGAAAATAACAGGTCGCCAAAATGAGCTGATATTTTTAGTATACGACTAAATTGACGTCGTTTAGCGGTGTGCAAGTTTTGGTAAAGTTTGGATGAAGTCAAAATTTAAAAAAAAAATTTGTTTTCAAATAACGTGAAAATTAAAAGTACCAAGTCAAAAAACATGAAAATAACAGGTCGCCAAAATGAGCTGATATTTTTAGTATACGACTAAATTGAAGTCGTTTAGCGTTGTGCAAATTTTGGTAAAGTTTGGATAAAGGGAAAATTTAAAAAAAAAATTTGTTTGCAAATAACGTGAAAATTACATGTACCAAGTCAGAAGACATGGAAATAACATGTCGCCAAAATAAGCTGATATTTTTAGTATACGACTAAATTGACGTCGTTTAGCGGTGTGCAAATTTAGGTAAAGTTTGGATGAAGTGAAAATTTTGAACAAAAATTTGTTTGCAAATAACGTGAAAATTACATGTACCAAGTCTGAAAACATGAAAATAACAGGTCGCCAAAATGAGCTGATATTTTTAGTATATGACTAAATGGACGTCGTTTAGCGGTGTTCAAATTTTTGTAAAGTTTGGATGAAGTGAAAATTTTGAAAAAAAAATTTGCTTGCAAATAACGTGAAAATTACATGTACCAAGTCAAAAAACATGAAAATAACAGGTCGCCAAAACGAGCTGATATTTTTAGTATACGACTAAATTGACGTCGCTTAGCGGTGTGCAAATTTTGGTAAAGTTTGGATTAAGTGAAAATTTAAAAAAAAAATTTGTTTGCAAATAACGTGAAAATTACATGTACCAAGTCAAAAAACATGAAAATAACAGGTCGCCAAAATGAGCTGATATTTTAAGTATACGACTGAATTGACGTCGTTTAGCGGTGTGCAAATTTTGGTAAAGTTTGGATGAAGTGAAAACTTAAAAAAAAAATTTGTTTGCAAATAACGTGAAAATTACATGTACCAAGTCAAAAAACATGAAAATAACAGGTCGCCAAAAAGAGCTGATATTTTTCGTATAAGACTAAATTGACGTCGTTTAGCGGTGTGCAAATTGTGGTAAAGTTTAGATGAAGTGAAAATTTAAAAAAAAAATTGTTTGCAAATAAAGTGAAAATTACATGTACCAAGTCAAAAAACATGAAAATAACAGGTCGCCAAAATGAGCTGATATTTTTAGTATACGACTAAATTGGCGTAGTGAAGCGGTGTGCAAGTTTTGGTAAAGTTTGGATGAAGTGAAAATTTTGAAAAAAAATTTGTTTGCAAATAACATGAAAATTACATGTACGAAGTCAAAAAACATGAAAATAACAGGTCGCCAAAATGAGCTGATATTTTTAGAATACGACTGAAAGGACGTCGTTTAGCGGTGTGCAAATTTTGGTAAAGTTTGGATGAGGTGAAAATTTTGAAAAAAAAAATTTGCGAATAACGTGAAAATTACATGTACCAGGTCAAAAAACATGAAAATAACAGATCGCCAAAATGAGCTGATATTTTTCGTATAAGACTAAATTGACGTCGTTTAGCGGTGTGCAAATTTTGGTAAAGTTTGGATGAAGTGAAAATTTTGAAAAAAAAATTTGTTTGCAAATAACGTGAAAATTACAAGTACCAAGTCAAAAAACATGAAAATAACAGGTCGCCAAAATGAGCTGATATTTTTAGTATAAGACCAAATTGACGTCGTTTAGCGGTGTGCAAATTTTGGTAAAGTTTGGATGAAGTGAAAATTTAAAAAAAAAATTTGTTTGCAAATAACGTGAAAATTACACGTACCAAGTCAAAAAACATGAAAATAACAGGTCGCCAAAATGAGCTGATATTTTTAGTATACGACTAAATTGACGTCGTTTAGCGGTGTGCAAATTTTGGTAAAGTTTGGATGAAGTCAAAATTTTGAAAAAAAAATTGTTTTCAAATAACGTGAAAATTAAAATTCAAAAAACATGAAATAACAGGTCGCCAAAATGAGCTGATATTTTTAGTATACGACTAAATTGACGTCGTTTAGCGGTGTGCAAATTTTGGTAAAGTTTGGATGAAAGGAAAATTTTGAAAAAAAATTTGTTTGCAAATAACGTGAAAATTACATGTACCAAGTCAGAAGACATGGAAATAACATGTCGCCAAAATAAGCTGATATTTTTAGTATACGACTAAATTGACGTCGTTTAGCGGTGTGCAAATTTTGGTAAAGTTTGGATGAAGTGAAAATTTGGAAAAAAAATTTGTTTGCAAATAACGTGAAAATTACAAGTACCAGTCAAAAAACATGAAAATAACACGTCGCCAAAATGAGCATATATTTTTAGTATACGACTGAAGGGACGTCGTTTAGCGGTGTGCAAATTTTGGTAAAGTTTGGATGAAGTGAAAATTTTGAAAAAAAAATTTGTTTGCAAATAACATGAAAATTACATGTACGAAGTCAAAAAACATGAAAATAACAGGTCGCCAAAATGAGCTGATATTTTTAGTATACGACTAAACTGACGTCGTTTAGCTGTGTGCAAATTTTGGTAAAGTTTGGATGAAGTGAAAATTTGGAAAAAAATTTGTTTGCAAATAACGTGAAAATTACAAGTACCAGTCAAAAAACATGAAAATAACAGGTCGCCAAAATGAGCTGATATTTTTAGTATACGACTGAAAGGACGTCGTTTAGCGGTGTGCAAATTTTGGTAAAGTTTGGATGAAGTGAAAATTTTGAAAAAAAAAATTTGCGAATAACGTGAAAATTACATGTACCAGGTCAAAAAACATGAAAATAACAGATAGCCAAAATGAGCTGATATTTTTCGTATAAGACTAAATTGACGTCGTTTAGCGGTGTGCAAATTTTGGTAAAGTTTGGATGAAGTGAAAATTTTGAAAAAAAAATTTGTTTGCAAATAACGTGAAAATTACAAGTACCAAGTCAAAAAACATGAAAATAACAGGTCGCCAAAATGAGCTGATATTTTTAGTATAAGACTAAATTGACGTCGTTTAGCGGTGTGCAAATTTTGGTAAAGTTTGGATGAAGTGAAAATTTAAAAAAAAAATTTGTTTGCAAATAACGTGAAAATTACACGTACCAAGTCAAAAAACATGAAAATAACAGGTCGCCAAAATGAGCTGATATTTTTAGTATACGACTAAATTGACGTCGTTTAGCGGTGTGCAAATTTTGGTAAAGTTTGGATGAAGTCAAAATTTTGAAAAAAAAATTTGTTTTCAAATAACGTGAGTAGATTAGTAATGGGGACGATAGTCCTGTTTTGGGAATTCAAAACCGGGAAAAAATTAAAACGATGGCAACCCTGTTACAAATGGGGGGATTTTGGGGATTTTCATGCTGAGAGTTTCTTGGCTATGTGTGTGTGTGTGTGAGTTTGATTCTTTGTTTATGTGTATGTATACTTGTGTGCCCAGCTTTTGTTGTTATTGTAGAGAAACGTTGTGCTTATAGTGCATGGATGTATGTATATGTGGGTGTTGTATGTGTGTATGTGTGTGAGTTTGATTCCTTCTGTGTATGGGAATGTATGTACACTTCTGTGTACAGGTTTTGTTGTTATTGTAGAGAAACGTTGTCCTTACAGTGGATGTATACATACAGTGTATGTATGTGTGGGATGTTTGTGTGTGTGTATGTATGTGTGCGTGTATATGTGTGCGTTTTTGTATTTAATTGTGTGTTTGTCGGTCTCAGATACTTTTGTCGTAGTGGCAGACAATCATTATACCCAGTAGGAAATGTCGATGGTGAAAATGTACTGAGTCGCTTTTGACTTTGTCACCAGTACTACTATATAATTCAATAATTTTCACTATAGACATTTAGCATATGCTTGTCATTTAAAAGATACTAGTAACACTAAAACAATTGAATAGGTATGACTACGTGGTTCTTATTGGAACGTAGAGACATACCAACCAGACAGTTAGTTACTGGTATATTTCTATAATTTATGTACATACAAAAAGGTATGTATATTGACAAGTTGTTGCAAAATCTTTCCTTTTTACTGACAGATAGAATAAAACGTATTATACTATAATGGTCACTAGAATTTTAGTGTTGACACAAAGACACTTTATCCCTGTCTGACTGCAGGGTAGTGACAACGAATTCGTGTGTATGTAGAATCATTATTTTTGTTGTTGTGAGTTGTCGTTGCTATGCATATGTATGGTTATTGTGCTCGTATGTATGCATGCATTTTTTTATTTCTGGGGAAATATTCTAGTAGCTGCATATAGTGGCAACCCTGATATCTGCTGAAAATGGAAGTGGAGAGGGAATGTATTTGATAATGAATGTTTTTGGAGTAATGTACGTGATCGTATGGTGGGGGACGAAGGTGATGTTATGAAATCTTCGTTTATTTATTTAAGAAATATTGTTTCGTATTTCATGACAGAGGAGTTTGAATTTCATAATATTATAAAATTTTATTATGTATGTATGTTTGTGTATTACGTGATCACTTCTTTGTGTATGTGTGTGTGCCAGTATGTAAATGATTTTCTCGCGCTGGTATTTATATGTAGATACAAATAAATTGTTTTCAGTATCGACATTTGGTACTATAAAATACTATCATATGTCTGGACTTCCCTAATCTTATTATGTTTTTATACTTACGCTTGTTTTATATTTTCTCATACTTAAATTTGTCTCGCGTTAAAGTCTGCCTGTGTGATATTTGTTTATATTACAGATTTTGTTTATTTCAATCTTTGAATACATTTTTTTTTTGTCATTGATGTCTTTTGTTCTTCTTGTTGTTGGTGTTGTTGTTGTAAATATTCGTCTGTGTATAGATGCGATATATTCAGTTTTTTTTATTTGAAAATAAAAACGTTTTAATTTTTATCTGCGTTTACTTAAAAGTTTGTGAGGATTTTCTGTTTTTAAGTAAAACTGAATTCCTGAAGATACATACTCTATAGTAATAGCAACTATAATAGAAATATTTCTTATACTTAATTTAAATTTTTTTAAAGTTGATGCAACGTTAGTAAGTTAACGTTAGAAATTTTTGGGGTGCATAATTTTTTCTAACTATAGACTTTTTTCTTCACTTTCTACATTTGTTTTCGAAATCTTGCTTTGCTTTATGAAAATGTATAAACATTTTTAAATGAAACTGATCCGGCACTCCAGCTTATATACTGATAGTTTTTTTTTTCTTTGGTAGTCAACTTACTTCTTTTTTTATTTTTATTGATAAACATTTAAAATCAAAAGGGAGCTTTATATTGAAACTATTATTTTCATAATTGTTGAAAACAATCACTAGTTTTTTTTTTTTTTTTTTTTTTTTTTTTTTTTGATGAAATCATTTGAAGTTGAAGCTGATATCTTTGCTTACTGTTTTAAATTAAAATTTTATTCAATAGAATAAAAGGAGCTTTTTCTTAAATTCTGATGCAGTTAAGATCGGATATCAGACTGAATTTAAATGTACTTTTAAATTAGTCGCAATGAACAAACTTATTTTCTTGTTGAAAAGCGATCATCAGAAAACGAAGTGGTTTTCAGAGACTTTAGGTATACCCTTTCGACGGTTCCTCTAGGATACAAGATGACTTTGTGTGACGAAATTTCTGTTGCTTTATACTGATAATATGTTTACATTAATAAGGTACATATATGTTTGTTTTATGAAGGGTGAGCACCTATCACTTTTATTTGTTGTCCTATATGATTTTTTTTTTTTTTTGAATTTTATTAAAGTTCAGCGTATTGTGTATATATTTCTGAAATGTTTAGGTGTGCTTTGCGTACCCATCGGACAGAGTGTACGTTTTAGTTGGTCAGTCACTCTCTTTTTTTATTTATTTTTTTCTTCTAATGTGCCACTCCTTTTTTCAGATTTTACTACTTGAAATAGAGAATTTTAGTCTAATTTTTTTTTCTGGGTATATACGTACATTAGTTAAATATGTGTATGAATTTTTAAGAAAAAATTTTAAATAAAATATTGGAAAAAGAATTAATTATGTGAATGGTTTTTATTTCTTTATTAGCTTTACTTCGCTAGATCAAAAAAATTTTTGTTTTTGCTTATTTGCAAATTCTTGTTTTCATGTCGCTTAAACATGTACAGTCATGTTTTCATGACGCTTAAACATGCACAGTCTTGTTTTAATATCGTTTAAGCATGCACAGTCTTGTTTTCATGTCGCTTAAACATGCACAGTCTTGTTTTCTTTGAGAGGTTATGCACAAGACAAATTGAATTTCACAACATTATGAAATTCCATTAAATTTCATATTTTCATAAAGAGAAACAATTTAGAGAATCGGATAAGTCCTTATATTTTTCACTAGAAACAAGTTTCTGTTATTTTATATTCGAATAGATGAATCCTAAATTTCCTTTAAAAAATAATACAAAACAAGGAATAATTTAATTTAATTTAATTTTATTTATATTAATAATACATTTTAATTTTATTTTATTTATTTTAATTATAATGATGGAAACATTTCATAGTATCTAATTATTAAATTTTCTAATATACTTTTGCGCAAAAAATATATTGTACATCTGCAAGTATCAGGTCCTTCCTCACACTCAGAATCATACCAAGGACAGCTTTTGAAGTGTCCTTCTGTGTTGTCTTCATCTTCCATGATACCATATTCTTCGTTCTCATCCAGCATATTTTTAAAAAATTTGATCATCTCCCAATGATCAAAAAGCCTGAAGCTTTCAAAATCTCTTATAAATTGGTTTAGAGTACGTCTAATTTGGCTCATTATATTTGCCGATAAATTAATGAATGATGATTGTTTGAAGGTTTCTTTAAGACTAATTTGCTCTTTAAATTTTTAAAGTACTATCTTTTGATATTTAAAATATCTATACCATCATCTATATTCCATACTTCTTTTTTAGCACTCTATCTCTCTCTATCCTTTTCTCTCTGTAACTATCTCTTTCTGTCTATCACTACCCCTCCACTTATTCACTATTTCACCATATTTTCGATTAGCCTTCTTGAAGTCGTCATCGCTACTTTTAAGATCATTTTCAGTTAAACATTCAAAGTGCGGAGAAGTAAATAAAAAAAAAATAAATAAATAAAACAAAAATGGAGTCTACAACAAATCTAACATCAAAATTTAATTCACTAAAAAATAAAAACTTAATCCACATAAAGGAGCTTGAGACATCAACTAAATACACCATTCGAAAAGTGTCAAGAGTAACAACAAAATATGGGCCAACACTAAAAGTTGAAATGGAAAACCACATAATGTTCCTCCCAAAGTGATATAATGCTTTAACCGATGCTGAAATTAAAGAACTCTCGAGCGGATCATATTGCATAAGTAGAGAAGGTGAACAAAGCTTAATTGTTGAAAGCGAGCTGAGTGAATTTCTAATTCAAAATTCCCAATTTCCAATTTGGCAATAATATATAATAATTTTGTATTTTAAATTATAAATAAAAATACATGAAAGAGTTTTGTAAAATATAAATGTTTGTGCTTTTTTATTTAATATTTTCAGTTATTTCATAAAGAAATTTAAGACATAAATGACCACAGGTAAATGTATTGAAATTCTGATGTCGATTATAGTTGTATTTTATATTTCTACCAAGATATTTGACTACTTCCGAAGGAGGTTGTAAGTTTCCAAAGCTGTCGAAATATTCTTTTTCATTGTTGTTTTTATAATATGCTACCCAATGTGTACCAGGTCCTGTTGATACGTCTAAATTGATTATTCCACATTCTATTTTCTTTGTTCGTTTTGGTAGAGTATTCAACATGAAAACTCCTCTAAAATATGGAATATTTATAGAGAAACGGTTTATGTCCACATCAGATAGTGGTCTATTCATAGCATCTCTAAGAGTTTTTTGATTCCTTTTTGTAAACTAAACCATAACCCTTTTTATATGGTTTTAAGTAAAGTCCCTTTCCAACTGCTATAGATTCCATCGCTATATTATGTCTAATTGCTTCATCAAGTTGATTTTTTGCATTCTTTGTTGCATTAACAGCTTTAGCTATAGCAGCACCTCCAGTTGTTAGACTACCAATTGCACCCAGAGCAGTTAAAATCGGTATTAGAGGCAAAAACCCACCAATTTTTGGTACACGTATTACATGTGGTACTATAATTTGAGATTTTCTTCCTTTTAATGATTTGTTGATAGTTTTTCGGGCAATTTTAATTGCTGAGTTAATATCTAATGGTTTTTCCTTCTTTAGTATTTTTGTTGCAGCTCTAATTGATGTTCTAAACAGTTTTTTATCATTTATCTTGTTCTTTTTAACATTTTTCTTTTTCTCCACACCCATATCAAATTTTGTTTTGGCTTTCATTGCGTTAGTAACCATATAGGCAAATGATTTTTCAGCAATACTACTATCTTTTGATAAAACTCGATCCCAAGCTGAATTTTCAAGTATTTTATCAGCTTTATGTCTAATGCTTAAATCCTTATTTTTTGAATAAGCTATATCGTGATCTTTACAAGCAGAGTCCAATAAATTAATTCCTTTGTCACCTCAATTTAAACGTTTTTGTAGTTTTGTTTCAGGTCCACAATACTAATATCCCAGGAAGATAAAGTTCACCAGTTAGAGAGTTTATTTTTTTATCTACTATACCTCCTCCAACGAAGGTGTTTTTATGACTAAACGTTTTCTGATATTGTATAACTATATCATCTAATTTTGTCGATAATAACAGGTAACATTTATAAAATCTATTTAGTTCGTAATATTGTTCCTTCTACTATTTTTTTTTGTTTACTTGCCTCTATCTTGCCTGATGGTTTCTCAGCCTTTAAACTTGTATATTCTCAACTTCTGTCTTGATGTTACTTTCTTCTTTCATGCGAATTCTTGTTTTTTCTTCTCATATCGCTTAAACATGCACAGTCTTGTTATCTCTGAAAGGTTCTGCACAAAACAAATCGAATTTCACAATATTATGAAATTCCATTATATTTCATTACGTATTTTCTTATCGACACCAACTGCTTCAACACCATCTCATTTACGTTTGCTAACAGCAAATAGTACAATAGGTGTCAGCTATTAGATCAGCTTATCAGCTATTAGATCAGCTTATTAGCACCTGGTCTGTTTTTCAGATCAGCTTTTCAGGAGCTGGTCTGGTTTTCAGATCAGCTTTTCAGGACCTGGTCTGGTTTTCAGATCAGCTTATCAGGACCTGGTCTGGTTTTCAGATCAGCTTTTCAGGACCTGGTCTGGTTTTCAGATCAGCTTTTCAGGACCTGGTCTGGTTTTCAGATCAGCTTATCAGGACCTGGTCTGGTTTTCAGATCAGCTTTTCAGGACCTGGTCTGGTTTTCAGATCAGCTTTTCAGGACCTGGTCTGGTTTTCAGATCAGCTTATCAGGACCTGGTCTGGTTTTCAGATCAGCTTTTCAGGACCTGGTCTGGTTTTCAGATCAGCTTTTCAGGACCTGGTCTGGTTTTCAGATCAGCTTATCAGGACCTGGTCTGGTTTTCAGATCAGGCTATCAGGACCTGGTCTGGTTTTCAGATCAGCTTATCAGGAGCTGGTCTGATTTTCAGGTCAGCTTATTAGGAGCTGGTCTGATTTTCAAGTCAGCTTATTAGGAGCTGGTCTGGTTTTCAGGTCAGATGAAATAACTAAAGTCTATCTTTTATTAGCAGTATTTTTTTTCTATAACGAAAATCGTTTAATTCAATATATTTGCTTATAATCAAAAATCCATATTTATCCTTCCAACACTCTACAAATTTTTTAAAACTTGTCAAAATTCATATTACTGCCAACATGAACCTTGTAAACATGCTTCATATTTTTCTCATCTTACTTAAACATTATAATTACATTTACATTGTCTCTTATTAAATGCTTATAGCCATATTCATAAAAATTTTAAACAGCATTTCAAATGTTGTTTGAGCAAAATTCGTTAAAATTGTATTCATAATAGAATATTAGCTTAAAAACGTTTTTTAACTTGCGTAAATCAACAAATCTTATAAATTAAATGCACCCATACTTAAAATAATTTTGAGCTGACGTCGTTCTAGTTATGCTTCTTGTTTATTTATATTTTTAACTTTGTCTGTATGTATGTATGTATGCATGTATTAAGAATTATGCTTATGTTTGGCACAAGTAGAATGAGTCATCATTCTTCTGTCGCCCCATACAAAAATATACACGTACACGTACATATGTATGTATATTATTCTGCTTTCCACATGCAACATCAGCAAATATCATAATTGAAATGTATTAAGCTTCATTACCAGAAAAAAATAAATGTATAATAACCCATTCTTTTAATTATGAAATTATGTAATTTCTTTAACTATTCATATTTGTAGTAGTATATAGATAATTTTAGTATAAATATATATTTTCAAACCTCAGATAGTAGTAGGGAACTGGCGGTTCGGCCCCAATTAAAATTGTTAAATTGTTGCTGAAATTGTTAAATTTGGGTAATTAAAATTTGAAAATTTTAAAATTCTTGAAATTTGATACCTACGAGGGTGGTTCAATAAGTCCTTTAAATATTTTGCGAGGGTAGTTCAATAAGTCCGTCTTTTATTTTTTGTTTATATTACGAGTTTTTGTTTACATTAAGTCTATGTCTGTCTGTCTGCCTGACCGTGGAAATTTGAGTCTGTCAGTGATTTGGGTTGTGTAATAATTTCTGGGTGTCCTTTGTCGGAGTTATGGGTAATGAAACTTTAAAATTTTAATCTACACCGAAATGTCCAGTTCCCTACTACTATCTGAGGTTTGAAAATATATATTTATACTAAAATTATCTATATACTACTACAAATATGAATAGTTAAAGAAATTACATAATTTCATAATTAAAAGAATGGGTTATTATACATTTATTTTTTTCTGGTAATGAAGCTTAATACATTTCAATTATGATATTTGCTGATGTTGCATGTGGAAAGCAGAATAATATACATACATATGTACGTGTACGTGTATATTTTTGTATGGGGCGACAGAAGAATGATGACTCATTCTACTTGTGCCAAACATAAGCATAATTCTTAATACATGCATACATACATACATACAGACAAAGTTAAAAATATAAATAAACAAGAAGCATAACTAGAACGACGTCAGCTCAAAATTATTTTAAGTATGGGTGCATTTAATTTATAAGATTTGTTGATTTACGCAAGTTAAAAAACGTTTTTAAGCTAATATTCTATTATGAATACAATTTTAACGAATTTTGCTCAAACAACATTTGAAATGCTGTTTAAAATTTTTATGAATATGGCTATAAGCATTTAATAAGAGACAATGCAAATGTAATTATAATGTTTAAGTAAGATGAGAAAAATATGAAGCATGTTTACAAGGTTCATGTTGGCAGTAATATGAATTTTGACAAGTTTTAAAAAATTTGTAGAGTGTTGGAAGGATAAATATGGATTTTTGATTATAAGCAAATATATTGAATTAAACGATTTTCGTTATAGAAAAAAAAATACTGCTAATAAAAGATAGACTTTAGTTATTTCATCTGACCTGAAAACCAGACCAGCTCCTAATAAGCTGACTTGAAAATCAGACCAGCTCCTAATAAGCTGACCTGAAAATCAGACCAGCTCCTGATAAGCTGATCTGAAAACCAGACCAGGTCCTGAAAAGCTGATCTGAAAACCAGACCAGGTCCTGAAAAGCTGATCTGAAAACCAGACCAGGTCCTGATAAGCTGATCTGAAAACCAGACCAGGTCCTGAAAAGCTGATCTGAAAACCAGACCAGGTCCGGAAAGCTGATCTGAAAACCAGACCAGGTCCTGATAAGCTGATCTGAAAACCAGACCAGGTCCTGAAAAGCTGATCTGAAAACCAGACCAGGTCCTGAAAAGCTGATCTGAAAACCAGACCAGGTCCTGATAAGCTGATCTGAAAACCAGACCAGCTCCTGAAAAGCTGATCTGAAAAACAGACCAGGTGCTAATAAGCTGATCTAATAGCTGATAAGCTGATCTAATAGCTGACACCTATTGTACTATTTGCTGTTAGCAAACGTAAATGAGATGGTGTTAAAGCAGTTGGTGTCGATAAGAAAATACCTAATGAAATATAATGGAATTTCATAATATTGTGAAATTCGATTTGTTTTGTACAGAACCTTTCAACGATAACAAGACTGTGCATGTTTAAGTGATATGAGAAGAAAAAACAAGAATTCGCATGAAAGAAGAAAGTAACATCAAGACAGAAGTTGAGAATATACAAGTTTAAAGGCTGAGAAACCATCAGGCAAGATAGAGGCAAGTAAACAAAAAAAAAAATAGTAGAAGGAACAATATTACGAACTAAATAGATTTTATAAATGTTACCTGTTATTATCGACAAAATTAGATGATATAGTTATACAATATCAGAAAACGTTTAGTCATAAAAACACCTTCGTTGGAGGAGGTATAGTAGATAAAAAAATAAACTCTCTAACTGGTGAACTTTATCTTCCTGGGATATTAGTATTGTGGACCTGAAACAAAACTACAAAAACGTTTAAATTGAGGTGACAAAGGAATTAATTTATTGGACTCTGCTTGTAAAGATCACGATATAGCTTATTCAAAAAATAAGGATTTAAGCATTAGACATAAAGCTGATAAAATACTTGAAAATTCAGCTTGGGATCGAGTTTTATCAAAAGATAGTAGTATTGCTGAAAAATCATTTGCCTATATGGTTACTAAGGCAATGAAAGCCAAAACAAAATTTGATATGGGTGTGGAGAAAAAGAAAAATGTTAAAAAGAACAAGATAAATGATAAAAAACTGTTTAGAACATCAATTAGAGCTGCAACAAAAATACTAAAGAAGGAAAAACCATTAGATATTAACTCAGCAATTAAAATTGCCCGAAAAACTATCAACAAATCATTAAAAGGAAGAAAATCTCAAATTATAGTACCACATGTAATACGTGTACCAAAAATTGGTGGGTTTTTGCCTCTAATACCGATTTTAACTGCTCTGGGTGCAATTGGTAGTCTAACAACTGGAGGTGCTGCTATAGCTAAAGCTGTTAATGCAACAAAGAATGCAAAAAATCAACTTGATGAAGCAATTAGACATAATATAGCGATGGAATCTATAGCAGTTGGAAAGGGACTTTACTTAAAACCATATAAAAAGGGTTATGGTTTAGTTTACAAAAAGGAATCAAAAAACTCTTAGAGATGCTATGAATAGACCACTATCTGATGTGGACATAAACCGTTTCTCTATAAATATGCCATATTTTAGAGGAGTTTTCATGTTGAATACTCTACCAAAACGAACAAAGAAAATAGAATGTGGAATAATCAATTTAGACGTATCAACAGGACCTGGTACACATTGGGTAGCATATTATAAAAACAACAATGAAAAAGAATATTTCGACAGCTTTGGAAACTTACAACCTCCTTCGGAAGTAGTCAAATATCTTGGTAGAAATATAAAATACAACTATAATCGACATCAGAATTTCAATACATTTACCTGTGGTCATTTATGTCTTAAATTTCTTTATGAAATAACTGAAAATATTAAATAAAAAAGCACAAACATTTATATTTTACAAAACTCTTTCATGTATTTTTATTTATAATTTAAAATACAAAATTATTATATATTATTGCCAAATTGGAAATTGGGAATTTTGAATTAGAAATTCACTCAGCTCGCTTTCAACAATTAAGCTTTGTTCACCTTCTCTACTTATGCAATATGATCCGCTCGAGAGTTCTTTAATTTCAGCATCGGTTAAAGCATTATATCACTTTGGGAGGAACATTATGTGGTTTTCCATTTCAACTTTTAGTGTTGGCCCATATTTTGTTGTTACTCTTGACACTTTTCGAATGGTGTATTTAGTTGATGTCTCAAGCTCCTTTATGTGGATTAAGTTTTTATTTTTTAGTGAATTAAATTTTGATGTTAGATTTGTTGTAGACTCCATTTTTGTTTTATTTATTTATTTTTTTTTTATTTACTTCTCCGCACTTTGAATGTTTAACTGAAAATGATCTTAAAAGTAGCGATGACGACTTCAAGAAGGCTAATCGAAAATATGGTGAAATAGTGAATAAGTGGAGGGGTAGTGATAGACAGAAAGAGATAGTTACAGAGAGAAAAGGATAGAGAGAGATAGAGTGCTAAAAAAGAAGTATGGAATATAGATGATGGTATAGATATTTTAAATATCAAAAGATAGTACTTTAAAAATTTAAAGAGCAAATTAGTCTTAAAGAAACCTTCAAACAATCATCATTCATTAATTTATCGGCAAATATAATGAGCCAAATTAGACGTACTCTAAACCAATTTATAAGAGATTTTGAAAGCTTCAGGCTTTTTGATCATTGGGAGATGATCAAATTTTTTAAAAATATGCTGGATGAGAACGAAGAATATGGTATCATGGAAGATGAAGACAACACAGAAGGACACTTCAAAAGCTGTCCTTGGTATGATTCTGAGTGTGAGGAAGGACCTGATACTTGCAGATGTACAATATATTTTTTGCGCAAAAGTATATTAGAAAATTTAATAATTAGATACTATGAAATGTTTCCATCATTATAATTAAAATAAATAAAATAAAATTAAAATGTATTATTAATATAAATAAAATTAAATTAAATTAAATTATTCCTTGTTTTGTATTATTTTTTAAAGGAAATTTAGGATTCATCTATTCGAATATAAAATAACAGAAACTTGTTTCTAGTGAAAAATATAAGGACTTATCCGATTCTCTAAATTGTTTCTCTTTATGAAAATATGAAATTTAATGGAATTTCATAATGTTGTGAAATTCAATTTGTCTTGTGCATAACCTCTCAAAGAAAACAAGACTGTGCATGTTTAAGCGACATGAAAACAAGACTGTGCATGCTTAAACGATATTAAAACAAGACTGTGCATGTTTAAGCGTCATGAAAACATGACTGTACATGTTTAAGCGACATGAAAACAAGAATTTGCAAATAAGCAAAAACAAAAATTTTTTTGATCTAGCGAAGTAAAGCTAATAAAGAAATAAAAACCATTCACATAATTAATTCTTTTTCCAATATTTTATTTAAAATTTTTTCTTAAAAATTCATACACATATTTAACTAATGTACGTATATACCCAGAAAAAAAAATTAGACTAAAATTCTCTATTTCAAGTAGTAAAATCTGAAAAAAGGAGTGGCACATTAGAAGAAAAAAATAAATAAAAAAAGAGAGTGACTGACCAACTAAAACGTACACTCTGTCCGATGGGTACGCAAAGCACACCTAAACATTTCAGAAATATATACACAATACGCTGAACTTTAATAAAATTCAAAAAAAAAAAAAATCATATAGGACAACAAATAAAAGTGATAGGTGCTCACCCTTCATAAAACAAACATATATGTACCTTATTAATGTAAACATATTATCAGTATAAAACAACAGAAATTTCGTCACACAAAGTCATCTTGTATCCTAGAGGAACCGTCGAAAGGGTATACCTAAAGTCTCTGAAAACCACTTCGTTTTCTGATGATCGCTTTTCAACAAGAAAATAAGTTTGTTCATTGCGACTAATTTAAAAGTACATTTAAATTCAGTCTGATATCCGATCTTAACTGCATCAGAATTTAAGAAAAAGCTCCTTTTATTCTATTGAATAAAATTTTAATTTAAAACAGTAAGCAAAGATATCAGCTTCAACTTCAAATGATTTCATCAAAAAAAAAAAAAAAAAAAAAAAAAAAAAAAAAAACTAGTGATTGTTTTCAACAATTATGAAAATAATAGTTTCAATATAAAGCTCCCTTTTGATTTTAAATGTTTATCAATAAAAATAAAAAAAGAAGTAAGTTGACTACCAAAGAAAAAAAAAACTATCAGTATATAAGCTGGAGTGCCGGATCAGTTTCATTTAAAAATGTTTATACATTTTCATAAAGCAAAGCAAGATTTCGAAAACAAATGTAGAAAGTGAAGAAAAAAGTCTATAGTTAGAAAAAATTATGCACCCCAAAAATTTCTAACGTTAACTTACTAACGTTGCATCAACTTTAAAAAAATTTAAATTAAGTATAAGAAATATTTCTATTATAGTTGCTATTACTATAGAGTATGTATCTTCAGGAATTCAGTTTTACTTAAAAACAGAAAATCCTCACAAACTTTTAAGTAAACGCAGATAAAAATTAAAACGTTTTTATTTTCAAATAAAAAAAACTGAATATATCGCATCTATACACAGACGAATATTTACAACAACAACACCAACAACAAGAAGAACAAAAGACATCAATGACAAAAAAAAAATGTATTCAAAGATTGAAATAAACAAAATCTGTAATATAAACAAATATCACACAGGCAGACTTTAACGCGAGACAAATTTAAGTATGAGAAAATATAAAACAAGCGTAAGTATAAAAACATAATAAGATTAGGGAAGTCCAGACATATGATAGTATTTTATAGTACCAAATGTCGATACTGAAAACAATTTATTTGTATCTACATATAAATACCAGCGCGAGAAAATCATTTACATACTGGCACACACACATACACAAAGAAGTGATCACGTAATACACAAACATACATACATAATAAAATTTTATAATATTATGAAATTCAAACTCCTCTGTCATGAAATACGAAACAATATTTCTTAAATAAATAAACGAAGATTTCATAACATCACCTTCGTCCCCCACCATACGATCACGTACATTACTCCAAAAACATTCATTATCAAATACATTCCCTCTCCACTTCCATTTTCAGCAGATATCAGGGTTGCCACTATATGCAGCTACTAGAATATTTCCCCAGAAATAAAAAAATGCATGCATACATACGAGCACAATAACCATACATATGCATAGCAACGACAACTCACAACAACAAAAATAATGATTCTACATACACACGAATTCGTTGTCACTACCCTGCAGTCAGACAGGGATAAAGTGTCTTTGTGTCAACACTAAAATTCTAGTGACCATTATAGTATAATACGTTTTATTCTATCTGTCAGTAAAAAGGAA
Source organism: Tachina grossa (assembly GCA_949987645.1). Classification (NCBI taxonomy): domain Eukaryota; kingdom Metazoa; phylum Arthropoda; class Insecta; order Diptera; family Tachinidae; genus Tachina; species Tachina grossa. Next base: position 15,200,174 of record OX465279.1, on the reverse strand, counting down.
AGATTTTGCAACAACTTGTCAATATACATACCTTTTTGTATGTACATAAATTATAGAAATATACCAGTAACTAACTGTCTGGTTGGTATGTCTCTACGTACCAATAAGAACCACGTAGTCATACCTATTCAATTGTTTTAGTGTTACTAGTATCTTTTAAATGACAAGCATATGCTAAATGTCTATAGTGAAAATTATTGAATTATATAGTAGTACTGGTGACAAAGTCAAAAGCGACTCAGTACATTTTCACCATCGACATTTCCTACTGGGTATAATGATTGTCTGCCACTACGACAAAAGTATCTGAGACCGACAAACACACAATTAAATACAAAAACGCACACATATACACGCACACATACATACACACACACAAACATCCCACACATACATACACTGTATGTATACATCCACTGTAAGGACAACGTTTCTCTACAATAACAACAAAACCTGTACACAGAAGTGTACATACATTCCCATACACAGAAGGAATCAAACTCACGCACATACACACATACAACACCCACATATACATACATCCATGCACTATAAGCACAACGTTTCTCTACAATAACAACAAAAGCTGGGCACACAAGTATACATACACATAAACAAAGAATCAAACTCACACACACACACACATAGCCAAGAAACTCTCAGCATGAAAATCCCCAAAATCCCCCCATTTGTAACAGGGTTGCCATCGTTTTAATTTTTTCCCGGTTTTGAATTCCCAAAACAGGACTATCGTCCCCATTACTAATCTACTAACGTGAAAATTAAAAGTACCAAGTCAAAAAACATGAAATAACAGGTCGCCAAAATGAGCTGATATTTTTAGTATACGACTAAATTGACGTCGTTTAGCGGTGTGCAAATTTTGGTAAAGTTTGGATGAAGGGAAAATTTTGAAAAAAAATTTGTTTGCAAATAACGTGAAAATTACATGTACCAAGTCAGAAGACATGGAAATAACATGTCGCCAAAAAAAGCTGATATTTTTAGTATACGACTAAATTGACGTCGTTTAGCGGTGTGCAAATTTTGGTACAATTTGGATAAAGTGAAAATTTTGAAAAAAAAATTTGTTTGCAAATAACGTGAAAATTACATGTACCAAGTCAAAAAACATGAAAATAACAGGTCGCCATAATGAGCTGATATTTTTAGTATACGACTGAATTAACGTCGTTTAGCGGTGTGCAAATTTTGGTAAAGTTTGGATGAAGTGAAAATTTTGAAAAAAAAAAATTGTTTGCAAATAACGTGAAAATTACAAGTACCAAGTCAAAAAAAACATGAAAATAACAGGTCGCCAAATCGAGCTGATATTTCTAGTATAAGACTTAATTGACGTCGTTTAGCGGTGTGCAAATTTTGGTAAAGTTTGGATGAAGTGAAAATTTAAAAAAAATTTGTTTGCAAATAACGTGAAAATTACATGTACCAAGTCAAAAAACATGAAAATAACAGGTCGCCAAAATGAGCTGATATTTTTAGTATACGACTAAATTGACGTCGTTTAGCGGTGTGCAAATTTTGGTAAAGTTTGGATGAAGTCAAAATTTAAAAAAAAAAATTTGTTTTCAAATAACGTGAAAATTAAAAGTACCAAGTCAAAAAACATGAAAATAACAGGTCGCCAAAATGAGCTGATATTTTTAGTATACGACTAAATTGACGTCGTTTAGCGGTGTGCAAATTTTGGTAAAGTTTGGATGAAGGGAAAATTTAAAAAAAAAATTTGTTTGCAAATAACGTGAAAATTACATGTACCAAGTCAGAAGACATGGAAATAACATGTCGCCAAAATAAGCTGATATTTTTAGTATACGACTAAATTGACGTCGTTTAGCGGTGTGCAAATTTTGGTAAAGTTTGGATGAAGTGAAAATTTTGAAAAAAAATTTTTTTGCAAATAACGTGAAAATTACATGTACCAAGTCCGAAAACATGAAAATAACAGGTCGCCAAAATGAGCTGATATTTTTAGTATATGACTAAATGGACGTCGTTTAGCGGTGTGCAAATTTTGGTAAAGTTTGGATGAAGTGAAAATTTTGAAAAAAAAATTTGCTTGCAAATAACCTGAAAATTACATGTACCAAGTCAAAAAACATGAAAATAACAGGTCGCCAAAATGAGCTGATATTTTAAGTATACGACTGAATTGACGTCGTTTAGCGGTGTGCAAATTTTGGTAAAGTTTGGATGAAGTGAAAATTTTGAAAAAAAATTTGTTTGCAAATAACGTGAAAATTACATGTACCAAGTCAAAAAACATGAAAATAACAGGTCGCCAAAATGAGCTGATATTTTTAGTATACGACTAAATTGACGTCGTTTAGCGGTGTGCAAATTTTGGTAAAGTTTAGATGAAGTGAAAATTTAAAAAAAAAATTGTTTGCAAATAACGTGAAAATTACATGTACCAAGTCAAAAAACATGAAAATAACAGGTCGCCAAAATGAGCTGATATTTTTAGTATACGACTAAATTGGCGTAGTGAAGCGGTGTGCAAGTTTTGGTAAAGTTTGGATGAAGTGAAAATTTTGAAAAAAAATTTGTTTGCAAATAACATGAAAATTACATGTACGAAGTCAAAAAACATGAAAATAACAGGTCGCCAAAATGAGCTGATATTTTTAGTATACGACTAAACTGACGTCGTTTAGCTGTGTGCAAATTTTGGTAAAGTTTGGATGAAGTGAAAATTTGGAAAAAAAATTGTTTGCAAATAACGTGAAAATTACAAGTACCAGTCAAAAAACATGAAAATAACAGGTCGCCAAAATGAGCTGATATTTTTAGTATATGACTGAAAGGACGTCGTTTAGCGGTGTGCAAATTTTGGTAAAGTTTGGATGAAGTGAAAATTTTGAAAAAAAAAATTTGTTTGCAAATAACGTGAAAATTACATGTACCAAGTCAAAAAACATGAAAATAACAGGTCGCCAAAATGAGCTGATATTTTTAGTATACGACTAAATTGACGTCGTTTAGCGGTTTGCAAATTTTGGTAAGGTTTGGATGAAGTGAAAATTTTGAAAAAAAAAATTTGTTTGCAAATAACGTGAAAATTACATGTACCAAGTTAGAAAACATTAAAATAGCATGTAGCCAAAATAAGCTGATATTTTTAGTATACGACTAAATTGTGGTCGTTTAGCGGTGTGCAAATTTTGGTAAAGTTTGGATGAAGTGAAAATTTAAAAAAAAATTTGTTTGCAAATAACGTGAAAATTACATGTACCAAGTCAAAAAACTTGAAAATAACAGGTCGCCAAAATGAGCTGATATTTTTAGTATACGACTGAATTGACGTCGTTTAGCGGTGTGCAAATTTTGGTAAAGTTTGGATGAAGTGAAAATTTTGAAAAAAAAAATTTGTTTGCAAACAACGTGAAAGTTACATGTACCAAGTCAAAAAACATGAAAATAACAGGTCGCCAAAATGAGGTGATATTTTTAGTATACGACTTAATTGACGTCGTTTAGCGGTGTGGAAATTTTGGTAAGGTTTGGATAAAGTGAAAATTTTGAAAAAAAATTTGTTTGCAAATGACGTGAAAATTACATGTACCAAGTCCGAAAACATGAAAATAACAGGTGGCCAAAATGAGCTGATATTTTTAGTATACGACTAAATTGACGTCGTTAAGCGGTGTGCAAATTTTGGTAAAGTTTGGATGAAGTGAAAATTTTGAAAAAAAATTTGTTTGCAAATAACGTGAAAATTACATGTACCAAGTCAGAAAACATGAAAATAACATGTAGCCAAAATAAGCTGATATTTTTAGTATACGACTAAATTGACGTCGTTTAGCGGTGTGGAAATTTTGGTAAGGTTTGGATAAAGTGAAAATTTTGAAAAAAAATTTGTTTGCAAATAACGTGAAAATTACATGTACCAAGTGCGAAAACATGAAAACAACAGGTCGCCAAAATGAGCTGATATTTTTAGTATACGACTAAATTGACGTCGTTTAGCGGTGTGCAAATTTTGGTAAAGTTTGGATGAAGTGAAAATTTAAAAAAAAAATTTGTTTGCAAATAACGTGAAAATTACATGTACCAAGTCAAAAAACTTGAAAATAACAGGTCGCCAAAATGAGCTGATATTTTTAGTATACGACTGAATTGACGTCGTTTAGCGGTGTGCAAATTTTGGTAAAGTTTGGATGAAGTGAAACTTTTGAAAAAAAAAATTTGTTTGCAAACAACGTGAAAGTTACATGTACCAAGTCAAAAAACATGAAAATAACAGGTCGCCAAAATGAGCTGATATTTTTAGTATACGACTAAATTGACGTCGTTTAGCGGTGTGGAAATTTTGGTAAGGTTTGGATAAAGTGAAAATTTTGAAAAAAAATTTGTTTGCAAATGACGTGAAAATTACATGTACCAAGTCCGAAAACATGGAAATAACATGTCGCCAAAATAAGCTGATATTTTTAGTATACGACTAAATTGACGTCGTTTAGCGGTGTGCAAATTTTGGTAAAGTTTGGATGAAGTGAAAATTTTGAAAAAAAATTTGTTTGCAAATAACGTGAAAATTACATGTACCAAGTCCGAAAACATGAAAATAACAGGTCGCCAAAATGAGCTGATATTTTTAGTATATGACTAAATGGACGTCGTTTAGCGGTGTGCAAATTTTGGTAAAGTTTGGATGAAGTGAAAATTTTGAAAAAAAAATTTGCTTGCAAATAACGTGAAAATTACATGTACCAAGTCAAAAAACATGAAAATAACAGGTCGCCAAAATGAGCTGATATTTTTAGTATACGACTAAATTGACGTCGTTTAGCGGTGTGCAAATTTTGGTAAAGTTTGGATTAAGTGAAAATTTAAAAAAAAAAATTGGTTTGCAAATAACCTGAAAATTACATGTACCAAGTCAAAAAACATGAAAATAATAGGTCGCCAAGATGAGCTGATATTTTAAGTATACGACTGAATTGACGTCGTTTAGCGGTGTGCAAATTTTGGTAAAGTTTGGATGAAGTGAAAATTTTGAAAAAAAAATTTGTTTGCAAATAACGTGAAAATTACATGTACCAAGTCAAAAAACATGAAAATAACAGGTCGCCAAAATGAGCTGATATTTTTAGTATACGACTAAATTGACGTCGTTTCGCGGTGTGGAAATTTTGGTAAGGTTTGGATAAAGTGAAAATTTTGAAATAAAATTTGTTTGCAAATGACGTGAAAATTACATGTACCAAGTCCGAAAGCATGAAAATAACAGGTCGCCAAAATGAGCTGATATTTTTAGTATACGACTAAATTGACGTCGTTTAGCGGTGTGCAAATTTTGGTAAAGTTTGGATGAAGGGAAAATTTAAAAAAAAATTTGTTTGCAAATAACGTGAAAATTACATGTACCAAGTCAGAAGACATGGAAATAACATGTCGCCAAAATAAGCTGATATTTTTAGTATACGACTAAATTGACGTCGTTTAGCGGTGTGCAAATTTTGGTAAAGTTTGGATGAAGTGAAAATTTTGAAAAAAAATTTGTTTGCAAATAACGTGAAAATTACATGTACCAAGTCAAAAAACATGAACATAACAGGTCGCCAAAATGAGCTGATATTTTTAGTATACGACTAAATTGACGTCGTTTAGCGGTGTGCAAATTTTGGTAAAGTTTGGATTAAGTGAAAATTTAAAAAAAAAATTGGTTTGCAAATAACCTGAAAATTACACGTACCAAGTCAAAAAACATGAAAATAATAGGTCGCCAAAATGAGCTGATATTTTTAGTATACGACTAAATTGACGTCGTTTAGCGGTGTGCAAATTTTGGTAAAGTTTAGATGAAGTGAAAATTTAAAAAAAAAAATTGTTTGCAAATAACGTGAAAATTACATGTACCAAGTCAAAAAACATGAACATAACAGGTCGCCAAAATGAGCTGATATTTTTAGTAGACGACTAAATTGGCGTAGTGAAGCGGTGTGCAAGTTTTGGTAAAGTTTGGATGAAGTGAAAATTTTGAAAAAAATTTGTTTGCAAATAACATGAAAATTACATGTACGAAGTCAAAAAACATGAAAATAACAGGTCGCCAAAATGAGCTGATATTTTTAGTAAACGACTAAACTGACGTCGTTTAGCTGTGTGCAAATTTTGGTAAAGTTTGGATGAAGTGAAAATTTGGAAAAAAAAATTGTTTGCAAATAACGTGAAAATTACAAGTACCAGTCAAAAAACATGAAAATAACAGGTCGCCAAAATGAGCTGATATTTTTAGTATATGACTGAAAGGACGTCGTTTAGCGGTGTGCAAATTTTGGTACAGTTTGGATGAAGTGAAAATATTGAAAAAAAAAAATTTGTTTGCAAATAACGTGAAAATTACATGTACCAGGTCAAAAAACATGAAAATAACAGATCGCCAAAATGAGCTGATATTTTTAGTATATGACTGAAAGGACGTCGTTTAGCGGTGTGCAAATTTTGGTAAAGTTTGGATGAAGTGAAAATTTTGAAAAAAAAATTTGTTTGCAAATGACGTGAAAATTACATGTACCAAGTCCGAAAACATGAAAATAACAGGTCGCCAAAATGAGCTGATATTTTTAGTATACGACTTAATTGACGTCGTTAAGCGGTGTGCAAATTTTGGTAAAGTTTGGATGAAGTGAAAATTTTGAAAAAAAATTTGTTTGCAAATAACGTGAAAATTACATGTACCAAGTCAGAAAACATGAAAATAACATGTAGCCAAAATAAGCTGATATTTTTAGTATACGACTAAATTGACGTCGTTTAGCGGTGTGGAAATTTTGGTAAGGTTTGGATAAAGTGAAAATTTTGAAAAAAAATTTGTTTGCAAATAACGTGCAAATTACATGTACCAAGTCCGAAAACATGAAAATAACAGGTCGCCAAAATGAGCTGATATTTTTAGTATATGACTAAATGGACGTCGTTTAGCGGTGTGCAAATTTTGGTAAAGTTTGGATGAAGTGAAAATTTTGAAAAAAAAATTTGTTTGCAAATAACGTGAAAATTACAAGTACCAAGTCAAAAAATATGAAAATAACAGGTCGCCAAAATGAGCTGATATTTTTAGTATTTGACTAAATTGACGTCGTTTAGCGGTGTGAAAATTTTGGTAAAGTTTGGATGAAGTGAAAATTTAAAAAAAAAATTTGTTTGCAAATAACGTGAAAATTACATGTACCAAGTCAAAAAACATGAAAATAACAGGTCGCCAAAATGAGCTGATATTTTTAGTATACGACTAAATTGACGTCGTTTAGCGGTGTGCAAATTTTGGTAAGGTTTGGATGAAGTGAAAATTTTGAAAAAAAAATTTGTTTGCAAATAACGTGAAAATTACATGTACCAAGTCAAAAAACATGAAAATAACAGGTCGCCAAAATGAGCTGATATTTTTAGTATACGACTAAATTGACGTCGTTTAGCGGTGTGCAAATTTTGGTAAGGTTTGGATGAAGTGAAAATTTTGAAAAAAAAAATTTGTTTGCAAATAACGTGAAAATTACATGTACCAAGTTAGAAAACATGAAAATAGCATGTAGCCAAAATAAGCTGATATTTTTAGTATACGACTAAATTGTGGTCGTTTAGCGGTGTGCAAATTTTGGTAAAGTTTGGATGAAGTGAAAATTTAAAAAAAAATTTGTTTGCAAATAACGTGAAAATTACATGTACCAAGTCAAAAAACTTGAAAATAACAGGTCGCCAAAATGAGCTGATATTTTTAGTATACGACTGAATTGACGTCGTTTAGCGGTGTGCAAATTTTGGTAAAGTTTGGATGAAGTGAAAATTTTGAAAAAAAAAATTTGTTTGCAAACAACGTGAAAGTTACATGTACCAAGTCAAAAAACATGAAAATAACAGGTCGCCAAAATGAGCTGATATTTTTAGTATACGACTAAATTGACGTCGTTTAGCGGTGTGGAAATTTTGGTAAGGTTTGGATAAAGTGAAAATTTTGAAAAAAAATTTGTTTGCAAATGACGTGAAAATTACATGTACCAAGTCCGAAAACATGAAAATAACAGGTCGCCAAAATGAGCTGATATTTTTAGTATACGACTAAATTGACGTCGTTAAGCGGTGTGCAAATTTTGGTAAAGTTTGGATGAAGTGAAAATTTTGAAAAAAAATTTGTTTGCAAATAACGTGAAAATTACATGTACCAAGTCAGAAAACATGAAAATAACATGTAGCCAAAATAAGCTGATATTTTTAGTATACGACTAAATTGACGTCGTTTAGCGGTGTGAAAATTTTGGTAAAGTTTGGATGAAGTGAAAATTTAAAAAAAAAATTTGTTTGCAAATAACGTGAAAATTACATGTACCAAGTCAAAAAACATGAAAATAACAGGTCGCCAAAATGAGCTGATATTTTTAGTATACGACTAAATTGACGTCGTTTAGCGGTGTGCAAATTTTGGTAAAGTTTGGATGAAGTGAAAATTTTGAAAAAAAAATTTGTTTGCAAATAACGTGAAAATTACAAGTACCAAGTCAGAAAACATGAAAATAACATGTAGCCAAAATAAGCTGATATTTTTAGTATACGACTAAATTGACGTCGTTTAGCGGTGTGGAAATTTTGGTAAGGTTTGGATAAAGTGAAAATTTTGAAAAAAAATTTGTTTGCAAATAACGTGCAAATTACATGTACCAAGTCCGAAAACATGAAAATAACAGGTCGCCAAAATGAGCTGATATTTTTAGTATATGACTAAATGGACGTCGTTTAGCGGTGTGCAAATTTTGGTAAAGTTTGGATGAAGTGAAAATTTTGAAAAAAAAATTTGTTTGCAAATAACGTGAAAATTACAAGTACCAAGTCAAAAAATATGAAAATAACAGGTCGCCAAAATGAGCTGATATTTTTAGTATTTGACTAAATTGACGTCGTTTAGCGGTGTGAAAATTTTGGTAAGGTTTGGATGAAGTGAAAATTTAAAAAAAAAATTTGTTTGCAAATAACGTGAAAATTACATGTACCAAGTCAAAAAACATGAAAATAACAGGTCGCCAAAATGAGCTGATATTTTTAGTATACGACTAAATTGACGTCGTTTAGCGGTGTGCAAATTTTGGTAAGGTTTGGATGAAGTGAAAATTTTGAAAAAAAAATTTGTTTGCAAATAACGTGAAAATTACATGTACCAAGTCAAAAAACATGAAAATAACAGGTCGCCAAAATGAGCTGATATTTTTAGTATACGACTAAATTGACGTCGTTTAGCGGTGTGCAAATTTTGGTAAGGTTTGGATGAAGTGAAAATTTTGAAAAAAAAAATTTGTTTGCAAATAACGTGAAAATTACATGTACCAAGTTAGAAAACATGAAAATAGCATGTAGCCAAAATAAGCTGATATTTTTAGTATACGACTAAATTGTGGTCGTTTAGCGGTGTGCAAATTTTGGTAAAGTTTGGATGAAGTGAAAATTTAAAAAAAAATTTGTTTGCAAATAACGTGAAAATTACATGTACCAAGTCAAAAAACTTGAAAATAACAGGTCGCCAAAATGAGCTGATATTTTTAGTATACGACTGAATTGACGTCGTTTAGCGGTGTGCAAATTTTGGTAAAGTTTGGATGAAGTGAAAATTTTGAAAAAAAAAATTTGTTTGCAAACAACGTGAAAGTTACATGTACCAAGTCAAAAAACATGAAAATAACAGGTCGCCAAAATGAGCTGATATTTTTAGTATACGACTAAATTGACGTCGTTTAGCGGTGTGCAAATTTTGGTAAGGTTTGGATGAAGTGAAAATTTTGAAAAAAAAATTTGTTTGCAAATAACGTGAAAATTACATGTACCAAGTCAAAAAACATGAAAATAACAGGTCGCCAAAATGAGCTGATATTTTAAGTATACGACTAAATTGACGTCGTTTAGCGGTGTGCAAATTTTGGTAAGGTTTGGATGAAGTGAAAATTTTGAAAAAAAAAAATTTGTTTGCAAATAACGTGAAAATTACATGTACCAAGTTAGAAAACATGAAAATAGCATGTAGCCAAAATAAGCTGATATTTTTAGTATACGACTAAATTGTGGTCGTTTAGCGGTGTGCAAATTTTGGTAAAGTTTGGATGAAGTGAAAATTTAAAAAAAAATTTGTTTGCAAATAACGTGAAAATTACATGTACCAAGTCAAAAAACTTGAAAATAACAGGTCGCCAAAATGAGCTGATATTTTTAGTATACGACTGAATTGACGTCGTTTAGCGGTGTGCAAATTTTGGTAAAGTTTGGATGAAGTGAAAATTTTGAAAAAAAAAATTTGTTTGCAAACAACGTGAAAGTTACATGTACCAAGTCAAAAAACATGAAAATAACAGGTCGCCAAAATGAGCTGATATTTTTAGTATACGACTAAATTGACGTCGTTTAGCGGTGTGGAAATTTTGGTAAGGTTTGGATAAAGTGAAAATTTTGAAAAAAAATTTGTTTGCAAATGACGTGAAAATTACATGTACCAAGTCCGAAAACATGAAAATAACAGGTCGCCAAAATGAGCTGATATTTTTAGTATACGACTAAATTGACGTCGTTAAGCGGTGTGCAAATTTTGGTAAAGTTTGGATTAAGTGAAAATTTTGAAAAAAAATTTGTTTGCAAATAACGTGAAAATTACATGTACCAAGTCAGAAAACATGAAAATAACATGTAGCCAAAATAAGCTGATATTTTTAGTATACGACTAAATTGACGTCGTTTAGCGGTGTGGAAATTTTGGTAAGGTTTGGATAAAGTGAAAATTTTGAAAAAAAATTTGTTTGCAAATAACGTGAAAATTACATGTACCAAGTGCGAAAACATGAAAACAACAGGTCGCCAAAATGAGCTGATATTTTTAGTATACGACTAAATTGACGTCGTTTAGCGGTGTGCAAATTTTGGTAAAGTTTGGATGAAGTGAAAATTTAAAAAAAAATTTGTTTGCAAATAACGTGAAAATTACATGTACCAAGTCAAAAAACTTGAAAATAACAGGTCGCCAAAATGAGCTGATATTTTTAGTATACGACTGAATTGACGTCGTTTAGCGGTGTGCAAATTTTGGTAAAGTTTGGATGAAGTGAAAATTTTGAAAAAAAAAATTTGTTTGCAAACAACGTGAAAGTTACATGTACCAAGTCAAAAAACATGAAAATAACAGGTCGCCAAAATGAGCTGATATTTTTAGTATACGACTAAATTGACGTCGTTTAGCGGTGTGCAAATTTTGGTAAGGTTTGGATGAAGTGAAAATTTTGAAAAAAAAATTTGTTTGCAAATAACGTGAAAATTACATGTACCAAGTCAAAAAACATGAAAATAACAGGTCGCCAAAATGAGCTGATATTTTAAGTATACGACTAAATTGACGTCGTTTAGCGGTGTGCAAATTTTGGTAAGGTTTGGATGAAGTGAAAATTTTGAAAAAAAAAAATTTGTTTGCAAATAACGTGAAAATTACATGTACCAAGTTAGAAAACATGAAAATAGCATGTAGCCAAAATAAGCTGATATTTTTAGTATACGACTAAATTGTGGTCGTTTAGCGGTGTGCAAATTTTGGTAAAGTTTGGATGAAGTGAAAATTTAAAAAAAAATTTGTTTGCAAATAACGTGAAAATTACATGTACCAAGTCAAAAAACTTGAAAATAACAGGTCGCCAAAATGAGCTGATATTTTTAGTATACGACTGAATTGACGTCGTTTAGCGGTGTGCAAATTTTGGTAAAGTTTGGATGAAGTGAAAATTTTGAAAAAAAAAATTTGTTTGCAAACAACGTGAAAGTTACATGTACCAAGTCAAAAAACATGAAAATAACAGGTCGCCAAAATGAGCTGATATTTTTAGTATACGACTAAATTGACGTCGTTTAGCGGTGTGGAAATTTTGGTAAGGTTTGGATAAAGTGAAAATTTTGAAAAAAAATTTGTTTGCAAATGACGTGAAAATTACATGTACCAAGTCCGAAAACATGAAAATAACAGGTCGCCAAAATGAGCTGATATTTTTAGTATACGACTAAATTGACGTCGTTAAGCGGTGTGCAAATTTTGGTAAAGTTTGGATTAAGTGAAAATTTTGAAAAAAAATTTGTTTGCAAATAACGTGAAAATTACATGTACCAAGTCAGAAAACATGAAAATAACATGTAGCCAAAATAAGCTGATATTTTTAGTATACGACTAAATTGACGTCGTTTAGCGGTGTGGAAATTTTGGTAAGGTTTGGATAAAGTGAAAATTTTGAAAAAAAATTTGTTTGCAAATAACGTGAAAATTACATGTACCAAGTGCGAAAACATGAAAACAACAGGTCGCCAAAATGAGCTGATATTTTTAGTATACGACTAAATTGACGTCGTTTAGCGGTGTGCAAATTTTGGTAAAGTTTGGATGAAGTGAAAATTTAAAAAAAAATTTGTTTGCAAATAACGTGAAAATTACATGTACCAAGTCAAAAAACTTGAAAATAACAGGTCGCCAAAATGAGCTGATATTTTTAGTATACGACTGAATTGACGTCGTTTAGCGGTGTGCAAATTTTGGTAAAGTTTGGATGAAGTGAAACTTTTGAAAAAAAAAATTTGTTTGCAAACAACGTGAAAGTTACATGTACCAAGTCAAAAAACATGAAAATAACAGGTCGCCAAAATGAGCTGATATTTTTAGTATACGACTAAATTGACGTCGTTTAGCGGTGTGGAAATTTTGGTAAGGTTTGGATAAAGTGAAAATTTTGAAAAAAAATTTGTTTGCAAATGACGTGAAAATTACATGTACCAAGTCAAAAAACATGAAAATAACAGGTCGCCAAAATGAGCTGATATTTTTAGTATACGACTAAATTGACGTCGTTTAGCGGTGTGCAAATTTTGGTAAGGTTTGGATGAAGTGAAAATTTTGAAAAAAAAATTTGTTTGCAAATAACGTGAAAATTACATGTACCAAGTCAAAAAACATGAAAATAACAGGTCGCCAAAATGAGCTGATATTTTTAGTATACGACTAAATTGACGTCGTTTAGCGGTGTGCAAATTTTGGTAAGGTTTGGATGAAGTGAAAATTTTGAAAAAAAAAATTTGTTTGCAAATAACGTGAAAATTACATGTACCAAGTTAGAAAACATGAAAATAGCATGTAGCCAAAATAAGCTGATATTTTTAGTATACGACTAAATTGTGGTCGTTTAGCGGTGTGCAAATTTTGGTAAAGTTTGGATGAAGTGAAAATTTAAAAAAAAATTTGTTTGCAAATAACGTGAAAATTACATGTACCAAGTCAAAAAACTTGAAAATAACAGGTCGCCAAAATGAGCTGATATTTTTAGTATACGACTGAATTGACGTCGTTTAGCGGTGTGCAAATTTTGGTAAAGTTTGGATGAAGTGAAAATTTTGAAAAAAAAAATTTGTTTGCAAACAACGTGAAAGTTACATGTACCAAGTCAAAAAACATGAAAATAACAGGTCGCCAAAATGAGCTGATATTTTTAGTATACGACTAAATTGACGTCGTTTAGCGGTGTGGAAATTTTGGTAAGGTTTGGATAAAGTGAAAATTTTGAAAAAAAATTTGTTTGCAAATGACGTGAAAATTACAAGTACCAAGTCAGAAAACATGAAAATAACAGGTCGCCAAAATGAGCTGATATTTTTAGTATATGACTAAATGGACGTCGTTTAGCGGTGTGCAAATTTTGGTAAAGTTTGGATGAAGTGAAAATTTTGAAAAAAAAATTTGTTTGCAAATAACGTGAAAATTACAAGTACCAAGTCAAAAAATATGAAAATAACAGGTCGCCAAAATGAGCTGATATTTTTAGTATTTGACTAAATTGACGTCGTTTAGCGGTGTGAAAATTTTGGTAAGGTTTGGATGAAGTGAAAATTTAAAAAAAAAATTTGTTTGCAAATAACGTGAAAATTACATGTACCAAGTCAAAAAACATGAAAATAACAGGTCGCCAAAATGAGCTGATATTTTTAGTATACGACTAAATTGACGTCGTTTAGCGGTGTGCAAATTTTGGTAAGGTTTGGATGAAGTGAAAATTTTGAAAAAAAAATTTGTTTGCAAATAACGTGAAAATTACATGTACCAAGTCAAAAAACATGAAAATAACAGGTCGCCAAAATGAGCTGATATTTTTAGTATACGACTAAATTGACGTCGTTTAGCGGTGTGCAAATTTTGGTAAGGTTTGGATGAAGTGAAAATTTTGAAAAAAAAAATTTGTTTGCAAATAACGTGAAAATTACATGTACCAAGTTAGAAAACATGAAAATAGCATGTAGCCAAAATAAGCTGATATTTTTAGTATACGACTAAATTGTGGTCGTTTAGCGGTGTGCAAATTTTGGTAAAGTTTGGATGAAGTGAAAATTTAAAAAAAAATTTGTTTGCAAATAACGTGAAAATTACATGTACCAAGTCAAAAAACTTGAAAATAACAGGTCGCCAAAATGAGCTGATATTTTTAGTATACGACTGAATTGACGTCGTTTAGCGGTGTGCAAATTTTGGTAAAGTTTGGATGAAGTGAAAATTTTGAAAAAAAAAATTTGTTTGCAAACAACGTGAAAGTTACATGTACCAAGTCAAAAAACATGAAAATAACAGGTCGCCAAAATGAGCTGATATTTTTAGTATACGACTAAATTGACGTCGTTTAGCGGTGTGGAAATTTTGGTAAGGTTTGGATAAAGTGAAAATTTTGAAAAAAAATTTGTTTGCAAATGACGTGAAAATTACATGTACCAAGTCCGAAAACATGAAAATAACAGGTCGCCAAAATGAGCTGATATTTTTAGTATACGACTAAATTGACGTCGTTAAGCGGTGTGCAAATTTTGGTAAAGTTTGGATGAAGTGAAAATTTTGAAAAAAAATTTGTTTGCAAATAACGTGAAAATTACATGTACCAAGTCAGAAAACATGAAAATAACATGTAGCCAAAATAAGCTGATATTTTTAGTATACGACTAAATTGACGTCGTTTAGCGGTGTGAAAATTTTGGTAAAGTTTGGATGAAGTGAAAATTTAAAAAAAAAATTTGTTTGCAAATAACGTGAAAATTACATGTACCAAGTCAAAAAACATGAAAATAACAGGTCGCCAAAATGAGCTGATATTTTTAGTATACGACTAAATTGACGTCGTTTAGCGGTGTGCAAATTTTGGTAAGGTTTGGATGAAGTGAAAATTTTGAAAAAAAAATTTGTTTGCAAATAACGTGAAAATTACATGTACCAAGTCAAAAAACATGAAAATAACAGGTCGCCAAAATGAGCTGATATTTTAAGTATACGACTAAATTGACGTCGTTTAGCGGTGTGCAAATTTTGGTAAGGTTTGGATGAAGTGAAAATTTTGAAAAAAAAAAATTTGTTTGCAAATAACGTGAAAATTACATGTACCAAGTTAGAAAACATGAAAATAGCATGTAGCCAAAATAAGCTGATATTTTTAGTATACGACTAAATTGTGGTCGTTTAGCGGTGTGCAAATTTTGGTAAAGTTTGGATGAAGTGAAAATTTAAAAAAAAATTTGTTTGCAAATAACGTGAAAATTACATGTACCAAGTCAAAAAACTTGAAAATAACAGGTCGCCAAAATGAGCTGATATTTTTAGTATACGACTGAATTGACGTCGTTTAGCGGTGTGCAAATTTTGGTAAAGTTTGGATGAAGTGAAAATTTTGAAAAAAAAAATTTGTTTGCAAACAACGTGAAAGTTACATGTACCAAGTCAAAAAACATGAAAATAACAGGTCGCCAAAATGAGCTGATATTTTTAGTATACGACTAAATTGACGTCGTTTAGCGGTGTGGAAATTTTGGTAAGGTTTGGATAAAGTGAAAATTTTGAAAAAAAATTTGTTTGCAAATGACGTGAAAATTACATGTACCAAGTCCGAAAACATGAAAATAACAGGTCGCCAAAATGAGCTGATATTTTTAGTATACGACTAAATTGACGTCGTTAAGCGGTGTGCAAATTTTGGTAAAGTTTGGATTAAGTGAAAATTTTGAAAAAAAATTTGTTTGCAAATAACGTGAAAATTACATGTACCAAGTCAGAAAACATGAAAATAACATGTAGCCAAAATAAGCTGATATTTTTAGTATACGACTAAATTGACGTCGTTTAGCGGTGTGGAAATTTTGGTAAGGTTTGGATAAAGTGAAAATTTTGAAAAAAAATTTGTTTGCAAATAACGTGAAAATTACATGTACCAAGTGCGAAAACATGAAAACAACAGGTCGCCAAAATGAGCTGATATTTTTAGTATACGACTAAATTGACGTCGTTTAGCGGTGTGCAAATTTTGGTAAAGTTTGGATGAAGTGAAAATTTAAAAAAAAATTTGTTTGCAAATAACGTGAAAATTACATGTACCAAGTCAAAAAACTTGAAAATAACAGGTCGCCAAAATGAGCTGATATTTTTAGTAAACGACTGAATTGACGTCGTTTAGCGGTGTGCAAATTTTGGTAAAGTTTGGATGAAGTGAAACTTTTGAAAAAAAAAATTTGTTTGCAAACAACGTGAAAGTTACATGTACCAAGTCAAAAAACATGAAAATAACAGGTCGCCAAAATGAGCTGATATTTTTAGTATACGACTAAATTGACGTCGTTTAGCGGTGTGGAAATTTTGGTAAGGTTTGGATAAAGTGAAAATTTTGAAAAAAAATTTGTTTGCAAATGACGTGAAAATTACATGTACCAAGTCAAAAAACATGAAAATAACAGGTCGCCAAAATGAGCTGATATTTTTAGTATACGACTAAATTGACGTCGTTTAGCGGTGTGCAAATTTTGGTAAGGTTTGGATGAAGTGAAAATTTTGAAAAAAAAAATTTGTTTGCAAATAACGTGAAAATTACATGTACCAAGTCAAAAAACATGAAAATAACAGG
The DNA here is from genome assembly GCA_949987645.1 of Tachina grossa. Classification (NCBI taxonomy): domain Eukaryota; kingdom Metazoa; phylum Arthropoda; class Insecta; order Diptera; family Tachinidae; genus Tachina; species Tachina grossa. The sequence goes on along the minus strand of OX465279.1, from coordinate 15,183,231 downwards.
TCGCCAAAATGAGCTGATATTTTTAGTATACGACTAAATTGACGTCGTTTAGCGGTGTGCAAATTTTGGTAAGGTTTGGATGAAGTGAAAATTTTGAAAAAAAAAATTTGTTTGCAAATAACGTGAAAATTACATGTACCAAGTTAGAAAACATGAAAATAGCATGTAGCCAAAATAAGCTGATATTTTTAGTATACGACTAAATTGTGGTCGTTTAGCGGTGTGCAAATTTTGGTAAAGTTTGGATGAAGTGAAAATTTAAAAAAAAATTTGTTTGCAAATAACGTGAAAATTACATGTACCAAGTCAAAAAACTTGAAAATAACAGGTCGCCAAAATGAGCTGATATTTTTAGTATACGACTGAATTGACGTCGTTTAGCGGTGTGCAAATTTTGGTAAAGTTTGGATGAAGTGAAAATTTTGAAAAAAAAAATTTGTTTGCAAACAACGTGAAAGTTACATGTACCAAGTCAAAAAACATGAAAATAACAGGTCGCCAAAATGAGCTGATATTTTTAGTATACGACTAAATTGACGTCGTTTAGCGGTGTGGAAATTTTGGTAAGGTTTGGATAAAGTGAAAATTTTGAAAAAAAATTTGTTTGCAAATGACGTGAAAATTACATGTACCAAGTCCGAAAACATGAAAATAACAGGTCGCCAAAATGAGCTGATATTTTTAGTATACGACTAAATTGACGTCGTTAAGCGGTGTGCAAATTTTGGTAAAGTTTGGATGAAGTGAAAATTTTGAAAAAAAATTTGTTTGCAAATAACGTGAAAATTACATGTACCAAGTCAGAAAACATGAAAATAACATGTAGCCAAAATAAGCTGATATTTTTAGTATACGACTAAATTGACGTCGTTTAGCGGTGTGGAAATTTTGGTAAGGTTTGGATAAAGTGAAAATTTTGAAAAAAAATTTGTTTGCAAATAACGTGAAAATTACATGTACCAAGTCAAAAAACTTGAAAATAACAGGTCGCCAAAATGAGCTGATATTTTTAGTATACGACTGAATTGACGTCGTTTAGCGGTGTGCAAATTTTGGTAAAGTTTGGATGAAGTGAAACTTTTGAAAAAAAAAATTTGTTTGCAAACAACGTGAAAGTTACATGTACCAAGTCAAAAAACATGAAAATAACAGGTCGCCAAAATGAGCTGATATTTTTAGTATACGACTAAATTGACGTCGTTTAGCGGTGTGGAAATTTTGGTAAGGTTTGGATAAAGTGAAAATTTTGAAAAAAAAATTTGTTTGCAAATGACGTGAAAATTACATGTACCAAGTCCGAAAACATGAAAATAACCGGTCGCCAAAATGAGCTGATATTTTTAGTATACGACTAAATTGACGTCGTTTAGCGGTGTGGAAATTTTGGTAAGGTTTGGATAAAGTGAAAATTTTGAAAAAAAATTTGTTTGCAAATAACGTGAAAATTACATGTACCAAGTGCGAAAACATGAAAACAACAGGTCGCCAAAATGAGCTGATATTTTTAGTATACGACTAAATTGACGTCGTTTAGCGGTGTGCAAATTTTGGTAAAGTTTGGATGAAGTGAAAATTTAAAAAAAAATTTGTTTGCAAATAACGTGAAAATTACATGTACCAAGTCAAAAAACTTGAAAATAACAGGTCGCCAAAATGAGCTGATATTTTTAGTATACGACTGAATTGACGTCGTTTAGCGGTGTGCAAATTTTGGTAAAGTTTGGATGAAGTGAAACTTTTGAAAAAAAAAATTTGTTTGCAAACAACGTGAAAGTTACATGTACCAAGTCAAAAAACATGAAAATAACAGGTCGCCAAAATGAGCTGATATTTTTAGTATACGACTAAATTGACGTCGTTTAGCGGTGTGGAAATTTTGGTAAGGTTTGGATAAAGTGAAAATTTTGAAAAAAAATTTGTTTGCAAATGACGTGAAAATTACATGTACCAAGTCAAAAAACATGAAAATAACAGGTCGCCAAAATGAGCTGATATTTTTAGTATACGACTAAATTGACGTCGTTTAGCGGTGTGCAAATTTTGGTAAGGTTTGGATGAAGTGAAAATTTTGAAAAAAAAATTTGTTTGCAAATAACGTGAAAATTACATGTACCAAGTCAAAAAACATGAAAATAACAGGTCGCCAAAATGAGCTGATATTTTTAGTATACGACTAAATTGACGTCGTTTAGCGGTGTGCAAATTTTGGTAAGGTTTGGATGAAGTGAAAATTTTGAAAAAAAAAATTTGTTTGCAAATAACGTGAAAATTACATGTACCAAGTAAGAAAACATGAAAATAGCATGTAGCCAAAATAAGCTGATATTTTTAGTATACGACTAAATTGTGGTCGTTTAGCGGTGTGCAAATTTTGGTAAAGTTTGGATGAAGTGAAAATTTAAAAAAAAATTTGTTTGCAAATAACGTGAAAATTACATGTACCAAGTCAAAAAACTTGAAAATAACAGGTCGCCAAAATGAGCTGATATTTTTAGTATACGACTGAATTGACGTCGTTTAGCGGTGTGCAAATTTTGGTAAAGTTTGGATGAAGTGAAAATTTTGAAAAAAAAAATTTGTTTGCAAACAACGTGAAAGTTACATGTACCAAGTCAAAAAACATGAAAATAACAGGTCGCCAAAATGAGCTGATATTTTTAGTATACGACTAAATTGACGTCGTTTAGCGGTGTGGAAATTTTGGTAAGGTTTGGATAAAGTGAAAATTTTGAAAAAAAATTTGTTTGCAAATGACGTGAAAATTACATGTACCAAGTCCGAAAACATGAAAATAACAGGTCGCCAAAATGAGCTGATATTTTTAGTATACGACTAAATTGACGTCGTTAAGCGGTGTGCAAATTTTGGTAAAGTTTGGATGAAGTGAAAATTTTGAAAAAAAATTTGTTTGCAAATAACGTGAAAATTACATGTACCAAGTCAGAAAACATGAAAATAACATGTAGCCAAAATAAGCTGATATTTTTAGTATACGACTAAATTGACGTCGTTTAGCGGTGTGGAAATTTTGGTAAGGTTTGGATAAAGTGAAAATTTTGAAAAAAAATTTGTTTGCAAATAACGTGAAAATTACATGTACCAAGTCAAAAAACTTGAAAATAACAGGTCGCCAAAATGAGCTGATATTTTTAGTATACGACTGAATTGACGTCGTTTAGCGGTGTGCAAATTTTGGTAAAGTTTGGATGAAGTGAAACTTTTGAAAAAAAAAATTTGTTTGCAAACAACGTGAAAGTTACATGTACCAAGTCAAAAAACATGAAAATAACAGGTCGCCAAAATGAGCTGATATTTTTAGTATACGACTAAATTGACGTCGTTTAGCGGTGTGGAAATTTTGGTAAGGTTTGGATAAAGTGAAAATTTTGAAAAAAAAATTTGTTTGCAAATGATGTGAAAATTACATGTACCAAGTCCGAAAACATGAAAATAACCGGTCGCCAAAATGAGCTGATATTTTTAGTATACGACTAAATTGACGTCGTTTAGCGGTGTGCAAATTTTGGTAAAGTTTGGATGAAGGGGAAATTTAAAAAAAAAATTTGTTTGCAAATAACGTGAAAATTACATGTACCAAGTCAGAAGACATGGAAATAACATGTCGCCAAAATAAGCTGATATTTTTAGTATACGACTAAATTGACGTCGTTTAGCGGTGTGCAAATTTTGGTAAAGTTTGGATGAAGTGAAAATTTTGAAAAAAAATTTGTTTGCAAATAACGTGAAAATTACATGTACCAAGTCCGAAAACATGAAAATAACAGGTCGCCAAAATGAGCTGATATTTTTAGTATATGACTAAATGGACGTCGTTTAGCGGTGTGCAAATTTTGGTAAAGTTTGGATGAAGTGAAAATTTTTAAAAAAAAATTTGCTTGCAAATAACGTGAAAATTACATGTACCAAGTCAAAAAACATGAAAATAACAGGTCGCCAAAATGAGCTGATATTTTTAGTATACGACTAAATTGACGTCGTTTAGCGGTGTGCAAATTTTGGTAAAGTTTGGATTAAGTGAAAATTTAAAAAAAAAATTGGTTTGCAAATAACCTGAAAATTACATGTACCAAGTCAAAAAACATGAAAATAATAGGTCGCCAAAATGAGCTGATATTTTAAGTATACGACTGAATTGACGTCGTTTAGCGGTGTGCAAATTTTGGTAAAGTTTGGATGAAGTGAAAATTTTGAAAAAAAAATTTGTTTGCAAATAACGTGAAAATTACATGTACCAAGTCAAAAAACATGAAAATAACAGGTCGCCAAAATGAGCTGATATTTTTAGTATACGACTAAATTGACGTCGTTTAGCGGTGTGCAAATTTTGGTAAAGTTTAGATGAAGTGAAAATTTAAAAAAAAAAATTGTTTGCAAATAACGTGAAAATTACATGTACCAAGTCAAAAAACATGAACATAACAGGTCGCCAAAATGAGCTGATATTTTTAGTATCCGACTAAATTGGCGTAGTGAAGCGGTGTGCAAGTTTTGGTAAAGTTTGGATGAAGTGAAAATTTTGAAAAAAATTTGTTTGCAAATAACATGAAAATTACATGTACGAAGTCAAAAAACATGAAAATAACAGGTCGCCAAAATGAGCTGATATTTTTAGTATCCGACTAAATTGGCGTAGTGAAGCGGTGTGCAAGTTTTGGTAAAGTTTGGATGAAGTGAAAATTTTGAAAAAAATTTGTTTGCAAATAACATGAAAATTACATGTACGAAGTCAAAAAACATGAAAATAACAGGTCGCCAAAATGAGCTGATATTTTTAGTATACGACTAAACTGACGTCGTTTAGCTGTGTGCAAATTTTGGTAAAGTTTGGATGAAGTGAAAATTTGGAAAAAAAATTTGTTTGCAAATAACGTGAAAATTACAAGTACCAGTCAAAAAACATGAAAATAACAGGTCGCCAAAATGAGCTGATATTTTTAGTATATGACTGAAAGGACGTCGTTTAGCGGTGTGCAAATTTTGGTAAAGTTTGGATGAAGTGAAAATTTTGAAAAAAAAATTTGTTTGCAAATGACGTGAAAATTACATGTACCAAGTCCGAAAACATGAAAATAACAGGTCGCCAAAATGAGCTGATATTTTTAGTATACGACTAAATTGACGTCGTTAAGCGGTGTGCAAATTTTGGTAAAGTCTGGATGAAGTGAAAATTTTGAAAAAAAAATTTGCTTGCAAATAACGTGAAAATTACATGTACCAAGTCAAAAAACATGAAAATAACAGGTCGCCAAAATGAGCTGATATTTTTAGTATACGACTAAATTGACGTCGTTTAGCGGTGTGCAAATTTTGGTAAAGTTTGGATTAAGTGAAAATTTAAAAAAAAAATTGGTTTGCAAATAACCTGAAAATTACATGTACCAAGTCAAAAAACATGAAAATAATAGGTCGCCAAACTGAGCTGATATTTTAAGTATACGACTGAATTGACGTCGTTTAGCGGTGTGCAAATTTTGGTAAAGTTTGGATGAAGTGAAAATTTTGAAAAAAAAATTTGTTTGCAAATAACGTGAAAATTACATGTACCAAGTCAAAAAACATGAAAATAACAGGTCGCCAAAATGAGCTGATATTTTTAGTATACGACTAAATTGACGTCGTTTAGCGGTGTGCAAATTTTGGTAAAGTTTAGATGAAGTGAAAATTTAAAAAAAAAAATTGTTTGCAAATAACGTGAAAATTACATGTACCAAGTCAAAAAACATGAACATAACAGGTCGCCAAAATGAGCTGATATTTTTAGTATCCGACTAAATTGGCGTAGTGAAGCGGTGTGCAAGTTTTGGTAAAGTTTGGATGAAGTGAAAATTTTGAAAAAAATTTGTTTGCAAATAACATGAAAATTACATGTACGAAGTCAAAAAACATGAAAATAACAGGTCGCCAAAATGAGCTGATATTTTTAGTATCCGACTAAATTGGCGTAGTGAAGCGGTGTGCAAGTTTTGGTAAAGTTTGGATGAAGTGAAAATTTTGAAAAAAATTTGTTTGCAAATAACATGAAAATTACATGTACGAAGTCAAAAAACATGAAAATAACAGGTCGCCAAAATGAGCTGATATTTTTAGTATACGACTAAACTGACGTCGTTTAGCTGTGTGCAAATTTTGGTAAAGTTTGGATGAAGTGAAAATTTGGAAAAAAAATTTGTTTGCAAATAACGTGAAAATTACAAGTACCAGTCAAAAAACATGAAAATAACAGGTCGCCAAAATGAGCTGATATTTTTAGTATATGACTGAAAGGACGTCGTTTAGCGGTGTGCAAATTTTGGTAAAGTTTGGATGAAGTGAAAATTTTGAAAAAAAAAATTTGTTTGCAAATAACGTGAAAATTACATGTACCAGGTCAAAAAACATGAAAATAACAGATCGCCAAAATGAGCTGATATTTTTAGTATACGACTAAATTGACGTCGTTTAGTGGTGTGCAAATTTTGGTAAAGTTTGGATGAAGTGAAAATTTAAAAAAAAATTTGTTTGCAAATAACGTGAAAATTACATGTACCAAGTCAGAAAACATGAAAATAACATGTCGCCAAAATAAGCTGATATTTTTAGTATACGACTAAATTGACGTCTTTTAGCGGTGTGGAAATTTTGGTAAGGTTTGGATAAAGTGAAAATTTTGAAAAAAAAATTTGTTTGCAAATAACGTGCAAATTACATGTACCAAGTCCGAAAACATGAAAATAACAGGTCGCCAAAATGAGCTGATATTTTTAGTATATGACTAAATGGACGTCGTTTAGCGGTGTGCAAATTTTGGTAAAGTTTGGATGAAGTGAAAATTTTGAAAAAAAAATTTGTTTGCAAATAACGTGAAAATTACAAGTACCAAGTCAAAAAATATGAAAATAACAGGTCGCCAAAATGAGCTGATATTTTTAGTATTTGACTAAATTGACGTCGTTTAGCGGTGTGAAAATTTTGGTAAAGTTTGGATGAAGTGAAAATTTAAAAAAAAAATTTGTTTGCAAATAACGTGAAAATTACATGTACCAAGTCAAAAAACAGGAAAATAACAGGTCGCCAAAATGAGCTGATATTTTTAGTATACGACTAAATTGACGTCGTTTAGCGGTGTGCAAATTTTGGTAAGGTTTGGATGAAGTGAAAATTTTGAAAAAAAAATTTGTTTGCAAATAACGTGAAAATTACATGTACCAAGTCAAAAAACATGAAAATAACAGGTCGCCAAAATGAGCTGATATTTTTAGTATACGACTAAATTGACGTCGTTTAGCGGTGTGCAAATTTTGGTAAGGTTTGGATGAAGTGAAAATTTTGAAAAAAAAAATTTGTTTGCAAATAACGTGAAAATTACATGTACCAAGTTAGAAAACATGAAAATAGCATGTAGCCAAAATAAGCTGATATTTTTAGTATACGACTAAATTGTGGTCGTTTAGCGGTGTGCAAATTTTGGTAAAGTTTGGATGAAGTGAAAATTTAAAAAAAAATTTGTTTGCAAATAACGTGAAAATTACATGTACCAAGTCAAAAAACTTGAAAATAACAGGTCGCCAAAATGAGCTGATATTTTTAGTATACGACTGAATTGACGTCGTTTAGCGGTGTGCAAATTTTGGTAAAGTTTGGATGAAGTGAAAATTTTGAAAAAAAAAATTTGTTTGCAAACAACGTGAAAGTTACATGTACCAAGTCAAAAAACATGAAAATAACAGGTCGCCAAAATGAGCTGATATTTTTAGTATACGACTAAATTGACGTCGTTTAGCGGTGTGGAAATTTTGGTAAGGTTTGGATAAAGTGAAAATTTTGAAAAAAAATTTGTTTGCAAATGACGTGAAAATTACATGTACCAAGTCCGAAAACATGAAAATAACAGGTCGCCAAAATGAGCTGATATTATTAGTATACGACTAAATTGACGTCGTTAAGCGGTGTGCAAATTTTGGTAAAGTTTGGATGAAGTGAAAATTTTGAAAAAAAATTTGTTTGCAAATAACGTGAAAATTACATGTACCAAGTCAGAAAACATGAAAATAACATGTAGCCAAAATAAGCTGATATTTTTAGTATAGGACTAAATTGACGTCGTTTAGCGGTGTGGAAATTTTGGTAAGGTTTGGATAAAGTGAAAATTTTGAAAAAAAATTTGTTTGCAAATAACGTGAAAATTACATGTACCAAGTGCGAAAACAACAGGTCGCCAAAATGAGCTGATATTTTTAGTATACGACTAAATTGACGTCGTTTAGCGGTGTGCAAATTTTGGTAAAGTTTGGATGAAGTGAAAATTTAACAAAAAATTTGTTTGCAAATAACGTGAAAATTACATGTACCAAGTCAAAAAACTTGAAAATAACAGGTCGCCAAAATGAGCTGATATTTTTAGTATACGACTAAATTGGCGTAGTGAAGCGGTGTGCAAGTTTTGGTAAAGTTTGGATGAAGTGAAAATTTTGAAAAAAATTTGTTTGCAAATAACATGAAAATTACATGTACGAAGTCAAAAAACATGAAAATAACAGGTCGCCAAAATGAGCTGATATTTTTAGTATACGACTAAATTGACGTCGTTTAGCTGTGTGCAAATTTTGGTAAAGTTTGGATGAAGTGAAAATTTGGAAAAAAAATTTGTTTGCAAATAACGTGAAAATTACATGTACCAAGTCCGAAAAAATGAAAATAACAGGTCGCCAAAATGAGCTGATATTTTTAGTATATGACTGAAAGGACGTCGTTTAGCGGTGTGCAAATTTTGGTAAAGTTTGGATGAAGTGAAAATTTTGAAAAAAAAATTTGTTTGCAAATGACGTGAAAATTACATGTACTAAGTCCGAAAACATGAAAATAACAGGTCGCCAAAATGAGCTGATATTTTTAGTATACGACTAAATTGACGTCGTTAAGCGGTGTGCAAATTTTGGTAAAAAATTTGTTTGCAAATAACGTGAAAATTACATGTACCAAGTCAGAAAACATGAAAATAACAGGTCGCCAAAATGAGCTGATATTTTTAGTATACGACTAAATTGACGTCGTTTAGCGGTGTGCAAATTTTGGTAAGGTTGGGATGAAGTGAAAATTTTGAAAAAAAAATTTGTTTGCAAATAACGTGAAAATTACATGTACCAAGTCCGAAAACATGAAAATAACAGGTCGCCAAAATGAGCTGATATTTTTAGTATATGACTGAAAGGACGTCGTTTAGCGGTGTGCAAATTTTGGTAAAGTTTGGATGAAGTGAAAATTTTGAAAAAAAATTTGTTTGCAAATGACGTGAAAATTACATGTACCAAGTCCGAAAACATGAAAATAACAGGTCGCCAAAATGAGCTGATATTTTTAGTATACGACTAAATTGACGTCGTTTAGCGGTGTGCAAATTTTGGTAAGGTTTGGATGAAGTGAAAATTTTGAAAAAAAAAATTTGTTTGCAAATAACGTGAAAATTACATGTACCAAGTTAGAAAACATGAAAATAGCATGTAGCCAAAATAAGCTGATATTTTTAGTATACGACTAAATTGTGGTCGTTTAGCGGTGTGCAAATTTTGGTAAAGTTTGGATGAAGTGAAAATTTAAAAAAAAAATTTGTTTGCAAATAACGTGAAAATTACATGTACCAAGTCAAAAAACATGAAAATAACAGGTCGCCAAAATGCGCTGATATTTTTAGTATACGACTAAATTGACGTCGTTTAGCGGAGTGGAAATTTTGGTAAGGTTTGGATAAAGTGAAAATTTTGAAAAAAAATTTGTTTGCAAATGACGTGAAAATTACATGTACCAAGTCCGAAAACATGAAAATAACAGGTCGCCAAAATGAGCTGATATTATTAGTATACGACTAAATTGACGTCGTTAAGCGGTGTGCAAATTTTGGTAAAGTTTGGATGAAGTGAAAATTTTGAAAAAAAATTTGTTTGCAAATAACGTGAAAATTACATGTACCAAGTCAGAAAACAAGAAAATAACATGTAGCCAAAATAAGCTGATATTTTTGGTATAGGACTAAATTGACGTCGTTTAGCGGTGTGGAAATTTTGGTAAGGTTTGGATAAAGTGAAAATTTTGAAAAAAAATTTGTTTGCAAATAACGTGAAAATTACATGTACCAAGTGCGAAAACATGAAAACAACAGGTCGCCAAAATGAGCTGATATTTTTAGTATACGACTAAATTGACGTCGTTTAGCGGTGTGCAAATTTTGGTAAAGTTTGGATGAAGTGAAAATTTAACAAAAAATTTGTTTGCAAATAACGTGAAAATGACATGTACCAAGTCAAAAAACTTGAAAATAACAGGTCGCCAAAATGAGCTGATATTTTTAGTATACGACTAAATTGGCGTAGTGAAGCGGTGTGCAAGTTTTGGTAAAGTTTGGATGAAGTGAAAATTTTGAAAAAAATTTGTTTGCAAATAACATGAAAATTACATGTACGAAGTCAAAAAACATGAAAATAACAGGTCGCCAAAATGAGCTGATATTTTTAGTATACGACTAAATTGACGTCGTTTAGCTGTGTGCAAATTTTGGTAAAGTTTGGATGAAGTGAAAATTTGGAAAAAAAATTTGTTTGCAAATAACGTGAAAATTACATGTACCAAGTCCGAAAACATGAAAATAACAGGTCGCCAAAATGAGCTGATATTTTTAGTATATGACTGAAAGGACGTCGTTTAGCGGTGTGCAAATTTTGGTAAAGTTTGGATGAAGTGAAAATTTTGAAAAAAAATTTGTTTGCAAATGACGTGAAAATTACATGTACCAAGTCCGAAAACATGAAAATAACAGGTCGCCAAAATGAGCTGATATTTTTAGTATACGACTAAATTGACGTCGTTAAGCGGTGTGCAAATTTTGGTAAAAAATTTGTTTGCAAATAACGTGAAAATTACATGTACCAAGTCAGAAAACATGAAAATAACATGACGTCGTTTAGCGGTGTGGAAATTTTGGTAAGGTTTGGATAAAGTGAAAATTTTTAAAAAAAATTTGTTTGCAAATAACGTGCAAATTACATGTACCAAGTCCGAAAACATGAAAATAACAGGTCGCCAAAATGAGCTGATATTTTTAGTATATGACTAAATGGACGTCGTTTAGCGGTGTGCAAATTTTGGTAAAGTTTGGATGAAGTGAAAATTTTGAAAAAAAAATTTGTTTGCAAATAACGTGAAAATTACAAGTACCAAGTCAAAAAATATGAAAATAACAGGTCGCCAAAATGAGCTGATATTTTTAGTATTTGACTAAATTGACGTCGTTTAGCGGTGTGAAAATTTTGGTAAAGTTTGGATGAAGTGAAAATTTAAAAAAAAAATTTTTTTGCAAATAACGTGAAAATTACATGTACCAAGTCAATAAACATGAAAATAACAGGTCGCCAAAATGAGCTGATATTTTTAGTATACGACTAAATTGACGTCGTTTAGCGGTGTGCAAATTTTGGTAAGGTTTGGATAAAGTGAAAATTTTGAAAAAAAAATTTGTTTGCAAATAACGTGAAAATTACATGTACCAAGTCAAAAAACATGAAAATAACAGGTCACCAAAATGAGCTGATATTTTTAGTATACGACTAAATTGACGTCGTTTAGCGGTGTGCAAATTTTGGTAAGGTTTGGATGAAGTGAAAATTTCGAAAAAAAAAATTTGTTTGCAAATAACGTGAAAATTACATGTACCAAGTTAGAAAACATGAAAATAGCATGTAGCCAAAATAAGCTGATATTTTTAGTATACGACTAAATTGTGGTCGTTTAGCGGTGTGCAAATTTTGGTAAAGTTTGGATGAAGTGAAAATTTAAAAAAAAATTTGTTTGCAAATAACGTGAAAATTACATGTACCAAGTCAAAAAACTTGAAAATAACAGGTCGCCAAAATGAGCTGATATTTTTAGTATACGACTGCATTGACGTCGTTTAGAGGTGTGCAAATTTTGGTAAAGTTTGGATGAAGTGAAAATTTTGAAAAAAAAAATTTGTTTGCAAACAACGTGAAAGTTACATGTACCAAGTCAAAAAACATGAAAATAACAGGTCGCCAAAATGAGCTGATATTTTTAGTATACGACTAAATTGACGTCGTTTAGCGGTGTGGAAATTTTGGTAAGGTTTGGATAAAGTGAAAATTTTGAAAAAAAATTTGTTTGCAAATGACGTGAAAATTACATGTACCAAGTCCGAAAACATGAATATAACAGGTCGCCAAAATGAGCTGATATTTTTAGTAAACGACTAAATTGACGTCGTTAAGAGGTGTGCAAATTTTGGTAAAGTTTGGATGAAGTGAAAATTTTGAAAAAAAAATTGTTTGCAAATAACGTGAAAATTACATGTACCAAGTCAGAAAACATGAAAATAACATGTAGCCAAAATAAGCTGATATTTGTAGTATACGACTAAATTGACGTCGTTTAGCGGTGTGGAAATTTTGGTAAGGTTTGGATAAAGTGAAAATTTTGAAAAAAAATTTGTTTGCAAATAACGTGAAAATTACATGTACCAAGTGCGAAAACATGAAAATAACAGGTCGCCAAAATGAGCTGATATTTTTAGTATACGACTAAATTGACGTCGTTTAGCGGTGTGGAAATTTTGGTAAGGTTTGGATAAAGTGAAAATTTTGAAAAAAAATTTGTTTGCAAATGACGTGAAAATTACATGTACCAAGTCCGAAAACATGAAAATAACAGGTCGCCAAAATGAGCTGATATTTTTAGTATACGACTAAATTGACGTCGTTAAGCGGTGTGCAAATTTTGGTAAAGTTTGGATGAAGTGAAAATTTTGAAAAAAAATTTGTTTGCAAATAACGTGAAAATTACATGTACCAAGTCAGAAAACATGAAAATAACATGTAGCCAAAATAAGCTGATATTTTTAGTATACGACTAAAGTGACGTCGTTTAGCGGTGTGGAAATTTTGGTAAGGTTTGGATAAAGTGAAAATTTTGAAAAAAAATTTGTTTGCAAATAACGTGAAAATTACATGTACCAAGTGCGAAAACATGAAAATAACAGGTCGCCAAAATGAGCTGATATTTTTAGTATACGACTAAATTGACGTCGTTTAGCGGTGTGCAAATTTTGGTAAAGTTTGGATGAAGTAAAAATTTTTAAAAAAAATTTGTTTGCAAATAACGTGAAAATTACATGTACCAAGTCAAAAAACATGAAAATAACAGGTCGCCAAAATGAGCTGATTTTTTTAGTATACGACTAAATTGACGTCGTTTAGCGGTGTGCAAATTTTGGTAAAGTTTGGATGAAGTGAAAATTTTGAAAAAAAAATTTGTTTGCAAATAACGTGAAAATTACATGTACCAAGTCGAAAAACATGAAAATAACAGATCGCCAAAATGAGCTGATATTTTTAGTATACGACTAAATTGACGTCGCTTAGCGGTGTGCAAATTTTGGTAAAGTTTGGATGAAGTGAAAATTTAAAAAAAAAATTTGTTTGCAAATAACGTGAAAATTAATTGTACAAGTCAAAAACCATGAAAATAACATGTCGCCAAAAGGAGCTGATATTTTTATTATACGACTAAATTGACGTCGTTTAGCGGTGTGCAAATTTTGGTAAAGTTTGGATGAAGTAAAAATTTTGAAAAAAAAATTTGTTTGCAAATACGTGAAAATTACATGTACCAAGTCAGAAAACATGAAAATAACATGTCGCCAAAATAAGCTGATATTTTTAGTATACGACTAAATTGACGTCGTTTAGCGGTGTGGAAATTTTGGTAAAGTCTGGATGAAGTGAAAATTAAAAAAAAAATTTGTTTGCAAATAACGTGAAAATTGCATGTACCAAGTCAAAAAACATGAAAATAACAGGTCGCCAAAATGAGCTGATATTTTTAGTATATGACTAAATGGACGTCGTTTAGCGGTGTGCAAATTTTGGTAAAGTTTGGATGAAGTGAAAATTTTGAAAAAAAATTTGTTTGCAAATAACGTGAACATTACATGTACCAAGTGCGAAAACATGAAAATAACAGGTCGCCAAAATGAGCTGATATTTTTAGTATACGACTAAATTGACGTCGTTTAGCGGTGTGCAAATTTTGGTAAAGTTTGGATGAAGTAAAAATTTTTAAAAAAAATTTGTTTGCAAATAACGTGAAAATTACATGTACCAAGTCAAAAAACATGAAAATAACAGGTCGCCAAAATGAGCTGATTTTTTTAGTATACGACTAAATTGACGTCGTTTAGCGGTGTGCAAATTTTGGTAAAGTTTGGATGAAGTGAAAATTTTGAAAAAAAAAATTTGTTTGCAAATAACGTGCAAATTACATGTACCAAGTCAAAAAACATGAAAATAACAGATCGCCAAAATGAGCTGATATTTTTAGTATACGACTAAATTGACGTCGCTTAGCGGTGTGCAAATTTTGGTAAAGTTTGGATGAAGTGAAAATTTAAAAAAAAAAATTTGTTTGCAAATAACGTGAAAATTAATTGTACAAGTCAAAAACCATGAAAATAACATGTCGCCAAAAGGAGCTGATATTTTTATTATACGACTAAATTGACGTCGTTTAGCGGTGTGCAAATTTTGGTAAAGTTTGGATGAAGTAAAAATTTTGAAAAAAAAATTTGTTTGCAAATAACGTGAAAATTACATGTACCAAGTCAGAAAACATGAAAATAACATGTCGCCAAAATAAGCTGATATTTTTAGTATACGACTAAATTGACGTCGTTTAGCGGTGCGGAAATTTTGGTAAATTCTGGATGAAGTGAAAATTTAAAAAAAAAATTTGTTTGCAAATAACGTGAAAATTGCATGTACCAAGTCAAAAAACATGAAAATAACAGGTCGCCAAAATGAGCTGATATTTTTAGTATACGACTAAATTGACGTCGTTTAGCGGTGTGCAAATTTTGGTAAAGTTTGGATGAAGTGAAAATTTTGAAAAAAAATTTGTTTGCAAATAACGTGAACATTACATGTACCAAGTCAGAAAACATGAAAATAACATGTAGCCAAAATAAGCTGATATTTTTAGTATACGACTAAATTGACGTCGTTTAGCGGCGCGGAAATTTTGGTAAGGTTTGGATAAAGTGAAAATTTTGAAAAAAAAATTTGTTTGCAAATAACGTGAAAATTACATGTACCAAGTCCGAAAACATGAAAATAACAGGTCGCCAAAATGAGCTGATATTTTTAGTATACGACTAAATTTTGGTAAAGTTTGGATGAAGTAAAAATTTTTAAAAAAAATTTGTTTGCAAATAACGTGAAAATTACATGTACCAAGTCAAAAAACATGAAAATAACAGGTCGCCAAAATGAGCTGATTTTTTTAGTATACGACTAA
The DNA here is from genome assembly GCA_949987645.1 of Tachina grossa. Taxonomy (NCBI): domain Eukaryota; kingdom Metazoa; phylum Arthropoda; class Insecta; order Diptera; family Tachinidae; genus Tachina; species Tachina grossa. Next base: position 15,167,880 of record OX465279.1, on the reverse strand, counting down.
ATTGACGTCGTTTAGCGGTGTGCAAATTTTGGTAAAGTTTGGATGAAGTGAAAATTTTGAAAAAAAAAATTTGTTTGCAAATAACGTGCAAATTACATGTACCAAGTCAAAAAACATGAAAATAACAGATCGCCAAAATGAGCTGATATTTTTAGTATACGACTAAATTGACGTCGCTTAGCGGTGTGCAAATTTTGGTAAAGTTTGGATGAAGTGAAAATTTAAAAAAAAAAATTTGTTTGCAAATAACGTGAAAATTAATTGTACAAGTCAAAAACCATGAAAATAACATGTCGCCAAAAGGAGCTGATATTTTTATTATACGACTAAATTGACGTCGTTTAGCGGTGTGCAAATTTTGGTAAAGTTTGGATGAAGTAAAAATTTTGAAAAAAAAATTTGTTTGCAAATAACGTGAAAATTACATGTACCAAGTCAGAAAACATGAAAATAACATGTCGCCAAAATAAGCTGATATTTTTAGTATACGACTAAATTGACGTCGTTTAGCGGTGCGGAAATTTTGGTAAATTCTGGATGAAGTGAAAATTTAAAAAAAAAATTTGTTTGCAAATAACGTGAAAATTGCATGTACCAAGTCAAAAAACATGAAAATAACAGGTCGCCAAAATGAGCTGATATTTTTAGTATACGACTAAATTGACGTCGTTTAGCGGTGTGCAAATTTTGGTAAAGTTTGGATGAAGTGAAAATTTTGAAAAAAAATTTGTTTGCAAATAACGTGAACATTACATGTACCAAGTCAGAAAACATGAAAATAACATGTAGCCAAAATAAGCTGATATTTTTAGTATACGACTAAATTGACGTCGTTTAGCGGCGCGGAAATTTTGGTAAGGTTTGGATAAAGTGAAAATTTTGAAAAAAAAATTTGTTTGCAAATAACGTGAAAATTACATGTACCAAGTCCGAAAACATGAAAATAACAGGTCGCCAAAATGAGCTGATATTTTTAGTATACGACTAAATTTTGGTAAAGTTTGGATGAAGTGAAAATTTAAAAAAAAATTTGTTTGCAAATAACGTGAAAATTACATGTACCAAGTCAAAAAACATGAAAATTACAGATCGCCAAAATGAGCTGATATTTTTAGTATACGACTAAATTGACGTCGCTTAGCGGTGTGCAAATTTTGGTAAAGTTTGGATGAAGTGAAAATTTAAAAAAAAAATTTGTTTGCAAATAACGTGAAAATTACATGTACAAGTCAAAAACCATGAAAATAACAGGTCGCCAAAAGGAGCTGATATTTTTATTATAAGTTTTGGTAAAGTTTGGATGAAGTAAAAGTTTTGAAAAAAAAATTTGTTTGCAAATAACGTGAAAATTACATGTACCAAGTCAGAAAACATGAAAATAACATGTCGCCAAAATAAGCTGATATTTTTAGTATACGACTAAATTGACGTCGTTTAGCGGTGTGGAAATTTTGGTAAGGTTTGAATAAAGTGAAAATTTTGAAAAAAAAATTTGTTTGCAAATAACGTGAAAATTACATGTACCAAGTCCGAAAACATGAAAATAACAGGTCGCCAAAATGAGATGATATTTTTAGTATATTACTAAATGGACGTCGTTTAGCGGTGTGCAAATTTTGGTAAAGTTTGGATGAAGTGAAAACTAAAAAAAAAATTTGTTTGCAAATAACGTGAAAATTACATGTACCAAGTCAAAAAACATGAAAATAACAGGTCGCCAAAATGAGCTGATTTTTTTAGTATACGACTGAATTGACGTCGTTTAGCGGTGTGCAAATTTTGGTAAAGTTTGGATGAAGTGAAAATTTTGAAAAAAAAAATTTGTTTGCAAATAACGTGAAAATTACATGTACCAAGTCAAAAAACATGAAAATAACAGATCGCCAAAATGAGCTGATATTTTTAGTATACGACTAAATTGACGTCGCTTAGCGGTGTGCAAATTTTGGTAAAGTTTGGATGAAGTGAAAATTTAAAAAAAAAAAAATTGTTTGCAAATAACGTGAAAATTACATGTACAAGTCAAAAACCATGAAAATAGCATGTCGCCAAAAGGAGCTGATATTTTTATTATACGACTAAATTGACGTCGTTTAGCGGTGTGCAAATTTTGGTAAAGTTTGGATGAAGTAAAAATTTTGAAAAAAAAAATTTGTTTGCAAATAACGTGAAAATTACATGTACCAAGTCAGAAAACATGAAAATAACATGTCGCCAAAATAAGCTGATATTTTTAGTATACGACTTAATTGACGTCGTTTAGGGGTGTGGAAATTTTGGTAATCTGGATGAAGTGAAAATTTAAAAAAAAAAATTTGTTTGCAAATAACGTGAAAATTACATGTACCAAGTCCGAAAACATGAAAATAACAGGTCGCCAAAATGAGCTGATATTTTTAGTATATGACTAAATGGACGTCGTTTAGCGGTGTGCAAATTTTGGTAAAGTTTGGATGAAGTGAAAACTAAAAAAAAAATTTGTTTGCAAATAACGTGAAAATTACATGTACCAAGTCAAAAATCATGAAAATAACAGGTCGCCAAAATGAGCTGATTTTTTTAGTATACGACTGAATTGACGTCGTTTAGCGGTGTGCAAATTTTGGTAAAGTTTGGATGAAGTGAAAATTTTGAAAAAAAAAATTTGTTTGCAAATAACGTGAAAATTACATGTACCAAGTCAAAAAACATGAAAATAACAGATCGCCAAAATGAGCTGATATTTTTATTATACGACTAAATTGACGTCGTTTAGGGGTGTGGAAATTTTGGTAAAGTCTGGATGAAGTGAAAATTTAAAAAAAAATTTTGTTTGCAAATAACGTGAAAATTGCATGTACCAAGTCAAAAAACATGAAAATAACAAGTCGCCAAAATGAGCTGATATTTTTAGTATATGACTAAATTGACGTCGTTTAGCGGTGTGCAAATTTTGGTAAAGTTTGGATGGAGTGAAAATTTTGAAAAAAAATTTGTTTGCAAATAACGTGAACATTATTACATGTACCAAGTCAGAAAACATGAAAATAACATGTAGCCAAAATAAGCTGATATTTTTAGTATACGACTAAATTGACGTCGTTTAGCGGTGCGGAAATTTTGGTAAGGTTTAGATAAAGTGAAAATTTTGAAAAAAAAAAAATTGTTTGCAAATAACGTGAAAATTACATGTACCAAGTCCGAAAACATGAAAATAACAGGTCGCCAAAATGAGCTGATATTTTTAGTATACGACTAAATTTTGGTAAAGTTTGGATGAAGTGAAAATTTTGAAAAAAAAAATTTGTTTGCAAATAACGTGAAAATTACATGTACCAAGTCAAAAAACATGAAAATTACAGATCGCCAAAATGAGCTGATATTTTTAGTATACGACTAAATTGACGTCGCTTAGCGGTGTGCAAATTTTGGTAAAGTTTGGATGAAGTGAAAATTTAAAAAAAAAATTTGTTTGCAAATAACGTGAAAATTACATGTACAAGTCAAAAACCATGAAAATAACAGATCGCCAAAAGGTGCTGATATTTTTATTATACGACTTAATTGACGTCGTTTAGCGGTGTGCAAATTTTGGTAAAGTTTGGATGAAGTAAAAATTTTGAAAAAAAAATTTGTTTGCAAATAACGTGAAAATTACATGTACCAAGTCAGAAAACATGAAAATAACATGTCGCCAAAATAAGCTGATATTGTGTGGAAATTTTGGTAAGGTTTGAATAAAGTGAAAATTTTGAAAAAAAAAAATTTGTTTGCAAATAACGTGAAAATTACATGTACCAAGTCCGAAAACATGAAAATAACAGGTCGCCAAAATGAGCTGATATTTTTAGTATATGACTAAATGGACGTCGTTTAGCGGTGTGCAAATTTTGGTAAAGTTTGGATGAACTGAAAATTTAAAAAAAAAAATTTGTTTGCAAATAACGTGAAAATTACAAGTACCAAGTTAAAAAACATGAAAATAACAGGTCGCCAAAATGAGCTGATATTTTTAGTATTTGACTAAATTGACGTCGTTTAGCGGTGTGCAAATTTTGGTAAAGTTTGGATGAAGTGAAAACTTAAAAAAAAAAATTTGTTTGCAAATAACGTGAAAATTACATGTACCAAGTCAAAAAACATGAAAATAACAGGTCGCCAAAATGAGCTGATATTTTTAGTATACGACTAAATTGACGTCGTTTAGCGGTGTGAAAATTTTGATAAAGTCTGGATGAAGTGAAAATTTAAAAAAAAAATTTGTTTGCAAATAACGTGAAAATTGCATGTACCAAGTCAAAAAACATGAAAATAACAGGTCGCCAAAATGAGCTGATATTTTTAGGAAACGACTAAATTGTCGTCGTTTAGCGGTGTGCAAATTTTGGTAAGGTTTGGATGAAGTGAAAATTTTGAAAAAAGAATTTGTTTGCAAATAACGTGAACATTACATGTACCAAGTCAGAAAACATGAAAATAACATGTAGCCAAAATAAGCTGATATTTTTAGTATACGACTAAATTGACGTCGTTTAGCGGTGCGCAAATTTGGGTAAAGTTTGGATGAAGTGAAAATTTTAAAAAAAAATTTGTTTGCAAATAACGTGAAAATTACATGTACCAAGTCAAAAAACATGAAAATAACAGGTCGCCAAAATGAGCTGATTTTTTTAGTATACAACTGAATCGACGTCGTTTAGCGGTGTGCAAATTTTGGTAAAGTTTGGATGAAGTGAAAATTTTGAAAAAAAAATTTGTTTGCAATTAACGTGAAAATTACATGTACCAAGTCAAAAAACATGAAAATAACAGATCGCCAAAATGTGTTGATATTTTTAGTATACGACTAAATTGACGTCGTTTAGCGGTGTGCAAATTTTGGTAAAGTTTGGATGAAGTGAAAATTTAAAAAAAAAATTTGTTTGCAAATAACGTGAAAATTACATGTACAAGTCAAAAACCATGAAAATAACAGGTCGCCAAAAGGAGTTGATATTTTTAGTATACGACTAAATTGACGTCGTTTAGCGGTGTGGAAATTTTGGTAAGGTTTTAATAAAGTGAAAATTTTGAAAAAAAAAATTGTTTGCAAATAACGTGAAAATTGCATGTACCAATTCCGAAAACATGAAAATAACAGGTCGCCAAAATGAGCTGATATTTTTAGTATATGACTAAATGGACGTCGTTTAGCGGTGTGCAAATTTTGGTAAAGTTTGGATGAACTGAAAATTTAAAAAAAAAATTTTGTTTGCAAATAACGTGAAAATTACAAGTACCAAGTCAAAAAACATGAAAATAACAGGTCGCCAAAATGAGCTGATATTTTTAGTATTTGACTAAATTGACGTCGTTTAGCGGTGTGCAAATTTTGGTAAAGTTTGGATGAAGTGAAAATTTAAAAATAAAAATTTGTTTGCAAATAACGTGAAAATTACATGTACCAAGTCAAAAAACATGAAAATAACAGGTCGCCAAAATGAGCTGATATTTTTAGTATACGACTAAATTGACGTCGTTTAGCGGTGTGAAAATTTTGGTAAAGTCTGGATGAAGTGAAAATTTTTAAAAAAAATTTGTTTGCAAATAACGTGAAAATTGCATGTACCAAGTCAAAAAACATGAAAATAACAGGTCGCTAAAATGAGCTGATATTTTTAGTATACGACTAAATTTTGGTAAAGTTTGGATGAAGTGAAAATTTTGAAAAAAAAAATTGTTTGCAAATAACGTGAAAATTACATGTACCAAGTCCGAAAACATGAAAATAACAGGTCGCCAAAATGAGCTGATATTTTTAGTATACGACTAAATTGACGTCGTTTAGCGGTGCGCAAATTTGGGTAAAGTTTGGATGAAGTGAAAATTTTTAAAAAAAATTTGTTTGCAAATAACGTGAAAATTGCATGTACCAAGTCAAAAAACATGAAAATAACAGGTCGCCAAAATGAGCTGATATTTTTAGGAAACGACTAAATTTTGGTAAAGTTTGGATGAAGTGAAAATTTAAAAAAAAAAAAATTTGTTTGCAAATAACGTGAAAATTACATGTACCAAGTCCGAAAACATGAAAATAACAGGTCGCCAAAAGGAGCTGATATTTTTAGTATACGACTAAATTGGCGTCGTTTAGCGGTGTGCAAATTTTGGTAAAGTTTGGATGAAGTAAAAATTTTGAAAAAAAAATTTGTTTGCAAATAACGTGAAAATTACATGTACCAAGTCCGAAAACATGAAAATAACAGGTCACCAAAATGAGCTGATATTTTTAGTATACGACTAAATTGACGTCGTTTAGCGGTGTGCAAATTTTGGTAAAGTTTGGATAAAGTGAAAATTTTGAAAAAAAAATTGTTTGCAAATAACGTGAAAATTACATGTACCAAGTCAAAGAACATGAAAATAACAGGTCGCCAAAATGAGCTGATATTTTTAGTATATGACTAAATGGACGTCGTTTAGCGGTGTGCAAATTTTGGTAAAGTTTGGATGAACTGAAAATTTAAAAAAAAAATTTTGTTTGCAAATAACGTGAAAATTACAAGTACCAAGTCAAAAAACATGAAAATAACAGGTCGCCAAAATGAGCTGATATTTTTAGTATATGACTAAATTGGCGTAGTTTAGCGTTGTGCAAATTTTGGTAAAGTTTGGATGAAGTGAAAATTTAAAAATAAAAATTTGTTTGCAAATAACGTGAAAATTACATATACCAAGTCAAAAAACATGAAAATAACAGGTCGCAAAAATGAGCTGATATTTTTAGTATACGACTAAATTGACGTCGTTTAGCGGTGTGAAAATTTTGGTAAAGTCTGGATGAAGTGAAAATTTTGAAAAAAAAATTTGTTTGCAAATAACGTGAACATTACATGTACCAAGTCAGAAAACATGAAAATAACATGTAGCCAAAATAAGCTGATATTTTTAGTATACGACTAAATTGACGTCGTTTAGCGGTGCGCAAATTTGGGTAAAGTTTGGATGAAGTGAAAATTTTTAAAAAAAATTTGTTTGCAAATAACGTGAAAATTGCATGTACCAAGTCAAAAAACATGAAAATAACAGGTCGCTAAAATGAGCTGATATTTTTAGTATACGACTAAATTTTGGTAAAGTTTGGATGAAGTGAAAATTTTGAAAAAAAAAAATTGTTTGCAAATAACGTGAAAATTACATGTACCAAGTCCGAAAACATGAAAATAACAGGTCGCCAAAATGAGCTGATATTTTTAGTATACGACTAAATTGACGTCGTTTAGCGGTGCGCAAATTTGGGTAAAGTTTGGATGAAGTGAAAATTTTTAAAAAAAATTTGTTTGCAAATAACGTGAAAATTGCATGTACCAAGTCAAAAAACATGAAAATAACAGGTCGCCAAAATGAGCTGATATTTTTATGAAACGACTAAATTATGGTAAAGTTTGGATGAAGTGAAAATTTAAAAAAAAAAAATTTGTTTGCAAATAACGTGAAAATTACATGTACCAAGTCCGAAAACATGAAAATAACAGGTCGCCAAAAGGAGCTGATATTTTTAGTATACGACTAAATTGGCGTCGTTTAGCGGTGCGGAAATTTTGGTAAGGTTTGGATAAAGTGAAAATTTTTAAAAAAAATTTGTTTGCAAATAACGTGAAAATTACATGTACCAAGTCAGAAAACATGAAAATAACAGGTCGCCAAAATGAGCTGATATTTTTAGTATACGACTAAACTGACGTCGTTTAGCGGTGCGCAAATTTGGGTAAAGTTTGGATGAAGTGAAAATTTTAAAAAAAAATTTGTTTGCAAATAACGTGAAAATTGCTTGTACCAAGTCAAAAAACATGAAAATAACAGGTCGCTAAAATGAGCTGATATTTTTAGAATACGACTAAATTTTGGTAAAGTTTGGATGAAGTGAAAATTTTGAAAAAAAAAAAATTTGTTTGCAAATAACGTGAAAATTACATGTACCAAGTCCGAAAACATGAAAATAACAGGTCGCCAAAATGAGCTGATATTTTTAGTATACGACTAAATTGACGTCGTTTAGCGGTGCGCAAATTTGGGTAAAGTTTGGATGAAGTGAAAATTTTTAAAAAAAATTTGTTTGCAAATAACGTGAAAATTACATGTACCAAGTCAGAAAACATGAAAATAACATGTCGCCAAAATAAGCTGATATTTTTAGTATACGACTAAATTGACGTCGTTTAGCGGTGTGGAAATTTTGGTAAGGTTTGGATAAAGTGAAAATTTTGAAAAAAAATTTGTTTGCAAATAACGTGAAAATTGCATGTACCAAGTCCGAAAACATGAAAATAACAGGTCGCCAAAATGAGCTGATATTTTTAGTATATGACTAAATGGACGTCGTTTAGCGGTGTGCAAATTTTGGTAAAGTTTGGATGAACTGAAAATTTAAAAAAAAAATTTGTTTGCAAATAACGTGAAAATTACATGTACCAAGTCAAAAAACATGAAAATAACAGGTCGCCAAAATGAGCTGATATTTTTAGTATACGACTAAATTTTGGTAAAGTTTGGATAAAGTGAAAATTTTTAAAAAAAATTTGTTTGCAAATAACGTGAAAATTACATGTACCAAGTCAAAAAACATGAAAATAACAGGTCGCCAAAATGAGCTGATATTTTTAGTATACGACTAAATTGACGTCGTTTAGCGGTGCGCAAATTTGGGTAAAGTTTGGATGAAGTGAAAATTTTTAAAAAAAATTTGTTTGCAAATAACGTGAAAATTGCATGTACCAAGTCCGAAAACATGAAAATAACAGGTCGCCAAAATGAGCTGATATTTTTAGTATATGACTAAATGGACGTCGTTTAGCGGTGTGCAAATTTTAGTAAAGTTTGGATGAACTGAAAATTTAAAAAAAAAAAATTTGTTTGCAAATAACGTGAAAATTACAAGTACCAAGTCAAAAAACATGAAAATAACAGGTCGCCAAAATGAGCTGATATTTTTAGTATTTGACTAAATTGACGTCGTTTAGCGGTGTGCAAATTTTGGTAAAGTTTGGATGAAGTCAAAATTTAAAAAAAAAATTTGTTTGCAAATAACGTGAAAATTACATGTACCAAGTCAAAAAACATGAAAATAACAGGTCGCCAAAATGAGCTGATATTTTTAGTATACGACTAAATTGACGTCGTTTAGCGGTGTGAAAATTTTGGTAAAGTCTGGATGAAGTGAAAATTTAAAAAAAAAATTTGTTTGCAAATAACGTGAAAATTGCATGTACGAAGTCAAAAAACATGAAAATAACAGGTCGCAAAAATGAGTTGATATTTTTAGTATACGACTAAATTGACGTCGCTTAGCGGTGTGCAAATTTTGGTAAAGTTTGGATGAAGTAAAAATTTTGAAAAAAAAAATTTGTTTGCAAATAACGTGAAAATTACATGTACCAAGTCAAAAAACATGAAAATAACAGGTCGCCAAAATGAGCTGATATTTTTAGTATACGACTAAATTGACGTCGTTTAGCGGTGTGCAAATTTTGGTAAAGTTTGGATGAAGTGAAAATTTAAAAAAAAAATTTGTTGCAAATAACGTGAAAATTGCATGTACCAAGTCAAAAAACATGAAAATAACAGGTCGCTAAAATGAGCTGATATTTTTAGTATACGACTAAATTTTGGTAAAGTTTGGATAAAGTGAAAATTTTTAAAAAAAATTTGTTTGCAAATAACGTGAAAATTACATGTACCAAGTCAAAAAACATGAAAATAACAGGTCGCCAAAATGAGCTGATATTTTTAGTATACGACTAAATTGACGTCGTTTAGCGGTGCGCAAATTTGGGTAAAGTTTGGATGAAGTGAAAATTTTTAAAAAAAATTTGTTTGCAAATAACGTGAAAATTGCATGTACCAAGTCCGAAAACATGAAAATAACAGGTCGCCAAAATGAGCTGATATTTTTAGTATATGACTAAATGGACGTCGTTTAGCGGTGTGCAAATTTTAGTAAAGTTTGGATGAACTGAAAATTTAAAAAAAAAAAATTTGTTTGCAAATAACGTGAAAATTACAAGTACCAAGTCAAAAAACATGAAAATAACAGGTCGCCAAAATGAGCTGATATTTTTAGTATTTGACTAAATTGACGTCGTTTAGCGGTGTGCAAATTTTGGTAAAGTTTGGATGAAGTCAAAATTTAAAAAAAAAATTTGTTTGCAAATAACGTGAAAATTACATGTACCAAGTCAAAAAACATGAAAATAACAGGTCGCCAAAATGAGCTGATATTTTTAGTATACGACTAAATTGACGTCGTTTAGCGGTGTGAAAATTTTGGTAAAGTCTGGATGAAGTGAAAATTTAAAAAAAAAAATTGTTTGCAAATAACGTGAAAATTGCATGTACGAAGTCAAAAAACATGAAAATAACAGGTCGCAAAAATGAGTTGATATTTTTAGTATACGACTAAATTGACGTCGCTTAGCGGTGTGCAAATTTTGGTAAAGTTTGGATGAAGTGAAAATTTTTAAAAAAAATTTGTTTGCAAATAACGTGAAAATTGCATGTACCAAGTCAAAAAACATGAAAATAACAGGTCGCTAAAATGAGCTGATATTTTTAGTATACGACTAAATTTTGGTAAAGTTTGGATGAAGTGAAAATTTTGAAAAAAAAAAAATTGTTTGCAAATAACGTGAAAATTACATGTACCAAGTCCGAAAACATGAAAATAACAGGTCGCCAAAATGAGCTGATATTTTTAGTATACGACTAAATTGACGTCGTTTAGCGGTGAGCAAATTTGGGTAAAGTTTGGATGAAGTAAAAATTTTGAAAAAAAAATTTGTTTGCAAATAACGTGAAAATTACATGTACCAAGTCAGAAAACATGAAAATAACATGTCGCCAAAATAAGCTGATATTTTTAGTATACGACTAAATTGACGTCGTTTAGCGGTGTGGAAATTTTGGTAAGGTTTGGATAAAGTGAAAATTTTGAACAAAAAATTGTTTGCAAATAACGTGAAAATTGCATGTACCAAATCCGAAAACATGAAAATAACAGGTCGCCAAAATGAGCTGATATTTTTAGTATATGACTAAATGGACGTCGTTTAGCGGTGTGCAAATTTTGGTAAAGTTTGGATGAACTGAAAATTTAAAAAAAAAATTTTGTTTGCAAATAACGTGAAAATTACAAGTACCAAGTCAAAAAACATGAAAATAACAGGTCGCCACAATGAGCTGATATTTTTAGTATTTGACTAAATTGACGTCGTTTAGCGGTGTGCAAATTTTGGTAAAGTTTGGATGAAGTGAAAATTTAAAAATAAAAATTTGTTTGCAAATAACGTGAAAATTACATGTAACAAGTCAAAAAACATGAAAATAACAGGTCGCCAAAATGAGCTGATATTTTTAGTATACGACTAAATTGACGTCGTTTAGCGGTGTGAAAATTTTGGTAAAGTCTGGATGAAGTGAAAATTTTGAAAAAAAAAATTTGTTTGCAAATAACGTGAAAATTGCATGTACCAAGTCCGAAAACATGAAAATAACAGGTCGCCAAAATGAGCTGATATTTTTAGTATATGACTAAATGGACGTCGTTTAGCGGTGTGCAAATTTTAGTAAAGTTTGGATGAACTGAAAATTTAAAAAAAAAAATTTGTTTGCAAATAACGTGAAAATTACAAGTACCAAGTCAAAAAACATGAAAATAACAGGTCGCCAAAATGAGCTGATATTTTTAGTATTTGACTAAATTGACGTCGTTTAGCGGTGTGCAAATTTTGGTAAAGTTTGGATGAAGTCAAAATTTAAAAAAAAAATTTGTTTGCAAATAACGTGAAAATTACATGTACCAAGTCAAAAAACATGAAAATAACAGGTCGCCAAAATGAGCTGATATTTTTAGTATACGACTAAATTGACGTCGTTTAGCGGTGTGAAAATTTTGGTAAAGTCTGGATGAAGTGAAAATTTAAAAAAAAAATTTGTTTGCAAATAACGTGAAAATTGCATGTACGAAGTCAAAAAACATGAAAATAACAGGTCGCAAAAATGAGTTGATATTTTTAGTATACGACTAAATTGACGTCGCTTAGCGGTGTGCAAATTTTGGTAAAGTTTGGATGAAGTGAAAATTTTGAAAAAAAAAAATTTGTTTGCAAATAACGTGAACATTACATGTACCAAGTCAGAAAACATGAAAATAACATGTAGCCAAAATAAGCTGATATTTTTAGTATACGACTAAATTGACGTCGTTTAGCGGTGCTGAAATTTTGGTAAGGTTTGGATAAAGTGAAAATTTTGAAAAAAAATTTGTTTGCAAATAACGTGAAAATTACATGTACCAAGTCCAAAAACATGAAAATAACAGGTCGCCAAAATGAGCTGATATTTTTAGTATACGACTAAATTGACGTCGTTTAGCGGTGTGCAAATTTTGGTAAAGTTTGGATGAAGTGAAAATTTTGAAAAAAAAAATTTGTTTGCAAATAACGTGAAAATTACATGTACCAAGTCAAAAAACATGAAAATAACAGGTCGCCAAAATGAGCTGATATTTTTAGTATACGACTAAATTGACGTCGTTTAGCGGTGCGGAAATTTTGGTAAGGTTTGGATAAAGTGAAAATTTTGAAAAAAAATTTGTTTGCAAATAACGTGAAAATTACATGTACCAAGTCCGAAAACATGAAAATAACAGGTCGCCAAAATGAGCTGATATTTTTAGTATACGACTAAATTGACGTCGTTTAGCGGTGTGCAAGTTTTGGTAAAGTTTGGATGAAGTAAAAATTTTGAAAAAAAAAATTTGTTTGCAAATAACGTGAAAATTACATGTACCAAGTCAAAAAACATGAAAATAACAGGTCGCCAAAATGAGCTGATATTTTTAGTATACGACTAAATTGACGTCGTTTAGCGGTGTGCAAATTTTGGTAAAGTTTGGATGAAGTGAAAATTTTGAAAAAAAAATTTGTTTGCAAATAACGTGAAAATTACATGTACCAAGTCAAAAAACATGAAAATAACAGATCGCCAAAATGAGCTGATATTTTTAGTATACGACTAAATTGACGTCGTTTAGCGGTGTGCAAATTTTGGTAAAGTTTGGATGAAGTGAAAATTTAAAAAAAAAAATTTGTTTGCAAATAACGTGAAAATTGCATGTACCAAGTCAAAAAACATGAAAATAACAGGTCGCTAAAATGAGCTGATATTTTTAGTATACGACTAAATTTTGGTAAAGTTTGGATAAAGTGAAAATTTTTAAAAAAAATTTGTTTGCAAATAACGTGAAAATTACATGTACCAAGTCAGAAAACATGAAAATAACAGGTCGCCAAAATGAGCTGATATTTTTAGTATACGACTAAATTGACGTCGTTTAGCGGTGCGCAAATTTTGGTAAAGTTTGGATGAAGTGAAAATTTAAAAAAAAAAATTTGTTTGCAAATAACGTGAAAATTGCATGTACCAAGTCAAAAAACATGAAAATAACAGGTCGCTAAAATGAGCTGATATTTTTAGTATACGACTAAATTTTGGTAAAGTTTGGATAAAGTGAAAATTTTTAAAAAAAATTTGTTTGCAAATAACGTGAAAATTACATGTACCAAGTCAGAAAACATGAAAATAACAGGTCGCCAAAATGAGCTGATATTCTTAGTATACGACTAAATTGACGTCGTTTAGCGGTGCGCAAATTTGGGTAAAGTTTGGATGAAGTGAAAATTTTTAAAAAAAATTTGTTTGCAAATAACGTGAAAATTACATGTACCAAGTCAAAAAACATGAAAATAACAGGTCGCCAAAATGAACTGATTTTTTTAGTATACGACTGAATTGACGTCGTTTAGCGGTGTGCAAATTTTGGTAAAGTTTGAATGAAGTGAAAATTTTGAAAAAAAAATTTGTTTGCAAATATTGTGAAAATTGCATGTACCAAGTCCGAAAACATGAAAATAACAGGTCGCCAAAATGAGCTGATATTTTTAGTATATGACTAAATGGACGTCGTTTAGCGGTGTGCAAATTTTGGTAAAGTTTGGATGAACTGAAAATTTAAAAAAAAAAAATTTGTTTGCAAATAACGTGAAAATTACAAGTACCAAGTCAAAAAACATGAAAATAACAGGTCGCCAAAATGAGCTGATATTTTTAGTATTTGACTAAATTGACGTCGTTTAGCGGTGTGCAAATTTTGGTAAAGTTTGGATGAAGTCAAAATTTAAAAAAAAAATTTGTTTGCAAATAACGTGAAAATTACATGTACCAAGTCAAAAAACATGAAAATAACAGGTCGCCAAAATGAGCTGATATTTTTAGTATACGACTAAATTGACGTCGTTTAGCGGTGTGAAAATTTTGGTAAGGTCTGGATGAAGTGAAAATTTAAAAAAAAAATTTGTTTGCAAATAACGTGAAAATTACATGTACCAAGTCAAAAAACATGAAAATAACAGGTCGCCAAAATGAGCTGATATTTTTAGTATACGACTAAATTGACGTCGCTTAGCGGTGTGCAAATTTTGGTAAAGTTTGGATAAAGTGAAAATTTTGAAAAAAAAAAATTTGTTTGCAAATAACGTGAACATTACATGTACCAAGTCAGAAAACATGAAAATAACATGTAGCCAAAATAAGCTGATATTTTTAGTATACGACTAAATTGACGTCGTTTAGCGGTGCTGAAATTTTGGTAAGGTTTGGATAAAGTGAAAATTTTGAAAAAAAATTTGTTTGCAAATAACGTGAAAATTACATGTACCAAGTCCGAAAACATGAAAATAACAGGTCGCCAAAATGAGCTGATATTTTTAGTATACGACTAAATTGACGTCGTTTAGCGGTGTGCAAATTTTGGTAAAGTTTGGATGAAGTGAAAATTTTGAAAAAAAAAATTTGTTTGCAAATAACGTGAAAATTACATGTACCAAGTCAAAAAACATGAAAATAACAGGTCGCCAAAATGAGCTGATATTTTTAGTATACGACTAAATTGACGTCGTTTAGCGGTGCGGAAATTTTGGTAAGGTTTGGATAAAGTGAAAATTTTGAAAAAAAATTTGTTTGCAAATAACGTGAAAATTACATGTACCAAGTCCGAAAACATGAAAATAACAGGTCGCCAAAATGAGCTGATATTTTTAGTATACGACTAAATTGACGTCGTTTAGCGTTGTGCAAGTTTTGGTAAAGTTTGGATGAAGTAAAAATTTTGAAAAAAAAAATTTGTTTGCAAATAACGTGAAAATTACATGTACCAAGTCAAAAAACATGAAAATAACAGGTCGCCAAAATGAGCTGATATTTTTAGTATACGACTAAATTGACGTCGTTTAGCGGTGTGCAAATTTTGGTAAAGTTTGGATGAAGTGAAAATTTTGAAAAAAAAATTTGTTTGCAAATAACGTGAAAATTACATGTACCAAGTCAAAAAACATTAAAATAACAGATCGCCAAAATGAGCTGATATTTTTAGTATACGACTAAATTGACGTCGTTTAGCGGTGTGCAAATTTTGGTAAAGTTTGGATGAAGTGAAAATTTAAAAAAAAAAATTTGTTTGCAAATAACGTGAAAATTGCATGTACCAAGTCAAAAAACATGAAAATAACAGGTCGCTAAAATGAGCTGATATTTTTAGTATACGACTAAATTTTGGTAAAGTTTGGATAAAGTGAAAATTTTTAAAAAAAATTTGTTTGCAAATAACGTGAAAATTACATGTACCAAGTCAGAAAACATGAAAATAACAGGTCGCCAAAATGAGCTGATATTTTTAGTATACGACTAAATTGACGTCGTTTAGCGGTGCGCAAATTTGGGTAAAGTTTGGATGAAGTGAAAGTTTTTAAAAAAAATTTGTTTGCAAATAACGTGAAAATTACATGTACCAAGTCAAAAAACATGAAAATAACAGGTCGCCAAAATGAACTGATTTTTTTAGTATACGACTGAATTGACGTCGTTTAGCGGTGTGCAAATTTTGGTAAAGTTTGAATGAAGTGAAAATTTTGAAAAAAAAATTTGTTTGCAAATAACGTGAAAATTGCATGTACCAAGTCAAAAAACATGAAAATAACAGGTCGCCAAAATGAGCTGATATTTTTAGTATACGACTAAATTTTGGTAAAGTTTGGATGAAGTGAAAATTTTGAAAAAAAAAATTTGTTTGCAAATAACGTGAAAATTACATGTACCAAGTCCGAAAACATGAAAATAACAGGTCGCCAAAATGAGCTGATATTTTTAGTATACGACTAAATTGACGTCGTTTAGCAGTGCGCAAATTTGGGTAAAGTTTGGATGAAGTGAAAATTTTTAAAAAAAATTTGTTTGCAAATAACGTGAAAATTGCATGTACCAAGTCAAAAAACATGAAAATAACAGGTCGCCAAAATGAGCTGATATTTTTAGGAAACGACTAAATTTTGGTAAAGTTTGGATGAAGTGAAAATTTTGAAAAAAAAAATTTGTTTGCAAATAACGTGAAAATTACATGTACCAAGTCCGAAAACATGAAAATAACAGGTCGCCAAAATGAGCTGATATTTTTAGTATACGACTAAATTGACGTCGTTTAGCGGTGTGAAAATTTTGGTAAAGTCTGGATGAAGTGAAAATTTTGAAAAAAAAATTTGTTTGCAAATAACGTGAACATTACATGTACCAAGTCAGAAAACATGAAAATAACATGTAGCCAAAATAAGCTGATATTTTTAGTATACGACTAAATTGACGTCGTTTAGCGGTGCGGAAATTTTGGTAAGGTTTAGATAAAGTGAAAATTTTTAAAAAAAATTTGTTTGCAAATAACGTGAAAATTACATGTACCAAGTCAGAAAACATGAAAGTAACAGGTCGCCAAAATGAGCTGATATTTTTAGTATACGACTAAATTGACGTCGTTTAGCGGTGCGCAAATTTGGGTAAAGTTTGGATGAAGTGAAAATTTTTAAAAAAAATTTGTTTGCAAATAACGTGAAAATTGCATGTACCAAGTCAAAAAACATGAAAATAACAGGTCGCCAAAATGAGCTGATATTTTTAGGAAACGACTAAATTTTGGTAAAGTTTGGATGAAGTGAAAATTTAGAAAAAAAAAATTTGTTTGCAAATAACGTGAAAATTACATGTACCAAGTCCGAAAACATGAAAATAACAGGTCGCCAAAATGAGCTGATATTTTTAGTATACGACTAAATTGACGTCGTTTAGCGGTGCGCAAATTTGGGTAAAGTTTGGATGAAGTGAAAATTTTAAAAAAAAATTTGTTTGCAAATAACGTGAAAATTACATGTACCAAGTCAAAAAACATGAAAATAACAGATCGCCAAAATGAGCTGATATTTTTAGTATACGACTAAATTGACGTCGTTTAGCGGTGTGCAAATTTTGGTAAAGTTTGGATGAAGTGAAAACTTAAAAAAAAAATTTGTTTGCAAATAACGTGAAAATTACATGTACCAAGTCAGAAAACATGAAAATAACATGTCGCCAAAATAAGCTGATATTTTTAGTATACGACTAAATTGACGTCGTTTAGCGGTGTGGAAATTTTGGTAAGGTTTGGATAAAGTGAAAATTTTTAAAAAAAAATTTGTTTGCAAATAACGTGAAAATTGCATGTACCAAATCCGAAAACATGAAAATAACAGGTCGCCAAAATGAGCTGATATTTTTAGGAAACGACTAAATTTTGGTAAAGTTTGGATGAAGTGAAAATTTTGAAAAAAAAAATTTGTTTGCAAATAACGTGAAAATTACATGTACCAAGTCCGAAAACATGAAAATAACAGGTCGCCAAAATGAGCTGATATTTTTAGTATATGACTAAATGGACGTCGTTTAGCGGTGTGCAAATTTTGGTAAAGTTTGGATGAACTGAAAATTTAAAAAAAAAAATTTTTGTTTGCAAATAACGTGAAAATTACAAGTACCAAGTCAAAAAACATGAAAATAACAGGTCGCCAAAATGAGCTGATATTTTTAGTATTTGACTAAATTGACGTCGTTTAGCAGTGTGCAAATTTTGGTAAAGTTTGGATGAAGTGAAAATTTAAAAATAAAAATTTGTTTGCAAATAACGTGAAAATTACATATACCAAGTCAAAAAACATGAAAATAACAGGTCGCCAAAATGAGCTGATATTTTTAGTATACGACTAAATTGACGTCGTTTAGCGGTGTGAAAATTTTGGTAAAGTCTGGATGAAGTGAAAATTTTGAAAAAAAAATTTGTTTGCAAATAACGTGAACATTACATGTACCAAGTCAGAAAACATGAAAATAACATGTAGCCAAAATAAGCTGATATTTTTAGTATACGACTAAATTGACGTCGTTTAGCGGTGCGGAAATTTTGATAAGGTTTGGATAAAGTGAAAATTTTTAAAAAAAATTTGTTTGCAAATAACGTGAAAATTACATGTACCAAGTCAGAAAACATGAAAATAACAGGTCGCCAAAATGAGCTGATATTTTTAGTATACGACTAAATTGACGTCGTTTAGCGGTGTGAAAATTTTGGTAAAGTCTGGATGAAGTAAAAATTTAAAAAAAAAAATTTGTTTGCAAATAACGTGAAAATTGCATGTACCAAGTCAAAAAACATGAAAATAACAGGTCGCCAAAATGAGCTGATATTTTTTAGTATACGACTAAATTGACGTCGTTTAGCGGTGTGCAAATTTTGGTAAGGTTTGAATAAAGTGAAAATTTTGAAAAAAAAATTTGTTTGCAAATAACGTGAAAATTACTTGTACCAAGTCAGAAAACATGAAAATAACAGGTCGCCAAAATGAGCTGATATTTTTAGTATACGACTAAATTGACGTCGCTTAGCGGTGTGAAAATTTTGGTAAAGTCTGGATGAAGTCAAAATTAAAAAAAAAAATTTGTTTGCAAATAACGTGAAAATTGCATGTACCAAGTCAAAAAACATGAAAATAACAGTTCGCCGAAATGAGCTGATATTTTTAGTACACGACTAAATTGACGTCGTTTAGCGGTGTGAAAATTTTGGTAAAGTCTGGATGAAGTGAAAATTTAAAAAAAAAATTTGTTTGCAAATAACGTGAAAATTGCATGTACCAAGTCAAAAACCATGAAAATAACAGGTCGCCAAAATGAGCTGATATTTTTAGTATACGACTAAATTGAGGTCGTTTAGCGGTGTGCAAATTTTGGTAAAGTTTGGATGAAGTGAAAATTTTGAAAAAAAAATTTGTTTGCAAATAACGTGAACATTACATGTACCAAGTCAGAAAACATGAAAATAACATGTAGCCAAAATAAGCTGATATTTTTAGTATACGACTAAATTGACGTCGTTTAGCGGTGCGGAAATTTTGGTAAGGTTTGGATAAAGTGAAAATTTTTAAAAAAAAAATTTGTTTGCAAATAACGTGAAAATTACATGTACCAAGTCCGAAAACATGAAAATAACAGGTCGCCATAATGAGCTGATATTTTTAGTATACGACTAAATTTTGGTAAAGTTTGGATGAAGTGAAAATTTTGAAAAAAAAAATTTGTTTGCAAATAACGTGAAAATTACATGTACCAAGTCAAAAAACATGAAAATTACAGATCGCCAAAATGAGCTGATATTTTTAGTATACGACTAAATTGACGTCGCTTAGCGGTGTGCAAATTTTGGTAAAGTTTGGATAAAGTGAAAATTAAAAAAAAAATTTTGTTTGCAAATAACGTGAAAATTACATGTACAAGTCAAAAACCATGAAAATAACAGGTCGCCAAAAGGAGCTGATATTTTTATTATACGACTAAATTGACGTCGTTTAGCGGTGTGCAAATTTTGGTAAAGTTTGGATGAAGTAAAAATTTTGAAAAAAAAAATTTGTTTGCAAATAACGTGAAAATTACATGTACCAAGTCAGAAAACATGAAAATAACATGTCGCCAAAATAAGCTGATATTTTTAGTATACGACTAAATTGACGTCGTTTAGCGGTGCAGAAATTTTGGTAAGGTTTGGATAAAATGAAAATTTTGAAAAAAAAATTTGTTTGCAAATAACGTGAAAATTACATGTACCAAGTCCGAAAACATGAAAATAACAGGTCGCCAAAATGAGCTGATATTTTTAGTATACGACTAAATTGACGTCGTTTAGCGGTGCGGAAATTTTGGTAAGTTTTGGATAAAGTGAAAATTTTTAAAAAAAATTTGTTTGCAAATAACGTGAAAATTACATGTACCAAGTCCGAAAACATGAAAATAACATGTCGCCAAAATAAGCTGATATTTTTAGTATACGACTAAATTGACGTCGTTTAGCATGCGGAAATTTTGGTAAGGTTTGGATAAAGTGAAAATTTTTAAAAAAAATTTGTTTGCAAATAATGTGAAAATTACATGTACCAAGTCCGAAAACATGAAAATAACAGGTCGCCAAAATAAGCTGATATTTTTAGTATGCGACTAAATTGACGTCGTTTAGCGTTGTGCAAATTTTGGTAAAGTTTGGATGAACTGAAAATTTAAAAAAAAAAATTTGTTTGCAAATAACGTGAAAATTACATGTACCAAGTCAAAAAACATGAAAATAACAGGTCCCCAAAATGAGCTGATATTTTTAGAATATGACTAAATGGACGTCGTTTAGCGGTGTGCAAATTTTGGTAAAGTTTGGATGAAGTGAAAATTTTTAAAAAAAATTTGTTTGCAAATAACGTGAAAATTACATGTACCAAGTCAGAAAACATGAAAATAACAGGTCGCCAAAATAACCTGATATTTTTAGTATACGACTAAATTGGCATAGTTTAGCGGTGTGCAAATTTTGGTAAAGTTTGGATGAAGTGAAAATTTTGAAAAAAAAAATTTGTTTGCAAATAACGTGAAAATTACATGTACCAAGTCCGAAAACATGAAAATAACAGGTCGCCAAAATGAGCTGATATTTTTAGTATACGACTAAATTGACGTCGTTTAGCGGTGTGGAAATTTTGGTAAGGTTTGGATAAAGTGAAAATTTTGAAAAAAAATTTGTTTGCAAATAACGTGAAAATTGCATGTACCAAGTCCGAAAACATGAAAATAACAGGTCGCCAAAATGAGCTGATATTTTTAGTATATGACTAAATGGACGTCGTTTAGCGGTGTGCAAATTTTGGTAAAGTTTGGATGAACTGAAAATTTAAAAAAAAAATTGTTTGCAAATAACGTGAAAATTACAAGTACCAAGTCAAAAAACATGAAAATAACAGGTCGCCAAAATGAGCTGATATTTTTAGTATTTGACAAAATTGACGTCGTTTAGCGGTGTGCAAATTTTGGTAAAGTTTGGATGAAGTGAAAATTTTTAAAAAAAATTTGTTTGCAAATAACGTGAAAATTACATGTACCAAGTCAAAAAACATGAAAATAACAGGTCGCCAAAATGAGCTGATTTTTTTAGTATACGACTGAATTGACGTCGTTTAGCGGTGTGCAAATTTTGGTAAAGTTTGGATGAAGTGAAAATTTTGAAAAAAAAAAATTTGTTTGCAAATAACGTGAAAATTACATGTACCAAGTCAAAAAACATGAAAATAACAGATCGCCAAAATGAGCTGATATTTTTAGTATACGACTAAATTGACGTCGTTTAGCGGTCATAAAAATAACAGGTCGCCAAAATGAGCTGATTTTTTTAGTATACGACTGAATTGACGTCGTTTAGCGGTGTGCAAATTTTGGTAAAGTTTGGATGAAGTGAAAATTTTAAAAAAAAAATTTGTTTGCAAATAACGTGAACATTACATGTACCAAGTCAGAAAACATGAAAATAACATGTAGCCAAAATAAGCTGATATTTTTAGTATACGACTAAATTGACGTCGTTTAGCGGTGTGCAAATTTTGGTAAGGTTTGGATAAAGTGAAAATTTTGAAAAAAAATTTGTTTGCAAATAACGTGAAAATTACATGTACCAAGTCCGAAAACATGAAAATAACAGGTCGCCAAAATGAGCTGATATTTTTAGTTAACGACTAAACTGACGTCGTTTAGCGGTGTGCAAATTTTGGTAAAGTTTGGATGAAGTGAAAATTTTGAAAAAAAAGTTTGTTTGCAAATATTGTGAAAATTACAAGTACCAAGTCAAAAAACATGAAAATAACAGGTCGCCAAAATAAGCTGATATTTTTAGTATACGACTAAATTGACGTCGTTTAGCGGTGTGGAAATTTTGGTACAGTTTGGATAAAGTGAAAATTTAAAAAAAAAATTTTTTGCAAATAACGTGAAAATTACATGTACCAAGTCAAAAAACATGAAAATAACAGGTCGCCAAAATGAGCTGATATTTTTAGTATACGACTAAATTGACGTCGTTTAGCGGTGTGGAAACTTTGGTACAGTTTGGATAAAGTGAAAATTTTGAAAAAAAAATTTGTTTGCAAATAACGTGAAAATTACATGTGCCAAGTCAAAAAACATGAAAATAACAGGTCGCCAAAATGAGCTGATATTTTTAGAATATGACTAAATGGACGTCGTTTAGCGGTGTGCAAATTTTGGTAAAGTTTGGATGAAGTGAAAATTTAAAAAAAAAAATTTGTTTGCAAATAACGTGAAAATTACAAGTACCAAGTCAAAAAACATGAAAATAACAGGTCGCCAAAATGAGCTGATATTTTTAGTATTTGACTAAATTGACGTCGTTTAGCGGTGTGCAAATTTTGGTAAAGTTTGGATGAAGTGAAAATTTAAAAAAAAAAAATTTGTTTGCAAATAACGTGAAAATTACATGTACCAAGTCAAAAAACATGAAAATAACAGGTCGCCAAAATGAGCTGATATTTTTAGTATACGACTAAATTGACGTCGTTTAGCGGTGTGAAAATTTTGGTAAAGTCTGGATGAAGTGAAAATTTAAAAAAAAAAAAATTTGTTTGCAAATAACGTGAAAATTGCATGTACCAAGTCAAAAAACATGAAAATAACAGGTCGCCAAAATGAGCTAATATTTTTAGTATACGACTAAATTGACGTCGTTTAGCGGTGTGCAAATTTTGGTAAAGTTTGGATGAAGTGAAAATTTTGAAAAAAAAATTTGTTTGCAAATAACGTGAACATTACATGTTCGAAGTCAAAAAACATGAAAATAACAGGTCGCCAAAATGAGCTGATATTTTTAGTATACGACTAAATTGACGTCGTTTAGCGGTGTGCAAATTTTGGTAAAGTTAGGATGAAGTGAAAATTTGGAAAAAAAATTTGTTTGCAAATAACGTGAAAATTACAAGTACCAAGTCAAAAAACATGAAAATATCAGGTCGCCAAAATGAGCTGATATTTTTAGTATACGACTGAAATGACGTCGTTTAGCGGTGTGCAAATTTTGGTAAAGTTTGGATGAAGTGAAAATTTAAAAAAAAATTTGTTTGCAAATAACGTGAAAATTACATGTACAAGTCAAAAAACATGAAAATAACAGGTCGCCAAAATGAGCTGATATTTTTAGTATACGACTAAACTGACGTCGTTTAGCGGTGTGCAAATTTTGGTAAAGTTAGGATAAAGTGAAAATTTGGAAAAAAAATTTGTTTGCAAATAACGTGAAAATTACAAGTACCAAGTCAAAAAACATGAAAATAACAGGTCGCCAAAATGAGCTGATATTTTTAGTATACGACTAAATTGACGTCGCTTAGCGGTGTGCAAATTTTGGGTAAAGTTTGGATGAAGTGAAAATTTTGAAAAAAAAATTGTTTGCAAATAACGTGAAAATTACATGTGCCAAGTCAAAAAACATGAAAATAACAGGTCGCCAAAATGAGCTGATATTTTTAGAATATGACTAAATGGACGTCGTTTAGCGGTGTGCAAATTTTGGTAAAGTTTGGATGAAGTGAAAATTTAAAAAAAAAAATTTGTTTGCAAATAACGTGAAAATTACAAGTACCAAGTCAAAAAACATGAAAATAACAGGTCGCCAAAATGAGCTGATATTTTTAGTATTTGACTAAATTGACGTCGTTTAGCGGTGTGCAAATTTTGGTAAAGTTTGGATGAAGTGAAAATTTAAAAAAAAAAATTTGTTTGCAAATAACGTGAAAATTACATGTACCAAGTCAAAAAACATGAAAATAACAGGTCGCCAAAATGAGCTGATATTTTTAGTATACGACTAAATTGACGTCGTTTAGCGGTGTGAAAATTTTGGTAAAGTCTGGATGAAGTGAAAATTTAAAAAAAAAAAAAAATTTGTTTGCAAATAACGTGAAAATTGCATGTACCAAGTCAAAAAACATGAAAATAACAGGTCGCCAAAATGAGCTAATATTTTTAGTATACGACTAAATTGACGTCGTTTAGCGGTGTGCAAATTTTGGTAAAGTTTGGATGAAGTGAAAATTTTGAAAAAAAAATTTGTTTGCAAATAACGTGAACATTACATGTTCGAAGTCAAAAAACATGAAAATAACAGGTCGCCAAAATGAGCTGATATTTTTAGTATACGACTAAATTGACGTCGTTTAGCGGTGTGCAAATTTTGGTAAAGTTAGGATGAAGTGAAAATTTGGAAAAAAAATTTGTTTGCAAATAACGTGAAAATTACAAGTACCAAGTCAAAAAACATGAAAATATCAGGTCGCCAAAATGAGCTGATATTTTTAGTATACGACTGAAATGACGTCGTTTAGCGGTGTGCAAATTTTGGTAAAGTTTGGATGAAGTGAAAATTTAAAAAAAAATTTGTTTGCAAATAACGTGAAAATTACATGTACAAGTCAAAAAACATGAAAATAACAGGTCGCCAAAAGAAGCTGATATTTTTAGCAAACGACTAAATTGACGTCGCTTAGCGGTGTGCAAATTTTGGTAAAGTTTGGATGAAGTAAAAATTTTGAAAAAAAAATTTGTTTGCAAATAACGTGAAAATTACATGTACCAAGTCAGAAAACATGAAAATAACATGTCGCCAAAATAAGCTGATATTTTTAGTATACGACTATATTGACGTCGTTTAGCGGTGTGGAAATTGTGGTAAGGTTTGGATAAAGTGAAAATTTTGAAAAAAAATTTGTTTGCAAATAACGTGAAAATTACATGTACCAAGTCCGAAAACATGAAAATAACAGGTCGCCAAAATGAGCTGATATTTTTAGTATATGACTAAATGGACGTCGTTTAGCGGTGTGCAAATTTTGGTAAAGTTTGGATGAAGTGAAAATTTTGAAAAAAAAATTTTTTTGCAAATAACGTGAAAATTACATGTACCAAGTCAGAAAACATGAAAATAACAGGTCGCCAAAATAAGCATTTATTTATAGTATACGACTAAATGGACGTCGTTTAGCGGTGTGCAAATTTTGGTAAAGTTTGGATGAAGTGAAAATTTTGAAAAAAAATTTGTTTGCAAATAACGTAAAAATTACATTACATGCACCAAGTCCGAAAACATGAAAATAACAGGTCACCAAAATGAGCTGATATTTTTAGTATACGACTATATTGACGTCGTTTAGCGGTGTGGAAATTTTGGTAAGGTTTGGATAAAGTGAAAATTTTGAAAAAAAACAATTTGTTTGCAAATCACGTGAAAATTACATGTACCAAGTCAAATAACATGAAAATAACAGATCGCCAAAATGAGCTGGTATTTTAAGTATACGACTAAATTGACGTCGTTTAGCGGTGAGCAAATTTTGGTAAAGTTAGGATGAAGTGAAAATTTGGAAAAAAAATTTGTTTGCAAATAACGTGAAAATTACAAGTACCAAGTCAAAAAACATGAAAATAACAGGTCGCCAAAATGAGCTGATATTTTTAGTATACGACTAAATTGACGTCGTTTAGCGGTGTGCAAATTTTGGTAAAGTTTGGATGAAGTAAAAATTTTGAAAAAAAAATTTGTTTGCAAATAACGTGAAAATTACATGTACCAAGTCAGAAAACATGAAAATAACAGGTCGCCAAAATGAGCTGATATTTTTAGTATATGACTGTATTGACATCGTTTAGCGGTGTGGAAATTGTGGTAAGGTTTGGATAAAGTGAAAATTTTGAAAAAAAATTTGTTTGCAAATAACGTGAAAATTACATGTACCAAGTCCGAAAACATGAAAATAACAGGTCGCCAAAATGAGCTGATATTTTTAGTATATGACTAAATGGACGTCGTTTAGCGGTGTGCAAATTTTGGTAAAGTTTGGATGAAGTGAAAATTTTGAAAAAAAATTTGTTTGCAAATAACGTGAAAATTACATGTACCAAGTCAGAAAACATGAAAATAACAGGTCGCCAAAATAAGCTGATATTTATAGTATACGACTAAATGGACGTCGTTTAGCGGTGTGCAAATTTTGGTAAAGTTTGGATGAAGTGAAAATTTTGAAAAAAAAAATTTGTTTGAATATAACGTGAAAATTACTTGTACCAAGTCAAAAAACCTGAAAATAACAGGTCGCCAAAATGAGCTGATATTTTTAGTATACGACTAAATTGACGTCGTTTAGCGGTGTGCAAATTTTGGTAAAGTTTGGATGAAGTCAAAATTTTGAAAAAAAATTTGTTTGCAAATAACGTGAAAATTACATGTACCAAGTCAGAAAACAGGAAAATAAATAAAAAAAAATAAATAACGTCGTAAAATAAATTAACGTCGTTTAGCGGTGTGGAAATTATGGTAAGGTTTGGATAAAGTGAAAATTTTAAAAAAAATTGTTTGCAAATAACGTGAAAATTACATGTACCAAGTCCGAAAACATGAAAATAACAGGTCACCAAAATGAGCTGATATTTTTAGTATATGACTAAATTGGCGTCGTTTAGCGGTGTGCAAATTTTGGTAAAGTTTGGATGAAGTGAAAATTTTGAAAAAAAAAATTTGTTTGCAAATAACGTGAAAATTACAAGTACCAAGTCAAAAAACATGAAAATAACAGGTCGCCAAAATGAGCTGATATTTTTAGTATACGACTAAATTGACGTCGTTTAGCGGTTTGCAAATTTTGGTAGAATTCGGATGAAGTGAAAATTTTGAAAAAATAAATAAATTTGCAAATAACGTGAAAATTACAAGTACCAAGTCAAAAAACATGAAAATAACAGGTCGCCAAAATGAGCTGATATTTTTAGTATACGACTAAATTGACGTCGCTTAGCGGTGTGCAAATTTTGGTAAAGTTTGGATGAAGTGAAAATTTTGAAAAAAAAATTTGTTTGCAAATAACGTGAAAATTACATGTACCAAGTCCGAAAACATGAAAATAACAGGTCGCCAAAATGAGCTGATATTTTTAGCATATGACCAAATGGACGTCGTTTAGCGGTTTGCAAATTTTGGTAAAGTTTGGATGAAGTGAAAATTTTGAAAAAAAATTTTTTTGCAAATCACGTGAAAATTACATGTAACAAGTGAAATAACATGAAAATAACAGATCGCCAAAATGAGCTGATATTTTTAGTATACGACTAAAATGACGTCGTTTAGCGGTGTGCAAATTTTGGTAAAGTTTGGATGAAGTGAAAATTTAAAAAAAAAATTTGTTGCAAATAACGTGAAAATTACATGTACAAGTCAAAAAACATGAAAATAACAGGTCGCAAAAAGGAGCTGATATTTTTAGTATACGACTGAATTGACGTCGTTTAGCGGTGTGCAAATTTTGGTAAAGTTTGGATGAAGTAAAAATTTTGAAAAAAAAAATTTGTTTGCAAATAACGTGAAAATTACATGTACCAAGTCAGAAAACATGAAAATAACATGTCGCCAAAATAAGCTGATATTTTTAGTATACGACTATATTGACGTCGTTTAGTGGTGTGGAAATTGTGGTAAGGTTTGGATGAAGTGAAAATTTAAAAAAAAAATTTGTTTGCAAATAACGTGAAAATTACTTGTACCAAGTCAAAAAACATGAAAATAACAGGTCGCCAAAATGAGCTGATATTTTTAGTATACAACTAAATTGACGTCGTTTAGCGGTGTGCAAATTTTGGTAAAGTTTGGATGAAGTGAAAATTTTGAAAAAAAAATTTGTTTGCAAATAACGTGAAAATTACATGTACCAAGTCAGAAAACATGAAAATAAATAAAAAAAAATAAATAACGTCGTAAAATAAATTAACGTCGTTTAGCGGTGTGGAAATTTTGGTAAGGTTTGGATTAAGAGAAAATTTTAAAAAAAATTGTTTGCAAATAACGTGAAAATTACATGTACCAAGTCCGAAAACATGAAAATAACAGGTCACAAAAATGAGCTGATATTTTTAGTATATGACTAAATTGACGTCGTTTAGCGGTGTGCGAATTTTGGTAAAGTTTGGATGAAGTGAAAATTTTGAAAAAAAAAATTTGTTTGCAAATAACGTGAAAATTACAAGTACCAAGTCAAAAAACATGAAAATAACAGGTCGCCAAAATGAGCTGATATTTTTAGTATACGACTAAATTGACGTCGTTTAGCGGTGTGCAAATTTTGGTAGAGTTTGGATGAAGTGAAAATTTTGAAAAAATAAATAAGTTTGCAAATAACGTGAAAATTACAAGTACCAAGTCAAAAAACATGAAAATAACAGGTCGCCAAAATGAGCTGATATTTTTAGTATACGACTAAATTGACGTCGTTTAGCGGTGTGCAAATTTTGGTAAAGTTTGGATGAAGTGAAAATTTTGAAAAAAAAAAATTTGTTTGCAAATAACGTGAAAATTACAAGTACCAAGTCAAAAAACATGAAAATAACAGGTCGCCAAAATGAGCTGATATTTTTAGTATACGACTAAATTGACGTCGTTTAGCGGTGTGCAAATTTTGGTAGAGTTTGGATGAAGTGAAAATTTTGAAAAAATAAATAAGTTTGCAAATAAAGTGAAAATTACAAGTACCAAGTCAAAAAACATGAAAATAACAGGTCGCCAAAATGAGCTGATATTTTTAGTATACGACTAAATTGACGTCGTTTAGCGGTGTGCAAATTTTGGTAAAGTTTGGATGAAGTGAAAATTTTGAAAAAAAAATTTGTTTGCAAATAACGTGAAAATTACTTGTACCAAGTCAAAAAACATGAAAATAACAGGTCGCCAAAATGAGCTGATATTTTTAGTATACGACTAAATTGACGTCGTTTAGCGGTGTGCAAATTTTGGTAAAGTTTGGATGAAGTGAAAATTTTGAAAAAAAATTTGTTTGCAAATAACGTGAAAATTACAAGAACCAAGTCGAAAAACATGAAAATAACAGGTCGCCAAAATAAGCTGATATTTTTAGTATACGACTAAATTGACGTCGTTTAGCGGTGTGCAAATTTTGGTAGAGTTTGGATGAAGTGAAAATTTTGAAAAAATAAATAAATTTGCAAATAACGTGAAAATTACAAGTACCAAGTCAAAAAACATGAAAATAACAGGTCGCCAAAATAAGCTGATATTTTTAGTATACGACTAAATTGACGTCGTTTAGCGGTGTGCAAATTTTGGTAAAGTTTGGATTAAGTGAAAATTTTGAAAAAAAAAATTTGTTTGCAAATAACGTGAAAATTACATGTACCAAGTCCGAAAACATGAAAATAACAGGTCACCAAAATGAGCTGATATTTTTAGTATATGACTAAATTGACGTCGTTTAGCGGTGTGCAAATTTTGGTAAAGTTTGGATGAAGTGAAAATTTTGAAAAAAAAAATTTGTTTGCAAATAACGTGAAAATTACAAGAACAAGTCGAAAAACATGAAAATAACAGGTCGCCAAAATGAGCTGATATTTTTAGTATTTGACAAAATTGACGTCGTTTAGCGGTGTGCAAATTTTGGTAAAGTTTGGATGAAGTGAAAATTTTTAAAAAAAATTTGTTTGCAAATAACGTGAAAATTACATGTACCAAGTCAAAAAACATGAAAATAACAGGTCGCCAAAATGAGCTGATTTTTTTAGTATACGACTGAATTGACGTCGTTTAGCGGTGTGCAAATTTTGGTAAAGTTTGGATGAAGTGAAAATTTTGAAAAAAAAAAAATTTGTTTGCAAATAACGTGAAAATTACATGTACCAAGTCAAAAAACATGAAAATAACAGATCGCCAAAATGAGCTGATATTTTTAGTATACGACTAAATTGACGTCGTTTAGCGGTCATAAGAATAACAGGTCGCCAAAATGAGCTGATTTTTTTAGTATACGACTGAATTGACGTCGTTTAGCGGTGTGCAAATTTTGGTAAAGTTTGGATGAAGTGAAAATTTTAAAAAAAAAATTTGTTTGCAAATAACGTGAACATTACATGTACCAAGTCAGAAAACATGAAAATAACATGTAGCCAAAATAAGCTGATATTTTTAGTATACGACTAAATTGACGTCGTTTAGCGGTGTGCAAATTTTGGTAAGGTTTGGATAAAGTGAAAATTTTGAAAAAAAATTTGTTTGCAAATAACGTGAAAATTACATGTACCAAGTCCGAAAACATGAAAATAACAGGTCGCCAAAATGAGCTGATATTTTTAGTTAACGACTAAACTGACGTCGTTTAGCGGTGTGCAAATTTTGGTAAAGTTTGGATGAAGTGAAAATTTTGAAAAAAAAGTTTGTTTGCAAATATTGTGAAAATTACAAGTACCAAGTCAAAAAACATGAAAATAACAGGTCGCCAAAATAAGCTGATATTTTTAGTATACGACTAAATTGACGTCGTTTAGCGGTGTGGAAATTTTGGTACAGTTTGGATAAAGTGAAAATTTAAAAAAAAAATTTTTTGCAAATAACGTGAAAATTACATGTACCAAGTCAAAAAACATGAAAATAACAGGTCGCCAAAATGAGCTGATATTTTTAGTATACGACTAAATTGACGTCGTTTAGCGGTGTGGAAACTTTGGTACAGTTTGGATAAAGTGAAAATTTTGAAAAAAAAATTTGTTTGCAAATAACGTGAAAATTACATGTGCCAAGTCAAAAAACATGAAAATAACAGGTCGCCAAAATGAGCTGATATTTTTAGAATATGACTAAATGGACGTCGTTTAGCGGTGTGCAAATTTTGGTAAAGTTTGGATGAAGTGAAAATTTAAAAAAAAAAATTTGTTTGCAAATAACGTGAAAATTACAAGTACCAAGTCAAAAAACATGAAAATAACAGGTCGCCAAAATGAGCTGATATTTTTAGTATTTGACTAAATTGACGTCGTTTAGCGGTGTGCAAATTTTGGTAAAGTTTGGATGAAGTGAAAATTTAAAAAAAAAAATTTGTTTGCAAATAACGTGAAAATTACATGTACCAAGTCAAAAAACATGAAAATAACAGGTCGCCAAAATGAGCTGATATTTTTAGTATACGACTAAATTGACGTCGTTTAGCGGTGTGAAAATTTTGGTAAAGTCTGGATGAAGTGAAAATTTAAAAAAAAAAAAATTTGTTTGCAAATAACGTGAAAATTGCATGTACCAAGTCAAAAAACATGAAAATAACAGGTCGCCAAAATGAGCTAATATTTTTAGTATACGACTAAATTGACGTCGTTTAGCGGTGTGCAAATTTTGGTAAAGTTTGGATGAAGTGAAAATTTTGAAAAAAAAATTTGTTTGCAAATAACGTGAACATTACATGTTCGAAGTCAAAAAACATGAAAATAACAGGTCGCCAAAATGAGCTGATATTTTTAGTATACGACTAAATTGACGTCGTTTAGCGGTGTGCAAATTTTGGTAAAGTTAGGATGAAGTGAAAATTTGGAAAAAAAATTTGTTTGCAAATAACGTGAAAATTACAAGTACCAAGTCAAAAAACATGAAAATATCAGGTCGCCAAAATGAGCTGATATTTTTAGTATACGACTGAAATGACGTCGTTTAGCGGTGTGCAAATTTTGGTAAAGTTTGGATGAAGTGAAAATTTAAAAAAAAATTTGTTTGCAAATAACGTGAAAATTACATGTACAAGTCAAAAAACATGAAAATAACAGGTCGCCAAAATGAGCTGATATTTTTAGTATACGACTAAACTGACGTCGTTTAGCGGTGTGCAAATTTTGGTAAAGTTAGGATAAAGTGAAAATTTGGAAAAAAAATTTGTTTGCAAATAACGTGAAAATTACAAGTACCAAGTCAAAAAACATGAAAATAACAGGTCGCCAAAATGAGCTGATATTTTTAGTATACGACTAAATTGACGTCGCTTAGCGGTGTGCAAATTTTGGGTAAAGTTTGGATGAAGTGAAAATTTTGAAAAAAAAATTGTTTGCAAATAACGTGAAAATTACATGTGCCAAGTCAAAAAACATGAAAATAACAGGTCGCCAAAATGAGCTGATATTTTTAGAATATGACTAAATGGACGTCGTTTAGCGGTGTGCAAATTTTGGTAAAGTTTGGATGAAGTGAAAATTTAAAAAAAAAAATTTGTTTGCAAATAACGTGAAAATTACAAGTACCAAGTCAAAAAACATGAAAATAACAGGTCGCCAAAATGAGCTGATATTTTTAGTATTTGACTAAATTGACGTCGTTTAGCGGTGTGCAAATTTTGGTAAAGTTTGGATGAAGTGAAAATTTAAAAAAAAAAATTTGTTTGCAAATAACGTGAAAATTACATGTACCAAGTCAAAAAACATGAAAATAACAGGTCGCCAAAATGAGCTGATATTTTTAGTATACGACTAAATTGACGTCGTTTAGCGGTGTGAAAATTTTGGTAAAGTCTGGATGAAGTGAAAATTTAAAAAAAAAAAAAAATTTGTTTGCAAATAACGTGAAAATTGCATGTACCAAGTCAAAAAACATGAAAATAACAGGTCGCCAAAATGAGCTAATATTTTTAGTATACGACTAAATTGACGTCGTTTAGCGGTGTGCAAATTTTGGTAAAGTTTGGATGAAGTGAAAATTTTGAAAAAAAAATTTGTTTGCAAATAACGTGAACATTACATGTTCGAAGTCAAAAAACATGAAAATAACAGGTCGCCAAAATGAGCTGATATTTTTAGTATACGACTAAATTGACGTCGTTTAGCGGTGTGCAAATTTTGGTAAAGTTAGGATGAAGTGAAAATTTGGAAAAAAAATTTGTTTGCAAATAACGTGAAAATTACAAGTACCAAGTCAAAAAACATGAAAATATCAGGTCGCCAAAATGAGCTGATATTTTTAGTATACGACTGAAATGACGTCGTTTAGCGGTGTGCAAATTTTGGTAAAGTTTGGATGAAGTGAAAATTTAAAAAAAAATTTGTTTGCAAATAACGTGAAAATTACATGTACAAGTCAAAAAACATGAAAATAACAGGTCGCCAAAAGAAGCTGATATTTTTAGCAAACGACTAAATTGACGTCGCTTAGCGGTGTGCAAATTTTGGTAAAGTTTGGATGAAGTAAAAATTTTGAAAAAAAAATTTGTTTGCAAATAACGTGAAAATTACATGTACCAAGTCAGAAAACATGAAAATAACATGTCGCCAAAATAAGCTGATATTTTTAGTATACGACTATATTGACGTCGTTTAGCGGTGTGGAAATTGTGGTAAGGTTTGGATAAAGTGAAAATTTTGAAAAAAAATTTGTTTGCAAATAACGTGAAAATTACATGTACCAAGTCCGAAAACATGAAAATAACAGGTCGCCAAAATGAGCTGATATTTTTAGTATATGACTAAATGGACGTCGTTTAGCGGTGTGCAAATTTTGGTAAAGTTTGGATGAAGTGAAAATTTTGAAAAAAAAATTTTTTTGCAAATAACGTGAAAATTACATGTACCAAGTCAGAAAACATGAAAATAACAGGTCGCCAAAATAAGCATTTATTTATAGTATACGACTAAATGGACGTCGTTTAGCGGTGTGCAAATTTTGGTAAAGTTTGGATGAAGTGAAAATTTTGAAAAAAAATTTGTTTGCAAATAACGTAAAAATTACATTACATGCACCAAGTCCGAAAACATGAAAATAACAGGTCACCAAAATGAGCTGATATTTTTAGTATACGACTATATTGACGTCGTTTAGCGGTGTGGAAATTTTGGTAAGGTTTGGATAAAGTGAAAATTTTGAAAAAAAACAATTTGTTTGCAAATCACGTGAAAATTACATGTACCAAGTCAAATAACATGAAAATAACAGATCGCCAAAATGAGCTGGTATTTTAAGTATACGACTAAATTGACGTCGTTTAGCGGTGAGCAAATTTTGGTAAAGTTAGGATGAAGTGAAAATTTGGAAAAAAAATTTGTTTGCAAATAACGTGAAAATTACAAGTACCAAGTCAAAAAACATGAAAATAACAGGTCGCCAAAATGAGCTGATATTTTTAGTATACGACTAAATTGACGTCGTTTAGCGGTGTGCAAATTTTGGTAAAGTTTGGATGAAGTAAAAATTTTGAAAAAAAAATTTGTTTGCAAATAACGTGAAAATTACATGTACCAAGTCAGAAAACATGAAAATAACAGGTCGCCAAAATGAGCTGATATTTTTAGTATATGACTGTATTGACATCGTTTAGCGGTGTGGAAATTGTGGTAAGGTTTGGATAAAGTGAAAATTTTGAAAAAAAATTTGTTTGCAAATAACGTGAAAATTACATGTACCAAGTCCGAAAACATGAAAATAACAGGTCGCCAAAATGAGCTGATATTTTTAGTATATGACTAAATGGACGTCGTTTAGCGGTGTGCAAATTTTGGTAAAGTTTGGATGAAGTGAAAATTTTGAAAAAAAATTTGTTTGCAAATAACGTGAAAATTACATGTACCAAGTCAGAAAACATGAAAATAACAGGTCGCCAAAATAAGCTGATATTTATAGTATACGACTAAATGGACGTCGTTTAGCGGTGTGCAAATTTTGGTAAAGTTTGGATGAAGTGAAAATTTTGAAAAAAAAAATTTGTTTGAATATAACGTGAAAATTACTTGTACCAAGTCAAAAAACCTGAAAATAACAGGTCGCCAAAATGAGCTGATATTTTTAGTATACGACTAAATTGACGTCGTTTAGCGGTGTGCAAATTTTGGTAAAGTTTGGATGAAGTCAAAATTTTGAAAAAAAATTTGTTTGCAAATAACGTGAAAATTACATGTACCAAGTCAGAAAACAGGAAAATAAATAAAAAAAAATAAATAACGTCGTAAAATAAATTAACGTCGTTTAGCGGTGTGGAAATTATGGTAAGGTTTGGATAAAGTGAAAATTTTAAAAAAAATTGTTTGCAAATAACGTGAAAATTACATGTACCAAGTCCGAAAACATGAAAATAACAGGTCACCAAAATGAGCTGATATTTTTAGTATATGACTAAATTGGCGTCGTTTAGCGGTGTGCAAATTTTGGTAAAGTTTGGATGAAGTGAAAATTTTGAAAAAAAAAATTTGTTTGCAAATAACGTGAAAATTACAAGTACCAAGTCAAAAAACATGAAAATAACAGGTCGCCAAAATGAGCTGATATTTTTAGTATACGACTAAATTGACGTCGTTTAGCGGTTTGCAAATTTTGGTAGAATTCGGATGAAGTGAAAATTTTGAAAAAATAAATAAATTTGCAAATAACGTGAAAATTACAAGTACCAAGTCAAAAAACATGAAAATAACAGGTCGCCAAAATGAGCTGATATTTTTAGTATACGACTAAATTGACGTCGCTTAGCGGTGTGCAAATTTTGGTAAAGTTTGGATGAAGTGAAAATTTTGAAAAAAAAATTTGTTTGCAAATAACGTGAAAATTACATGTACCAAGTCCGAAAACATGAAAATAACAGGTCGCCAAAATGAGCTGATATTTTTAGCATATGACCAAATGGACGTCGTTTAGCGGTTTGCAAATTTTGGTAAAGTTTGGATGAAGTGAAAATTTTGAAAAAAAATTTTTTTGCAAATCACGTGAAAATTACATGTAACAAGTGAAATAACATGAAAATAACAGATCGCCAAAATGAGCTGATATTTTTAGTATACGACTAAAATGACGTCGTTTAGCGGTGTGCAAATTTTGGTAAAGTTTGGATGAAGTGAAAATTTAAAAAAAAAATTTGTTGCAAATAACGTGAAAATTACATGTACAAGTCAAAAAACATGAAAATAACAGGTCGCAAAAAGGAGCTGATATTTTTAGTATACGACTGAATTGACGTCGTTTAGCGGTGTGCAAATTTTGGTAAAGTTTGGATGAAGTAAAAATTTTGAAAAAAAAAATTTGTTTGCAAATAACGTGAAAATTACATGTACCAAGTCAGAAAACATGAAAATAACATGTCGCCAAAATAAGCTGATATTTTTAGTATACGACTATATTGACGTCGTTTAGTGGTGTGGAAATTGTGGTAAGGTTTGGATGAAGTGAAAATTTAAAAAAAAAATTTGTTTGCAAATAACGTGAAAATTACTTGTACCAAGTCAAAAAACATGAAAATAACAGGTCGCCAAAATGAGCTGATATTTTTAGTATACAACTAAATTGACGTCGTTTAGCGGTGTGCAAATTTTGGTAAAGTTTGGATGAAGTGAAAATTTTGAAAAAAAAATTTGTTTGCAAATAACGTGAAAATTACATGTACCAAGTCAGAAAACATGAAAATAAATAAAAAAAAATAAATAACGTCGTAAAATAAATTAACGTCGTTTAGCGGTGTGGAAATTTTGGTAAGGTTTGGATTAAGAGAAAATTTTAAAAAAAATTGTTTGCAAATAACGTGAAAATTACATGTACCAAGTCCGAAAACATGAAAATAACAGGTCACAAAAATGAGCTGATATTTTTAGTATATGACTAAATTGACGTCGTTTAGCGGTGTGCGAATTTTGGTAAAGTTTGGATGAAGTGAAAATTTTGAAAAAAAAAATTTGTTTGCAAATAACGTGAAAATTACAAGTACCAAGTCAAAAAACATGAAAATAACAGGTCGCCAAAATGAGCTGATATTTTTAGTATACGACTAAATTGACGTCGTTTAGCGGTGTGCAAATTTTGGTAGAGTTTGGATGAAGTGAAAATTTTGAAAAAATAAATAAGTTTGCAAATAACGTGAAAATTACAAGTACCAAGTCAAAAAACATGAAAATAACAGGTCGCCAAAATGAGCTGATATTTTTAGTATACGACTAAATTGACGTCGTTTAGCGGTGTGCAAATTTTGGTAAAGTTTGGATGAAGTGAAAATTTTGAAAAAAAAAAATTTGTTTGCAAATAACGTGAAAATTACAAGTACCAAGTCAAAAAACATGAAAATAACAGGTCGCCAAAATGAGCTGATATTTTTAGTATACGACTAAATTGACGTCGTTTAGCGGTGTGCAAATTTTGGTAGAGTTTGGATGAAGTGAAAATTTTGAAAAAATAAATAAGTTTGCAAATAAAGTGAAAATTACAAGTACCAAGTCAAAAAACATGAAAATAACAGGTCGCCAAAATGAGCTGATATTTTTAGTATACGACTAAATTGACGTCGTTTAGCGGTGTGCAAATTTTGGTAAAGTTTGGATGAAGTGAAAATTTTGAAAAAAAAATTTGTTTGCAAATAACGTGAAAATTACTTGTACCAAGTCAAAAAACATGAAAATAACAGGTCGCCAAAATGAGCTGATATTTTTAGTATACGACTAAATTGACGTCGTTTAGCGGTGTGCAAATTTTGGTAAAGTTTGGATGAAGTGAAAATTTTGAAAAAAAATTTGTTTGCAAATAACGTGAAAATTACAAGAACCAAGTCGAAAAACATGAAAATAACAGGTCGCCAAAATAAGCTGATATTTTTAGTATACGACTAAATTGACGTCGTTTAGCGGTGTGCAAATTTTGGTAGAGTTTGGATGAAGTGAAAATTTTGAAAAAATAAATAAATTTGCAAATAACGTGAAAATTACAAGTACCAAGTCAAAAAACATGAAAATAACAGGTCGCCAAAATAAGCTGATATTTTTAGTATACGACTAAATTGACGTCGTTTAGCGGTGTGCAAATTTTGGTAAAGTTTGGATTAAGTGAAAATTTTGAAAAAAAAAATTTGTTTGCAAATAACGTGAAAATTACATGTACCAAGTCCGAAAACATGAAAATAACAGGTCACCAAAATGAGCTGATATTTTTAGTATATGACTAAATTGACGTCGTTTAGCGGTGTGCAAATTTTGGTAAAGTTTGGATGAAGTGAAAATTTTGAAAAAAAAAATTTGTTTGCAAATAACGTGAAAATTACAAGAACAAGTCGAAAAACATGAAAATAACAGGTCGCCAAAATGAGCTGATATTTTTAGTATACGACTAAATTGACGTCGTTTAGCGGTGTGCAAATTTTGGTAGAGTTTGGATGAAGTGAAAATTTTGAAAAAATAAATAAATTTGCAAATAACGTGAAAATTACAAGTACCAAGTCAAAAAACATGAAAATAACAGGTCGCCAAAATAAGCTGATATTTTTAGTATACGACTAAATTGACGTCGTTTAGCGGTGTGCAAATTTTGGTAAAGTTTGGATGAAGTGAAAATTTTGAAAAAAAAAAATTTGTTTGCAAATAACGTGAAAATTACAAGAACCAAGTCGAAAAGCATGAAAATAACAGGTCGCCAAAATAAGCTGATATTTTTAGTATACGACTAAATTGACGTCGTTTAGCGGTGTGCAAATTTTGGTAAGGTTTGGATAAAGTGAAAATTTTAAAAAAAGTTTGTTTGCAAATAACGTGAAAATTACATGTACCAAGTCCGAAAACATGAAAATAACAGGTCACCAAAATGAGCTGATATTTTTAGTATATGACTGAATTGACGTCGTTTAGCGGTGTGCAAATTTTGGTAAAGTTTGGATGAAGTGAAAATTTTGAAAAAATAAATAAATTTGCAAATAACGTGAAAATTACAAGTACCAAGTCAAAAAACATGAAAATAACAGGTCGCCAAAATAAGCTGATATTTTTAGTGTACGACTAAATTGACGTCGTTTAGCGGTGTGCAAATTTTGGTAAGGTTTGGATAAAGTGAAAATTTTGCAGAAAAAATTTGTTTGCAAATAACGTGAAAATTACATGTACCAAGTCCGAAAACATGAAAATAACAGGTCACCAAAATGAGCTGATATTTTTAGTATATGACTAAATTGACGTCGTTTAGCGGTGTGCAAATTTTGGTAAAGTTTGGATGAAGTGAAAATTTTGAAAAAAAAATTTGTTTGCAAATAACGTGAAAATTACAAGAACCAAGTCGAAAAACATGAAAATAACAGGTCGCCAAAATGAGCTGATATTTTTAGTATACGACTAAATTGACGTCGTTTAGCGGTGTGCAAATTTTGGTAGAGTTTGGATGAAGTGAAAATTTTGAAAAAATAAATAAATTTGCAAATAACGTGAAAATTACAAGTACCAAGTCAAAAAACATGAAAATAACAGGTCGCCAAAATAAGCTGATATTTTTAGTATACGACTAAATTGACGTCGTTTAGCGGTGTGCAAATTTTGGTAAAGTTTGGATGAAGTGAAAATTTTGAAAAAAAAAATTTGTTTGCAAATAACGTGAAAATTACATGTACCAAGTCCGAAAACATGAAAATAACAGGTCGCCAAAATGAGCTGATATTTTTAGCATATGACTAAATGGACGTCGTTTAGCGGTTTGCAAATTTTGGTAAAGTTTGGATGAAGTGAAAATTTTGAAAAAAAATTTGTTTGCAAATCACGTGAAAATTACATGTACCAAGTCAAATAACATGAAAATAACAGATCGCCAAAATGAGCTGATATTTTTAGTATACGACTAAATTGACGTCGTTTAGCGGTGTGCAAATTTTGGTAGAGTTTGGATGAAGTGAAAATTTTGAAAAAATAAATAAATTTGCAAATAACGTGAAAATTACAAGTACCAAGTCAAAAAACATGAAAATAACAGGTCACCAAAATAAGCTGATATTTTTAGTATATGACTAAATTGACGTCGTTTAGCGGTGTGCAAATTTTGGTAAAGTTTGGATGAAGTGAAAATTTTGAAAAAAAAAATTTGTTTGCAAATAACGTGAAAATTACAAGAACCAAGTCGAAAAACATGAAAATAACAGGTCGCCAAAATGAGCTGATATTTTTAGTATACGACTAAATTGACGTCGTTTAGCGGTGTGCAAATTTTGGTAGAGTTTGGATGAAGTGAAAATTTTGAAAAAATAAATAAATTTGCAAATAACGTGAAAATTACAAGTACCAAGTCAAAAAACATGAAAATAACAGGTCGCCAAAATAAGCTGATATTTTTAGTATACGACTAAATTGACGTCGTTTAGCGGTGTGCAAATTTTGGTAAAGTTTGGATGAAGTGAAAATTTTGAAAAAAAAAAATTTGTTTGCAAATAACGTGAAAATTACAAGAACCAAGTCGAAAAGCATGAAAATAACAGGTCGCCAAAATAAGCTGATATTTTTAGTATACGACTAAATTGACGTCGTTTAGCGGTGTGCAAATTTTGGTAAGGTTTGGATAAAGTGAAAATTTTAAAAAAAGTTTGTTTGCAAATAACGTGAAAATTACATGTACCAAGTCCGAAAACATGAAAATAACAGGTCACCAAAATGAGCTGATATTTTTAGTATATGACTGAATTGACG
Organism: Tachina grossa; assembly: GCA_949987645.1. Lineage (NCBI taxonomy): Eukaryota > Metazoa > Arthropoda > Insecta > Diptera > Tachinidae > Tachina > Tachina grossa. The sequence goes on along the minus strand of OX465279.1, from coordinate 15,127,395 downwards.
TCGTTTAGCGGTGTGCAAATTTTGGTAAAGTTTAGATGAAGTGAAAATTTTGAAAAAATAAATAAATTTGCAAATAACGTGAAAATTACAAGTACGAAGTCAAAAAACATGAAAATAACAGGTCGCCAAAATAAGCTGATATTTTTAGTATACGACTAAATTGACGTCGTTTAGCGGTGTGCAAATTTTGGTAAGGTTTGGATAAAGTGAAAATTTTGCAAAAAAAATTTGTTTGCAAATAACGTGAAAATTACATGTACCAAGTCCGAAAACATGAAAATAACAGGTCACCAAAATGAGCTGATATTTTTAGTATATGACTAAATTGACGTCGTTTAGTGGTGTGCAAATTTTGGTAAAGTTTGGATGAAGTGAAAATTTTTAAAAAAAAATTTGTTTACAAATAACGTGAAAATTACAAGAACCAAGTCGAAAAACATGAAAATAACAGGTCGCCAAAATGAGCTGATATTTTTAGTATACGACTAAATTGACGTCGTTTAGCGGTGTGCAAATTTTGGTAGAGTTTGGATGAAGTGAAAATTTTGAAAAAATAAATAAATTTGCAAATAACGTGAAAATTACAAGTACCAAGTCAAAAAACATGAAAATAACAGGTCGCCAAAATAAGCTGATATTTTTAGTATACGACTAAATTGACGTCGTTTAGCGGTGTGCAAATTTTGGTAAACTTTGGATGAAGTGAAAATTTTGAAAAAAAAAAATTTGTTTGCAAATAACGTGAAAATTACATGTACCAAGTCCGAAAACATGAAAATAACAGGTCGCCAAAATGAGCTGATATTTTTAGCATATGACTAAATGGACGTCGTTTAGCGGTTTGCAAATTTTGGTAAAGTTTGGATGAAGTGAAAATTTTTAAAAAAAATTTGTTTGCAAATCACGTGAAAATTACATGTACCAAGTCAAATAACATGAAAATAACAGATCGCCAAAATGAGCTGATATTTTTAGTATACGACTAAAATGACGTCGTTTAGCGGTGTGCAAATTTTGGTAAAGTTTGGATGAAGTAAAAATTTTGAAAAAAAATTTGTTTGCAAATAACGTGAAAATTACATGTACCAAGTCAGAAAACATGAAAATAACATGTCGCCAAAATAAGCTGATATTTTTGGTATACGACTATATTGACGTCGTTTAGCGGTGTGCAAATTTTGGTAAAGTTTGGATGAAGTAAAAATTTTGAAAAAAAAATTTGTTTGCAAATAACGCGAAAATTACATGTACCAAGTCAGAAAACATGAAAATAACATGTCGCCAAAATAAGCTGATATTGTGTGGAAATTTTGGTAAGGTTTGAATAAAGTGAAAATTTTGAAAAAAAAAAATTTGTTTGCAAATAACGTGAAAATTACATGTACCAAGTCCGAAAACATGAAAATAACAGGTCGCCAAAATGAGCTGATATTTTTAGTATATGACTAAATGGACGTCGTTTAGCGGTGTGCAAATTTTGGTAAAGTTTGGATGAAGTGAAAATTCAAAAAAAAAATTTGTTGCAAATAACGTGAAAATTACATGTACAAGTCAAAAAACATGAAAATAACAGGTTGCCAAAAGGAGCTGATATTTTTAGTATACGACTAAATTGACGTCGTTTAGCGGTGTGCAAATTTTGGTAAAGTTTGGATGAAGTAAAAATTTTGAAAAAAAATTTGTTTGCAAATAACGTGAAAATTACATGTACCAAGTCAGAAAACATGAAAATAACATGTCGCCAAAATAAGCTGATATTTTTGGTATACGACTATATTGACGTCGTTTAGCGGTGTGGAAATTGTGGTAAGGTTTGGATAAAGTGAAAATTTTGAAAAAAAAATTGTTTGCAAATAACGTGAAAATTACATGTACCAAGTCCGAAAACATGAAAATAACAGGTCGCCAAAATGAGCTGATATTTTTAGTATATGACTAAATGGACGTCGTTTAGCGGTGTGCAAATTTTGGTAAAGTTTGGATGAAGTGAAAATTTTGAAAAAAAATTTGTTTGCAAATAACGTGAAAATTACATGTACCAAGTCAGAAAACATGAAAATAACAGGTCGCCAAAATAAGCTGATATTTATAGTATACGACTAAATGGACGTCGTTTAGCGGTGTGCAAATTTTGGTAAAGTTTGGATGAAGTGAAAATTTAAAAAAAAAATTTGTTTGCAAATAACGTGAAAATTACATGTACCAAGTCAGAAAACATGAAAATAAATAAAAAAAATAAATAACGTCGTAAAATAAATTAACGTCGTTTAGCGGTGTGGAAATTTTGGTAAGGTTTGGATTAAGTGAAAATTTTAAAAAATATTTGTTTGCAAATAACGTGAAAATTACATGTACCAAGTCCGAAAACATGAAAATAACAGGTCACCAAAATGAGCTGATATTTTTAGTATATGACTAAATTGACGTCGTTTAGCGGTGTGCAAATTTTGGTAAAGTTTGGATGAAGTGAAAATTTTGAAAAAAAAAATTTGTTTGCAAATAACGTGAAAATTACAAGTACCAAGTCAAAAAACATGAAGATAACAGGTCGCCAAAATGAGCTGATATTTTTAGTATACGACTAAATTGACGTCGTTTAGCGGTGTGCAAATTTTGGTAGAGTTTGGATGAAGTAAAAATTTTGAAAAATAAATAAGTTTGCAAATAACGTGAAAATTACAAGTACCATGTCAAAAAACATGAAAATAACAGGTCGGCAAAATGAGCTGATATTTTTAGTATACGACTAAATTGACGTCGTTTAGCGGTGTGCAAATTTTGGTAAAGTTTGGATGAAGTGAAAATTTAAAAAAAAAATTTGTTTGCAAATAACGTGAAAATTACATGTACCAAGTCAGAAGACATGGATATAACAGGTCGCCAAAATAAGCTGATGTTTTTAGTATACGACTAAATTGACGTCGTTTAGCGGTGTGCAAATTTTGGTAGAGTTTGGATGAAGTGAAAATTTTGAAAAAATAAATAAGTTTGCAAATAACGTGAAAATTACATGTACCAAGTCCGAAAACATGAAAATAACAGGTCGCCAAAATCAGCTGATACTTTTAGCATATGACTAAATTGACGTCGTTTAGCGCTGTGCAAATTTTGGTAAAGTTTGGATGAAGTGAAAATTTTGAAAAAAAAATTTGTTTGCAAATAACGTGAAAATTACAAGTACCAAGTCAGAGAACATAAAAATAACAGGTCGCCAAAATAAGCTGATATTTTTAGTATACGACTAAATTGACGACGTTTAGCGGTGTGGAAATTTTGGTACAGTTTGGATAAAGTGAAAATTTTGAAAAAAAATTTGTTTGCAAATAACGTGAAAATTACATGTACGAAGTCAAAAAACATGAAAATAACAGGTCGCCAAAATGAGCTGATATTTTTAGTATACGACTAAATTGAAGTCGGTTAGCGGTATGCAAATTTTGGTAGAGTTTGGATGAAGTAAAAATTTTTAAAAATAAATAAGTTTGCAAATAACGTGAAAATTACATGTACCAAGTCAGAAGACATGGATATAACAGGTCGCCAAAATAAGCTGATATTTTTAGTATACGACTAAATTGACGTCGTTTAGCGGTGTGCAAATTTTGGTACAGTTTGGATGAAGTGAAAATTTTGAAAAAAAAAAAATTTGTTTGCAAATAACGTGAAAATTACATGTACCAAGTCCGAAAACATGAAAATAACAGGTCGCCAAAATGAGCTGATATTTTTAGCATATGACTAAATTGACGTCGTTTAGCGGTGTGCAAATTTTGGTAAAGTTTGGATGAAGTGAAAATTTTGAAAAAAAAAATTTGTTTGCAAATAACGTGAAAATTACAAGTACCAAGTCAAAAAACATGAAAATAACAGGTCGCCAAAATGAGCTGATATTTTTAGTATACGACTAAATTGACGTCGTTTAGCGGTGTGCAAATTTTGGTAAAGTTTGGATGAAGTGAAAATTAAAAAAAAAAAATTTGTTTGCAAAAAAATAACAGGTCGCCAAAATAAGCTGATATTTTTAGTATACGACTAAATTGACGTAGTTTAGCGGTGTGGAAATTTTGGTACAGTTTGGATAAAGTGAAAATTTAAAAAAAAAATTTGTTTGCAAATAACGTGAAAATTACATGTACCAAGTCAAAAAATATGAAAATAACAGGTCGCCAAAATGAGCTGATATTTTTAGTATACGACTAAATTGGCGTAGTTAAGCGGTGTGCAAATTTTGGTAAAGTTTGGATGAAGTGAAAATTTTGCAAAAAAAATTTGTTTGCAAATAACGTGAAAATTACATGTACGAAGTCAAAAAACATGAAAATAACAGGTCGCCAAAATGAGCTGATACTTTTAGTATACGACTAAACTGACGTCGCTTAGCGGTGTGCAAATTTTGGTAAAGTTTGGATGAAGTGAAAATTTTGAAAAAAAAATTTGTTTGCAAATATTGTGAAAATTACAAGTACCAAGTCAAAAAACATGAAAATAACAGGTCGCCAAAATAAGCTGATATTTTTAGTATACGACTAAATTGACGTCGTTTAGCGGTGTGGAAATTTTGGTACAGTTTGGATAAAGTGAAAATTTAAAAAAAAAATTTTTTGCAATAACGTGAAAATTACATGTACCAAGTCAAAAAACATGAAAATAACAGGTCGCCAAAATGAGCTGATATTTTTAGTATACGACTAAATTGGCGTAGTTAAGCGGTGTGCAAATTTTGGTAAAGTTTGGATGAAGTGAAAATTTTGAAAAAAAATGTGTTTGCAAATAACGTGAAAATTACATGTACGAAGTCAAAAAACATGAAAATAACAGGTCGCCAAAATGAGCTGATATTTTAAGTATACGACTAAACTGACGTCGTTTAGCGGTGTGCAAATTTTGGTAAAGTTTGGATGAAGTGAAAATTTTGAAAAAAAAATTTGCAAATATTGTGAAAATTACAAGTACCAAGTCAACAAACATGAAAATAATAGGTCGCCAAAATCAGCTGATATTTTTAGTATACGACTAAATTGACGTCGTTTAGCGGTGTGCAAATTTTGGTAAAGTTTGGATGAAGTGAAAATTTTGAAAAAAAATTTGTTTGCAAATAACGTGAAAATTACATGTACAAGTCAAAAAACATGAAAATAACAGGTCGCCAAAAGGAGCTGATATTTTTAGTATACGACTAAATTGACGTCGTTTAGCGGTGTGCAAATTTTGGTAAGGTTTGGATGAAGTGAAAATTTTGAAAAAAAATTTGTTTGCAAATAACGTGAAAATTACATGTACCAAGTCAGAAAACATAAAAATAACAGGTCGCCAAAATAAGCTGATATTTATGGTATACGACTAAATTGGCGTAGTTTAGCGGTGTGCAAATTTTGGTAAAGTTTGGATGAAGTGAAAATTTTGAAAAAAAAATTTGTTTGCAAATAACGTGAAAATTACATGTACCAAGTCCGAAAACATAAAAATAACAGGTCGCCAAAATGAGCTGATATTTTTAGCATATGACTAAATTCACGTCGTTTAGCGGTGTGCAAATTTTGGTAAAGTTTGGATGAAGTGAAAATTTTAAAAAAAAAATTTGTTTGCAAATAACGTGAAAATTACAAGTACCAAGTCAAAAAACATGAAAATAACAGGTCGCCAAAATGAGCTGATATTTTTAGTATACGACTAAATTGACGTCGTTTAGCGGTGTGCAAATTTTGGTAAAGTTTGGATGAAGTGAAAATTTTGAAAAGAAAAAATTTGTTTGCAAATAACGTGAAAATTACAAGTACCAAGTCAAAAAACATGAAAATAACAGGTCGCCAAAATGAGCTGATATTTTTAGTATACAACTAAATTGACGTCGTTTAGCGGTGTGCAAATTTTGGTAAGGTTTGGATGAAGTGAAAATTAAAAAAAAAAAATTTGTTTGCAAATAACGTGAAAATTACATGTACCAAAGTAGTAGGGAACTGCCAATCCTGCCGCAATTAAAATTGTTAAATTGTGGCTGAAATTGTTAAATTGTTGCTGAAATTGTTAAATTCTTGGAAATTTGTGTTTTTTGTTTACATTAGGAGTTTTTGTTTACATTAGGAGTTTTTGTTTACATTAAGTGTATGTCTGTCTGTCTGTCGGTCTGTCTGTCTGTCTGTCTGCCTGATCGTAGATGTTTGTGTGTGGAATATTTTAAGTGAATGTATTAAGGCGGTTCATAGTTTGGCAGTTTTTATGTGTGTATATGCCGACGGGAAAATGATTTTTCCTAATGACGACGGGAAAACGTGAAAGTTATTTTTTCTAGTGCTAATGTAGGTGTTGCTAGACTGTGGGACTTTAAGGCTGACCGTGATTTGAGTGGGTGGCGTTGGTGCCGTAATATGTAACCATAGGCATTCGCGGATGTGTCTGTCTGTCTGTGAGAATTTAGGTGAGGGTTTGATTGGAAGGGGCGGGGTGTAGTTGAGGTAGATCGATTGCGTGTGTATGTGTGTGTGTGTGTTTATGTGTGTGTGTGTGTTTATGTGTGTGTGTGTGTATGTGTGTGTGTGTGTGTGTGTATGTTTGTAGGAATTTCAATGTGTGTATTTCTGTAGGAGCTTAGGGTTGATTGTGGTTTATGAGGGGTGAGGTGTTCTAGTAATATGTAACCGGGGGAATCTGTGTGTTTGTATGTCTGTAGGAGTTTAAGGCTGACCATGATTTGGGTGGGCAGGGTTGTTGACGTAATATGTATCTATGGGGATTTGTGGATGTGTCTGTCTATAGTAGTTTAAGGCTGATCGTGATTTGAGGTAGGTGAGGATGTTGTTGAGGTAAATTGGTTATTTGTATGTATGTATGTATGTATTTTTGTAAGAATTAAGATGATTGTGATTTATTAGGGGCGAGGTGTTCTTGTAATATGTAGCCGTGAGAATCTATGTGTATAGACGTCTGTAGAAGTTTAAGACTATCTGTAATTTCAGGTAGGTGAGAGTGTTGTGTTGTTAAGATTAATCTTATATATTGTATATGTATGTATGTATGATCATGGGAATTTGTGTATGTATATCTGAGGGAGAATTTAAGGCTCGTCATGATTTGCAAAAGGTGGGGTGTTGTTGAAATTTTCTTGTATATTTCTTATATGAATTCTGCTATGTGTGTGTGTGTATTTGCGCTAATATTTATATGTAGATAGAAATAAATTGTTTTCAGTATCGACATTTGGTACTATAAAATACTATCATATGTCTGGACTTCCCTAATCTTATTATGTTTTTATACTTACGCTTGTTTTATATTTTCTCATACTTAAATTTGTCTCGCGTTAAAGTCTGCCTATATGAAATTTGTTTATATTACAGATTTTGTTTATTTCAATCTTTGAATACATTTTTTTTGTCATTGATGTCTTTTATTCTTCTTGTTGTTGGTGTTGTTGTTGTAAATATTCGTTGCGATATATTCAGTTTTTTTTTTATTTGAAAATAAAAACGTTTTAATTTTTATCTGCGTTTACTTAAAAGTTTGTGAGGATTTTCTGTTTTTAAGTAAAACTGAATTCCTGAAGATACATACTCTATAGTAATAGCAACTATAATAGAAATATTCCTTATACTCAATTTACATTTTTTAAAGTTGATGCAACGTTAGTAAGTTAACGTTAGAAGTTTTTGGGGTACATAATTTTTTCTAACTATAGACTTTTTTCTTCACTTTCTACATTTGTTTTCAAAATCTTGCTTTGCTTTATGAAAATGTATAAACATTTTTAAATGAAACTGATCCGGCACTCCAGCTTATATACTGATAGTTTTTTTTTTCCTTTGGTAGTCAACTTACTTCTTTTTTTATTTTTATTGATAAACATTTAAAATCAAAAGGGAGCTTTATATTGAAATTATTATTTTCATAATTGTTGAAAACAATCACTAGTTTTTTTTTATGAAGTCATTTGAAGTTGAAGCTGATATCTTTGCTTACTGTTTTAAATTAAAATTTTATTCAATAGAATAAAAGGAGCTTTTTTCTTAAATTCTGATGCAGTTAAGATCGGATATGAGACTGAATTTAAATGTACTTTTAAATTAGTCATAATGAACAAACTTATTTTCTTGTTGAAAAGCGATCATCAGAAAACGAAGTGGTTTTCAGAGACTTTAGGTATACCCTTTCGACGGTTCCTCTAGGATACAAGATGACTTTGTTTGACGAAATTTCTGTTGCTTTATACTGATAATATTTTTACATTAATAAGGTACATATATGTTTGTTTTATGAAGGGTGAACACCTTTCACTTTTATTTGTTCTCATATATGTTTTTTTTAATTTTATTAAAGTTCAGCGTATTGTGTATATATTTCTGAAATGTTTAAGTGTGTTTTGTGTTCCCATCGGACAGAGTGTACGTATTAGTTGGTCAGTCAGTCTATATTTTATTTATTTTTTTCTTCTAATGTGCCACTCCTTTTTTCAGATTTTACTACTTGGAATAGAGTATTTTTGTCAAATTTTTTGCTGGGTATATACATTAGGTATGTAGAAATTAGTTTACTTACAAAGAAATTTATGTTTAATAAACAACTATTGTAGCAAATCGATCTCAAATAACTCAGTTACCTCTACCACCAATTCACCGTCAGTGTTTTCATAAAGTGTTAGAAACAATGAAATATCTATGTTTGGGAGAATTTTTTGCCTCAAGTAGGTATTTCTACATGAGGTTTGCTGGTTGACTCCTATCGCATTCATATGTAATGATTATTCACTTAAAAAACGTCATCATCACCATCAATCACTCCCGTATACAATACATTCATGAGTTGGGTTGATCCAAATACAATTGCTGTCTCATCACCTTCTAACAGCTTTATATATTTTGCTAGTATGCATGCCTTAGCATGCTTCTATCGATAGTGACGTAAGAGTCCGAGATGTAGTAGTGTTACAATTAAAAATCTTTACTATTAGAATTTACTAGTTCGCTCTTTTGAATTTTTGCAAAGTAGATACACATGTATGTTTGTATTTAAGTGACCACAAAATCTCACAAAATTTCTTTGCTTACAAAATTGTATGACGAGAGGACTTTTTTTTTTTTAAATTATTCATGCTTCGGCATGCTTTCATATTTTTTTCTGTAAATCTATTTAATACACATACAGATACAGTTATAAAGTAAGATCTGTTTGCAGTATGCATGCTTCAGCATGATTCTAGTTGAAGCGTATATTCATTCACTAAGTTTGCTTGATACTTATTCATACACATGTACATTCTTAAAGATTGGATATCAAAGTCCAAATTCCGTAGTTTATCTATATTTTCTAAAGATCTGATAGCTAAAGAAATAAATAGAGCGAAGATCTTCTATAATAATCCCATTTTCATATTGTAAAATTTTGCGTTCTAACGCTTTCGATGGGAAAATGTACATACAACTTTATAAAAAGTGATAATATGATGTGCTGCTGAATATTGCACTATGTTATAGTTTATTTTAAACACTGAAGTTTTAGCAAATTTCATTCAGACCAACAAGTTTAGAGAATTGCACTACATTTAGCTAATTATCTAATTCCACTACATTTAGTTAATTACCTTTCTTAAGACCCATCATTCCTAATCAATCCTACAAAAAACTAGATTTTTCGTTTTAATTTAATTTTTATTTTTATTAAATTCAACATTCAACATGTTGAGATAAATTTTTCTATTTTTTGCACTAAGTAATTCTTTATATATGTATACCAATCCTTTTATATGAACCATTAAGCTAATTCTTTTCACATCATTCCTTTTAATGCTCAATTAAATCATTGTACTATTGATGCTTTCATATTAAGTAATGTTTAATCTTCTATTTATGTATGAGTTTTCCAAAGTATTTATTAAAAAATTCCTTAGAATCATCTGTTTGTAAGTTTTTTGTTTTTTTTGGTACCCGTACCACTTCAAAAATATTTTCCATTCCTTGGTTTTTTGAGTGCAGCTTTTATTTTCAGCTGTACTACAATTTGAGAATGTGTCAATTACAGTCTTCAAAAATCAACAATTTCTATTTTCTGTAGAATAGTTCTCCACTTCACCTAACTTTGCTCCAGAAAACTTCATATATTCCTGTCATTGCATCTCTACAAGCACAAACAATTTTCTAGTTTTAAAATGGAGTTCGTTTACTAAATTTCATTTTAAAGACATTGAGTTGTTTTACAGATTTTTTCGATAGTGTGGTGATCTACATGTTGCACTTTCAGCTATTTATACTAACATATAGTTAATTTTTTAATCTATATATTTAATCGTACAACTCTTCAATTTATTTTTAATTATTTAATTTTTAGAATTCCTTTTCAATTTTATAACTCTCTTCCTTCTCTAATTTTATTTCACGTTGTAGTCCACCAATATGCATTTAAATATATTCTTGAATTATATCAATGCCTTAAGCTATATTATTAATTTGTTCTTTAGTTTGTCGATTTCAGTTTCCAGAAAAATTAACTTATATCATCGTTCTCTGACGGAGAACGATGATGATTCTGTATGCATACATTAGTAGTAATTAAAATCTTTTTATAGATTTCGAGTTCAAATTTATCATAATTTTTTGGTATTTTATCAAACATTAGAGAAAATAGTCCTAGTGTTAGAGCCCATATTTGACCACCAACGTGTATTTTATCTTCATTCAGTTTGAGGTTACTATCACCATTAATTTGTATCTAATTCATTTCTTCCTTCCAATACTGATAACTCTTCGGAATTGGAAGTCTTTTAGTACAAATCATCGTCATCATCATTTTCAGTATTAGCATCATTAAATAAGATGGTATTATCAAATATTGTTCCTTCTGCTAGTTTCTTTGGTGTACTTGTCTCTATCTTGACTGATGGTTTCTCATGCTTTAAACTTGTATATTTTCAACTTCTGTCTTGATTCTACTTTTTTCTTTCATAAGAATTCTTTTAATATTTTTAGAACTATTTATGAATTCTTCTGTTATAGGATTAAATGCATCTCTTAGTTGTTCATTTGTGTCTATTTCACTAGTTTTTATACTACGAAGCTTTTTCTTAATCACATTTATTCTCAACACCAAATGCTTTAAAACTTTCTCATCCATGTTTGCTAACAGCAAATTCAGGTATCGGCTACTAGATCAGCTTATCAGGAGCTGATCTGGTTTTCAGATCACCTTATCAGGAGCTGGTCTAGTTATCAGATCAGCTTATCAGGAGCTGGTCTGGTTATCAGATCAGCTTATCAGGAGCTGGTCTGGTTATCAGATCAGCTTATCAGGAGCTGGTCTGGTTATCAGATCAGCTTATCAGGAGCTGGTCTGGTTATCAGATCAGCTTATCAGGACCTGATCTGGTTTTCAGATCAGCTTATCAGGAGCTGGTCTGGTTATCAGATCAGCTTATCAGGACCTGATCTGGTTTTCAGATCAGCTTATCAGGAGCTGGTCTGGTTATCAGATCAGCTTATCAGGAGCTGGTCTGGTTATCAGATCAGCTTATCAGGAGCTGGTCTGGTTATCAGATCAGCTTATCAGGAGCTGGTCTGGTTATCAGATCAGCTTATCAGGACCTGATCTGTTTATCAGATCAGCTTATCAGGACCTGATCTGGTTATCAGATCAGCTTATCAGGAGCTGGTCTGGTTATCAGATCAGCTTATTAGGAGCTGGTCTGGTTATCAGATCAGCTTATCAGGAGCTGGTCTGGTTATCAGATCAGCTTATCAGGACCTGATCTGGTTATCAGATCAGCTTATCAGGAGCTGGTCTGGTTTTCAGATCAGCTTATCAGGACCTGATCTGATTTTCAGATCAGGTTATCAGGAGCTGGTCTGGTTTTCAGATCAGCTTATCAGGTAACAGATCAGGCTATCAGGAGCTGTTCAGATTTTCATTTCAAGATATCTGAGTCAGATTTAGTTATCAGTGTACAAGTAGCTAGCCATTTAGAACATTTATATACATGAAGTTTAAAGTCAAATGAAATACGAAAAAGTAAAGTTTTATGTAGTAAAATTATTTTCTATAACGATCATCGTTTAATTCAATATCTTTGCTTATAATCAAAAATTCATATTTAGCCTTTCAACATGCTTTATATTTTTCTCACCTTACTTAAACATTAAAATTACATTATGATGATCTCTTATTAAATGTTTGGTGATTGTGGTGTAAGTTTTACATAAGTAGAATGAATCAACATTCTTATCTCTCCCTATAAAAAAGTATTCTTCCCATACGCATCATCGTTAAATATCATATTGGAATTACTTTGGACTGAAATAACAGATTCACTATCGGTAAATTTTGTAATATATTATTGTTTTAATTGATGAAATTAATTTCTTTATATCTAGGTTGATATAAAGATTTTGAGTATAAATAAATGTTCTCAAATTTAAGTCCATTAGGACTTTCTAGCAAGCCAATCATAGCGTTTTTTTTCGCAATTTGACAGGTCAACTATTGTTGCACGAATAGAATTTAATATAAAGGAACTATGATTTATTTTTGAACTATCGTTCGATGATTCATCAATATTTCGTACCAAGAATTATTTATGTTGTTTTGACTAAGGGTATGAGTCAATATTTATAAAATCTATTTCATAAATATCAGCTCATACTCATAGTCAAAACGAAGTATGCTTTAAGTGTTTAAAACCGGTATTACCATAAAAATGGTGATTTTAAACACTTAAATATACTTTGTTTTCTAACCGCATTTTATAACTAAATGCATTTCATAAATATTGACACATACTCATAATCAAAACAGCATATAAATATCCTTTGTTTTGACTATGAGTATGAGTCATTATCTCTTATTATAGAAAAATAAAATAGTATGATTATATGATATCATAAATCATGTTTTCTAATATCATATAACCATACTATTTGATTCTTTCTATAATAATAGATAATATTTATGAAATGCATTTATTTACAAAATGCGATTAGTAAACAACATAAATATAGGATGGTATGAAATTTTGATGATTCATCAATATTTCGTACCAAGGTATTTTTAGGTTGTTTTTACTATGAGTATGCGCCAATATTTATGAAATGTATTTCATAAATATTATCTCTTATTATAGAAAAATTCAAAATGTAGCTATACGATATCAGAAAATATTTTCTGAAATCGTATAGCTATATTATTTTATTTGTCCTATAATAAGAGATAATGGGCCCTACTCATAGTCAAAACAAAGAATATTTTAAGAGTTTCAAATCAGTATTATCATATAAAATACTGATTTTAAACTCATACAGCCTTATTTATAAAACTTATTAAGGCTTTGTAAAGGCTTTTTAAAACAAATTTTTTATAAAAATTTTTTCTTAAAAAGTCTTTATAAAGCCCTAATAAGTGTTATAAATAAGGCTGTTAAAATATACTTTGTTTTACTAACCGCATTTATGTAGCTAAATACATTTTATAAATATTATCTCTTATTATAAAAAAATAAACTAATACAGCTATACCATATCAGAAAATATTTTCTGAAATCGTATAATTATACTATTTTATTTTTTTTTAATAAGAGATAATGACTCATACTCATAGTCAAAACAAAGGATATTTATATGCTGTTTTGATTATGAGTATGCGTCAATATTTATGAAATGCATTTCGTTATATTTAAAGTGCGGTTAGTAAAACAAAGTATATTTTAAGTGTTTAAAATCACCATTTTTATGGTAATATCGGTTTTAAACACTTAAAGCATACTTTGTTTTGACTATGAGTATGAGCTGATATTTATGAAATAGATTTTATAAATATTGACTCATACCCTTAGTCAAAACAACATAAATAATTCTTGGTACGAAATATTGATGAATCATCGAACGATAGTTCAAAAATAAATCATATTTCCTTTATATTAAATTCTATTCGTGCAACAATAGTTGACCTGTCAAATTGCGAAAAAAACGCTATGATTGGCTTGCTAGAAAGTCCTAATGGACTTAAATTTGAGAACATTTATTTATAATCAAAATCTTTATATCAACCTAGATATAAAGAAATTAATTTCATCAATTAAAACAATAATATATTACAAAATTTACCGATAGTGAATCTGTTATTTCAGTCCAAAGTAATTCCAATATGATATTTAACGATGATGCGTATGGGAAGAGTACTTTTTTATGGGGAGAGATAAGAATGTTGATTCATTCTACTTATGTAAAACTTACACCAGAATCACCAAACATTTAATAAGAGATCATCATAATGTAATTTTAATGTTTAAGTAAGGTGAGAAAAATATAAAGCATGTTGAAAGGCTAAATATGAATTTTTGGTTATAAGCAAAGATATTGAATTAAACGATGATCGTTATAGAAAATAATTTTACTACATAAAACTTTACTTTTTCGTATTTCATTTGACTTTAAACTTCATGTATATAAATGTTCTAAATGGCTAGCTACTTGTACACTGATAACTAAATCTGACTCAGATATCTTGAAATGAAAATCTGAACAGCTCCTGATAGCCTGATCTGTTACCTGATAAGCTGATCTGAAAATCAGACCAGCTCCTGATAAGCTGATCTGAAAATCAGATCAGGTCCTGATAAGCTGATCTGAAAACCAGACCAGCTCCTGATAAGCTGATCTGATAACCAGATCAGGTCCTGATAAGCTGATCTGATAACCAGACCAGCTCCTGATAAGCTGATCTGATAACCAGACCAGCTCCTGATAAGCTGATCTGATAACCAGACCAGCTCCTGATAAGCTGATCTGATAACCAGACCAGCTCCTGATAAGCTGATCTGAAAACCAGATCAGGTCCTGATAAGCTGATCTGATAACCATACCAGCTCCTGATAAGCTGATCTGAAAACAAGATCAGGTCCTGATAAGCTGATCTGATAACCAGACCAGCTCCTGATAAGCTGATCTGATAACCAGACCAACTCCTGATAAGCTGATCTGATAACTAGACCAGCTCCTGATAAGGTGATCTGAAAACCAGATCAGCTCCTGATAAGCTGATCTAGTAGCCGATACCTGAATTCGCTGTTAGCAAACATGGATGAGAAAGTTTTAAAGCATTTGGTGTTGAGAACAAATGTGATTAAGAAAAAGCTTCGTAGTATAAAAACTAGTGAAATAGATACAAATGAACAACTAAGAGATGCATTTAAGCCTATAACAGAAGAATTCATAAATAGTTCTAAAAATATTAAAAGAATTCTTATGAAAGAAAAAAGTAAAATCAAGACAGAAGTTGAAAATATACAAGTTTAAAGCATGAGAAACCATCAGTCAAGATAGAGACAAGTACACCAAAGAAACTAGCAGAAAGAACAATATTTGATAATACCATCTTATTTAATGATGCAAATACTGAGAATGATGATGACGATGATTTGTACTAAAAGACTTCCAATTCCGAAGACTTATCAGTATTGGAAGGAAGAAATGAATTAGATACAAATTAATGGTGATAGTAACCTCAAACTGAATGAAGATAAAATACAAGTTGGTGGTCAAATATGGGCTCTAACACTAGGACTATTTTCTCTAATGTTTGATAAAATACCAAAAAATTATGATAAATTTGAACTCGAAATCTATAAAAAGATTTTAATTACTACTAATGTATGCATACAGAATCATCATCGTTCTCCGTCAGAGAACGATGATATAAGTTAATTTTTCTGGAAACTGAAATCGACAAACTAAAGAACAAATTAATAATATAGCTTAAGGCATTGATATAATTCAAGAATATATTTAAATGCATATTGGTGGACTACAACGTGAAATAAAATTAGAGAAGGAAGAGAGTTATAAAATTGAAAAGGAATTCTAAAAATTAAATAATTAAAAATAAATTGAAGAGTTGTACGATTAAATATATAGATTGAAAAATTAACTACATGTTAGTATAAATAGCTGAAAGTGCAACATGTAGATCACCACACTATCGAAAAAATCTGTAAAACAACTCAATGTCTTTAAAAAAAATTTAGTAAACGAACTCCATTTTAAAACTCGAAAATTGTTTGTGCTTGTAGAGATGCAATGACAGGAATATATGAAGTTTTCTGGAGCTAAGTTAGGTGAAATGGAGAACTATTCTACAGAAAATAGAAATTGTTGATTTTTGAAGATTGTAATTGACACATTCTCAAATTGTAGTACAGCTGAAAATAAAAGCTGCACTCAAAAAACCAAGGAATGGAAAATATTTTTGAAGTGGTACGGGTACCAAAAAAAAAAACAAAAAACTTACAAACAGATGATTCTAAGGAATTTTTTAATAAATACTTTGGAAAACTCATACATAAATAGAAGATTAAACATTACTTAATATGAAAGCATCAATAGTACAATGATTTAATTGAGCATTAAAAGGAATGATGTGAAAAGAATTAGCTTTAATGGTTCATATAAAAGGATTGGTATACATATATAAAGAATTACTTAGTGCATAAAATAGAAAAATTTATCTCAACATTAAAATGTTTACGATTAAAATTAACTCAACAAATGAGAAAAAGCTGCTTAATACAGTATAAAGTAATTTGAAGAATGAATGTTGAATTTAATAAAAATAAAAATTAAATTAAAACGAAAAATCTAGTTTTTTGTAGGATTGATTAGGAATGATGGGTCTTAAGAAAGGTAATTAACTAAATGTAGTGGAATTAGATAATCAGCTAAATGTAGTGGAATTCTCTAAACTTGTTGGTCTGAATGAAATTTGCTAAGACTTCAGTGTTTAAAATAAACTATAACATAGTGCAATATTCAGCAGCACATCATATTATCACTTTTTATAAAGTTGTATGTACATTTTCCCATCGAAAGCGTTAAAACGCAAAATTTTACAATATGAAAATGGGATTATTATAGAAGATCTTCGCTCTCTTTATTTCTTTAGCTATCAGATCTTTAGAAAATATAGATAGACTACGGAATTTGGACTTTGATATCCAATCTTTAAGAATGTACATGTGTATGAATAAGTATCAAGCAAACTTAGTGAATGAATATACGCTTCAACTAGAATCATGCTGAAGCATGCATACTGCAAACAGATCTTACTTTATAACTGTATCTGTATGAGTATTAAATAGATGTATAGGAAAAAAATATGAAAGCATGCCGAAGCATGAATAACTTCAAAAAAAAAAAAAAATAAAAGTCCTCACGTCATACAATTTTGTAAGCAAAGAAATTTTATGATTTTGTGGTCACTTAAATACAAACATACATATGTATCTACTTTGCAAAAATTCAAAAGAGCGAACTAGTAAATTCTAATAGTAAAGATTTTTAATTGTAACACTACTACATCTCGGACTCTTACGTCACTATCGATAGAAGCATGCTAAGGAGTAGTTGTGAACTGCCAATTCTGTGGCAATTAAAATTGTTAAATTTTTGCTGAAATTGTTAAATTTGGGTAATTAAAATTTGAAAATTGTTAAATTCTTGGAAATTTGTGTTTTTTTGTTTACATAAGGAGTTTTTTGTTTACATTAGGAGTTTTTTGTTTACATTAGGAGTTTTTGTTTACATTAAGTGTATGTCTGTCTGTCGGTCTGTCTGTCTGCCTGCCTGACCGTGGGAAGTTTGTGTGTGGAATATTTTGTGTGAATGTATTAAGGCGGTTCATAGTTTGGCGGTTTTTATGTGTGTATGTGACGACGCGGAAAGTCATGAAAATGGTTTTTCCTAATGCTGACGGAAAATCATCTAATGATTTTTTGTAATTCCGAAGGCAAAACATGATAATTTTTCGTAATACCGAAGGCAAAACATGATAATTTTTCCTAATGCCTACTGCAATACATGATAATTTTTCCTAATGCCTACTGCAATACATCATTATTATTTTTTTCAAATGCCGACGTCAAAAAATGAATATAATTTTTTCAAATGCCGACGGGAAAATGATTTTTCCTAATGACGACGGGAAAACGTGAAAGTTATTTTTTCTAATGCTAATGTAGGTGTTGCTAGACTGTGGGAATTTAAGGCTGACCGTGATTTGAGTGGGCGGCGTTGTTGCCGTAATATGTAACCATAGGAATTTGTGGATGTGTCTGTCTGTCTGTGAGAATTTAGGTGAAGGTTTGATTGGCAGGGGGCGGGGTGTAGTTGAGGTAGATCGATTGCGTGTGTAGTTGTGTGTGAATGTGTGTGTATATGTGTGTGTGTGTGTGTGTGTGTGTGTGTGTGTGTGTGTGTGTGTATGTTTGTAGGAATTTCAATGTGTGTATTTCTGTAGGAGCTTAAGGCTGATTGTGATTTATGAGGGGTGAGGTGTTCTAGTAATATGCAACCGGGGGAATCTGTGAGTTTGTATGTCTGTAGGAGTTTAAGGCTGACCATGATTTGGGTGGGCAGGGTTGTTGACGTAATATGTAGCCATGGGGATTTGTGAATGTGTCTCTCTATAGTAGTTTAAGGTTGATCGTGATTTGAGGTGGGTGAGGATGTTGTTAAGGTAAATAGGTTATGCGTATGTATGTATGTATGTATTTTTGTAAGAATTTAAGATGATTGTGATTTATTAGGGGCGAGGTGTTCTTGTAATATGTAGCCGTGAGAATCTATGTGTATAGACGTCTGTAGAAGTTTAAGACTATCTGTAATTTCAGGTAGGTGAGAGTGTTGTGTTGTTGAGATTAATCTTATATATTGTATATGTATGTATGATCATGGGAATTTGTGTATGTATATCTGAGGGAGAATTTAAGGCTCGTCATGATTTGCAATTTCGATCTTTCTTGGATATTTTTTATATGAATTCTGCTATGTGTGTGTATTTGAGCTGGTATTTATATGTAGGTAGAAATAAATTGTTTTCAACATCGACATTTGGTACTATAAAATACTATCATATATCTGGACTTCCCTAATCCTAGTATGCTTTTGTACTTACGATTGCTTTATATTTTCTCATGCTTAAATTTGTCTCGCGTTGAAGTCGGTCTGTGTGAAATTTGTTTATATTACAGATTTTGTTTATTTAACTACATTCGTCTTCTTTGACTGAAAGAGTTATCTACACACAGAGAAAAACCAACTTGAAATCAGTAAGAACCATGCTGAATTAATAAGAACCATTAGCGAAGGTTTAGTCATATTGAAATTTCTTATTTCAATATGGACAAAATATTAATTTACAGTATTCATTTATTAAACTCATTAGTTTGTAGATATCTCAATATACATTTTCTATTATATTAAAAATTATTGAATTAATGTGATGAATTCTTATTTTTAAGCTGCAGATTTTCCCTGAGTGTATGGATTGTTTATATTTGCATTGTGCTTTAACTAAACGACGCTTCATATATTTTCATGATGTAGATCTAATAAATACTTAAGCATTGATAAGAAATTTGATATGTATACATACATATCTACAAATTGATTTTATGTATGTATGTATGTATGTATGTATGTACATATATATGTACATACAAATAAGTGTTCAACTCAATCTTTGAATACATTTTTTATTTTATTTTTTGTCATGTGATGTCTGTTGTTGGTGAAATTAAAAACATTTTAATTTTTATCTGCGTTTACTTAAAAGTTTGTGAGGATTTTCTGTTGTAAGTAAAACTGAATTCTTGAAGATATGTACTTACATACTCTATAGTAATAGTAACTATAATAGAAATATTTCTTATACTTACTTTACAGTTTTTTAAAGTATAGGGTATAAAATTTTTTCTAGCTATAGCCTTCTACATTTATTTTGGAAAACTTGCTTTGCTTTTTAAAAATGTATAAACATTTTTAAATGAAACTGATCCGGCACTCCAGCTTAGGTACTGATAGTTTTTTTTTTTTGTTGTTAGTTAACTTACTTATTTTTTATTGATAAACATTGGAAATCAAAAGGGAGTTTTATATTGTAATTATTATTTTCATAATTGTTGAAAACAATAGCTGCTTTCTGTTTGTTTTTTGCGATGAAATCATTTGAATTACTTTTGCAACTTTACGCGTTTATAAAAATTATGTTATTTTCTATATTTCTTAATTTATAAGACTTTTAGACTTTGTCCTTTAGGGGTTATATATTCTATTATACGATTATGAATAAGAATGCAGTAAGCTGATGTATTTGCTTACTGCTTCAAATTAAAATTTTATTAAATTGAATAAAAGGAGTTTTTTTTCTTAAACTCTGATGCAGTTAGAAGCGCTGGAGATTCTTTCATATAACAGCTTTTTTGAAATTTTTGATACATAGTATAATATAGAATTGGATAACATTTATTTTTAATTTTTATGTTAAGAAGTACGGGTATGAGACTGAATTTAAATGTACTTTTAAATTAGTTAAATCATAATGAACAAACATATTTTCTTCTTTAATAGCGATCAACAGAAAACAAACTCGTTTTCATATAATTTAGGTATACCCTATCGACGGCTCCTCTAGGATACAAGATGACTTTGTATGACGAAATTTCTGTTGCTTTATACTGATAATATGTTTACATTAATAAGATACATATACATATGTTTATTTTATG
Source organism: Tachina grossa (assembly GCA_949987645.1). Lineage (NCBI taxonomy): Eukaryota > Metazoa > Arthropoda > Insecta > Diptera > Tachinidae > Tachina > Tachina grossa. Next base: position 15,106,865 of record OX465279.1, on the reverse strand, counting down.
AACGGTGAGCACCTATGGCTTTTATTTAATGTTCTATATGATTTTTTTTTCATTTTATTAAAGTTCAGCGTATTGTGCATACATATTTCTGAAATGTTTAAGTGTGTGTTGTGTGCCCATCGGGCAGAGTGTACGTATTAGTTGGTCAGTCAGTCTCTATTTTTATTTATTTTTTTTTCTTCTAATGTGCCACTTCTTTTTCAGATTTTACTACTTGGAATAGAGAATTTTTGTCTAATTTTTTGGTGGGTATATACATTAGGTATGTAGAAATTAGTTTAGATACAAAGAAATGCATGTTTAATATACAACTATTGTATCAAATCGATCTCAAATAACTCAGTTACCTCTACCAGCAATTCACCGTTGGTGTATTCATAAAGTGTTAGAAACAATGAAATATCTATGTTTTGAAGGAATTTTTCCCCTCAAGTATTTCTACATGAGGTTTGAGGGGTCAATCACTGTCGCATTCATATGTAATGATTATTCACTTAAAAAACGTCATCATCACCATCAATCATCTCCGTATACAATACATTCATGAGTTGGGTTGATCCAGATACAATTGCTGTCTCATCACCTTCTAACAGCTTTATATATTTTGCTTGTATGCATGCCTTAGCATGCTTCTATCGATAGTGACGTAAGAGTCCGAGATGTAGTAGTGTTACAATTAAAAATCTTTACTATTAGAATTTACTAGTTCGCTCTTTTGAATTTTTGCAAAGTAGATACATATGTATGTATTTCATTGACCACAAAATCATAAAATTTCTTTGCTTACAAAATTGTATGACGTGAGGATTTTTTTTTTTTTTTTTTTTTTAATTATACATGCTTCGGCATGCTTTCATTTTTTTTTCTATAACTTTATGTAATACTCATACAGATACAGATATAAAGTAAGATCTGTTTACTGTATATTTTAAAATTTATGCATGCTTCAGCATGATTCTAGTTGAAGCGTATATTCATTCACTAAGTTTGTTTGATACTTATTCATACACATGTACATTCTTAAAGATTGGATATCAAAGTCCAATTTCCGTAGTTTATCTATATTTTCTAGAGATCTGATAGCTAAAAAAATAAATAGAGTGAAGATCTTCTATAATAATCCCATTTTCATATTGTAAAATTTTGCGTGCTAGCGCTTTCGATGGGAAAATATACATACAACTTTATAAAAAGCGATAATATGATGTGCTGCAGAATATTGCACTGAAGTTTTAGCAATATTTCATTCAGACCAACAAGTTTAGAGAATTCCACTACATTTAGTTAATTATCTTTCTTAAGACCCATCATTCCTAATCAATCCTACAAAAAACAACGCAAACTAGATTTTTCGTTTTAATTTTATTTTTATTTTTATTAAATTCAACATTCATTCTTCAAATTACTTTATACTATATTAAGTAGCTTTTTCTCATTTGTGGAATGTTTAATCGTAAAAATTTTAATGGTGAGATGAATTTTTCTATTTTATGCACTAAGTAAATCTTTATATATACCAATCCACTTATATGAACCATTAAAGCTAATTCTTTTCACATCATTCCTTTCAATGATCTATTAAATCATTCTAATATTGATGCTTTCATATTAAGTAATGTTTAATCTTTTATATATGTATGAGTTTTCCCAAGTATTTTGTATTAAAAAATTCTTTAGAATCATCTGTTTGTAAGTTTTTTGGTACCCGTACCACTTCAAAAATATTTTCCATTGCCTTGGTTTTTAGAGTGCAGCTTTTATTTTCAGCTGTACTACAATTTGAGAATGTGTCAATTACAGTCTTCAAAAATCAACAATTTCTATTTTCTGTAGAATAGTTCTACATTTCACCTAACTTAGCTCCATAAAACATCATGTATTCCTGTCATTACATCTCTACAAGCACAAACAGTTGTTGAGATTTAATATGGAGTTCGTTTACTAAATTCCTTTTTAAAGACATTGAGTTGTTTCACAGATTTTTTCGAAAGTGTTGTGATCTACATCATGCACTTTCAGCTATTTATACTAACATATAGTTAATTTTCTAATCTATATATTAAACCGTAAACTCTTCAATTTGTTTTTAATTATTTAATTTTTAGAATTGCTTTTTCAATTTTATAAATTTCTTCTTTCTCTAATTTTATTTCACGTTGTAGTTCCTCATTTTGCATTTAAATATATTCTTAAATATTAATGCTTTAAGCTATATTATTAATTTGTCTTGTATTTTATCTTCATTCAGTTTGAGGTAACTATCAACAATAGTTTGTATCTAATTCATTTATGCCTTCCAATACTGATAAGTCAGTATAAATGTCTTCAGAATTGGAAGTCTATGAGTAAAATCACGTCATCATCATTTTCAGTATTAGCATCATTAAATATGATGGTGTTATCAAATATTGTTCCTTCTACTAGTTTCTGTGGGGTACTTGTCTATATCTTGAGTGAAGGTTTCTCAGGCTTTAAACTTGTATATTTTCAACTTCTGTCTTGATTTTACTTTCTTCTTTCATAAGAATTCTTTTAATATTTTTAGAACTATTTATGAATTCTTCTGTTATAGGTTTAAATGTATCTTTTAGTTGTTCACTTGTATCTATTTCACCAGTTTTTATACTACGAAGCGTTTTCTTCAACACATTTCTTGTCAACACCAACTGTTTTAAAATTTTTTCATCCATGTTTGCTAAGGGCAAATAACAGGTATCAGCAATCAGATCAGCTTTTCAGGACCTGGTCTGGTTTTCAGATCAGCTTATCAGGACCTGGTCTGGTTTTCAGATCAGCTTATCAGGACCTGGTCTGGTCTTCAGATCAGCTTTTCAGGACCTGGTCTGGTTTTCAGATCAGCTTATCAGGAGCTGGTCTGGTATTCAGATGAGCTTTTCAGGACCTGGTCTGGTTTTCAGATCAGCTTATCAGGACCTGGTCTGCTTTTCAGATCAGCTTTTCAGGACCTGGTCTGGTTTTCAGATCAGCTTATCAGGACCTGGTCTGGTCTTCAGATCAGCTTTTCAGGACCTGGTCTGGTTTTCAGATCAGCTTATCAGGAGCTGGTCTGGTATTCAGATTGGCTTATCAGGAGCTGGTCTGGTTTTCAGATCAGCTTATCAGGAGCTGGTCTGGTTTTCAGATCAGCTTATCAGGAGCTGGTCTTGTTTTTAGATCAGCTTATCAGGAGCTGGTCTGGTTTTCTGATCACCTTATCAGGAGCTGATCTGATTTTCAGATCAGCTTATCAGGTAACAGATCAGACTATCAGGAGCTGTTCAGATTTTCATATCAAGATATCTGATTCAGATTTAGTTATTAGTATACAAGTAGCTAGCCATTTATAACATTTATATAAATGGAGTTTAAGGTCAGATGAAACACGAAAAAGTAAACTTTTATATATATTAAAATTATTTTCTATAACGATCATCGTTTAATTCACTATCTTTGCTTATAATCAAAAATCCATATTTATCCTTTCAACATGCTTTATATTTTTCTCACCTTACTTAAACATTAAAGTTACATTATGATGATCTCTTATTAAATGTTTGGTGATTCTAGTATAAGTTTTACAGAAGTAGAATGAATCAACATTCTTATCCCTCCCCATACAAAAATATGCTTCCCATACGCATCATCGTTAAATATCATATTGGAATTACTTTGGACTGAAATAACAGATTCACTATCTGTAAATTTTGTAATATCTTATTGTTTTAATTGATGAAATTAATTTATTCAGGTATTCATATTTGGATGGATAAAAAGATTTTGAGTATAAATAAACGTTTTCAAATTTAAGTCGATTAGGACTTTCTAGCAAGCCAATCATAGCTTTTTTTCGCAATTTGACAGGAGAACTATGATTTATTTTTGAACTATCGTTCGATGATTCATCAGTATTTCGTACCGAGGTATTTTAGGTTGTTTTACTAACCGCATTTATGTAGCTAAATACATTTTATAAATATTATCTCTTATTATAAAAAAATAAACTAATGCAGCTATACGATATCAGAAAATATTTTCTGAAATCGTATAGCTATATAATTTTATTTTTTCTATAATAAGAGGTAATGATGCATACTCATAATCAAAACAGCATAAAAATATCCTTTGTTTTGACTATGAGTATGGATCAATATTTATGAAATGCGTTTAGTTACAAAAATGTGGTTAGTAAAACAAAGTATATTTTAACAGCCTTATTTATAGCACTTATTAGGGCTTTATAAAGACTTTTTAAGAAAAATTTTGTATCAAAATTTGATTTAAAAAGCCTTTACAATGCCTTAATAACTTTTATAAATAAGGCTGTAAGAGTTTAAAATCAGTATTTTGTATGATAATACTGATTTGAAACTCTTAAAATATTCTATGTTTTGACTATGAGTAGGGGCCATTATCTCTTATTATAGGACAAATAAAATAATATAGCTATACGATTTCAGAAAATATTTTCTGATATCATATAGCTACATTTTTAATTTTTCTATAATAAGAGATAATATTTATGAAATACATTTCATAAATATTGGCGCATACTCATAGTAAAAACAACCTAAAAATATCTTGGTACGAAATATTGATGAATCATCAAAATTTCATACCATCCTATATTTATGTTGTTTTACTAATCGCATTTTGTAAATAAATGCATTTCATAAATATAATCTATTATTATAGAAAGAATAAAATAGTATGGTTATATGATATTAGAAAACATGATTTCTGATATCATATAATTATACTATTTTATTTTTCTATAATAAGAGATAATGACTCATACTCCTAGTCAAAACAAAGGATATTTTTATGCTGTTTTGATTATGAGTATGAGTAGTAGTGAAATCCCACTCCGGCCCCAATTAAAATTGTTAAATTGTTGCTGAAATTGTTAAATTTGGGTAATTAAAATTTGAAAATTGTTAAATTCTTGGAAATTTGTGTTTTTTTGTTTACATAAGGAGTTTTTTGTTTATATAAGGAGTTTTTGTTTACATTATGAGTTTTTTGTTTACATTAGGAGGTTTTGTTTACATTAAGTGTATGTCTATCTGTCTGTCTGTCTGTCCGTCTGTCGGTCTGCCTGACCGTGGATGTTTGTGTGTGGAATATTTTGTGTGAATGTATTAAGGCGGATCATAGTTTGGCGGTTTTTATGTGCGTATATACAGACGAGGAAAATCATGAAAATGATTTTTCCTAATGCCGGGCAAAACATGATTATTATTTTTTTCAAATGCCGACGGCAATACATGATAATTTTTCCTAATGGCTACGGCAAAACATGATTATTATTTTTTTCAAATGCCGACGGCAAAACATGATTATTATTTTTTTCAAATGCCGACGGCAAAACATGATTATTATTTTCTAATGCTCCCAGTGTTGCCATACTGTAGAAATTTGTTATCGTAATACTACATCAGTAATATCAGAGAAAGAAGGTTTGATGACTATTAGGCGATTCTCATATGAATCGTGAGAATGTGCTTGTGTGATTTCCTCACGCTAATAAATTGTTATACAATAAAATAATTAAATAACTGAATAAAATAATTAAATAAATGAATAAAATAATTAAATAAATGAATAAAATAATTAAATAAATGAATAAAATAATTAAATAAATGAATAAAATAATTAAATAAATGAATAAAATAATTAAATAAATTATTTTATTTATTTATAAAACGTTCTCATGTATGTGAACACTCCTAATGCTTGTGTGTGGGGGGTCCAGCTTGTTTGTCGCTGGTAAGCTTATATTCTGTTTATTTGTTTAAGAAATATATTTGTATGTAGGTATGTATGTGTGTATGATGCATGCATGCATGTATGTATGTATGTATATTTGTATGTATGTATGTATGTATGTGCGATCGAAAGAACTTGTGCGTGGAATATTTTGTGGCTGTGTAGAATACATTTATATTTTGCAACGTAATCATTTTCTTTGGCTGCGTTTATTTTAAAGCAGCAAGTTTCAACTAACTACAGTCATAAGCAGAGAAATAAAATGTAAAAATTTGCAAAAATGCTAACTTCTCCTCCTCCTTCCCACTTCCTTCTCTTTCCTTTATGTAGTTTGTTTTTGAAATAAGAAAACACTTGTAGATTTTTTATTTTTCTATACATTTATTGTTTAAAGTTTTTTAAAATTTTATAATAATACATACATTAATATTTTAAAGAGTGTAAAAATTCATTTAAAGCAAGATATTTCTTTTGTTAGTAAAATAGCATTTTTTAATGCGCAAACACCAAGTTTATGATAATTACAATAAAAATATTCTGGATACTTAATCTCCATTTGTTTAAAGTTGATACAGCCTATATCCTCAACGTTAAAAATTTTTCGGCATAAAATTTTTTCCAACCATCGTCTTTTCTCTTCACCTTTTACATAAATTTTAGAACATCTTGCGTTGGCTTTTAAAAAATTGCAAACGCTTTCAAAAGAAACTGATCCAGCAGTCCAGCTGAGGTGATGATAGTTTTTCGTTAGCCACTTTGCTTCTCTTTGCTTTTTTATTGATAAGCATTTAATATCAAATGGTGGTTTTATAATGAAATTGTTATATTCATAATTGTTGAAAACAATCGCTACTTCTCTTGCGATGAAATCATTTGAATTACCTTTGAAACCTTGTACGTCTATAAAAATTGTGTTATTTTCCATATTACTCAATTTATAAGACTTTTCGAACTTGTCCTTTGATGGGTATATATTCTATTATGCGATCATGAATAAGAATGCAGTAAGCTGATGTCTTTGCTGCAATATTAGTTGCTGTTTCAAATGCTATTTTTATATCAATCGGTCCATTATTGAGTGATTCATTCTGATGACTGACATCTACTACAATAATAGGAGCTTTTGTCTTAAACTCTGATGCAGATAGAAGCGGTTGAGATTCCCTCATATAGTAACTTTGTTGGAATCTTAGATACATATCATATAGAATTGCATATCGTTCATTTTTGAACTTTATGTTAAGATCATCATATGGATATGAGACTGAATTTAAATGTACTTTTAAATTAGTCAAATCACAATGAACAAACTTATTTTCTTGTTGAAAAGCAATCAATACAAAACGGGGGCGTTCTCTATTTGCAGCCAGTTTAACATTCCAGATATGGCTAGTACCTGTGTTTAATTGTGGATTAACATGACAATCCCAACTGCGAAATGCCATAGGTATAGAAGCACCATTGTTAATAATTTTTATCATATTCAATTTGCTAAAGTCGGATAATTGTACATGTGGGATTCTCCATGAGATGAGTGAAATTGTAAGTTTAGCTTTTTCAGTAGAAACACTCGAGCGTACAAGATCTTCATCATTCTTATTGCGCAAGAGTATCATTTCATGTTTTCCATTTAGTATAACTTTGTTGTAGTCTTCGGCGAATCCTAGAAGCATTTTTAGAGGTACATAAAAATTAAAAAATCCATTTTCAAGACATCGTCAATTTTGTTCCATCCAGCATTTTGAATCACATTGCTTTCTGTTGGTGACAGAGAAACCAAATTTTTTATAGTGCTTGTGGCTCCTAAATATCTTGTATGGTCAATTTCAATTCCATTGAGCTCATAGCGAATTTCATCAAATAGATATGCCACAAAGTTGTTTTTTAATAAAAAGTTCTCCGAAGAAGAAGAAGAAGAAGATTTGGCCTTATTATCATCGACAACAAATCCCTCTACATAAATGTAGCTCTCACTGGGTAGCACATACAAATCTTGATTTTGTATTGAAATTCTAATTTCATCATTATTGTTGTAAGATTGTAAGTGTGGTACATATGTTTGATAGTCCTTTTTGATTATATTCTCATCAGACAAGGGTTTATCTAAGACATCTATTATTGAACTCATTTTGTCTTCAATTTAAAATAAGATCTGAATAATAATTTTTTTTTGGTGTTAGGATTTTGCTATTGAATCCTAAAAGTTTTCCAATTGTATTGTCTTTATTAAAATATACAAGATCCTTGGAACTATTAACTTTAACTTGCATTGTATTGTTATTGGCTTCAATAAAAATCTTATTTGCTGGGCAGAGTCGTTTGTATTCCTCTTCTATAAAATCAACTATATTATTTAATTCGTAAGATCCAATTGGTATTTCAATTATATGTTCCCCTATATGAAACATATTGTTGTAGGTGTCTACATTTGGAATACTGTTGTGTGAATGAAAATCAGTTAGAGCACACTCATATGCACCATGTAATTTAATAGGAGGAAAGTAACTAGCAGATAGTTCTGATGAGTTAGAGCTCAGAGTAAGTGTTATTGACATTATAACAGTCTGATTACAATTAAATAATGTTTAGTACACAGTATGGTTTATAAGTATGATTTACATATTTTATTTAAAACTTTTTCTCATTTTAAAATTAACATTAGTTTCTTAATATTAATGCTATTGTTGTTGTTGCAATTGATGTTGTTGTTGTTTCTAATTTAGTTTTTCTTCCAACTATAATATTTTATCTTTACTTATCCAAGAATTGTGTTGATTAGAAAATCCCAGCCATTTAACATATACCTCCTTCCCTTTAATTTTAAGAACCTTTTCAACTAGATATGTATTTGGAAATCTAGTTTTTGAAAGTTCCTCAGTATAGAAGCCACCTTTAATAGGATTGCAAAGATAGTCTTCTAATATGTATGTTGCAGGATTTGTATTTTGAACTCTTGTAATTGTGAAAATTCCTGTAGTCCAATTTGGAGTATAACCTTTTTCAAATGTGTGCTTATATTTGCTTATGCGAACATGATCTCCCACATTAAATTTCGACATTTTATACATTTTCAAATGACTGTATACTGTATTTAGCAGCTTTTCCTCATTTGTTGAGTTGACTTTAATAGGAGCCATTTTAATGGTACGATGAACTTTTCTATTGTATGCATTGACTAAATCCTTGTATATATCAATCCACTTATATGAACCATTATAACTAAATTCTTTCCACATCATTCCTTTCAATGTTCTATTAAATCGTTCTACTATTGATGCTTTCATAATGCTATATGTTGAGTAGTGATTAATGTTGTGTTTATGCATTAATTTTCCAAAGTGTTTGTTGAAAAATTCTTTTCCATCATCTGTTTGTAAGTTTTTTGGTACTCGTCCCAATTCAAAAATATCTTCCATTGCCTTGGTTGTTTCGAGTGCTGTTTTTGTTTTTAGTGGTACTGCCCATGCAAATTTTGAGAATGTGTCAATTACAGTCAACAAAAATCGATAATTTCTATTTTCTTTAGAATAGTTCCCCATTTCAACTAAATCAGCTTGCCAAAGATCATCTATTCCTTTCATTACAACTCTGCGACGCACAAATTGTTTTCGTGCTTGCTTATGGAGTTCATTTACTAAATTTCTTTTTGAAGACATTAAGTTGTTTTTAAAGATTTTTTGCAGAGTGTTGTGATCTGCTTGACGCACTTTCAGCTATTGATACAAACATATAATTTTCTAATCTATAAATTTTTTCATTAAGCTGTTCAATTTGTTCTTCAAAGGATGTTTTAATATGTAGAATATCTTTTTCAATTTTATAATTTTCTTCTATATATAATTTTATTTCGCGTTGTAGTTCCTCAATTTGCATTTGAATATCTTCTCGTATTATAGTATTATCCCCCTTAAAGTATGTTAATAATTTCTCTTCTAATTTTTCGATTTGAGTTTGCAAAAACAATTTATTGATAACATCGTTTTCTTCCAGAGCTTTTGCAACATTTTTGATCCTTTTGTTTTGGACATCAATGTTGTTGTTCGTATCCACAAAGAACCCCAGCAGTTTAGGTGCATTTTTCAAAGAAATTGTGCTGCTAGTATCGTTTAAATAGTGTCCAAATTTATCAACAGACATACTCTATTTAGTTTATTAAAGTTAGTGTATTATATTCGCTTCACGTAGTTCTTCAATAATTGATACAATTTCGTTATTGTGATTAGTATGACCTGCACCTTGTGATGCGAGCAGTAGTCGAAGTCTATCTACTAACTCATTTGGATCGTCCCAGTATATATAGTTGGGATTATTGATGTTAACTTGCATCATTCCCTCACCTAAATAGCTACCTTTGGGCTTATACCCTGTTGATTCAGGTAAATTCTTCTGGTTTTTCTCATCAATAAATTTCTTAATAATATATTTATATTTATATCCTCTAGTACCCTTAATTTGACCATCAGTTTTAACGTCTCTTCTATATGCATTAGTAGTAATTAAAATCTTTTTATAGATTTCAAGTTCAAATTTATCGTAATTTTTTGGTATTTTATGAAATATTAGAGAAAATAGTCCTGGTGTTAGAGCCCATATTAGACCACCAACTTGTATTTTATCTTCATTCAGTTTTAGGCTACTATCACCAAATTTCCATTCATTATTGTAATCTTTATGTGGGCCATAGTTTGTATCTAACTCATTTCTCCCTTCCAAAACTGATAAATCAGTATAAGTATATTCTGTATTGGAAGTCTGTGAGTAAAAATCATCTTCATCATCATCATCATCATCATTTTCAGTATTAACATCATTAAATAAGATGGTATTATCAAAAATTGTCCCTTCTACTAGTTTTTTTTGGTGTACTTGTCTCTATCTTGACTGATGGGTTTTCAGGCTTTAAACTTGTATTATTTTCAACTTCTGTCTTGATGTTACTTTCTTCTTTCATACGAATTCTTTTAAAATTTTTAGAACTATTTATGAATTCTTTAAGAGGTTCTGTTATAGGTTTGAATGTATCTCTTAATTGTTCACGTGTATCTATTTCACTAGTTTTTATACTACGAAGCTTTTTCTTCAACACATTTCTTGTCAACACCAACTGTTTTAAAATTTTCTCATCCATGTTTGCTAAGGGCAAATAACAGGTATCAGCAATCAGATCAGCTTATTAGGAGCTGGTCTGGTTTTCAGATCAGCTTTTCAGGAGCTGGTCTGGTTTTCAGATCAGCTTATCAGGACCTGGTCTGGTTTTCAGATCAGCTTTTCAGGACCTGGTCTGGTTTTCAGATCAGCTTTTCAGCAGTTGGTCTGGTTTTCAGATCAGCTTTTCAGGACCTGGTCTAGTTTTCAGATCAGCTTTTCAGGACCTGGTCTGGTTTTCAGATCAGCTTTTCAGGACCTGGTCTAGTTTTCAGATCAGCTTTTCAGGACCTGGTCTGGTTTTCAGATCAGCTTTTCAGGACCTGGTCTGGTTTTCAGATCAGCTTTTCAGGACCTGGTCTGGTTTTCAGATCAGCTTTTCAGGACCTGGTCTGGTTTTCAGATCAGCTTATCAGGACCTGGTCTGGTTTTCAGATCAGCTTTTCAGGACCTGGTCTGGTTTTCAGATCAGCTTATCAGGACCTGGTCTGGTTTTTAGATCAGCTTATCAGGACCTGGTCTGGTTTTCAGGTAGCTGGTCTAGTTTTGAAATCAACTTATCAGGTATCAGATGAGGTTATAGCAAATAGATGTATCAAGTTTAAAGTTAGATTAATAACTAAAGTCAATCTTTTATGAGAAGTAGTTTATATAGTTATGAAAAAGTCAAATTGCTTTCTGTAGCGACCATCATTTAATTCATTATCTTTGCTTATCACTAAAAAGCCATATTTATCCTTCCAACATTCTCTACAAATTTCTTGGAACTTTTCGTAACTCATATCGCTGCCAACATGATCCCTATAAACATGCTTCATATTTGTATCATCTTGCTTAAACATTATAATAACATTTGCATTGTCTCTTATTAAATGCTTGGGAATTCTAGTATAAGTTTGACACAAGTAGAATGAATCAATATCCCTATGTCGCCCCATACAAAAATATGTACGTATATTATTCTGCTTTTCACATGCAACATTATCAAATATCATAATTGAATTAGTTTTAGCTTCGTCAGGTGGAATAACTGATTCATTATCGGTGAGTGTATAATATCCCATTCCTTTAATTGGTGAAATTAGTTTCTTCAAGTACTCATATTTGGGTTGATAAAGAGATTTTGAGTATAAATAGATGTTTGCAAACTTGAGTCCATTAGGACTTTCTAGTAAGCCGATCATAACATTAGTCTTTCCATAATTTGATGGTCCTACTATTAGAGCACGAATAGAAATTGGTAAGAGGGGGCTATGCTTTATTTTTGAAGTGATGTTCGATGATTCATCAATATTACGAACTAAAATATTTTTATGTTGTTTCACTAACTGCATTTTTGTAACTAAATACATTTCATAAATGTTACGTCTTATTATAGAAAAAATTAGATAATATGGTTATACGATATCAGAAAACGTTTAGTCATAAAAACACCTTCGTTGGAGGAGGTATAATAGATAAAATAATAAACTCTCTACCTGTTGAACTTCATCTTCCTGGATATCAGTACTGTGGACCTGGAACAAAACTACAAAAACGTTTAAATCGAGGTGATAAAGGAATTAATTTATTGGACTCTGCTTGTAAAGATCACGATATAGCTTATTCGAAAAATAAGGATTTAAGCACTAGACACAAGGCTGATAAAATACTTGAAAATTCAGCTTGGGATCGAGTTTTATCAAAAGATAGTAGTATTGCTGAAAAATCATTTGCCTATATGGTTACTAACGCAATGAAAGCCAAAACAAAATTTGGTATGGGTGTGGAGAAAAAGAAAAATGTTAAAAAGAACAAGCTAAATGATAAAAAACTGTTTAGAACATCAATTAGAGCTGCAACAAAAATACTAAAGAAGGAAAAACCATTAGATATTAGCTCGGCAATAAAAATTGCCCAAAAAACTATCAACAAATCATTAAAAGGAAGAAAATCTCAAATTATAGTACCACGTGTAATACGTGTCCCAAAAATTGGTGGGTTTTTGCCTCTAATACCGATTTTAACTGCTCTGGGTGCAATTGGTAGTCTAACAACTGGAGGTGCTGCTATAGCTAAAGCTGTAAATGCAACAAAGAATGCAAAAAATCAACTTGATGAAGCAACTAGACATAATAAAGCGATGGAATCTATTGCAGTTGGAAAGGGACTTTACTTAAAACCATATAAAAAGGGTTATGGTTTAGTTTTCAAAGAGGAATCAAAAAACTATTAGAGATGCTACCCAACAGACCACTATCTGATGAGGACCTAAACCGTTTCTCTATAAATATTCCATATTTTAGAGGAGTTTTCATGTTGAATACTCTACCAAAACGAACAAAGAAAATAGAATGTGGAATAATCAATTTAGACGTATCAACAGGACCTGGTACACATTGGGTAGCATATTATAAAAACAACAATGAAAAAGAATATTTCGACAGCTTTGGAAACTTACAACCTCCTTCGGAAGTAGTCAAATATCTTGGTACAAATATAAAATACAACTATAATCAACATCAGAATTTCAATACATTTACCTGTGGTCATTTATGTCTTCAATTTCTGTATGAAATAACTGCAAATATTAAATAAAAAACACAAACATTTATATTTTACAAACTCTTTAATGTCTTTTTATTTATAATTTAAAATACATAATTAATACATATCATTGCCAAATAGAAAATTGGGAATTTGGAATTAGAAATTCACTCAGCTCGCTCTCACCGATTAAGCTTTTTCGATTAGAAAATAAGAGAAACTTGTATGTAGTGAAAAATATAAGGACTTATCCGATTATCTTAATTGTTTCTCTTTATGAAAATATCTAATGAAATTTAATGGAATTTCATAATATTGTGAAATTCAATTTGTCTTGTGCAGATCCTCTTAAAGAAATCAAGACTGTGCATGTTTAAGCGATATGGAAGATATCATTTTTTTTTTATCCAACGAAGTAAAGCCAATAAAGAAATAAAAGTCATTCACACATTTAATTCTTATTTCAATATTTTATTTCAAATTTTTTCTTAAAAACTCATATACATATGTACAATAGTTTTTCTTAATAAATAGGATTTTATTTACAATCATTTTTCTTAATAAATAGGATTTTATGTACAATAATTTTTCTTAATAAATAGGATTTTATTTAAAATCATTTTAACAACAAGAAATAGGATTTTATTTACAATAATGTTTCTTAATAACTAAGATTTTATATACAATTTAAAAATTAACTACTTAACTAAAAATTAACTAATTTTAGCTATTTTCTTGCATTCTAGCAATTTCATCTAGCAACATATCAAGTTCGTATTCAGGGTTAGTTTCCTTAATACGAAAATGATACCATGCATATGTGTTAATATTATTTGACCTAATTTTTCTCTTATCGTCTCCATAACTTAAGACTACCTTATTTAATTTACTAGTATATATATGGTGAAGCTTAGATTTAAATGTTAACATATTATCGTATACATTAGTCTTATTGAATAAACAGTTTCTATAAGTAGCTAAACTATATTTATCTAATATGGATCTTTTTACCCCCTTTGATTTTTTAACGTCATTTTGATTTTGTACACTGAATGAGTACATTTTTGATCGCAGCCCAACAAATTCTGTCATTATCTTACCGCAGTTTTCATCTTTCATCATGCCTAAAACTTTTTTATTTATTAATGGGAAATTATAAGTATTGTCCGTGGGATAGTCCGATGTATCAAAATGTTCTTCTATGTCATTTTTTATGTCAGCGTAAAAGTCATCCGTCTTTATTGAATATATAAAAGAGTCCGTATCCATATAGTTCAATGAGAGTTTTGTCTTAAACTTAGGTTGCATGTACCCGTAATGAAAATTATACATTTTCCATTTGGACAATTCAAGTACACAAAATCCCAAGTAAATTGGTTTATTGTAGCAGGTTTTGACTCTAGTCATTTCGATTGCTACCAGATCTTCGGAAAATATAGATAAACTATGAAAATTTGGTTTTGATATCCAATCTTGAGCCCCCAAATGGTTCCGATTCGTTCTCTCCCAATTATTGACAATTTTAACATCTCTCCTCTTATCCACATTTTCCATGGTCTTACCATAGACTGCATTATTAAGTAGTTTGAAAAAGTTTTTTTCAAAAGCATTTTTAGCAGTGGCTCTATGTCTGGTATTAAGGTCAATATAGCCTTTTAACCATGGAGATTGTTTAAATGCTAGAATACGATGTGTTTTCTTTAAAACTAAGCCATTTTCTAAGCATTGTTTAAGAACTCTAAAGTGTATCACGTATGATTGCTTTGTAGAGAAATCGGTTATCAACTTGCTATATTTCGCTTGCAGTGGTTTATTATTTTTAGCGCAAAAAGGTAGGTCATTATGCAAGTCATGTAAGTGAGAAGGTTAATCTAAAGTGACCTCATATACATAACCTTCTGTTCCATTGTCAGATATGCTGTTTGGATCCAGATTCAGCTCGTCTTGCGATAACCATCTGAACCCCCCATGAGGAAGATATTCCGACATTGCCCAACCGTAAAGGTTATTTGCGTCTAAATAGACAAGAAACTCCGAGGGCTTTTCTTTATCGAAATCTTCCAAATATTTGTTATTCGCTTTCGAATATCTTTGGCTACACTGTACGATTCCCCCACGTATACCTTTTTTCATCAAATTGTACATGTCTATGTCCGTCAATAATTCTAGTTCAATTTTTGTGTATTTTAACATTGCATCCCAGGAAAGTCCAGGTACGGTATAGTATTGACATGGATCCAGCTCATAAATACCTTTACAAACTTTTCTAAAGTTCTCGAAAATATCTGTCAGTAAGAGGACATCTGTTTTTAAGTAAAGTTCCATGTAATCTTTCATTGTTTTGCACCCAAAAGTATTCCATACCTCTACAGCATGTGAGTATTCCTCTAAAGAACACTCTTTATTGTTCAACTTATTAAAGAAATCACTGCGTGAAGGCAGCTGGCACTCGTCTAATTTTTGAAATGAATTTAGGTACTCATAGGGGAAAATGCCTTTCTTCTTAATAAGCTGAAATTCTTTTTCTGATTGAAACAAGGACCTTATAGTGTTAAAATCATTATCCGACAAATTGCAGGCTAATGATTCTAAACTCTCAGCCATAAAGCGTAATGTATCAAGAAATCTTATTTCAAGATTATGACCTTCGCTCATTTCTGTAAATTGCGAGAGTGATATATAAAGCTCCTTATTGAGAGGGAGTACTTTCATAGAAATTTCACCTAGTTCTTTAATAAAAAGACGTGAGTCATAATTTGAGTAATTGTGAAAGTAAACTGGTATAAACTTGGGAATTTGGTAATTCAAATTACAGTTATTGTGGGCTGCACCTCTATATTTACCGCTAATGTGACAATGATCTCTAACGCGATCTTTACCTAGAAATTTTTGACAAATATGACAATTCACCGCACTATAAAAATTATAAATATCAGAAGGGGATAAAATATCCATTTGCTTATTATTTACTAAATGATTATTATAAATATCCTCACAATCTTTAATTAAAAATGAAACAAATTTTTGTGAAGCATCTTTCCCTGTATAAACCCTTAATTTATCTAACTTATTGTTATGGAGACACTTAATGTAGTAACTAAAAGCACAAGGAGTGTGCTTTTTGACAAGACTGGTTTTACTACTCACGTTATTACTAATGTCTTCCAGGATGCATTCAAAATCTGCGTACACCACAAAGGGGACATCCATTTTCCTCTGATGCCCCTTAAAACTTAGAACTGCATCTGGACCTGACGGCATAGTTGTCACGATTTTGCTGCATTCCGCCTTATGATTACTCATGACGTTCTCCCTATGACTATACTGTAGACAGCTATTACAAAAAAGTAATTTATGTCTATCGGTGGTTATTTGATTCGTCAAAAGTCTGTGAATGACAAAAAATATATAAAAGTTTATTAGTAAAATGTCTCTATTATAAAATATATAAGACAAGTAAATGTATCATTAAAATTAAAGAGTATTAGTATAATTTTCTAACTTACTTTGATTTGTTCTTTATCAGTATGTAGTGATGAACTTCACCATTCTCCAAAAGCAACAAGTTGACATGCTTTACTTTCTCCTCCTTGGTCACATAATAGGGACCGATGATTTGATCTGCTCCCTCATCGTACCCAAACACATTATCACTTATTGCTGGATTATTTACTTCGAACTCCTTAATTTTGTTTAGTGCTAATGGGTAAGTTAAGTTTTTGAAATTTAGTGTTACACCATTTCGTGTAGAAATAATGTCTGCAGAAATGTCCTGAATATTATAAGTACTGCAACGTTCTATATGGTTGTGTTTGGTAGTATCCATGACAGCGATTATACACCACTTGAAGCAGTATTCATCACTATTTTCAATATTGATGCATGCAAATTTTCTTACTAATTTTGTGGGTGTGGATATCCAACTTGATCCTTTGACTAGCGAAGATTTGTTGATGTTGATTTCTGCTCGAACTATGCGTGACAAAGTCCAACCAGAATCTCGCTTTTCAAATTCGGACATTTTTGTTGAAATCTCCTCAACTTTTTTGGCTACATGTGTTATAACACACAACTCCAATTCTTCTTCTACAATTTTGATGTACTCCGCCACAATACTCACATGAAATTTAATTATTATATGCTTAGACAAAGACATTTGAAGTCTCTCAATAAAAATATTCATGTTTTCTTTAATAAATTCTTCCAAGAGAAGTTGGTCCTTTTTATTTAGTATTACATATGTGGCGATATGGTTTTTGAAGGCTTTCGATATTTTGTAATATCTCACATTCTCTTCGACTTCTTCTTCTCTCCTAGCATGCGAAGTACTCATTGGAGTTGGCAGAGTTTCTTCTCTTTTTTCTTCTACTTCTCCATCACTTTCCGGTAAACTTATGTCCATAGCATCGTTGTATAAAGTCCCTCCAAGGATATCCACACCTTGTTGATGAGCTTGTTGTTGTAGCTGCTGCTCTTGTTGCTGATAATTAAGAGGTTGCCATTGCATCAAATTGGAATACTGCTCCATTTGATTAACTGGTGCGACGGGATTATAATTGTAACTTGGATACTCAGATTGCATTGGTACTCCTGATGCCAAAAACTGATTACTCCATGACATTGGTGTAGGGTAACAGTTAGCCATACCGTATTGTTGATATTGGGGATACTGTAGAGAAGGGTGCTGCTGGTGATGAAATGAATTTATCTGCTGTTGACGATTTTGAACAAATGTCTGCGGTTGCTCTTGATTTGTACCCCGACTTACGACCATTTGATCCTGCACGCTATGATTTTTCACATGATCCAAAAAGGACTTTTGGTATTTGTATACCTTATGGCATCCATTACACTGATAGCCTGTATAACTCATTTTTAATTATTTTATTATTATAAAACTTTTAACACAATTGCTGATGATACTACTTGTAAATACAATAAAGTACTGATGTGTTGGTTAGAAAAGTTAGCGTATTTATACGAAAATTAGTAGCAGTATCCTTGCAGCATTCACAGTTTTTACTTTTTGTTTCTCTGCTGATGACTGTACCAGGTTGAAACTTTGCTGCTTTAAAATAATCGCAGCCAAAGAAAATGGTTACGTTGCAAAATATAAATGTATTCTACACAGCCACAAAATATTCCACGCACAAGTTCTTTCGATCGCACATACATACATACATACGTACATCATACACACATACATACATACATACATACAAATATACATACATACATACATGCATGCATGCATCATACACACATACATACCTACATACAAATATATTTCTTAAACAAATAAACCGAATATAAGCTTACCAGCGACAAACAAGCTGGACTCCCCACACACAAGCATTAGGAGTGTTCACATACATGAGAACGTTTTATAAATAAATAAAATAATTTATTTAATTATTTTA
This sequence comes from Tachina grossa, assembly GCA_949987645.1. NCBI lineage: Eukaryota > Metazoa > Arthropoda > Insecta > Diptera > Tachinidae > Tachina > Tachina grossa. The sequence continues at coordinate 15,088,008 of OX465279.1, read as the reverse complement.
TTCATTTATTTAATTATTTTATTCATTTATTTAATTATTTTATTCATTTATTTAATTATTTTATTCATTTATTTAATTATTTTATGCATTTATTTAATTATTTTATTCAGTTATTTAATTATTTTATTGTATAACAATTTATTAGCGTGAGGAAATCACACAAGCACATTCTCACGATTCATATGAGAATCGCCTAATAGTCATCAAACCTTCTCTCTCTGATATTACTGATGTAGTATTACGATAACAAATTTCTACAGTATGGCAACACTGGGAGCATTAGAAAATAATAATCATGTTTTGCCGTCGGCATTTGAAAAAAATAATAATCATGTTTTGCCGTCGGCATTTGAAAAAAATAATAATCATGTTTTGCCGTAGGCATTAGGAAAAATTATCATGTATTGCCGTCGGCATTTGAAAATAATTATGTATTGCCGTAGGCATTAGGAAAAATAAGTATGTATTGCCGTCGGCATTAGGAAAAAAAAATAATCATGTATTGCCGTCGGCATTTGAAAAAAATAATAATCATGTTTTGCCGTCGGCATTTGAAAAAAATAATAATCATGTTTTGCCCGGCATTAGGAAAAATCATTTTCATGATTTTCCTCGTCTGTATATACGCACATAAAAACCGCCAAACTATGATCCGCCTTAATACATTCACACAAAATATTCCACACACAAACATCCACGGTCAGGCAGACCGACAGACGGACAGACAGACAGACAGATAGACATACACTTAATGTAAACAAAACCTCCTAATGTAAACAAAAAACTCATAATGTAAACAAAAACTCCTTATATAAACAAAAAACTCCTTATGTAAACAAAAAAACACAAATTTCCAAGAATTTAACAATTTTCAAATTTTAATTACCCAAATTTAAAAATTTCAGCAACAATTTAACAATTTTAATTGGGGCCGGAGTGGGATTTCACTACTACTAGTATGCATCAATATTTATGAAATGCATTTAGTTATAAAATGCGGTTAGTAAAACAAAGTACATTTTAAGAATTTAAAACCACCATTTTTATGGTAATACTGGTTTTAAACACTTAAAGCATACTTTGTTTTGGCTATGAGCATGAGCTGATATTTATTAAATGAATTTTATAAATATTGACTCATACCCTTAGTCAAAACAACATAAATAGTTCTTTGGTACGAAATTTTGATGACTCATCGAACGATAGTTCAAAATTAAATCATAGTTCTCCTGTCAAATTGCGAAAAAAAGCTATGATTGGCTTGCTAGAAAGTCCTAATCGACTTAAATTTGAGAACGTTTATTTATACTCAAAATCTTTTTATCCATCCAAATATGAATACCTGAATAAATTAATTTCATCAATTAAAACAATAATATATTAAAAAATTTACCGATAGTGAATCTGTTATTTCAGTCCAAAGTAATTCCAATATGATATTTAACGATGATGCGTATGGGAAGCATATTTTTGTATGGGGAGGGATAAGAATGTTGATTCATTCTACTTCTGTAAAACTTATACTAGAATCACCAAACATTTAATAAGAGATCATCATAATGTAATTTTAATGTTTAAGTAAGGTGAGAAAAATATAAAGCATGTTGAAAGGATAAATATGGATTTTTGATTATAAGCAAAGATAGTGAATTAAACGATGATCGTTATAGAAAATAATTTTAATATATATAAAAGTTTACTTTTTCGTGTTTCATCTGACCTTAAACTCCATTTATATAAATGTTATAAATGGCTAGCTACTTGTATACTAATAACTAAATCTGAATCAGATATCTTGATATGAAAATCTGAACAGCTCCTGATAGTCTGATCTGTTACCTGATAAGCTGATCTGAAAATCAGATCAGCTCCTGATAAGGTGATCAGAAAACCAGACCAGCTCCTGATAAGCTGATCTAAAAACAAGACCAGCTCCTGATAAGCTGATCTGAAAACCAGACCAGCTCCTGATAAGCTGATCTGAAAACCAGACCAGCTCCTGATAAGCCAATCTGAATACCAGACCAGCTCCTGATAAGCTGATCTGAAAACCAGACCAGGTCCTGAAAAGCTGATCTGAAGACCAGACCAGGTCCTGATAAGCTGATCTGAAAACCAGACCAGGTCCTGAAAAGCTGATCTGAAAAGCAGACCAGGTCCTGATAAGCTGATCTGAAAACCAGACCAGGTCCTGATAAGCTGATCTGAAAACCAGACCAGGTCCTGATAAGCTGATCTGAAAACCAGACCAGGTCCTGAAAAGCTGATCTGATTGCTGATACCTGTTATTTGCCCTTAGCAAACATGGATGAAAAAATTTTAAAACAGTTGGTGTTGACAAGAAATGTGTTGAAGAAAACGCTTCGTAGTATAAAAACTGGTGAAATAGATACAAGTGAACAACTAAAAGATACATTTAAACCTATAACAGAAGAATTCATAAATAGTTCTAAAAATATTAAAAGAATTCTTATGAAAGAAGAAAGTAAAATCAAGACAGAAGTTGAAAATATACAAGTTTAAAGCCTGAGAAACCTTCACTCAAGATATAGACAAGTACCCCACAGAAACTAGTAGAAGGAACAATATTTGATAACACCATCATATTTAATGATGCTAATACTGAAAATGATGATGACGTGATTTTACTCATAGACTTCCAATTCTGAAGACATTTATACTGACTTATCAGTATTGGAAGGCATAAATGAATTAGATACAAACTATTGTAGATAGTTACCTCAAACTGAATGAAGATAAAATACAAGACAAATTAATAATATAGCTTAAAGCATTAATATTCAAGAATATATTTAAATGCAAATTGAGGAACTACAACGTGAAATAAAATTAGAGAAAGAAGACAGTTATAAAATTGAAAAAGCAATTCTAAAAATTAAATAATTAAAAACAAATTGAAGAGTTTACGGTTTAATATATAGATTAGAAAATTAACTATATGTTAGTATAAATAGCTGAAAGTGCAAGATGTAGATCACAACACTTTCGAAAAAATCTGTGAAACAACTCAATGTCTTTAAAAAGGAATTTAGTAAACGAACTCCATATTAAATCTCAACAACTGTTTGTGCTTGTAGAGATGTAATGACAGGAATACATGATGTTTTATGGAGCTAAGTTAGGTGAAATGTAGAACTATTCTACAGAAAATAGAAATTGTTGATTTTTGAAGACTGTAATTGACACATTCTCAAATTGTAGTACAGCTGAAAATAAAAGCTGCACTCTAAAAACCAAGGCAATGGAAAATATTTTTAAAGTGGTACGGTATGGGCTAGCTACTTGTACACTGATAACTAAATCTGACTCAGATATCTTGAAATGAAAATCTGAACAGCTCCTGATAGCCTGATCTGTTACCTGATAAGCTGATCTGAAAACCAGACCAGCTCCTGATAACCTGATCTGAAAATCAGATCAGGTCCTGATAAGCTGATCTGAAAACCAGACCAGCTCCTGATAAGCTGATCTGATAACCAGATCAGGTCCTGATAAGCTGATCTGATAACCAGACCAGCTCCTGATAAGCTGATCTGATAACCAGACCAGCTCCTAATAAGCTGATCTGATAACCAGACCAGCTCCTGATAAGCTGATCTGATAACCAGATCAGGTCCTGATAAGCTGATCTGATAAACAGATCAGGTCCTGATAAGCTGATCTGATAACCAGACCAGCTCCTGATAAGCTGATCTGATAACCAGACCAGCTCCTGATAAGCTGATCTGATAACCAGACCAGCTCCTGATAAGCTGATCTGATAACCAGACCAGCTCCTGATAAGCTGATCTGAAAACCAGATCAGGTCCTGATAAGCTGATCTGATAACCAGACCAGCTCCTGATAAGCTGATCTGAAAACCAGATCAGGTCCTGATAAGCTGATCTGATAACCAGACCAGCCCCTGATAAGCTGATCTGATAACCAGACCAGCTCCTGATAAGCTGATCTGATAACCAGACCAGCTCCTGATAAGCTGATCTGATAACCAGACCAGCTCCTGATAAGCTGATCTGATAACTAGACCAGCTCCTGATAAGGTGATCTGAAAACCAGATCAGCTCCTGATAAGCTGATCTAGTAGCCGATACCTGAATTTGCTGTTAGCAAACATGGATGAGAAAGTTTTAAAGCATTTGGTGTTGAGAATAAATGTGATTAAGAAAAAGCTTCGTAGTATAAAAACTAGTGAAATAGATACAAATGAACAACTAAGAGATGCATTTAATCCTATAACAGAAGAATTCATAAATAGTTCTAAAAATATTAAAAGAATTCTTATGAAAGAAAAAAGTAGAATCAAGACAGAAGTTGAAAATATACAAGTTTAAAGCATGAGAAACCATCAGTCAAGATAGAGACAAGTACACCAAAGAAACTAGCAGAAGGAACAATATTTGATAATACCATCTTATTTAATGATGCTAATACTGAAAATGATGATGACGATGATTTGTACTAAAAGACTTCCAATTCCGAAGACTTATCAGTATTGGAAGGAAGAAATGAATTAGATACAAATTAATGGTGATAGTAACCTCAAACTGAATGAAGATAAAATACAAGTTGGTGGTCAAATATGGGCTCTAACACTAGGACTATTTTCTCTAATGTTTGATAAAATACCAAAAAATTATGATAAATTTGAACTCGAAATCTATAAAAAGATTTTAATTACTACTAATGTATGCATACAGAATCATCATCGTTCTCCGTCAGAGAACGATGATATAAGTTAATTTTTCTGGAAACTGAAATCGACAAACTAAAGAACAAATTAATAATATAGCTTAAGGCATTGATATAATTCAAGAATATATTTAAATGCATATTTGTGGACTACAACGTGAAATAAAATTAGAGAAGGAAGAGAGTTATAAAATTGAAAAGGAATTCTAAAAATTAAATAATTAAAAATAAATTGAAGAGTTGTACGATTAAATATATAGATTAGAAAATTAACTACATGTTAGTATAAATAGCTGAAAGTGCAACATGTAGATCACCACACTATCGAAAAAATCTGTAAAACAACTCAATGTCTTTAAAATGAAATTTAGTAAACGAACTCCATTTTAAAACTAGAAAATTGTTTGTGCTTGTAGAGATGCAATGACAGGAATATATGAAGTTTTCTGGAGCAAAGTTAGGTGAAGTGGAGAACTATTCTACAGAAAATAGAAATTGTTGATTTTTGAAGACTGTAATTGACACATTCTCAAATTGTAGTACAGCTGAAAATAAAAGCTGCACTCAAAAAACCAAGGAATGGAAAATATTTTTGAAGTGGTACGGGTACCAAAAAAAACAAAAAACTTACAAACAGATGATTCTAAGGAATTTTTTAATAAATACTTTGGAAAACTCATACATAAATAGAAGATTAAACATTACTTAATATGAAAGCATCAATAGTACAATGATTTAATTGAGCATTAAAAGGAATGATGTGAAAAGAATTAGCTTAATGGTTCATATAAAAGGATTGGTATACATATATAAAGAATTACTTAGTGCATAAAATAGAAAAATTTATCTCAACATTAAAATGTTTACGATTAAAATTAACTCAACAAATGAGAAAAAGCTGCTTAATACAGTATAAAGTAATTTGAAGAATGAATGTTGAATTTAATAAAAATAAAAATTAAATTAAAACGAAAAATCTAGTTTTTTGTAGGATTGATTAGGAATGATGGGTCTTAAGAAAGGTAATTAACTAAATGTAGTGGAATTAGATAATCAGCTAAATGTAGTGGAATTCTCTAAACTTGTTGGTCTGAATGAAATTTGCTAAGACTTCAGTGTTTAAAATAAACTATAACATAGTGCAATATTCAGCAGCACATCATATTATCACTTTTTATAAAGTTGTATGTACATTTTCCCATCGAAAGCGTTAAAACGCAAAATTTTACAATATGAAAATGGGATTATTATAGAAGATCTTCGCTCTCTTTATTTCTTTAGCTATCAGATCTTTAGAAAATATAGATAGACTACGGAATTTGGACTTTGATATCCAATCTTTAAGAATGTACATGTGTATGAATAAGTATCAAGCAAACTTAGTGAATGAATATACGCTTCAACTAGAATCATGCTGAAGCATGCATACTGCAAACAGATCTTACTTTATAACTGTATCTGTATGAGTATTAAATAGATGTATGGAAAAAAAATATGAAAGCATGCCGAAGCATGAATAACTTCAAAAAAAAAAAAAAAAAAAAAGTCCTCACGTCATACAATTTTGTAAGCAAAGAAATTTTATGATTTTGTGGTCACTTAAATACAAACATACATATGTATCTACTTTGCAAAAATTCAAAAGAGCGAACTAGTAAATTCTAATAGTAAAGATTTTTAATTGTAACACTACTACATCTCGGACTCTTACGTCACTATCGATAGAAGCATGCTAAGGAGTAGTTGTGAACTGCCAATTCTGTGGCAATTAAAATTGTTAAATTGTTGCTGAAATTGTTAAATTTGGGTAATTAAAATTTGAAAATTGTTAAATTCTTGGAAATTTGTGTTTTTTTGTTTACATAAGGAGTTTTTTGTTTACATTAGGAGTTTTTTGTTTACATTAGGAGTTTTTGTTTACATTAAGTGTATGTCTGTCTGTCGGTCTGTCTGTCTGCCTGCCTGACCGTGGGAAGTTTGTGTGTGGAATATTTTGTGTGAATGTATTAAGGCGGTTCATAGTTTGGCGGTTTTTATGTGTGTATGTGACGACGCGGAAAATCATGAAAATGGTTTTTCCTAATGCTGACGGAAAATCATCTAATGATTTTTTGTAATTCCGAAGGCAAAACATGATAATTTTTCGTAATACCGAAGGCAAAACATGATAATTTTTCCTAATGCCTACTGCAATACATGATAATTTTTCCTAATGCCTACTGCAATACATCATTATTATTTTTTTCAAATGCCGACGTCAAAAAATGAATATAATTTTTTCAAATGCCGACGGGAAAATGATTTTTCCTAATGACGACGGGAAAACGTGAAAGTTATTTTTTCTAATGCTAATGTAGGTGTTGCTAGACTGTGGGAATTTAAGGCTGACCGTGATTTGAGTGGGCGGCGTTGTTGCCGTAATATGTAACCATAGGAATTTGTGGATGTGTCTGTCTGTCTGTGAGAATTTAGGTGAAGGTTTGATTGGCAGGGGGCGGGGTGTAGTTGAGGTAGATCGATTGCGTGTGTAGTTGTGTGTGAATGTGTGTGTATATGTGTGTGTGTGTGTGTGTGTGTGTGTGTGTGTGTGTGTGTGTGTGTGTGTGTGTGTGTGTGTGTGTATGTTTGTAGGAATTTCAATGTGTGTATTTCTGTAGGAGCTTAAGGCTGATTGTGATTTATGAGGGGTGAGGTGTTCTAGTAATATGCAACCGGGGGAATCTGTGAGTTTGTATGTCTGTAGGAGTTTAAGGCTGACCATGATTTGGGTGGGCAGGGTTGTTGACGTAATATGTAGCCATGGGGATTTGTGAATGTGTCTCTCTATAGTAGTTTAAGGTTGATCGTGATTTGAGGTGGGTGAGGATGTTGTTAAGGTAAATAGGTTATGCGTATGTATGTATGTATGTATTTTTGTAAGAATTTAAGATGATTGTGATTTATTAGGGGCGAGGTGTTCTTGTAATATGTAGCCGTGAGAATCTATGTGTATAGACGTCTGTAGAAGTTTAAGACTATCTGTAATTTCAGGTAGGTGAGAGTGTTGTGTTGTTGAGATTAATCTTATATATTGTATATGTATGTATGATCATGGGAATTTGTGTATGTATATCTGAGGGAGAATTTAAGGCTCGTCATGATTTGCAATTTCGATCTTTCTTGGATATTTTTTATATGAATTCTGCTATGTGTGTGTATTTGAGCTGGTATTTATATGTAGGTAGAAATAAATTGTTTTCAACATCGACATTTGGTACTATAAAATACTATCATATATCTGGACTTCCCTAATCCTAGTATGCTTTTGTACTTACGATTGCTTTATATTTTCTCATGCTTAAATTTGTCTCGCGTTGATGTCGGTCTGTGTGAAATTTGTTTATATTACAGATTTTGTTTATTTAACTACATTCGTCTTCTTTGACTGAAAGAGTTATCTACACACAGAGAAAAACCAACTTGAAATCAGTAAGAACCATGCTGAATTAATAAGAACCATTAGCGAAGGTTTAGTCATATTGAAATTTCTTATTTCAATATGGACAAAATATTAATTTACAGTATTCATTTATTAAACTCATTAGTTTGTAGATATCTCAATATACATTTTCTATTATATTAAAAATTATTGAATTAATGTGATGAATTCTTATTTTTAAGCTGCAGATTTTCCCTGAGTGTATGGATTGTTTATATTTGCATTGTGCTTTAACTAAACGACGCTTCATATATTTTCATGATGTAGATCTAATAAATACTTAAGCATTGATAAGAAATTTAATATGTATACATACATATCTACAAATTGATTTTATGTATGTATGTATGTATGTATGTATGTACATATATATGTACATACAAATAAGTGTTCAACTCAATCTTTGAATACATTTTTTATTTTATTTTTTGTCATGTGATGTCTGTTGTTGGTGAAATTAAAAACATTTTAATTTTTATCTGCGTTTACTTAAAAGTTTGTGAGGATTTTCTGTTGTAAGTAAAACTGAATTCTTGAAGATATGTACTTACATACTCTATAGTAATAGTAACTATAATAGAAATATTTCTTATACTTAATTTACAGTTTTTTAAAGTATAGGGTATAAAATTTTTTCTAGCTATAGCCTTCTACATTTATTTTGGAAAACTTGCTTTGCTTTTTAAAAATGTATAAACATTTTTAAATGAAACTGATCCGGCACTCCAGCTTAGGTACTGATAGTTTTTTTTTTTGTTGTTAGTTAACTTACTTATTTTTTATTGATAAACATTGGAAATCAAAAGGGAGTTTTATATTGTAATTATTATTTTCATAATTGTTGAAAACAATAGCTGCTTTCCGTTTGTTTTTTGCGATGAAATCATTTGAATTACTTTTGCAACTTTACGCGTTTATAAAAATTATGTTATTTTCTATATTTCTTAATTTATAAGACTTTTAGACTTTGTCCTTTAGGGGTTATATATTCTATTATACGATTATGAATAAGAATGCAGTAAGCTGATGTATTTGCTTACTGCTTCAAATTAAAATTTTATTAAATTGAATAAAAGGAGTTTTTTTTCTTAAACTCTGATGCAGTTAGAAGCGCTGGAGATTCTTTCATATAACAGCTTTTTTGAAATTTTTGATACATAGTATAATATAGAATTGGATAACATTTATTTTTAATTTTTATGTTAAGAAGTACGGGTATGAGACTGAATTTAAATGTACTTTTAAATTAGTTAAATCATAATGAACAAACATATTTTCTTCTTTAATAGCGATCAACAGAAAACAAACTCGTTTTCATATAATTTAGGTATACCCTATCGACGGCTCCTCTAGGATACAAGATGACTTTGTATGACGAAATTTCTGTTGCTTTATACTGATAATATGTTTACATTAATAAGATACATATACATATGTTTATTTTATGAACGGTGAGCACCTATGGCTTTTATTTAATGTTCTATATGATTTTTTTTCATTTTATTAAAGTTCAGCGTATTGTGCATACATATTTCTGAAATGTTTAAGTGTGTGTTGTGTGCCCATCGGGCAGAGTGTACGTATTAGTTGGTCAGTCAGTCTCTATTTTTATTTATTTTTTTTTCTTCTAATGTGCCACTTCTTTTTCAGATTTTACTACTTGGAATAGAGAATTTTTGTCTAATTTTTTGGTGGGTATATACATTAGGTATGTAGAAATTAGTTTAGATACAAAGAAATGCATGTTTAATATACAACTATTGTATCAAATCGATCTCAAATAACTCAGTTACCTCTACCAGCAATTCACCGTTGGTGTATTCATAAAGTGTTAGAAACAATGAAATATCTATGTTTTGAAGGAATTTTTCCCCTCAAGTATTTCTACATGAGGTTTGAGGGGTCAATCACTGTCGCATTCATATGTAATGATTATTCACTTAAAAAACGTCATCATCACCATCAATCATCTCCGTATACAATACATTCATGAGTTGGGTTGATCCAGATACAATTGCTGTCTCATCACCTTCTAACAGCTTTATATATTTTGCTTGTATGCATGCCTTAGCATGCTTCTATCGATAGTGACGTAAGAGTCCGAGATGTAGTAGTGTTACAATTAAAAATCTTTACTATTAGAATTTACTAGTTCGCTCTTTTGAATTTTTGCAAAGTAGATACATATGTATGTATTTCATTGACCACAAAATCATAAAATTTCTTTGCTTACAAAATTGTATGACGTGAGGATTTTTTTTTTTTTTTTTTTTTTTTTTTTTTTTTAAATTATACATGCTTCGGCATGCTTTCATTTTTTTTTCTATAACTTTATGTAATACTCATACAGATACAGATATAAAGTAAGATCTGTTTACTGTATATTTTAAAATTTATGCATGCTTCAGCATGATTCTAGTTGAAGCGTATATTCATTCACTAAGTTTGTTTGATACTTATTCATACACATGTACATTCTTAAAGATTGGATATAAAAGTCCAATTTCCGTAGTTTATCTATATTTTCTAAAGATCTGATAGCTAAAGAAATAAATAGAGTGAAGATCTTCTATAATAATCCCATTTTCATATTGTAAAATTTTGCGTGCTAGCGCTTTCGATGGGAAAATATACATACAACTTTATAAAAAGCGATAATATGATGTGCTGCAGAATATTGCACTGAAGTTTTAGCAATATTTCATTCAGACCAACAAGTTTAGAGAATTCCACTACATTTAGTTAATTATCTTTCTTAAGACCCATCATTCCTAATCAATCCTACAAAAAACAACGCAAACTAGATTTTTCGTTTTAATTTTATTTTTATTTTTATTAAATTCAACATTCATTCTTCAAATTACTTTATACTATATTAAGTAGCTTTTTCTCATTTGTGGAATGTTTAATCGTAAAAATTTTAATGGTGAGATGAATTTTTCTATTTTATGCACTAAGTAAATCTTTATATATACCAATCCACTTATATGAACCATTAAAGCTAATTCTTTTCACATCATTCCTTTCAATGATCTATTAAATCATTCTAATATTGATGCTTTCATATTAAGTAATGTTTAATCTTTTATATATGTATGAGTTTTCCCAAGTATTTTGTATTAAAAAATTCTTTAGAATCATCTGTTTGTAAGTTTTTTGGTACCCGTACCACTTCAAAAATATTTTCCATTGCCTTGGTTTTTAGAGTGCAGCTTTTATTTTCAGCTGTACTACAATTTGAGAATGTGTCAATTACAGTCTTCAAAAATCAACAATTTCTATTTTCTGTAGAATAGTTCTACATTTCACCTAACTTAGCTCCATAAAACATCATGTATTCCTGTCATTACATCTCTACAAGCACAAACAGCTGTTGAGATTTAATATGGAGTTCGTTTACTAAATTCCTTTTTAAAGACATTGAGTTGTTTCACAGATTTTTTCGAAAGTGTTGTGATCTACATCTTGCACTTTCAGCTATTTATACTAACATATAGTTAATTTTCTAATCTATATATTAAACCGTAAACTCTTCAATTTGTTTTTAATTATTTAATTTTTAGAATTGCTTTTTCAATTTTATAAATTTCTTCTTTCTCTAATTTTATTTCACGTTGTAGTTCCTCATTTTGCATTTAAATATATTCTTAAATATTAATGCTTTAAGCTATATTATTAATTTGTCTTGTATTTTATCTTCATTCAGTTTGAGGTAACTATCAACAATAGTTTGTATCTAATTCATTTATGCCTTCCAATACTGATAAGTCAGTATAAATGTCTTCAGAATTGGAAGTCTATGAGTAAAATCACGTCATCATCATTTTCAGTATTAGCATCATTAAATATGATGGTGTTATCAAATATTGTTCCTTCTACTAGTTTCTGTGGGGTACTTGTCTATATCTTGAGTGAAGGTTTCTCAGGCTTTAAACTTGTATATTTTCAACTTCTGTCTTGATTTTACTTTCTTCTTTCATAAGAATTCTTTTAATATTTTTAGAACTATTTATGAATTCTTCTGTTATAGGTTTAAATGTATCTTTTAGTTGTTCACTTGTATCTATTTCACCAGTTTTTATACTACGAAGCGTTTTCTTCAACACATTTCTTGTCAACACCAACTGTTTTAAAATTTTTTCATCCATGTTTGCTAAGGGCAAATAACAGGTATCAGCAATCAGATCAGCTTTTCAGGACCTGGTCTGGTTTTCAGATCAGCTTTTCAGGACCTGGTCTGGTTTTCAGATCAGCTTATCAGGACCTGGTCTGGTTTTCAGATCAGCTTTTCAGGACCTGGTCTGGTTTTCAGATCAGCTTATCAGGACCTGGTCTGCTTTTCAGATCAGCTTTTCAGGACCTGGTCTGGTTTTCAGATCAGCTTATCAGGACCTGGTCTGGTCTTCAGATCAGCTTTTCAGGACCTGGTCTGGTTTTCAGATCAGCTTATCAGGAGCTGGTCTGGTATTCAGATTGGCTTATCAGGAGCTGGTCTGGTTTTCAGATCAGCTTATCAGGAGCTGGTCTGGTTTTCAGATCAGCTTATCAGGAGCTGGTCTTGTTTTTAGATCAGCTTATCAGGAGCTGGTCTGGTTTTCTGATCACCTTATCAGGAGCTGATCTGATTTTCAGATCAGCTTATCAGGTAACAGATCAGACTATCAGGAGCTGTTCAGATTTTCATATCAAGATATCTGATTCAGATTTAGTTATTAGTATACAAGTAGCTAGCCATTTATAACATTTATATAAATGGAGTTTAAGGTCAGATGAAACACGAAAAAGTAAACTTTTATATATATTAAAATTATTTTCTATAACGATCATCGTTTAATTCACTATCTTTGCTTATAATCAAAAATCCATATTTATCCTTTCAACATGCTTTATATTTTTCTCACCTTACTTAAACATTAAAATTACATTATGATGATCTCTTATTAAATGTTTGGTGATTCTAGTATAAGTTTTACAGAAGTAGAATGAATCAACATTCTTATCCCTCCCCATACAAAAATATGCTTCCCATACGCATCATCGTTAAATATCATATTGGAATTACTTTGGACTGAAATAACAGATTCACTATCTGTAAATTTTGTAATATCTTATTGTTTTAATTGATGAAATTAATTTATTCAGGTATTCATATTTGGATGGATAAAAAGATTTTGAGTATAAATAAACGTTCTCAAATTTAAGTCGATTAGGACTTTCTAGCAAGCCAATCATAGCTTTTTTTTTCGCAATTTGACAGGAGAACTATGATTTATTTTTGAACTATCGTTCGATGATTCATCAGTATTTCGTACCGAGGTATTTTAGGTTGTTTTACTAACCGCATTTATGTAGCTAAATACATTTTATAAATATTATCTCTTATTATAAAAAAATAAACTAATGCAGCTATACGATATCAGAAAATATTTTCTGAAATCGTATAGCTATATTATTTTATTTTTTCTATAATAAGAGGTAATGATGCATACTCATAATCAAAGCAGCATAAAAATATCCTTTGTTTTGACTATGAGTATGGATCAATATTTATGAAATGCGTTTAGTTACAAAAATGTGGTTAGTAAAACAAAGTATATTTTAACAGCCTTATTTATAGCACTTATTAGGGCTTTATAAAGACTTTTTAAGAAAAATTTTGTATCAAAATTTGATTTAAAAAGCCTTTACAATGCCTTAATAACTTTTATAAATAAGGCTGTAAGAGTTTAAAATCAGTATTTTGTATGATAATACTGATTTGAAACTCTTAAAATATTCTATGTTTTGACTATGAGTAGGGGCCATTATCTCTTATTATAGGACAAATAAAATAATATAGCTATACGATTTCAGAAAATATTTTCTGATATCATATAGCTACATTTTTAATTTTTCTATAATAAGAGATAATATTTATGAAATACATTTCATAAATATTGGCGCATACTCATAGTAAAAACAACCTAAAAATATCTTGGTACGAAATATTGATGAATCATCAAAATTTCATACCATCCTATATTTATGTTGTTTTACTAATCGCATTTTGTAAATAAATGCATTTCATAAATATAATCTATTATTATAGAAAGAATAAAATAGTATGGTTATATGATATTAGAAAACATGATTTCTGATATCATATAATTATACTATTTTATTTTTCTATAATAAGAGATAATGACTCATACTCCTAGTCAAAACAAAGGATATTTTTATGCTGTTTTGATTATGAGTATGAGTAGTAGTGAAATCCCACTCCGGCCCCAATTAAAATTGTTAAATTGTTGCTGAAATTGTTAAATTTGGGTAATTAAAATTTGAAAATTGTTAAATTCTTGGAAATTTGTGTTTTTTTGTTTACATAAGGAGTTTTTTGTTTATATAAGTAGTTTTTGTTTACATTATGAGTTTTTTGTTTACATTAGGAGGTTTTGTTTACATTAAGTGTATGTCTATCTGTCTGTCTGTCTGTCCGTCTGTCGGTCTGCCTGACCGTGGATGTTTGTGTGTGGAATATTTTGTGTGAATGTATTAAGGCGGATCATAGTTTGGCGGTTTTTATGTGCGTATATACAGACGAGGAAAATCATGAAAATGATTTTTCCTAATGCCGGGCAAAACATGATTATTATTTTTTTCAAATGCCGACGGCAATACATGATAATTTTTCCTAATGGCTACGGCAAAACATGATTATTATTTTTTTCAAATGCCGACGGCAAAACATGATTATTATTTTTTTCAAATGCCGACGGCAAAACATGATTATTATTTTCTAATGCTCCCAGTGTTGCCATACTGTAGAAATTTGTTATCGTAATACTACATCAGTAATATCAGAGAAAGAAGGTTTGATGACTATTAGGCGATTCTCATATGAATCGTGAGAATGTGCTTGTGTGATTTCCTCACGCTAATAAATTGTTATACAATAAAATAATTAAATAACTGAATAAAATAATTAAATAAATGAATAAAATAATTAAATAAATGAATAAAATAATTAAATAAATGAATAAAATAATTAAATAAATGAATAAAATAATTAAATAAATGAATAAAATAATTAAATAAATTATTTTATTTATTTATAAAACGTTCTCATGTATGTGAACACTCCTAATGCTTGTGTGTGGGGGGTCCAGCTTGTTTGTCGCTGGTAAGCTTATATTCTGTTTATTTGTTTAAGAAATATATTTGTATGTAGGTATGTATGTGTGTATGATGCATGCATGCATGTATGTATGTATGTATATTTGTATGTATGTATGTATGTATGTGCGATCGAAAGAACTTGTGCGTGGAATATTTTGTGGCTGTGTAGAATACATTTATATTTTGCAACGTAATCATGTTCTTTGGCTGCGTTTATTTTAAAGCAGCAAGTTTCAACTAACTACAGTCATAAGCAGAGAAATAAAATGTAAAAATTTGCAAAAATGCTAACTTCTCCTCCTCCTTCCCACTTCCTTCTCTTTCCTTTATGTAGTTTGTTTTTGAAATAAGAAAACACTTGTAGATTTTTTATTTTTCTATACATTTATTGTTTAAAGTTTTTTAAAATTTTATAATAATACATACATTAATATTTTAAAGAGTGTAAGAATTCATTTAAAGCAAGATATTTCTTTTGTTAGTAAAATAGCATTTTTTAATGCGCAAACACCAAGTTTATGATAATTACAATAAAAATATTCTGGATACTTAATCTCCATTTGTTTAAAGTTGATACAGCCTATATCCTCAACGTTAAAAATTTTTCGGCATAAAATTTTTTCCAACCATCGTCTTTTCTCTTCACCTTTTACATAAATTTTAGAACATCTTGCGTTGGCTTTTAAAAAATTGCAAACGCTTTCAAAAGAAACTGATCCAGCAGTCCAGCTGAGGTGATGATAGTTTTTCGTTAGCCACTTTGCTTCTCTTTGCTTTTTTATTGATAAGCATTTAAAATCAAATGGTGGTTTTATAATGAAATTGTTATATTCATAATTGTTGAAAACAATCGCTACTTCTCTTGCGATGAAATCATTTGAATTACTTTTGAAACCTTGTACGTCTATAAAAATTGTGTTATTTTCCATATTACTCAATTTATAAGACTTTTCGAACTTGTCCTTTGATGGGTATATATTCTATTATGCGATCATGAATAAGAATGCAGTAAGCTGATGTCTTTGCTGCAATATTAGTTGCTGTTTCAAATGCTATTTTTATATCAATCGGTCCATTATTGAGTGATTCATTCTGATGACTGACATCTACTACAATAATAGGAGCTTTTGTCTTAAACTCTGATGCAGATAGAAGCGGTTGAGATTCCCTCATATAGTAACTTTGTTGGAATCTTAGATACATATCATATAGAATTGCATATCGTTCATTTTTGAACTTTATGTTAAGATCATCATATGGATATGAAACTGAATTTAAATGTACTTTTAAATTAGTCAAATCACAATGAACAAACTTATTTTCTTGTTGAAAAGCAATCAATACAAAACGGGGGCGTTCTCTATTTGCAGCCAGTTTAACATTCCAGATATGGCTAGTACCTGTGTTTAATTGTGGATTAACATGACAATCCCAACTGCGAAATGCCATAGGTATAGAAGCACCATTGTTAATAATTTTTATCATATTCAATTTGCTAAAGTCGGATAATTGTACATGTGGGATTCTCCATGAGATGAGTGAAATTGTAAGTTTAGCTTTTTCAGTAGAAACACTCGAGCGTACAAGATCTTCATCATTCTTATTGCGCAAGAGTATCATTTCATGTTTTCCATTTAGTATAACTTTGTTGTAGTCTTCGGCGAATCCTAGAAGCATTTTTAGAGGTACATAAAAATTAAAAAATCCATTTTCAAGAGTGACATGGTCAATTTTGTTCCATCCAGCATTTTGAATCACATTGCTTTCTGTTGGTGACAGAGAAACCAAATTTTTTATAGTGCTTGTGGCTCCTAAATATCTTGTATGGTCAATTTCAATTCCATTGAGCTCATAGCGAATTTCATCAAATAGATATGCCACAAAGTTGTTTTTTAATAAAAAGTTCTCCGAAGAAGAAGAAGAAGAAGATTTGGCCTTATTATCATCGACAACAAATCCCTCTACATAAATGTAGCTCTCACTGGGTAGCACATACAAATCTTGATTTTGTATTGAAATTCTAATTTCATCATTATTGTTGTAAGATTGTAAGTATGGTACATATGTATGATAGTCCTTTTTGATTATATTCTCATCAGACAAGGGTTTATCTAAGACATCTATTATTGAACTCATTTTGTCTTCAATTTAAAATAAGATCTGAATAATAATATTTGTTTGGTGTTAGGATTTTGCTATTGAATCCTAAAAGTTTTCCAATTGTATTGTCTTTATTAAAATATACAAGATCCTTGGAACTATTAACTTTAACTTGCATTGTATTGTTATTGGCTTCAATAAAAATCTTATTTGCTGGGCAGAGTCGTTTGTATTCCTCTTCTATAAAATCAACTATATTATTTAATTCGTAAGATCCAATTGGTATTTCAATTATATGTTCCCCTATATGAAACATATTGTTGTAGGTGTCTACATTTGGAATACTGTTGTGTGAATGAAAATCAGTTAGAGCACACTCATATGCACCATGTAATTTAATAGGAGGAAAGTAACTAGCAGATAGTTCTGATGAGTTAGAGCTCAGAGTAAGTGTTATTGACATTATAACAGTCTGATTACAATTAAATAATGTTTAGTACACAGTATGGTTTATAAGTATGATTTACATATTTTATTTAAAACTTTTTCTCATTTTAAAATTAACATTAGTTTCTTAATATTAATGCTATTGTTGTTGTTGCAATTGATGTTGTTGTTGTTTCTAATTTAGTTTTTCTTCCAACTATAATATTTTATCTTTACTTATCCAAGAATTGTGTTGATTAGAAAATCCCAGCCATTTAACATATACCTCCTTCCCTTTAATTTTAAGAACCTTTTCAACTAGATATGTATTTGGAAATCTAGTTTTTGAAAGTTCCTCAGTATAGAAGCCACCTTTAATAGGATTGCCAAGATAGTCTTCTAATATGTATGTTGCAGGATTTGTATTTTGAACTCTTGTAATTGTGAAAATTCCTGTAGTCCAATTTGGAGTATAACCTTTTTCAAATGTGTGCTTATATTTGCTTATGCGAACATGATCTCCCACATTAAATTTCGACATTTTATACATTTTCAAATGACTGTATACTGTATTTAGCAGCTTTTCCTCATTTGTTGAGTTGACTTTAATAGGAGCCATTTTAATGGTACGATGAACTTTTCTATTGTATGCATTGACTAAATCCTTGTATATATCAATCCACTTATATGAACCATTATAACTAAATTCTTTCCACATCATTCCTTTCAATGTTCTATTAAATCGTTCTACTATTGATGCTTTCATAATGCTATATGTTGAGTAGTGATTAATGTTGTGTTTATGCATTAATTTTCCAAAGTGTTTGTTGAAAAATTCTTTTCCATCATCTGTTTGTAAGTTTTTTGGTACTCGTCCCAATTCAAAAATATCTTCCATTGCCTTGGTTGTTTCGAGTGCTGTTTTTGTTTTTAGTGGTACTGCCCATGCAAATTTTGAGAATGTGTCAATTACAGTCAACAAAAATCGATAATTTCTATTTTCTTTAGAATAGTTCCCCATTTCAACTAAATCAGCTTGCCAAAGATCATCTATTCCTTTCATTACAACTCTGCGACGCACAAATTGTTTTCGTGCTTGCTTATGGAGTTCATTTACTAAATTTCTTTTTGAAGACATTAAGTTGTTTTTAAAGATTTTTTGCAGAGTGTTGTGATCTGCTTGACGCACTTTCAGCTATTGATACAAACATATAATTTTCTAATCTATAAATTTTTTCATTAAGCTGTTCAATTTGTTCTTCAAAGGATGTTTTAATATGTAGAATATCTTTTTCAATTTTATAATTTTCTTCTATATATAATTTTATTTCGCGTTGTAGTTCCTCAATTTGCATTTGAATATCTTCTCGTATTATAGTATTATCCCCCTTAAAGTATGTTAATAATTTCTCTTCTAATTTTTCGATTTGAGTTTGCAAAAACAATTTATTGATAACATCGTTTTCCTCCAGAGCTTTTGCAACATTTTTGATCCTTTTGTTTTGGACATCAATGTTGTTGTTCGTATCCACAAAGAACCCCAGCAGTTTAGGTGCATTTTTCAAAGAAATTGTGCTGCTAGTATCGTTTAAATAGTGTCCAAATTTATCAACAGACATACTCTATTTAGTTTATTAAAGTTAGTGTATTATATTCGCTTCACGTAGTTCTTCAATAATTGATACAATTTCGTTATTGTGATTAGTATGACCTGCACCTTGTGATGCGAGCAGTAGTCGAAGTCTATCTACTAACTCATTTGGATCGTCCCAGTATATATAGTTGGGATTATTGATGTTAACTTGCATTATTCCCTCACCTAAATAGCTACCTTTGGGCTTATACCCTGTTGATTCAGGTAAATTCTTCTGGTTTTTCTCATCAATAAATTTCTTAATAATATATTTATATTTATATCCTCTAGTACCCTTAATTTGACCATCAGTTTTAACGTCTCTTCTATATGCATTAGTAGTAATTAAAATCTTTTTATAGATTTCAAGTTCAAATTTATCGTAATTTTTTGGTATTTTATGAAATATTAGAGAAAATAGTCCTGGTGTTAGAGCCCATATTAGACCACCAACTTGTATTTTATCTTCATTCAGTTTTAGGCTACTATCACCAAATTTCCATTCATTATTGTAATCTTTATGTGGGCCATAGTTTGTATCTAACTCATTTCTCCCTTCCAAAACTGATAAATCAGTATAAGTATATTCTGTATTGGAAGTCTGTGAGTAAAAATCATCTTCATCATCATCATCATCATTTTCAGTATTAACATCATTAAATAAGATGGTATTATCAAAAATTGTCCCTTCTACTAGTTTTTTTGGTGTACTTGTCTCTATCTTGACTGATGGGTTTTCAGGCTTTAAACTTGTATTATTTTCAACTTCTGTCTTGATGTTACTTTCTTCTTTCATACGAATTCTTTTAAAATTTTTAGAACTATTTATGAATTCTTTAAGAGGTTCTGTTATAGGTTTGAATGTATCTCTTAATTGTTCACGTGTATCTATTTCACCAGTTTTTATACTACGAAGCTTTTTCTTCAACACATTTCTTGTCAACACCAACTGTTTTAAAATTTTCTCATCCATGTTTGCTAAGGGCAAATAACAGGTATCAGCAATCAGATCAGCTTATTAGGAGCTGGTCTGGTTTTCAGATCAGCTTTTCAGGAGCTGGTCTGGTTTTCAGATCAGCTTATCAGGACCTGGTCTGGTTTTCAGATCAGCTTTTCAGGACCTGGTCTGGTTTTCAGATCAGCTTTTCAGGAGTTGGTCTGGTTTTCAGATCAGCTTTTCAGGACCTGGTCTAGTTTTCAGATCAGCTTTTCAGGACCTGGTCTGGTTTTCAGATCAGCTTTTCAGGACCTGGTCTAGTTTTCAGATCAGCTTTTCAGGACCTGGTCTGGTCTTCAGATCAGCTTTTCAGGACCTGGTCTGGTTTTCAGATCAGCTTTTCAGGACCTGGTCTGGTTTTCAGATCAGCTTTTCAGGACCTGGTCTGGTTTTCAGATCAGCTTATCAGGACCTGGTCTGGTTTTCAGATCAGCTTTTCAGGACCTGGTCTGGTTTTCAGATCAGCTTATCAGGACCTGGTCTGGTTTTTAGATCAGCTTATCAGGACCTGGTCTGGTTTTCAGGTAGCTGGTCTAGTTTTGAGATCAACTTATCAGGTATCAGATGAGGTTATAGCAAATAGATGTATCAAGTTTAAAGTTAGATTAATAACTAAAGTCAATCTTTTATGAGAAGTAGTTTATATAGTTATGAAAAAGTCAAATTGCTTTCTGTAGCGACCATCATTTAATTCATTATCTTTGCTTATCACTAAAAAGCCATATTTATCCTTCCAACATTCTCTAAAAATTTCTTGGAACTTTTCGTAACTCATATCGCTGCCAACATGATCCCTATAAACATGCTTCATATTTGTATCATCTTGCTTAAACATTATAATAACATTTGCATTGTCTCTTATTAAATGCTTGGGAATTCTAGTATAAGTTTGACACAAGTAGAATGAATCAATATCCCTATGTCGCCCCATACAAAAATATGTACGTATATTATTCTGCTTTTCACATGCAACATTATCAAATATCATAATTGAATTAGTTTTAGCTTCGTCAGGTGGAATAACTGATTCATTATCGGTGAGTGTATAATATCCCATTCCTTTAATTGGTGAAATTAGTTTCTTCAAGTACTCATATTTGGGTTGATAAAGAGATTTTGAGTATAAATAGATGTTTTCAAACTTGAGTCCATTAGGACTTTCTAGTAAGCCGATCATAACATTAGTCTTTCCATAATTTGATGGTCCTACTATTAGAGCACGAATAGAATTTGGTAAGAGGGGGCTATGCTTTATTTTTGAAGTGACGTTCGATGATTCATCAATATTACGAACTAAAATATTTTTATGTTGTTTCACTAACTGCATTTTTGTAACTAAATACATTTCATAAATGTTACGTCTTATTATAGAAAAAATTAGATAATATGGTTATACGATATCAGAAAACGTTTAGTCATAAAAACACCTTCGTTGGAGGAGGTATAATAGATAAAATAATAAACTCTCTACCTGTTGAACTTCATCTTCCTGGATATCAGTACTGTGGACCTGGAACAAAACTACAAAAACGTTTAAATCGAGGTGATAAAGGAATTAATTTATTGGACTCTGCTTGTAAAGATCACGATATAGCTTATTCGAAAAATAAGGATTTAAGCACTAGACACAAGGCTGATAAAATACTTGAAAATTCAGCTTGGGATCGAGTTTTATCAAAAGATAGTAGTATTGCTGAAAAATCATTTGCCTATATGGTTACTAACGCAATGAAAGCCAAAACAAAATTTGTTATGGGTGTGGAGAAAAAGAAAAATGTTAAAAAGAACAAGCTAAATGATAAAAAACTGTTTAGAACATCAATTAGAGCTGCAACAAAAATACTAAAGAAGGAAAAACCATTAGATATTAGCTCGGCAATAAAAATTGCCCGAAAAACTATCAACAAATCATTAAAAGGAAGAAAATCTCAAATTATAGTACCACGTGTAATACGTGTCCCAAAAATTGGTGGGTTTTTGCCTCTAATACCGATTTTAACTGCTCTGGGTGCAATTGGTAGTCTAACAACTGGAGGTGCTGCTATAGCTAAAGCTGTAAATGCAACAAAGAATGCAAAAAATCAACTTGATGAAGCAACTAGACATAATAAAGCGATGGAATCTATTGCAGTTGGAAAGGGACTTTACTTAAAACCATATAAAAAGGGTTATGGTTTAGTTTTCAAAGAGGAATCAAAAAACTATTAGAGATGCTACCCAACAGACCACTATCTGATGAGGACCTAAACCGTTTCTCTATAAATATTCCATATTTTAGAGGAGTTTTCATGTTGAATACTCTACCAAAACGAACAAAGAAAATAGAATGTGGAATAATCAATTTAGACGTATCAACAGGACCTGGTACACATTGGGTAGCATATTATAAAAACAACAATGAAAAAGAATATTTCGACAGCTTTGGAAACTTACAACCTCCTTCGGAAGTAGTCAAATATCTTGGTACAAATATAAAATACAACTATAATCAACATCAGAATTTCAATACATTTACCTGTGGTCATTTATGTCTTCAATTTCTGTATGAAATAACTGCAAATATTAAATAAAAAACACAAACATTTATATTTTACAAACTCTTTAATGTCTTTTTATTTATAATTTAAAATACATAATTAATACATATCATTGCCAAATAGAAAATTGGGAATTTGGAATTAGAAATTCACTCAGCTCGCTCTCACCGATTAAGCTTTTTCGATTAGAAAATAAGAGAAACTTGTATGTAGTGAAAAATATAAGGACTTATCCGATTATCTTAATTGTTTCTCTTTATGAAAATATCTAATGAAATTTAATGGAATTTCATAATATTGTGAAATTCAATTTGTCTTGTGCAGATCCTCTTAAAGAAATCAAGACTGTGCATGTTTAAGCGATATGGAAGATATCATTTTTTTTTTATCCAACGAAGTAAAGCCAATAAAGAAATAAAAGTCATTCACACATTTAATTCTTTTTTCAATATTTTATTTCAAATTTTTTCTTAAAAACTCATATACATATGTACAATAGTTTTTCTTAATAAATAGGATTTTATTTACAATCATTTTTCTTAATAAATAGGATTTTATGTACAATAATTTTTCTTAATAAATAGGATTTTATTTAAAATCATTTTAACAACAAGAAATAGGATTTTATTTACAATAATGTTTCTTAATAACTAAGATTTTATATACAATTTAAAAATTAACTACTTAACTAAAAATTAACTAATTTTAGCTATTTTCTTGCATTCTAGCAATTTCATCTAGCAACATATCAAGTTCGTATTCAGGGTTAGTTTCCTTAATACGAAAATGATACCATGCATATGTGTTAATATTATTTGACCTAATTTTTCTCTTATCGTCTCCATAACTTAAGACTACCTTATTTAATTTACTAGTATATATATGGTGAAGCTTAGATTTAAATGTTAACATATTATCGTATACATTAGTCTTATTGAATAAACAGTTTCTATAAGTAGCTAAACTATATTTATCTAATATGGATCTTTTTACCCCCTTTGATTTTTTAACGTCATTTTGATTTTGTACACTGAATGAGTACATTTTTGATCGCAGCCCAACAAATTCTGTCATTATCTTACCGCAGTTTTCATCTTTCATCATGCCTAAAACTTTTTTATTTATTAATGGGAAATTATAAGTATTGTCCGTGGGATAGTCCGATGTATCAAAATGTTCTTCTATGTCATTTTTTATGTCAGCGTAAAAGTCATCCGTCTTTATTGAATATATAAAAGAGTCCGTATCCATATAGTTCAATGAGAGTTTTGTCTTAAACTTAGGTTGCATGTACCCGTAATGAAAATTATACATTTTCCATTTGGACAATTCAAGTACACAAAATCCCAAGTAAATTGGTTTATTGTAGCAGGTTTTGACTCTAGTCATTTCGATTGCTACCAGATCTTCGGAAAATATAGATAAACTATGAAAATTTGGTTTTTATATCCAATCTTGAGCCCCCAAATGGTTCCGATTCGTTCTCTCCCAATTATTGACAATTTTAACATCTCTCCTCTTATCCACATTTTCCATGGTCTTACCATAGACTGCATTATTAAGTAGTTTGAAAAAGTTTTTTTCAAAAGCATTTTTAGCAGTGGCTCTATGTCTGGTATTAAGGTCAATATAGCCTTTTAACCATGGAGATTGTTTAAATGCTAGAATACGATGTGTTTTCTTTAAAACTAAGCCATTTTCTAAGCATTGTTTAAGAACTCTAAAGTGTATCACGTATGATTGCTTTGTAGAGAAATCGGTTATCAACTTGCTATATTTCGCTTGCAGTGGTTTATTATTTTTAGCGCAAAAAGGTAGGTCATTATGCAAGTCATGTAAGTGAGAAGGTTAATCTAAAGTGACCTCATATACATAACCTTCTGTTCCATTGTCAGATATGCTGTTTGGATCCAGATTCAGCTCGTCTTGCGATAACCATCTGAACCCCCCATGAGGAAGATATTCCGACATTGCCCAACCGTAAAGGTTATTTGCGTCTAAATAGACAAGAAACTCCGAGGGCTTTTCTTTATCGAAATCTTCCAAATATTTGTTATTCGCTTTCGAATATCTTTGGCTACACTGTACGATTCCCCCACGTATACCTTTTTTCATAAAATTGTACATGTCTATGTCCGTCAATAATTCTAGTTCAATTTTTGTGTATTTTAACATTGCATCCCAGGAAAGTCCAGGTGCGGTATAGTATTGACATGGATCCAGCTCATAAATACCTTTACAAACTTTTCTAAAGTTCTCGAAAATATCTGTCAGTAAGAGGACATCTGTTTTTAAGTAAAGTTCCATGTAATCTTTCATTGTTTTGCACCCAAAAGTATTCCATACCTCTACAGCATGTGAGTATTCCTCTAAAGAACACTCTTTATTGTTCAACTTATTAAAGAAATCACTGCGTGAAGGCAGCTGGCACTCGTCTAATTTTTGAAATGAATTTAGGTACTCATAGGGGAAAATGCCTTTCTTCTTAATAAGCTGAAATTCTTTTTCTGATTGAAACAAGGACCTTATAGTGTTAAAATCATTATCCGACAAATTGCAGGCTAATGATTCTAAACTCTCAGCCATAAAGCGTAATGTATCAAGAAATCTTATTTCAAGATTATGACCATCGCTCATTTCTGTAAATTGCGAGAGTGATATATAAAGCTCCTTATTGAGAGGGAGTACTTTCATAGAAATTTCACCTAGTTCTTTAATAAAAAGACGTGAGTCATAATTTGAGTAATTGTGAAAGTAAACTGGTATAAACTTGGGAATTTGGTAATTCAAATTACAGTTATTGTGGGCTGCACCTCTATATTTACCGCTAATGTGACAATGATCTCTAACGCGATCTTTACCTAGAAATTTTTGACAAATATGACAATTCACCGCACTATAAAAATTATAAATATCAGAAGGGGATAAAATATCCATTTGCTTATTATTTACTAAATGATTATTATAAATATCCTCACAATCTTTAATTAAAAATGAAACAAATTTTTGTGAAGCATCTTTCCCTGTATAAACCCTTAATTTATCTAACTTATTGTTATGGAGACACTTAATGTAGTAACTAAAAGCACAAGGAGTGTGCTTTTTGACAAGACTGGTTTTACTACTCACGTTATTACTAATGTCTTCCAGGATGCATTCAAAATCTGCGTACACCACAAAGGGGACATCCATTTTCCTCTGATGCCCCTTAAAACTTAGAACTGCATCTGGACCTGACGGCATAGTTGTCACGATTTTGCTGCATTCCGCCTTATGATTACTCATGACGTTCTCCCTATGACTATACTGTAGACAGCTATTACAAAAAAGTAATTTATGTCTATCGGTGGTTATTTGATTCGTCAAAAGTCTGTGAATGACAAAAAATATATAAAAGTTTATTAGTAAAATGTCTCTATTATAAAATATATAAGACAAGTAAATGTATCATTAAAATTAAAGAGTATTAGTATAATTTTCTAACTTACTTTGATATGTTCTTTATCAGTATGTAGTGATGAACTTCACCATTCTCCAAAAGCAACAAGTTGACATGCTTTACTTTCTCCTCCTTGGTCACATAATAGGGACCGATGATTTGATCTGCTCCCTCATCGTACCCAAACATATTATCACTTATTGCTGGATTATTTACTTCGAACTCCTTAATTTTGTTTAGTGCTAATGGGTAAGTTAAGTTTTTGAAATTTAGTGTTACACCATTTCGTGTAGAAATAATGTCTGCAGAAATGTCCTGAATATTATAAGTACTGCAACGTTCTATATGGTTGTGTTTGGTAGTATCCATGACAGCGATTATACACCACTTGAAGCAGTATTCATCACTATTTTCAATATTGATGCATGCAAATTTTCTTACTAATTTTGTGGGTGTGGATATCCAACTTGATCCTTTGACTAGCGAAGATTTGTTGATGTTGATTTCTGCTCGAACTATGCGTGACAAAGTCCAACCAGAATCTCGCTCTTCAAATTCGGACATTTTTGTTGAAATCTCCTCAACTTTTTTGGCTACATGTGTTATAACACACAACTCCAATTCTTCTTCTACAATTTTGATGTACTCCGCCACAATACTCACATGAAATTTAATTATTATATGCTTAGACAAAGACATTTGAAGTCTCTCAATAAAAATATTCATGTTTTCTTTAATAAATTCTTCCAAGAGAAGTTGGTCCTTTTTATTTAGTATTACATATGTGGCGATATGATTTTTGAAGGCTTTCGATATTTTGTAATATCTCACATTCTCTTCGACTTCTTCTTCTCTCCTAGCATGCGAAGTACTCATTGGAGTTGGCAGAGTTTCTTCTCTTTTTTCTTCTACTTCTACTTCTCCATCACTTTCCGGTAAACTTATGTCCATAGCATCGTTGTATAAAGTCCCTCCAAGGATATCCACACCTTGTTGATGAGCTTGTTGTTGTAGCTGCTGCTCTTGTTGCTGATAATTAAGAGGTTGCCATTGCATCAAATTGGAATACTGCTCCATTTGATTAACTGGTGCGACGGGATTATAATTGTAACTTGGATACTCAGATTGCATTGGTACTCCTGATGCCAAAAACTGATTACTCCATGACATTGGTGTAGGGTAACAGTTAGCCATACCGTATTGTTGATATTGGGGATACTGTAGAGAAGGGTGCTGCTGGTGATGAAATGAATTTATCTGCTGTTGACGATTTTGAACAAATGTCTGCGGTTGCTCTTGATTTGTACCCCGACTTACGACCATTTGATCCTGCACGCTATGATTTTTCACATGATCCAAAAAGGACTTTTGGTATTTGTATACCTTATGGCATCCATTACACTGATAGCCTGTATAACTCATTTTTAATTATTTTATTATTATAAAACTTTTAACACAATTGCTGATGATACTACTTGTAAATACAATAAAGTACTGATGTGTTGGTTAGAAAAGTTAGCGTATTTATACGAAAATTAGTAGCAGTATCCTTGCAGCATTCACAGTTTTTACTTTTTGTTTCTCTGCTGATGACTGTACCAGGTTGAAACTTTGCTGCTTTAAAATAATCGCAGCCAAAGAAAATGGTTACGTTGCAAAATATAAATGTATTCTACACAGCCACAAAATATTCCACGCACAAGTTCTTTCGATCGCACATACATACATACATACGTACATCATACACACATACATACATACATACATACAAATATACATACATACATACATGCATGCATGCATCATACACACATACATACCTACATACAAATATATTTCTTAAACAAATAAACCGAATATAAGCTTACCAGCGACAAACAAGCTGGACTCCCCACACACAAGCATTAGGAGTGTTCACATACATGAGAACGTTTTATAAATAAATAAAATAATTTATTTAATTATTTTATTCATTTATTTAATTATTTTATTCATTTATTTAATTATTTTATTCATTTATTTAATTATTTTATTCATTTATTTAATTATTTTATGCATTTATTTAATTATTTTATTCAGTTATTTAATTATTTTATTGTATAACAATTTATTAGCGTGAGGAAATCACACAAGCACATTCTCACGATTCATATGAGAATCGCCTAATAGTCATCAAACCTTCTCTCTCTGATATTACTGATGTAGTATTACGATAACAAATTTCTACAGTATGGCAACACTGGGAGCATTAGAAAATAATAATCATGTTTTGCCGTCGGCATTTGAAAAAAATAATAATCATGTTTTGCCGTCGGCATTTGAAAAAAATAATAATCATGTTTTGCCGTAGGCATTAGGAAAAATTATCATGTATTGCCGTCGGCATTTGAAAATAATTATGTATTGCCGTAGGCATTAGGAAAAATAAGTATGTATTGCCGTCGGCATTAGGAAAAAAAAATAATCATGTATTGCCGTCGGCATTTGAAAAAAATAATAATCATGTTTTGCCGTCGGCATTTGAAAAAAATAATAATCATGTTTTGCCCGGCATTAGGAAAAATCATTTTTATGATTTTCCTCGTCTGTATATACGCACATAAAAACCGCCAAACTATGATCCGCCTTAATACATTCACACAAAATATTCCACACACAAACATCCATGGTCAGGCAGACCGACAGACGGACAGACAGACAGACAGATAGACATACACTTAATGTAAACAAAACCTCCTAATGTAAACAAAAAACTCATAATGTAAACAAAAACTCCTTATATAAACAAAAAACTCCTTATGTAAACAAAAAAACACAAATTTCCAAGAATTTAACAATTTTCAAATTTTAATTACCCAAATTTAAAAATTTCAGCAACAATTTAACAATTTTAATTGGGGCCGGAGTGGGATTTCACTACTACTAGTATGCATCAATATTTATGAAATGCATTTAGTTATAAAATGCGGTTAGTAAAACAAAGTACATTTTAAGAATTTAAAACCACCATTTTTATGGTAATACTGGTTTTAAACACTTAAAGCATACTTTGTTTTGGCTATGAGCATGAGCTGATATTTATTAAATGAATTTTATAAATATTGACTCATACCCTTAGTCAAAACAACATAAATAGTTCTTTGGTACGAAATTTTGATGACTCATCGAACGATAGTTCAAAATTAAATCATAGTTCTCCTGTCAAATTGCGAAAAAAAGCTATGATTGGCTTGCTAGAAAGTCCTAATCGACTTAAATTTGAGAACGTTTATTTATACTCAAAATCTTTTTATCCATCCAAATATGAATACCTGAATAAATTAATTTCATCAATTAAAACAATAATATATTAAAAAATTTACCGATAGTGAATCTGTTATTTCAGTCCAAAGTAATTCCAATATGATATTTAACGATGATGCGTATGGGAAGCATATTTTTGTATGGGGAGGGATAAGAATGTTGATTCATTCTACTTCTGTAAAACTTATACTAGAATCACCAAACATTTAATAAGAGATCATCATAATGTAATTTTAATGTTTAAGTAAGGTGAGAAAAATATAAAGCATGTTGAAAGGATAAATATGGATTTTTGATTATAAGCAAAGATAGTGAATTAAACGATGATCGTTATAGAAAATAATTTTAATATATATAAAAGTTTACTTTTTCGTGTTTCATCTGACCTTAAACTCCATTTATATAAATGTTATAAATGGCTAGCTACTTGTATACTAATAACTAAATCTGAATCAGATATCTTGATATGAAAATCTGAACAGCTCCTGATAGTCTGATCTGTTACCTGATAAGCTGATCTGAAAATCAGATCAGCTCCTGATAAGGTGATCAGAAAACCAGACCAGCTCCTGATAAGCTGATCTAAAAACAAGACCAGCTCCTGATAAGCTGATCTGAAAACCAGACCAGCTCCTGATAAGCTGATCTGAAAACCAGACCAGCTCCTGATAAGCCAATCTGAATACCAGACCAGCTCCTGATAAGCTGATCTGAAAACCAGACCAGGTCCTGAAAAGCTGATCTGAAGACCAGACCAGGTCCTGATAAGCTGATCTGAAAACCAGACCAGGTCCTGAAAAGCTGATCTGAAAAGCAGACCAGGTCCTGATAAGCTGATCTGAAAACCAGACCAGGTCCTGATAAGCTGATCTGAAAACCAGACCAGGTCCTGATAAGCTGATCTGAAAACCAGACCAGGTCCTGAAAAGCTGATCTGATTGCTGATACCTGTTATTTGCCCTTAGCAAACATGGATGAAAAAATTTTAAAACAGTTGGTGTTGACAAGAAATGTGTTGAAGAAAACGCTTCGTAGTATAAAAACTGGTGAAATAGATACAAGTGAACAACTAAAAGATACATTTAAACCTATAACAGAAGAATTCATAAATAGTTCTAAAAATATTAAAAGAATTCTTATGAAAGAAGAAAGTAAAATCAAGACAGAAGTTGAAAATATACAAGTTTAAAGCCTGAGAAACCTTCACTCAAGATATAGACAAGTACCCCACAGAAACTAGTAGAAGGAACAATATTTGATAACACCATCATATTTAATGATGCTAATACTGAAAATGATGATGACGTGATTTTACTCATAGACTTCCAATTCTGAAGACATTTATACTGACTTATCAGTATTGGAAGGCATAAATGAATTAGATACAAACTATTGTTGATAGTTACCTCAAACTGAATGAAGATAAAATACAAGACAAATTAATAATATAGCTTAAAGCATTAATATTCAAGAATATATTTAAATGCAAATTGAGGAACTACAACGTGAAATAAAATTAGAGAAAGAAGACAGTTATAAAATTGAAAAAGCAATTCTAAAAATTAAATAATTAAAAACAAATTGAAGAGTTTACGGTTTAATATATAGATTAGAAAATTAACTATATGTTAGTATAAATAGCTGAAAGTGCAAGATGTAGATCACAACACTTTCGAAAAAATCTGTGAAACAACTCAATGTCTTTAAAAAGGAATTTAGTAAACGAACTCCATATTAAATCTCAACAACTGTTTGTGCTTGTAGAGATGTAATGACAGGAATACATGATGTTTTATGGAGCTAAGTTAGGTGAAATGTAGAACTATTCTACAGAAAATAGAAATTGTTGATTTTTGAAGACTGTAATTGACACATTCTCAAATTGTAGTACAGCTGAAAATAAAAGCTGCACTCTAAAAACCAAGGCAATGGAAAATATTTTTGAAGTGGTACGGGTACCAAAAAACTTACAAACAGATGATTCTAAAGAATTTTTTAATACAAAATACTTGGGAAAACTCATACATATATAAAAGATTAAACATTGCTTAATATGAAAGCATCAATATTAGAATGATTTAATAGATCATTGAAAGGAATGATGTGAAAAGAATTAGCTTTAATGGTTCATATAAGTGGATTGGTATATATAAAGATTTACTTAGTGCATCAAATAGAAAAATTCATCTCACCATTAAAATTTTTACGATTAAACATTCCACAAATGAGAAAAAGCTACTTAATATAGTATAAAGTAATTTGAAGAATGAATGTTGAATTTAATAAAAATAAAAATAAAATTAAAACGAAAAATCTAGTTTGCGTTGTTTTTTGTAGGATTGATTAGGAATGATGGGTCTTAAGAAAGATAATTAACTAAATGTAGTGGAATTCTCTAAACTTGTTGGTCTGAATGAAATATTGCTAAAACTTCAGTGCAATATTCTGCAGCACATCATATTATCGCTTTTTATAAAGTTGTATGTATATTTTCCCATCGAAAGCGCTAGCACGCAAAATTTTACAATATGAAAATGGGATTATTATAGAAGATCTTCACTCTATTTATTTCTTTAGCTATCAGATCTTTAGAAAATATAGATAAACTACGGAAATTGGACTTTGATATCCAATCTTTAAGAATGTACATGTGTATGAATAAGTATCAAAGAAACTTAGTGAATGAATATACGCTTCAACTAGAATCATGCTGAAGCATGCATAAATTTTAAAATATACAGTAAACAGATCTTACTTTATATCTGTATCTGTATGAGTATTACATAAATTTATAGAAAAAAAAATGAAAGCATGCCGAAGCATGTATAATTTCAAAAAAAAAATCCTCACGTCATACAATTTTGTAAGCAAAGAAATTTTATGATTTTGTGGTCAATGAAATACATACATATGTATCTACTTTGTAAAAATTCAAAAGAGCGAACTGGTAAATTCTAATAGTAAAGATTTTTAATTGCAACACTCTACATCTCAGACTCTTACGTCACTATCGATAGAAGCATGCTAAGGCATGCATACTACCAAAATATATAAAGCTGTTAGAAGGTGATGAGACAGCAATTGTATCTGGATCAACCCAACTCATGAATGTATTGTATACGGAGATGATTGATGGTGATGATGACCTTTTTTAAGTGAATAATCATTACATATGAATGTGACAGTGATTGACCCCTCAAACCTCATGTAGAAATACTTGAGGGGATCAATTCTCTCAAAACATAGATATTTCATTGTTTCTAACACTTTATGAAAACACCAACGGTGAATTGCTGGTAGAGGTAACTGAGTTATTTGAGATCGATTTGATACAATAGTTGTTTATTAAACATGCATTTCTTTGTATCTAAACTAATTTCTACATACCTAATGTATATACCCAGCAAAAAATTATACAAAAATTCTCTATTCCAAGTAGTAAAATCTGAAAAAAGGAGTGGCACATTAGAAGAGAAAAAAATAAAATAAATAAAAATAGAGACTGACTGACCAACTAATACGTACACTCTGGCCGATGGGCACACATAACACACTTAAACATTTCAGAAATATGTATGTACAATACGCTGAACTTTAATAAAATGAAAAAAAAAATCATATAGAACATTAAATAAAAGCCATAGCTGCTCACCCTTCATAAAATAAACATATGTATATGTACCTTATTAATGTAAGCATATTATCAGTATAAAGCAATAGAAAATTCGTCATACAAAGTCATCTTGTATCCTAGAGGAGCCGTCGAAAGGGTATACCTAAACTATATGAAAACGAGTTCGTGTTCTGTTGATCGCTATTAAAGAAGAAAATATGTTTGTTCATTATGATTTAACTAATTTAAAAGTACATTTAAATTCAGTCTCATATCCGTACTTCTTAACATAAAAATTAAAAATAAATGTTATCCAATTCTATATTATACTATGTATCAAAAATTCCAAAAAGCTGTTATATGAAAGAATCTCCAGCGCTTCTAACTGCATTAGAGTTTAAGAAAAAATCTCCTTTTATTCAGTTGAATAAAATTTTAATTTGAAACAGTAAGCAAAGACATCAGCTTACTGCACTCTTATTCATAATCGTATAATAGAAAATATAACCACCAAAGTACAAATTCTAAAAGTCTTATAAATTAAGCAATATAGAAAATAACATAATTTTTATAAACATGTAAGGTTTCAAAAGTAATTCAAATGATTTCATCGCAAAAGAAGTAGCGATTGTTTTCAACAATTATGAAAATAATAATTTCAATATAAAACTCCCTTTTGATTTTAAATGTTTATCAATAAAAAATAAACAGTAAGTTGAGTAACAAAAAACAAAAGAAAAAAGCACTATCAGTATCTAAGCTGGAGTGCCGGATCAGTTTCATTTAAAAATGTTTATAAATTTAATAAAAAAGCAATGCAAGATTTCCAAAAATAAATGTAGAAAGTGAAGAAAAAAGGCTTTAGTTAGAAAAAATTGCATACCACCAAAAATGTCAAACGTTGACTAACTAACGTTGCGTCAACTTTAAAAAAATGTAAATTAAGTATAAGAAATATTTCTATTATAGTTACTATTACTATAGAGTATGTATCTTCAGGAATTCAGTTTTACTTAAAACAGAAAATCTTCACAAACTTTTAAGTAAATGCAGATAAAACAACGTTTTTAATTTCAGATAATACACAACAAAAAGATATCACATGACAAAAATAAAATGAATTCAAAGATTGAGTTGTACTCTTATTTGTATGTACGTATATACATACATACATACACACATAAAACAATTTGTATGTATACATATCAAATTTCTTATCAACCCTGCAGATAATGCGACTAGTCCATACATGCATGTAAGGACTAGTCCAAAGAGGAGTTGGAGTACTCCAAAACTACTCCAAATATATGAGAAAAAAAGGTGGTCGATTTAACATTGCGATGTCCTAGGGTTGGACCACATGGTACAACGTTGCATTACATCGGACTAACCACAAAAACTACCCCATATGGAATAGTTATAGACTACTCGCATACACTTTGTGAGTGCCTAAGAAGAACGATCATATTCGTTTAAACACGAATATTTATCGTGCAGCATTGAATGGTTGTATGAAAACGATATGATCCATGACTGCATTACATGAGACTATGATGTAACTAGACTGTTTCATCTAGATTGGACCACATACTCCAATATTATTTGCATGGACTGCTCAAGTATTTATTAGATCTTAACAACCACACTTACATATCTACATCATGAAAATATATGAAGCGTCGTTAGTTAGAGCACAATGTATAGATAAGCAATCAATACACTCAGTGAAAATGTGCAGCTTAAAAATAAGAATGCTTCACATTAATTCAATAATTTTCAATATAATAGAAAATGTATATTGAAATACCTAAAAACTAATGAGTTTAATAAATGAATACTGTAAATTAATATTTTTCCGTATTGAAATAAGAAATTTCAATATGAATAAACCTTCGTTAATGTATATAAACATACTAGGATTAGGGAAGTTCAGATAAATGATAGTATTTTATAGTACCAAATGTCGATATTGAAAACAATTTATTTCTACCTACATATAAATATCAGCGCGAGAAAATCATTTACATACTGGCACACACATACACAAAGAAGTGATCACGTAATACACAAACATACATACATAATGAAATTTTATAATATTATGCAATTCAAACTCCTCTGTCATGAAATCCGAAACAATATTTCTTAAATAAATAAACGAAGATTTCATAACATCACCTTCGTCTCCCACCATACGATCACGTACATTACTCCAAAAACATATATGTACATACATTATCGAATACATTCCCTCTCCACTTCCATTTTCAGCAGATATCAGGGTTGCCACTATCTGCAGCTACTAGAATATTTCCCCAGAAATAAAAAAATGCATGCATACATACGAGCACAATAACCATACATATGCATAGCAACGACAACTCACAACAACAAAAATAATGATTCTACATACACACGAATTCATTGTCACTACCCTGCAGTCAGACAGGGATCAAGTGTCTTTGTGTCAACACTAAAATTCTAGTGACCATTATAGTATAATACGTTTTATTCTATCTGTCAGTAAAAAGGAAAGATTTTGCAACATACCTTTTTGTATGTACATAAATTATAGAAATATAACAGTAACTAACTGTCTGGTTGGTATGTCTCTACGTTTCAATAAGAACCACGTAGTCATACCTATTCAATTGTTTTAGTGTTACTAGTAGATTTTAAATGACAAGCATATGCTAAATGTCTATAGTGAAAATTATTGAATGGGATATAATTATATAGTAGTACTGGTGACAAAGTCAAAAGCGACTCAGTACATTTTCACCATCGACATTTCCTACTGGGTATAATGATTGTCTGCCACTACGACAAAAGTATCTGAGACCGACAAACATACAATTAAATACATAAACGAACACATATACACACACACATACATACACACACAAACATCCCACACATACATACACTGTATGTATACATCCACTGTAAGCACAACGTTTCTTTACAATAACAACAAAACCTGTACACACAAGTGTACATACATTTCCATACACAGAAAGAATCAAACTCACACACATACAACACCCACATATACATACATCCATGCACTGTAAGCACAACGTTTCTCTACAATAACAACAAAAGCTGGGCACACAAGTATACATACACATAAACAAAGAATCAAACTCACACACACACACACACACACACACATAGCCAAGAAACTCTCAGCATGAAAATCCCCAAAAATCCCCCCATTTGTAACAGGGTTGCCATCGTTTTTATTTTTTCCCCGGTTTTGAATTCCCAAAACATGTCGTCCGTCCCCATTACTAATCTACTATAGTTACTATTACTATAGAGTATGTAAGTACATATCTTCAAGAATTCAGTTTTACTTACAACAGAAAATCCTCACAAACTTTTAAGTAAACGCAGATAAAAATTAAAATGTTTTAATTTCACCAACAACAGACATCACATGACAAAAAATAAAATAAAAAATGTATTCAAAGATTGAGTTGAACACTTATTTGTATGTACATATATATGTACATACATACATACATACATAAAATCAATTTGTAGATATGTATGTATACATATCAAATTTCTTATCAATGCTTAAGTATTTATTAGATCTACATCATGAAAATATATGAAGCGTCGTTTAGTTAAAGCACAATGCAAATATAAACAATCCATACACTCAGGGAAAATCTGCAGCTTAAAAATAAGAATTCATCACATTAATTCAATAATTTTTAATATAATAGAAAATGTATATTGAGATATCTACAAACTAATGAGTTTAATAAATGAATACTGTAAATTAATATTTTGTCCATATTGAAATAAGAAATTTCAATATGACTAAACCTTCGCTAATGATTCTTATTAATTCAGCATGGTTCTTACTGATTTCAAGTTGGTTTTTCTCTGTGTGTAGATAACTCTTTCAGTCAAAGAAGACGAATGTAGTTAAATAAACAAAATCTGTAATATAAACAAATTTCACACAGACCGACTTCAACGCGAGACAAATTTAAGCATGAGAAAATATAAAGCAATCGTAAGTACAAAAGCATACTAGGATTAGGGAAGTCCAGATATATGATAGTATTTTATAGTACCAAATGTCGATGTTGAAAACAATTTATTTCTACCTACATATAAATACCAGCTCAAATACACACACATAGCAGAATTCATATAAGAAATATCCAAGAAAATTTCAACAACACCCCACCTTTTGCAAATCATGACGAGCCTTAAATTCTCCCTCAGATATACATACACAAATTCCCATGATCATACATACATATACAATATATAAGATTAATCTCAACAACACAACACTCTCACCTACCTGAAATTACAGATAGTCTTAAACTTCTACAGACGTCTATACACATAGATTCTCACGGCTACATATTACAAGAACACCTCGCCCCTAATAAATCACAATCATCTTAAATTCTTACAAAAATACATACATACATACATACGCATAACCAATTTACCTCAACAACATCCTCACCCACCTCAAATCACGATCAACCTTAAACTACTATAGAGAGACACATTCACAAATCCCCATGGCTACATATTACGTCAACAACCCTGCCCACCCAAATCATGGTCAGCCTTAAACTCCTACAGACATACAAACACACAGATTCCCCTGGTTGCATATTACTAGACCACCTCACCCCTCATAAATCACAATCAGCCTTAAGCTCCTACAGAAATACACACATTGAAATTCCTACAAACATACACACACACACACACACACACACACACACACACACACATTTACACACACATTCACACACAACTACACACGCAATCGATCTACCTCAACTACACCCCGCCCCCTGCCAATCAAACATTCACCTAAATTCTCACAGACAGACAGACACATCCACAAATTCCTATGGTTACATATTACGGCAACAACGCCGCCCACTCAAATCACGGTCAGCCTTAAATTCCCACAGTCTAGCAACACCTAATAATCATTACATATGAATGCGATAGGAGTCAACCAGCAAACCTCATGTAGAAATACCTACTTGAGGCAAAAAATTCTCCCAAACATAGATATTTCATTGTTTCTAACACTTTATGAAAACACTGACGGTGAATTGCTGGTAGAGGTAACTGAGTTATTTGAGATCGATTTGATACAATAGTTGTTTATTAAACATGCATTTCTTTGTATCTAAACTAATTTTTACATACCTAATGTATATACCCAGCAAAAAATTTGACAAAAATAATCTATTCCAAGTAGTAAAATCTGAAAAAAGGAGTGGCACATTAGAATAAAAAAATAAATAAAATATAGACTGACTGACCAACTAATACGTACACTCTGTCCGATGGGAACACAAAACACACTTAAACATTTCAGAAATATACACACAATACGCTGAACTTTAATAAAATTAAAAAAAACATATATGAGAACAAATAAAAGTGAAAGGTGCTCACCCTTCATAAAACAAACATATATGTACCTTATTAATGTAAAAATATTATCAGTATAAAGCAACAGAAATTTCGTCAAACAAAGTCATCTTGTATCCTAGAGGAATCCTCGAAAGGGTATACCTAAAGTCTCTGAAACCCACTTCGTTTTCTGATGATCGCTTTTCAAAAAGAAAATAAGTTTGTTCATTATGACTAATTTAAAAGTACATTTAAATTCAGTCTCATATCCGATCTTAATTTTAATTTAAAACAGTAAGCAAAGATATCAGCTTCAACTTCAAATGATTTCATAAAAAAAAACTAGTGATTGTTTTCAACAATTATGAAAATAATAATTTCAATATAAAGCTCCCTTTTGATTTTAAATGCTTATCAATAAAAATAAAAAAAGAAGTAAATTGACTACCAAAGAAAAAAAAAAACTATCAGTATATAAGCTGGAGTGCCGGATCAGTTTCATTTAAAAATGTTTATACATTTTCATAAAGCAAAGCAAGATTTTGAAAAAAATGTAGAAAGTGAAGAAAAAAGTCTATAGTTAGTAAAAATTATGTAACCCAAAAATTTCTAACGTTAACTTACTAAAGTTGCATCAACTTTAAAAAATGTAAATTGAGTATAAGGAATATTTCTATTATAGTTGCTATTACTATAGAGTATGTATCTTCAGGAATTCAGTTTTACTTAAAAACAGAAAATCCTCACAAACTTTTAAGTAAACGCAGATAAAAATTAAAACGTTTTTATTTTCAAATAAAAAAAAAACTGAATATATCGCAACGAATATTTACAACAACAATACCAACAACAAGAAGAACAAAAGACATCAATGACAAAAAAAAAAATGTATTCAAAGATTGAAATAAACAAAATCTGTAATATAAACAAATTTCATATAGGCAGACTTTAACGCGAGACAAATTAAGTATGAGAAAATATAAAACAAGCGTAAGTATAAAAACATAATAAGATTAGGGAAGTCCAGACATATTTTTTTTTTAATGCATGTATTTATTTATTGTATCTTCATATGTGAACTAACAATAAGTATTCAAATCTTAAATCTATAAAAAAAAAATTATTAGGCCCGACCAGTGTCGGACATAAACTTAGTGGTAGTTATAAATAATACATTAGTAGTGATAATCAAAAAAAGGGGGGGGGGAAAGTATTTTCAAGTAGTCCCATCTGGAGTGTTAGGTATAAGAGCCCGTGTGTCCCTCTTTTTTAAGCGGATGTGTCCAGTAAAGTTCAAAATATTACGAGCAAGCGGATTAGGATGTGATTCGAGTTTTGTTAAATATTTGCCTGCGTATTTTGCAATTTCTTCAGTCACTAGTGGCATATTTAAATCACGATGTATAATAGAATTTTGGATGTACCATGGAGCCGATGTTATTAACCGTAAAATTTTGTTTTGCCTTCGTTGGATTCTCTCGACATTGGAAGCTGAAGCAGTGCCCCATAACTGAATTCCGTAGCGCCATATTGGCTTCAAAAGCGACTTGTATAATAAAAGTTTGCAGTCTAGGCTGAGTGTTGAGTTTCTGCCAATCAACCAATATATTTGAGTTAACTTAAGTTTCATCTGAGTTAACTTAGAGTCAATATGATGTTTCCATGTAAGTCTTCGATCAAGGTGTATACCAAGGTATTTCACTTGGGAATGTTGAGGAATATTTTGATTGTTGATTCGAATGGGGGAGCAAGTATCTCTTCTTAGGGTGAACGTTATATGGACACACTTTTGTTCATTGACTTTAATTCTCCATAAGTTCAACCATATTTCCAGCTGAGTGATATGTTCCTGGAGATTGCGGGATGCCTCATAAGGGTTTTCGTGCACACTCATACAGGCTGTATCATCGGCAAAAGTAGAAATATGGATATTATTGCTCACAGGCATATCACAAGTATATATTAAATACAAGACAGGACCCAGAATACTACCCTGGGGCACACCAGAAGATATAGTTTCGGGCACACTCGTGAACTCTCCTTCCACAACAGTGAACTTCCTATCAATAATATAACTTTCCAAAAGCTTTTGAATGTTTATTGGCAGATATGTCTTCAATTTTAAAACTAGGCCTTCGTGCCATACTTTATCAAATGCCTGAGAAACATCAATAAAGAGAGCAGAACAATACTTCTTTTCTTCAAATGTTCTTCTTACAACTTGGACCAGTCTATGCGCTTGTTCAATCGTGCTGTGCTGACTTCTAAAGCCAAATTGATGGTCCGGGATGCACCCATTATCAGTTAAAATTTTGGACAATTTAGTCATGAGCAGCTTTTCGAAAAGCTTTGAGATTGTAGATAGTAAGCTTATAGGCCTATATGACTCAGTCTTGGTAAGATCTTTGCCCGCCTTTGGAATCATTTTGATCTTGGCCAGTTTCCAGTTATGTGGAAAATACTGCATTCTTAAAATAGCATTAAAAGTAAATAGCAGGATTCTTATTGCAATATGAGGCAAGTTCATGAGCATTTTGTTACTAATGCCATCAATACCTGGAGCTTTCTTCGGGTTGAGTTCAGAAATTACTTTTTGTACTTCATGCATCTTAAACCTTAAGGGACGAGGGGGTAGAGAAACTACACTCGGTAAATCAGCAGCACCCGTACATGAATTGGGAGTGAATACAGATTTTAAATGCTCAGAAAATAAGTTACCTTTCTCACTATCACTTCTTGCCCAGCCTCCGGTCGCAGTACGCAATGGTGATTTAAGATCAACGGGTCGTTTAAGATTTCTAGCAGCGCGCCATAAAGAGTAATTAGATGCGGACGTTACATCAAGACCTTCTAAATACTTTTCCAGTAGTGCAGTTTTTTCCGATGATAGCAGCTCTTTGAGTCGTTTAGTACATTCTTTAAGTCTGATTTTATTTAGGGGTGATCTGTGTTGTTGCCATTCTCTTCTAGCTCTCCTTTTTTCACATACAAGACGTTCAATTTCCGTAGAATAAATTCTGTTAAAGCCGATCTGCGGATAGGAGGTAGTGGCGTGTTCAGCAGCCTGTTTAATATTTTCGTTAAGATTGGCAATATTAAATTCAATATCATCGCATGATCTAAGCTGAATGTTTTCTACGCAGTGACTACTAAGATATTTTTTGAATACCAGCCAGTTGATTCCATTAATCATCTTCACATATGAGTTAGTTAAATCACTCCTTAGTGGGTTGAAAATTGTAACTATTGTTGGAGAGTGATCGGAGGACAGATCTAGAGAGGCCTCTACATGAATTAAGTCCCTATGAATATTTTTCGTGACAGCAAAATCGATAACATCTGGAATTTTTCTTACGTCAGTAGGCCAGTAAGTAGGCTCCCCACTCGAAATGACATCTAAGCCCATTTTTGAAATTGTATTGAACAAGGCTCGACCTCTAGGTGTAACAAGACGCGATCCCCAGTACGTATGTTTTGCATTGTAGTCACCAGCTGCCACGAAACAAGATCCAAGCGATTTGTAGAACTTCTCATACTGATCTTCGCTAACTGAAAATCTGGGAGGTGAGTAAATTGATGATATCACGAAATTCGCACAAAAATTTTCTACGAAAATATTCGTTGCTTGCAAATATTCTTCACTAACGTTGTCAAGGACATAGTGCTTGAGTCTTGACTTAATCAGAATTGTTGATCCACCACATGCTCTCTCTCTCGGGTCCTTTGTATCATATAAAGTGTAACCATTTATTTTAAATAAGCTTCTTGAGGTCAAATGAGTCTCAGAAACCAACATTATATCAATATTTTTTTCCATGAGGAAGTGCTCAAGTTCATTTTTATGTTGGCGAATGCCGTTTGCGTTCCAGAAACATATTTTTAACGTGTTCATGGTTTATTAACTAATGCTTGAAGCAGTGTATTCTGCATTCGCAGCATTTCTTGCATCATACTTGTCATATTTGTA
Source organism: Tachina grossa (assembly GCA_949987645.1). Lineage (NCBI taxonomy): Eukaryota > Metazoa > Arthropoda > Insecta > Diptera > Tachinidae > Tachina > Tachina grossa. Next base: position 15,045,229 of record OX465279.1, on the reverse strand, counting down.
GTAAAGTTGTTTATAGTTAGCACCAGATTCTCAATAGTAGCTTCAAGGCGACTAAAGTTAAAGCTTGAGTTTGAATTCGTTGAATTATTTGGCGGTGGAACATTTTGCGTGGGAATTGAACTAGTCTTAGCAGCATCAGCATACGATACACGTGAAGTAACTGGTTGGCTGATTTGAGCAAAAGTGTCGGAGTTCGCGTTTACTTGTAGAGCTGGAGTTAGCTTGGGTTTTTGACCCATAGCCTGTTTAACGAAAGAAAATACAGGGCACCCTCTATAGTTAGCTGTGTGATTACCTCCACAATTACTACATTTTTTTTCTGCTTGATCTTTTGGCTTAGTGCAGCTAGCAGTACCATGCAATTCACCGCAGATAACACACACTGTAGGTAATTTGCAGTAAGTTTTCGTATGGCCATATTCTTGGCAATTATGGCACTGTACGGGACCTGAACGCTTACGTGGCTCTTCAACTGTGATTTTTCGATGTAAGAGATACTTTACGTTATAAACTGGATGGGCTTCATTTTTTTTAATTGTATGTCATTCGGCTCCAGTTCAACCCGAAATAGGGGTTGGGGGACCTTTTCTCTATTAAATATGTTGGTAACATTTTTTACCTTGAATCCTTGGTCGACAAGTGCACATTTTACTTCTTCGGGTTCAACATATGAATCTATGCCCTTTAATACTATCTGTAGGCCTTTAGCACTCTTAAGTTGGTATGTGTAAAAATTTGTTTTATTTTTTTCGAATTCAGTAACAATTTTTCGGAAATCTTTTTCATTATATATTTGGATTTTAGTTTCATCAATATTACCTCGTTTAATTGGAATGATGTGAAAAGTATTTTCACCAATGGTCGACAGTAGTTTTTTTATAAGCGCGTTAGAATTTTTTTCTCTCAGATAAATAGGTGGTGGCTTAAAAGACTTTTGCGATGATGTAGAGGGCTTGTCGTCGGTGTCTTGCAATAATGAAAAACGATTTTGACGATTGGTAGATGATGCGCTGTTATCCCTAGACATCTTTGGAGCAGATGAAATTTTTGAAGAATTTGGGCTTCGCCCACGCTTTACCACTGTTATATATCTGTCCATTCCCACTTGTACCTTGGGTTTTGAGCTACTGTTATCTGTAGTGATAACTTGGTTTAGTGATGAAGGCGAGTCCGATGCGGATGATATCGCAGACTTAAATGAAGAAGTACTAGGCAATGGTAATATTAACGATTCACTAGTTGGCATTGGACAAAGCGAAGTTGATCGCTGACGAAAAATTGGCTTTGCCGTTAAAAAAAGATTTTCATCAGATTTATTATTTATATTTTTTTCATTAAGAGTTTCAGAACTCACAGTAAAATAAGCATTTCTGCCGTTAGAACTCACTTCAAAATTTTTTTCCTTTGAGGTACTCATACAGAGTATTATTCCTCAAGGGAACTTTGTTTGTGTTTACGTTTTTTTTTTTTGTTTTTGCTATTTCTTGCTATGTAAAAATATTAGTAAAGCCAATAAGCTTATTTATCAAGGTGAATATGTATTACGAATATTTTTTGTATAATTTTTGATTTTGTTGTTTTTTATATTTGTTTCGTATGTATGTATGTAAAAAAAATCCGCTTTAATGTCTCTTCACTATGAAGGTTCAACGAGAACTGATGATAGTATTTTATAGTACCAAATGTCGATACTGAAAACAATTTATTTCTATCTACATATAAATATTCGCGCAAATACACACACACACATAGCAGAATTCATATAAGAAATATCCAAGAAAATTTCAACAACACCCCACCTTTTGCAAATCATGACGAGCCTTAAATTCTCCCTCAGATATACATACACAAATTCCCATGATCATACATACATACATGTACAATATATAAGATTAATCTCAACAACACAACACTCTCACCTACCTGAAATTACAGATAGTCTTAAACTTCTACAGACGTCTATACACATAGATTCTCACGGCTACATATTACAAGAACACCACGCCCCTAATAAATCACAATCATCTTAATTCTTACAAAAATACATACATACATACATACAAATAACCAATTTACCTCAACAACATCCTCACCTACCTCAAATCACGATCAGCCTTAAACTACTATAGACAGACACATCCACAAATCCCCATGGATACATATTACGTCAACAACCCTGCCCACCCAAATCATGGTCAGCCTTAAACTCCTACAGACATACAAACACACAGATTCCCCCGGTTACATATTACTAGAACACCTCACCCCTCATAAATCACAATCAACCCTAAGCTCCTACAGAAATACACACATTGAAATTCCTACAAACATACACACACACACACACACATACACACACACACATACACACACACACATACACACACACACATACACACGCAATCGATCTACCTCAACTACACCCCGCCCCTTCCAATCAAACCCTCACCTAAATTCTCACAGACAGACAGACACATCCGCGAATGCCTATGGTTACATATTACGGCACCAACGCCACCCACTCAAATCACGGTCAGCCTTAAATTCCCACAGTCTAGCAACACCTACAGTAGCACTAGAAAAAATAACTTTCACGTTTTCCCGTCGTCATTAGGAAAAATTATTTTCCCGTCGGCATATACACACATAAAAACCGCCAAATTATGAACCGCCTTAATACATTCCCACAAAATATTCCACACACAAACATCTACGATCAGGCAGACAGACAGACAGACAGACCGACAGACAGACAGACATACACTTAATGTAAATAAAAACTCCTAATGTAAACAAAAACTCCTAATGTAAACAAAAAAACAAAAAATTTCCAAGAATTTAACAATTTCAGCAACAATTTAACAATTTCAGCCACAATTTAACAATTTTAATTGCAGCAGGATTGGCAGTTCCCTACTACTTACCAAGTCAGAGAACATGAAAATAACAGGTCGCCAAAATAAGCTGACATTTTTAGTAAACGACTAAATTGACGTCGTTTAGCGGTGTGGAAATTTTGGTACAGTTTGGATAAAGTGAAAATTTAAAAAAAATTTGTTTGCAAATAACGTGAAAATTACATGTACCAAGTCAAAAAACATGAAAATAACAGGTCGCCAAAATGAGCTGATATTTTTAGTATACGACTAAATTGGCGTAGTTAAGCGGTGTGCAAATTTTGGTAAAGTTTGGATGAAGTGAAAATTTTGCAAAAAAAATTTGTTTGCAAATAACGTGAAAATTACATGTACGAAGTCAAAAAACATGAAAATAACAGGTCGCCAAAATGAGCTGATATTTTTAGTATACGACTAAACTGACGTCGCTTAGCGGTGTGCAAATTTTGGTAAAGTTTGGATGAAGTGAAAATTTTGAAAAAAAAATTTGTTTGCAAATATTGTGAAAATTACAAGTACCAAGTCAAAAAACATGAAAATTACAGGTCGCCAAAATAAGTTGATATTTTTAGTACACAACTAAATTGACGTCGTTTAGCGGTGTGGAAATTTTGGTAAAGTTTGGATGACGTGAAAATTTTGAAAAAAAAATTTGCAAATATTGTGAAAATTACAAGTACCAAGTCAAAAAACATGAAAATAATAGGTCGCCAAAATGAGCTTATATTTTTAGTTTACGACTAAATTGACGTCGTTTAGCGGTGTGCAAATTTTGGTAAGGTTTGGATGAAGTGAAAATTTTGAAAAAAAATTTGTTTGCAAATAACGTGAAAATTACATGTACAAGTCAAAAAACATGAAAATAACAGGTCGCCAAAAGGAGCTGATATTTTTAGTATACGACTAAATTGACGTCGTTTGGCGGTGTGCAAATTTTGGTAAAGTTTGGATGAAGCAAAAATTTTGAAAAAAAAATTTGTTTGCAAATAACGTGAAAATTACATGTACCAAGTCAGAAAACATGAAAATAACATGTCGCCAAAATAAGCTGATATTTTTAGTATACGACTAAATTGACGTCGTTTAGCGGTGTGGAAATTTTGGTAAGGTTTGGATAAAGTGAAAATTTTGAAAAAAAATTTGTTTGCAAATGACGTGAAAATTACATGTACCAAGTCCGAAAACATGAAAATAACAGGTCGCCAAAATGAGCTGATATTTTTAGTATACGACTAAATTGATGTCGTTTAGCGGTGTGCAAATTTTGGTAGAGTTTGGATGAAGTGAAAATTTTGAAAAAATAAATAAGTTTGCAAATAACGTGAAAATTACAAGTACCAAGTCAAAAAACATGAAAATAACAGGTCGCCAAAATGAGCTGATATTTTTAGTATACGACTAAATTGACGTCGTTTAGCGGTGTGCAAATTTTGGTAAACTTTGGATGAAGTGAAAATTTAAAAAAAAAAATTTGTTTGCAAATAACGTGAAAATTACATGTACCAAGTCAGAAGACATGGATATAACAGGTCGCCAAAATAAGCTGATATTTTTAGTATACGACTAAATTGACGTCGTTTAGCGGTGTGCAAATTTTGGTAAACTTTGGATGAAGTGAAAATTTAAAAAAAAATTTGTTTGCAAATAACGTGAAAATTACATGTACCAAGTCCGAAAACATGAAAATAACAGGTCGCCAAAATGAGCTGATATTTTTAGCATATGACTAAATTGACGTCGTTTAGTAGTGTGCAAATTTTGGTAAAGTTTGGATGAAGTGAAAATTTTGAAAAAAAAAATTTGTTTGCAAATAACGTGAAAATTACAAGTACCAAGTCAAAAAACATGAAAATAACAGGTCGCCAAAATGAGCTGATATTTTTAGTATACGACTAAATTGACGTCGTTTAGCGGTGTGCAAATTTTGGTAAGGTTTGGATGAAGTGAAAATTTAAAAAAAAAAAATTGTTTGCAAATAACGTGAAAATTACATGTACCAAGTCAAAAAACATGAAAATAACAGGTCGCCAAAATGAGCTGATATTTTTAGTATACGACTGAATTGACATCGTTTAGCGGTGTGCAAATATTGGTAAAGTTTGGATGAAGTGAAAATTTAAAAAAAAAAATTTTTGGCAAATAACGTGAAAATTACATGTACCAAGTCAAAAAACATGAAAATAACAGGTCGCCAAAATGAGCTGATATTTTTAGTATACGACTAAATTGGCGTAGTTAAGCGGTGTGCAAATTTTGGTAAAGTTTGGATGAAGTGAAAATTTTGCAAAAAAAATTTGTTTGCAAATAACGTGAAAATTACATGTACGAAGTCAAAAAACATGAAAATAACAGGTCGCCAAAATGAGCTGATATTTTTAGTATACGACTAAACTGACGTCGTTTAGCGGTGTGCAAATTTTGGTAAAGTTTGGATGAAGTAAAAATTTTGAAAAAAAAATTTGTTTGCAAATATTGTGAAAATTACAAGTACCAAGTTAAAAAACATGAAAATAACAGGTCGCCAAAATAAGTTGATATTTTTAGTATACGACTAAATTGACGTCGTTTAGCGGTGTGGAAATTTTGGTACAGTTTGGATAAAGTGAAAATTTAAAAAAAAATTTTTTTTGCAAATAACGTGAAAATTACATGTACCAAGTCAAAAAACATGAAAATAACAGGTCGCCAAAATGAGCTGATATTTTTAGTATACGACTAAATTGGCGTAGTTAAGCGGTGTGAAAATTTTGGTAAAGTTTGGATGAAGTGAAAATTTTGAAAAAAAAAATTTGTTTGCAAATAACGTGAAAATTACATGTACCAAGTCAGAAAACATGAAAATAACATGTCGCCAATATAAGCTATTATTTTTAGTATAGGACTAAATTGACGTCCTTTAGAGGTGTGGAAATTTTGGTAAGGTTTGGATAAAGTGAAAATTTTGAAAAAAAAATTTGTTTGCAAATAACGTGAAAATTACATGTACCAAGTCCGAAAAAATGAAAATAACAGGTCGCCAAAATGAGCTGATATTTTTAGTATACGACTGAATTGACGTCGTTTAGCGGTTTGCAAATTTTGGTAAAGTTTGGATGAAGTGAAAATTTTGAAAAAAAAATTTGTTTGCAAATAACGTGAAAATTACATGTACTAAGTCTAAAAACATGAAAATAACAGGTCGCCAAAATGAGCTGATATTTTTAGTATACGACTGAATTGACATCGTTTAGCGGTGTGGAAATTTTGGTAAAGTGTGGATGAAGTGAAAATTTTGAAAAAAAAATTTGTTTGCAAATAACGTGAAAATTACATGTACCAAGTCAGAAAACATGGAAACAAATAAAAAAAATAAATAACGTCGTAAAATAAATTAACGTCGTTTAGCGGTGTGGAAATTTTGGTAAGGTTTGGATAAAGTGAAAATTAAAAAAAAAATTTGTTTGCAAATAACGTGAAAATTACATGTACCAAGTCCGAAAACATGAAAATAACAGGTCGCCAAAATGAGCTGATATTTTTAGTATATGACTAAATGGACGTCGTTTAGCGGTGTGCAAATTTTGGTAAAGTTTGGATGAAGTGAAAATTTTGAAAAAAAATTTGTTTGCAAATAACGTGAAAATTACACGTATCAAGTCAGAAAACATGAAAATAACAGGTCGCCAAAATAAGCTGATATTTATGGTATACGACTAAATTGGCGTAGTTTAGCGGTGTGCTAATTTTGGTAAAGTTTGGATGAAGTGAAAATTTTGAAAAAAAATTTGTTTGCAAATAACGTGAAAATTACATGTACCAAGTCCGAACACATGAAAATAACAGGTCGCCAAAATGAGCTGATATTTTTAGTATATGACTAAATTGGCGTAGTTAAGCGGTGTGCAAATTTTGGTAAAGTTTGGATGAAGTGAAAATTTTGAAAAAAAAATTTGTTTGCAAATAACGTGAAAATTACATGTACGAAGTCAAAAAACATGAAAATAACAGGTCGCCAAAATAAGCTGATATTTTTAGTATACGACTAAATTGACGTCGTTTAGCGGTGTGCAAATTTTGGTAAAGTTTGGATGAAGTGAAAATTTTGAAAAAAAAAATTTGTTTGCAAATAATGTGAAAATTACATGTACCAAGTCCGAAAACATGAAAATAACAGGTCGCCAAAATGAGCTGATATTTTTAGTATATGACTAAATTGACGTCGTTTAGTGGTGTGCAAATTTTGGTAAAGTTTGGATGAAGTGAAAATTTTGAAAAAAAAAAATTTCTTTGCAAATAACGTGAAAATTACAAGTACCAAGTCAAAAAACATGAAAATAACAGGTCGCCAAAATAAGCTGATATTTTTAGTATACGACTAAATTGACGTCGTTTAGCGGTGTGCAAATTTTGGTAAAGTTTGGATGAAGTGAAAATTTTGCAAAAAAAAATTTGTTTGCAAATAACGTGAAAATTACATGTACGAAGTCAAAAAACATGAAAATAACAGGTCGCCAAAATGAGCTGATATTTTTAGTATACGACTAAACTGACGTCGTTTAGCGGTGTGCAAATTTTGGTAAAGTTTGGATGAAGTGAAAATTTTGAAAAAAAAATTTGTTTGCAAACATTGTGAAAATTACAAGTACCAAGTCAAAAAACATGAAAATAACAGGTCGCCAAAATAAGCTGATATTTTTAGTATACGACTAAATTGACGTCGTTTAGCGGTGTGGAAATTTTGGTACAGTTTCGATAAAGTGAAAATTTAAAAAAAAATTTTTTTTGCAAATAACGTGAAAATTACATGTACCAAGTCAAAAAACATGAAAATAACAGGTCGCCAAAATGAGCTGATATTTTTAGTATACGACTAAATTGGCGTAGTTAAGCGGTGTGCAAATTTTGGTAAAGTTTGGATGAAGTGAAAATTTTGAAAATAAATAAGTTTGCAAATAACGTGAAAATTACAAGTACCAAGTCAAAAAACATGAAAATAACAGGTTGCCAAAATGAGCTGATATTTTTAGTATACGACTAAATTGACGTCGTTTAGCGGTGTGCAAATTTTGGTAAAGTTTGGATGAAGTGAAAATTTAAAAAAAAAATTTGTTTGCAAATAACGTGAAAATTACATGAACCAAGTCAGAAGACATGTATATAACAGGTCGCCAAAATAAGCTGATATTTTTAGTATACGACTAAATTGACGTCGTTTAGCGGTGTGCAAATTTTGGTAAAGTTTGGATGAAGTGAAAATTTTGAAAAAAAAAATTTGTTTGCAAATAATGTGAAAATTACATGTACCAAGTCCGAAAACATGAAAATAACAGGTCGCCAAAATGAGCTGATATTTTTAGCATATGACTAAATTGACGTCGTTTAGTGGTGTGCAAATTTTGGTAAAGTTTGGATGAAGTGAAAATTTTGAAAAAAAAAATTTGTTTGCAAATAACGTGAAAATTACAAGTACCAAGTCAAAAAACATGAAAATAACAGGTCGCCAAAATGAGCTGATATTTTTAGTATACGACTTAATTGACGTCGTTTAGCGGTGTGCAAATTTTGGTAAAGTTTGGATGAAGTGAAAATTTAAAAAAAAAAATTTGTTTGCAAATAACGTGAAAATTACATGTACCAAGTCAGAGAACATGAAAATAACAGGTCGCCAAAATAAGCTGATATTTTTAGTATACGACTAAATTGACGTCGTTTAGCGGTGTGGAAATTTTGGTAAAGTTTGGATGAAGTGAAAATTTTGAAAAAAAAAAAAAATTTGTTTGCAAATAACGTGAAAATTACATGTACCAAGCCAGAAAACATGAAAATAACAGGTCGCCAAAATGAGCTGATATTTTTAGTATACGAATAAATTGACGTCGTTTAGCGGTGTGCAAATTTTGGTAAAGTTTGGATGAAGTGAAAATTTAAAAAAAAAATTTGTTTGCAAATAACGTGAAAATTACATGTACCAAGTCAAACAACATGAAAGTAACAGGTCGCCAAAATGAGCTGATATTTTTAGTATACGACTAAATTGATGTAGTTTAGCGGTGTGCAAATTTTGGTAAAGTTTGGATGAAGTGAAAATTTTGAAAAAAAAAATTTGTTTGCAAATATTGTGAAAATTACAAGTACCAAGTCAAAAAACATGAAAATAACAGGTCGCCAAAATAAGCTGATATTTTTAGTATACGACTAAATTGACGTCGTTTAGCGGTGTGGAAATTTTGGTACAGTTTGGATAAAGTGAAAATTTAAAAAAAAATTTTTTTTGCAAATAACGTGAAAATTACATGTACCAAGTCAAAAAACATGAAAATAACAGGTCGCCAAAATGAGCTGATATTTTTAGCATACGACTAAATTGGCGTAGTTAAGCGGTGTGCAAATTTTGGTAAAGTTTGGATGAAGTGAAAATTTTGAAAATAAATAAGTTTGCAAATAACGTGAAAATTACCAGTACCAAGTCAAAAAACATGAAAATAACAGGTCGCCAAAATGAGCTGATATTTTTAGTATACGACTAAATTGACGTCGTTTAGCGGTGTGCAAATTTTGGTAAAGTTTGGATGAAGTGAAAATTTAAAAAAAAAAATTTGTTTGCAAATAACGTGAAAATTACATGTACCAAGTCAAAGAACATGAAAATAACAGGTCGCCAAAATAAGCTGATATTTTTAGTATACGACTAAATTGACGTCGTTTAGCGGTGTGGAAATTTTGGTACAGTTTGGATAAAGTGAAAATTTAAAAAAAAATTTTTTTTGCAAATAACGTGAAAATTACATGTACCAAGTCAAAAAACTTGAAAATAACAGGTCGCCAAAATGAGCTGATATTTTTAGTATACGACTAAATTGGCGTAGTTAAGCGGTGTGCAAATTTTGGTAAAGTTTGGATGAAGTGAAAATTTTGCAAAAAAAATTTGTTTGCAAATAACGTGAAAATTACATGTACGAAGTCAAAAAACATGAAAATAACAGGTCGCCAAAATGAGCTGATATTTTTAGTATACGACTAAACTGACGTCGTTTAGCGGTGTGCAAATTTTGGTAAAGTTTGGATGAAGTGAAAATTTTGAAAAATAAATTTGTTTGCAAATATTGTGAAAATTACAAGTACCAAGTCAAAAAACATGAAAATAACCGGTCGCCAAAATAAGCTGATATTTTAAGTATACGACTAAATTGACGTTGTTTAGCGGTGTGGAAATTTTGGTACAGTTTGGATAAAGTGAAAATTTAAAAAAAATTTTTTTTTTGCAAATAACGTGAAAATTACATGTACCAAGTCAAAAAACATGAAAATAACAGGTCGCCAAAATGAGCTGATATTTTTAGTATACGACTAAATTGACGTCGTTTAGCGGTGTGCAAATTTTGGTAAAGTTTGGATGAAGTGAAAATTTAAAAAAAAAAAAAATTGTTTGCAAATAACGTGAAAATTACATGTACCAAGTCAAAAAACATGAAAATAACAGGTCGCCAAAATGAGCTGATATTTTTAGTATACGACTGAATTGACATCGTTTAGTGGTGTGCAAATATTGGTAAAGTTTGGATGAAGTGAAAATTTAAAAAAAAAAATTTTTGGCAAATAACGTGAAAATTACATGTACCAAGTCAAAAAACATGAAAATAACAGGTCGCCAAAATGAGCTGATATTTTTAGTATACGACTAAATTGGCGTAGTTAAGCGGTGTGCAAATTTTGGTAAAGTTTGGATGAAGTGAAAATTTTGCAAAAAAAATTTGTTTGCAAATAACGTGAAAATTACATGTACGAAGTCAAAAAACATGAAAATAACAGGTCGCCAAAATGAGCTGATATTTTTAGTATACGACTAAACTGACGTCGTTTAGCGGTGTGCAAATTTTGGTAAAGTTTGGATGAAGTAAAAATTTTGAAAAAAAAATTTGTTTGCAAATATTGTGAAAATTACAAGTACCAAGTTAAAAAACATGAAAATAACAGGTCGCCAAAATAAGTTGATATTTTTAGTATACGACTAAATTGACGTCGTTTAGCGGTGTGGAAATTTTGGTACAGTTTGGATAAAGTGAAAATTTAAAAAAAAATTTTTTTTGCAAATAACGTGAAAATTACATGTACCAAGTCAAAAAACATGAAAATAACAGGTCGCCAAAATGAGCTGATATTTTTAGTATACGACTAAATTGGCGTAGTTAAGCGGTGTGAAAATTTTGGTAAAGTTTGGATGAAGTGAAAATTTTGAATATAAATAAGTTTGCAAATAACGTGAAAATTACATGTACCAAGTCAAAAAACATGAAAGTAACAGGTCGCCAAAATGAGCTGATATTTTTAGTATACGACTAAATTGACGTCGTTTAGCGGTGTGCAAATTTTGGTAAAGTTTGGATGAAGTGAAAATTTTGAAAAAAAAAATTTGTTTGCAAATAACGTGAAAATTACATGTACCCAGTCAAAAAACATGAAAATAACAGGTCGCCAAAATGAGCTGATATTTTTAGTATACGACTGATATGACGTCGTTTAGCGGTGTGCAAATTTTGGTAAAGTTTGGATTAAGTGAAAATTTTGAAAAAAAAAATTTGTTTGCAAATAACGTGAAAATTACATGTACCAAGTCAGAAAACATGAAAATAACATGTCGCCAATATAAGCTATTATTTTTAGTATAGGACTAAATTGACGTCCTTTAGAGGTGTGGAAATTTTGGTAAGGTTTGGATAAAGTGAAAATTTTGAAAAAAAAATTTGTTTGCAAATAACGTGAAAATTACATGTACCAAGTCCGAAAAAATGAAAATAACAGGTCGCCAAAATGAGCTGATATTTTTAGTATACGACTGAATTGACGTCGTTTAGCGGTGTGCAAATTTTGGTAAAGTTTGGATGAAGTGAAAATTTTGAAAAAAAAATTTGTTTGCAAATAACGTGAAAATTACATGTACCAAGTCTAAAAACATGAAAATAACAGGTCGCCAAAATGAGCTGATATTTTTAGTATACGACTGAATTGACATCGTTTAGCGGTGTGGAAATTTTGGTAAAGTGTGGATGAAGTGAAAATTTTGAAAAAAAAATTTGTTTGCAAATAACGTGAAAATTACATGTACCAAGTCAGAAAACATGGAAACAAATAAAAAAAATAAATAACGTCGTAAAATAAATTAACGTCGTTTAGCGGTGTGGAAATTTTGGTAAGGTTTGGATAAAGTGAAAATTAAAAAAAAAATTTGTTTGCAAATAACGTGAAAATTACATGTACCAAGTCCGAAAACATGAAAATAACAGGTCGCCAAAATGAGCTGATATTTTTAGTATATGACTAAATGGACGTCGTTTAGCGGTGTGCAAATTTTGGTAAAGTTTGGATGAAGTGAAAATTTTGAAAAAAAATTTGTTTGCAAATAACGTGAAAATTACACGTATCAAGTCAGAAAACATGAAAATAACAGGTCGCCAAAATAAGCTGATATTTATGGTACACGACTAAATTGGCGTAGTTTAGCGGTGTGCTAATTTTGGTAAAGTTTGGATGAAGTGAAAATTTTGAAAAAAAATTTGTTTGCAAATAACGTGAAAATTACATGTACCAAGTCCGAACACATGAAAATAACAGGTCGCCAAAATGAGCTGATATTTTTAGTATATGACTAAATTGGCGTAGTTAAGCGGTGTGCAAATTTTGGTAAAGTTTGGATGAAGTGAAAATTTTGAAAAAAAAATTTGTTTGCAAATAACGTGAAAATTACATGTACGAAGTCAAAGAACATGAAAATAACAGGTCGCCAAAATAAGCTGATATTTTTAGTATACGACTAAATTGACGTCGTTTAGCGGTGTGCAAATTTTGGTAAAGTTTGGATGAAGTGAAAATTTAAAAAAAAAATTTGTTTGCAAATAATGTGAAAATTACATGTACCAAGTCCGAAAACATGAAAATAACAGGTCGCCAAAATGAGCTGATATTTTTAGTATACGACTAAATTGGCGTAGTTAAGCGGTGTGCAAATTTTGGTAAAGTTTGGATGAAGTGAAAATTTTGCAAAAAAAATTTGTTTGCAAATAACGTGAAAATTACATGTACGAAGTCAAAAAACATGAAAATAACAGGTCGCCAAAATGAGCTGATATTTTTAGTATACGACTAAACTGACGTCGTTTAGCGGTGTGCAAATTTTGGTAAAGTTTGGATGAAGTGAAAATTTTGAAAAATAAATTTGTTTGCAAATATTGTGAAAATTACAAGTACCAAGTCAAAAAACATGAAAATAACCGGTCGCCAAAATAAGCTGATATTTTTAGTATACGACTAAATTGACGTTGTTTAGCGGTGTGGAAATTTTGGTACAGTTTGGATAAAGTGAAAATTTAAAAAAAATTTTTTTTTTGCAAATAACGTGAAAATTACATGTACCAAGTCAAAAAACATGAAAATAACAGGTCGCCAAAATGAGCTGATATTTTTAGTATACGACTAAATTGACGTCGTTTAGCGGTGTGCAAATTTTGGTAAAGTTTGGATGAAGTGAAAATTTAAAAAAAAAAAAAATTGTTTGCAAATAACGTGAAAATTACATGTACCAAGTCAAAAAACATGAAAATAACAGGTCGCCAAAATGAGCTGATATTTTTAGTATACGACTGAATTGACATCGTTTAGTGGTGTGCAAATATTGGTAAAGTTTGGATGAAGTGAAAATTTAAAAAAAAAAATTTTTGGCAAATAACGTGAAAATTACATGTACCAAGTCAAAAAACATGAAAATAACAGGTCGCCAAAATGAGCTGATATTTTTAGTATACGACTAAATTGGCGTAGTTAAGCGGTGTGCAAATTTTGGTAAAGTTTGGATGAAGTGAAAATTTTGCAAAAAAAATTTGTTTGCAAATAACGTGAAAATTACATGTACGAAGTCAAAAAACATGAAAATAACAGGTCGCCAAAATGAGCTGATATTTTTAGTATACGACTAAACTGACGTCGTTTAGCGGTGTGCAAATTTTGGTAAAGTTTGGATGAAGTAAAAATTTTGAAAAAAAAATTTGTTTGCAAATATTGTGAAAATTACAAGTACCAAGTTAAAAAACATGAAAATAACAGGTCGCCAAAATAAGTTGATATTTTTAGTATACGACTAAATTGACGTCGTTTAGCGGTGTGGAAATTTTGGTACAGTTTGGATAAAGTGAAAATTTAAAAAAAAATTTTTTTTGCAAATAACGTGAAAATTACATGTACCAAGTCAAAAAACATGAAAATAACAGGTCGCCAAAATGAGCTGATATTTTTAGTATACGACTAAATTGGCGTAGTTAAGCGGTGTGAAAATTTTGGTAAAGTTTGGATGAAGTGAAAATTTTGAATATAAATAAGTTTGCAAATAACGTGAAAATTACATGTACCAAGTCAAAAAACATGAAAGTAACAGGTCGCCAAAATGAGCTGATATTTTTAGTATACGACTAAATTGACGTCGTTTAGCGGTGTGCAAATTTTGGTAAAGTTTGGATGAAGTGAAAATTTTGAAAAAAAAAATTTGTTTGCAAATAACGTGAAAATTACATGTACCCAGTCAAAAAACATGAAAATAACAGGTCGCCAAAATGAGCTGATATTTTTAGTATACGACTGATATGACGTCGTTTAGCGGTGTGCAAATTTTGGTAAAGTTTGGATTAAGTGAAAATTTTGAAAAAAAAAATTTGTTTGCAAATAACGTGAAAATTACATGTACCAAGTCAGAAAACATGAAAATAACATGTCGCCAATATAAGCTATTATTTTTAGTATAGGACTAAATTGACGTCCTTTAGAGGTGTGGAAATTTTGGTAAGGTTTGGATAAAGTGAAAATTTTGAAAAAAAAATTTGTTTGCAAATAACGTGAAAATTACATGTACCAAGTCCGAAAAAATGAAAATAACAGGTCGCCAAAATGAGCTGATATTTTTAGTATACGACTGAATTGACGTCGTTTAGCGGTGTGCAAATTTTGGTAAAGTTTGGATGAAGTGAAAATTTTGAAAAAAAAATTTGTTTGCAAATAACGTGAAAATTACATGTACCAAGTCTAAAAACATGAAAATAACAGGTCGCCAAAATGAGCTGATATTTTTAGTATACGACTGAATTGACATCGTTTAGCGGTGTGGAAATTTTGGTAAAGTGTGGATGAAGTGAAAATTTTGAAAAAAAAATTTGTTTGCAAATAACGTGAAAATTACATGTACCAAGTCAGAAAACATGGAAACAAATAAAAAAAATAAATAACGTCGTAAAATAAATTAACGTCGTTTAGCGGTGTGGAAATTTTGGTAAGGTTTGGATAAAGTGAAAATTAAAAAAAAAATTTGTTTGCAAATAACGTGAAAATTACATGTACCAAGTCCGAAAACATGAAAATAACAGGTCGCCAAAATGAGCTGATATTTTTAGTATATGACTAAATGGACGTCGTTTAGCGGTGTGCAAATTTTGGTAAAGTTTGGATGAAGTGAAAATTTTGAAAAAAAATTTGTTTGCAAATAACGTGAAAATTACACGTATCAAGTCAGAAAACATGAAAATAACAGGTCGCCAAAATAAGCTGATATTTATGGTACACGACTAAATTGGCGTAGTTTAGCGGTGTGCTAATTTTGGTAAAGTTTGGATGAAGTGAAAATTTTGAAAAAAAATTTGTTTGCAAATAACGTGAAAATTACATGTACCAAGTCCGAACACATGAAAATAACAGGTCGCCAAAATGAGCTGATATTTTTAGTATATGACTAAATTGGCGTAGTTAAGCGGTGTGCAAATTTTGGTAAAGTTTGGATGAAGTGAAAATTTTGAAAAAAAAATTTGTTTGCAAATAACGTGAAAATTACATGTACGAAGTCAAAAAACATGAAAATAACAGGTCGCCAAAATAAGCTGATATTTTTAGTATACGACTAAATTGACGTCGTTTAGCGGTGTGCAAATTTTGGTAAAGTTTGGATGAAGTGAAAATTTTGAAAAAAAAAATTTGTTTGCAAATAATGTGAAAATTACATGTACCAAGTCCGAAAACATGAAAATAACAGGTCGCCAAAATGAGCTGATATTTTTAGTATATGACTAAATTGACGTCGTTTAGTGGTGTGCAAATTTTGGTAAAGTTTGGATGAAGTGAAAATTTTGAAAAAAAAAATTTCTTTGCAAATAACGTGAAAATTACAAGTACCAAGTCAAAAAACATGAAAATAACAGGTCGCCAAAATAAGCTGATATTTTTAGTATACGACTAAATTGACGTCGTTTAGCGGTGTGCAAATTTTGGTAAAGTTTGGATGAAGTGAAAATTTAAAAAAAAAAATTTGTTTGCAAATAACGTGAAAATTACATGTACCAAGTCAGAGAACATGAAAATAACAGGTCGCCAAAATAAGCTGATATTTTTAGTCTACGACTAAATTGACGTCGTTTAGCGGTGTGGAAATTTTGGTACAGTTTGGATAAAGTGAAAATTTAAAAAAAAAAATTTTTTTGCAAATAACGTGAAAATTACATGTACCAAGTCAAAAAACATGAAAATAACAGGTCGCCAAAATGAGCTGATATTTTTAGTATACGACTAAATTGGCGTAGTTAAGCGGTGTGCAAATTTTGGTAAAGTTTGGATGAAGTCAAAATTTTGCAAAAAAAATTTGTTTGCAAATAACGTGAAAATTACATGTACGAAGTCAAAAAACATGAAAATAACAGGTCGCCAAAATGAGCTGATATTTTTAGTATACGACTAAACTGACGTCGTTTAGCGGTGTGCAAATTTTGGTAAAGTTTGGATGAAGTGAAAATTTTGAAAAAAAAATTTGTTTGCAAACATTGTGAAAATTACAAGTACCAAGTCAAAAAACATGAAAATAACAGGTCGCCAAAATAAGCTGATATTTTTAGTATACGACTAAATTGACGTCGTTTAGCGGTGTGGAAATTTTGGTACAGTTTCGATAAAGTGAAAATTTAAAAAAAAAATTTTTTTGCAAATAACGTGAAAATTACATGTACCAAGTCAAAAAACATGAAAATAACAGGTCGCCAAAATGAGCTGATATTTTTAGTATACGACTAAATTGGCGTAGTTAAGCGGTGTGCAAATTTTGGTAAAGTTTGGATGAAGTGAAAATTTTGAAAATAAATAAGTTTGCAAATAACGTGAAAATTACAAGTACCAAGTCAAAAAACATGAAAATAACAGGTTGCCAAAATGAGCTGATATTTTTAGTATACGACTAAATTGACGTCGTTTAGCGGTGTGCAAATTTTGGTAAAGTTTGGATGAAGTGAAAATTTAAAAAAAAAATTTGTTTGCAAATAACGTGAAAATTACATGTACCAAGTCAGAAGACATGTATATAACAGGTCGCCAAAATAAGCTGATATTTTTAGTATACGACTAAATTGACGTCGTTTAGCGGTGTGCAAATTTTGGTAAAGTTTGGATGAAGTGAAAATTTTGAAAAAAAAAATTTGTTTGCAAATAATGTGAAAATTACATGTACCAAGTCCGAAAACATGAAAATAACAGGTCGCCAAAATGAGCTGATATTTTTAGCATATGACTAAATTGACGTCGTTTAGTGGTGTGCAAATTTTGGTAAAGTTTGGATGAAGTGAAAATTTTGAAAAAAAAAATTTGTTTGCAAATAACGTGAAAATTACAAGTACCAAGTCAAAAAACATGAAAATAACAGGTCGCCAAAATGAGCTGATATTTTTAGTATACGACTTAATTGACGTCGTTTAGCGGTGTGCAAATTTTGGTAAAGTTTGGATGAAGTGAAAATTTAAAAAAAAAAATTTGTTTGCAAATAACGTGAAAATTACATGTACCAAGTCAGAGAACATGAAAATAACAGGTCGCCAAAATAAGCTGATATTTTTAGTATACGACTAAATTGATGTCGTTTAGCGGGGTGCAAATTTTGGTAAAGTTTGGATGAAGTGAAAATTTTGAAAAAAAAAAAATTTGTTTGCAAATAACGTGAAAATTACATGTACCAAGCCAGAAAACATGAAAATAACAGGTCGCCAAAATGAGCTGATATTTTTAGTATACGAATAAATTGACGTCGTTTAGCGGTGTGCAAATTTTGGTAAAGTTTGGATGAAGTGAAAATTTAAAAAAAAAATTTGTTTGCAAATAACGTGAAAATTACATGTACCAAGTCAAACAACATGAAAGTAACAGGTCGCCAAAATGAGCTGATATTTTTAGTATACGACTAAATTGACGTAGTTTAGCGGTGTGCAAATTTTGGTAAAGTTTGGATGAAGTGAAAATTTTGAAAAAAAAAATTTGTTTGCAAATATTGTGAAAATTACAAGTACCAAGTCAAAAAACATGAAAATAACAGGTCGCCAAAATAAGCTGATATTTTTAGTATACGACTAAATTGACGTCGTTTAGCGGTGTGGAAATTTTGGTACAGTTTGGATAAAGTGAAAATTTAAAAAAAAATTTTTTTTGCAAATAACGTGAAAATTACATGTACCAAGTCAAAAAACATGAAAATAACAGGTCGCCAAAATGAGCTGATATTTTTAGCATACGACTAAATTGGCGTAGTTAAGCGGTGTGCAAATTTTGGTAAAGTTTGGATGAAGTGAAAATTTTGAAAATAAATAAGTTTGCAAATAACGTGAAAATTACAAGTACCAAGTCAAAAAACATGAAAATAACAGGTCGCCAAAATGAGCTGATATTTTTAGTATACGACTAAATTGACGTCGTTTAGCGGTGTGCAAATTTTGGTAAAGTTTGGATGAAGTGAAAATTTAAAAAAAAAAATTTGTTTGCAAATAACGTGAAAATTACATGTACCAAGTCAAAGAACATGAAAATAACAGGTCGCCAAAATAAGCTGATATTTTTAGTATACGACTAAATTGACGTCGTTTAGCGGTGTGGAAATTTTGGTACAGTTTGGATAAAGTGAAAATTTAAAAAAAATTTTTTTTTGCAAATAACGTGAAAATTACATGTACCAAGTCAAAAAACTTGAAAATAACAGGTCGCCAAAATGAGCTGATATTTTTAGTATACGACTAAATTGGCGTAGTTAAGCGGTGTGCAAATTTTGGTAAAGTTTGGATGAAGTGAAAATTTTGCAAAAAAAATTTGTTTGCAAATAACGTGAAAATTACATGTACGAAGTCAAAAAACATGAAAATAACAGGTCGCCAAAATGAGCTGATATTTTTAGTATACGACTAAACTGACGTCGTTTAGCGGTGTGCAAATTTTGGTAAAGTTTGGATGAAGTGAAAATTTTGAAAAAAAAATTTGTTTGCAAATATTGTGAAAATTACAAGTACCAAGTCAAAAAACATGAAAATAACCGGTCGCCAAAATAAGCTGATATTTTTAGTATACGACTAAATTGACGTTGTTTAGCGGTGTGGAAATTTTGGTACAGTTTGGATAAAGTGAAAATTTAAAAAAAAATTTTTTTTGCAAATAACGTGAAAATTACATGTACCAAGTCAAAAAACATGAATATAACAGGTCGCCAAAATGAGCTGATATTTTTAGTATACGACTAAATTGGCGTAGTTAAGCGGTGTGCAAATTTTGGTAAAGTTTGGATGAAGTGAAAATTTTGAAAATAAATAAGTTTGCAAATAACGTGAAAATTACAAGTACCAAGTCAAAAAACATGAAAATAACAGGTCGCCAAAATGAGCTGATATTTTTAGTATACGACTAAATTGACGTCGTTTAGCGGTGTGCAAATTTTGGTAAAGTTTGGATGAAGTGAAAATTAAAAAAAAAAAATTTGTTTGCAAATAACGTGAAAATTACATGTACCAAGTCAGAGAACATGAAAATAACAGGTCGCCAAAATAAGCTGATATTTTTAGTATACGACTAAATTGACGTCGTTTAGCGGTGTGGAAATTTTGGTAAAGTTTAGATGAAGTGAAAATTTTGAAAAAAAAAATTTGTTTGCAAATAACGTGAAAATTACATGTACCAAGCCAGAAAACATGAAAATAACAGGTCGCCAAAATCAGCTGATATTTTTAGTATACGAATAAATTGACGTCGTTTAACGGTGTGCAAATTTTGGTAAAGTTTGGATGAAGTGAAAATTTAAAAAGAAAATTTGTTTGCAAATAACGTGAAAATTACATGTACCAAGTCAAAAAACATGAAAGTAACAGGTCGCCAAAATGAGCTGATATTTTTAGTATACGACTAAATTGACGTCGTTTAGCGGTGTGCAAATTTTGGTAAAGTTTGGATGAAGTGAAAATTTTGAAAAAAAAAATTTGTTTGCAAATAACGTAAAAATTACATGTACCAAGTCAAAAAACATGAAAATAACAGGTCGCCAAAATGAGCTGATAATTATAGTATACGACTGAAATGACGTCGTTTAGCGGTGTGCAAATTTTGGTAAAGTTTGGATTAAGTGAAAATTTTGAAAAAAAAATTTGTTTGCAAATAACGTGAAAATTACATGTACCAAGTCAAAAAACATGAAAATAACAGGTCGCCAATATAAGCTGATATTTTTAGTATAGGACTAAATTGACGTCCTTTAGAGGTGTGGAAATTTTGGTAAGGTTTGGATAAAGTGAAAATTTTGAAAAAAAATTTGTTTGCAAATAACGTGAAAATTACATGTACCAAGTCCGAAAACATGAAAATAACAGGTCGCCAAAATGAGCTGATATTTTTAGTATACGACTGAATTGACGTCGTTTAGCGGTGTGCAAATTTTGGTAAAGTTTGGATGAAGTAAAAATTTTGAAAAAAAATTTGTTTGCAAATAACGTGAAAATTACATGTACCAAGTCAAAAAACATGAAAATAACAGGTCGCCAAAATGAGCTGATATTTTTAGTATACGACTGAATTGACATCGTTTAGCGGTGTGCAAATTTTGGTAAAGTTTGGATGAAGTGAAAATTTTGAAAAAAAAATTTGTTTGCAAATAACGTGAAAATTACATGTACCAAGTCAGAAAACATGAAAACAAATAAAAAAAATAAATAACGTCGTAAAATAAATTAACGTCGTTTAGCGGTGTGGAAATTTTGGTAAGGTTTGGATAAAGTGAAAATTAAAAAAAAAATTTGTTTGCAAATAACGTGAAAATTACATGTACCAAGTCCGAAAACATGAAAATAACAGGTCGCCAAAATGAGCTGATATTTTTAGTATATGACTAAATGGACGTCGTTTAGCGGTGTGCAAATTTTGGTAAAGTTTGGATGAAGTGAAAATTTTGAAAAAAAATTTGTTTGCAAATAACGTGAAAATTACACGTATCAAGTCAGAAAACATGAAAATAACAGGTCGCCAAAATAAGCTGATATTTATGGTATACGACTAAATTGGCGTAGTTTAGCGGTGTGCTAATTTTGGTAAAGTTTGGATGAAGTGAAAATTTTGAAAAAAAATTTGTTTGCAAATAACGTGAAAATTACATGTACCAAGTCCGTAAACATGAAAATAACAGGTCGCCAAAATGAGCTGATATTTTTAGTATATGACTAAATTGGCGTAGTTAAGCGGTGTGCAAATTTTGGTAAAGTTTGGATGAAGTGAAAATTTTGAAAAAAAAATTTGTTTGCAAATGACGTGAAAATTACATGTACGAAGTCAAAAAACATGAAAATAACAGGTCGCCAAAATGAGCTGATATTTTTAGTATACGACTAAACTGACGTCGTTTAGCGGTGTGCAAATTTTGGTAAAGTTAGGATGAAGTGAAAATTTGGAAAAAAATTTGTTTGCAAATAACGTGAAAATTACAAGTACCAAGTCAAAAAACATGAAAATAACAGGTCGCCAAAATGAGCTGATATTTTTTGTATACGACTAAATTGACGTCGTTTAGCGGTGTGCAAATTTTGGTAAAGTTTGGATGAAGTGAAAATTTTGAAAAAAAATTTGTTTGCAAATAACGTGAAAATTACATGTACCAAGTCAAAAAACATGAAAATAACAGGTCGCCAAAATGAGCTGATATTTTTAGTATACGACTAAATTGACGTCGTTTAGCTGTGTGCAAATTTTGGTAAAGTTTGGATGAAGTGAAAATTTTGAAAAAAAAAATTTGTTTGCAAATAACGTGAAAATTATATGTACCAAGTCAAATAACATGAAAATAACAGATCGCCAAAATGAGCTGATATTTTTAGTATACGACTGAATTGACATCGTTTAGCGGTGTGCAAATTTTGGTAAAGTTTGGATGAAGTGAAAATTTTGAAAAAAAAATTTGTTTGCAAATAACGTGAAAATTACATGTACCAAGTCAAAAAACATGAAAATAACAGGTCGCCAATATAAGCTGATATTTTTAGTATAGGACTAAATTGACGTCCTTTAGAGGTGTGGAAATTTTGGTAAGGTTTGGATAAAGTGAAAATTTTGAAAAAAAATTTGTTTGCAAATAACGTGAAAATTACATGTACCAAGTCCGAAAACATGAAAATAACAGGTCGCCAAAATGAGCTGATATTTTTAGTATACGACTAAAATGACGTCGTTTAGCGGTGTGCAAATTTTGGTAAAGTTTGGATGAAGTGAAAATTTAAAAAAAAATTTGTTTGCAAATAACGTGAAAATTACATGTAAAATTAAAAAAACATGAAAATAACAGGTCGCCAAAATGAGCTGATATTTTTAGTATACGACTAAATTGACGTCGTTTAGCTGTGTGCAAATTTTGGTAAAGTTTGGATGAAGTGAAAATTTTGAAAAAAAAAATTTGTTTGCAAATAACGTGAAAATTACATGTACCAAGTCAGAGAACATGAAAATAACAGATCGCCAAAATGAGCTGATATTTTTTGTATACGACTAAAATGACGTCGTTTAGCGGTGTGCAAATTTTGGTAAAGTTTGGATGAAGTGAAAATTTTGAAAAAAAAAATTTGTTTGCAAATAACGTGAAAATTACTTTGTACCAAGTCAGAGAACATGAAAATAACAGGTCGCCAAAATAAGCTGATATTTTTAGTATACGACTAAATTGACGTCGTTTAGCGGTGTGGAAATTTTGGTACAGTTTGGATAAAGTGAAAATAAAAAAAAAATTTTTTTTGCAAATAACGTGAAAATTACATGTACCAAGTCAAAAAACATGAAAATAACAGGTCCCCAAAATGAGCTGGTATTTTTAGTATACGACTAAATTGGCGTAGTTAAGCGGTGTGCAAATTTTGGTAAAGTTTCGATGAAGTGAAAATTTTGAAAAAAAATTTGTTTGCAAATAACGTGAAAATTACATGTAAGAAGTCAAAAAACATGAAAATAACAGGTCGCCAAAATGAGCTGATATTTTTAGTATACGACTAAACTGACGTCGTTTAGCGGTGTGCAAATTTTGGTAAAGTTTGGATGAAGTGAAAATTTTGAAAAAAAAATTTGTTTGCAAATATTAAGAAAATTACAAGTACCAAGTCAAAAAACATGAAAATAACAGGTTGCCAAAATGAGCTGATATTTTTAGTATACGACTAAATTGACATCGTTTAGCGGTGTGCAAATTTTGGTAAAGTTTGGATGAAGTGAAAATTTTGAAAAAAAGTTTGTTTGCAAATAACGTGAAAATTACATGTACCAAGTCAAATAACATGAAAATAACAGATCGCCAAAATGAGCTGATATTTTTAGTATACGACTAAATTGACGTCGTTTAGCGGTGTGCAAATTTTGGTAAAGTTTGGATGAAGTGAAAATTTAAAATAAAATTTGTTTGCAAATAACGTGAAAATTACATGTACAAGTCAAAAAACATGAAAATAACAGGTCGCCAAAAGGAGCTGATATTTTTAGTATACGACTAAATTGACGTCGTTTAGCGGTGTGCAAATTTTGGTAAAGTTTGGATGAAGTAAAAATTTTGAAAAAAAATTTGTTTGCAAATAACGTGAAAATTACATGTACCAAGTCAGAAAACATGAAAATAACATGTCGCCAAAATAAGCTGATATTTTTAGTATACGACTAAATTGACGTCGTTTAGCGGTGTGGAAATTTTGGTACAGTTTGGATAAAGTGAAAATAAAAAAAAAATTTTTTTTGCAAATAACGTGAAAATTACATGTACCAAGTCAAAAAACATGAAAATAACAGGTCGCCAAAATGAGCTGATATTTTTAGTATACGACTGAATTGACATCGTTTAGCGGTGTGCAAATTTTGGTAAAGTTTGGATGAAGTGAAAATTTTGAAAAAAAAATTTGTTTGCAAATAACGTGAAAATTACATGTACCAAGTCAGAAAACATGAAAACAAATAAAAAAAATAAATAACGTCGTAAAATAAATTAACGTCGTTTAGCGGTGTGGAAATTTTGGTAAGGTTTGGATAAAGTGAAAATTTTGAAAAAAAATTTGTTTGCAAATAACGTGAAAATTACACGTATCAAGTCAGAAAACATGAAAATAACAGGTCGCCAAAATAAGCTGATATTTATGGTATACGACTAAATTGGCGTAGTTTAGCGGTGTGCTAATTTTGGTAAAGTTTGGATGAAGTGAAAATTTTGAAAAAAAATTTGTTTGCAAATAACGTGAAAATTACATGTACCAAGTCCGTAAACATGAAAATAACAGGTCGCCAAAATGAGCTGATATTTTTAGTATATGACTAAATTGGCGTAGTTAAGCGGTGTGCAAATTTTGGTAAAGTTTGGATGAAGTGAAAATTTTGAAAAAAAAATTTGTTTGCAAATGACGTGAAAATTACATGTACGAAGTCAAAAAACATGAAAATAACAGGTCGCCAAAATGAGCTGATATTTTTAGTATACGACTAAACTGACGTCGTTTAGCGGTGTGCAAATTTTGGTAAAGTTAGGATGAAGTGAAAATTTGGAAAAAAATTTGTTTGCAAATAACGTGAAAATTACAAGTACCAAGTCAAAAAACATGAAAATAACAGGTCGCCAAAATGAGCTGATATTTTTTGTATACGACTAAATTGACGTCGTTTAGCGGTGTGCAAATTTTGGTAAAGTTTGGATGAAGTGAAAATTTTGAAAAAAAATTTGTTTGCAAATAACGTGAAAATTACATGTACCAAGTCAAAAAACATGAAAATAACAGGTCGCCAAAATGAGCTGATATTTTTAGTATACGACTAAATTGACGTCGTTTAGCTGTGTGCAAATTTTGGTAAAGTTTGGATGAAGTGAAAATTTTGAAAAAAAAAATTTGTTTGCAAATAACGTGAAAATTACATGTACCAAGTCAAAAAACATGAAAATAACAGATCGCCAAAATGAGCTGAAATTTTTAGTATACGACTGAAATGACGTCGTTTAGCGGGGTGCAAATTTTGGTAAAGTTTGGATGAAGTGAAAATTTTGAAAAAAAAATTTGTTTGCAAATAACGTGAAAATTACATGTACCAAGTCAGAAAACATGAAAATAACATGTCGCCAATATAAGCTGATATTTTTAGTATAGGACTAAATTGACGTCGTTTAGAGGTGTGGAAATTTTGGTAAGGTTTGGATAAAGTGAAAATTTTGAAAAAAAAAAAATTTGTTTGCAAATAACGTGAAAATTACATGTACCAAGTCCAAAAACATGAAAATAACAGGTCGCCAAAATGAGCTGATATTTTTAGTATACGACTAAATTGACGTCGTTTAGCAGTGTGCAAATTTTGGTAAAGTTTGGATGAAGTAAAAATTTTGAAAAAAAATTTGTTTGCAAATAACGTGAAAATTACATGTACCAAGTCAAAAAACATAAAAATAACAGGTCGCCAAAATGAGCTGATATTTTTAGTATACGACTGAATTGACGTCGTTTAGCGGTGTGCAAATTTTTGTAAAGTTTGGATGAAGTGAAAATTTTGAAAAAAAAAATTTGTTTGCAAATCACGTGAAAATTATATGTACCAAGTCAAATAACATGAAAATAACAGATCGCCAAAATGAGCTGATATTTTTAGTATACGACTAAAATGACGTCGTTTAGCGGTGTGCAAATTTTGGTAAAGTTTGGATGAAGTGAAAATTTAAAAAAAAATTTGTTTGCAAATAACGTGAAAATTACATGTAAAATTAAAAAAACATGAAAATAACATGTCGCCAAAATGAGCTGATATTTTTAGTATACGACTAAATTGACGTCGTTTAGCGGTGTGCAAATTTTGGTAAAGTTTGGATGAAGTGAAAATTTTGAAAAAAAAATTTGTTTGCAAATAACGTGAAAATTACATGTACCAAGTCAGAAAACATGAAAATAAATAAAAAAAAATAAATAACGTCGTAAAATAAATTAACGTCGTTTAGCGGTGTGGAAATTTTGGTAAGGATTGGATGAAGTGAAAATTTAAAAAAAAAATTTGTTTGCAAATAACGTGAAAATTACATGTACCAAGTCAAATAACATGAAAATAACAGATCGCCAAAATGAGCTGATATTTTTAGTATACGACTAAAATGACGTCGTTTAGCGGTGTGCAAATTTTGGTAAAGTTTGGATGAAGTGAAAATTTAAAAAAAAATTTGTTTGCAAATAACGTGAAAATTACATGTAAAATTAAAAAAACATGAAAATAACAGATCGCCAAAATAAGCTGATATTTTTAGTATACGACTAAATTGACGTCGTTTAGCGGTGTGGAAATTTTGGTACAGTTTGGATAAAGTGAAAATAAAAAAAAAAATTTTTTTGCAAATAACGTGAAAATTACATGTACCAAGTCAAAAAACATGAAAATAACAGGTCCCCAAAATGAGCTGATATTTTTAGTATACGACTAAATTGGCGTCGTTTAGCGGTGTGGAAATTTTGGTAAGGTTTGGATAAAGTGAAAATTAAAAAAAAAATTTGTTTGCAAATAACGTGAAAATTACATGTACCAAGTCCGAAAACATGAAAATAACAGGTCGCCAAAATGAGCTGATATTTTTAGTATATGACTAAATGGACGTCGTTTAGCGGTGTGCAAATTTTGGTAAAGTTTGGATGAAGTGAAAATTTTGAAAAAAAATTTGTTTGCAAATAACGTGAAAATTACACGTATCAAGTCAGAAAACATGAAAATAACAGGTCGCCAAAATAAGCTGATATTTATGGTATACGACTAAATTGGCGTAGTTTAGCGGTGTGCTAATTTTGGTAAAGTTTGGATGAAGTGAAAATTTTGAAAAAAAATTTGTTTGCAAATAACGTGAAAATTACATGTACCAAGTCCGTAAACATGAAAATAACAGGTCGCCAAAATGAGCTGATATTTTTAGTATATGACTAAATTGGCGTAGTTAAGCGGTGTGCAAATTTTGGTAAAGTTTGGATGAAGTGAAAATTTTGAAAAAAAAATTTGTTTGCAAATGACGTGAAAATTACATGTACGAAGTCAAAAAACATGAAAATAACAGGTCGCCAAAATGAGCTGATATTTTTAGTATACGACTAAACTGACGTCGTTTAGCGGTGTGCAAATTTTGGTAAAGTTAGGATGAAGTGAAAATTTGGAAAAAAATTTGTTTGCAAATAACGTGAAAATTACAAGTACCAAGTCAAAAAACATGAAAATAACAGGTCGCCAAAATGAGCTGATATTTTTTGTATACGACTAAATTGACGTCGTTTAGCGGTGTGCAAATTTTGGTAAAGTTTGGATGAAGTGAAAATTTTGAAAAAAAATTTGTTTGCAAATAACGTGAAAATTACATGTACCAAGTCAAAAAACATGAAAATAACAGGTCGCCAAAATGAGCTGATATTTTTAGTATACGACTAAATTGACGTCGTTTAGCTGTGTGCAAATTTTGGTAAAGTTTGGATGAAGTGAAAATTTTGAAAAAAAAAATTTGTTTGCAAATAACGTGAAAATTACATGTACCAAGTCAAAAAACATGAAAATAACAGATCGCCAAAATGAGCTGAAATTTTTAGTATACGACTGAAATGACGTCGTTTAGCGGGGTGCAAATTTTGGTAAAGTTTGGATGAAGTGAAAATTTTGAAAAAAAAATTTGTTTGCAAATAACGTGAAAATTACATGTACCAAGTCAGAAAACATGAAAATAACATGTCGCCAATATAAGCTGATATTTTTAGTATAGGACTAAATTGACGTCGTTTAGAGGTGTGGAAATTTTGGTAAGGTTTGGATAAAGTGAAAATTTTGAAAAAAAAAAAATTTGTTTGCAAATAACGTGAAAATTACATGTACCAAGTCCAAAAACATGAAAATAACAGGTCGCCAAAATGAGCTGATATTTTTAGTATACGACTAAATTGACGTCGTTTAGCAGTGTGCAAATTTTGGTAAAGTTTGGATGAAGTAAAAATTTTGAAAAAAAATTTGTTTGCAAATAACGTGAAAATTACATGTACCAAGTCAAAAAACATAAAAATAACAGGTCGCCAAAATGAGCTGATATTTTTAGTATACGACTGAATTGACGTCGTTTAGCGGTGTGCAAATTTTTGTAAAGTTTGGATGAAGTGAAAATTTTGAAAAAAAAAATTTGTTTGCAAATCACGTGAAAATTATATGTACCAAGTCAAATAACATGAAAATAACAGATCGCCAAAATGAGCTGATATTTTTAGTATACGACTAAAATGACGTCGTTTAGCGGTGTGCAAATTTTGGTAAAGTTTGGATGAAGTGAAAATTTAAAAAAAAATTTGTTTGCAAATAACGTGAAAATTACATGTAAAATTAAAAAAACATGAAAATAACATGTCGCCAAAATGAGCTGATATTTTTAGTATACGACTAAATTGACGTCGTTTAGCGGTGTGCAAATTTTGGTAAAGTTTGGATGAAGTGAAAATTTTGAAAAAAAAATTTGTTTGCAAATAACGTGAAAATTACATGTACCAAGTCAGAAAACATGAAAATAAATAAAAAAAAATAAATAACGTCGTAAAATAAATTAACGTCGTTTAGCGGTGTGGAAATTTTGGTAAGGATTGGATGAAGTGAAAATTTAAAAAAAAAATTTGTTTGCAAATAACGTGAAAATTACATGTACCAAGTCAAATAACATGAAAATAACAGATCGCCAAAATGAGCTGATATTTTTAGTATACGACTAAAATGACGTCGTTTAGCGGTGTGCAAATTTTGGTAAAGTTTGGATGAAGTGAAAATTAAAAAAAAAATTTGTTTGCAAATAACGTGAAAATTACATGTAAAATAAAAAAAAACATGAAAATAACAGATCGCCAAAATAAGCTGATATTTTTAGTATACGACTAAATTGACGTCGTTTAGCGGTGTGGAAATTTTGGTACAGTTTGGATAAAGTGAAAATAAAAAAAAAATTTTTTTTGCAAATAACGTGAAAATTACATGTACCAAGTCAAAAAACATGAAAATAACAGGTCCCCAAAATGAGCTGATATTTTTAGTATACGACTAAATTGGCGTAGTTAAGCGGTGTGCAAATTTTGGTAAAGTTTCGATGAAGTGAAAATTTTGAAAAAAAATTTGTTTGCAAATAACGTGAAAATTACATGTAAGAAGTCAAAAAACATGAAAATAACAGGTCGCCAAAATGAGCTGATATTTTTAGTATACGACTAAACTGACGTCGTTTAGCGGTGTGCAAATTTTGGTAAAGTTTGGATGAAGTGAAAATTTTGAAAAAAAAATTTGTTTGCAAATATTAAGAAAATTACAAGTACCAAGTCAAAAAACATGAAAATAACAGGTTGCCAAAATGAGCTGATATTTTTAGTATACGACTAAATTGACATCGTTTAGCGGTGTGCAAATTTTGGTAAAGTTTGGATGAAGTGAAAATTTTGAAAAAAAGTTTGTTTGCAAATAACGTGATAATTACATGTACCAAGTCAAATAACATGAAAATAACAGATCGCCAAAATGAGCTGATATTTTTAGTATACGACTAAATTGACGTCGTTTAGCGGTGTGCAAATTTTGGTAAAGTTTGGATGAAGTGAAAATTTAAAATAAAATTTGTTTGCAAATAACGTGAAAATTACATGTACAAGTCAAAAAACATGAAAATAACAGGTCGCCAAAAGGAGTTGATATTTTTAGTATACGACTAAATTGACGTCGTTTAGCGGTGTGCAAATTTTGGTAAAGTTTGGATGAAGTAAAAATTTTGAAAAAAAATTTGTTTGCAAATAACGTGAAAATTACATGTACCAAGTCAGAAAACATGAAAATAACATGTCGCCAAAATAAGCTGATATTTTTAGTTTACGACTAAATTGACGTCGTTTAGCGGTGTGGAAATTTTGGTAAGGTTTGGGATAAAGTGAAAATTTTGAAAAAAAATTTGTTTGCAAATAACGTGAAAATTACATGTACCAAGTCCGAAAACATGAAAATAACAGGTCGCCAAAATGAGCTGATATTTTAAGTATATGACTAAATGGACGTCGTTTAGCGGTGTGCAAATTTTGGTAAGGTTTGGATGAAGTGAAAATTTTGAAAAAAAATTTGTTTGCAAATAACGTGAAAATTACATGTACCAAGTCAGAAAACATGAAAATAACAGGTCGCCAAAATAAGCTGATATTTATGGTATACGACTAAATTGGCGTAGTTTAGCGGTGTGCAAATTTTGGTAAAGTTTGGATGAAGTGAAAATTTTGAAAAAAAATTTGTTTGCAAATAACGTAAAAATTACTTGTACCAAGTCAAAAAACATGAAAATAACAGGTCGCCAAAATGAGTTGATATTTTTAGTATACGACTAAATTGACGTCGTTTAGCGGTGTGCAAATTTTGGTAAGGTTTGGATGATGTGGAAATTTTGAAAAAAAAATTTGTTTGCAAATAACGTGAAAATTACTTGTACCAAGTCAAAAAACATGAAAATAAATAAAAAAAAAATAAATAACGTCATAAAATAAATTAACGTCGTTTAGCGGTGTGGAAATTTTGGTAAGGTTTGGATAAAGTGAAAATTTAAAAAAAAATTTGTTTGCAAATAACGTGAAAATTACATGTACCAAGTCCGAAAACATGAAAATAACAGGTCACCAAAATGAGCTGATATTTTTGGTATATGACTAAAAATTTGTTTGCAAATAACGTGAAAATTACAAGTACCAAGTCAAAAAACATGAAAATAACAGGTCGCCAAAATGAGCTGATATTTTTAGTATACGACTAAATTGACGTCGTTTAGCGCTGTGCAAATTTTGGTAGAGTTTGGATGAAGTGAAAATTTTGAAAAAATAAATAAGTTTGCAAATAACGTGAAAATTACAAGTACCAAGTCAAAAAACATGAAAATAGCAGGTCGCCAAAATGAGCTGATATTTTTAGTATACGACTAAATTGACGTCGTTTAGCGGTGTGCAAATTTTGGTAAAGTTTGGATGAAGTGAAAATTTAAAAAAAAAATTTGTTTGCAAATAACGTGAAAATTACATGTACGAAGTCAGAAGACATGGATATAACAGGTCGCCAAAATAAGCTGATATTTTTAGTATACGACTAAATTGGCGTAGTTAAGCGGTGTGCAAATTTTGGTAAAGTTTGGATGAAGTGAAAATTTTGAAAAAAAATTTGTTTGCAAATAACGTGAAAATTACATGTACGAAGTCAAAAAACATGAAAATAACAGGTCGCCAAAATGAGCTGATATTTTTAGTATACGACTAAACTGACGTCGTTTAGCGGTGTGCAAATTTTGGTAAAGTTTGGATGAAGTGAAAATTTTGAAAAAAAAATTTGTTTGCAAATATTGTGAAAATTACAAGTACCAAGTCAAATAACATGAAAATAACAGATCGCCAAAATGAGCTGATATTTTTAGTATACGACTAAATTGATGTCGTTTAGCGGTGTGCAAATTTTGGTAAAGTTTGGATGAAGTGAAAATTTAAAAAAAAATTTGTTTGCAAATAACGTGAAAATTACATGTACAAGTCAAAAAACATGAAAATAACAGGTCGCCAAAATGAGCTGATATTTTTAGTATACGACTAAATTGACGTCGTTTAGCGGTGTGCAAATTTTGGTAAAGTTTGGATGACGTGAAAATTTAAAAAAAAATTTGTTTGCAAATAACGTGAAAATTACATGTACCAAGTCAGAAGACATGGATATAACAGGTCGCCAAAATAAGCTGATATTTTTAGTATACGACTAAATTGGCGTAGTTAAGCGGTGTGCAAATTTTGGTAAAGTTTGGATGAAGTGAAAATTTTGAAAAAAAAATTTGTTTGCAAATAACGTGAAAATTACATGTACGAAGTCAAAAAACATGAAAATAACAGGTCGCCAAAATGAGCTGATATTTTTAGTATACGACTAAACTGACGTCGTTTAGCGGTGTGCAAATTTTGGTAAAGTTTGGATGAAGTAAAAATTTAAAAAAAAAAATTTGTTTGCAAATAACGTGAAAATTACATGTACCAAGTCAGAAAACATGAAAATAACAGGTCGCCAAAATAAGCTGATATTTATGGTAAACGACTAAATTGGCGTCGTTTAGCGGTGTGCAAATTTTGGTAAAGTTTGGATGAAGTAAAAATTTTGAAAAAAAATTTGTTTGCAAATAACGTGAAAATTACATGTACCAAGTCAGAAAACATGAAAATAACAGGTCGCCAAAATAAGCTGATATTTATGGTAAACGACTAAATTGGAGTAGTTTAGCGGTGTGCAAATTTTGGTAAAGTTTGGATGAAGTGAAAATTTTGAAAAAAAATTTGTTTGCAAATAACGTAAAAATTACTTGTACCAAGTCAGAAAACATGAAAATAACATGTCGCCAAAATAAGCTGATATTTTTAGTATACGACTAAATTGACGTCGTTTAGCGGTGTGGAAATTTTGGTAAGGTTTGGATAAAGTAAAAATTTTGAAAAAAAATTTGTTTGCATATAACGTGAAAATTACATGTACCAAGTCCGAAAACATGAAAATAACAGGTCGCCAAAATGAGCTGATATTTTTAGTATATGACTAAATGGACATCATTTAGCGGTGTGCAAATTTTGGTTAGGTTTGGATGAAGTGAAAATTTTGAAAAAAAATTTGTTTGCAAATAACGTGAAAATTACATGTACCAAGTCAGAAAACATGAAAATAACAGGTCGCCAAAATAAGCTGATATTTATGGTAAACGACTAAATTGGCGTAGTTTAGCGGTGTGCAAATTTTGGTAAAGTTTGGATGAAGTGAAAATTTTGAAAAAAAAATTTGTTTGCAAATAACGTAAAAATTACTTGTACCAAGTCAAAAAACATGAAAATAACAGGTCGCCAAAATGAGCTGATATTTTTAGTATACGACTAAATTGACGTCGTTTAGCGGTGTGCAAATTTTGGTAAAGTTTGGATGAAGTGAAAATTTTGAAAAAAAAATTTGTTTACAAATAACGTGAAAATTACTTGTACCAAGTCAAAAAACATGAAAATATTAGGTCGCCAAAATGAGCTGATATTTTTAGCATATGACTAAATTGACGTCGTTTAGCGGTGTGCAAATTTTGGTAAAGTTTGGATGAAGTGAAAATTTTGAAAAAAAAATTTGTTTGCAAATAACGTGAAAATTACAAGTACCAAGTCAAAAAACATGAAAATAACAGGTCGCCAAAATGAGCTGATATTTTAAGTATACGACTAAATTGACGTCGTTTAGCGGTTTGCAAATTTTGGTAAAGTTTGGATGAAGTGAAAATTTAAAAAAAAAAAAATTTGTTTGCAAATAACGTGAAAATTACATGTACCAAGTCAGAAACCATGAAAATAACAGGTAGCCAAAATGAGCTGATATTTTTAGTATACGACTAAATTGACGTCGTTTAGCGGTGTGGAAATTTTGGTACAGTTTGGATAAAGTGAAAATTTAAAAAAAAAATATTTTTTGCAAATAACGTGAAAATTACATGTACCAAGTCAAAAAACATGAGAATAACAGGTCGCCAAAATGAGCTGATATTTTTAGTATACGACTAAATTCGCGTAGTTAAGCGGTGTGCAAATTTTGGTAAAGTTTGGATGAAGTGAAAATTTTGAAAAAAAAATTTGTTTGCAAATAACGTGAAAATTACATGTACGAAGTCAAAAGACATGAAAATAACAGGTCGCCAAAATGAGCTGATATTTTTAGTATACGACTAAACTGACTTCGTTTAGCGGTGTGCAAATTTTGGTAAAGTTTGGATGAAGTGAAAATTTTGAAAAAAAAATTTGTTTGCAAATATTATGAAAATTACAAGTACCAAGTCAAAAAACATGAAAATAACAGGTCGCCAAAATGAGCTGATATTTTTAGTATACGACTAAATTGACGTCGTTTAGCGGTGTGCAAATTTTGGTAAAGTTTGGATGAAGTGAAAATTTTGAAAAAAAAATTTGTTTACAAATAACGTGAAAATTACTTGTACCAAGTCAAAAAACGTGAAAATATTAGGTCGCCAAAATGAGCTGATATTTTTAGCATATGACTAAATTGACGTCGTTTAGCGGTGTGCAAATTTTGGTAAAGTTTGGATGAAGTGAAAATTTAAAAAAAAATTTGTTTGCAAATAACGTGAAAATTACATGTACAAGTCAAAAAACATGAAAATAACAGGTCGCCAAAATGAGCTGATATTTTTAGTATACGACTAAATTGACGTCGTTTAGCGGTGTGCAAATTTTGGTAAAGTTTGGATGAAGTGAAAATTTAAAAAAAAATTTGTTTGCAAATAACGTGAAAATTACATGTACCAAGTCAGAAGACATGGATATAACAGGTCGCCAAAATAAGCTGATATTTTTAGTATACGACTAAATTGGCGTAGTTAAGCGGTGTGCAAATTTTGGTAAAGTTTGGATGAAGTGAAAATTTTGAAAAAAAAATTTGTTTGCAAATAACGTGAAAATTACATGTACGAAGTCAAAAAACATGAAAATAACAGGTCGCCAAAATGAGCTGATATTTTTAGTATACGACTAAACTGACGTCGTTTAGCGGTGTGCAAATTTTGGTAAAGTTTGGATGAAGTAAAAATTTAAAAAAAAAAATTTGTTTGCAAATAACGTGAAAATTACATGTACCAAGTCAGAAAACATGAAAATAACAGGTCGCCAAAATAAGCTGATATTTATGGTAAACGACTAAATTGCCGTCGTTTAGCGGTGTGCAAATTTTGGTAAAGTTTGGATGAAGTAAAAATTTTGAAAAAAAATTTGTTTGCAAATAACGTGAAAATTACATGTACCAAGTCAGAAAACATGAAAATAACAGGTCGCCAAAATAAGCTGATATTTATGGTAAACGACTAAATTGGCATAGTTTAGCGGTGTGCAAATTTTGGTAAAGTTTGGATGAAGTGAAAATTTTGAAAAAAAATTTGTTTGCAAATAACGTAAAAATTACTTGTACCAAGTCAGAAAACATGAAAATAACATGTCGCCAAAATAAGCTGATATTTTTAGTATACGACTAAATTGACGTCGTTTAGCGGTGTGGAAATTTTGGTAAGGTTTGGATAAAGTGAAAATTTTGAAAAAAAATTTGTTTGCATATAACGTGAAAATTACATGTACCAAGTCCGAAAACATGAAAATAACAGGTCGCCAAAATGAGCTGATATTTTTAGTATATGACTAAATGGACATCATTTAGCGGTGTGCAAATTTTGGTAAGGTTTGGATGAAGTGAAAGTTTTGAAAAAAAATTTGTTTGCAAATAACGTGAAAATTACATGTACCAAGTCAGAAAACATGAAAATAACAGGTCGCCAAAATAAGCTGATATTTATGGTAAACGACTAAATTGGCGTAGTTTAGCGGTGTGCAAATTTTGGTAAAGTTTGGATGAAGTGAAAATTTTGAAAAAAAAATTTGTTTGCAAATAACGTAAAAATTACTTGTACCAAGTCAAAAAACATGAAAATAACAGGTCGCCAAAATGAGCTGATATTTTTAGTATACGACTAAATTGACGTCGTTTAGCGGTGTGCAAATTTTGGTAAAGTTTGGATGAAGTGAAAATTTTGAAAAAAAAATTTGTTTACAAATAACGTGAAAATTACTTGTACCAAGTCAAAAAACATGAAAATATTAGGTCGCCAAAATGAGCTGATATTTTTAGCATATGACTAAATTGACGTCGTTTAGCGTTGTGCAAATTTTGGTAAAGTTTGGATGAAGTGAAAATTTTGAAAAAAAAATTTGTTTGCAAATAACGTGAAAATTACAAGTACCAAGTCAAAAAACATGAAAATAACAGGTCGCCAAAATGAGCTGATATTTTAAGTATACGACTAAATTGACGTCGTTTAGCGGTTTGCAAATTTTGGTAAAGTTTGGATGAAGTGAAAATTTAAAAAAAAAAATTTGTTTGCAAATAACGTGAAAATTACATGTACCAAGTCAGAAACCATGAAAATAACAGGTCGCCAAAATGAGCTGATATTTTTAGTATACGACTAAATTGACGTCGTTTAGCGGTGTGGAAATTTTGGTACAGTTTGGATAAAGTGAAAATTTAAAAAAAAAATATTTTTTGCAAATAACGTGAAAATTACATGTACCAAGTCAAAAAACATGAGAATAACAGGTCGCCAAAATGAGCTGATATTTTTAGTATACGACTAAATTCGCGTAGTTAAGCGGTGTGCAAATTTTGGTAAAGTTTGGATGAAGTGAAAATTTTGAAAAAAAAATTTGTTTGCAAATAACGTGAAAATTACATGTACGAAGTCAAAAAACATGAAAATAACAGGTCGCCAAAATGAGCTGATATTTTTAGTAAACGACTAAACTGACTTCGTTTAGCGGTGTGCAAATTTTGGTAAAGTTTGGATGAAGTGAAAATTTTGAAAAAAAAATTTGTTTGCAAATATTATGAAAATTACAAGTACCAAGTCAAAAAACATGAAAATAATAGGTCACCAAAATGAGCTGATATTTTTAGTATACGATTAAATTGACGTCGTTTAGCAGTGTGCAAATTTTGGTACAGTTTGGATAAAGTGAAAATTTTGAAAAAAAAATTTGTTTGCAAATAACGTAAAAATTACATGTACCAAGTAAAAAAACATGAAAATAACAGGTCGCCAACATGAGCTGATATTTTTAGTATACGACTAAATTGACGTCGCCAACATGAGCTGATATTTTTAGTATACGACTAAATTGACGTCGTTAAGCGGTGTGCAAATTTTGGTAAAGTTTGGGTGAAGTGAAAATTTTGAAAAAAAAATTTATTTGCAAATAACGTGAAAATTACATGTACCAAGTCAAAAAACATGTAAATAACAGGTCGCCAAAATGAGCTGATATTTTTAGTATATGACTAAATTGACGTCGTTTACCGGTGTGCAAATTTTGGTACAGTTTGGATAAAGTGAAAATTTTGAAAAAAAATTTTGTTTGCAAATAACGTGAAAATTACATGTACCAAGTCAAAAAAAACGTAAAAATAAGAGGTCGCCAAAATGAGCTGATATTTTTAGTATACGACTAAATTGACGTCGTTTAGCGGTGTGCAAATTTTGGTAAAGTTTGGATGAAGTGAAAATTTTGAAAAAAATTTTTTTTGCAAATAACGTGAAAATTACATGTACCAAGTCAAAAAAACATGAAAATAACAGGTCGCCAAAATGAGCTGATATTTTTAGTATACGACTTAGTTGGCGTAGTTAAGCGGTGTGCAAATTTTGGTAAGGTTTGGATGAAGTGAAAATTTAAAAAAAATTTGTTTGCAAATAACGTGAATATTACATGTACAAGTCAAAAAAGCATGAAAATAACAGGTCGCCAAAAGGAGGTGATATTTTTAGTATACGACTAAATTGACGTCGTTTAGCGGTGTGCAAATTTTGGTAAAGTTTGGATGAAGTAAAAATTTTGAAAAAAAAATTTGTTTGCAAATAACGTGAAAATTACATGTACCAAGTCAGAAAACATGAAAATAACATGTCGCCAAAATAAGCTGATATTTTTAGTATACGACTAAATTGACGTCGTTTAGCGGTGTGGAAATTTTGGTAAGGTTTGGATAAAGTGAAAATTTTGAAAAAAAATTTGTTTGCAAATAACGTGAAAATTACATGTACCAAGTCCGAAAACATGAAAATAACAGGTCGCCAAAATGAGCTGATATTTTTAGTATACGACTAAATTGACGTCGTTTAGCGGTGTGCAAATTTTGGTAAGGTTTGGATGAAGTGAAAATTTTGAAAAAAAATTTGTTTGCAAATAACGTGAAAATTACATGTACCAAGTCAGAAAACATGAAAATAACAGGTCGCCAAAATGAGCTGATATTTATGGTATACGACTAAATTGGCGTAGTTTAGCGGTGTGCAAATTTTGGTAAAGTTTGGATGAAGTGAAAATTTTGAAAAAAAAATTTGTTTGCAAATAACGTGAAAATTACATGTACTAAGTCAAAAAACATGAAAATAACAGGTCGCCAAAATGAGCTGATATTTTTAGTATACGAATAAACTGACGTCGTTTAGCGGTGTGCAAATTTTGGTAAAGTTTGGATGAAGTGAAAATTTTGGAAAAAAAATTTGTTTGCAAATATTGTGAAAATTACAAGTACCAAGTCAAAAAACATGAAAATAATAGGTCGCCAAAGTGAGCTGATATTTTTAGTATACGACTAAATTGACGTCCTTTAGCGGTGTGCAAATTTTGGTAAAGTTTGGATGAAGTGAAAATTTAAAAAAAAATTTGTTTGCAAATAACGTGAAAATTACATGTACCAAGTCAAATAACATGAAAATAACAGGTCGCCAAAATGAGCTGATATTTATGGTATACGACTAAATTGACGTCGTTTAGCGGTGTGCAAATTTTGGTAAAGTTTGGATGAAGTAAAAATTTTGAAAAAAAATTTGTTTGCAAATAACGTGAAAATTACATGTACCAAGTCAGAAAACATGAAAATAACATGTCGCCAAAATAAGCTGATATTTTTAGTATACGACTAAATTGACGTCGTTTAGCGGTGTGGAAATTTTGGTAAGGTTTGGATAAAGTGAAAATTTTGAAAAAAAATTTGTTTGCAAATAACGTGAAAATTACATGTAGCAAGTCCGAAAACATGAAAATAACAGGTCGCCAAAATGAGCTGATATTTTTAGTATATGACTAAATGGACGTCGTTTAGCGGTGTGCAAATTTTGGTAAGGTTTGGATGAAGTGAAAATTTTGAAAAAAAATTTGTTTGCAAATAACGTGAAAATTACATGTACCAAGTCAGAAAACATGAAAATAACAGGTCGCCAAAATAAGCTGATATTTATGGTATACGACTAAATTGGCGTAGTTTAGCGGTGTGCAAATTTTGGTAAAGTTTGGATGAAGTGAAAATTTTGAAAAAAAATTTGTTTGCAAATAACGTAAAAATTACTTGTACCAAGTCAAAAAACATGAGAATAACAGGTCGCCAAAATGAGCTGATATTTTTAGTATACGACTAAATTGACGTCGTTTAGCGGTGTGCAAATTTTGGTAAAGTTTGGATGATGTGGAAATTTTGAAAAAAAAATTTGTTTGCAAATAACGTGAAAATTACTTGTACCAAGTCAAAAAACATGAAAATAAATAAAAAAAATAAATAACGTCGTAAAATAAATTAACGTCGTTTAGCGGTGTGGAAATTTTGGTAAGGTTTGGATAAAGTGAAAATTTTAAAAAAAAAATTTTTTGCAAATAACGTGAAAATTACATGTACCAAGTCCGAAAACATGAAAATAACAGGTCACCAAAATGAGCTGATATTTTCAGTATATGACTAAATTGATGTCGTTTAGCGGTGTGCAAATTTTGGTAAAGTTTGGATGAAGTGAAAATTTAAAAAAAAAAATTTGTTTGCAAATAACGTGAAAATTACAAGTACCAAGTCAAAAAACATGAAAATAACAGGTCGCCAAAATGAGCTGATATTTTTAGTATACGACTAAATTGACGTCGTTTAGCGGTGTGCAAATTTTGGTAGAGTTTGGATGAAGTGAAAATTTTGAAAAAATGAATAAGTTTGCAAATAACGTGAAAATTACAAGTACCAAGTCAAAAAACATGAAAATAACAGGTCGCCAAAATGAGCTGATATTTTTAGTATACGACTAAATTGACGTCGTTTAGCGGTGTGCAAATTTTGGTAAAGTTTGGATGAAGTGAAAATTTAAAAAAAAAATTTGTTTGCAAATAACGTGAAAATTACATGTACCAAGTCAGAAGACATGGATATAACAGGTCGCCAAAATAAGCTGATATTTTTAGTATACGACTAAATTGGCGTAGTTAAGCGGTGTGCAAATTTTGGTAAAGTTTGGATGAAGTGAAAATTTTGAAAAAAAATTTGTTTGCAAATAACGTGAAAATTACATGTACGAAGTCAAAAAACATGAAAATAACAGGTCGCCAAAATGAGCTGATATTTTTAGTATACGACTAAACTGACGTCGTTTAGCGGTGAGTAAATTTTGGTAAAGTTTGGATGAAGTGAAAATTTTGAAAAAAAAATTTGTTTGCAAATATTGTGAAAATTACAAGTACCAAGTCAAATAACATGAAAATAACAGATCGCCAAAATGAGCTGATATTTTTAGTATACGACTAAATTGACGTCGTTTAGCGGTGTGCAAAATTTTGGTAAAGTTTGGATGAAGTGCAAATTTAAAAAAAAATTTGTTTGCAAATAACGTGAAAATTACATGTACAAGTCAAAAAACATGAAAATAACAGGTCGCCAAAATGAGCTGATATTTTTAGTATACGACTAAATTGACGTCGTTTAGCGGTGTGCAAATTTTGGTAAAGTTTGGATGAAGTGAAAATTTAAAAAAAAAATTTGTTTGCAAATAACGTGAAAATTACATGTACCAAGTCAGAAGACATGGATATAACAGGTCGCCAAAATAAGCTGATATTTTTAGTATACGACTAAATTGGCGTAGTTAAGCGGTGTGCAAATTTTGGTAAAGTTTGGATGAAGTGAAAATTTTGAAAAAAAATTTGTTTGCAAATAACGTGAAAATTACATGTACGAAGTCAAAAAACATGAAAATAACAGGTCGCCAAAATGAGCTGATATTTTTAGTATACGACTAAACTGACGTCGTTTAGCGGTGTGCAAATTTTGGTAAAGTTTGGATGAAGTAAAAATTTTGAAAAAAAAAATTTGTTTGCAAATAACGTGAAAATTACATGTACCAAGTCAGAAAACATGAAAATAACAGGTCGCCAAAATAAGCTGATATTTATGGTAAACGACTAAATTGGCGTCGTTTAGCGGTGTGCAAATTTTGGTAAAGTTTGGATAAAGTAAAAATTTTGAAAAAAAATTTGTTTGCAAATAACGTGAAGATTACATGTACCAAGTCAGAAAACATGAAAATAACAGGTCGACAAAATAAGCTGATATTTATGGTAAACGACTAAATTGGCGTAGTTTAGCGGTGTGCAAATTTTGGTAAAGTTTGGATGAAGTGAAAATTTTGAAAAAAAATTTGTTTGCAAATAACGTAAAAATTACTTGTACCAAGTCAGAAAACATGAAAATAACATGTCGCCAAAATAAGCTGATCTTTTTAGTATACGACTAAATTGACGTCGTTTAGCGGTGTGGAAATTTTGGTAAGGTTTGGATAAAGTGAAAATTTTGAAAAAAAATTTGTTTGCATATAACGTGAAAATTACATGTACCAAGTCCGAAAACATGAAAATAACAGGTCGCCAAAATGAGCTGATATTTTTAGTATATAACTAAATGGACATCGTTTAGCGGTGTGCAAATTTTGGTAAGGTTTGGATGAAGTGAAAATTTTGAAAAAAAAATTTGTTTGCAAATAACGTGAAAATTACATGTACCAAGTCAGAAAACATGAAAATAACAGGTCGCCAAAATGAGCTGATATTTTTAGTATACGACTAAATTGGCGTAGTTTAGCGGTGTGCAAATTTTGGTAAAGTTTGGATGAAGTGAAAATTTTGAAAAAAAAATTTGTTTGCAAATAACGTAAAAATTACTTGTACCAAGTCAAAAAACATGAAAATAACAGGTCGCCAAAATGAGCTGATATTTTTAGTATACGACTAAATTGACGTCGTTTAGCGGTGTGCAAATTTTGGTAAAGTTTGGATGAAGTGGAAATTTTGAAAAAAAAATTTGTTTACAAATAACGTGAAAATTACTTGTACCAAGTCAAAAAACATGAAAATATTAGGTCGCCATAATGAGCTGATATTTTTAGCATATGACTAAATTGACGTCGTTTAGCGGTGTGCAAATTTTGGTAAAGTTTGGATGAATTGAAAATTTTGAAAAAAAAAATTTGTTTGCAAATAACGTGAAAATTACAAGTACCAAGT
Source organism: Tachina grossa (assembly GCA_949987645.1). Lineage (NCBI taxonomy): Eukaryota > Metazoa > Arthropoda > Insecta > Diptera > Tachinidae > Tachina > Tachina grossa. The sequence goes on along the minus strand of OX465279.1, from coordinate 15,003,081 downwards.
CAAAAAACATGAAAATAACAGGTCGCCAAAATGAGCTGATATTTTAAGTATACGACTAAATTGACGTCGTTTAGCGGTGTGCAAATTTTGGTAAAGTTTGGATGAAGTGAAAATTAAAAAAAAAAATTGTTTGCAAATAACGTGAAAATTACATGTACCAAGTCAGAGAACATGAAAATAACAGGTCGCCAAAATAAGCTGATATTTTTAGTATACGACTAAATTGACGTCGTTTAGCGGTGTGGAAATTTTGGTACAGTTTGGATAAAGTGAAAATTTAAAAAAAAAATATTTTTTGCAAATAACGTGAAAATTACATGTACCAAGTCAAAAAACATGAAAATAACAGGTCGCCAAAATGAGCTGATCTTTTTAGTATACGACTAAATTCGCGTAGTTAAGCGGTGTGCAAATTTTGGTAAAGTTTGGATGAAGTGAAAATTTTGAAAAAAAAAATTTGTTTGCAAATAACGTGAAAATTACATGTACGAAGTCAAAAAACATGAAAATAACAGGTCGCCAAAATGAGCTGATATTTTTAGTATACGACTAAACTGACTTCGTTTAGCGGTGTGCAAATTTTGGTAAAGTTTGGATGAAGTGAAAATTTTGAAAAAAAAAAATTTGTTTGCAAATATTATGAAAATTACAAGTACCAAGTCAAAAAACATGAAAATAATAGGTCGCCAAAATGAGCTGATATTTTTAGTATACGACTAAATTGACGTCGCTTAGCGGTGTGCAAATTTTGGTAAAGTTTGGATGAAGTGAAAATTTTGAAAAAAAATTTGTTTGCAAATAACGTGAAAATTACATGTACCAAGTCAAATAACATGAAAATAACAGATCGCCAAAATGAGCTGATATTTTTAGTATACGACTAAATTGACGTCGTTTAGCGGTGTGGAAATTTTGGTAAGGTTTGGATAAAGTGAAAATTTTGAAAAAAAATTTGTTTGCAAATAACGTGAAAATTACATGTACCAAGTCCGAAAACATGAAAATAACAGGTCGCCAAAATGAGCTGATATTTTTAGTATATGAGTAAATGGACGTCGTTTAGCGGTGTGCAAATTTTGGTAAGGTTTGGATAAAGTGAAAATTTTAAAAAAAATTTGTTTGCAAATAACGTGAAAATTACATGTACCAAGTCCGAAAACATGAAAATAACAGATCATCAAAATGAGCTGATATTTTTAGTATATGACTTAATTGACGTCGTTTAGCGGTGTGCAAATTTTGGTAAAGTTTGGATGAAGTGAAAATTTAAAAAAAAATTTGTTTGCAAATAACGTGAAAATTACATGTACAAGTCAAAAAACATTAAAATAACAGGTCGCCAAAATGAGCTGATATTTTTTGTATACGACTAAATTGACGTCGTTTAGCGGTGTGCAAATTTTGGTAAAGTTTGGATGAAGTAAAAACTTAAAAAAAAAATTTGGTTGCAAATAACGTAAAAATTACATGTACGAAGACAAAAAACATGAAAATAACAGGTCGCCAAAATGAGCTGCTATTTTTAGTATACGACTAAGCTGACGTCGTTTAGCGGTGTGCAAATTTTGGTAAAGTTTGGATGAAGTGAAAATTTTGAAAAAAAAATTTGTTTGCAAATAACGTAAAAATTACTTGTACCAAGTCAAAAAACATGAAAATAACAGGTCGCCAAAATGAGCTGATATTTTTTGTATACGACTAAATTGACGTCGTTTAGCGGTGTGCAAATTTTGGTAAAGTTTGGATGAAGTGAAAATTTAGAAAAAAAATTTGTTTGCAAATAACGTGAAAATTACATGTACCAAGTCAAATAACATGAAAATAACAGATCGCCAAAATGAGCTGATATTTTTAGTATACGACTAAATTGACGTCGTTTAGCGGTGTGCAAATTTTGGTAAAGTTTGGATGAAGTGAAAATTTAAAATAAAATTTGTTTGCAAATAACGTGAAAATTACATGTACAAGTCAAAAAACATGAAAATAACAGATCGCCAAAATGAGCTGATATTTTTAGTATACGACTAAATTGACGTCGTTTAGCGGTGTGCAAATTTTGGTAAAGTTTGGATGAAGTGAACATTTAAAATAAAATTTGTTTGCAAATAACGTGAAAATTACATGTACAAGTCAAAAAACATGAAAATAACAGGTCGCCAAAAGGAGCTGATATTTTTAGTATACGACTAAATTGACGTCGTTTAGCGGTGTGCAAATTTTACTAAAGTTTGGATGAAGTAAAAATTTTTAAAAAAAATTTGTTTGCAAATAACGTGAAAATTACATGTACCAAGTCAAAAAACATGAAAATAACAGGTCGCCAAAATGAGCTGATATTTTTAGTATACGACTAAATTGACGTCGCTTAGCGGTGTGCAAATTTTGGTAGAGTTTGGATGAAGTGAAAATTTTGAAAAAATAAATAAGTTTGCAAATAACGTGAAAATTACATGTACCAAGTCAGAGAACATGAAAATAACAGGTCGCCAAAATAAGCTGATATTTTTAGTATACGACTAAATTGACGTCGTTTAGCGGTGTGCAAATTTTGGTAGAGTTTGGATGAAGTGAAAATTTTGAAAAAATAAATAAGTTTGCAAATAACGTGAAAATTACAAGTACCAAGTCAAAAAACATGAAAATAACAGGTCGCCAAAATGAGCTGATATTTTTAGTATACGACTAAATTGACGTCGTTTAGCGGTGTGCAAGTTTTGGTAAAGTTTGCATGAAGTGAAAATTTAAAAAAAAAATTTGTTTGCAAATAACGTGAAAATTACATGTACCAAGTCAGAAAACATGAAAATAAATAAAAAAAATAAATAACGTCGTAAAATAAATTGACGTCGTTTAGCGGTGTGCAAATTTTGGTAAAGTTTGGATGAAGTAAAAATTTTGAAAAAAAAATTTGTTTGCAAATAACGTGAAAATTACATGTACGAAGACAAAAAACATGAAAATAACAGGTCGCCAAAATGAGCTGATATTTTTAGTATACGACTAAACTGACGTCGTTTAGCGGTGTGCAAATTTTGGTAAAGTTTGGATGAAGTGAAAATTTTGAAAAAAAAATTTGTTTGCAAATAACGTGAAAATTACATGTACGAACTCAAAAAACATGAAAATAACAGGTCGCCAAAATGAGCTGATATTTTTAGTATACGACTAAACTGACTTCGTTTAGCGGTGTGCAAATTTTGGTAAAGTTTGGATGAAGTGAAAATTTTGAAAAAAAAATTTGTTTGCAAATATTATGAAAATTACAAGTACCAAGTCAAAAAACATGAAAATAATAGGTCGCCAAAATGAGCTGATATTTTTAGTATACGACTAAATTGACGTCGCTTAGCGGTGTGCAAATTTTGGTAAAGTTTGGATGAAGTGAAAATTTTGAAAAAAAATTTGTTTGCAAATAACGTGAAAATTACATGTACCAAGTCAAATAACATGAAAATAACAGATCGCCAAAATGAGCTGATATTTTTAGTATACGACTAAATTGACGTCGTTTAGCGGTGTGGAAATTTTGGTAAGGTTTGGATAAAGTGAAAATTTTGAAAAAAAATTTGTTTGCAAATAACGTGAAAATTACATGTACCAAGTCCGAAAACATGAAAATAACAGGTCGCCAAAATGAGCTGATATTTTTAGTATATGAGTAAATGGACGTCGTTTAGCGGTGTGCAAATTTTGGTAAGGTTTGGATGAAGTGAAAATTTAAAAAAAAATTTGTTTGCAAATAACGTGAAAATTACATGTACAAGTCAAAAAACATTAAAATAACAGGTTGCCAAAATGAGCTGATATTTTTTGTATACGACTAAATTGACGTCGTTTAGCGGTGTGCAAATTTTGGTAAAGTTTGGATGAAGTAAAAACTTAAAAAAAAAATTTGTTTGCAAATAACGTAAAAATTACATGTACGAAGACAAAAAACATGAAAATAACAGGTCGCCAAAATGAGCTGATATTTTTAGTATACGACTAAGCTGACGTCGTTTAGCGGTGTGCAAATTTTGGTAAAGTTTGGATGAAGTGAAAATTTTGAAAAAAAAATTTGTTTGCAAATAACGTAAAAATTACTTGTACCAAGTCAAAAAACATGAAAATAACAGGTCGCCAAAATGAGCTGATATTTTTTGTATACGACTAAATTGACGTCGTTTAGCGGTGTGCAAATTTTGGTAAAGTTTGGATGAAGTGAAAATTTAAAATAAAATTTGTTTGCAAATAACGTGAAAATTACATGTACAAGTCAAAAAACATGAAAATAACAGGTCGCCAAAAGGAGCTGATATTTTTAGTATACGACTAAATTGACGTCGTTTAGCGGTGTGCAAATTTTACTAAAGTTTGGATGAAGTAAAAATTTTGAAAAAAAAATTTGTTTGCAAATAACGTGAAAATTACATGTACCAAGTCAGAAAACATGAAAATAACATGTCGCCAAAATAAGCTGATATTTTTAGTATACGACTAAATTGACGTCGTTTAGCGGTGTGGAAATTTTGGTAAGGTTTGGATAAAGTGAAAATTTTGAAAAAAAAAATCTGTTTGCAAATAACGTGAAAATTACATGTACCAAGTCCGAAAACATGAAAATAACAGGTCGCCAAAATGAGCTGATATTTTTAGTATATGACTAAATTGACGTCGTTTAGCGGTGTGCAAATTTTGGTAAAGTTTGGATGAAGTGAAAATTTTGAAAAAAAAATTTGTTTGCAAATAACGTGAAAATTACATGTACCAAGTCAGAAAACATGAAAATAAATAAAAAAAATAAATAACGTCGTAAAATAAATTGACGTCGTTTAGCGGTGTGCAAATTTTGGTAAAGTTTGGATGAAGTAAAAACTTAAAAAAAAATTTGTTTGCAAATAACGTAAAAATTACATGTACGAAGACAAAAAACATGAAAATAACAGGTCGCCAAAATGAGCTGATATTTTTAGTATACGACTAAGCTGACGTCGTTTAGCGGTGTGCAAATTTTGGTAAAGTTTGGATGAAGTGAAAATTTTGAAAAAAAAATTTGTTTGCAAATATTGTGAAAATTACAAGTACCAAGTCAAAAAACATGAAAATAACAGGTCGCCAAAATGAGCTGATATTTTTAGTATACGACTAAATTGACGTCGTTTAGCGGTGTGCAAATTTTGGTAAAGTTTGGATGAAGTGAAAATTTAGAAAAAAAATTTGTTTGCAAATAACGTGAAAATTACATGTACCAAGTCAAATAACATGAAAATAACAGATCGCCAAAATGAGCTGATATTTTTAGTATACGACTAAATTGACGTCGTTTAGCGGTGTGCAAATTTTGGTAAAGTTTGGATGAAGTGAAAATTTAAAATAAAATTTGTTTGCAAATAACGTGAAAATTACATGTACAAGTCAAAAAACATGAAAATAACAGGTCGCCAAAAGGAGCTGATATTTTTAGTATACGACTAAATTGACGTCGTTTGGCGGTGTGCAAATTTTACTAAAGTTTGGATGAAGTAAAAATTTTGAAAAAAAATTTTTTTTGCAAATAACGTGAAAATTACATGTACCAAGTCAGAAAACATGAAATTAACATGTCGCCAAAATAAGCTGATATTTTTAGTATACGACTAAATTGACGTCGTTTAGCGGTGTGGAAATTTTGGTAAGGTTTGGATAAAGTGAAAATTTTGAAAAAAATTTGTTTGCAAATAACGTGAAAATTACATGTACCAAGTCCGAAAACATGAAAATAACAGGTCGCCAAAATGAGCTGATATTTTTAGTATATGACTAAATGGACGTCGTTTAGCGGTGTGCAAATTTTGGTAAGGTTTGGATGAAGTGAAAATTTTGAAAAAAAGTTTGTTTGCAAATAACGTGAAAATTACATGTACCAAGTCAGAAAACATGAAAATAACAGGTCGCCAAAATAAGCTGATATTTATGGTATACGACTAAATTGGCGTAGTTTAGCGGTGTGCAAATTTTGGTAAGGTTTGGATGAAGTGAAAATTTAAAAAAAAAATTTGTTTGCAAATAACGTAAAAATTACTTGTACCAAGTCAAAAAACATGAAATTAACAGGTCGCCAAAATGAGCTGATATTTTTAGTATACGACTAAATTGACGTCGTTTAGCGGTGTGCAAATTTTGGTAAAGTTTGGATGAAGTGGAAATTTTGAAAAAAAAATTTGTTCGCAAATAACGTGAAAATTACTTGTACCAAGTCAAAAAACATGAAAATAACAGGTCGCCAAAATGAGTGAAATTTTTAGTATACGACTAAATTGACGTCGTTTAGCGGTGTGCAAATTTTGGTAAAGTTTGGATGAAGTGAAAATTTTAAAAAAAAAATTTGTTTGCAAATAACGTGAAAATTACATGTACCAAGTCAGAAAACATGAAAATAAATAAAAAAAATAAATAACGGCGTAAAATAAATTAACGTCGTTTAGCGGTGTGGAAATTTTGGTAAGGTTTGGATAAAGTGAAAATTTAAAAAAAAAAATTTGTTTGCAAATAACGTGAAAATTACATGTACCAAGTCCGAAAACATGAAAATAGCAGGTCACCAAAATGAGCTGATATTTTTAGAATATGACTAAATTGATGTCGTTTAGCCGTGTGCAAATTTTAGTAAAGTTTGGATGAAGTGAAAATTTTGAAAAAAAAATTTGTTTGCAAATAACGTGAAAATTACATGTACCAAGTCAAATAACATGAAAATAACAGATCGCCAAAATGAGCTGATATTTTTAGTATACGACTAAATTGACGTCGTTTAGCGGTGTGCAAATTTTGGTAAAGTTTGGATGAAGTGAAAATTTAAAATAAAATTTGTTTGCAAATAACGTGAAAATTACATGTACAAGTCAAAAAACATGAAAATAACAGGTCGCCAAAAGGAGCTGATATTTTTAGTATACGACTAAATTGACGTCGTTTGGCGGTGTGCAAATTTTACTAAAGTTTGGATGAAGTAAAAATTTTGAAAAAAAAATTTGTTTGCAAATAACGTGAAAATTACATGTACCAAGTCAGAAAACATGAAAATAACATGTCGCCAAAATAAGCTGATATTTTTAGTATACGACTAAATTGACGTCGTTTAGCGGTGTGGAAATTTTGGTAAGGTTTGGATAAAGTGAAAATTTTGAAAAAAAATTTGTTTGCAAATAACGTGAAAATTACATGTACCAAGTCCGAAAACATGAAAATAACAGGTCGCCAAAATGAGCTGATATTTTTAGTATATGACTAAATGGACGTCGTTTAGCGGTGTGCAAATTTTGGTAAGGTTTGGATGAAGTGAAAATTTTGAAAAAAAGTTTGTTTGCAAATAACGTGAAAACTACATGTACCAAGTCAGAAAACATGAAAATAACAGGTCGCCAAAATAAGCTGATATTTATGGTATACGACTAAATTGGCGTAGTTTAGCGGTGTGCAAATTTTGGTAAGGTTTGGATGAAGTGAAAATTTAAAAAAAAAATTTGTTTGCAAATAACGTAAAAATTACTTGTACCAAGTCAAAAAACATGAAAATAACAGGTCGCCAAAATGAGCTGATATTTTTAGTATACGACTAAATTGACGTCGTTTAGCGGTGTGCAAATTTTGGTAAAGTTTGGATGAAGTGGAAATTTTGAAAAAAAAATTTGTTTGCAAATAACGTGAAAATTATTTGTACCAAGTCAAAAAACATGAAAATAACAGGTCGCCAAAATGAGTGAAATTTTTAGTATACGACTAAATTGACGTCGTTTAGCGGTGTGCAAATTTTGGTAAAGTTTGGATGAAGTGAAAATTTTAAAAAAAAAATTTGTTTGCAAATAACGTGAAAATTAAATGTACCAAGTCAGAAAACATGAAAATAAATAAAAAAAATAAATAACGGCGTAAAATAAATTAACGTCGTTTAGCGGTGTGGAAATTTTGGTAAGGTTTGGATAAAGTGAAAATTTAAAAAAAAAAATTTGTTTGCAAATAACGTGAAAATTACATGTACGAAGACAAAAAACATGAAAATAACAGGTCGCCAAAATGAGCTGATATTTTTAGTATACGACTAAACTGACGTCGTTTAGCGGTGTGCAAATTTTGGTAAAGTTTGGATGAAGTGAAAATTTTGAAAAAAAAATTTGTTTGCAAATATTGTGAAAATTACAAGTACCAAGTCAAAAAACATGAAAATAACAGGTCGCCAAAATGAGCTGGTATTTTTTAGTATACGACTAAATTGACGTCGTTTAGCGGTGTGCAAATTTTGGTAAAGTTTGGATGAAGTGAAAATTTTGAAAAAAAAATTTGTTTGCAAATAACGTGAAAATTACATGTACGAAGACAAAAAACATGAAAATAACAGGTCGCCAAAATGAGCTGATATTTTTAGTATACGACTAAACTGACGTCGTTTAGCGGTGTGCAAATTTTGGTAAAGTTTGGATGAAGTGAAAATTTTGAAAAAAAAATTTGTTTGCAAATATTGTGAAAATTACAAGTACCAAGTCAAAAAACATGAAAATAACAGGTCGCCAAAATGAGCTGGTATTTTTTAGTATACGACTAAATTGACGTCGTTTAGCGGTGTGCAAATTTTGGTAAAGTTTGGATGAAGTGAAAATTTTGAAAAAAAATTTGTTTGCAAATAACGTGAAAATTACATGTACCAAGTCAAATAACATGAAAATAACAGATCGCCAAAATGAGCTGATATTTTTAGTATACGATTAAATTGACGTCGTTTAGCGGTGTGCAAATTTTGGTAAAGTTTGGATGAAGTGAAAATTTAAAATAAAATTTGTTTGCAAATAACGTGAAAATTACATGTACCAAGTCAGAAAACATGAAAATAAATAAAAAAAATAAATAACGGCGTAAAATAAATTAACGTCGTTTAGCGGTGTGGAAATTTTGGTAAGGTTTGGATAAAGTGAAAATTTAAAAAAAAAAATTTGTTTGCAAATAACGTGAAAATTACATGTACCAAGTCCGAAAACATGAAAATAGCAGGTCACCAAAATGAGCTGATATTTTTAGAATATGACTAAATTGATGTCGTTTAGCCGTGTGCAAATTTTAGTAAAGTTTGGATGAAGTGAAAATTTTGAAAAAAAAATTTGTTTGCAAATAACGTGAAAATTACATGTACCAAGTCAAATAACATGAAAATAACAGATCGCCAAAATGAGCTGATATTTTTAGTATACGACTAAATTGACGTCGTTTAGCGGTGTGCAAATTTTGGTAAAGTTTGGATGAAGTGAAAATTTAAAATAAAATTTGTTTGCAAATAACGTGAAAATTACATGTACAAGTCAAAAAACATGAAAATAACAGGTCGCCAAAAGGAGCTGATATTTTTAGTATACGACTAAATTGACGTCGTTTGGCGGTGTGCAAATTTTACTAAAGTTTGGATGAAGTAAAAATTTTGAAAAAAAAATTTGTTTGCAAATAACGTGAAAATTACATGTACCAAGTCAGAAAACATGAAAATAACATGTCGCCAAAATGAGCTGATATTTTTAGTATACGACTAAATTGACGTCGTTTAGCGGTGTGCAAATTTTGGTAGAGTTTGGATGAAGTGAAAATTTTGAAAAAAAAATAAGTTTGCAAATAGCGTGAAAATTACAAGTACCAAGTCAAAAAACATGAAAATAACAGGTCGCCAAAATGAGCTGATATTTTTAGTATACGACTAAACTGACGTCGTTTAGCGGTGTGCAAATTTTGGTAAAGTTTGGATGAAGTGAAAATTTTGAAAAAAAGTTTGTTTGCAAATAACGTGAAAACTACATGTACCAAGTCAGAAAACATGAAAATAACAGGTCGCCAAAATAAGCTGATATTTATGGTATACGACTAAATTGGCGTAGTTTAGCGGTGTGCAAATTTTGGTAAGGTTTGGATGAAGTGAAAATTTAAAAAAAAAATTTGTTTGCAAATAACGTAAAAATTACTTGTACCAAGTCAAAAAACATGAAAATAACAGGTCGCCAAAATGAGCTGATATTTTTAGTATACGACTAAATTGACGTCGTTTAGCGGTGTGCAAATTTTGGTAAAGTTTGGATGAAGTGGAAATTTTGAAAAAAAAATTTGTTCGCAAATAACGTGAAAATTACTTGTACCAAGTCAAAAAACATGAAAATAACAGGTCGCCAAAATGAGTGAAATTTTTAGTATACGACTAAATTGACGTCGTTTAGCGGTGTGCAAATTTTGGTAAAGTTTGGATGAAGTGAAAATTTAAAAAAAAAAATTTGTTTGCAAATAACGTGAAAATTAAATGTACCAAGTCAGAAAACATGAAAATAAATAAAAAAAATAAATAACGGCGTAAAATAAATTAACGTCGTTTAGCGGTGTGGAAATTTTGGTAAGGTTTGGATAAAGTGAAAATTTAAAAAAAAAAATTTGTTTGCAAATAACGTGAAAATTACATGTACCAAGTCCGAAAACATGAAAATAGCAGTTCACCAAAATGAGCTGATATTTTTAGAATATGACTAAATTGATGTCGTTTAGCCGTGTGCAAATTTTAGTAAAGTTTGGATGAAGTGAAAATTTTGAAAAAAAAATTTGTTTGCAAATAACGTGAAAATTACATGTACCAAGTCAGAGAACATGAAAATAACAGGTCGCCAAAATAAGCTGATATTTTTAGTATACGACTAAATTGACGTCGTTTAGCGGTGTGCAAATTTTGGTAGAGTTTGGATGAAGTGAAAATTTTGAAAAAATAAATAAGTTTGCAAATAACGTGAAAATTATACCAAGTCAAAAAACATGAAAATAACAGGTCGCCAAAATGAGCTGATATTTTTAGTATACGACTAAATTGACGTCGTTTAGCGGTGTGCAAATTTTGGTAAAGTTTGGATGAAGTGAAAATTTAAAAAAAAAATTTGTTTGCAAATAACGTGAAAATTACATGTACCAAGTCAGAAAACATGAAAATAAATAAAAAAAATAAATAACGTCGTAAAATAAATTGACGTCGTTTAGCGGTGTGCAAATTTTGGTAAAGTTTGGATGAAGTAAAAATTTTGAAAAAAACATTTGTTTGCAAATAACGTGAAAATTACATGTACGAAGACAAAAAACATGAAAATAACAGGTCGCCAAAATGAGCTGATATTTTTAGCATATGACTAAATTGACGTCGTTTAGCGGTGTGCAAATTTTGGTAAAGTTTGGATGAAGTGAAAATTTTGAAAAAAAAATTTGTTTGCAAATAACGTGAAAATTACATGTACCAAGTCAAATAACATGAAAATAACAGATCGCCAAAATGAGCTGATATTTTTAGTATACGATTAAATTGACGTCGTTTAGCGGTGTGCAAATTTTGGTAAAGTTTGGATGAAGTGAAAATTTAAAATAAAATTTGTTTGCAAATAACGTGAAAATTACATGTACAAGTCAAAAAACATGAAAATAACAGGTCGCCAAAAGGAGCTGATATTTTTAGTATACGACTAAATTGACGTCGTTTAGCGGTGTGCAAATTTTACTAAAGTTTGGATGAAGTAAAAATTTTGAAAAAAAAATTTGTTTGCAAACAACGTGAAAATTACATGTACCAAGTCAGAAAACATGAAAATAACATGTCGCCAAAATAAGCTGATATTTTTAGTATACGACTAAATTGACGTCGTTTAGCGGTGTGGAAATTTTGGTAAGGTTTGGATAAAGTGAAAATTTTGAAAAAAAAATCTATTTGCAAATAACGTGAAAATTACATGTACCATGTCCGAAAACATGAAAATAACAGGTCGCCAAAATGAGCTGATATTTTTAGTATATGACTAAATGGACGTCGTTTAGCGGTGTGCAAATTTTGGTAAGGTTTGGATGAAGTGAAAATTTTGAAAAAAAGTTTGTTTGCAAATAACGTGAAAATTACATGTACCAAGTCAGAAAACATGAAAATAACAGGTCGCCAAAATAAGCTGATATTTATGGTATACGACTAAATTGGCGTAGTTTAGCGGTGTGCAAATTTTGGTAAGGTTTGGATAAAGTGAAAATTTTAAAAAAAAATTTGTTTGCAAATAACGTAAAAATTACTTGTACCAAGTCAAAAAACATGAATATAACAGGTCGCCAAAATGAGCTGATATTTTTAGTATACGACTAAATTCGCGTAGTTAAGCGGTGTGCAAATTTTGGTAAAGTTTGGATGAAGTGGAAATTTTGAAAAAAAAATTTGTTTGCAAATAACGTGAAAATTACTTGTACCAAGTCAAAAAACATGAAAATAACAGGTCGCCAAAATGAGCTGATATTTTTAGTATACGACTAAACTGACGTCGTTTAGCGGTGTGCAAATTTTGGTAAAGTTTGGATGAAGTAAAAATTTAAAAAAAAAAATTTGTTTGCAAATAACGTGAAAATTACATGTATAAGTCAGAAAACATGAAAATAACAGGTCGCCAAAATAAGCTGATAATTATGGTAAACGACTAAATTGGCGTCGTTTAGCGGTGTGCAAATTTTGGTAAAGTTTGGATGAAGTAAAAATTTTGAAAAAAAATTTGTTTGCAAATAACGTGAAAATTACATGTACCAAGTCAGAAAACATGAAAATAACAGGTCGCCAAAATAAGCTGATATTTATGGTAAACGACTAAATTGGCGTAGTTTAGCGGTGTGCAAATTTTGGTAAAGTTTGGATGAAGTGAAAATTTTGAAAAAAAAATTTGTTTGCAAATAACGTAAAAATTACTTGTACCAAGTCAAAAAACATGAAAATAACAGGTCGCCAAAATGAGCTGATATTTTTAGTATACGACTAAATTGACGTCGTTTAGCGGTGTGCAAATTTTGGTAAAGTTTGGATGAAGTGAAAATTTTGAAAAAAAAATTTGTTTACAAATAACGTGAAAATTACTTGTACCAAGTCAAAAAACATGAAAATATTAGGTCGCCAAAATGAGCTGATATTTTTAGCATATGACTAAATTGACGTCGTTTAGCGGTGTGCAAATTTTGGTAAAGTTTGGATGAAGTGAAAATTTTGAAAAAAAAATTTGTTTGCAAATAACGTGAAAATTACAAGTACCAAGTCAAAAAACATGAAAATAACAGGTGGCCAAAATGAGCTGATATTTTTAGCATATGACTAAATTGACGTCGTTTAGCGGTGTGCAAATTGTGGTAAAGTTTGGATGAAGTGAAAATATTGAAGAAAAAAAAATTTGTTTGCAAATAACGTGAAAATTACAAGTACCAAGTCAAAAAACATGAAAATAACAGGTCGCCAAAATGAGCTGATATTTTTAGTATACGACTAAATTGACGTCGTTTAGCGGTGTGCAAATTTTGGTAAAGTGTGGATGAAGTGAAAATTTTGAAAAAAAAAATTTGTTTGCAAATAACGTAAAAATTACATGTACCAAGTCAGAAAACATGAAAATAAATAAAAAAAAATAAATAACGTCGTAAAATAAATTAACGTCGTTTAGCGGTGTGGAAATTTTGGTAAGGTTTGGATAAAGTGAAAATTTTAAAAAAAAATTTGTTTGCAAATAACGTGAAAATTACATGTACCAAGTCCGAAAACATGAAAATAACAGGTCACCAAAATGAGCTGATATTTTTAGTATATGACTAAATTGATGTCGTTTAGCGGTGTGCAAATTTTGGTAAAGTTTGGATGAAGTGAAAATTTAAAAAAAAATTTGTTTGCAAATAACGTGAAAATTGCATGTACCAAGTCAGAAGACATGGATATAACAGGTCGCCAAAATAAGCTGATATTTTTAGTATACGACTAAATTGACGTCGTTTAGCGGTGTGCAAATTTTGGTAAAGTTTGGATGAAGTGAAAATTTTGAAAAAAAAATTTGTTTGCAAATAACGTGAAAATTGCATGTACCAAGTCTGAAAACATGAAAATAACAGGTCGCCAAAATGAGCTGATATTTTTAGCATATGACTAAATTGACGTCGTTTAGCGGTGTGCAAATTGTGGTAAAGTTTGGATGAAGTGAAAATATTGAAGAAAAAAAAATTTGTTTGCAAATAACGTGAAAATTACAAGTACCAAGTCAAAAAACATGAAAATAACAGGTCGCCAAAATGAGCTGATATTTTTAGTATACGACTAAATTGACGTCGTTTAGCGGTGTGCAAATTTTGGTAAAGTTTGGATGAAGTGAAAATTTTGAAAAAAAAAATTTGTTTGCAAATAACGTGAAAATTACATGTACCAAGACAGAGAACATGAAAATAACAGGTCGCCAAAATAAGCTGATATTTTTAGTATACGACTAAATTGACGTCGTTTAGCGGTGTGGAAATTTTGGTACAGTTTGGATAAAGTGAAAATTTAAAAAAAAAATTTTTGCAAATAACGTGAAAATTACATGTACCAAGTCAAAAAACATGAAAAGAACAGGTCGCCAAAATGAGCTGATATTTTTAGTATACGACTAAATTGGCGTAGTTAAGCGGTGTGCAAATTTTGGTAAAGTTTGGATGAAGTGAAAATTTTGAAAAAAAATTTGTTTGCAAATAACGTGAAAATTACATGTACGAAGTCAAAAAACATGAAAATAACAGGTCGCCAAAATGAGCTGATATTTTTAGTATACGACTAAACTGACGTCGTTTAGCGGTGTGCAAACTTTGGTAAAGTTTGGATGAAGTGAAAATTTTGAAAAAAAAATTTATTTGCAAATATTGTGAAAATTACTTGTACCAAGTCAAAAAACATGAAAATAACAGGTCGCCAAAATGAGCTGATATTTTTAGTATACGACTAAATTGACGTCGTTTAGCGGTGTGCAAATTTTGGTACAGTTTGGATGAAGTGGAAATTTTGAAAAAAAAAAATTTGTTTGCAAATAACGTGAAAATTACTTGTACCAAGTCAAAAAACATGAAAAAACAGGTCGCCAAAATGAGCTGATATTTTTAGCATATGACTAAATTGACGTCGTTTAGCGGTGTGGAAATTTTGGTAAGGTTTGGATAAAGTGAAAATTTTGAAAAAAAATCTATTTGCAAATAACGTGAAAATTACATGTACCATGTCCGAAAACATGAAAATAACAGGTCGCCAAAATGAGCTGATATTTTTAGTATATGACTAAATGGACGTCGTTTAGCGGTGTGCAAATTTTGGTAAGGTTTGGATGAAGTGAAAATTTTGAAAAAAAGTTTGTTTGCAAATAACGTGAAAATTACATGTACCAAGTCAGAAAACATGAAAATAACAGGTCGCCAAAATAAGCTGATATTTATGGTATACGACTAAATTGGCGTAGTTTAGCGGTGTGCAAATTTTGGTAAGGTTTGGATAAAGTGAAAATTTTAAAAAAAAATTTGTTTGCAAATAACGTAAAAATTACTTGTACCAAGTCAAAAAACATGAATATAACAGGTCGCCAAAATGAGCTGATATTTTTAGTATACGACTAAATTCGCGTAGTTAAGCGGTGTGCAAATTTTGGTAAAGTTTGGATGAAGTGGAAATTTTGAAAAAAAAATTTGTTTGCAAATAACGTGAAAATTACTTGTACCAAGTCAAAAAACATGAAAATAACAGGTCGCCAAAATGAGCTGATATTTTTAGTATACGACTAAACTGACGTCGTTTAGCGGTGTGCAAATTTTGGTAAAGTTTGGATGAAGTAAAAATTTAAAAAAAAAAATTTGTTTGCAAATAACGTGAAAATTACATGTATAAGTCAGAAAACATGAAAATAACAGGTCGCCAAAATAAGCTGATAATTATGGTAAACGACTAAATTGGCGTCGTTTAGCGGTGTGCAAATTTTGGTAAAGTTTGGATGAAGTAAAAATTTTGAAAAAAAATTTGTTTGCAAATAACGTGAAAATTACATGTACCAAGTCAGAAAACGTGAAAATAACAGGTCGCCAAAATAAGCTGATATTTATGGTAAACGACTAAATTGGCGTAGTTTAGCGGTGTGCAAATTTTGGTAAAGTTTGGATGAAGTGAAAATTTTGAAAAAAAAATTTGTTTGCAAATAACGTAAAAATTACTTGTACCAAGTCAAAAAACATGAAAATAACAGGTCGCCAAAATGAGCTGATATTTTTAGTATACGACTAAATTGACGTCGTTTAGCGGTGTGCAAATTTTGGTAAAGTTTGGATGAAGTGAAAATTTTGAAAAAAAAATTTGTTTACAAATAACGTGAAAATTACTTGTACCAAGTCAAAAAACATGAAAATATTAGGTCGCCAAAATGAGCTGATATTTTTAGCATATGACTAAATTGACGTCGTTTAGCGGTGTGCAAATTTTGGTAAAGTTTGGATGAAGTGAAAATTTTGAAAAAAAAATTTGTTTGCAAATAACGTGAAAATTACAAGTACCAAGTCAAAAAACATGAAAATAACAGGTGGCCAAAATGAGCTGATATTTTTAGCATATGACTAAATTGACGTCGTTTAGCGGTGTGCAAATTGTGGTAAAGTTTGGATGAAGTGAAAATATTGAAGAAAAAAAAATTTGTTTGCAAATAACGTGAAAATTACAAGTACCAAGTCAAAAAACATGAAAATAACAGGTCGCCAAAATGAGCTGATATTTTTAGTATACGACTAAATTGACGTCGTTTAGCGGTGTGCAAATTTTGGTAAAGTGTGGATGAAGTGAAAATTTTGAAAAAAAAAATTTGTTTGCAAATAACGTAAAAATTACATGTACCAAGTCAGAAAACATGAAAATAAATAAAAAAAAAATAAATAACGTCGTAAAATAAATTAACGTCGTTTAGCGGTGTGGAAATTTTGGTAAGGTTTGGATAAAGTGAAAATTTTAAAAAAAAATTTGTTTGCAAATAACGTGAAAATTACATGTACCAAGTCCGAAAACATGAAAATAACAGGTCACCAAAATGAGCTGATATTTTTAGTATATGACTAAATTGATGTCGTTTAGCGGTGTGCAAATTTTGGTAAAGTTTGGATGAAGTGAAAATTTAAAAAAAAATTTGTTTGCAAATAACGTGAAAATTGCATGTACCAAGTCAGAAGACATGGATATAACAGGTCGCCAAAATAAGCTGATATTTTTAGTATACGACTAAATTGACGTCGTTTAGCGGTGTGCAAATTTTGGTAAAGTTTGGATGAAGTGAAAATTTTGAAAAAAAAATTTGTTTGCAAATAACGTGAAAATTGCATGTACCAAGTCTGAAAACATGAAAATAACAGGTCGCCAAAATGAGCTGATATTTTTAGCATATGACTAAATTGACGTCGTTTAGCGGTGTGCAAATTGTGGTAAAGTTTGGATGAAGTGAAAATATTGAAGAAAAAAAAATTTGTTTGCAAATAACGTGAAAATTACAAGTACCAAGTCAAAAAACATGAAAATAACAGGTCGCCAAAATGAGCTGATATTTTTAGTATACGACTAAATTGACGTCGTTTAGCGGTGTGCAAATTTTGGTAAAGTTTGGATGAAGTGAAAATTTTGAAAAAAAAAATTTGTTTGCAAATAACGTGAAAATTACATGTACCAAGACAGAGAACATGAAAATAACAGGTCGCCAAAATAAGCTGATATTTTTAGTATACGACTAAATTGACGTCGTTTAGCGGTGTGGAAATTTTGGTACAGTTTGGATAAAGTGAAAATTTAAAAAAAAAATTTTTGCAAATAACGTGAAAATTACATGTACCAAGTCAAAAAACATGAAAAGAACAGGTCGCCAAAATGAGCTGATATTTTTAGTATACGACTAAATTGGCGTAGTTAAGCGGTGTGCAAATTTTGGTAAAGTTTGGATGAAGTGAAAATTTTGAAAAAAAATTTGTTTGCAAATAACGTGAAAATTACATGTACGAAGTCAAAAAACATGAAAATAACAGGTCGCCAAAATGAGCTGATATTTTTAGTATACGACTAAACTGACGTCGTTTAGCGGTGTGCAAACTTTGGTAAAGTTTGGATGAAGTGAAAATTTTGAAAAAAAAATTTATTTGCAAATATTGTGAAAATTACTTGTACCAAGTCAAAAAACATGAAAATAACAGGTCGCCAAAATGAGCTGATATTTTTAGTATACGACTAAATTGACGTCGTTTAGCGGTGTGCAAATTTTGGTACAGTTTGGATGAAGTGGAAATTTTGAAAAAAAAAAATTTGTTTGCAAATAACGTGAAAATTACTTGTACCAAGTCAAAAAACATGAAAAAACAGGTCGCCAAAATGAGCTGATATTTTTAGCATATGACTAAATTGACGTCGTTTAGCGGTGTGCAAATTTTGGTGAAGTTTGGATGAAGTGAAAATTTTGAAAAAAAAATTTGTTTGCAAATAACGTGAAAATTACAAGTACCAAGTCAAAAAACATGAAAATAACAGGTCGCCAAAATCAGCTGATATTTTTAGTATACGACTAAATTGACGTCGCTTAGCGGTGTGCAAATTTTGGTAAAGTTTGGATGAAGTGAAAATTTTAAAAAAAAATTTGTTTGCAAATAACGTGAAAATTACATGTACCAAGTCAGAAAACATGAAAATAACAGGTCGCCAAAATAAGCTGATATTTATAGTATATGACTAAATGGACGTCGTTTAGCGGTGTGCAAATTTTGGTACAGTTTGGATAAAGTGAAAATTTAAAAAAAAATTTTTTGCAAATAACGTGAAAATTACATGTACCAAGTCAAAAAACATGAAAATAACAGGTCGCCAAAATGAGCTGATATTTTTAGTATACGACTAAATTGGCGTAGTAAAGCGGTGTGCAAATTTTGGTAAAGTTTGGATGAAGTGAAAATTTTGAAAAAAAATTTGTTTGCAAATAACGTGAAAATTACATGTACGAAGTCAAAAAACATGAAAATAACAGGTCGCCAAAATGAGCTGATATTTTTAGTATACGACTGAATTGACGTCGTTTAGCGGTGTGCAAATTTTGGTAAAGTTTGGATGAAGTGAAAATTTTGAAAAAAAAAAATTTCTTGCAAATCACGTGAAAATTACATGTACCAAGTCAAATAACATGAAAATAACAGATCGCCAAAATGAGCTGATATTTTTAGTATACGACTAAAATGACGTCGTTTAGCGGTGTGCAAATTTTGGTAAGGTTTGGATAAAGTGAAAATTTTGAAAAAAAAAATTTGTTTGCAAATAACGTGAAAATTACATGTACCAAGTCCGAAAACATGAAAATAACAGGTCGCCAAAATGAGCTGATATATTTAGTATATGACTTAATGGACGTCGTTTAGCGGTGTGCAAATTTTGGTAAAGTTTGGATGAAGTGAAAATTTTGAAAAAAAATTTGTTTGCAAATAACGCGAAAATTACATGTACCAAGTCAGAAAACATGAAAATAACAGGTCGCCATAATAAGCTGATATTTATAGTATACGACTAAATGGACGTCGTTTAGCGGTGTGCAAATTTTTGGTAAAGTTTGGATGAAGTGAAAATTTTAAAAAAAAAAATTTGTTTGCAAATAACGTGAAAATTACAAGTACCAAGTCAAAAAACATGAAAATAACAGGTCGCCAAAATGAGCTGATATTTTTAGTATACGACTAAATTGACGTCGTTTAGCGGTGTGCAAATTTTGGTAAAGTTTGGATGAAGTGAAAATTTAAAAAAAAAATTTGTTTGCAAATAACGTGAAAATTACATGTACCAAGTGAGAAGACATGGATATAACAGGTCGCCAAAATAAGCTGATATTTTTAGTATACGACTAAATTGACGTCGTTTAGCGGTGTGCAAATTTTGGTAAAGTTTGGATGAAGTAAAAATTTTGAAAAAAAAAATTTGTTTGCAAATAACGTGAAAATTACATGTACCAAGTCCGAAAACATGAAAATAACAGGTCGCCAAAATGAGCTGATATTTTTAGTATACGACTAAATTGGCGTAGTTAAGCGGTGTGCAAATTTTGGTAAAGTTTGGATGAAGTGAAAATTTTGAAAAAAAATTTGTTTGCAAATAACGTGAAAATTACATGTACGAAGTCAAAAAACATAAAAATAAGAGGTCGCCAAAATGAGCTGATATTTTTAGTATACGACTAAACTGACGTCGTTTAGCGGTGTGCAAATTTTGGTAAAGTTTGGATGAAGTGAAAATTTTGAAAAAAAAATTTGTTTGCAAATATTGTGAAAATTACAAGTACCAAGTCAAAAAACATGAAAATAATAGGTCGCCAAAATGAGCTGATATTTTTAGTATACGACTAAATTGACGTCGGTTAGCGGTGTGCAAATTTTGGTAAAGTTTGGATGAAGTGAAAATTTTGAAAAAAAATTTGTTTGCAAATAACGTGAAAATTACATGTACGAAGTCAAAAAACATAAAAATAACAGGTCGCCAAAATGAGCTGATATTTTTAGTATACGACTAAATTGACGTCGTTTAGCGGTGTGCAAATTTTGGTAAGGTTTGGATGAAGGGAAAATTTTGAAAAAAATTTGTTTGCAAATAACGTGAAAATTACATGTACCAAGTCCGAAAACATGAAAATAACAGGTCGCCAAAATGAGCTGATATTTTTAGTATACGACTAAATTGACGTCGTTTAGCGGTGTGCAAATTTTGGTAAAGTTTGGATAAAGTGAAAATTTAAAAAAAAAATTTCTTTGCAAATAACGTGAAAATTACATGTACCAAGTCCGAAAACATGAAAATAACAGGTCGCCAAAATGAGCTGATATTTTTAGTATATGACTAAATGGACGTCGTTTAGCGGTGTGCAAATTTTGGTAAAGTTTGGATGAAGTGAAAATTTTGAAAAAAAATTTGTTTGCAAATAACGCGAAAATTACATGTACCAAGTCAGAAAACATGAAAATAACAGGTCCCCAAAATAAGCTGATATTTATAGTATACGACTAAATGGACGTCGTTTAGCGGTGTGCAAATTTTGGTAAAGTTTGGATGAAGTGAAAATTTTGAAAAAAAATTTGTTTGCAAATAACGTGAAAATTACTTGTACCAAGTCAAAAAACATGAAAATAAATATAAAAAAAATAAATAACGTCGTAAAATAAATTAACGTCGTCTAGCGGTGTGGAAATTTTGGTAAGGTTTGGATAAAGTGAAAATTTAAAAAAAAATTTGTTTGCAAATAACGTGAAAATTACATGTACCAAGTCCGAAAACATGAAAATAACAGGTCACAAAAATGAGCTGATATTTTTAGTATATGACTAAATTGACGTCGTTTAGCGGTGTGCAAATTTTGGTAAAGTTTGGATGAAGTGAAAATTTTGAAAAAAAAATTTGTTTGCAAATACCGTGAAAATTACATGTACCAAGTCCGAAAACATGAAAATAACAGGTCGCCAAAATGAGCTGATATTTTTAGTATACGACTAAATTGACGTCGTTTAGCGGTGTGCAAATTTTGGTAAAGTTTGGATGAAGTGAAAATTTTGAAAAAAAAATTTGTTTGCAAATAACGTGAAAATTACATGTACCAAGTCAAAAACATGAAAATAACAGGTCGCCAAAATGAGCTGATATTTTTAGTATGCGACTGAATTGACGTCGTTTAGCGGTGTGCAAATTTTGGTAAAGTTTGGATGAAGTGAAAATTTTGAAAAAAAAAATTTCTTGCAAATCACGTGAAAATTACATGTACCAAGTCAAATAACATGAAAATAACAGATCGCCAAAATGAGCTGATATTTTTAGTATACGACTAAAATGACGTCGTTTAGCGGTGTGCAAATTTTGGTAAGGTTTGGATAAAGTGAAAATTTTGAAAAAAAAAAAATTTGTTTGCAAATAACGTGAAAATTACATGTACCAAGTCCGAAAACATGAAAATAACAGGTCGCCAAAATGAGCTGATATATTTAGTATATGACTTAATGGACGTCGTTTAGCGGTGTGCAAATTTTGGTAAAGTTTGGATGAAGTGAAAATTTTGAAAAAAAATTTGTTTGCAAATAACGCGAAAATTACATGTACCAAGTCAGAAAACATGAAAATAACAGGTCGCCAAAATAAGCTGATATTTATAGTATACGACTACATGGACGTCGTTTAGCGGTGTGCAAATTTTTGGTAAAGTTTGGATGAAGTGAAAATTTAAAAAAAAAAAATTTGTTTGCAAATAACGTGAAAATTACAAGTACCAAGTCAAAAAACATGAAAATAACAGGTCGCCAAAATGAGCTGAAATTTTTAGTATACGACTAAATTGACGTCGTTTAGCGGTGTGCAAATTTTGGTAAAGTTTGGATGAAGTGAAAATTTAAAAAAAAAATTTGTTTGCAAATAACGTGAAAATTACATGTACCAAGTGAGAAGACATGGATATAACAGGTCGCCAAAATAAGCTGATATTTTTAGTATACGACTAAATTGACGTCGTTTAGCGGTGTGCAAATTTTGGTAAAGTTTGGATGAAGTAAAAATTTTGAAAAAAAATTTGTTTGCAAATAACGTGAAAATTACATGTACCAAGTCCGAAAACATGAAAATAACAGGTCGCCAAAATGAGCTGATATTTTTAGTATACGACTAAATTGGCGTAGTTAAGCGGTGTGCAAATTTTGGTAAAGTTTGGATGAAGTGAAAATTTTGAAAAAAAACTTGTTTGCAAATAACGTGAAAATTACATGTACGAAGTCAAAAAACATAAAAATAAGAGGTCGCCAAAATGAGCTGATATTTTTAGTATACGACTAAACTGACGTCGTTTAGCGGTGTGCAAATTTTGGTAAGGTTTGGATGAAGTGAAAATTTTGAAAAAAAAATTTGTTTGCAAATAACGCGAAAATTACATGTACCAAGTCAGAAAACATGAAAATAACAGGTCCCCAAAATAAGCTGATATTTATAGTATACGACTAAATGGACGTCGTTTAGCGGTGTGCAAATTTTGGTAAAGTTTGGATGAAGTGAAAATTTTGAAAAAAAATTTGTTTGCAAATAACGTGAAAATTACTTGTACCAAGTCAAAAAACATGAAAATAAATATAAAAAAAATAAATAACGTCGTAAAATAAATTAACGTCGTCTAGCGGTGTGGAAATTTTGGTAAGGTTTGGATAAAGTGAAAATTTAAAAAAAAAATTTGTTTGCAAATAACGTGAAAATTACATGTACCAAGTCCGAAAACATGAAAATAACAGGTCACAAAAATGAGCTGATATTTTTAGTATATGACTAAATTGACGTCGTTTAGCGGTGTGCAAATTTTGGTAAAGTTTGGATGAAGTGAAAATTTTGAAAAAAAAAATAGTTTGCAAATAACGTGAAAATTACATGTACCAAGTCCGAAAACATGAAAATAACAGGTCGCCAAAATGAGCTGATATTTTTAGTATACGACTAAATTGACGTCGTTTAGCGGTGTGCAAATTTTGGTAAAGTTTGGATGAAGTGAAAATTTTGAAAAAAAAATTTGTTTGCAAATAACGTGAAAATTACATGTACCAAGTCAAAAACATGAAAATAACAGGTCGCCAAAATGAGCTGATATTTTTAGTATGCGACTGAATTGACGTCGTTTAGCGGTGTGCAAATTTTGGTAAAGTTTGGATGAAGTGAAAATTTTGAAAAAAAAAATTTCTTGCAAATCACGTGAAAATTACATGTACCAAGTCAAATAACATGAAAATAACAGATCGCCAAAATGAGCTGATATTTTTAGTATACGACTAAAATGACGTCGTTTAGCGGTGTGCAAATTTTGGTAAGGTTTGGATAAAGTGAAAATTTTGAAAAAAAAAATTTGTTTGCAAATAACGTGAAAATTACATGTACCAAGTCCGAAAACATGAAAATAACAGGTCGCCAAAATGAGCTGATATATTTAGTATATGACTTAATGGACGTCGTTTAGCGGTGTGCAAATTTTGGTAAAGTTTGGATGAAGTGAAAATTTTGAAAAAAAATTTGTTTGCAAATAACGCGAAAATTACATGTACCAAGTCAGAAAACATGAAAATAACAGGTCGCCAAAATAAGCTGATATTTATAGTATACGACTACATGGACGTCGTTTAGCGGTGTGCAAATTTTTGGTAAAGTTTGGATGAAGTGAAAATTTAAAAAAAAAAAATTTGTTTGCAAATAACGTGAAAATTACAAGTACCAAGTCAAAAAACATGAAAATAACAGGTCGCCAAAATGAGCTGAAATTTTTAGTATACGACTAAATTGACGTCGTTTAGCGGTGTGCAAATTTTGGTAAAGTTTGGATGAAGTGAAAATTTAAAAAAAAAATTTGTTTGCAAATAACGTGAAAATTACATGTACCAAGTGAGAAGACATGGATATAACAGGTCGCCAAAATAAGCTGATATTTTTAGTATACGACTAAATTGACGTCGTTTAGCGGTGTGCAAATTTTGGTAAAGTTTGGATGAAGTAAAAATTTTGAAAAAAAATTTGTTTGCAAATAACGTGAAAATTACATGTACCAAGTCCGAAAACATGAAAATAACAGGTCGCCAAAATGAGCTGATATTTTTAGTATACGACTAAATTGGCGTAGTTAAGCGGTGTGCAAATTTTGGTAAAGTTTGGATGAAGTGAAAATTTTGAAAAAAAACTTGTTTGCAAATAACGTGAAAATTACATGTACGAAGTCAAAAAACATAAAAATAAGAGGTCGCCAAAATGAGCTGATATTTTTAGTATACGACTAAACTAACGTCGTTTAGCGGTGTGCAAATTTTGGTAAGGTTTGGATGAAGTGAAAATTTTGAAAAAAAAATTTGTTTGCAAATATTGTGAAAATTACAAGTACCAAGTCAAAAAACATGAAAATAATAGGTCGCCAAAATGAGCTGATATTTTTAGTATACGACTAAATTGACGTCGGTTAGCAGTGTGCAAATTTTGGTAAAGTTTGGATGAAGTGAAAATTTTGAAAAAAAATTTGTTTGCAAATAACGTGAAAATTACATGTACCAAGTCCGAAAACATGAAAATAACAGGTCGCCAAAATGAGCTGATATTTTTAGTATACGACTAAATTGCCGTAGTTAAGCGGTGTGCAAATTTTGGTAAAGTTTGGATGAAGTGAAAATTTTGAAAAAAAAACTTGTTTGCAAATAACGTGAAAATTACATGTACGAAGTCAAAAAACATAAAAATAAGAGGTCGCCAAAATGAGCTGATATTTTTAGTATACGACTAAACTGACGTCGTTTAGCGGTGTGCAAATTTTGGTAAGGTTTGGATGAAGTGAAAATTTTGAAAAAAAAATTTGCTTGCAAATATTGTGAAAATTACAAGTACCAAGTCAAAAAACATGAAAATAATAGGTCGCCAAAATGAGCTGATATTTTTAGTATACGACTAAATTGACGTCGGTTAGCAGTGTGCAAATTTTGGTAAAGTTTGGATGAAGTGAAAATTTTGAAAAAAAATTTGTTTGCAAATAACGTGAAAATTACATGTACGAAGTCAAAAAACATAAAAATAACAGGTCGCCAAAATGAGCTGATATTTTTAGTATACGACTAAATTGACGTCGTTTAGCGGTGTGCAAATTTTGGTAAGGTTTGGATGAAGGGAAAATTTTGAAAAAAATTTGTTTGCAAATAACGGGAAAATTACATGTACCAAGTCCGAAAACATGAAAATAACAGGTCGCCAAAATGAGCTGATATTTTTAGTATACGACTAAATTGACGTCGTTTAGCGGTGTGCAAATTTTGGTAAAGTTTGGATAAAGTGAAAATTTAAAAAAAAAAATTCTTTGCAAATAACGTGAAAATTACATGTACCAAGTCCGAAAACATAAAAATAACAGGTCGCCAAAATGAGCTGATATTTTTAGTATATGACTAAATGGACGTCGTTTAGCGGTGTGCAAATTTTGGTAAAGTTTGGATGAAGTGAAAATTTTGAAAAAAAATTTGTTTGCAAATAACGCGAAAATTACATGTACCAAGTCAGAAAACATGAAAATAACAGGTCGCCAAAATAAGCTGATATTTATAGTATACGACTAAATGGACGTCGTTTAGCGGTGTGCAAATTTTGGTAAAGTTTGGATGAAGTGAAAATTTTGAAAAAAAATTTGTTTGCAAATAACGTGAAAATTACTTGTACCAAGTCAAAAAACATGAAAATAACAGGTCGCCAAAATGAGCTGATATTTTTAGTATACGACTAAATTGACGTCGTTTAGCGGTGTGCAAATTTTGGTAAAGTTTGGATGAAGTGAAAATTTTGAAAAAAAAAATTGTTTACAAATAACGTGAAAATTACATGTACCAAGTCAGAAAACATGAAAATAAATATAAAAAAAATAAATAACGTCGTAAAATAAATTAACGTCGTCTAGCGGTGTGGAAATTTTGGTAAGGTTTGGATAAAGTGAAAATTTAAAAAAAAAAATTTGTTTGCAAATAACGTGAAAATTACATGTACCAAGTCCGAAAACATGAAAATAACAGGTCACAAAAATGAGCTGATATTTTTAGTATATGACTAAATTGACGTCGTTTAGCGGTGTGCAAATTTTGGTAAAGTTTGGATGAAGTGAAAATTTAAAAAAAAAAAATTTGTTTGCAAATAACGTGAAAATTACAAGTACCAAGTCAAAAAACATGAAAATAACAGGTCGCCAAAATGAGCTGATATTTTTAGTATACGACTAAATTGACGTCGTTTAGCGGTGTGCAAATTTTGGTAAAGTTTGGATGAAGTGAAAATTTAAAAAAAAAATTTGTTTGCAAATAACGTGAAAATTACATGTACCAAGTGAGAAGACATGGATATAACAGGTATCCAAAATAAGCTGATATTTTTAGTATACGACTAAATTGACGTCGTTTAGCGGTGTGCAAATTTTGGTAAAGTTTGGATAAAGTGAAAATTAAAAAAAAAAAATTTGTTTGCAAATAACGTGAAAATTACATGTACAAGTCAAAAAACATGAAAATAACAGGTCGCCAAAAGGAGCTGATATTTTTAGTATACGACTAAATTGACGTCGTTTAGCGGTGTGCAAATTTTGGTAAAGTTTGGATGAAGTAAAAATTTTGAAAAAAAAATTTGTTTGCAAATAACGTGAAAATTACATGTACCAAGTCAGAAAACATGAAAATAACAGGTCGCCAAAATGAGCTGATATTTTTAGTATATGACTAAATGGACGTCGTTTAGCGGTGTGCAAATTTTGGTAAGGTTTGGATGAAGTGAAAATTTTGAAAAAAAAATTGTTTGCAAATAACGTGAAAATTACATGTACCAAGTCAGAAAACATGAAAATAACAGGTCGCCAAAATGAGCTGATATTTTTAGTATATGACTAAATGGACGTCGTTTAGCGGTGTGCAAATTTTGGTAAGGTTTGGATGAAGTGAAAATTTTGAAAAAAAAATTGTTTGCAAATAACGTGAAAATTACATGTACCAAGTCAAAAAACATGAAAATAACAGGTCGCCAAAATGAGCTGATATTTTTAGTATACGACTAAATTGACGTCGTTTAGCGGAGTGCAAATTTTGGTAAAGTTTGGATGAAGTGGAAATTTTGAAAAAAAATTTGTTTGCAAATAACGTGAAAATTACATGTACCAAGTCAGAAAACATGAAAATAAATAAAAAAAAATAAATAACGTCGTAAAATAAATTAACGTCGTTTAGCGGTGTGGAAATTTTGGTGAGGTTTGGATAAAGTGAAAATTTAAAAAAAAAATTTGTTTGCAAATAACGTGAAAATTACATGTACCAAGTCCGAAAACATGAAAATAACAGGTCACCAAAATGAGCTGATATTTTTAGTATACGACTAAATTGACGTCGTTTAGCGGTGTGGAAATTTTGGTAAAGTTTGGATGAAGTGAAAATTTAAAAAAAAATTTGTTTGCAAATAACGTGAAAATTACATGTACCAAGTGAGAATACATGGATATAACAGGTCGCCAAAATAAGCTGATATTTTTAGTATACGACTAAATTGACGTCGTTTAGCGGTGTGCAAATTTTGGTAAAGTTTGGATGAAGTGAAAATTTTGAAAAAAAAATTTGTTTGCAAATAACGTGAAAATTACATGTACCAAGTCCGAAAACATGAAAATAACAGGTCAACAAAATGAGCTGATATTTTTAGTATACGACTAAATTGGCGCAGTTAAGCGGTGTGCAAATTTTGGTAAAGTTTGGATGAAGTGAAAATTTTGAAAAAAAATTTGTTTGCAAATAACGTGAAAATTACATATACGAAGTCAAAAAACATAAAAATAACAGGTCGCCAAAATGAGCTGATATTTTTAGTATACGACTAAACTGACGTCGTTTAGCGGTGTGCAAATTTTGGTAAAGTTTGGATGAAGTGAAAATTTTGAAAAAAAAATTTGTTTGCAAATATTGTGAAAATTACAAGTACCAAGTCAAAAAACATGAAAATAACAGGTCGCCAAAATGAGCTGATATTTTTAGTATACGACTAAATTGACGTCGTTTAGCGGTGTGCAAATTTTGGTAAGGTTTGGATGAAGGGAAAATTTTGAAAAAAATTTGTTTGCAAATAACGTGAAAATTACATGTACCAAGTCAGAAGACATAAAAATAACAGGTCGCCAAAATAAGCTGATATTTTTAGTATACGACTAAATTGACGTCGTTTAGCGGTATGCAAATTTTGGTAAAGTTTGGATAAAGTGAAAATTAAAAAAAAAAAATTTGTTTGCAAATAACGTGAAAATTACATGTACAAGTCAAAAAACATGAAAATAACAGGTCGCCAAAAGGAGCTGATATTTTTAGTATACGACTAAATTGACGTCGTTTAGCGGTGTGCAAATTTTGGTAAAGTTTGGATGAAGTAAAAATTTTGAAAAAAAAAATTGTTTGCAAATAACGTGAAAATTACTTGTACCAAGTCAAAAAACATGAAAATAACAGGTCGCCAAAATGAGCTGATATTTTTAGTATACGACTAAATTGACGTCGTTTAGCGGTGTGCAAATTTTGGTAAAGTTTGGATGAAGTGAAAATTTTGAAAAAAAAAATTGTTTACAAATAACGTGAAAATTACATGTACCAAGTCAGAAAACATGAAAATAAATATAAAAAAAATAAATAACGTCGTAAAATAAATTAACGTCGTCTAGCGGTGTGGAAATTTTGGTAAGGTTTGGATAAAGTGAAAATTTAAAAAAAAAAATTTGTTTGCAAATAACGTGAAAATTACATGTACCAAGTCCGAAAACATGAAAATAACAGGTCACAAAAATGAGCTGATATTTTTAGTATATGACTAAATTGACGTCGTTTAGCGGTGTGCAAATTTTGGTAAAGTTTGGATGAAGTGAAAATTTAAAAAAAAAAAATTTGTTTGCAAATAACGTGAAAATTACAAGTACCAAGTCAAAAAACATGAAAATAACAGGTCGCCAAAATGAGCTGATATTTTTAGTATACGACTAAATTGACGTCGTTTAGCGGTGTGCAAATTTTGGTAAAGTTTGGATGAAGTGAAAATTTAAAAAAAAAATTTGTTTGCAAATAACGTGAAAATTACATGTACCAAGTGAGAATACATGGATATAACAGGTATCCAAAATAAGCTGATATTTTTAGTATACGACTAAATTGACGTCGTTTAGCGGTGTGCAAATTTTGGTAAAGTTTGGATAAAGTGAAAATTAAAAAAAAAAAATTTGTTTGCAAATAACGTGAAAATTACATGTACAAGTCAAAAAACATGAAAATAACAGGTCGCCAAAAGGAGCTGATATTTTTAGTATACGACTAAATTGACGTCGTTTAGCGGTGTGCAAATTTTGGTAAAGTTTGGATGAAGTAAAAATTTTGAAAAAAAAATTTGTTTGCAAATAACGTGAAAATTACATGTACCAAGTCAGAAAACATGAAAATAACAGGTCGCCAAAATGAGCTGATATTTTTAGTATATGACTAAATGGACGTCGTTTAGCGGTGTGCAAATTTTGGTAAGGTTTGGATGAAGTGAAAATTTTGAAAAAAAAATTGTTTGCAAATAACGTGAAAATTACATGTACCAAGTCAGAAAACATGAAAATAACAGGTCGCCAAAATGAGCTGATATTTTTAGTATATGACTAAATGGACGTCGTTTAGCGGTGTGCAAATTTTGGTAAGGTTTGGATGAAGTGAAAATTTTGAAAAAAAAATTGTTTGCAAATAACGTGAAAATTACATGTACCAAGTCAAAAAACATGAAAATAACAGGTCGCCAAAATGAGCTGATATTTTTAGTATACGACTAAATTGACGTCGTTTAGCGGTGTGCAAATTTTGGTAAAGTTTGGATGAAGTGGAAATTTTGAAAAAAAATTTGTTTGCAAATAACGTGAAAATTACATGTACCAAGTCAGAAAACATGAAAATAAATAAAAAAAAATAAATAACGTCGTAAAATAAATTAACGTCGTTTAGCGGTGTGGAAATTTTGGTGAGGTTTGGATAAAGTGAAAATTTAAAAAAAAAATTTGTTTGCAAATAACGTGAAAATTACATGTACCAAGTCCGAAAACATGAAAATAACAGGTCACCAAAATGAGCTGATATTTTTAGTATACGACTAAATTGACGTCGTTTAGCGGTGTGGAAATTTTGGTAAAGTTTGGATGAAGTGAAAATTTAAAAAAAAAATTTGTTTGCAAATAACGTGAAAATTACATGTACCAAGTGAGAATACATGGATATAACAGGTCGCCAAAATAAGCTGATATTTTTAGTATACGACTAAATTGACGTCGTTTAGCGGTGTGCAAATTTTGGTAAAGTTTGGATGAAGTGAAAATTTTGAAAAAAAAATTTGTTTGCAAATAACGTGAAAATTACATGTACCAAGTCCGAAAACATGAAAATAACAGGTCAACAAAATGAGCTGATATTTTTAGTATACGACTAAATTGGCGCAGTTAAGCGGTGTGCAAATTTTGGTAAAGTTTGGATGAAGTGAAAATTTTGAAAAAAAATTTGTTTGCAAATAACGTGAAAATTACATATACGAAGTCAAAAAACATAAAAATAACAGGTCGCCAAAATGAGCTGATATTTTTAGTATACGACTAAACTGACGTCGTTTAGCGGTGTGCAAATTTTGGTAAAGTTTGGATGAAGTGAAAATTTTGAAAAAAAAATTTGTTTGCAAATATTGTGAAAATTACAAGTACCAAGTCAAAAAACATGAAAATAACAGGTCGCCAAAATGAGCTGATATTTTTAGTATACGACTAAATTGACGTCGTTTAGCGGTGTGCAAATTTTGGTAAGGTTTGGATGAAGGGAAAATTTTGAAAAAAATTTGTTTGCAAATAACGTGAAAATTACATGTACCAAGTCAGAAGACATAAAAATAACAGGTCGCCAAAATAAGCTGATATTTTTAGTATACGACTAAATTGACGTCGTTTAGCGGTATGCAAATTTTGGTAAAGTTTGGATAAAGTGAAAATTAAAAAAAAAAAATTTGTTTGCAAATAACGTGAAAATTACATGTACAAGTCAAAAAACATGAAAATAACAGGTCGCCAAAAGGAGCTGATATTTTTAGTATACGACTAAATTGACGTCGTTTAGCGGTGTGCAAATTTTGGTAAAGTTTGGATGAAGTAAAAATTTTGAAAAAAAAAATTGTTTGCAAATAACGTGAAAATTACATGTACCAAGTCAGAAAACATGAAAATAACAGGTCGCCAAAATGAGCTGATATTTTTAGTATACGACTAAATTGACGTCGTTTAGCGGTGTGCAAATTTTGGTAAAGTTTGGATGAAGTGGAAATTTTGAAAAAAATTTGTTTGCAAATAACGTGAAAATTACATGTACCAAGTCAGAAAACATGAAAATAAATAAAAAAAAAATAAATAACGTCG
The DNA here is from genome assembly GCA_949987645.1 of Tachina grossa. Taxonomy (NCBI): domain Eukaryota; kingdom Metazoa; phylum Arthropoda; class Insecta; order Diptera; family Tachinidae; genus Tachina; species Tachina grossa. The sequence continues at coordinate 14,971,285 of OX465279.1, read as the reverse complement.
TAAAATAAATTAACGTCGTTTAGCGGTGTGGAAATTTTGGTGAGGTTTGGATAAAGTGAAAATTTAAAAAAAAAATTTGTTTGCAAATAACGTGAAAATTACATGTACCAAGTCCGAAAACATGAAAATAACAGGTCGCCAAAAGGAGCTGATATTTTTAGTATACGACTAAATTGACGTCGTTTAGCGGTGTGCAAATTTTGGTAAAGTTTGGATAAAGTGAAAATTAAAAAAAAAAATTTGTTTGCAAATAACGTGAAAATTACATGTACAAGTCAAAAAACATGAAAATAACAGGTCGCCAAAAGGAGCTGATATTTTTAGTATACGACTAAATTGACGTCGTTTAGCGGTGTGCAAATTTTGGTAAAGTTTGGATGAAGTAAAAATTTTGAAAAAAAAATTTGTTTGCAAATAACGTGAAAATTACATGTACCAAGTCAGAAAACATGAAAATAACAGGTCGCCAAAATGAGCTGATATTTTTAGTATATGACTAAATGGACGTCGTTTAGCGGTGTGCAAATTTTGGTAAGGTTTGGATGAAGTGAAAATTTTGAAAAAAAATTGTTTGCAAATAACGTGAAAATTACATGTACCAAGTCAGAAAACATGAAAATAACAGGTCGCCAAAATGAGCTGATATTTTTAGTATATGACTAAATGGACGTCGTTTAGCGGTGTGCAAATTTTGGTAAGGTTTGGATGAAGTGAAAATTTTGAAAAAAAAATTGTTTGCAAATAACGTGAAAATTACATGTACCAAGTCAAAAAACATGAAAATAACAGGTCGCCAAAATGAGCTGATATTTTTAGTATACGACTAAATTGACGTCGTTTAGCGGTGTGCAAATTTTGGTAAAGTTTGGATGAAGTGGAAATTTTGAAAAAAAATTTGTTTGCAAATAACGTGAAAATTACATGTACCAAGTCAGAAAACATGAAAATAAATAAAAAAAAATAAATAACGTCGTAAAATAAATTAACGTCGTTTAGCGGTGTGGAAATTTTGGTGAGGTTTGGATAAAGTGAAAATTTAAAAAAAAAATTTGTTTGCAAATAACGTGAAAATTACATGTACCAAGTCCGAAAACATGAAAATAACAGGTCACCAAAATGAGCTGATATTTTTAGTATACGACTAAATTGACGTCGTTTAGCGGTGTGGAAATTTTGGTAAAGTTTGGAATGAGTGAAAATTTAAAAAAAAATTTGTTTGCAAATAACGTGAAAATTACATGTACCAAGTGAGAATACATGGATATAACAGGTCGCCAAAATAAGCTGATATTTTTAGTATACGACTAAATTGACGTCGTTTAGCGGTGTGCAAATTTTGGTAAAGTTTGGATGAAGTGAAAATTTTGAAAAAAAAATTTGTTTGCAAATAACGTGAAAATTACATGTACCAAGTCCGAAAACATGAAAATAACAGGTCAACAAAATGAGCTGATATTTTTAGTATACGACTAAATTGGCGCAGTTAAGCGGTGTGCAAATTTTGGTAAAGTTTGGATGAAGTGAAAATTTTGAAAAAAAATTTGTTTGCAAATAACGTGAAAATTACATATACGAAGTCAAAAAACATAAAAATAACAGGTCGCCAAAATGAGCTGATATTTTTAGTATACGACTAAACTGACGTCGTTTAGCGGTGTGCAAATTTTGGTAAAGTTTGGATGAAGTGAAAATTTTGAAAAAAAAATTTGTTTGCAAATATTGTGAAAATTACAAGTACCAAGTCAAAAAACATGAAAATAACAGGTCGCCAAAATGAGCTGATATTTTTAGTATACGACTAAATTGACGTCGTTTAGCGGTGTGCAAATTTTGGTAAGGTTTGGATGAAGGGAAAATTTTGAAAAAAATTTGTTTGCAAATAACGTGAAAATTACATGTACCAAGTCAGAAGACATAAAAATAACAGGTCGCCAAAATAAGCTGATATTTTTAGTATACGACTAAATTGACGTCGTTTAGCGGTATGCAAATTTTGGTAAAGTTTGGATAAAGTGAAAATTAAAAAAAAAAAATTTGTTTGCAAATAACGTGAAAATTACATGTACAAGTCAAAAAACATGAAAATAACAGGTCGCCAAAAGGAGCTGATATTTTTAGTATACGACTAAATTGACGTCGTTTAGCGGTGTGCAAATTTTGGTAAAGTTTGGATGAAGTAAAAATTTTGAAAAAAAAAATTGTTTGCAAATAACGTGAAAATTACATGTACCAAGTCAGAAAACATGAAAATAACAGGTCGCCAAAATGAGCTGATATTTTTAGTATATGACTAATTGGACGTCGTTTAGCGGTGTGCAAATTTTGGTAAGGTTTGGATGAAGTGAAAATTTTGAAAAAAAAAATTGTTTGCAAATAACGTGAAAATTACATGTACCAAGTCAGAAAACATGAAAATAACAGGTCGCCAAAATGAGCTGATATTTTTAGTATATGACTAAATGGACGTCGTTTAGCGGTGTGCAAATTTTGGTAAGGTTTGGATGAAGTGAAAATTTTGAAAAAAAAATTGTTTGCAAATAACGTGAAAATTACATGTACCAAGTCAGAAAACATGAAAATAACAGGTCGCCAAAATAAGCTGATATTTATGGTATACGACTAAATTGGCGTAGTTTAGCGGTGTGCAAATTTTGGTAAAGTTTGGATGAAGTGAAAATTTTGAAAAAAAAAGTTTGTTTGCAAATAACCTGAAAATTACTTGTACCAAGTCAAAAAACATGAAAATAACAGGTCGCCAAAATGAGCTGATATTTTTAGTATACGACTAAATTGGCGTCGTTTAGTGGTGTGCAAATTTTGGTAAAGTTTGGATGAAGTGGAAATTTTGAAAAAAATTTGTTTGCAAATAACGTGAAAATTACATGTACCAAGTCAGAAAACATGAAAATAAATAAAAAAAAAAATAAATAACGTCGTAAAATAAATTAACGTCGTTTAGCGGTGTGGAAATTTTGGTGAGGTTTGGATAAAGTGAAAATTTAAAAAAAAAATTTGTTTGCAAATAACGTGAAAATTACATGTACCAAGTCCGAAAACATGAAAATAACAGGTCACCAAAATGAGCTGATATTTTTAGTATACGACTAAATTGACGTCGTTTAGCGGTGTGGAAATTTTGGTAAAGTTTGGATGAAGTGAAAATTTAAAAAAAAATTTGTTTGCAAATAACGTGAAAATATCATGTACCAAGTGAGAAGACATGGATATAACAGGTCGCCAAAATAAGCTGATATTTTTAGTATACGACTAAATTGACGTCGTTTAGCGGTGTGCAAATTTTGGTAAAGTTTGGATGAAGTGAAAATTTTGAAAAAAAAATTTGTTTGCAAATAACGTGAAAATTACATGTACCAAGTCCGAAAACATGAAAATAACAGGTCGCCAAAATGAGCTGATATTTTTAGTATACGACTAAATTGGCGCAGTTAAGCGGTGTGCAAATTTTGGTAAAGTTTGGATGAAGTGAAAATTTTGAAAAAAAAATTTGTTTGCAAATAACGTGAAAATTACATATACGAAGTCAAAAAACATAAAAATAACAGGTCGCCAAAATGAGCTGATATTTTTAGTATACGACTAAACTGACGTCGTTTAGCGGTGTGCAAATTTTGGTAAAGTTTGGATGAAGTGAAAATTTTGAAAAAAAAATTTGTTTGCAAATATTGTGAAAATTACAAGTACCAAGTCAAAAAACATGAAAATAATAGGTCGCCAAAATGAGCTGATATTTTTAGTATACGACTAAATTGACGTCGGTAAGCGGTGTGCAAATTTTGGTAAAGTTTGGATGAAGTGAAAATTTTGAAAAAAAATTTGTTTGCAAATAACGTGAAAATTACATGTACCAAGTCAAATAACATGAAAATAACAGATCGCTGAAATGAGCTGATATTTTTAGTATACGACTAAATTGACGTCGTTTAGCGGTGTGCAAATTTTGGTAAGGTTTGGATGAAGTGAAAATTTAAAAAAAAAATTTGTTTGAAAATAACGTGAAAATTACATGTACCAAGTCAGAAAACATGAAAATAACAGGTCGCCAAAATAAGCTGATATTTATGGTATACGACTAAATTGGCGTAGTTTAGCGGTGTGCAAATTTTGGTAAAGTTTGGATGAAGTAAAAATTTTGAAAAAAAAATTTGTTTGCAAATAACGTGAAAATTACTTGTACCAAGTCAAAAAACATGAAAATAACAGGTCGGCAAAATGAGCTGATATTTTTAGTATACGACTAAATTGACGTCGTTTAGCGGTGTATAAATTTTGGTAAAGTTTGGATGAAGTGGAAATTTTGAAAAAAAAATTTGTTTGCAAATAACGTGAAAATTAATGTACCAAGTCAGAAAACATGAAAATAAATAAAAAAAAAATAAATAACGTCGTAAAATAAATTAACGTCGTTTAGCGGTGTGGAAATTTTGGTAGGTTTGGATAAAGTGAAAATTTAAAAAAAAAAAATTGTTTGCAAATAACGTGAAAATTACATGTACCAAGTCCGAAAACTTGAAAATAACAGGTCACCAAAATGAGCTGATATTTTTAGTATATGACTAAATTAACGTCGTTTAGCGGTGTGCAAATTTTGGTGAAGGTTGGGTGAAGTGAAAATTTTGAAAAAAAAATTTGTTTGCAAATAACGTGAAAATTACAAGTACCAAGTCAAAAAACATGAAAATAACAGGTCGCCAAAATGAGCTGATATTTTTAGTATACGACTAAATTGACGTCGTTTAGCGGTGTGCAAATTTTGGTAGAGTTCGGATGAAGTGAAAATTTTGAAAAAAAAAAAATAAGTTTGCAAATCGTGAAAATTACAAGTACCAAGTCAAAAAACATGAAAATAACAGGTCGCCAAAATGAGCTGATATTTTTAGTATACGACTAAACTGACGTCGTTTAGCGGTGTGCAAATTTTGGTAAAGTTTGGATGAAGTGAAAATTTTGAAAAAAAATTTGTTTGCAAATATTGTGAAAATTACAAGTACCAAGTCAAAAAACATGAAAATAACAGGTCGCCAAAATGAGCTGATATTTTTAGTATACGACTAAATTGACGTCGTTTAGCGGTGTGCAAATTTTGGTAAAGTTTGGATGAAGTGAAAATTTAAAAAAAAATTTGTTTGCAAATAACCTGAAAATTACATGTACAAGTTAAAAAACATGAAAATAACAGGTCGCCAAAAGGAGCTGATATTTTTAGTATACGACTAAATTGACGACGTTTAGCGGTGTGCAAATTTTGGTAAAGTTTGGATGAAGTAAAAATTTTGAAAAAAAATTTGTTTGCAAATATTGTGAAAATTACAAGTACCAAGTCAAAAAACATGAAAATAATAGGTCGCCAAAATGAGCTGATATTTTTAGTATACGACTAAATTGACGTCGGTTAGCGGTGTGCAAATTTTGGTAAAGTTTGGATGAAGTGAAAATTTTGAAAAAAAAATTTGTTTGCAAATAACGTGAAAATTACATGTACCAAGTTAAATAACATGAAAATAACAGATCGCTGAAATGAGCTGATATTTTTAGTATACGACTAAATTGACGTCGTTTAGCGGTGTGCAAATTTTGGTAAAGTTTGGATGAAGTGAAAATTTAAAAAAAAAATTTGTTTGAAAATAACGTGAAAATTACATGTACCAAGTCAGAAAACATGAAAATAACATGTCGCCAAAATAAGCTGATATTTATGGTATACGACTAAATTGGCGTAGTTTAGCGGTGTGCAAATTTTGGTAAAGTTTGGATGAAGTGAAAATTTTGAAAAAAAAAATTTGTTTGCAAATAACGTGAAAATTACTTGTACCAAGTCAAAAAACATGAAAATAACAGGTCGGCAAAATGAGCTGATATTTTTAGTATACGACTAAATTGACGTCGTTTAGCGGTGTGCAAATTTTGGTAAAGTTTGGATGAAGTGGAAATTTTGAAAAAAAAATTTGTTTGCAAATAACGTGAAAATTAATGTACCAAGTCAGAAAACATGAAAATAAATAAAAAAAAATAAATAACGTCGTAAAATAAATTAACGTCGTTTAGCGGTGTGGAAATTTTGGTAAGGTTTGGATAAAGTGAAAATTTAAAAAAAAAATTTGTTTGCAAATAACGTGAAAATTACATGTACCAAGTCCGAAAACATGAAAATAACAGGTCACCAAAATGAGCTGATATTTTTAGTATATGACTAAATTAACGTCGTTTAGCGGTGTGCAAATTTTGGTAGAGTTTGGATGAAGTGAAAATTTTGAAAAAAAAAATAAGTTTGCAAATCGTGAAAATTACAAGTACCAAGTCAAAAAACATGAAAATAACAGGTCGCCAAAATGAGCTGATATTTTTAGTATACGACTAAACTGACGTCGTTTAGCGGTGTGCAAATTTTGGTAAAGTTTGGATGAAGTGAAAATTTTTAAAAAAAAATTTGTTTGCAAATATTGTGAAAATTACAAGTACCAAGTCAAAAAACATGAAAATAATAGGTCGCCAAAATGAGCTGATATTTTTAGTATACGACTAAATTGACGTCGGTTAGCGGTGTGCAAATTTTGGTAAAGTTTGGATGAAGTGAAAATTTTGAAAAAAAATTTGTTTGCAAATAACGTGAAAATTACATGTACCAAGTCAAATAACATGAAAATAACAGATCGCTGAAATGAGCTGATAGTTTTAGTATACGACTAAATTGACGTCGTTTAGCGGTGTGCAAATTTTGGTAAAGTTTGGATGAAGTGAAAATTTAAAAAAAAAATTTGTTTGAAAATAACGTGAAAATTACATGTACCAAGTCAGAAAACATGAAAATAACAGGTCGCCAAAGTAAGCTGATATTTATGGTATACGACTAAATTGGCGTAGTTTAGCGGTGTGCAAATTTTGGTAAAGTTTGGATGAAGTGAAAATTTTGAAAAAAAAATTTGTTTGCAAATAACGTGAAAATTACTTGTACCAAGTCAAAAAACATGAAAATAACAGGTCGGCAAAATGAGCTGATATTTTTAGTATACGACTAAATTGACGTCGTTTAGCGGTGTGCAAATTTTGGTAAAGTTTGGATGAAGTAGAAATTTTGAAAAAAAAATTTGTTTGCAAATACCGTGAAAATTAATGTACCAAGTCAGAAAACATGAAAATAAATAAAAAAAAATAAATAACGTCGTAAAATAAATTAACGTCGTTTAGCGGTGTGGAAATTTTGGTAAGGTTTGGATAAAGTGAAAATTTAAAAAAAAAAATTTGTTTGCAAATAACGTGAAAATTACATGTACCAAGTCCGAAAACATGAAAATAACAGGTCACCAAAATGAGCTGATATTTTTAGTATATGACTAAATTAACGTCGTTTAGCGGTGTGCAAATTTTGGTGAAGGTTGGGTGAAGTGAAAATTTTGAAAAAAAAATTTGTTTGCAAATAACGTGAAAATTACAAGTACCAAGTCAAAAAACATGAAAATAACAGGTCGCCAAAATGAGCTGATATTTTTAGTATACGACTAAATTGACGTCGTTTAGCGGTGTGCAAATTTTGGTAGAGTTTGGATGAAGTGAAAATTTTGAAAAAAAAATAAGTTTGCAAATCGTGAAAATTACAAGTACCAAGTCAAAAAACATGAAAATAACAGGTCGCCAAAATGAGCTGATATTTTTAGTATACGACTAAACTGAAGTCGTTTAGCGGTGTGCAAATTTTGGTAAAGTTTGGATGAAGTGAAAATTTTGAAAAAAAAATTTGTTTGCAAATATTGTGAAAATTACAAGTACCAAGTCAAAAAACATGAAAATAACAGGTCACCAAAATGAGCTGATATTTTTAGTATACGACTAAATTGACGTCGTTTAGCGGTGTGCAAATTTTGGTAAGGTTTGGATGAAGTGAAAATTTAAAAAAAAAATTTGTTTGCAAATAACCTGAAAATTACATGTACAAGTTAAAAAACATGAAAATAACAGGTCGCCAAAAGGAGCTGATATTTTTAGTATACGACTAAATTGACGACGTTTAGCGTTGTGCAAATTTTGGTAAAGTTTGGATGAAGTAAAAATTTTGAAAAAAAATTTGTTTGCAAATATTGTGAAAATTACAAGTACCAAGTCAAAAAACATGAAAATAATAGGTCGCCAAAATGAGCTGATATTTTTAGTATACGACTAAATTGACGTCAGTTAGCGGTGTGCAAATTTTGGTAAAGTTTGGATGAAGTGAAAATTTTGAAAAAAAAATTTGTTTGCAAATAACGTGAAAATTACATGTACCAAGTCAAATAACATGAAAATAACAGATCGCTGAAATGAGCTGATATTTTTAGTATACGACTAAATTGACGTCGTTTAGCGGTGTGCAAATTTTGGTAAAGTTTGGATGAAGTGAAAATTTAAAAAAAAAAATTTGTTTGAAAATAACGTGAAAATTACATGTACCAAGTCAGAAAACATGAAAATAACAGGTCGCCAAAATAAGCTGATATTTATGGTATACGACTAAATTGGCGTAGTTTAGCGGTGTGCAAATTTTGGTAAAGTTTGGATGAAGTGAAAATTTTGAAAAAAAAATTTGTTTGCAAATAACGTGAAAATTACTTGTACCAAGTCAAAAAACATGAAAATAACAGGTCGGCAAAATGAGCTGATATTTTTAGTATACGACTAAATTGACGTCGTTTAGCGGTGTGCAAATTTTGGTAAAGTTTGGATGAAGTGGAAATTTTGAAAAAAAAATTTGTTTGCAAATAACGTGAAAATTAATGTACCAAGTCAGAAAACATGAAAATAAATAAAAAAAAAATAAATAACGTCGTAAAATAAATTAACGTCGTTTAGCGGTGTGGAAATTTTGGTAAGGTTTGGATAAAGTGAAAATTTAAAAAAAAAATTTGTTTGCAAATAACGTGAAAATTACATGTACCAAGTCCGAAAACATGAAAATAACAGGTCACCAAAATGAGCTGATATTTTTAGTATACGACTAAATTGACGTCGTTTAGCGGTGTGCAAATTTTGGTGAAGGTTGGGTGAAGTGAAAATTTTGAAAAAAAAATTTGTTTGCAAATAACGTGAAAATTACAAGTACCAAGTCAAAAAACATGAAAATAACAGGTCGCCAAAATGAGCTGATATTTTTAGTATACGACTAAATTGACGTCGTTTAGCGGTGTGCAAATTTTGGTAGAGTTTGGATGAAGTGAAAATTTTGAAAAAAAAAAATAAGTTTGCAAATCGTGAAAATTACAAGTACCAAGTCAAAAAACATGAAAATAACAGGTCGCCAAAATGAGCTGATATTTTTAGTATACGACTAAACTGACGTCGTTTAGCGGTGTGCAAATTTTGGTAAAGTTTGGATGAAGTGAAAATTTTGAAAAAAAAATTTGTTTGCAAATATTGTGAAAATTACAAGTACCAAGTCAAAAAACATGAAAATAATAGCTCGCCAAAATGAGCTGATATTTTTAGTATACGACTAAATTGACGTCGGTTAGCGGTGTGCAAATTTTGGTAAAGTTTGGATGAAGTGAAAATTTTGAAAAAAAATTTGTTTGCAAATAACGTGAAAATTACATGTACCAAGTCAAATAACATGAAAATAACAGATCGCTGAAATGAGCTGATATTTTTAGTATACGACTAAATTGACGTCGTTTAGCGGTGTGCAAATTTTGGTAAAGTTTGGATGAAGTGAAAATTTAAAAAAAAAATTTGTTTGAAAATAACGTGAAAATTACATGTACCAAGTCAAATAACATGAAAATAACAGGTCGCCAAAATAAGCTGATATTTATGGTATACGACTAAATTGGCGTAGTTTAGCGGTGTGCAAATTTTGGTAAAGTTTGGATGAAGTGAAAATTTTGAAAAAAAAATTTGTTTGCAAATAACGTGAAAATTACTTGTACCAAGTCAAAAAACATGAAAATAACAGGTCGGCAAAATGAGCTGATATTTTTAGTATACGACTAAATTGACGTCGTTTAGCGGTGTGCAAATTTTGGTAAAGTTTGGATGAAGTGGAAATTTTGAAAAAAAAATTTGTTTGCAAATAACGTGAAAATTAATGTACCAAGTCAGAAAACATGAAAATAAATAAAAAAAAATAAATAACGTCGTAAAATAAATTACCGTCGTTTAGCGGTGTGGAAATTTTGGTAAGGTTTGGATAAAGTGAAAATTTAAAAAAAAAATTTGTTTGCAAATAACGTGAAAATTACATGTACCAAGTCCGAAAACATGAAAATAACAGGTCACCAAAATGAGCTGATATTTTTAGTATATGACTAAATTAACGTCGTTTAGCGGTGTGCAAATTTTGGTGAAGGTTGGGTGAAGTGAAAATTTTGAAAAAAAAATTTGTTTACAAATAACGTGAAAATTACAAGTACCAAGTCAAAAAACATGAAAATAACAGGTCGCCAAAATGAGCTGATATTTTTAGTATACGACTAAATTGACGTCGTTTAGCGGTGTGCAAATTTTGGTAGAGTTTGGATGAAGTGAAAATTTTGAAAAAAAAAATAAGTTTGCAAATCGTGAAAATTACAAGTAACAAGTCAAAAAACATGAAAATAACAGGTCGCCAAAATGAGCTGATATTTTTAGTATACGACTAAACTGACGTCGTTTAGCGGTGTGCAAATTTTGGTAAAGTTTAGATGAAGTGAAAATTTTTAAAAAAAATTTGTTTGCAAATATTGTGAAAATTACAAGTACCAAGTCAAAAAACATGAAAATAACAGGTCGCCAAAATGAGCTGATATTTTTAGTATACGACTAAATTGACGTCGTTTAGCGGTGTGCAAATTTTGGTAAAGTTTGGATGAAGTGAAAATTTAAAAAAAAATTTGTTTGCAAATAACCTGAAAATTACATGTACAAGTCAAAAACCATGAAAATAACAGGTCGCCAAAAGAAGCTGATATTTTTAGTATACGACTAAATTGACGACGTTTAGCGGTGTGCAAATTTTGGTAAAGTTTGGATGAAGTAAAAATTTTGAAAAAAAATTTGTTTGCAAATAACGTGAAAATTACATGTACCAAGTCCGAAAACATGAAAATAACAGGTCGCCAAAATGAGCTGATATTTTTAGTATATGACTAAATGGACGTCGTTTAGCGGTGTGCAAATTTTGGTAAGGTTTGGATGAAGTGAAAATTTTGAAAAAAAAATTTGTTTGCAAATAACGTGAAAATTACATGTACCAAGTCAGAAAACATGAAAATAACAGGTCGCCAAAATAAGCTGATATTTATGGTATACGACTAAATTGGCGTAGTTTAGCGGTGTGCAAATTTTGGTAAAGTTTGGATGAAGTGAAAATTTTGAAAAAAAATTTGTTTGCAAATAACGTGAAAATTACTTGTACCAAGTCAAAAAACATGAAAATAACAGGTCGCCAAAATGAGCTGATATTTTTAGTATACGACTAAATTGACGTCGTTTAGCGGTGTGCAAATTTTGGTAAAGTTTGGATGAAGAGGAAATTTTGAAAAAAAAATTTGTTTGCAAATAACGTGAAAATTACATGTACCAAGTCAGAAAACATGAAAATAAATAAAAAAAAATAAATAACGTCGTAAAATAAATTAACGTCGCTTAGCGGTGTGGAAATTTTGGTAAGGTTTGGATTAAGTGAAAATTTAAAAAAAAAAATTGTTTGCAAATAACGTGAAAATTACATGTACCAAGTCCGAAAACATGAAAATAACAGGTCACCAAAATGAGCTGATATTTTTAGTATATGACTAAATTAACGTCGTTTAGCGGTGTGCAAATTTTGGTAAAGGTTGGGTGAAGTGAAAATTTTGAAAAAAAAAATTTGTTTGCAAATAACGTGAAAATTACAAGTACCAAGTCAAAAAACATGAAAATAACAGGTCGCCAGAATGAGCTAATATTTTTAGTATACGACTAAATTGACGTCGCTTAGCGGTGTGCAAATTTTGGTAGAGTTTGGATGAAGTGAAAATTTTGAAGAAAAAAATAAGTTTGCAAATAACGTGAAAATTACAAGTACCAAGTCAAAAAACATGAAAATAACAGGTCGCCAAAATGAGCATATATTTTTAGTATACGACTAAACTGACGTCGTTTAGCGGTGTGCAAATTTTGGTAAAGTTTGGATGAAGTGAAAATTTTGAAAAAAAAAATTTATTTGCAAATATTGTGAAAATTACAAGTACCAAGTCAAAAAACATGAAAATAACAGGTCGCCAAAATGAGCTGATATTTTTAGTATACGACTAAATTGACGTCGTTCAGCGGTGTGCAAATTTTGGTAAAGTTTGGATGAAGTGAAAATTTAAAAAAAAATTTGTTTGCAAATAACGTGAAAATTACATGTACAAGTCAAAAAACATGAAAATAACAGGTCGCCAAAAGGAGCTGATATTTTTAGTATACGACTAAATTGACGTCGTTTAGCGGTGTGCAAATTTTGGTAAAGTTTGGATGAAGTAAAAATTTTGAAAAAAAAATTTGTTTGCAGATAACGTGAAAATTACATGTACCAAGTCAGAAAACATGAAAATAACATGTTGCCAAAATAAGCTGATATTTTTAGTATACGACTAAATTGACGTCGTTTAGCGGTGTGGAAATTTTGGTAAGGTTTGGATAAAGTGAAAATTTTGAAAAAAAAATTTGTTTGCAAATAACGTGAAAATTACATGTACCAAGTCAGAAAACATGAAAATAACAGGTCGCCAAAATAAGCTGATATTTATGGTATACGACTAAATTGGCGTAGTTTAGCGGTGTGCAAATTTTGGTAAAGTTTGGATGAAGTGAAAATTTTGAAAAAAAATTTGTTTGCAAATAACGTGAAAATTACTTGTACCAAGTCAAAAAACATGAAAATAACAGGTCGCCAAAATAAGCTGATATTTATGGTATACGACTAAATTGGCGTAGTTTAGCGGTGTGCAAATTTTGGTAAAGTTTGGATGAAGTGAAAATTTTGAAAAAAAATTTGTTTGCAAATAACGTGAAAATTACTTGTACCAAGTCAAAAAACATGAAAATAACAGGTCGCCAAAATAAGCTGATATTTATGGTATACGACTAAATTGGCGTAGTTTAGCGGTGTGCAAATTTTGGTAAAGTTTGGATGAAGTGGAAATTTTGAAAAAAAAATTTGCTTGCAAATAACGTGAAAATTAATGTACCAAGTCAGAAAACATGAAAATAAATAAAAAAAAAAAATAAAAAACGTCGTAAAATAAATTAACGTCGTTTAGCGGTGTGGAAATTTTGGTAAGGTGTGGATAAAGTGAAAATTTAAAAAAAAAAATTTGTTTGCAAATAACATGAAAATTACATGTACCAAGTCCGAAAACACGAAAATAACAGGTCACCAAAATGAGCTGATATTTTTAGTATATGACTAAATTAACGTCGTTTAGCGGTGTGCAAATTTTGGTAAAGGTTGGATGAAGTGAAAATTTTGAAGAAAAAAAATTTGTTTGCAAATAACGTGAAAATTACAAGTACCAAGTCAAATAACATGAAAATAACAGGTCGCCAAAATGAGCTGATATTTTTAGTATACGACTAAATTGACGTCGTTTACCGGTGTGCAAATTTTGGTAGAGTTTGGATGAAGTGAAAATTTTGAAAAAAAAAATAAGTTTGCAAATCGTGAAAATTACAATTACCAAGTCAAAAAACATGAAAATAACAGGTCGCCAAAATGAGCTGATATTTTTAGTATACGACTAAACTGACGTCGTTTAGCGGTGTGCAAATTTTGGTTAGGTTTGGATGAAGTGAAAATTTTGAAAAAAAAAATTTTGTTTGCAAATAACGTGAAAATTACATGTACCAAGTCAGAAAACATGAAAATAAAAGGTCGCCAAAATAAGCTGATATTTATGGTATACGACTAAATTGGCGTAGTTAAGCGGTGTGCAAATTTTGGTAAAGTTTGGATGAAGTGAAAATTTTGAAAAAAATTTGTTTGCAAATAACGTGAAAATTACTTGTACCAAGTCAAAAAACATGAAAATAACAGGTCGCCAAAATGAGCTGATATTTTTAGTATACGACTAAATTGACGTCGTTTAGCGGTGTGCAAATTTTGGTAAAGTTTGGAAGAAGTGGAAATTTTGAAAAAAAAATTTTTTTGCAAATAACGTGAAAATTACATGTACCAAGTCAGAAAACATGAAAATAAATAAAAAAAATAAATAACGTAGTAAAATAAATTAACGTCGTTTAGCGGTGTGGAAATTTTGGTAAGGTTTGGATAAAGTGAAAATTTAAAAAAAAAATTGTTTGCAAATAACGTGAAAATTACATGTACCAAGTCCGAAAACATGAAAATAACAGGTCACCAAAATGAGCTGATATTTTTAGTATATGACTAAATTAACGTCGTTTAGCGGTGTGCAAATTTTGGTAAAGGTTGGGTGAAGTGAAAATTTTGAAAAAAAAAATTTGTTTGCAAATAACGTGAAAATTACAAGTACCAAGTCAAAAAACATGAAAATAACAGGTCGCCAAAATGAGCTGATATTTTTAGTATACGACTAAACTGACATCGTTTAGCGGTGTGCAAATTTTGGTAAAGTTTGGATGAAGTGAAAATTTTGAAAAAAAAATTTGTTTGCAAATATTGTGAAAATTAAGTACCAAGTCAAAAAACATGAAAATAATAGGTCGCCAAAATGCGCTGATATTTTTAGTATACGACTAAATTGACGTCGTTTAGCGGTGTGCAAATTTTGGTAAAGTTTGGATGAAGTGAAAATTTTGAAAAAAAATTTGTTTGCAAATAACGTGAAAATTACATGTACCAAGTCAAATAACATGAAAATAACAGATCGCCGAAATGAGCTGATATTTTTAGTATACGACTAAATTGACGTCGTTTAGCGGTGTGCAAATTTTGGTAAAGTTTGGATGAAGTGAAAATTTAAAAAAAAAATTTGTTTGCAAATAACGTGAAAATTACAGGTACAAGTCAAAAAACATGAAAATAACAGGTCGCCAAAAGGAGCTGATATTTTTAGTATACGACTAAATTGACGTCGTTTAGCGGTGTGCAAATTTTGGTAAGGTTTAGATGAAGTAAAAATTTTGAAAAACAAATTTGTTTGCAAATAACGTGAAAATTACATGTACCAAGTCAGAAAACATGAAAATAACATGTCGCCAAAATAAGCTGATATTTTTAGTATACGACTAAATTGACGTCGTTTAGCGGTGTGGAAATTTTGGTAAGGTTTGGATAAAGTGAAAATTTTGAAAAAAAATTTGTTTGCAAATAACGTGAAAATTACATGTACCAAGTCCGAAAACATGAAAATAACACGTCGCCAAAATGAGCTGATATTTTTAGTATATGACTAAATGGACGTCGTTTAGCGGTGTGCAAATTTTGGTAAGGTTTGGATGAAGTGAAAATTTTGAAAAAAAATTTGTTTGCAAATAACGTGAAAATTACATGTACCAAGTCAGAAAACATGAAAATAACAGGTCGCCAAAATAAGCTGATATTTATGGTATACGACTAAATTGGCGTAGTTTAGCGGTGTGCAAATTTTGGTAAAGTTTGGATGAAGTGAAAATTTTGAAAAAAAATTTGCTTGCAAATAACGTGAAAATTACTTGTACCAAGTCAAAAAACATGAAAATAACAGGTCGCCAAAATGAGCTGATACTTTTAGTATACGACTAAATTGACGTCGTTTAGCGGTGTGCAAATTTTGGTAAAGTTTGGATGAAGTGGAAATTTTGAAAAAAAAATTTTTTTGCAAATAACGTGAAAATTACATAGACCAAGTCAGAAAACATGAAAATAAATAAAAAAAAAATAACGTCGTAAAATAAAATAACGTCGTTTAGCGGTGTGGAAATTTTGGTAGGGTTTGGATAAAGTGAAAATTTAAAAAAAAAATTTTTTGCAAATAACGTGAAAATTACATGTAACAAGTCCGAAAACATGAAAATAACAGGTCACCAAAATGAGCTGATATTTTTAGTATATGACTAAATTGACGTCGTTTAGCGGTGTGCAAATTTTGGTAGAGTTTGGATGAAGTGAAAATTTTGAAAAAAAAAAATAAGTTTGCAAATAACGTGAAAATTACAAGTACCAAGTCAAAAAACATGAAAATAACAGGTCGCCAAAATGAGCTGATATTTTTAGTATACGACTAAACTTACGTCGTTTAGCGGTGTGCAAATTTTGGTAAAGTTTGGATGAAGTGAAAATTTTGAAAAAAAAATTTGTTTGCAAATATTGTGAAAATTACAAGTACCAAGTCAAAAAACATGAAAATAACAGGTCGCCAAAATGAGCTGATATTTTTAGTATACGACAGTAGTAGGGAACTGCCAATCCTGCCGCAATTAAAATTGTTAAATTGTTGCTGAAATTGTTAAATTTGGGTAATTAAAATTTGAAAATTGTTAAATTCTTGGAAATTTGTGAAATTTGATACCTACGAGGGTGGTTCGATAAGTCATTTAAATATTTTTTCGAGGGTGGTTCAATAAGTCTGTCTTTTTTCAAATGCCGACGGCAATGCATGATAATTTTTCCTAATGCCTACGGCAATGCATGATAATTTTTCCTAATGCCTACGGCAAAACATGATAATTTTTCCTAATGCCTACGGCAATACATAATTATTTTCAAATGCCGACGGCAAAACATGGTTATTATTTTCTAATGCTCCCAGTGTTGCCAGACTGTAGAAATTTGATATCGTAATACTACATCAGTAATATCAGAGAAAATAGGTTTGATGACTACTAGACGATTCTCATATGAATCGTGGGAATGTTCTTGTGTGATTTCATCACGCTAATAACTTGTTTATAAATAAAATAATTAAATAAATTAATAAAATAATTAAATAAATTATTTTATTTATTTATAAAACGTTCTCATGTATGTGAACACCCCTAATGCTTGTGTGTGGGGGGTCCAGCTTGTTTGTCGCTGGTAAGCTTATATTCTGTTTATTTGTTGAAGAAATATATTTGTATGTATGTATGTATGCATGTGTATGTATGTGCGATCGAAAGAACTTGTGCGTGGAATATTTTGTGGCTGTGTAGAATACATTTATATTTTGCAACGTAATCATTTTCTTTGTCTACGATTATTTTAAAGCAGCAAAGTTTCAACTAAGTACAGTCATAAGCAGAGAAACAAAAAGTAAAAATTTGCAAGTAAGCAAAAATGCTAACTTCTCCTCCTCCTTCCCACTTCCTTCTCTTTCCTTTATGTAGTTTGTATTTGAAATAAGAAAACACTTGTAGATTTTTTATTTTTCTATACATTTATTGCTTAAAATTTTTTTAAATTTTATAATAATACATACATTAATATTTTAAAGAGTGAAAAAATTCATTTAAAGCAAGATATTTCTTTTGTTAGTAAAATAGCATTTTTTAATGCGCAAACACCAAGTTTATGATAATTACAATAAAAATATTCTGGATACTTAATCTCCATTTGTTTAAAGTTGATACAGCCTATATCCTCAACGTTAAAAATTTTTCGGCATAAGATTTTTTCCAACCATCGTCTTTTCTCTTCACCTTTTACATAAATTTTAGAACATCTTGCGTTGGCTTTTAAAAAATTGCAAACGCTTTCAAAAGAAACTGATGCAGCAGTCCAGCTGAGGTGATGATAGTTTTTCGTTAGCCACTGTGCTTCTCTTTGATTTTTTATTGATAAGCATTTAAAATCAAAAGGTGGTTTTATAATGAAATTGTTATATTCATAATTGTTGAAAACAATCGCTACTTCTTTTGCGATGAAATCATTTGAATTACTTTTGAAACCTTGTACGTCTATAAAATTGTGTTATTTTCCATATTACTCAATTTATAAGACTTTTCGAACTTGTCCTTTGATGGGTATATATTCTATTATGCGATCATGAATAAGAATGCAGTAAGCTGATGTCTTTGCTGCAATATTAGTTGCTGTTTCAAATGCTATTTTTATATCAATCAGTCCATTATTGAGTGATTCATTCTGATGACTGACATCTACTACAATAATAGGAGCTTTTGTCTTAAACTCTGATTCAGATAGAAACGGTTGAGATTCCCTCATATAGTAACTTTGTTGGAATCTTAGATACATATCATATAGAATTGCATATCGTTCATTTTTGAACTTTATGTTAAGATCATCATATGGATATGAGACTGAATTTAAATGTACTTTTAAATTAGTCAAATCACAATGAACAAACTTATTTTTTTGTTGAAAAGCAATCAATACAAAACGGGGGCGTTCTCTATTTGATGCCAGTTTAACATTCCAAATATGGCTAGTACCTGTGTTTAATTGTGGATTAACATGACAATCCCAACTGCGAAATGCCATAGGTATAGAAGCACCATTGTTAATAATTTTTATCATATTCAATTTGCTAAAGTCGGATAATTGTACATGTGGGATTCTCCATGAGATGAGTGAAATTGTAAGTTTAGCTTTTTCAGTAGAAACACTCGAGCGTACAAGATATTCATCATTCTTATTGCGTAAGATTATCAATTCATGTTTTCCATTTAGTATAACTTTGTTGTAGTCTTCGGCGAATCCTAGAAGCATTTTTAGAGGTACATAAAAATTGAAAAATCCATTTTCAAGAGTGACATCGTCAATTTTGTTCCATCCAGCATTTTGCATCACATTGCTTTCTGTTGGTGACAGAGAAACCAAATTTTTTATAGTGCTTGTGGCTCCTAAATATCTTGTATGGTCAATTTCAATTCCATTGAGCTCATAGCGAATTTCCTCAAATAGATATGCCACAAAGTTGTTTTTTAATAAAAAGTTCTCCGAAGAAGAAGAAGAAGAAGATTTGGCCTTATTATCATCGGCAAAAAACCCCTCTACATAAATGTAGCTCTCACTGGATAGCAAATACAAATCTTGATTTTGTATTGAAATTCTAATTTCATCATTATTGTTGTAAGATTGTAAGTATTGTACATATGTATGACAGTCCTTTTTGATTATATTCTCATCAGACAAGGGTTTATCTAAGACATCTATTATTGAACTCATTTTGTCTTCAATTTAAAATTCAAGGACTTTAGAAAATTTTTATTTGATGTTGTTAGAGCTTTTTGTTGAGCTGGTCGCTTTAATGTTGTTGTTGTTGTTCTTGGTGCTATATTTTTCAATGTATTTGTGTTGTATATTAGCATTATTTAGTTGGCCTTAAATGTATTCGTATTGTAATTTCCTCTCCTCGGAAATTAATTAAATCACCATGTTGATCCAGTACGCGCAGCGCTAGTGAACTTATCTCTCTGGTGTTTACAGGTAAATAGATAAGATTTCTTGGAACCTCATCTATTTTATAGCCTGGAGGCACATTAATCGGAAATTCATGAAGTGTATGCGATTTCGAGTTATTCATATATGTGTTTATAGCGATACTACTTTCAATTCGCAAGAGATTCACTTTGAAAATATTAACTGGAAGATCTGAATAATAATATTTGTTTGGTGTTAGGATTTTGCTATTGAATCCTAAAAGTTTTCCAATTGTATTGTCTTTATTAAAATGTACAGGATCCTTGGAACTATTAACTTTAACTTGCATTGTATTGTTATTGGCTTCAATAAAAATCTTATTTGCTGGGCAGAGTCGTTTGTATTCCTCTTCTATAAAATCAACTATATTATTTAATTCGTAAGATCCAATTGGTATTTCAATTATATGTTCCCCTATATGAAACATATTGTTGTAGGTGTCTACATTTGAAATACTGTTGTATGAATGAAAATCAGTTAGAGCACACTCATATGCACCATGTAATTCAATAGGAGGAAAGTAACTAGCAGATAGTTCTGATGAGTTAGAGCTCAGAGTAAGTGTTATTGACATTATAACAGTCTGATTACAATTAAATAATATTTAGTACACAGTATGGTTCATAAGTATGATTTCCATATTTTATTTAAAACTTTTTCTCATTTTAAAATTAACATTAGTTTCTTAATATTAATGCTATTGTTGTTGTTGCTATTGATGTTCTTGTTGTTTCTAATTTAGTTTTTCTTCCAACTATAATATTTCATCTTTACTTATCCAAGAATTGTGTTGATTAGAAAATCCCAGCCATTTAACATATACCTCCTTCCCTTTAATTTTAAGAACCTTTTCAACTAGATATGTATTTGGAAATCTAGTTTTTGAAAGTTCCTCAGTATAGAAGCCACCTTTAATAGGATTGCCAAGATAGTCTTCTAATATGTATGTTGCAGGATTTGTATTTTGAACTCTTGTAATTGTGAAAATTTCTGTAGTCCAATTTGGAGTATAACCTTTTTCAAATGTGTGCTTATATTTGCTTATGCGAACATGATCTCCCACATTAAATTTTGACATTTTATACATTTTCAAATGACTATATACTGTATTTAGCAGCTTTTCCTCATTTGTTGAGTTGACTTTAATAGGAGCCATTTTAATGGTACGATGAACTTTTCTATTGTATGCATTGAGTAAATCTTTGTATATATCAATCCACTTATATGAACCATTATAACTAAATTCTTTCCACATCATTCCTTTCAATGTTCTATTAAATCGTTCTAATATTGATGCTTTCATAATGCTATATGTTGAGTAGTGATTAATGTTGTATTTATGCATTAATTTTCCAAAGTGTTTGTTGAAAAATTCTTTGCCATCATCTGTTTGTAAGTTTTTTGGTACTCGTCCCAATTCAAAAATATCTTCCATTGCCTTGGTTGTTTCGAGTGCTGTTTTTGTTTTTAGCGGTACTGCCCATGCAAATTTTGAGAATGTATCAATTACAGTCAACAAAAATCGATAATTTCTATTTTCTTTAGAATAGTTCCCTATTTCAACTAAATCAGCTTGCCAAAGATCATCTATTCCTTTCATTACAACTCTGCGACGCACAAGTTGTTTTCGTGCTTGCTTATGGAGTTCATTTACTAAATTTCTTTTTGAAGACATTAAGTTGTTTTTAAAGATTTTTTGCAGAGTGTTGTGATCTGCTTGACGCACTTTCAGCTATTGATACAAACATATAATTTTCTAATCTATAAATTTTTTCATTAAGCTGTTCAATTTGTTCTTCAAAGGATGTTTTAATTTGTAGAATATCTTTTTCAATTTTACAATTTTCTTCTATATATAATTTTATTTCGCGTTGTAGTTTCTCAATTTGCATTTGAATATCTTCTCGTATTATAGTATTATCCCCCTTAAAGTATGTTAATAATTTCTCTTCTAATTTTTTCGATTTGAGTTTGCCAAAACAATTTATTGATAACATCGTTTTCCTCCAGAGCTTTTGCAACATTTTTGATCCTTTTGTTTTGGACATCAATGTTGTTGTTCGTATCCACAAGGAACCCCAGCAGTTTAGGTGCGTTTTTCAAAGAAATTGTGCTGCTAGTATCGTTTAAATAGTGTCCAAATTTATCAACAGACATACTCTATTTAGTTTATTAAAGTTAGTGTATTATATTCGCTTCACGTAGTTCTTCAATAATTGATACAATTTCGTTATTGTGATTAGTATGACCTGCACCTTGTGATGCGAGCAGTAGTCGAAGTCTATCTACTGACTCATTTGGATCGTCCCAGTATATATAGTTGGGATTATTGATGTTAAATTGCATCATTCCATCACCTAAATAGCTACCTTTGGGCTTAGATCCTGTTGATTCAGGTAAATTCTTCTGGTTTTTCTCATCAATAAATTTCTTAATAATATGTTTATATTTATATCCTCTAGTATCCTTAATTTGACCATCAGGTTTAAAGTCTCTTCTATATGCATTAGTAGTAATTAAAATCTTTTTATAGATTTCAAGTTCAAATTTATCATAATTTCTTGGTAATTTATGAAACATTAGAGAAAATAGTCCTGGTGTTAGAGCCCAGATTTGACCACCAACTTGTATTTTATCTTCAATCAGTTTTAGGTTACTATCACCAAATTTCCATTCATTATTGTAATCTTTATGTGGGCCGTAGTTTGTATCTAATTCATTTTTTCCTTCCAAAACTGATAAATCAGTATAAGTATATTCCGTATTGGAAGTCTGTGAGTAAAAATCATCTTCATCTTCATCATCATCATTTTCAGTATTAACATCATTAAATAAGATGGTATTATCAAAAATTTCCCCTTCTACTATTTTTTTTGGTGTACTTGACTCTATCTTTACTGATGGGGTTTCAGCCTTTAAATTTGTATTATTTTCAACTTCTGTCTTGATGTTACTTTCTTTTTTCATGCGAATTCTTTTAATATTTTTAGAACTATTTATAAATTCTTCAAGAGGTTCTGTTATAGGTTTAAATGCATCTCTTAATTGTTCACGTGTATCTATTTCACCAGTTTTTATACTACGAAGCTTTTTCTTCAACACATTTCTTGTCAACACCAACTGTTTTAAAATTTTCTCATCCATGTTTCCTAAGGGCAAATAACAGGTATAAGCAATCACATCAGCTTATCAGGACCTGGTCTGGTTTTCAGATCAGCTTATTAGGAGCTGGTCTAGTTTTCAGATCAGCTTATCAAGACCTTTCTTGAACTATTCATATTTGTAGTAGTATATAGAAAATTTTAGTATAAATATATATTTTTAAGCCTCAGATAGTAGTTGTGAACTGGACATTTCGGTGTAGATTAAAATTTTAAAGTTTCATTACCCATAACTCCGACAAAGGACACCCAGAAATTAATACACAACCCAAATCACTGACAGACTCAAATTTCCACGGTAAGGCAGACAGATAGACATAGACTTAATGTAAACAAAAACTCGTAATATAAACAAAAAATAAAA
This sequence comes from Tachina grossa, assembly GCA_949987645.1. Classification (NCBI taxonomy): domain Eukaryota; kingdom Metazoa; phylum Arthropoda; class Insecta; order Diptera; family Tachinidae; genus Tachina; species Tachina grossa. The sequence continues at coordinate 14,948,451 of OX465279.1, read as the reverse complement.
GACGGACTTATTGAACCACCCTCGCAAAATATTTAAAGGACTTATTGAACCACCCTCGTAGGAATCAAATTTCAAGAATTTTAAAATTTTCAAATTTTAATTACCCAAATTTAACAATTTCAGCAACAATTTAACAATTTTAATTAGGGCATATTGAACAGTTCCCTACAACTATCTGAGGTTTAAAAACATATATTTATACTAAAATTATCTATATACTACTACAAATATGAATACTTAAAGAAATTACATAATTTCATAATTAAAAGAATGGGTTATTATACATTTATTTTTTTCTGTTAATGAAGCTTAATACATTTCAATTATGATTTTTGCTGATGTTGCATGTGGAAAGCAGAATAATATACATACATATGTACGTGTACGTGTATATTTTTGTATGGGGCGACAGAAGAATGATGACTCATTCTACTTGTGCCAAACATAAGCATAATTCTTAATACATGCATACATACATACATACAGACAAAGTTAAAAATATAAATAAACAAGAAGCAAAACTAGAACGACGTCAGCTCAAAATTATTTTAAGTATGGGTGCATTTAATTTATAAGATTTGTTGATTTACGCAAGTTAAAAAACGTTTTTAAGCTAATATTCTATTATGAATACAATTTTAGCGAATTTTGCTCAAACAACATTTGAAATGCTGTTTAAAATTTTTATGAATATGGCTATAAGCATTTAATAAGTGACAATGCAAATGTAATTATAATGTTTAAGTAAGATGAGAAAAATATGAAGCATGTTTACAAGGTTCATGTTGGCAGTAATATGAATTTTGACAAGTTTTAAAAAATTTGTAGAGTGTTGGAGGGATAAATATGGATTTTTGATTATAAGCAAATATATTGAATTAAACGATTTTTGTTATAGAAAAAAAAATACTGCTAAAAAAAGATAGACTTTAGTTATTTCATCTGACCTGAAAACCAGACCAGCTCCTAATAAGCTGACCTGAAAATCAGACCAGCTCCTTATAAGCTGATCTGAAAACCAGACCAGGTCCTGATAGCCTGATCTAAAAACCAGACCAGGTCCTGATAAGCTGATCTGAAAACCAGACCAGGTCCTGAAAAGCTGATCTGAAAACCAGACCAGGTCCTGATAAGCTGATCTAAAAACCAGACCAGGTCCTAATAAGCTGATCTGAAAACCAGACCAGGTCCTGAAAAGCTGATCTGAAAACCAGACCAGGTCCTGATAAGCTGATCTAAAAACCAGACCAGGTCCTGATAATCTGATCTGAAAACCAGACCAGGTCCTGAAAAGCTGATCTGAAAACCAGACCAGGTCCTGAAAAGCTGATCTGAAAACCAGACCAGGTCCTGATAAGCTGATCTAAAAACCAGACCAGGTCCTAATAAGCTGATCTGAAAACCAGACCAGGTCCTGAAAAGCTGATCTGAAAACCAGACCAGGTCCTGATAAGCTGATCTAAGAACCAGACCAGGTCCTGATAAGCTGATCTGAAAACCAGACCAGGTCCTGAAAAGCTGATCTGAAAACCAGACCAGGTCCTGATAAGCTGATCTCATTGCTGATACCTGTTATTTGCCCTTAGCAAACATGGATGAGAAAATTTTAAAACAGTTGGTGTTGACAAGGAATGTGTTGAAGAAAAAGCTTCGTAGTATAAAAACTGGTGAAATAGGTACACGTGAATTAAGAGATACATTCAAACCTATAACAGAACCTCTTAAAGAATTCATAAATAGTTCTAAAAATTTTAAAAGAATTCGTATGAAAGAAGAAAGTAACATCAAGACAGAAGTTGAAAATAATACAAGTTTAAAGCCTGAAAACCCATCAGTCAAGATAGAGACAAGTACACCAAAAAAACTAGTAGAAGGGACAATTTTTGATAATACCATCTTATTTAATGATGTTAATACTGAAAATGATGATGATGATGATGAAGATGATTTTTACTCACAGACTTCCAATACAGAATATACTTATACTGATTTATCAGTTTTGGAAGGAAAAAATGAATTAGATACAAACTATGGCCCACATAAAGATTACAATAATGAATGGAAATTTGGTGATAGTAACCTAAAACTGAATGAAGATAAAATACAAGTTGGTGGTCAAATCTGGGCTCTAACACCAGGACTATTTTCTCTAATGTTTCATAAATTACCAAGAAATTATGATAAATTTGAACTTGAAATCTATAAAAAGATTTTAATTACTACTAATGCATATAGAAGAGACTTTAAACCTGATGGTCAAATTAAGGGTACTAGAGGATATAAATATAAACATATTATTAAGAAATTTATTGATGAGAAAAACCAGAAGAATTTACCTGAATCAACAGGATCTAAGCCCAAAGGTAGCTATTTAGGTGATGGAATGATGCAATTTAACATCAATAATCCCAACTATATATACTGGGAGGATCCAAATGAGTCAGTAGATAGACTTCGACTACTGCTCGCATCACAAGGTGCAGGTCATACTAATCACAATAACGAAATTGTATCAATTATTGAAGAACTACGTGAAGCGAATATAATACACTAACTTTAATAAACTAAATAGAGTATGTCTGTTGATAAATTTGGACACTATTTAAACGATACTAGCAGCACAATTTCTTTGAAAAACGCACCTAAACTGCTGGGGTTCCTTGTGGATACGAACAACAACATTGATGTCCAAAACAAAAGGATCAAAAATGTTGCAAAAGCTCTGGAGGAAAACGATGTTATCAATAAATTGTTTTGGCAAACTCAAATCGAAAAAATTAGAAGAGAAATTATTAACATACTTTAAGGGGGATAATACTATAATACGAGAAGATATTCAAATGCAAATTGAGAAACTACAACGCGAAATAAAATTATATATAGAAGAAAATTGTAAAATTGAAAAAGATATTCTACAAATTAAAACATCCTTTGAAGAACAAATTGAACAGCTTAATGAAAAAATTTATAGATTAGAAAATTATATGTTTGTATCAATAGCTGAAAGTGCGTCAAGCAGATCACAACACTCTGCAAAAAATCTTTAAAAACAACTTAATGTCTTCAAAAAGAAATTTAGTAAATGAACTCCATAAGCAAGCACGAAAACAACTTGTGCGTCGCAGAGTTGTAATGAAAGGAATAGATGATCTTTGGCAAGCTGATTTAGTTGAAATAGGGAACTATTCTAAAGAAAATAGAAATTATCGATTTTTGTTGACTGTAATTGATACATTCTCAAAATTGGCATGGGCAGTACCGCTAAAAACAAAAACAGCACTCGAAACAACCAAGGCAATGGAAGATATTTTTGAATTGGGACGAGTACCAAAAAACTTACAAACAGATGATGGCAAAGAATTTTTCAACAAACACTTTGGAAAATTAATGCATAAATACAACATTAATCACTACTCAACATATAGCATTATGAAAGCATCAATATTAGAACGATTTAATAGAACATTGAAAGGAATGATGTGGAAAGAATTTAGTTATAATGGTTCATATAAGTGGATTGATATATACAAAGATTTACTCAATGCATACAATAGAAAAGTTCATCGTACCATTAAAATGGCTCCTATTAAAGTCAACTCAACAAATGAGGAAAAGCTGCTAAATACAGTATATAGTCATTTGAAAATGTATAAAATGTCAAAATTTAATGTGGGAGATCATGTTCGCATAAGCAAATATAAGCACACATTTGAAAAAGGTTATACTCCAAATTGGACTACAGAAATTTTCACAATTACAAGAGTTCAAAATACAAATCCTGCAACATACATATTAGAAGACTATCTTGGCAATCCTATTAAAGGTGGCTTCTATACTGAGGAACTTTCAAAAACTAGATTTCCAAATACATATCTAGTTGAAAAGGTTCTTAAAATTAAAGGGAAGGAGGTATATGTTAAATGGCTGGGATTTTCTAATCAACACAATTCTTGGATAAGTAAAGATGAAATATTATAGTTGGAAGAAAAACTAAATTAGAAACAACAAGAACATCAATAGCAACAACAACAATAGCATTAATATTAAGAAACTAATGTTAATTTTAAAATGAGAAAAAGTTTTAAATAAAATATGGAAATCATACTTATGAACCATACTGTGTACTAAATATTATTTAATTGTAATCAGACTGTTATAATGTCAATAACACTTACTCTGAGCTCTAACTCATCAGAACTATCTGCTAGTTACTTTCCTCCTATTGAATTACATGGTGCATATGAGTGTGCTCTAACTGATTTTCATTCATACAACAGTATTTCAAATGTAGACACCTACAACAATATGTTTCATATAGGGGAACATATAATTGAAATACCAATTGGATCTTACGAATTAAATAATATAGTTGATTTTATAGAAGAGGAATACAAACGACTCTGCCCAGCAAATAAGATTTTTATTGAAGCCAATAACAATACAATGCAAGTTAAAGTTAATAGTTCCAAGGATCCTGTACATTTTAATAAAGACAATACAATTGGAAAACTTTTAGGATTCAATAGCAAAATCCTAACACCAAACAAATATTATTATTCAGATCTTCCAGTTAATATTTTCAAAGTGAATCTCTTGCGAATTGAAAGTAGTATCGCTATAAACACATATATGAATAACTCGAAATCGCATACACTTCATGAATTTCCGATTAATGTGCCTCCAGGCTATAAAATAGATGAGGTTCCAAGAAATCTTATCTATTTACCTGTAAACACCAGAGAGATAAGTTCACTAGCGCTGCGCGTACTGGATCAACATGGTGATTTAATTAATTTCCGAGGAGAGGAAATTACAATACGAATACATTTAAGGCCAACTAAATAATGCTAATATACAACACAAATACATTGAAAAATATAGCACCAAGAACAACAACAACAACATTAAAGCGACCAGCTCAACAAAAAGCTCTAACAACATCAAATTAAAATTTTCTAAAGTCCTTGAATTTTAAATTAAAGACAAAATGAGTTTAATAATAGATGTCTTAGATAAACCCTTGTCAGATGAGAATATAATCAAAAAGGACTGTCATACATATGTACCATACTTACAATCTTACAACAATAATGATGAAATTAGAATTTCAATACAAAATCAAGATTTGTATTTGCTACCCAGTGAGAGCTACATTTATGTAGAGGGGTTTTTTGCCGATGATAATAAGGCCAAATCTTCTTCTTCTTCTTCTTCGGAGAACTTTTTATTAAAAAACAACTTTGTGGCATATCTATTTGAGGAAATTCGCTATGAGCTCAATGGAATTGAAATTGACCATACAAGATATTTAGGAGCCACAAGCACTATAAAAAATTTGGTTTCTCTGTCACCAACAGAAAGCAATGTGATGCAAAATGCTGGATGGAACAAAATTGACGATGTCACTCTTGAAAATGGATTTTTCAATTTTTATGTACCTCTAAAAATGCTTCTAGGATTCGCCGAAGACTACAACAAAGTTATACTAAATGGAAAACATGAATTGATAATCTTACGCAATAAGAATGATGAATATCTTGTACGCTCGAGTGCTTCTACTGAAAAAGCTAAACTTACAATTTCACTCATCTCATGGAGAATCCCACATGTACAATTATCCGACTTTAGCAAATTGAATATGATAAAAATTATTAACAATGGTGCTTCTATACCTATGGCATTTCGCAGTTGGGATTGTCATGTTAATCCACAATTAAACACAGGTACTAGCCATATTTGGAATGTTAAACTGGCAGCAAATAGAGAACGCCCCCGTTTTGTATTGATTGCTTTTCAACAAAAAAATAAGTTTGTTCATTGTGATTTGACTAATTTAAAAGTATATTTAAATTCAGTCTCATATCCATATGATGATCTTAACATAAAGTTCAAAAATGAACGATATGCAATTCTATATGATATGTATCTAAGATTCCAACAAAGTTACTATATGAGGGAATCTCAACCGTTTCTATCTGCATCAGAGTTTAAGACAAAAGCTCCTATTATTGTAGTAGATGTCAGTCATCAGAATGGATCACTCAATAATGGACCGATTGATATAAAAATAGCATTTGAAACAGCAACTAATATTGCAGCAAAGACATCAGCTTACTGCATTCTTATTCATGATCGCATAATAGAATATATACCCATCAAAGGACAAGTTCGAAAAGTCTTATAAATTGAGTAATATGGAAAATAACACAATTTTTATAGACGTACAAGGTTTCAAAAGTAATTCAAATGATTTCATCGCAAAAGAAGTAGCGATTGTTTTCAACAATTATGAATATAACAATTTCATTATAAAACCACCTTTTGATTTTAAATGCTTATCAATAAAAAATCAAAGAGAAGCAAAATGGCTAACGAAAAACTATCATCACCTCAGCTGGACTGCTGGATCAGTTTCTTTTGAAAGCGTTTGCAATTTTTTAAAAGCCAACGCAAGATGTTCTAAAATTTATGTAAAAGGTGAAGAGAAAAGACGATGGTTGGAAAAAATCTTATGCCGAAAAATTTTTAACGTTGAGGATATAGGCTGTATCAACTTTAAACAAATGGAGATTAAGTATCCAGAATATTTTTATTGTAATTATCATAAACTTGGTGTTTGCGCATTAAAAAATGCTATTTTACTAACAAAAGAAATATCTTGCTTTAAATGAATTTTTTCACTCTTTAAAATATTAATGTATGTATTATTATAAAATTTAAAAAAATTTTAAGCAATAAATGTATAGAAAAATAAAAAATCTACAAGTGTTTTCTTATTTCAAATACAAACTACATAAAGGAAAGAGAAGGAAGTGGGAAGGAGGAGGAGAAGTTAGCATTTTTGCTTACTTGCAAATTTTTACTTTTTGTTTCTCTGCTTATGACTGTACTTAGTTGAAACTTTGCAGCTTTAAAATAATCGTAGACAAAGAAAATGATTACGTTGCAAAATATAAATGTATTCTACACAGCCACAAAATATTCTACGCACAAATTCTTTCGATCGCACATACATACACATGCATACATACATACATACAAATATATTTCTTAAACAAATAAACAGAATATAAGCTTACCAGCGACAAACAAGCTGGACCCCCCACACACAAGCATATGGGGTGTTCACATACATGAGAACGTTTTATAAATAAATAAAATAATTTATTTAATTATTTTATTAATTTATTTAATTATTTTATTTATAAACAATTTATTAGCGTGATGAAATCACACAAGCACATTCCCACGATTCATATGAGAATCGTCTAGTAGTCATCAAACCTATTTTCTCTGATATTACAGATGTAGTATTACGATATCAAATTTCTACAGTCTGGCAACACTGGGAGCATTAGAAAATAATAACCATGTTTTGCCGTCGGCATTTGAAAATAATTATGTATTGCCGTAGGCATTAGGAAAAATTATCATGTTTTGCCGTAGGCATTAGGAAAAATTATCATGCATTGCCGTAGGCATTAGGAAAAATTATCATGCATTGCCGTCGGCATTTGAAAAAAGACAGACTTATTGAACCACCCTCGAAAAATATTTAAATGACTTATCGAACCACCCTCGTAGGTATCAAATTTCACAAATTTCCAAGAATTTAACAATTTTCAAATTTTAATTACCCAAAGTTAACAACTTCAGCAACAATTTAACAATTTTAATTGCGGCAGGATTGGCAGTTCCCTACTACTTACGACTAAATTGACGTCGTTTAGCGGTGTGCAAATTTTGGTAAGGTTTGGATGAAGTAAAAATTTTGAAAAAAAAATTTGTTTGCAAATAACGTGAAAATTACATGTACCAAGTCAGAAAACATGAAAATAACAGGTCGCCAAAATAAGCACATATATTTAGTATATGACTAAATTGACGTCGTTTAGCGGTGTAGAAATTTTGGTACAGTTTGGATAAAGTGAAAATTTAAAAAAAAAAATTGTTTGCAAATAACGCGAAAATTACATGTACCAAGTCAAAAAACATGAAAATAACAGGCCGCCAAAATGAGCTGATATTTTTAGTGTAAGACTTAATTGACGTCGTTTAGCGGTGTGCAAATTTTGGTAAAGTTTGGATGAAGTGAAAATTTAAAAAAAAATTTGTTTGCAAATAACGTGAAAATTACATGTACAAGTCAAAAAACATGAAAATAACAGGTCGCCAAAAGGAGCTGATATTTTTAGTATACGACTAAATTGACGTCGTTTAGCGGTGTGCAAATTTTGGTAAAGTTTGGATGAAGTGAAAATTTTGAAAAAAAAATTTGTTTGCAAATAACGTAAAAATTACTTGTACCAAGTCAAAAAACATGAAAATAACAGGTCGCCAAAATGAGCTGATATTTTTAGTATATACTAAATGGACGTCGTTTAGCGGTGTGCAAATTTTGGTAACGTTTAGATGAAGTGAACATTTAAAAAAAAAATTTGTTTGCAAATAACGTGAAAATTACATGTACCAAGTCAGAAAACATGAAAATAACAGGTCGCCAAAATGAGCTGATATTTTTAGTATACGACTGAATTGACGTCGTTTAGCGGTGTGCAAATTTTGGTAAAGTTTAGATGAAGTGAAAATTTTGAAAAAAAAATTTGTTTGCAAATAACGTGAAAATTACATGTACCAAGTCAGAAAACATGAAAATAACATGTCGCCAATATAAGCTGATATTTTTAGTATAGGACTAAATTGACGTCGTTTAGCGGTGTGGAAATTTTGTTAAGGTTTGGATAAAGTGAAAATTTTGAAAAAAAAAATTTGTTTGCAAATAACGTGAAAATTACATGTACCAAGTCAGAAAACATGAAAATAACATGTCGCCAATATAAGCTGATATTTTTAGTATAGGACTAAATTGAAGTCGTTTAGCGGTGTGAAAATTTTGGTAAGGTTTGGATAAAGTGAAAATTTTGAAAAAAAATTTGTTTGCAAATAACGTGAAAATTACATGTACCAAGTCCGAAAACATGAAAATAACAGGTCTCCAAAATGAGCTGATATATTTAGTATACGACTAAATTGACGTCGTTTAGCAGTGTGCAAATTTTGGTAAAGTTTGGATGAAGTGAAAATTTTGAAAAAAAAAATTTGTTTGCAAATAACGTGAAAATTACATGTACCAAGTCAAAAAACATGAAAATAACAGGTCGCCAAAATGAGCTGATATTTTTAGTATACGACTGAATTGACATCGTTTAGCGGTGTGCAAATTTTGGTAAAGTTTGGATGAAGTAAAAATTTTGAAAAAAAAAATTTGTTTGCAAATCACGTGAAAATTACATGTACCAAGTCAAATAACATGAAAATAACAGATCGCCGAAATGAGCTGATATTTTTAGTATACGACTTAAATGACGTCGTTTAGCGGTGTGCAAATTTTGGTAAAGTTTGGATGAAGTGAAAATTTAAAAAAAAATTTGTTTGCAAATAACGTGAAAATTACAAAATACCAAGTCAAAAAACATGACAATAACAGGTCGCCAAAATGAGCTGATATTTTTAGTATACGACTAAATTGACGTCGTATAGCGATGTGCAAATTTTGGTAAAGTTTGGATGAAGTAAAAATTTTGAAAAAAAAATTTGTTTGCAAATAACGTGAAAATTACATGTACCAAGTCAAAAAACATGAAAATAACAGGTCGCCAAAATGAGCTCATATTTTTAGTATACGACTGAATTGACGTCGTTTAGCGGTGTGCAAATTTTGGTAAAGTTTGGATGAAGTGAACATTTTGAAAAAAAAATTTGTTTGCAAATAACGTGAAAATTACATGTACCAAGTCAGAAAACATGAAAATAACATGTCGCCAATATAAGCTGATATTTTTAGTATAGGACTAAATTGACGTCGTTTAGCGGTGTGGAAATTTTGGTAAGGTTTGGATAAAGTGAAAATTTTGAAAAAAAATTTGTTTGCAAATAACGTGAAAATTACATGTACCAAGTCCGAAAACATGAAAATAACAGGTCTCCAAAATGAGCTGATATATTTAGTATACGACTAAATTGACGTCGTTTAGCAGTGTGCAAATTTTGGTAAAGTTTGGATGAAGTGAAAATTTTGAAAAAAAATTTGTTTGCAAATAACGTGAAAATTACATGTACCAAGTCAAAAAACATGAAAATAACAGGTCGCCAAAATGAGCTGATATTTTTAGTATACGACTGAATTGACGTCGTTTAGCGGTGTGCAAATTTTGGTAAAGTTTGGATGAAGTGAAAATTTTGAAAAAAAAAAATTTGTTTGCAAATCACGTGAAAATTACATGTACCAAGTCAAATAACATGAAAATAACAGATCGCCAAAATGAGCTGATATTTTTAGTATACGACTAAAATGACGTCGTTTAGCGGTGTGCAAATTTTGGTAAAGTTTGGATGAAGTGAAAATTTAAAAAAAAATTTGTTTGCAAATAACGTGAAAATTACATGTAGTGAAAATTTTGAAAAAAAATTTGTTTACAAATAACGTGAAAATTACATGTACCAAGTCAAAAAACATGAAAATAACAGGTCGCCAAAATGAGCTGATATTTTTAGTATACGACTGAATTGACGTCGTTTAGCGGTGTGCAAATTTTGGTAAAGTTTGGATGAAGTGAAAATTTTGAAAAAAAAAATTTGTTTGCAAATCACGTGAAAATTACATGTACCAAGTCAAATAACATGAAAATAACAGATCGCCAAAATGAGCTGATATTTTTAGTATACGACTAAAATGACGTCGTTTAGCGGTGTGCAAATTTTGGTAAAGTTTGGATGAAGTGAAAATTTAAAAAAAAATTTGTTTGCAAATAACGTGAAAATTACATGTACAAGTCAAAAAACATGAAAATAACAGGTCGCCAAAAGGAGCTAATATTTTTAGTATACGGCTAAATTGACGTCGTTTAGCGATGTGCAAATTTTGGTAAAGTTTGGATGAAGTGAAAATTTTGAAAAAAAAAATTTGTTTGCAAATAACGTGAAAATTACATGTACCAAGTCAAAAAACATGAAAATAACAGGTCGCCAAAATGAGCTGATATTTTTAGTATACGACTGAATTGACGTCATTTAGCGGTGTGCAAATTTTGGTAAAGTTTGGATGAAGTGAAAATTTTGAAAAAAAAATTTGTTTGCAAATGACGTGAAAATTACATGTACCAAGTCAGAAAACATGAAAATAACATGTCGCCAATATAAGCTGATATTTTTAGTATAGGACTAAATTGACGTCGTTTAGCGGTGTGGAAATTTTGGTAAGGTTTGGATAAAGTGAAAATTTTGAAAAAAAATTTGTTTGCAAATAACGTGAAAATTACATGTACCAAGTCCGAAAACATGAAAATAACAGGTCTCCAAAATGAGCTGATATATTTAGTATACGACTAAATTGACGTCGTTTAGCGGTGTGCAAATTTTGGTAAAGTTTGGATGAAGTGAAAATTTAAAAAAAAAAATTTGTTTGCAAATCACGTGAAAATTACATGTACCAAGTCAAATAACATGAAAATAACAGATCGCCAAAATGAGCTGATATTTTTAGTATACGACTAAAATGACGTCGTTTAGCGGTGTGCAAATTTTGGTAAAGTTTGGATGAAGTGAAAATTTAAAAAAAAATTTGTTTTCAAATAACGTGAAAATTACATGTGCAAGTCAAAAAGCATGAAAATAACAGGTCGCCAAAAGGAGCTAATATTTTTAGTATACGACTAAATTGACGTCGTTTAGCGGTGTGCAAATTTTGGTAAAGTTTGGATGAAGTGAAAATTTTGAAAAAAAATTTGTTTGCAAATAACGTGAAAATTACATGTACCAAGTCAAAAAACATGAAAATAACAGGTCGCCAAAATGAGCTGATATTTTTAGTATACGACTGAATTGACGTCGTTTAGCGGTGTGCAAATTTTGGTAAAGTTTGGATGAAGTGAAAATTTTGAAAAAAAAATTTGTTTGCAAATCACGTGAAAATTACATGTCCCAAGTCAAATAACATGAAAATAACAGATCGCCAAAATGAGCTGATATTTTTAGTATACGACTAAAATGACGTCGTTTAGCGGTGTGCAAATTTTGGTAAAGTTTGGATGAAGTGAAAATTTAAAAAAAAATTTGTTTGCAAATAACGTGAAAATTACATGTACAAGTCAAAAAACATGAAAATAACAGGTCGCCAAAAGGAGCTAATATTTTTAGCATATGACTAAATTGACGTCGTTTAGCGGTGTGCAAATTTTGGTAAAGTTTGGATGAAGTGAAAATTTTGAAAAAAAAATTTGTTTGCAAATAACGTGAAAATTACAAGTACCAAGTCAAAAAACATGAAAATAACAGGTCGCCAAAATGAGCTGATATTTTTAGTATACGACTAAATTGACGTCGTTTAGCGATGTGCAAATTTTGGTAAAGTTTGGATTAAGTGAAAATTTTGAAAAAAAAAAATTTTTTGCAAATAACGTGAAAATCATGTAACAAGTCCGAAAACATGAAAATAACAGGTCGCCAAAATGAGCTGATATTTTTAGCATATGACCAAATTGACGTCGTTTAGCGGTGTGCAAATTTTGGTAAAATTTGGATGAAGTGAAAATTTTGAAAAAAAATTTGTTTACAAATAACGTGAAAATTACATGTACCAAGTCAAAAAACATGAAAATAACAGGTCGCCAAAATGAGCTGATATTTTTAGTATACGACTGAATTGACGTCGTTTAGCGGTGTGCAAATTTTGGTAAAGTTTGGATGAAGTGAAAATTTTGAAAAAAAAAATTTGTTTGCAAATCACGTGAAAATTACATGTACCAAGTCAAATAACATGAAAATAACAGATCGCCAAAATGAGCTGATATTTTTAGTATACGACTAAAATGACGTCGTTTAGCGGTGTGCAAATTTTGGTAAAGTTTGGATGAAGTGAAAATTTAAAAAAAAATTTGTTTGCAAATAACGTGAAAATTACATGTACAAGTCAAAAAACATGAAAATAACAGGTCGCCAAAAGGAGCTAATATTTTTAGTATACGGCTAAATTGACGTCGTTTAGCGATGTGCAAATTTTGGTAAAGTTTGGATGAAGTGAAAATTTTGAAAAAAAAAATTTGTTTGCAAATAACGTGAAAATTACATGTACCAAGTCAAAAAACATGAAAATAACAGGTCGCCAAAATGAGCTGATATTTTTAGTATACGACTGAATTGACGTCATTTAGCGGTGTGCAAATTTTGGTAAAGTTTGGATGAAGTGAAAATTTTGAAAAAAAAATTTGTTTGCAAATGACGTGAAAATTACATGTACCAAGTCAGAAAACATGAAAATAACATGTCGCCAATATAAGCTGATATTTTTAGTATAGGACTAAATTGACGTCGTTTAGCGGTGTGGAAATTTTGGTAAGGTTTGGATAAAGTGAAAATTTTGAAAAAAAATTTGTTTGCAAATAACGTGAAAATTACATGTACCAAGTCCGAAAACATGAAAATAACAGGTCTCCAAAATGAGCTGATATATTTAGTATACGACTAAATTGACGTCGTTTAGCGGTGTGCAAATTTTGGTAAAGTTTGGATGAAGTGAAAATTTAAAAAAAAAAATTTGTTTGCAAATCACGTGAAAATTACATGTACCAAGTCAAATAACATGAAAATAACAGATCGCCAAAATGAGCTGATATTTTTAGTATACGACTAAAATGACGTCGTTTAGCGGTGTGCAAATTTTGGTAAAGTTTGGATGAAGTGAAAATTTAAAAAAAAATTTGTTTTCAAATAACGTGAAAATTACATGTGCAAGTCAAAAAGCATGAAAATAACAGGTCGCCAAAAGGAGCTAATATTTTTAGTATACGACTAAATTGACGTCGTTTAGCGGTGTGCAAATTTTGGTAAAGTTTGGATGAAGTGAAAATTTTGAAAAAAAATTTGTTTGCAAATAACGTGAAAATTACATGTACCAAGTCAAAAAACATGAAAATAACAGGTCGCCAAAATGAGCTGATATTTTTAGTATACGACTGAATTGACGTCGTTTAGCGGTGTGCAAATTTTGGTAAAGTTTGGATGAAGTGAAAATTTTGAAAAAAAAATTTGTTTGCAAATCACGTGAAAATTACATGTCCCAAGTCAAATAACATGAAAATAACAGATCGCCAAAATGAGCTGATATTTTTAGTATACGACTAAAATGACGTCGTTTAGCGGTGTGCAAATTTTGGTAAAGTTTGGATGAAGTGAAAATTTAAAAAAAAATTTGTTTGCAAATAACGTGAAAATTACATGTACAAGTCAAAAAACATGAAAATAACAGGTCGCCAAAAGGAGCTAATATTTTTAGCATATGACTAAATTGACGTCGTTTAGCGGTGTGCAAATTTTGGTAAAGTTTGGATGAAGTGAAAATTTTGAAAAAAAAATTTGTTTGCAAATAACGTGAAAATTACAAGTACCAAGTCAAAAAACATGAAAATAACAGGTCGCCAAAATGAGCTGATATTTTTAGTATACGACTAAATTGACGTCGTTTAGCGATGTGCAAATTTTGGTAAAGTTTGGATTAAGTGAAAATTTTGAAAATAAAAAATTGTTTGCAAATAACGTGAAAATCATGTAACAAGTCCGAAAACATGAAAATAACAGGTCGCCAAAATGAGCTGATATTTTTAGCATATGACCAAATTGACGTCGTTTAGCGGTGTGCAAATTTTGGTAAAATTTGGATGAAGTGAAAATTTTGAAAAAAAAAATTTGTTTGCAAATAACGTGAAAATTACAAGTACCAAGTCCGAAAACATGAAAATAACAGGTCGCCAAAATGAGCTGATATTTTTAGTATATGACTAAATTGGCGTAGTTAAGCGGTGTGCAAATTTTGGTAAAGTTTTGATGAAGTGAAAATTTTTAAAAAAAATTTGTTTGCAAATAACGTGAAAATTACATGTACGAAGTCAAAAAATATGAAAATAACAGGTCGCCAAAATGAGCTGATATTTTTAGTATACGACTAAACTGACGTCGTTTAGCGGTGTGCAAATTTTGGTAAAGTTAGGATGAAGTGAAAATTTGGAAAAAAAAAATTGTTTGCAAATACCGTGAAAATTACCAGTACCAAGTCAAAAAACATGAATATAACAGGTCGCCAAAATGAGCTGATATTTTTAGTATACGACTAAATTGACGTCGTTTAGCAGTGTGCAAATTTTGGTAAAGTTTGGATGAAGTGAAAATTAAAAAAAAAAATTGTTTGCAAATAACGTGAAAATTACATGTACCAAGTCAAAAAACATGAAAATAACAGGTCGCCAAAATGAGCTGATATTTTTAGTATACGACTAAATTGACGTCGTTTAGCGATGTGCAAATTTTGGTAAAGTATGGATGAAGTGAAAATTTTGAAAAAAAAAAATTGTTTGCAAATAACGTGAAAATTACATGTACCAAGTCAAAAAACATGAAAATAACAGGTCGCCAAAATGAGCTGATATTTTTAGTATACGACTGAATTGACGTCGTTTAGCGGTGTGCAAATTTTGGTAAAGTTTGGATGAAGTGAAAATTTTGAAAAAAAAATTAGTTTGCAAATAACGTGAAAATTACATGTACCAAGTCAGAAAACATGAAAATAACATGTCGCCAATATAAGCTGATATTTTTAGTATAGGACTAAATTGACGTCGTTAAGCGGTGTGGAAATTTTGGTAAGGTTTGGATAAAGTGAAAATTTTGAAAAAAAAATTTGTTTGCAAATAACGTGAAAATTACATGTACCAAGTCCGAAAACATGAAAATAACAGGTCTCCAAAATGAGCTGATATATTTAGTATACGACTAAATTGACGTCGTTTAGCAGTGTGCAAATTTTGGTAAAGTTTGGATGAAGTGAAAATTTTGAAAAAAAATTTGTTTACAAATAACGTGAAAATTACATGTACCAAGTCAAAAAACATGAAAATAACAGGTCGCCAAAATGAGCTGATATTTTTAGTATACGACTGAATTGACGTCGTTTAGCGGTGTGCAAATTTTGGTAAAGTTTGGATGAAGTGAAAATTTTGAAAAAAAAATTTGTTTGCAAATGACGTGAAAATTACATGTACCAAGTCAGAAAACATGAAAATAACATGTCGCCAATATAAGCTGATATTTTTAGTATAGGACTAAATTGACGTCGTTTAGCGGTGTGGAAATTTTGGTAAGGTTTGGATAAAGTGAAAATTTTGAAAAAAAATTTGTTTGCAAATAACGTGAAAATTACATGTACCAAGTCCGAAAACATGAAAATAACAGGTCTCCAAAATGAGCTGATATATTTAGTATACGACTAAATTGACGTCGTTTAGCGGTGTGCAAATTTTGGTAAAGTTTGGATGAAGTGAAAATTTAAAAAAAAAAATTTGTTTGCAAATCACGTGAAAATTACATGTACCAAGTCAAATAACATGAAAATAACAGATCGCCAAAATGAGCTGATATTTTTAGTATACGACTAAAATGACGTCGTTTAGCGGTGTGCAAATTTTGGTAAAGTTTGGATGAAGTGAAAATTTAAAAAAAAATTTGTTTTCAAATAACGTGAAAATTACATGTGCAAGTCAAAAAGCATGAAAATAACAGGTCGCCAAAAGGAGCTAATATTTTTAGTATACGACTAAATTGACGTCGTTTAGCGGTGTGCAAATTTTGGTAAAGTTTGGATGAAGTGAAAATTTTGAAAAAAAATTTGTTTGCAAATAACGTGAAAATTACATGTACCAAGTCAAAAAACATGAAAATAACAGGTCGCCAAAATGAGCTGATATTTTTAGTATACGACTGAATTGACGTCGTTTAGCGGTGTGCAAATTTTGGTAAAGTTTGGATGAAGTGAAAATTTTGAAAAAAAAATTTGTTTGCAAATCACGTGAAAATTACATGTCCCAAGTCAAATAACATGAAAATAACAGATCGCCAAAATGAGCTGATATTTTTAGTATACGACTAAAATGACGTCGTTTAGCGGTGTGCAAATTTTGGTAAAGTTTGGATGAAGTGAAAATTTAAAAAAAAATTTGTTTGCAAATAACGTGAAAATTACATGTACAAGTCAAAAAACATGAAAATAACAGGTCGCCAAAAGGAGCTAATATTTTTAGCATATGACTAAATTGACGTCGTTTAGCGGTGTGCAAATTTTGGTAAAGTTTGGATGAAGTGAAAATTTTGAAAAAAAAATTTGTTTGCAAATAACGTGAAAATTACAAGTACCAAGTCAAAAAACATGAAAATAACAGGTCGCCAAAATGAGCTGATATTTTTAGTATACGACTAAATTGACGTCGTTTAGCGATGTGCAAATTTTGGTAAAGTTTGGATTAAGTGAAAATTTTGAAAATAAAAAATTGTTTGCAAATAACGTGAAAATCATGTAACAAGTCCGAAAACATGAAAATAACAGGTCGCCAAAATGAGCTGATATTTTTAGCATATGACCAAATTGACGTCGTTTAGCGGTGTGCAAATTTTGGTAAAATTTGGATGAAGTGAAAATTTTGAAAAAAAAAATTTGTTTGCAAATAACGTGAAAATTACAAGTACCAAGTCCGAAAACATGAAAATAACAGGTCGCCAAAATGAGCTGATATTTTTAGTATATGACTAAATTGGCGTAGTTAAGCGGTGTGCAAATTTTGGTAAAGTTTTGATGAAGTGAAAATTTTTAAAAAAAATTTGTTTGCAAATAACGTGAAAATTACATGTACGAAGTCAAAAAATATGAAAATAACAGGTCGCCAAAATGAGCTGATATTTTTAGTATACGACTAAACTGACGTCGTTTAGCGGTGTGCAAATTTTGGTAAAGTTAGGATGAAGTGAAAATTTGGAAAAAAAAAATTGTTTGCAAATACCGTGAAAATTACCAGTACCAAGTCAAAAAACATGAATATAACAGGTCGCCAAAATGAGCTGATATTTTTAGTATACGACTAAATTGACGTCGTTTAGCAGTGTGCAAATTTTGGTAAAGTTTGGATGAAGTGAAAATTAAAAAAAAAAATTGTTTGCAAATAACGTGAAAATTACATGTACCAAGTCAAAAAACATGAAAATAACAGGTCGCCAAAATGAGCTGATATTTTTAGTATACGACTAAATTGACGTCGTTTAGCGATGTGCAAATTTTGGTAAAGTATGGATGAAGTGAAAATTTTGAAAAAAAAAAATTGTTTGCAAATAACGTGAAAATTACATGTACCAAGTCAAAAAACATGAAAATAACAGGTCGCCAAAATGAGCTGATATTTTTAGTATACGACTGAATTGACGTCGTTTAGCGGTGTGCAAATTTTGGTAAAGTTTGGATGAAGTGAAAATTTTGAAAAAAAAATTAGTTTGCAAATAACGTGAAAATTACATGTACCAAGTCAGAAAACATGAAAATAACATGTCGCCAATATAAGCTGATATTTTTAGTATAGGACTAAATTGACGTCGTTAAGCGGTGTGGAAATTTTGGTAAGGTTTGGATAAAGTGAAAATTTTGAAAAAAAAATTTGTTTGCAAATAACGTGAAAATTACATGTACCAAGTCCGAAAACATGAAAATAACAGGTCTCCAAAATGAGCTGATATATTTAGTATACGACTAAATTGACGTCGTTTAGCAGTGTGCAAATTTTGGTAAAGTTTGGATGAAGTGAAAATTTTGAAAAAAAATTTGTTTACAAATAACGTGAAAATTACATGTACCAAGTCAAAAAACATGAAAATAACAGGTCGCCAAAATGAGCTGATATTTTTAGTATACGACTGAATTGACGTCGTTTAGCGGTGTGCAAATTTTGGTAAAGTTTGGATGAAGTGAAAATTTTGAAAAAAAAAATTTGTTTGCAAATCACGTGAAAATTACATGTACCAAGTCAAATAACATGAAAATAACAGATCGCCAAAATGAGCTGATATTTTTAGTATACGACTAAAATGACGTCGTTTAGCGGTGTGCAAATTTTGGTAAAGTTTGGATGAAGTGAAAATTTAAAAAAAAATTTGTTTGCAAATAACGTGAAAATTACATGTACAAGTCAAAAAACATGAAAATAACAGGTCGCCAAAAGGAGCTAATATTTTTAGTATACGGCTAAATTGACGTCGTTTAGCGATGTGCAAATTTTGGTAAAGTTTGGATGAAGTGAAAATTTTGAAAAAAAAATTTGTTTGCAAATAACGTGAAAATTACATGTACCAAGTCAAAAAACATGAAAATAACAGGTCGCCAAAATGAGCTGATATTTTTAGTATACGACTGAATTGACGTCATTTAGCGGTGTGCAAATTTTGGTAAAGTTTGGATGAAGTGAAAATTTTGAAAAAAAAATTTGTTTGCAAATGACGTGAAAATTACATGTACCAAGTCAGAAAACATGAAAATAACATGTCGCCAATATAAGCTGATATTTTTAGTATAGGACTAAATTGACGTCGTTTAGCGGTGTGGAAATTTTGGTAAGGTTTGGATAAAGTGAAAATTTTGAAAAAAAATTTGTTTGCAAATAACGTGAAAATTACATGTACCAAGTCCGAAAACATGAAAATAACAGGTCTCCAAAATGAGCTGATATATTTAGTATACGACTAAATTGACGTCGTTTAGCGGTGTGCAAATTTTGGTAAAGTTTGGATGAAGTGAAAATTTAAAAAAAAAAAATTTGTTTGCAAATCACGTGAAAATTACATGTACCAAGTCAAATAACATGAAAATAACAGATCGCCAAAATGAGCTGATATTTTTAGTATACGACTAAAATGACGTCGTTTAGCGGTGTGCAAATTTTGGTAAAGTTTGGATGAAGTGAAAATTTAAAAAAAAATTTGTTTTCAAATAACGTGAAAATTACATGTGCAAGTCAAAAAGCATGAAAATAACAGGTCGCCAAAAGGAGCTAATATTTTTAGTATACGACTAAATTGACGTCGTTTAGCGGTGTGCAAATTTTGGTAAAGTTTCGATGAAGTGAAAATTTTGAAAAAAAAATTTGTTTGCAAATCACGTGAAAATTACATGTCCCAAGTCAAATAACATGAAAATAACAGATCGCCAAAATGAGCTGATATTTTTAGTATACGACTAAAATGACGTCGTTTAGCGGTGTGCAAATTTTGGTAAAGTTTGGATGAAGTGAAAATTTAAAAAAAAATTTGTTTGCAAATAACGTGAAAATTACATGTACAAGTCAAAAAACATGAAAATAACAGGTCGCCAAAAGGAGCTAATATTTTTAGCATATGACTAAATTGACGTCGTTTAGCGGTGTGCAAATTTTGGTAAAGTTTGGATGAAGTGAAAATTTTTGAAAAAAAAATTTGTTTGCAAATAACGTGAAAATTACAAGTACCAAGTCAAAAAACATGAAAATAACAGGTCGCCAAAATGAGCTGATATTTTTAGTATACGACTAAATTGACGTCGTTTAGCGATGTGCAAATTTTGGTAAAGTTTGGATTAAGTGAAAATTTTGAAAAAAAAAAAATTGTTTGCAAATAACGTGAAAATCATGTAACAAGTCCGAAAACATGAAAATAACAGGTCGCCAAAATGAGCTGATATTTTTAGCATATGACCAAATTGACGTCGTTTAGCGGTGTGCAAATTTTGGTAAAATTTGGATGAAGTGAAAATTTTGAAAAAAAAAATTTGTTTGCAAATAACGTGAAAATTACAAGTACCAAGTCCGAAAACATGAAAATAACAGGTCGCCAAAATGAGCTGATATTTTTAGTATATGACTAAATTGGCGTAGTTAAGCGGTGTGCAAATTTTGGTAAAGTTTTGATGAAGTGAAAATTTTTAAAAAAAATTTGTTTGCAAATAACGTGAAAATTACATGTACGAAGTCAAAAAATATGAAAATAACAGGTCGCCAAAATGAGCTGATATTTTTAGTATACGACTAAACTGACGTCGTTTAGCGGTGTGCAAATTTTGGTAAAGTTAGGATGAAGTGAAAATTTGGAAAAAAAAAATTGTTTGCAAATACCGTGAAAATTACCAGTACCAAGTCAAAAAACATGAATATAACAGGTCGCCAAAATGAGCTGATATTTTTAGTATACGACTAAATTGACGTCGTTTAGCAGTGTGCAAATTTTGGTAAAGTTTGGATGAAGTGAAAATTAAAAAAAAAAATTGTTTGCAAATAACGTGAAAATTACATGTACCAAGTCAAAAAACATGAAAATAACAGGTCGCCAAAATGAGCTGATATTTTTAGTATACGACTAAATTGACGTCGTTTAGCGATGTGCAAATTTTGGTAAAGTATGGATGAAGTGAAAATTTTGAAAAAAAAAATTTGTTTGCAAATAACGTGAAAATTACATGTACCAAGTCAAAAAACATGAAAATAACAGGTCGCCAAAATGAGCTGATATTTTTAGTATACGACTGAATTGACGTCGTTTAGCGGTGTGCAAATTTTGGTAAAGTTTGGATGAAGTGAAAATTTTGAAAAAAAAAATTAGTTTGCAAATAACGTGAAAATTACATGTACCAAGTCAGAAAACATGAAAATAACATGTCGCCAATATAAGCTGATATTTTTAGTATAGGACTAAATTGACGTCGTTAAGCGGTGTGGAAATTTTGGTAAGGTTTGGATAAAGTGAAAATTTTGAAAACAAATTTGTTTGCAAATAACGTGAAAATTACATGTACCAAGTCCGAAAACATGAAAATAACAGGTCTCCAAAATGAGCTGATATATTTAGTATACGACTAAATTGACGTCGTTTAGCAGTGTGCAAATTTTGGTAAAGTTTGGATGAAGTGAAAATTTTGAAAAAAAATTTGTTTGCAAATAACGTGAAAATTACATGTACCAAGTCAAAAAACATGAAAATAACAGGTCGCCAAAATGAGCTGATATTTTTAGTATACGACTGAATTGACGTCGTTTAGCGGTGTGCAAATTTTGGTAAAGTTTGGATGAAGTGAAAATTTTGAAAAAAAAAATTTGTTTGCAAATCACGTGAAAATTACATGTACCAAGTCAAATAACATGAAAATAACAGATCGACAAAATGAGCTGATATTTTTAGTATACGACTAAAATGACGTCGTTTAGCGGTGTGCAAATTTTGGTAAAGTTTGGATGAAGTGAAAATTTAAAAAAAAATTTGTTTGCAAATAACGTGAAAATTACATGTACAAGTCAAAAAACATGAAAATAACAGGTCGCCAAAAGGAGCTAATATTTTTAGTATACGACTAAATTGACGTCGTTTGGCGGTGTGCAAATTTTGGTAAAGTTTGGATGAAGTGAAAATTTTGAAAAAAAAATTTGTTTGCAAATAACGTGAAAATTACATGTACCAAGTCCGAAAACATGAAAATAACAGGTCGCCAAAATGAGCTGATATTTTTAGCATATGACTAAATTGACGTCGTTTAGCGGTGTGCAAATTTTGGTAAAGTTTGGATGAAGTGAAAATTTTAAAAAAAAAAATTTGTTTGCAAATAACGTGAAAATTACAAGTACCAAGTCAAAAAACATGAAAATAACAGGTCGCCAAAATGAGCTGATATTTTTAGTATACGATTAAATTGACGTCGTTTAACGGTGTGCAAATTTTGGTAAGGTTTGGATGAATTGAAAATTTTGAAAAAAAAATTTGTTTGCAAATAACGTGAAAATTACATGTACCAAGTCCGAAAACATGAAAATAACAGGTCGCCAAAATGAGCTGATATTGTTAGCATATGACCAAATTGACGTCGTTTAGCGGTGTGCAAATTTTGGTAAAGTTTGGATAAAGTGAAAATTTAAAAAAAAAAATTTTTTGCAAATAACGTGAAAATTACATGTACCAAGTCAAAAAACATGAAAATAACAGGTCGCCAAAATGAGCTGATATTTTTAGTATACGACTAAATTGGCGTAGTTAAGCGGTGTGCAAATTTTGGTAAAGTTTGGATGAAGTGAAAATTTTGAAAAAAAAATTTGTTTGCAAATAACGTGAAAATTACATGTACGAAGTCAAAAAACATGAAAATAACAGGTCGCCAAAATGAGCTGATATTTTTAGTATACGACTAAACTGACGTCGTTAAGCGGTGTGCAAATTTTAGTAAAGTTTGGATGAAGTGAAAATTTTGAAAAAAAAATTTGTTTGCAAATAACGTGAAAATTACATGTACCAAGTCCGAAAACATGAAAATAACAGGTCGCCAAAATGAGCTGATATTTTTAGCATATGACTAAATTGGCGTAGTTAGGCGGTGTGCAAATTTTGGTAAGGTTTGGATGAAGTGAAAATTTTGAAAAAAAAATTTGTTTGCAAATAACGTGAAAATTACATGTACGAAGTCAAAAAACATGAAAATAACAGGTCGCCAAAATGAGCTGATATTTTTAGTATACGACTAAACTGACGTCGTTAAGCGGTGTGCAAATTTTAGTAAAGTTTGGATGAAGTGAAAATTTTGAAAAAAAAATTTGTTTGCAAATAACGTGAAAATTACATGTACCAAGTCCGAAAACATGAAAATAACAGGTCGCCAAAATGAGCTGATATTTTTAGCATATGACTTAATTGACGTCGTTTAGCGGTGTGCAAATTTTGGTAAAGTTTGGATGAAGTGAAAATTTTGAAGAAAAAAAATTTCTTTGCAAATAACGTGAAAATTACAAGTACCAAGTCAAAAAACATGAAAATAACAGGTCGCCAAAATGAGCTGATATTTTTAGTATACTACTAAATTGACGTCGTTTAGCGGTGTGGAAATTTTGGTACAGTTTGGATAAAGTGAAAATTTAAAAAAAAAATTTTTTGCAAATAACGTGAAAATTACATATACCAAGTCCGAAAACATGAAAATAACAGGTCTCCAAAATGAGCTGATATATTTAGTATACGACTAAATTGACGTCGTTTAGCAGTGTGCAAATTTTGGTAAAGTTTGGATTAAGTGAAAATTTTGAAAAAAAAAATTGTTTGCAAATAACGTGAAAATCATGTAACAAGTCCGAAAACATGAAAATAACAGGTCGCCAAAATGAGCTGATATTTTTAGCATATGACCAAATTGACGTCGTTTAGCGGTGTGCAAATTTTGGTAAAGTTTGGATGAAGTGAAAATTTTGAAAAAAAAAATTTGTTTGCAAATAACGTGAAAATTACAAGTACCAAGTCCGAAAACATGAAAATAACAGGTCGCCAAAATGAGCTGATATTTTTAGTATATGACTAAATTGGCGTAGTAAAGCGGTGTGCAAATTTTGGTAAAGTTTTGATGAAGTGAAAATTTTGAAAAAAAAAATTGTTTGCAAATAACGTGAAAATTACATGTACGAAGTCAAAAAATATGAAAATAACAGGTCGCCAAAATGAGCTGATATTTTTAGTATACGACTAAACTGACGTCGTTTAGCGGTGTGCAAATTTTGGTAAAGTTAGGATGAAGTGAAAATTTGGAAAAAAAAATTTGTTTGCAAATACCGTGAAAATTACCAGTACCAAGTCAAAAAACATGAATATAACAGGTCGCCAAAATGAGCTGATATTTTTAGTATACGACTAAATTGACGTCGTTTAGCAGTGTGCAAATTTTGGTAAAGTTTGGATGAAGTGAAAATTAAAAAAAAAATTGTTTGCAAATAACGTGAAAATTACATGTACAAGTCAAAAAACATGAAAATAACAGGTCGCCAAAAGGAGCTAATATTTTTAGTATACGACTAAATTGACGTCGTTTGGCGGTGTGCAAATTTTGGTAAAGTTTGGATGAAGTGAAAATTTTGAAAAAAAAATTTGTTTGCAAATAACGTGAAAATTACATGTACCAAGTCCGAAAACATGAAAATAACAGGTCGCCAAAATGAGCTGATATTTTTAGCATATGACTAAATTGACGTCGTTTAGCGGTGTGCAAATTTTGGTAAAGTTTGGATGAAGTGAAAATTTTAAAAAAAAAAATTTGTTTGCAAATAACGTGAAAATTACAAGTACCAAGTCAAAAAACATGAAAATAACAGGTCGCCAAAATGAGCTGATATTTTTAGTATACGATTAAATTGACGTCGTTTAACGGTGTGCAAATTTTGGTAAGGTTTGGATGAATTGAAAATTTTGAAAAAAAAATTTGTTTGCAAATAACGTGAAAAATACATGTACCAAGTCCGAAAACATGAAAATAACAGGTCGCCAAAATGAGCTGATATTGTTAGCATATGACTAAATTGGCGTAGTTAGGCGGTGTGCAAATTTTGGTAAGGTTTGGATGAAGTGAAAATTTTGAAAAAAAAATTTGTTTACAAATAACGTGAAAATTACATGTACGAAGTCAAAAAACATGAAAATAACAGGTCGCCAAAATGAGCTGATATTTTTAGTATACGACTAAACTGACGTCGTTAAGCGGTGTGCAAATTTTAGTAAAGTTTGGATGAAGTGAAAATTTTGAAAAAAAAATTTGTTTGCAAATAACGTGAAAATTACATGTACCAAGTCCGAAAACATGAAAATAACAGGTCGCCAAAATGAGCTGATATTTTTAGCATATGACTAAATTGGCGTAGTTAGGCGGTGTGCAAATTTTGGTAAGGTTTGGATGAAGTGAAAATTTTGAAAAAAAAATTTGTTTGCAAATAACGTGAAAATTACATGTACGAAGTCAAAAAACATGAAAATAACAGGTCGCCAAAATGAGCTGATATTTTTAGTATACGACTAAACTGACGTCGTTAAGCGGTGTGCAAATTTTAGTAAAGTTTGGATGAAGTGAAAATTTTGAAAAAAAATTTGTTTGCAAATAACGTGAAAATTACATGTACCAAGTCCGAAAACATGAAAATAACAGGTCGCCAAAATGAGCTGATATTTTTAGCATATGACTAAATTGACGTCGTTTAGCGGTGTGCAAATTTTGGTAAAGTTTGGATGAAGTGAAAATTTTGAAGAAAAAAAATTTGTTTGCAAATAACGTGAAAATTACAGTACCAAGTCAAAAAACATGAAAATAACAGGTCGCCAAAATGAGCTGATATTTTTAGTATACGACTAAATTGACGTCGTTTAGCGGTGTGGAAATTTTGGTACAGTTTGGATAAAGTGAAAATTTAAAAAAAAAATTTTTTGCAAATAACGTGAAAATTACATATACCAAGTCCGAAAACATGAAAATAACAGGTCTCCAAAATGAGCTGATATATTTAGTATACGACTAAATTGACGTCGTTTAGCAGTGTGCAAATTTTGGTAAAGTTTGGATTAAGTGAAAATTTTGAAAAAAAAAATTGTTTGCAAATAACGTGAAAATCATGTAACAAGTCCGAAAACATGAAAATAACAGGTCGCCAAAATGAGCTGATATTTTTAGCATATGACCAAATTGACGTCGTTTAGCGGTGTGCAAATTTTGGTAAAGTTTGGATGAAGTGAAAATTTTGAAAAAAAAAATTTGTTTGCAAATAACGTGAAAATTACAAGTACCAAGTCCGAAAACATGAAAATAACAGGTCGCCAAAATGAGCTGATATTTTTAGTATATGACTAAATTGGCGTAGTAAAGCGGTGTGCAAATTTTGGTAAAGTTTTGATGAAGTGAAAATTTTGAAAAAAAAATTGTTTGCAAATAACGTGAAAATTACATGTACGAAGTCAAAAAATATGAAAATAACAGGTCGCCAAAATGAGCTGATATTTTTAGTATACGACTAAACTGACGTCGTTTAGCGGTGTGCAAATTTTGGTAAAGTTAGGATGAAGTGAAAATTTGGAAAAAAAAATTTGTTTGCAAATACCGTGAAAATTACCAGTACCAAGTCAAAAAACATGAATATAACAGGTCGCCAAAATGAGCTGATATTTTTAGTATACGACTAAATTGACGTCGTTTAGCAGTGTGCAAATTTTGGTAAAGTTTGGATGAAGTGAAAATTAAAAAAAAAAATTGTTTGCAAATAACGTGAAAATTACATGTACCAAGTCAAAAAACATGAAAATAACAGGTCGCCAAAATGAGCTGATATTTTTAGTATACGACTAAATTGACGTCGTTTAGCGATGTGCAAATTTTGGTAAAGTATGGATGAAGTGAAAATTTTGAAAAAAAAAATTGTTTGCAAATAACGTGAAAATTACATGTACCAAGTCAAAAAACATGAAAATAACAGGTCGCCAAAATGAGCTGATATTTTTAGTATACGATTAAATTGACGTCGTTTAACGGTGTGCAAATTTTGGTAAGGTTTGGATGAATTGAAAATTTTGAAAAAAAAATTTGTTTGCAAATAACGTGAAAAATACATGTACCAAGTCCGAAAACATGAAAATAACAGGTCGCCAAAATGAGCTGATATTGTTAGCATATGACCAAATTGACGTCGTTTAGCGGTGTGCAAATTTTGGTAAAGTTTGGATAAAGTGAAAATTTAAAAAAAAAATTTTTTGCAAATAACGTGAAAATTACATGTACCAAGTCAAAAAACATGAAAATAACAGGTCGCCAAAATGAGCTGATATTTTTAGTATACGACTAAATTGGCGTAGTTAAGCGGTGTGCAAATTTTGGTAAAGTTTGGATGAAGTGAAAATTTTGAAAAAAAAATTTGTTTGCAAATAACGTGAAAATTACATGTACGAAGTCAAAAAACATGAAAATAACAGGTCGCCAAAATGAGCTGATATTTTTAGTATACGACTAAACTGACGTCGTTAAGCGGTGTGCAAATTTTAGTAAAGTTTGGATGAAGTGAAAATTTTGAAAAAAAAATTTGTTTGCAAATAACGTGAAAATTACATGTACCAAGTCCGAAAACATGAAAATAACAGGTCGCCAAAATGAGCTGATATTTTTAGCATATGACTAAATTGGCGTAGTTAAGCGGTGTGCAAATTTTGGTAAGGTTTGGATGAAGTGAAAATTTTGAAAAAAAAATTTGTTTGCAAATAACGTGAAAATTACATGTACGAAGTCAAAAAACATGAAAATAACAGGTCGCCAAAATGAGCTGATATTTTTAGTATACGACTAAACTGACGTCGTTAAGCGGTGTGCAAATTTTAGTAAAGTTTGGATGAAGTGAAAATTTTGAAAAAAAAAATTTGTTTGCAAATAACGTGAAAATTACATGTACCAAGTCCGAAAACATGAAAATAACAGGTCGCCAAAATGAGCTGATATTTTTAGCATATGACTAAATTGACGTCGTTTAGCGGTGTGCAAATTTTGGTAAAGTTTGGATGAAGTGAAAATTTTGAAGAAAAAAAATTTGTTTGCAAATAACGTGAAAATTACAAGTACCAAGTCAAAAAACATGAAAATAACAGGTCGCCAAAATGAGCTGATATTTTTAGTATACGACTAAATTGACGTCGTTTAGCGGTGTGGAAATTTTGGTACAGTTTGGATAAAGTGAAAATTTAAAAAAAAAATTTTTTGCAAATAACGTGAAAATTACATATACCAAGTCCGAAAACATGAAAATAACAGGTCTCCAAAATGAGCTGATATATTTAGTATACGACTAAATTGACGTCGTTTAGCAGTGTGCAAATTTTGGTAAAGTTTGGATTAAGTGAAAATTTTGAAAAAAAAAATTGTTTGCAAATAACGTGAAAATCATGTAACAAGTCCGAAAACATGAAAATAACAGGTCGCCAAAATGAGCTGATATTTTTAGCATATGACCAAATTGACGTCGTTTAGCGGTGTGCAAATTTTGGTAAAGTTTGGATGAAGTGAAAATTATGAAAAAAAAAATTTGTTTGCAAATAACGTGAAAATTACAAGTACCAAGTCCGAAAACATGAAAATAACAGGTCGCCAAAATGAGCTGATATTTTTAGTATATGACTAAATTGGCGTAGTAAAGCGGTGTGCAAATTTTGGTAAAGTTTTGATGAAGTGAAAATTTTGAAAAAAAAAATTGTTTGCAAATAACGTGAAAATTACATGTACGAAGTCAAAAAATATGAAAATAACAGGTCGCCAAAATGAGCTGATATTTTTAGTATACGACTAAACTGACGTCGTTTAGCGGTGTGCAAATTTTGGTAAAGTTAGGATGAAGTGAAAATTTGGAAAAAAAAATTTGTTTGCAAATACCGTGAAAATTACCAGTACCAATTTAAAAAACATGAATATAACAGGTCGCCAAAATGAGCTGATATTTTTAGTATACGACTAAATTGACGTCGTTTAGCAGTGTGCAAATTTTGGTAAAGTTTGGATGAAGTGAAAATTAAAAAAAAAAATTGTTTGCAAATAACGTGAAAATTACATGTACCAAGTCAAAAAACATGAAAATAACAGGTCGCCAAAATGAGCTGATATTTTTAGTATACGACTAAATTGACGTCGTTTAGCGATGTGCAAATTTTGGTAAAGTATGGATGAAGTGAAAATTTTGAAAAAAAAAATTGTTTGCAAATAACGTGAAAATTACATGTACCAAGTCAAAAAACATGAAAATAACAGGTCGCCAAAATGAGCTGATATTTTTAGTATACGACTGAATTGACGTCGTTTAGCGGTGTGCAAATTTTGGTAAAGTTTGGATGAAGTGAAAATTTTGAAAAAAAAATTAGTTTGCAAATAACGTGAAAATTACATGTACCAAGTCAGAAAACATGAAAATAACAGGTCGCCAAAATGAGCTGATATTTTTAGTATACGACTGAATTGACGTCGTTTAGCGGTGTGCAAATTTTGGTAAAGTTTGGATGAAGTGAAAATTTTGAAAAAAAAAATTTGTTTGCAAATCACGTGAAAATTACATGTACCAAGTCAAATAACATGAAAATAACAGATCGCCAAAATGAGCTGATATTTTTAGTATACGACTA
This sequence comes from Tachina grossa, assembly GCA_949987645.1. Lineage (NCBI taxonomy): Eukaryota > Metazoa > Arthropoda > Insecta > Diptera > Tachinidae > Tachina > Tachina grossa. The sequence goes on along the minus strand of OX465279.1, from coordinate 14,918,640 downwards.
AAATGACGTCGTTTAGCGGTGTGCAAATTTTGGTAAAGTTTGGATGAAGTGAAAATTTAAAAAAAAATTTGTTTGCAAATAACGTGAAAATTACATGTACAAGTCAAAAAACATGAAAATAACAGGTCGCCAAAAGGAGCTAATATTTTTAGTATACGACTAAATTGACGTCGTTTGGCGGTGTGCAAATTTTGGTAAAGTTTGGATGAAGTGAAAATTTTGAAAACAAAATTTGTTTGCAAATAACGTGAAAATTACATGTACCAAGTCCGAAAACATGAAAATAACAGGTCGCCAAAATGAGCTGATATTTTTAGCATATGACTAAATTGACGTCGTTTAGCGGTGTGCAAATTTTGGTAAAGTTTGGATGAAGTGAAAATTTTGAAAAAAAAAATTTGTTTGCAAATAACGTGAAAATTACAAGTACCAAGTCAAAAAACATGAAAATAACAGGTCGCCAAAATGAGCTAATATTTTTAGTATACGACTAAATTGACGTCGTTTAGCGGTGTGCAAATTTTGGTAAGGTTTGGATGAATTGAAAATTTTGAAAAAAAAATTTGTTTGCAAATAACGTGAAAATTACATGTACCAAGTCCGAAAACATGAAAATAACAGGTCGCCAAAATGAGCTGATATTGTTAGCATATGACCAAATTGACGTCGTTTAGCGGTGTGCAAATTTTGGTAAAGTTTGGATAAAGTGAAAATTTAAAAAAAAAAATTTTTGCAAATAACGTGAAAATTACATGTACCAAGTCAAAAAACATGAAAATAACAGGTTGCCAAAATGAGCTGATATTTTTAGTATACGACTAAATTGACGTAGTTAAGCGGTGTGCAAATTTTGGTAAGGTTTGGATGAAGTGAAAATTTTGAAAAAAAAATTTGTTTGCAAATAACGTGAAAATTACATGTACGAAGTCAAAAAACATGAAAATAACAGGTCGCCAAAATGAGCTGATATTTTTAGTATACGACTAAACTGAAGTCGTTAAGCGGTGTGCAAATTTTAGTAAAGTTTGGATGAAGTGAAAATTTTGAAAAAAAAATTTGTTTGCAAATAACGTGAAAATTACATGTACCAAGTCCGAAAACATGAAAATAACAGGTCGCCAAAATGAGCTGATATTTTTAGCATATGACTAAATTGACGTCGTTTAGCGGTGTGCAAATTTTGGTAAAGTTTGGATGAAGTGAAAATTTTGAAGAAAAAAAATTTGTTTGCAAATAACGTGAAAATTACAAGTACCAAGTCAAAAAACATGAAAATAACAGGTCGCCAAAATGAGCTGATATTTTTAGTATACGACTAAATTGACGTCGTTTAGCGGTGTGGAAATTTTGGTACAGTTTGGATAAAGTGAAAATTTAAAAAAAAAATTTTTTGCAAATAACGTGAAAATTACATGTACCAAGTCCGAAAACATGAAAATAACAGGTCTCCAAAATGAGCTGATATATTTAGTATACGACTAAATTGACGTCGTTTAGCAGTGTGCAAATTTTGGTAAAGTTTGGATAAAGTGAAAATTTTGAAAAAAAATTTGTTTGCAAATAACGTGAAAATTACATGTACCAAGTCAAAAAACATGAAAATAACAGGTCGCCAAAATGAGCTGATATTTTTAGTATACGACTGAATTGACGTCGTTTAGCGGTGTGCAAATTTTGGTAAAGTTTGGATGAAGTGAAAATTTTGAAAAAAAAAATTTGTTTGCAAATCACGTGAAAATTACATGTACCAAGTCAAATAACATGAAAATAACAGATCGCCAAAATGAGCTGATATTTTTAGTATACGACTAAAATGACGTCGTTTAGCGGTGTGCAAATTTTGGTAAAGTTTGGATGAAGTGAAAATTTAAAAACAAATTTGTTTGCAAATAACGTGAAAATTACATGTACAAGTCAAAAAACATGAAAATAACAGGTCGCCAAAAAGAGCTAATATTTTTAGTATACGACTAAATTGACGTCGTTTAGCGGTGTGCAAATTTTGGTAAAGTTTGGATGAAGTGAAAATTTTGAAAAAAAAATTTGTTTGCAAATAACGTGAAAATTACATGTACCAAGTCCGAAAACATGAAAATAACAGGTCGCCAAAATGAGCTGATATTTTTAGCATATGACTAAATTGACGTAGTTTAACGGTGTGCAAATTTTGGTAAAGTTTGGATGAAGTGAAATTTTTTAAAAAAAAAATTTGTTTGCAAATAACGTGAAAATTACAAGTACCAAGTCAAAAAACATGAAAATAACAGGTCGCCAAAATGAGCTGATATTTTTAGTATACGACTAAATTGACGTCGTTAAGCGGTGTGCAAATTTTGGTAAGGTTTGGATGAATTGAAAATTTTGAAAAAAAAATTTGTTTGCAAATAACGTGAAAATTACATGTACCAAGTCCGAAAACATGAAAATAACAGGTCGCCAAAATGAGCTGATATTTTTAGCATATGACCAAATTGACGTCGTTTAGCGGTGTGCAAATTTTGGTAAAGTTTGGATAAAGTGAAAATTTAAAAAAAAATTTTTTTGCAAATAACGTGAAAATTACATGTACCAAGTCAAAAAACATTAAAATAACAGGTCGCCAAAATGAGCTGATATTTTTAGTATACGACTAAATTGGCGTAGTTAAGCGGTGTGCAAATTTTGGTAAAGTTTGGATGAAGTGAAAATTTTGAAAAAAAAATTTGTTTGCAAATAACGTGAAAATTACATGTACGAAGTCAAAAAACATGAAAATAACAGGTCGCCAAAATGAGCTGATATTTTTAGTATACGACTAAACTGACGTCGTTTAGCGGTGTGCAAATTTTGGTAAAGTTTGGATGAAGTGAAAATTTTGAAAAAAAAATATTTGTTTGCAAATAACGTGAAAATTACAAGTACCAAGTCCGAAAACATGAAAATAACAGGTCGCCAAAATGAGCTGATATTTTTAGTATATGACTAAATTGGCGTAGTTAAGCGGTGTGCAAATTTTGGTAAAGTTTTGATGAAGTGAAAATTTTGAAAAAAAAATTTGTTTGCAAATAACGTGAAAATTACATGTACGAAGTCAAAAAATATGAAAATAACAGGTCGCCAAAATGAGCTGATATTTTTAGTATACGACTAAAGTGACGTCGTTTAGCGGTGTGCAAATTTTGGTAAAGTTAGGATGAAGTGAAAATTTGGAAAAAAAAAATTTGTTTGCAAATACCGTGAAAATTACAAGTACCAAGTCAAAAAACATGAATATAACAGGTCGCCAAAATGAGCTGATATTTTTAGTATACGACTAAATTGACGTCGTTTAGCAGTGTGCAAATTTTGGTAAAGTTTGGATGAAGTGAAAATTAAAAAAAAAAAATTGTTTGCAAATAACGTGAAAATTACATGTACCAAGTCAAAAAACATGAAAATAACAGGTCGCCAAAATGAGCTGATATTTTTAGTATACGACTAAATTGACGTCGTTTAGTGATGTGCAAATTTTGGTAAAGTATGGATGAAGTGAAAATTTTGAAAAAAAAATTTGTTTGCAAATAACGTGAAAATTACATGTGCCAAGTCCGAAAACATGAAAATAACAGGTCTCCAAAATGAGCTGATATATTTAGTATACTACTAAATTGACGTCGTTTAGCAGTGTGCAAATTTTGGTAAAGTTTGGATGAAGTGAAAATTTTGAAAAAAAATTTGTTTGCAAATAACGTGAAAATTACATGTACCAAGTCAAAAAACATGAAAATAACAGGTCGCCAAAATGAGCTGATATTTTTAGTATACGACTGAATTGACGTCGTTTAGCGGTGTGCAAATTTTGGTAAAGTTTGGATGAAGTGAAAATTTTGAAAAAAAAAATTTGTTTGCAAATCACGTGAAAATTACATGTACCAAGTCAAATAACATGAAAATAACAGGTCGCCAAAATGAGCTGATATTTTTAGCATATGACTAAATTGACGTCGTTTAGCGGTGTGCAAATTTTGGTAAAGTTTAGATGAAGTGAAAATTTTGAAAAAAAAATTTGTTTGCAAATAACGTGAAAATTACATGTACCAAGTCCGAAAACATGAAAATAACAGGTCGCCAAAATGAGCTGATATTTTTAGCATATGACTAAATTGACGTCGTTTAGCGGTGTGCAAATTTTGGTAAAGTTTGGATGAAGTGAAAATTTTGAAAAAAAAAATTTGTTTGCAAATAACGTGAAAATTACAAGTACCAAGTCAAAAAATATGAAAATAACATGTCGCCAAAATGAGCTGATATTTTTAGTATACGACTAAATTGACGTCGTTTAGCGGTGTGCAAATTTTGGTAATGTTTGGATGAATTGAAAATTTTGAAAAAAAATTTGTTTGCAAATAACGTGAAAATTACATGTACCAAGTCCGAAAACATGAAAATAACAGGTCTCCAAAATGAGCTGATATATTTAGTATACGACTAAATTGATGTCGTTTAGCGGTGTGCAAATATTGGTAAAGTTTGGATGAAGTGAAAATTTTGAAAAAAAATTTGTTTGCAAATAACGTGAAAATTACATGTACCAAGTCAGAAAACATGAAAATAACAGGTCGCCAAAATAAGCTGATATTTATAGTATGCGACTAAATGGACGTCGTTTAGCGGTGTGCAAATTTTGGTAAAGTTTAGATGAAGTGAAAATTTTGAAAAAAAATTTGTTTGCAAATAACGTGAAAATTACTTGTACCAAGTCAAAAAACATGAAAATAACAAGTCGCCAAAATGAGCTGATATTTTTAGTATACGACTAAATTGACGTCGTTTAACGGTGTGCAAATTTTGGTAAAGTTTGGATGAAGTGAAAATTTTGAAAAAAAAATTTGTTTGCAAATAACGTGAAAATTACTTGTACCAAGTCAAAAAACATGAAAATAACAGGTCTCCAAAATGAGCTGATATATTTAGTATACGACTAAATTGACGTCGTTTAGCAGTGTGCAAATTTTGGTAAACTTTGGATGAAGTGAAAATTTTGAAAAAAAATTTGTTTGCAAATAACGTGAAAATTACATGTACCAAGTCAAAAAACATGAAAATAACAGGTCGCCAAAATGAGCTGATATTTTTAGCATATGACTAAATTGACGTCGTTTAGCGGTGTGCAAATTTTGGTAAAGTTTGGATGAAGTGAAAATTTAAAAAAAAATTTGTTTGCAAATAACGTGAAAATTACATGTACAAGTCAAAAAACATGAAAATAACAGGTCGCCAAAATGAGCTGATATTTTTAGTATACGACTAAAATGACGTCGTTTAGCGGTGTGCAAATTTTGGTAAAGTTTGGATGAAGTGAAAATTTAAAAAAAAATTTGTTTGCAAATAACGTGAAAATTACTTGTACAAGTCAAAAAACATGAAAATAGCAGGTCGCCAAAAGGAGCTAATATTTTTAGTATACGACTAAATTGACGTCGTTTAGCGGTGTGCAAATTTTGGTAAAGTTTGGATGAAGTGAAAATTTTGAAAAAAAAATTTATTTGCAAATAACGTGAAAATTACATGTACCAAGTCCGAAAACATGAAAATAACAGGTCGCCAAAATGAGCTGATATTTTTAGCATATGACTAAATTGACGTCGTTTAGCGGTGTGCAAATTTTGGTAAAGTTTGGATGAAGTGAAAATTTTTAAAAAAAAAAAATTTGTTTGCAAATAACGTGAAAATTACAAGTACCAAGTCAAAAAACATGTAAATAACAGGTCGCCAAAATGAGCTGATATTTTTAGTATACGACTAAATTGACGTCGTTTAGCGGTGTGCAAATTTTGGTAAGGTTTGGATGAATTGAAAATTTTGAAAAAAAAATTTGTTCGCAAATAACGTAAAAATTACATGTACCAAGTCCGAAAACATGAAAATAACAGGTCGCCAAAATGAGCTGATATTGTTAGCATATGACCAAATTGACGTCGTTTAGCGGTGTGCAAATTTTGGTAAAGTTTGGATAAAGTGGAAATTTAAAAAAAAAAATTTTTTGCAAATAACGTGAAAATTACATGTACCAAGTCAAAAAACATGAAAATAACAGGTCGCCAAAATGAGCTGATATTTTTAGTCTACGACTAAATTGGCGTAGTTAAGCGGTGTGCAAATTTTAGTAAAGTTTGGATGAAGTGAAAATTTTGAAAAAAAAATTTGTTTGCAAATAACGTGAAAATTACATGTACCAAGTCCGAAAACATGAAAATAACAGGTCGCCAAAATGAGCTGATATTTTTAGCATATGACTAAATTGACGTCGTTTAGCGGTGTGCAAATTTTGGTAAAGTTTGGATGAAGTGAAAATTTTGAAGAAAAAAAATTTGTTTGCAAATAACGTGAAAATTACAAGTACCAAGTCAAAAAACATGAAAATAACAGGTCGCCAAAATGAGCTGATATTTTTAGTATACGACTAAATTGACGTCGTTTAGCGGTGTGGAAATTTTGGTACAGTTTGGATAAAGTGAAAATTTAAAAAAAAAATTTTTTGCAAATAACGTGAAAATTACACGTACCAAGTCTGAAAACATGAAAATAACAGGTCTCCAAAATGAGCTGATATATTTAGTATACGACTAAATTGAAGTCGTTTAGCAGTGTGCAAATTTTGGTAAAGTTTGGATGAAGTAAAAATTTTGAAAAAAAATTTGTTTGCAAATAACGTGAAAATTACATGTACCAAGTCAAAAAACATGAAAATAACAGGTCGCCAAAATGAGCTGATATTTTTAGTATACGACTGAATTGACGTCGTTTAGCGGTGTGCAAATTTTGGTAAAGTTTGGATGAAGTGAAAATTTTGAAAAAAAAAAATTTGTTTGCAAATCACGTTAAAATTACATGTACCAAGTCAAATAACATGAAAATAACAGATCGCCAAAATGAGCTGATATTTTTAGTATACGACTAAAATGACGTCGTTTAGCGGTGTGCAAATTTTGGTAGTTTGGATGAAGTGAAAATTTAAAAAAAATTTTTTTGCAAATAACGTGAAAATTACATGTACAAGTCAAAAAACATGAAAATAACAGGTCGCCAAAAGGAGCTAATATTTTTAGTATACGACTAAATTGACGTCGTTTAGCGGTGTGCAAATTTTGGTAAAGTTTGGATGAAGTGAAAATTTTGAAAAAAAAAATTTGTTTGCAAATAACGTGAAAATTACATGTACCAAGTCCGAAAACATGAAAATAACAGGTCGCCAAAATGAGCTGATATTTTTAGCATATGACTAAATTGACGTCGTTTAGCGGTGTGCAAATTTTGGTAAAGTTTGGATGAAGTGAAAATTTTGAAAAAAAAAATTTGTTTGCAAATAACGTGAAAATTACAGTACCAAGTCAAAAAACATGAAAATAACAGGTCGCCAAAATGAGCTGATATTTTTAGTATACGACTCAATTGACGTCGTTAAGCGGTGTGCAAATTTTGGTAAGGTTTGGATGAATTGAAAATTTTGAAAAAAAAATTTGTTTGCAAATAACGTGAAAATTACATGTACCAAGTCCGAAAACATGAAAATAACAGGTCGCCAAAATGAGCTGATATTTTTAGCATATGACCAAATTGACGTCGTTTAGCGGTGTGCAAATTTTGGTAAAGTTTGGATAAAGTGAAAATTTAAAAAAAAAATTTTTTTGCAAATAACGTGAAAATTACATGTACCAAGTCAAAAAACATGAAAATAACAGGTCGCCAAAATGAGCTGATATTTTTAGTATACGACTAAATTGGCGTAGTTAAGCGGTGTGCAAATTTTGGTAAAGTTTGGATGAAGTAAAAATTTTGAAAAAAAAATTTGTTTGCAAATAACGTGAAAATTACATGTACGAATTAAAAAAACATGAAAATAACAGGTCGCCAAAATGAGCTGATATTTTTAGTATACGACTAAACTGACGTCGTTAAGCGGTGTGCAAATTTTAGTAAAGTTTGGATGAAGTGAAAATTTTGAAAAAAAAAATTTGTTTGCAAATAACGTGAAAATTACATGTACCAAGTCCGAAAACATGAAAATAACAGGTCGCCAAAATGAGCTGATATTTTTAGCATATGACTAAATTGACGTCGTTTAGCGGTGTGCAAATTTTGGTAAAGTTTGGATGAAGTGAAAATTTTGAAGAAAAAAAATTTGTTTGGAAATAACGTGAAAATTACAAGTACCAAGTCAAAAAACATGAAAATAACAGGTCGCCAAAATGAGCTGATATTTTTAGTATACGACTAAATTGACGTCGTTTAGCGGTGTGCAAATTTTGGTAAAGTTTGGATGAAGTGAAAATTTTGAAGAAAAAAAATTGTTTGCAAATAACGTGAAAATTACATGTACCAAGTCAGAGAACATGAAAATAACAGGTCGCCAAAATAAGCTGATATTTTTAGTATACGACTAAATTGACGTCGTTTAGCGGTGTGGAAATTTTGGTACAGTTTGGATAAAGTGAAAATTTAAAAAAAAAAAATTTTGCAAATAACGTGAAAATTACATGTACCAAGTCAAAAAACATGAAAATAACAGGTCGCCAAAATGAGCTGATATTTTTGGTATACGACTAAACTGACGTCGTTTAGCGGTGTGCAAATTTTTGGTAAGGTTTGGATGAAGTGAACATTTTGAAAAAAAATTTGTTTGCAAATAACGTGAAAATTACATGCACGAAGTAAAACATGAAAATAACAGGTCGCCAAAATGAGCTGATATTTTTAGTATACGACTAAACTGACGTCGTTTAGCGGTGTGCAAATTTTGGTACAGTTTGGATGAAGTGAAAATTTTGAAAAAAAAATTTGTTTGCAAATATTGTGAAAATTACAAGTACCAAGTCAAAAAACATGAAAATAACAGGTCGCCAAAATGAGCTGATATTTTTAGTATACGACTAAATTGACGTCGTTTAGCGGTGTGCAAATTTTGGTAAAGTTTGGATGAAGTGAAAATTTTGAAAAAAAATTTGTTTGCAAATAACGTGAAAATTACATGTACCAAGTCAAATAACATGAAAATAACAGATCGCCAAAATGAGCTGATATTTTTAGTATACGACTAAATTGACGTCGTTTAGCGGTGTGCAAATTTTGGTAAAGTTTATATGAAGTAAAAATTTTGAAAAAAAAAATTTGTTTGCAAATAACGTGAAAATTACATGTACCAAGTCAGAAAACATGAAAATAACATGTCGCCAAAATAAGCTGATATTTTAAGTATACGACTAAATTGGCGTCGTTTATCGGTGTAGAAATTTTGGTAAGGTTTGGATAAAGTAAAAATTTTGAAAAAAAATTTGTTTGCAAATAACGTGAAAATTACATGTACCAAGTCCGAAAACATGAAAATAACAGGTCGCCAAAATAAGCTGATATTTATGGTATACGACTAAATTGGCGTAGTTTAGCGGTGTGCAAATTTTGGTAAAGTTTGGATGAAGTGGAAATTTTGAAAAAAAAATTTGTTTGCAAATAACGTGAAAATTACTTGTACCAAGTCAAAAAACATGAAAATAACAGGTCGCCAAAATGAGCTGATATTTTTAGCATATGACTAAATTGACGTCGTTTAGCGGTGTGCAAATTTTGGTAAAGTTTGGATGAAGTGAAAATTTTGAAAAAAAAAATTTGTTTGCAAATAACGTGAAAATTACAAGTACCAAGTCAAAAAACATGATAATAACAGGTCGCCAAAATGAGCTGATATTTTTAATATACGACTAAAATGACGTCGTTTAGCGGTGTACAAATTTTGGTAAAGTTTGGATGAAGTGAAAATTTAAAAAAAAATTTGTTTGCAAATAACGTGAAAATTACATGTACAAGTCAAAAAACATGAAAATAACAGGTCGCCAAAAGGAGCTGATATTTTTAGCATACGACTAAATTGACGTCGTTTAGCGGTGTGCAAATTTTGGTAAAGTTTGGATGAAGTGAAAATTTTGAAAAAAAATTTGTTTGCAAATAACGTGAAAATTACTTGTACCAAGTCAAAAAACATGAAAATAACAGGTCGCCAAAATGAGCTGATATTTTTAGTATACGACTAAATTGACGTCGTTTAACGGTGTGCAAATTTTGGTAAAGTTTGGATGAAGTGAAAATTTTGAAAAAAAAAATTTGTTTGCAAATAACGTGAAAATTATATGTACCAAGTCAGAAAACATGAAAATAAATTAAAAAAAATAAATAACGTCGTAAAATAAATTAACGTCGTTTAGCGGTGTGGAAATTTTGGTAAGGTTTGGATAAAGTGAAAATTTAAAAAAAAATTTTTTTGCAAATAACGTGAAAATTACATGTACCAAGTCCGAAAACATGAAAATAAATGGTCACCAAAATGAGCTGATATTTTTAGTATACGACTAAATTGACGTCGTTTAGCGGTGTGCAAATTTTGGTAGAGTTTGGATGAAGTGAAAATTTTGAAAAAATAAATAAGTTTGCAAATAACGTGAAAATTACAAGTACCAAGTCAAAAAACATGAAAATAACAGGTCGCCAAAATGAGCTCATATTTTTAGTATACGACTAAATTGACGTCGTTTAGCGGTGTGCAAATTTTGGTAAAGTTTAGATGAAGTGAAAATTTAAAAAAAAAAATTGCAAATAACGTGAAAATTACATGTACCAAGTCAGAAGACATAAATATAAAGGTAGCCAAAATAAGCTGATATTTTTAGCATATGACTAAATTGACGTCGTTTAGCGGTGTGGAAATTTTGGTACAGTTTGGATAAAGTGAAAATTTAAAAAAAAAAAATTTTGCAAATAACGTGAAAATTACATGTACCAAGTCAAAAAACATGAAAATAACAGGTCGCCAAAATGAGCTGATATTTTTAGTATACGACTAAACTGACGTCGTTTAGCGGTATGCAAATTTTGGTAAGGTTTGGATGAAGTGAAAATTTTGAAAAAAAATTTGTTTGCAAATAACGTGAAAATTACATGCACGAAGTAAAACATGAAAATAACAGGTCGCCAAAATGAGCTGATATTTTTAGTATACGACTAAACTGACGTCGTTTAGCGGTGTGCAAATTTTGGTAAAGTTTGGATGAAGTGAAAATTTTTAAAAAAAAATTTGTTTGCAAATATTGTGAAAATTACAAGTACCAAGTCAAAAAACATGAAAATAACAGGTCGCCAAAATGAGCTGATATTTTTAGTATACGACTAAATTGACGTCGTTTAGCGGTGTGCAAATTTTGGTAAAGTTTGGATGAAGTGAAAATTTTGAAAAAAAATTTGTTTGCAAATAACGTGAAAATTACATGTACCAAGTCAAATAACATGAAAATAACAGATCGCCAAAATGAGCTGATATTTTTAGTATACGACTAAATTGACGTCGTTTAGCGGTGTGCAAATTTTGGTAAAGTTTGGATGAAGTAAAAATTTTGAAAAAAAAAATTTGTTTGCAAATAACGTGAAAATTACATGTACCAAGTCAGAAAACATGAAAATAACATGTCGCCAAAATAAGCTGATATTTTAGGTATACGACTAAATTGGCGTCGTTTATCGGTGTGGAAATTTTGGTAAGGTTTGGATAAAGTGAGAATTTTGAAAAAAAAAATTTGTTTGCAAATAACGTGAAAATTACATGTACCAAGTCCGAAAACATGAAAATAACAGGTCGCCAAAATGAGCTGATATTTTTAGTATATGACTAAATGGACGTCGTTTAGCGGTGTGCAAATTTTGGTAAGGTTTGGATGAAGTGAAAATTTTGAAAAAAAATTTGTTTGCAAATAACGTGAAAATTACATGTACCAAGTCAGAAAACATGAAAATAACAGGTCGCCAAAATAAGCTGATATTTATGGTATACGACTAAATTGGCGTAGTTTAGCGGTGTGCAAATTTTGGTAAAGTTTGGATGAAGTAAAAATTTTGAAAAAAAAATTTGTTTGCAAATAACGTGAAAATTACATGTACGAATTAAAAAAACATGAAAATAACAGGTCGCCAAAATGAGCTGATATTTTTAGTATACGACTAAACTGACGTCGTTAAGCGGTGTGCAAATTTTAGTAAAGTTTGGATGAAGTGAAAATTTTGAAAAAAAAAATTTGTTTGCAAATAACGTGAAAATTACATGTACCAAGTCCGAAAACATGAAAATAACAGGTCGCCAAAATGAGCTGATATTTTTAGCATATGACTAAATTGACGTCGTTTAGCGGTGTGCAAATTTTGGTAAAGTTTGGATGAAGTGAAAATTTTGAAGAAAAAAAATTTGTTTGGAAATAACGTGAAAATTACAAGTACCAAGTCAAAAAACATGAAAATAACAGGTCGCCAAAATGAGCTGATATTTTTAGTATACGACTAAATTGACGTCGTTTAGCGGTGTGCAAATTTTGGTAAAGTTTGGATGAAGTGAAAATTTTGAAGAAAAAAAATTGTTTGCAAATAACGTGAAAATTACATGTACCAAGTCAGAGAACATGAAAATAACAGGTCGCCAAAATAAGCTGATATTTTTAGTATACGACTAAATTGACGTCGTTTAGCGGTGTGGAAATTTTGGTACAGTTTGGATAAAGTGAAAATTTAAAAAAAAAAAATTTTGCAAATAACGTGAAAATTACATGTACCAAGTCAAAAAACATGAAAATAACAGGTCGCCAAAATGAGCTGATATTTTTGGTATACGACTAAACTGACGTCGTTTAGCGGTGTGCAAATTTTTGGTAAGGTTTGGATGAAGTGAACATTTTGAAAAAAAATTTGTTTGCAAATAACGTGAAAATTACATGCACGAAGTAAAACATGAAAATAACAGGTCGCCAAAATGAGCTGATATTTTTAGTATACGACTAAACTGACGTCGTTTAGCGGTGTGCAAATTTTGGTACAGTTTGGATGAAGTGAAAATTTTGAAAAAAAAATTTGTTTGCAAATATTGTGAAAATTACAAGTACCAAGTCAAAAAACATGAAAATAACAGGTCGCCAAAATGAGCTGATATTTTTAGTATACGACTAAATTGACGTCGTTTAGCGGTGTGCAAATTTTGGTAAAGTTTGGATGAAGTGAAAATTTTGAAAAAAAATTTGTTTGCAAATAACGTGAAAATTACATGTACCAAGTCAAATAACATGAAAATAACAGATCGCCAAAATGAGCTGATATTTTTAGTATACGACTAAATTGACGTCGTTTAGCGGTGTGCAAATTTTGGTAAAGTTTATATGAAGTAAAAATTTTGAAAAAAAAAATTTGTTTGCAAATAACGTGAAAATTACATGTACCAAGTCAGAAAACATGAAAATAACATGTCGCCAAAATAAGCTGATATTTTAAGTATACGACTAAATTGGCGTCGTTTATCGGTGTAGAAATTTTGGTAAGGTTTGGATAAAGTAAAAATTTTGAAAAAAAATTTGTTTGCAAATAACGTGAAAATTACATGTACCAAGTCCGAAAACATGAAAATAACAGGTCGCCAAAATAAGCTGATATTTATGGTATACGACTAAATTGGCGTAGTTTAGCGGTGTGCAAATTTTGGTAAAGTTTGGATGAAGTGGAAATTTTGAAAAAAAAATTTGTTTGCAAATAACGTGAAAATTACTTGTACCAAGTCAAAAAACATGAAAATAACAGGTCGCCAAAATGAGCTGATATTTTTAGCATATGACTAAATTGACGTCGTTTAGCGGTGTGCAAATTTTGGTAAAGTTTGGATGAAGTGAAAATTTTGAAAAAAAAAATTTGTTTGCAAATAACGTGAAAATTACAAGTACCAAGTCAAAAAACATGATAATAACAGGTCGCCAAAATGAGCTGATATTTTTAATATACGACTAAAATGACGTCGTTTAGCGGTGTACAAATTTTGGTAAAGTTTGGATGAAGTGAAAATTTAAAAAAAAATTTGTTTGCAAATAACGTGAAAATTACATGTACAAGTCAAAAAACATGAAAATAACAGGTCGCCAAAAGGAGCTGATATTTTTAGCATACGACTAAATTGACGTCGTTTAGCGGTGTGCAAATTTTGGTAAAGTTTGGATGAAGTGAAAATTTTGAAAAAAAATTTGTTTGCAAATAACGTGAAAATTACTTGTACCAAGTCAAAAAACATGAAAATAACAGGTCGCCAAAATGAGCTGATATTTTTAGTATACGACTAAATTGACGTCGTTTAACGGTGTGCAAATTTTGGTAAAGTTTGGATGAAGTGAAAATTTTGAAAAAAAAAATTTGTTTGCAAATAACGTGAAAATTATATGTACCAAGTCAGAAAACATGAAAATAAATTAAAAAAAATAAATAACGTCGTAAAATAAATTAACGTCGTTTAGCGGTGTGGAAATTTTGGTAAGGTTTGGATAAAGTGAAAATTTAAAAAAAAATTTTTTTGCAAATAACGTGAAAATTACATGTACCAAGTCCGAAAACATGAAAATAAATGGTCACCAAAATGAGCTGATATTTTTAGTATACGACTAAATTGACGTCGTTTAGCGGTGTGCAAATTTTGGTAGAGTTTGGATGAAGTGAAAATTTTGAAAAAATAAATAAGTTTGCAAATAACGTGAAAATTACAAGTACCAAGTCAAAAAACATGAAAATAACAGGTCGCCAAAATGAGCTCATATTTTTAGTATACGACTAAATTGACGTCGTTTAGCGGTGTGCAAATTTTGGTAAAGTTTAGATGAAGTGAAAATTTAAAAAAAAAAATTGCAAATAACGTGAAAATTACATGTACCAAGTCAGAAGACATAAATATAAAGGTAGCCAAAATAAGCTGATATTTTTAGCATATGACTAAATTGACGTCGTTTAGCGGTGTGGAAATTTTGGTACAGTTTGGATAAAGTGAAAATTTAAAAAAAAAAAATTTTGCAAATAACGTGAAAATTACATGTACCAAGTCAAAAAACATGAAAATAACAGGTCGCCAAAATGAGCTGATATTTTTAGTATACGACTAAACTGACGTCGTTTAGCGGTATGCAAATTTTGGTAAGGTTTGGATGAAGTGAAAATTTTGA
Source organism: Tachina grossa (assembly GCA_949987645.1). Taxonomy (NCBI): domain Eukaryota; kingdom Metazoa; phylum Arthropoda; class Insecta; order Diptera; family Tachinidae; genus Tachina; species Tachina grossa. The sequence goes on along the minus strand of OX465279.1, from coordinate 14,903,632 downwards.
AAAAAAATTTGTTTGCAAATAACGTGAAAATTACATGCACGAAGTAAAACATGAAAATAACAGGTCGCCAAAATGAGCTGATATTTTTAGTATACGACTAAACTGACGTCGTTTAGCGGTGTGCAAATTTTGGTAAAGTTTGGATGAAGTGAAAATTTTTAAAAAAAAATTTGTTTGCAAATATTGTGAAAATTACAAGTACCAAGTCAAAAAACATGAAAATAACAGGTCGCCAAAATGAGCTGATATTTTTAGTATACGACTAAATTGACGTCGTTTAGCGGTGTGCAAATTTTGGTAAAGTTTGGATGAAGTGAAAATTTTGAAAAAAAATTTGTTTGCAAATAACGTGAAAATTACATGTACCAAGTCAAATAACATGAAAATAACAGATCGCCAAAATGAGCTGATATTTTTAGTATACGACTAAATTGACGTCGTTTAGCGGTGTGCAAATTTTGGTAAAGTTTGGATGAAGTAAAAATTTTGAAAAAAAAAATTTGTTTGCAAATAACGTGAAAATTACATGTACCAAGTCAGAAAACATGAAAATAACATGTCGCCAAAATAAGCTGATATTTTAGGTATACGACTAAATTGGCGTCGTTTATCGGTGTGGAAATTTTGGTAAGGTTTGGATAAAGTGAGAATTTTGAAAAAAAAAATTTGTTTGCAAATAACGTGAAAATTACATGTACCAAGTCCGAAAACATGAAAATAACAGGTCGCCAAAATGAGCTGATATTTTTAGTATATGACTAAATGGACGTCGTTTAGCGGTGTGCAAATTTTGGTAAGGTTTGGATGAAGTGAAAATTTTGAAAAAAAATTTGTTTGCAAATAACGTGAAAATTACATGTACCAAGTCAGAAAACATGAAAATAACAGGTCGCCAAAATAAGCTGATATTTATGGTATACGACTAAATTGGCGTAGTTTAGCGGTGTGCAAATTTTGGTAAAGTTTGGATGAAGTGAAAATTTTGAAAAAAAAATTTGTTTGCAAATAACGTCAAAATTACTTGTACCAAGCCAAAAAACATGAAAATAATAGGTCGCCAAAATGAGCTGATATTTTTAGTATACGACTAAATTGACGTCATTTAGCGGTGTGCAAATTTTGGTAAAGTTTAGATGAAGTGAAAATTTAAAAAAAAAATTTGCAAATAACGTGAAAATTACATGTACCAAGTCAGAAGACATAAATATAAAGGTAGCCAAAATAAGCTGATATTTTTAGCATATGACTAAATTGACGTCGTTTAGCGGTGTGCAAATTTTGGTAAAGTTTGGATGAAGTGAAAATTTTGAAGAAAAAAAATTTGTTTGCAAATAACGTGAAAATTACATGTACCAAGTCCGAAAACATGAAAATAACAGGTCGCCAAAATGAGCTGATATTTTTAGCATATGACTAAATTGACGTCGTTTAGCGGTGTGCAAATTTTGGTAAAGTTTGGATGAAGTGAAAATTTTGAAGAAAAAAAATTTGTTTGCAAATAACGTGAAAATTACAAGTACCAAGTCAAAAAACATGAAAATAACAGGTCGCCAAAATGAGCTGATATTTTTAGTATACGACTAAATTGACGTCGTTTAGCGGTGTGGAAATTTTGGTACAGTTTAGATAAAGTGAAAATTTAAAAAAAAATTTTTTGCAAATAACGTGAAAATTACATGTACCAAGTCCGAAAACATGAAAATAACAGGTCTCCAAAATGAGCTGATATATTTAGTATACGACTAAATTGACGTCGTTTAGCGGTGTGCAAATTTTGGTAAAGTTTATATGAAGTAAAAATTTTGAAAAAAAAAATTTGTTTGCAAATAACGTGAAAATTACATGTACCAAGTCAGAAAACATGAAAATAACATGTCGCCAAAACAAGCTGATATTTTAAGTATACGACTAAATTGGCGTCGTTTATCGGTGTAGAAATTTTGGTAAGGTTTGGATAAAGTAAAAATTTTGAAAAAAAATTTGTTTGCAAATAACGTGAAAATTACATGTACCAAGTCCGAAAACATGAAAATAACAGGTCGCCAAAATAAGCTGATATTTATGGTATACGACTAAATTGGCGTAGTTTAGCGGTGTGCAAATTTTGGTAAAGTTTGGATGAAGTGGAAATTTTGAAAAAAAAATTTGTTTGCAAATAACGTGAAAATTACTTGTACCAAGTCAAAAAACATGAAAATAACAGGTCGCCAAAATGAGCTGATATTTTTAGCATATGACTAAATTGACGTCGTTTAGCGGTGTGCAAATTTTGGTAAAGTTTGGATGAAGTGAAAATTTTGAAAAAAAAAATTTGTTTGCAAATAACGTGAAAATTACAAGTACCAAGTCAAAAAACATGATAATAACAGGTCGCCAAAATGAGCTGATATTTTTAATATACGACTAAAATGACGTCGTTTAGCGGTGTACAAATTTTGGTAAAGTTTGGATGAAGTGAAAATTTAAAAAAAAATTTGTTTGCAAATAACGTGAAAATTACATGTACAAGTCAAAAAACATGAAAATAACAGGTCGCCAAAAGGAGCTGATATTTTTAGCATACGACTAAATTGACGTCGTTTAGCGGTGTGCAAATTTTGGTAAAGTTTGGATGAAGTGAAAATTTTGAAAAAAAATTTGTTTGCAAATAACGTGAAAATTACTTGTACCAAGTCAAAAAACATGAAAATAACAGGTCGCCAAAATGAGCTGATATTTTTAGTATACGACTAAATTGACGTCGTTTAACGGTGTGCAAATTTTGGTAAAGTTTGGATGAAGTGAAAATTTTGAAAAAAAAATTTGTTTGCAAATAACGTGAAAATTATATGTACCAAGTCAGAAAACATGAAAATAAATTAAAAAAAATAAATAACGTCGTAAAATAAATTAACGTCGTTTAGCGGTGTGGAAATTTTGGTAAGGTTTGGATAAAGTGAAAATTTAAAAAAAAATTTTTTTGCAAATAACGTGAAAATTACATGTACCAAGTCCGAAAACATGAAAATAAATGGTCACCAAAATGAGCTGATATTTTTAGTATACGACTAAATTGACGTCGTTTAGCGGTGTGCAAATTTTGGTAGAGTTTGGATGAAGTGAAAATTTTGAAAAAATAAATAAGTTTGCAAATAACGTGAAAATTACAAGTACCAAGTCAAAAAACATGAAAATAACAGGTCGCCAAAATGAGCTCATATTTTTAGTATACGACTAAATTGACGTCGTTTAGCGGTGTGCAAATTTTGGTAAAGTTTAGATGAAGTGAAAATTTAAAAAAAAAAATTGCAAATAACGTGAAAATTACATGTACCAAGTCAGAAGACATAAATATAAAGGTAGCCAAAATAAGCTGATATTTTTAGCATATGACTAAATTGACGTCGTTTAGCGGTGTGGAAATTTTGGTACAGTTTGGATAAAGTGAAAATTTAAAAAAAAAAAATTTTGCAAATAACGTGAAAATTACATGTACCAAGTCAAAAAACATGAAAATAACAGGTCGCCAAAATGAGCTGATATTTTTAGTATACGACTAAACTGACGTCGTTTAGCGGTATGCAAATTTTGGTAAGGTTTGGATGAAGTGAAAATTTTGAAAAAAAATTTGTTTGCAAATAACGTGAAAATTACATGCACGAAGTAAAACATGAAAATAACAGGTCGCCAAAATGAGCTGATATTTTTAGTATACGACTAAACTGACGTCGTTTAGCGGTGTGCAAATTTTGGTAAAGTTTGGATGAAGTGAAAATTTTTAAAAAAAAATTTGTTTGCAAATATTGTGAAAATTACAAGTACCAAGTCAAAAAACATGAAAATAACAGGTCGCCAAAATGAGCTGATATTTTTAGTATACGACTAAATTGACGTCGTTTAGCGGTGTGCAAATTTTGGTAAAGTTTGGATGAAGTGAAAATTTTGAAAAAAAATTTGTTTGCAAATAACGTGAAAATTACATGTACCAAGTCAAATAACATGAAAATAACAGATCGCCAAAATGAGCTGATATTTTTAGTATACGACTAAATTGACGTCGTTTAGCGGTGTGCAAATTTTGGTAAAGTTTGGATGAAGTAAAAATTTTGAAAAAAAAAATTTGTTTGCAAATAACGTGAAAATTACATGTACCAAGTCAGAAAACATGAAAATAACATGTCGCCAAAATAAGCTGATATTTTAGGTATACGACTAAATTGGCGTCGTTTATCGGTGTGGAAATTTTGGTAAGGTTTGGATAAAGTGAGAATTTTGAAAAAAAAAATTTGTTTGCAAATAACGTGAAAATTACATGTACCAAGTCCGAAAACATGAAAATAACAGGTCGCCAAAATGAGCTGATATTTTTAGTATATGACTAAATGGACGTCGTTTAGCGGTGTGCAAATTTTGGTAAGGTTTGGATGAAGTGAAAATTTTGAAAAAAAATTTGTTTGCAAATAACGTGAAAATTACATGTACCAAGTCAGAAAACATGAAAATAACAGGTCGCCAAAATAAGCTGATATTTATGGTATACGACTAAATTGGCGTAGTTTAGCGGTGTGCAAATTTTGGTAAAGTTTGGATGAAGTGAAAATTTTGAAAAAAAAATTTGTTTGCAAATAACGTCAAAATTACTTGTACCAAGCCAAAAAACATGAAAATAATAGGTCGCCAAAATGAGCTGATATTTTTAGTATACGACTAAATTGACGTCATTTAGCGGTGTGCAAATTTTGGTAAAGTTTAGATGAAGTGAAAATTTAAAAAAAAAATTTGAAAATAACGTGAAAATTACATGTACCAAGTCAGAAGACATAAATATAAAGGTAGCCAAAATAAGCTGATATTTTTAGCATATGACTAAATTGACGTCGTTTAGCGGTGTGCAAATTTTGGTAAAGTTTGGATGAAGTGAAAATTTTGAAGAAAAAAAATTTGTTTGCAAATAACGTGAAAATTACATGTACCAAGTCCGAAAACATGAAAATAACAGGTCGCCAAAATGAGCTGATATTTTTAGCATATGACTAAATTGACGTCGTTTAGCGGTGTGCAAATTTTGGTAAAGTTTGGATGAAGTGAAAATTTTGAAGAAAAAAAATTTGTTTGCAAATAACGTGAAAATTACAAGTACCAAGTCAAAAAACATGAAAATAACAGGTCGCCAAAATGAGCTGATATTTTTAGTATACGACTAAATTGACGTCGTTTAGCGGTGTGGAAATTTTGGTACAGTTTAGATAAAGTGAAAATTTAAAAAAAAATTTTTTGCAAATAACGTGAAAATTACATGTACCAAGTCCGAAAACATGAAAATAACAGGTCTCCAAAATGAGCTGATATATTTAGTATACGACTAAATTGACGTCGTTTAGCAGTGTGCAAATTTTGGTAAAGTTTGGATGAAGTAAAAATTTTGAAAAAAAATTTGTTTGCAAATAACGTGAAAATTACATGTACCAAGTCAAAAAACATGAAAATAACAGGTCGCCAAAAGGAGCTGATATTTTTAGTATACGACTGAATTGACGTGGTTTAGCGGTGTGCAAATTTTGGTAAAGTTTGGATGAAGTGAAAATTTTGAAAAAAAAAATTTGTTTGCAAATCACGTTAAAATTACATGTACCAAGTCAAATAACATGAAAATAACAGATCGCCAAAATGAGCTGATATTTTTAGTATACGACTAAAATGACGTCGTTTAGCGGTGTACAAATTTTGGTAAAGTTTGGATGAAGTGAAAATTTAAAAAAAAATTTGTTTGCAAATAACGTGAAAATTACATGTACAAGTCAAAAAACATGAAAATAACAGGTCGCCAAAAGGAGCTAATATTTTTAGTATACGACTAAATTGACGTCGTTTAGCGGTGTGCAAATTTTGGTAAAGTTTGGATGAAGTGAAAATTTTGAAAAAAAAAATTTGTTTGCAAATAACGTGAAAATTACATGTACCAAGTCCGAAAACATGCAAATAACAGGTCGCCAAAATGAGCTGATATTTTTAGCATATGACTAAATTGACGTCGTTTAGCGGTGTGCAAATTTTGGTAAAGTTTGGATGAAGTGAAAATTTAGAAAAAAAAAATTTGTTTGCAAATAACGTGAAAATTACAAGTACCAAGTCAAAAAACATGAAAATAACAGGTCGCCAAAATGAGCTGATATTTTAAGTATACGACTCAATTGACGTCGTTAAGCGGTGTGCAAATTTTGGTAAGGTTGGGATGAATTGAAAATTTTGAAAAAAAAATTTGTTTGCAAATAACGTGAAAATTACATGTACCAAGTCCGAAAACATGAAAATAACAGGTCGCCAAAATGAGCTGATATTTTTAGCATATGACCAAATTGACGTCGTTTAGCGGTGTGCAAATTTTGGTAAAGTTTGGATAAAGTGAAAATTTAAAAAAAAAAATTTTTTGCAAATAACGTGAAAATTACATGTACAAGTCAAAAAACATGAAAATAACAGGTCGCCAAAAGGAGCTGATATTTTTAGTATACGACTAAATTGACGTCGTTTAGCGGTGTGCAAATTTTGGTAAAGTTTGGATGAAGTGAAAATTTTGAAAAAAAAAATTTGTTTGCAAATAACGTGAAAATTACATGTACCAAGTCCGAAAACATGAAAATAACAGGTCGCCAAAATGAGCTGATATTTTTAGCATATGACTAAATTGACGTCGTTAAGCGGTGTGCAAATTTTGGTAAGGTTGGGATGAATTGAAAATTTTGAAAAAAAATTTGTTTGCAAATAACGTGAAAATTACATGTACCAAGTCCGAAAACATGAAAATAACAGGTCGCCAAAATGAGCTGATATTTTTAGCATATGACCAAATTGACGTCGTTTAGCGGTGTGCAAATTTTGGTAAAGTTTGGATAAAGTGAAAATTTAAAAAAAAAAATTTTTTGCAAATAACGTGAAAATTACATGTACCAAGTCAAAAAACATGAAAATAACAGGTCGCCAAAATGAGCTGATATTTTTAGTATACGACTAAACTGACGTCGTTAAGCGGTGTGCAAATTTTAGTAAGGTTTGGATGAAGTGAAAATTTTGAAGAAAAAAATTTGTTTGCAAATAACGTGAAAATTACATGTACCAAGTCCGAAAACATGAAAATAACAGGTCGCCAAAATGAGCTGATATTTTTAGCATATGACTAAATTGACGTCGTTTAGCGGTGTGCAAATTTTGGTAAAGTTTGGATGAAGTGAAAATTTTGAAGAAAAAAAATTTGTTTGCAAATAACGTGAAAATTACAAGTAACAAGTCAAAAAACATGAAAATAACAGGTCGCCAAAATGAGCTGATATTTTTAGTATACGACTAAATTGACGTCGTTTAGCGGTGTGCAAATTTTGGTAAAGTTTGGATGAAGTGAAAATTTTGAAGAAAAAAAATTGTTTGCAAATAACGTGAAAATTACATGTACCAAGTCAGAGAACATGAAAATAACAGGTCGCCAAAATAAGCTGATATTTTAAGTATACGACTAAATTGACGTCGTTTAGCGGTGTGGAAATTTTGGTACAGTTTGGATAAAGTGAAAATTTAAAAAAAAAAAATTTTGCAAATAACGTGAAAATTACATGTACCAAGTCAAAAAACATGAAAATAACAGGTCGCCAAAATGAGCTGATATTTTTAGTATACGACTAAACTGACGTCGTTTAGCGGTGTGCAAATTTTGGTAAGGTTTGGATGAAGTAAAAATTTTTAAAAAAAATTTGTTTGCAAATAACGTGAAAATTACATGCACGAAGTAAAACATGAAAATAACAGGTCGCCAAAATGAGCTGATATTTTTAGCATATGACTAAATTGACGTCGTTTAGCGGTGTGCAAATTTTGGTAAAGTTTGGATGAAGTGAAAATTTTGAAAAAAAAAAATTGTTTGCAAATAACGTGAAAATTACAAGTACCAAGTCAAAAAACATGATAATAACAGGTCGCCAAAATGAGCTGATATTTTTAATATACGACTAAAATGACGTCGTTTAGCGGTGTACAAATTTTGGTAAAGTTTGGATGAAGTGAAAATTTAAAAAAAAATTTGTTTGCAAATAACGTGAAAATTACATGTACAAGTCAAAAAACATGAAAATAACAGGTCGCCAAAAGGAGCTGATATTTTTAGCATACGACTAAATTGACGTCGTTTAGCGGTGTGCAAATTTTGGTAAAGTTTGGATGAAGTGAAAATTTTGAAAAAAAATTTGTTTGCAAATAACGTGAAAATTACATGTACCAAGTCAGAAAACATGAAAATAACATGTCGCCAAAATAAGCTGATATTTTTAGTATACGACTAAATTGATGTCGTTTAGCGGTGTGCAAATTTTGGTAAAGTTTGGATGAAGTGAAAATTTTGAAAAAAAAAATTTGTTTGCAAATAACGTGAAAATTATATGTACCAAGTCAGAAAACATGAAAATAAATTAAAAAAAATAAATAACGTCGTAAAATAAATTAACGTCGTTTAGCGGTGTTGAAATTTTGGTAAGGTTTGGATAAAGTGAAAATTTAAAAAAAAATTTTTTGCAAATAACGTGAAAATTACATGTACCAAGTCCGAAAACATGAAAATAAATGGTCACCAAAATGAGCTGATATTTTTAGTATACGACTAAATTGACGTCGTTTAGCGGTGTACAAATTTTGGTAAAGTTTGGATGAAGTAAAAATTTAAAAAAAAAAATTTGTTTGCAAATAACGTGAAAATTACATGTACCAAGTCAGAAAACATGAAAATAACATGTCGCCAAAATAAGCTGATATTTTTAGTATACGACTAAATTGATGTCGTTTAGCGGTGTGCAAATTTTGGTAAAGTTTGGATGAAGTGAAAATTTTGAAAAAAATTTGTTTGCAAATAACGTGAAAATTACATGTACCAAGTCAGAAAACATGAAAATAACAGGTCGCCAAAATAAGCTGATATTTATAGTATGCGACTAAATGGACGTCGTTTAGCGGTGTGCAAATTTTGGTAAAGTTTGGATGAAGTGAAAATTTTGAAAAAAAATTTGTTTGCAAATAACGTGAAAATTACTTGTACCAAGTCAAAAAACATGAAAATAACAGGTCGCCAAAATGAGCTGATATTTTTAGTATACGACTAAATTGACGTCGTTTAACGGTGTGCAAATTTTGGTAAAGTTTGGATGAAGTGAAAATTTTGAAAAAAAAAATTTGTTTGCAAATAACGTGAAAATTATATGTACCAAGTCAGAAAACATGAAAATAAATTTAAAAAAATAAATAACGTCGTAAAATAAATTAACGTCGTTTAGCGGTGTGGAAATTTTGGTATGGTTTGGATAAAGTGAAAATTTAAAAAAAATTTTTTTTGCAAATAACGTGAAAATTACATGTACCAAGTCCGAAAACATGAAAATAAATGGTCACCAAAATGAGCTGATATTTTTAGTATACGACTAAATTGACGTCGTTTAGCGGTGTGCAAATTTTGGTAGAGTTTGGATGAAGTGAAAATTTTGAAAAAATAAATAAGTTTGCAAATAACGTGAAAATTACAAGTACCAAGTCAAAAAACATGAAAATAACAGGTCGCCAAAATGAGCTGATATTTTTAGTATACGACTAAATTGACGTCGTTTAGCGGTGTGCAAATTTTGGTAAAGTTTAGATGAAGTGAAAATTTAAAAAAAAAATTTGCAAATAACGTGAAAATTACATGTACCAAGTCAGAAGACATAAATATAAAGGTAGCCAAAATAAGCTGATATTTTTAGTATACGACTAAATTGACGTCGTTTAGCGGTGTGCAAATTTTGGTAAAGTTTGGATGAAGTGAAAATTTTGAAGAAAAAAAATTGTTTGCAAATAACGTGAAAATTACATGTACCAAGTCAGAGAACATGAAAATAACAGGTCGCCAAAATAAGCTGATATTTTTAGTATACGACTAAATTGACGTCGTTTAGCGGTGTGGAAATTTTAGTACAGTTTGGATAAAGTGAAAATTTAAAAAAAAAATTTTTGCAAATAACGTGAAAATTACATGTACCAAGTCAAAAAACATGAAAATAACAGGTCGCCAAAATGAGCTGATATTTTTAGTATACGACTAAACTGACGTCGTTTAGCGGTGTGCAAATTTTGGTAAGGTTTGGATGAAGTGAAAATTTTGAAAAAAAATTTGTTTGCAAATAACGTGAAAATTACATGCACGAAGTAAAACATGAAAATAACAGGTCGCCAAAATGAGCTGATATTTTTAGTATACGACTAAACTGACGTCGTTTAGCGGTGTGCAAATTTTGGTAAAGTTTGGATGAAGTGAAAATTTTAAAAAAAAAATTTGTTTGCAAATATTGTGAAAATTACAAGTACCAAGTCAAAAAACATGAAAATAACAGGTCGCCAAAATGAGCTGATATTTTTAGTATACGACTAAATTGACGTCGTTTAGCGGTGTGCAAATTTTGGTAAAGTTTGGATGAAGTGAAAATTTTGAAAAAAAATTTGTTTGCAAATAACGTGAAAATTACATGTACCAAGTCAAATAACATGAAAATAACAGATCGCCAAAATGAGCTGATATTTTTAGTATACGACTAAATTGACGTCGTTTAGCGGTGTGCAAATTTTGGTAAAGTTTGGGTGAAGTAAAAATTTTGAAAAAAAAAATTTGTTTGCAAATAACGTGAAAATTACATGTACCAAGTCAGAAAACATGAAAATAACATGTCGCCAAAATAAGCTGATATTTTAAGTATACGACTAAATTGGCGTCGTTTATCGGTGTGGAAATTTTGGTAGAGTTTGGATGAAGTGAAAATTTTGAAAAAATAAATAAGTTTGCAAATAACGTGAAAATTACAAGTACCAAGTCAAAAAACATGAAAATAACAGGTCGCCAAAATGAGCTGATATTTTTAGTATACGACTAAATTGACGTCGTTTAGCGGTGTGCAAATTTTGGTAAAGTTTAGATGAAGTGAAAATTTAAAAAAAAAATTTGCAAATAACGTGAAAATTACATGTACCAAGTCAGAAGACATAAATATAAAGGTAGCTTAAATAAGCTGATATTTTTAGTATACGACTAAATTGACGTCGTTTAGCGGTGTGCAAATTTTGGTAAAGTTTGGATGAAGTGAAAATTTTGAAGAAAAAAAATTGTTTGCAAATAACGTGAAAATTACATGTACCAAGTCAGAGAACATGAAAATAACAGGTCGCCAAAATAAGCTGATATTTTTAGTATACGACTAAATTGACGTCGTTTAGCGGTGTGGAAATTTTGGTACAGTTTGGATAAAGTGAAAATTTTGAAAAAAATTTGTTTGCAAATAACGTGAAAATTACATGTACCAAGTCAGAAAACATGAAAATAACAGGTCGCCAAAATAAGCTGATATTTTTAGTATACGACTAAATTGATGTCGTTTAGCGGTGTGCAAATTTTGGTAAAGTTTGGATGAAGTGAAAATTTTGAAAAAAATTTGTTTGCAAATAACGTGAAAATTACATGTACCAAGTCAGAAAACATGAAAATAACAGGTCGCCAAAATAAGCTGATATTTATAGTATGCGACTAAATGGACGTCGTTTAGCGGTGTGCAAATTTTGGTAAAGTTTGGATGAAGTGAAAATTTTGAAAAAAAATTTGTTTGCAAATAACGTGAAAATTACTTGTACCAAGTCAAAAAACATGAAAATAACAGGTCGCCAAAATGAGCTGATATTTTTAGTATACGACTAAATTGACGTCGTTTAACGGTGTGCAAATTTTGGTAAAGTTTGGATGAAGTGAAAATTTTGAAGAAAAAAAATTGTTTGCAAATAACGTGAAAATTACATGTACCAAGTCAGAAAACATGAAAATAAATTTAAAAAAATAAATAACGTCGTAAAATAAATTAACGTCGTTTAGCGGTGTGGAAATTTTGGTATGGTTTGGATAAAGTGAAAATTTAAAAAAAATTTTTTTTGCAAATAACGTGAAAATTACATGTACCAAGTCCGAAAACATGAAAATAAATGGTCACCAAAATGAGCTGATATTTTTAGTATACGACTAAATTGACGTCGTTTAGCGGTGTGCAAATTTTGGTAGAGTTTGGATGAAGTGAAAATTTTGAAAAAATAAATAAGTTTGCAAATAACGTGAAAATTACATGTACCAAGTCAGAGAACATGAAAATAACAGGTCGCCAAAATAAGCTGATATTTTTAGTATACGACTAAATTGACGTCGTTTAGCGGTGTGGAAATTTTGGTACAGTTTGGATAAAGTGAAAATTTAAAAAAAAAATTTTTGCAAATAACGTGAAAATTACATGTACCAAGTCAAAAAACATGAAAATAACAGGTCGCCAAAATGAGCTGATATTTTTAGTATACGACTAAACTGACGTCGTTTAGCGGTGTGCAAATTTTGGTAAGGTTTGGATGAAGTGAAAATTTTGATAAAAAATTTGTTTGCAAATAACGTGAAAATTACATGCACGAAGTAAAACATGAAAATAACAGGTCGCCAAAATGAGCTGATATTTTTAGTATACGACTAAACTGACGTCGTTTAGCGGTGTGCAAATTTTGGTAAAGTTTGGATGAAGTGAAAATTTAAAAAAAAAAATTTGTTTGCAAATATTGTGAAAATTACAAGTACCAAGTCAAAAAACATGAAAATAACAGGTCGCCAAAATGAGCTGATATTTTTAGTATACGACTAAATTGACGTCGTTTAGCGGTGTGCAAATTTTGGTAAAGTTTGGATGAAGTGAAAATTTTGAAAAAAAATTTGTTTGCAAATAACGTGAAAATTACATGTACCAAGTCAAATAACATGAAAATAACAGATCGCCAAAATGAGCTGATATTTTTAGTATACGACTAAATTGACGTCGTTTAGCGGTGTGCAAATTTTGGTAAAGTTTGGGTGAAGTAAAAATTTTGAAAAAAAAAAATTTGTTTGCAAATAACGTGAAAATTACATGTACCAAGTCAGAAAACATGAAAATAACATGTCGCCAAAATAAGCTGATATTTTAAGTATACGACTAAATTGGCGTCGTTTATCGGTGTGGAAATTTTGGTAAGGTTTGGATAAAGTGAAAATTTTGAAAAAAAAATTTGTTTGCAAATAACGTGAAAATTACATGTACCAAGTCCGAAAACATGAAAATAACAGGTCGCCAAAATGAGCTGATATTTTTAGTATATGACTAAATGGACGTCGTTTAGCGGTGTGCAAATTTTGGTAAGGTTTGGATGAAGTGAAAATTTTGAAAAAAAATTTGTTTGCAAATAACGTGAAAATTACATGTACCAAGTCAGAAAACATGAAAATAACAGGTCGCCAAAATAAGCTGATATTTATGGTATACGACTAAATTGGCGTAGTTTAGCGGTGTGCAAATTTTGGTAAAGTTTGGATGAAGTGAAAATTTTGAAAAAAAAATTTGTTTGCACATAACGTCAAAATTACTTGTACCAAGCCAAAAAACATGAAAATAATAGGTCGCCAAAATGAGCTGATATTTTTAGTATACGACTAAATTGACGTCGTTTAGCGGTGTGCAAATTTCGGTAAAGTTTGGATGAAGTGGAATTTTTTTTTTTTTTTTTAATGCATGTATTAATTTATTGTATCTTCATATATGAACTAACAATAAGTATTCAAATCTTAAATCTATAAAAAAAATTATTAGGCCCGACCAGTGTCGGACATAAACTTAGTGATAGTTATAAATAATACATTAGTAGTGATAATCAAAAAAAAAAAAGTGGGGAAAGTATTTTCAAGTAGTCCCATCTGGAGTGTTAGGTATAAGAGCCCGTGTGTCCCTCTTTTTTAAGCGGACGTGTCCAGTAAAGTTCAAAATATTACGAGCAAGCGGATTAGGATGTGATTCGAGTTTTGTTAAATATTTGCCTGCGTATTTTTCAATTTCTTCAGTCACTAGTGGCATATTTAAATCTCGATGTATAATAGAATTTTTGATGTACCATGGAGCCGATGTTATTAACCGTAAAATTTTGTTTTGTCTTCGTTGGATTCTCTCGACATTGGAAGCTGAAGCAGTGCCCCATAACTGAATTCCGTAGCGCCATATTGGCTTCAAAAGCGACTTGTATAATAAAAGTTTGCAGTCTAGGCTGAGTGTTGAGTTTCTGCCAATCAACCAATATATTTGAGTTAACTTAAGTTTCATCTGAGTTAACTTAGAGTCAATATGATGTTTCCATGTAAGTCTTCGATCGAGGTGTATACCAAGGTATTTCACTTGGGAATGTTGAGGAATATTTTGATTGTTGATTCGAATGGGGGAGCAAGTATCTCTTCTTAGGGTGAACGTTATATGGACACACTTTTGTTCATTGACTTTAATTCTCCATAAGTTCAGCCATATTTCCAGCTGGGTGATATGTTCCTGGAGATTGCGGGATGCCTCATAAGGGTTTTCGTGCACACTCATACAGGCTGTATCATCGGCAAAAGTAGAAATATGGATATTATTGCTCACAGGCATATCACAAGTATATATTAAATACAAGACAGGACCCAGGATACTACCTTGGGGCACACCAGAAGATATAGTTTCGGGCACACTCGTGAACTCTCCTTCCACAACAGTGAACTTCCTATCAATAATATAACTTTCCAAAAGCTTTTGAATGTTTATTGGCAGATATGTCTTCAATTTTAAAACTAGGCCTTCGTGCCATACTTTATCAAACGCCTGAGAAACATCAATAAAGAGAGCAGAACAATACTTCTTTTCTTCAATTGTTCTTCTTACAACTTGGACCAATCTATGCGTTTGTTCAATCGTGCTGTGCTGACTTCTAAAGCCAAATTGATGGTCTGGAATGCACCCATTATCAGTTAAAATTTTGGACAATTTAGTCATGAGCAGCTTTTCGAAAAGCTTTGAGATTGTAGATAGTAAGCTTATAGGCCTATATGACTCAGTCTTGGTAAGATCTTTGCCCGCCTTTGGAATCATTTTGATCTTGGCCAGTTTCCAGTTATGTGGAAAATACTGCATTCTTAAAATAGCATTAAAAGTAAATAGCAGGATTCTTATTGCAATATGAGGCAAGTTCATGAGCATTTTGTTACTAATTCCATCAATACCTGGAGCTTTCTTCGGGTTGAGTTCAGCAATTACTTTTTGTACTTCACGCATCTTAAACCTTAAGGGACGAGGGGGTAGAGAAACTACACACGATAAATCAGCAGCACCCGTACATGAATTGGGAGTGAATACAGATTTTAAATGCTCAGAAAATAAGTTACCTTTCTCACTATCACTTCTTGCCCAGCCTCCGGTCGCAGTACGCAATGGTGATTTAATATCAACGGGTCGTTTAAGATTTCTAGTAGCGCGCCATAAAGAGTAATTAGATGCGGACGTTACATCAAGACCTTCTAAATACTTTTCCAGTAGTGCAGTTTTTTCCGACGATAGCAGCTCTTTGAGTCGTTTAGTACATTCTTTAAGTCTGATTTTATTTAGGGGTGATCTGTGTTGTTGCCATTCTCTTCTAGCTCTCCTTTTTTCACATACAAGACGTTCAATTTCCGTAGAATAAATTCTGTTAAAGCCGGTCTGCGGATAGGAGGTAGTGGCGTGTTCAGCAGCCTGTTTAATATTTTCGTTAAGATTGGCAATGTTAAATTCAATATCATCGCATGATCTAAGCTGAATGTTTTCTACGCAGTGACTACTAAGATATTTTTTGAATGCCAGCCAGTTGATTCCATTAATCATCTTCACATATGAGTTAGTTAAATCACTCCTTAGTGGGTTGAAAATTGTAACTATTGTTGGAGAGTGATCGGAGGACAGATCTAGAGAGGCCTCTACATGAATTAAGTCCCTATGAATATTTTTAGTGACGGCAAAATCTATAACATCTGGAATTTTTCTTACGTCAGTAGGCCAGTAAGTAGGCTCCCCACTCGAAATGACATCTAAGGACATTTTTGAAATTGTATTGAACAAGGCTCGACCTCTAGGTGTAACAAGACGCGATCCCCAGTACGTATGTTTTGCATTGTAGTCACCAGCTGCCACGAAACAAGATCCAAGCGATTTGTAGAACTTCTCGTACTGATCTTCGGTAACTGAAAATCTGGGAGGTGAGTAAATTGATGATATCACGAAATTCGCACAAAAATTTTCTACGAAAATATTCGTTGCTTGCAAATATTCTTCACTAACGTTGTCAAGGACATAGTGCTTGAGTCTTGACTTAATCAGAATTGCTGATCCACCACATGCTCTCTCTCTCGGGTCCTTTGTATCATATAAAGTGTAACCATTTATTTTAAATAAGCTTCTTGAGGTCAAATGGGTCTCAGAAACTAACATTATATCAATATTTTTTTCCATGAGGAAGTGCTCAAGTTCATTTTTATGTTGGCGAATGCCGTTTGCGTTCCAGAAACATATTTTTAACGTGTTCATGGTTTATTAACTAATGCTTGAAGCAGTGTATTCTGCATTCGCAGCATTTCTTGCATCATGCTTGTCATATTTGTAGTAAAGTTGTTTATAGTTAGCACCAGATTCTCAATAGTAGCTTCAAGGCGACTAAAGTTAAAGCTTGAGTTTGAATTCGTTGAATTATTTGGCGGTGGAACATTTTGCGTGGGAATTGAACTAGTCTTAGCAGCATCAGCATACGATACACGTGAAGTAACTGGTTGGCTGATTTGAGCAAAAGTGTCGGAGTTCGCGTTTACTTGTAGAACTTGAGTTAACTTGGGTTTTTGACCCATAGCCTGTTTAACGAAAGAAAATACAGGGCACCCTCTATAGTTAGCTGTGTGATTACCTCCACAATTACTACATTTTTTTTCTGCTTGATCTTTTGGCTTAGTGCAGCTAGCAGTACCATGCAATTCACCGCAGATAACACACACTGTAGGTAACTTGCAGTAAGTTTTCGTATGGCCATATTCTTGGCAATTATGGCACTGTACGGGACCTGAACGCTTACGTGGCTCTTCAACTGTGATTTTTCGATGTAAGAGATACTTTACGTTATAAACTGGATGGGCTTCATTTTTTTTCAATTGTATGTCGTTCGGCTCCAGTTCAACCCGAAATAGGGGTTGGGGGACCTTTTCTCTATTAAATATGTTGGTAACATTTTTTACCTTGAATCCCTGGTCGACAAGTGCACATTTTACTTCTTCGGGTTCAACATATGAATCTATGCCCTTTAATACTATCTGTAGGCCTTTAGCACTCTTAAGTTGGTATGTGTAAAAATTTGTTTTATTTTTTTCGAATTCAGTAACAATTTTTCGGAAATCTTTTTCATTATATATTTGGATTTTAGTTTCATCAATATTACCTCGTTTAATTGGAATGATGTGAAAAGTATTTTCACCAATGGTCGACAGTAGTTTTTTTATTAGTGCGTTAGAATTTTTTTCTCTCAGATAAATAGGTGGTGGCTTAAAAGACTTTTGCGATGATGTAGAGGGCTTGTCGTCGGTGTTTTGCAATAATGAAAAACGATTTTGACGATTGGTAGATGATGCGCTGTTATCCCTAGACATCTTTGGAGCAGATGAAATTTTTGAAGAATTTGGGCTTCGCCCACGCTTTACCACTGTTATATATCTGTCCATTCCCACTTGTACCTTGGGTTTTGAGCTACTGTTATCTGTAGTGATAACTTGGTTTAGTGATGAAGGCGAGCCCGATGCGGATGATATCGCAGACTTAAATGAAGAAGTACTAGGCAATGGTAATGTTAACGATTCACTAGTTGGCATTGGACAAAGCGAAGTTGATCGCTGACGAAAAATTGGCTTTGCCGTTAAAAAAAGATTTTCATCAGATTTATTATTTATATTTTTTTCATTAAGAGTTTCAGAACTCACAGTAAAATAAGCATTTCTGCCGTTAGAACTCACTTCAAAATTTTTTTCCTTTGAGGTACTCATACAGAGTATTATTCCTCAAGGGAACTTTGTTTGTGTTTACGGTTTTTTTTTTGTTTTTGCTATTTCTTGCTATGTAAAAAATATTAGTAAAGCCAATAAGCTTATTTATCAAGGTGAATATGTATTACGAATATTTTTTGTATGATTTTTGATTTTGTTGTTTTTTATATTTGTTTCGTATGTATGTATGTAAAAAAAATCCGCTTTAATGTCTCTTCACTATGAAGGTTCAACGAGAACTGGAAGTGGAAATTTTGAAAAAAAAATTTGTTTGCAAATAACGTGAAAATTACTTGTACCAATTCAAAAAACATGAAAATAACAGGTCGCCAAAATGAGCTGATATTTTTAGCATATGACTAAATTGACGTCGTTTAGCGGTGTGCAAATTTTGGTAAAGTTTGGATGAAGTGAAAATTTTGAAAAAAAAAATTTGTTTGCAAATAACGTGAAAATTACAAGTACCAAGTCAAAAAACATGATAATAACAGGTCGCCAAAATGAGCTGATATTTTTAATATACGACTAAAATGACGTCGTTTAGCGGTGTACAAATTTTGGTAAAGTTTGGATGAAGTGAAAATTTAAAAAAAAATTTGTTTGCAAATAACGTGAAAATTACATGTACAAGTCAAAAAACATGAAAATAACAGGTCGCCAAAAGGAGCTAATATTTTTAGCATACGACTAAATTGACGTCGTTTAGCGGTGTGCAAATTTTGGTAAAGTTTGGATGAAGTAAAAATTTAAAAAAAAAAAATTTGTCTGCAAATAACGTGAAAATTACATGTACCAAGTCAGAAAACATGAAAATAACATGTCGCCAAAATAAGCTGATATTTTTAGTATACGACTAAATTGATGTCGTTTAGCGGTGTGCAAATATTGGTAAAGTTTGGATGAAGTGAAAATTTTGAAAAAAAATTTGTTTGCAAATAACGTGAAAATTACATGTACCAAGTCAGAAAACATGAAAATAACAGGTCGCCAAAATAAGCTGATATTTATAGTATGCGACTAAATGGACGTCGTTTAGCGGTGT
Source organism: Tachina grossa (assembly GCA_949987645.1). Classification (NCBI taxonomy): domain Eukaryota; kingdom Metazoa; phylum Arthropoda; class Insecta; order Diptera; family Tachinidae; genus Tachina; species Tachina grossa. The sequence goes on along the minus strand of OX465279.1, from coordinate 14,884,655 downwards.
GCAAATTTTGGTAAGGTTTGGATGAAGTGAAAATTTTGAAAAAAAATTTGTTTGCAAATAACGTGAAAATTACTTGTACCAAGTCAAAAAACATGAAAATAACAGGTCGCCAAAATGAGCTGATATTTTTAGTATACGACTAAATTGACGTCGTTTAACGGTGTGCAAATTTTGGTAAAGTTTGGATGAAGTGAAAATTTTGAAAAAAAAAATTTGTTTGCAAATAACGTGAAAATTATATGTACCAAGTCAGAAAACATGAAAATAAATTTAAAAAAATAAATAACGTCGTAAAATAAATTAACGTCGTTTAGCGGTGTGGAAATTTTGGTAAGGTTTGGATAAAGTGAAAATTTAAAAAAAAATTTTTTTGCAAATAACGTGAAAATTACATGTACCAAGTCCGAAAACATGAAAATAAATGGTCACCAAAATGAGCTGATATTTTTAGTATATGACTAAATTGACGTCGTTTAGCGGTGTGCAAATTTTGGTAAAGTTTGGATGAAGTGAAAATTTAAAAAAAAAAATTGTTTGCAAATAACGTGAAAATTACAAGTACCAAGTCAAAAAACATGAAAATAACAGGTCGCCAAAATGAGCTGATATTTTTAGTATACGACTAAATTGACGTCGTTTAGCGGTGTGCAAATTTTGGTAGAGTTTGGATGAAGTGAAAATTTTGAAAAAATAAATAAATTTGCAAATAACGTGAAAATTACAAGTACCAAGTCAAAAAACATGAAAATAACAGGTCGCCAAAATGAGCTGATATTTTTAGTATACGACTAAATTGACGTCGTTTAGCGGTGTGCAAATTTTGGTAAAGTTTAGATGAAGTGAAAATTTAAAAAAAAAATTTGCAAATAACGTGAAAATTACATGTACCAAGTCAGAAGACATAAATATAAAGGTAGCCAAAATAAGCTGATATTTTTAGTATACGACTAAATTGACGTCGTTTAGCGGTGTGCAAATTTTGGTAAAGTTTGGATGAAGTGAAAATTTTGAAAAAAAAATTTGTTTGCAAATAACGTGAAAATTACATGTACCAAGCCTGAAAACATGAAAATAACAGGTCGCCAAAATGAGCTGATATTTTTAGCATATGACTAAATTGACGTCGTTTAGCGGTGTGCAAATTTTGGTAAAGTTTGGATGAAGTGAAAATTTTGAAAAAAAAATTTGTTTGCAAATAACGTGAAAATTACAAGTACCAAGTCAAAAAACATGAAAATAACAGGTCGCCAAAATGAGCTGATATTTTTAGTATACGACTAAATTGACGTCGTTTAGCGGTGTGCAAATTTTGGTAAAGTTTGGATGAAGTGAAAATTTTGAAAAAAAAATTTGTTTGCAAATAACGTGAAAATTACATGTACCAAGTCAGAGAACATGAAAATAACAGGTCGCCAAAATAAGCTGATATTTTTAGTATACGACTAAATTGACGTCGTTTAGCGGTGTGGAAATTTTGGTACAGTTTGGATAAAGTGAAAATTTGAAATAAAATTTGTTTGCAAATAACGTGAAAATTACATATACCAAGTCAAAAAACATGAAAATAACAGGTCGCCAAAATGAGCTGATATTTTTAGTATACGACTAAATTGGCGTAGTTAAGCGGTGTGCAAATTTTGGTAAAGTTTGGATAAAGTGAAAATTTTGAAAATAAATTTGTTTGCAAATAACGTGAAAATTACATGTAAGAAGTCAAAAAACATAAAAATAACAGGTCGCCAAAATGAGCTGATATTTTTAGTATAGGACTAAACTGACGTCGTTTAGCGGTGTGCAAATTTTGGTAAAGTTTGGATGAAGTGAACATTTTGAAAAACAAATTTGTTTGCAAATATTGTGAAAATTACAAGTACCAAGTCAAAAAACATGAAAATAACAGGTCGCCAAAATGAGCTGATATTTTTAGTATATGACTAAATTAAAGTCGTTTAGCGGTGTGCAAATTTTGGTAAAGTTTGGATGAAGTGAAAATTTTGAAAAAAAATATGTTTGCAAATAACGTGAAAATTACATGTACCAAGTCAAATAACATGAAAATAACAGATCACCAAAATGAGCTGATATTTTTAGTATACGACTAAATTGACATCGTTTAGCGGTGTGCAAATTTTGGTAAAGTTTGGATGAAGTGAAAATTTAAAAAAAAATTTGTTTGCAAATAACGTGAAAATTACATGTACCAAGTCCGAAAACATGAAAATAACAGGTCACCAAAATGTGCTGATGTTTTTAGTATATGACTAAATTGACGTCGTTTAGCGGTGTGCAAATTCTGGTAAAGGTTGGGTGAAGTGAAAATTTTGAAAAAAAAAAATTTGTTTGCAAATAACGTGAAAATTACAAGTACCAAGTCAAAAAACATGAAAATAACAGGTCGCCAAAATGAGCTGATATTTTTAGTATACGACTAAATTGACGTCGTTTAGCGGTGTGCAAATTTTGGTAGAGTTTGGATGAAGTGAAAATTTTGAAAGAAAAAAAATTATTTTGCAAATAACGTGAAAATTACAAGTACCAAGTCAAAAAACATGAAAATAACAGGTCGCCAAAATGAGCTGATATTTTTAGTATACTACTAAACTGACGTCGTTTAGCGGTGTGCAAATTTTGGTAAAGTTTGGATGAAGTGAAAATTTTGAAAAAAAATTTTGTTTGCAAATATTGTGAAAATTACAAGTACCAAGTCAAAAAACATGAAAATAACAGGTCGCCAAAATGAGCTGATATTTTTAGTATACGACTAAATTGACGTCGTTTAGTGGTGTGCAAATTTCGGTAAAGTTTGGATGAAGTGAAAATTTTGAAAAAAAATTTGTTTGCAAATAACGTGAAAATTACATGTACCAAGTCAAATAACATGAAAATAACAGATCGCCAAAAAGAGCTGATATTTTTAGTTTACGACTAAATTGACGTCGTTTAGCGGTGTGGAAATTTTGGTACAGTTTGGATAAAGTGAAAATTTAAAAAAAAAATTTTTTTGCAAATAACGTGAAAATTACATGTACCAAGTCAAAAAACATAAGAATAACAGGTCGCCAAAATAAGCTGATATTTTTAGTATACTACTAAACTGACGTCGTTTAGCGGTGTGCAAATTTTGGTAAAGTTTGGATGAAGTGAAAATTTTGAAAAAAAAAATTTGTTTGCAAATATTGTGAAAATTACAAGTACCAAGTCAAAAAACATGAAAATAACAGGTCGCCAAAATGAGCTGATATTTTTAGTATACGACTAAATTGATGTCGTTTAGCGGTGTGCAAATTTTGGTAAAGTTTGGATGAAGTGAAAATTTTGAAAAAAAATTTGTTTGCAAATAACGTGAAAATTACATGTACCCAGTCAAATAACATGAAAATAACAGATCGCCAAAAAGAGCTGATATTTTTAGTTTACGACTAAATTGACGTCGTTTAGCGGTGTGGAAATTTTGGTACAGTTTGGATAAAGTGAAAATTTAAAAAAAAAATTTTTTTGCAAATAACGTGAAAATTACATGTACCAAGTCAAAAAACATGAAAATAGCAGGTCACCAAAATGAGCTGATATTTTTAGTATACGACTAAATTGGCGTAGTTAAGCGGTGTGCAAATTTTGGTAAAGTTTGGATGAAGTGAAAATTTTGAAAAAAAAAAATTTGTTTGCAAATACTGTGAAAATTACAAGTACCAAGTCAAAAAACATGAAAATAATAGGTCGCCAAAATGAGCTGATATTTTTAGTATACGACTAAATTGACGTCGTTTAGCGGTGTGCAAATTTTGGTAAAGTTTGGATGAAGTGAAAATTTTGAAAAAAAATTTGTTTGCAAATAACGTGAAAATTACATGTACCAAGTCAAATAACATGAAAATAACAGATCGCCAAAAAGAGCTGATATTTTTAGTTTACGACTAAATTGACGTCGTTTAGCGGTGTGGAAATTTTGGTACAGTTTGGATAAAGTGAAAATTTAAAAAAAAAAAATTTTTGCAAATAACGTGAAAATTACATGTACAAAGTCAAAAAAGATAAGAATAACAGGTCGCCAAAATGAGCTGATATTTTTAGTATACTACTAAACTGACGTCGTTTAGCGGTGTGCAAATTTTGGTAAAGTTTGGATGAAGTAAAAATTTTGAAAAAAAAAATTTGTTTGCAAATATTGTGAAAATTACAAGTACCAAGTCAAAAAACATGAAAATAACAGGTCGCCAAAATGAGCTGATATTTTTAGTATACGACTAAATTGATGTCGTTTAGCGGTGTGCAAATTTTGGTAAAGTTTGGATGAAGTGAAAATTTTGAAAAAAAATTTGTTTGCAAATAACGTGAAAATTACATGTACCAAGTCAAATAACATGAAAATAACAGATCGCCAAAAAGAGCTGATATTTTTAGTTTACGACTAAATTGACGTCGTTTAGCGGTGTGGAAATTTTGGTACAGTTTGGATAAAGTGAAAATTTAAAAAAAAAAATTTTTTGCAAATAACGTGAAAATTACATGTACCAAGTCAAAAAACATGAAAATAGCAGGTCACCAAAATGAGCTGATATTTTTAGTATACGACTAAATTGGCGTAGTTAAGCGGTGCGCAAATTTTGGTAAAGTTTGGATGAAGTGAAAATTTTGAAAAAAAATTTGTTTGCAAATAACGTGAAAATTACATGTACGAAGTCAAAAAACATAAAAATAACAGGTCGCCAAAATGAGCTGATATTTTTAGTATACGACTAAACTGACGTCGTTTAGCGGTGTACAAATTTTGGTAAAGTTTGGATGAAGTGAAAATTTTGAAAAAAAAAATTTGTTTGCAAATATTGTGAAAATTACAAGTACCAAGTCAAAAAACATGAAAATAATAGGTCACCAAAATGAGCTGATATTTTTAGTATACGACTAAATTGACGTCGTTTAGCGGTGTGCAAATTTTGGTAAAGTTTGGATGAAGTGAAAATTTTGAAAAAAAATTTGTTTGCAAATAACGTGAAAATTACATGTACCAAGTCAAATAACATGAAAATAACAGGTCGCCAAAATGAGCTGATATTTTTAGTATACGACTGAACTGACGTCGTTTAGCGGTGTACAAAGTTTGGTAAAGTTTGGATGAAGTGAAAATTTTGAAAAAAAAAATTTGTTTGCAAATACTGTGAAAATTACAAGTACCAAGTCAAAAAACATGAAAATAATAGGTCGCCAAAATGAGCTGATATTTTTAGTATACGACTAAATTGACGTCGTTTAGCGGTGTGCAAATTTTGGTAAATTTTGGATGAAGTGAAAATTTTGAAAAAAAATTTGTTTGCAAATAACGTGAAAATTACATGTACCAAGTCAAATAACATGAAAATAACAGATCGCCAAAATGAGCTGATATTTTTAGTATACGACTAAATTGACGTCGTTTAGCGGTGTGCAAATTTTGGTAAAGTTTGGATGAAGTGAAAATTTAAAAAAAAATTTGTTTGCAAATAACGTGAAAATTACATGTACAAGTCAAAAAACATGAAAATAACAGGTCGCCAAAAGGAGCTGATATTTTTAGTATACGACTAAATTGACGTCGTTTAGCGGTGTGCAAATTTTGGTATTGGTAAAGTTTGGATGAAGTAAAAATTTTGAAAAAAAATTTGTTTGCAAATAACGTGAAAATTACATGTACAAGTCAGAAAACATGAAAATAACATGTCGCCATAATAAGCTGATATTTTTAGTATACGACTAAATTGACGTCGTTTAGTGGTGTGGAAATTTTGGTAAGGTTTGGATAAAGTGAAAATTTTGAAAAAAAATTTGTTTGCAAATAACGTGAAAATTACATGTACCAAGTCCGAAAACATGAAAATAACAGGTCGCCAAAATGAGCTGATATTTTTAGTATATGACTAAATGGACGTCATTTAGCGGTGTGCAAATTTTGGTAAGGTTTGGATGAAGTGAAAATTTTGAAAAAAAATTTGTTTGCAAATAACGTGAAAATTACATGTACCAAGTCAGAAAACATGAAAATAACAGGTCGCCAAAATAAGCTGATATTTTTAGTATACGACTAAATTGACGTCGTTTAGCGGTGTGCAAATTTTGGTAAAGTTTGGATAAAGTGAAAATTTTGAAAAAAAATTTGTTTGCAAATAACGTGAAAATTACATGTACCAAGTCCGAAAACATGAAAATAACAGGTCGCCAAAATGAGCTGATATTTTTAGTATATGACTAAATGGACGTCATTTAGCGGTGTGCAAATTTTGGTAAGGTTTGGATGAAGTGAAAATTTTGAAAAAAAATTTGTTTGCAAATAACGTGAAAATTACATGTACCAAGTCAGAAAACATGAAAATAACAGGTCGCCAAAATAAGCTGATATTTTTAGTATACGACTAAATTGACGTCGTTTAGCGGTGTGCAAATTTTGGTAAAGTTTGGATGAAGTGAAAATTTTGAAAAAAAATTTGTTTGCAAATACGTGAAAATTACTTATACCAAGTCAAAATACATGAAAATAACAGGTCGCCAAGATGAGCTGATATTTTTAGTATACCACTAAATTGACGTCGTTTAGCGGTGTGCAAATTTTGGTAAAGTTTGGATGAAGTGGAAATTTTGAAAAAAAATTTGTTTGCAAATAGCGTGAAAATTACATGTACCAAGTCAGAAAACATGAAAATAAATAAAAAAAATAACTAACGTCGTAAAATAAATTAACGTCGTTTAGCGATGTGGAAATTTTGGTAAAGTTTGGATAAAGTGAAAATTTTAAAAAAAAATTTGTTTGCAAATAACGTGAAAATTACATGTACCAAGTCCGAAAACATGAAAATAACAGGTCGCCAAAATGAGATGATATTTTTAGTATACGACTAAATTGACGTCGTTTAGCGGTGTGGAAATTTTGGTACAGTTTGGATAAAGTGAAAATTTAAAAAAAAAAAATTTTGCAAATAACGTGAAAATTACATATACCAAGTCAAAAAACATGAAAATAACAGGTCGCCAAAATGAGCTGATATTTTTAGTATACGACTAAATTGGCGTAGTTAAGCGGTGTGCAAATTTTGGTAAAGTTTGGATAAAGGGAAAATTTTGAAAATAAATTTGTTTGCAAATAACGTGAAAATTACATGTACGAAGTCAAAAAACATGAAAATAACAGGTCGCCAAAATCAGCTGATATTCTTAGTATACGACTAAACTGACGTCGTTTAGCGGTGTGCAAATTTTGGTAAAGTTTGGATGAAGTGAACATTTTGAAAAAAAAAATTTGTTTGCAAATATTGTGAAAATTACAAGTACCAAGTCAAAAAACATTAAAATAACAGGTCGCCAAAATGATCTGATATTTTTAGTATATGACTAAATTGACTTCGTTTAGCGGTGTGCAAATTTTGGTAAAGTTTGGATGAAGTGAAAATTTTGAAAAAAAAAATATGTTTGCAAATAACGTGAAAATTACATGTACCAAGTCAAATAACATGAAAATAACAGATCGCCAAAATGAGCTGATATTTTTAGTATACGACTAAATTGACGTCGTTTAGCGGTGTGCAAATTTTGGTAAAGTTTGGATGAAGTGAAAATTTTGAAAAAAAATAAGTTTGCAAATAACGTGAAAATTACAAGTACCAAGTCAAAAAACATGAAAATAACAGGTCGCCAAAATGAGCTGATATTTTTAGTATACTACTAAACTAACGTCGTTTAGCGGTGTGCAAATTTTGGTAAAGTTTGGATGAAGTGAAAATTTTGAAAAAAAAATTTGTTTGCAAATATTGTGAAAATTACATGTACCAAGTCAAAAAACATAAGAATAACAGGTCGCCAAAATGAGCTGATATCTTTAGTATACTACTAAACTGACGTCGTTTAGCGGTGTGCAAATTTTGGTAAAGTTTGGATGAAGTGAAAATTTTGAAAAAAAAATTTGTTTGCAAATATTGTGAAAATTACAAGTACCAAGTCAAAAAACATGAAAATAACAGGTCGCCAAAATAAGCTGATATTTATGGTATACGACGAAATTGGCGTAGTTTAGCGGTGTGCAAATTTTGGTAAAGTTTGGATGAAGTGAAAATTTTGAAAAAAAATTTGTTTGCAAATAACGTGAAAATTACATGTACCAAGTCAAATAACATGAAAATAACAGATCGCCAAAAAGAGCTGATATTTTTAGTTTACGACTAAATTGACGTCGTTTAGCGGTGTGGAAATTTTGGTACAGTTTGGATAAAGTGAAAATTTAAAAAAAAATTTTTTTTGCAAATAACGTGAAAATTACATGTACCAAGTCAAAAAACATGAAAATAGCAGGTCACCAAAATGAGCTGATATTTTTAGTATACGACTAAATTGGCGTAGTTAAGCGGTGTGGAAATTTTGGTACAGTTTGGATAAAGTGAAAATTTTGAAAAAAAAATTTGTTTGCAAATATTGTGAAAATTACATGTACCAAGTCAAAAAACATAAGAATAACAGGTCGCCAAAATGAGCTGATATTTTTAGTATACTACTAAACTGACGTCGTTTAGCGGTGTGCAAATTTTGGTAAAGTTTGGATGAAGTGAAAATTTTGAAAAAAAATTTGTTTGCAAATAACGTGAAAATTACATGTACCAAGTCAAATAACATGAAAATAACAGATCGCCAAAAAGAGCTGATATTTTTAGTATACGACTAAATTGACGTCGTTTAGCGGTGTGGAAATTTTGGTACAGTTTGGATAAAGTGAAAATTTAAAAAAAAAATTTTTTTGCAAATAACGTGAAAATTACATGTACCAAGTCAAAAAACATGAATATAACAGGTCGCCAAAATGAGCTGATATTTTTAGTATACGACTAAATTGGCGTAGTTAAGCGGTTCGCAAATTTTGGTAAAGTTTGGATGAAGTGAAAATTTTGAAAAAAAATTTGTTTGCAAATAACGTGAAAATTACATGTACGAAGTCAAAAAACATAAAAATAACAGGTCGCCAAAATGAGCTGATATTTTTAGTATACGACTAAACTGACGTCGTTTAGCGGTGTACAAATTTTGGTAAAGTTTGGATGAAGTGAAAATTTTGAAAAAAAAAATTTGTTTGCAAATATTGTGAAAATTACAAGTACCAAGTCAAAAAACATGAAAATAATAGGTCGCCAAAATGAGCTGATATTTTTAGTATACGACTAAATTGACGTCGTTTAGCGGTGTGCAAATTTTGGTAAAGTTTGGATGAAGTGAAAATTTTGAAAAAAAATTTGTTTGCAAATAACGTGAAAATTACATGTACCAAGTCAAATAACATGAAAATAACAGGTCGCCAAAATGAGCTGATATTTTTAGTATACGACTAAACTGATGTCGTTTAGCGGTGTACAAATTTTGGTAAAGTTTGGATGAAGTGAAAATTTTGAAAAAAAAAAATTTGTTTGCAAATAAATACTGTGAAAATTACAAGTACCAAGTCAAAAAACATGAAAATAATAGGTCGCCAAAATGAGCTGATATTTTTAGTATACGACTAAATTGACGTCGTTTAGCGGTGTGCAAATTTTGGTAAAGTTTGGATGAAGTGAAAATTTTGAAAAAAAATTTGTTTGCAAATAACGTGAAAATTACATGTACCAAGTCAAATAACATGAAAATAACAGATCGCCAAAATGAGCTGATATTTTTAGTATACGACTAAATTGACGTCGTTTAGCGGTGTGCAAATTTTGGTAAAGTTTGGATGAAGTGAAAATTTAAAAAAAAATTTGTTTGCAAATAACGTGAAAATTACATGTACAAGTCAAAAAACATGAAAATAACAGGTCGCCAAAAGGAGCTGATATTTTTAGTATACGACTAAATTGACGTCGTTTAGCGGTGTGCAAATTTTGGTATTGGTAAAGTTTGCATGAAGTAAAAATTTTGAAAAAAAAATTTGTTTGCAAATAACGTGAAAATTACATGTACAAGTCAGAAAACATGAAAATAACATGTCGCCAAAATAAGCTGATATTTTTAGTATACGACTAAATTGACGTCGTTTAGCGGTGTGGAAATTTTGGTAAGGTTTGGATAAAGTGAAAATTTTGAAAAAAAATTTGTTTGCAAATAACGTGAAAATTACATGTACAAGTCAGAAAACATGAAAATAACAGGTCGCCAAAATAAGCTGATATTTTTAGTATATGACTAAATGGACGTCATTTAGCGGTGTGCAAATTTTGGTAAAGTTTGGATGAAGTGAAAATTTTGAAAAAAAATTTGTTTGCAAATACGTGAAAATTACTTATACCAAGTCAAAATACATGAAAATAACAGGTCGCCAAGATGAGCTGATATTTTTAGTATACCACTAAATTGACGTCGTTTAGCGGTGTGCAAATTTTGGTAAAGTTTGGATGAAGTGGAAATTTTGAAAAAAAAATTTGTTTGCAAATAGCGTGAAAATTACATGTACCAAGTCAGAAAACATGAAAATAAATAAAAAAATAACTAACGTCGTAAAATAAATGAACGTCGTTTAGCGATGTGGAAATTTTGGTAAAGTTTGGATAAAGTGAAGATTTTAAAAAAAAATTTGTTTGCAAATAACGTGAAAATTACATGTACCAAGTCCGAAAACATGAAAATAACAGGTCACCAAAATGAGCTGATATTTTTAGTATATGACTAAATTGACGTCGTTTAGCGGTGTGCAAATTTTGGTATTGGTAAAGTTTGGATGAAGTAAAAATTTTGAAAAAAAAATTTGTTTGCAAATAACGTGAAAATTACATGTACAAGTCAGAAAACATGAAAATAACAGGTCGCCAAAATAAGCTGATATTTTTAGTATACGACTAAATTGACGTCGTTTAGCGGTGTGCAAATTTTGGTAAAGTTTGGATGAAGTGAAAATTTTGAAAAAAAATTTGTTTGCAAATACGTGAAAATTACTTATACCAAGTCAAAATACATGAAAATAACAGGTCGCCAAGATGAGCTGATATTTTTAGTATACCACTAAATTGACGTCGTTTAGCGGTGTGCAAATTTTGGTAAAGTTTGGATGAAGTGGAAATTTTGAAAAAAAATTTGTTTGCAAATAGCGTGAAAATTACATGTACCAAGTCAGAAAACATGAAAATAAATAAAAAAAATAACTAACGTCGTAAAATAAATTAACGTCGTTTAGCGATGTGGAAATTTTGGTAAAGTTTGGATAAAGTGAAGATTTTAAAAAAAAATTTGTTTGCAAATAACGTGAAAATTACATGTACCAAGTCCGAAAACATGAAAATAACAGGTCGCCAAAATAAGCTGATATTTTTAGTATACGACTAAATTGACGTCGTTTAGCGGTGTGCAAATTTTGGTAAAGTTTGGATGAAGTGAAAATTTTGAAAAAAAAATTTGTTTGCAAATACGTGAAAATTACTTATACCAAGTCAAAATACATGAAAATAACAGGTCGCCAAAATGAGCTGATATTTTTAGTATACGACTAAACTGACGTCGTTTAGCGGTGTACAAATTTTGGTAAAGTTTGGATGAAGTGAAAATTTTGAAAAAAAAAATTTGTTTGCAAATATTGTGAAAATTACAAGTACCAAGTCAAAAAACATGAAAATAATAGGTCGCCAAAATGAGCTGATATTTTTAGTATACGACTAAATTGACGTCGTTTAGCGGTGTGCAAATTTTGGTAAAGTTTGGATGAAGTGAAAATTTTGAAAAAAAATTTGTTTGCAAATAACGTGAAAATTACATGTACCAAGTCAAATAACATGAAAATAACAGGTCGCCAAAATGAGCTGATATTTTTAGTATACGACTAAACTGACGTCGTTTAGCGGTGTACAAATTTTGGTAAAGTTTGGATGAAGTGAAAATTTTGAAAAAAAAAATTTGTTTGCAAATACTGTGAAAATTACAAGTACCAAGTCAAAAAACATGAAAATAATAGGTCGCCAAAATGAGCTGATATTTTTAGTATACGACTAAATTGACGTCGTTTAGCGGTGTGCAAATTTTGGTAAAGTTTGGATGAAGTGAAAATTTTGAAAAAAAATTTGTTTGCAAATAACGTGAAAATTACATGTACCAAGTCAAATAACATGAAAATAACAGATCGCCAAAATGAGCTGATATTTTTAGTATACGACTAAATTGACGTCGTTTAGCGGTGTGCAAATTTTGGTAAAGTTTGGATGAAGTGAAAATTTAAAAAAAAATTTGTTTGCAAATAACGTGAAAATTACATGTACAAGTCAAAAAACATGAAAATAACAGGTCGCCAAAAGGAGCTGATATTTTTAGTATACGACTAAATTGACGTCGTTTAGCGGTGTGCAAATTTTGGTATTGGTAAAGTTTGGATGAAGTAAAAATTTTGAAAAAAAAATTTGTTTGCAAATAACGTGAAAATTACATGTACAAGTCAGAAAACATGAAAATAACATGTCGCCAAAATAAGCTGATATTTTTAGTATACGACTAAATTGACGTCGTTTAGCGGTGTGGAAATTTTGGTAAGGTTTGGATAAAGTGAAAATTTTGAAAAAAAATTTGTTTGCAAATAACGTGAAAATTACATGTACAAGTCAGAAAACATGAAAATAACAGGTCGCCAAAATAAGCTGATATTTTTAGTATATGACTAAATGGACGTCATTTAGCGGTGTGCAAATTTTGGTAAAGTTTGGATGAAGTGAAAATTTTGAAAAAAAATTTGTTTGCAAATACGTGAAAATTACTTATACCAAGTCAAAATACATGAAAATAACAGGTCGCCAAGATGAGCTGATATTTTTAGTATACCACTAAATTGACGTCGTTTAGCGGTGTGCAAATTTTGGTAAAGTTTGGATGAAGTGGAAATTTTGAAAAAAAATTTGTTTGCAAATAGCGTGAAAATTACATGTACCAAGTCAGAAAACATGAAAATAAATAAAAAAAATAACTAACGTCGTAAAATAAATTAACGTCGTTTAGCGATGTGGAAATTTTGGTAAAGTTTGGATAAAGTGAAGATTTTAAAAAAAAATTTGTTTGCAAATAACGTGAAAATTACATGTACCAAGTCCGAAAACATGAAAATAACAGGTCACCAAAATGAGCTGATATTTTTAGTATATGACTAAATTGACGTCGTTTAGCGGTGTGCAAATTTTGGTATTGGTAAAGTTTGGATGAAGTAAAAATTTTGAAAAAAAAATTTGTTTGCAAATAACGTGAAAATTACATGTACAAGTCAGAAAACATGAAAATAACAGGTCGCCAAAATAAGCTGATATTTTTAGTATACGACTAAATTGACGTCGTTTAGCGGTGTGCAAATTTTGGTAAAGTTTGGATGAAGTGAAAATTTTGAAAAAAAATTTGTTTGCAAATACGTGAAAATTACTTATACCAAGTCAAAATACATGAAAATAACAGGTCGCCAAGATGAGTTGATATTTTTAGTATACCACTAAATTGACGTCGTTTAGCGGTGTGCAAATTTTGGTAAAGTTTGGATGAAGTGGAAATTTTGAAAAAAAATTTGTTTGCAAATAGCGTGAAAATTACATGTACCAAGTCAGAAAACCTGAAAATAAATAAAAAAAATAACTAACGTCGTAAAATAAATTAACGTCGTTTAGCGATGTGGAAATTTTGGTAAAGTTTGGATAAAGTGAAGATTTAAAAAAAAAATTTGTTTGCAAATAACGTGAAAATTACATGTACCAAGTCCGAAAACATGAAAATAACAGGTCACCAAAATGAGCTGATATTTTTAGTATATGACTAAATTGACGTCGTTTAGCGGTGTGCAAATTTTGGTATTGGTAAAGTTTGGATGAAGTAAAAATTTTGAAAAAAAAATTTGTTTGCAAATAACGTGAAAATTACATGTACAAGTCAGAAAACATGAAAATAACAGGTCGCCAAAATAAGCTGATATTTTTAGTATACGACTAAATTGACGTCGTTTAGCGGTGTGCAAATTTTGGTAAAGTTTGGATGAAGTGAAAATTTTGAAAAAAAATTTGTTTGCAAATACGTGAAAATTACTTATACCAAGTCAAAATACATGAAAATAACAGGTCGCCAAGATGAGCTGATATATTTAGTATACCACTAAATTGACGTCGTTTAGCGGTGTGCAAATTTTGGTAAAGTTTGGATGGTGTGGAAATTTTGAAAAAAAATTTGTTTGCAAATAGCGTGAAAATTACATGTACCAAGTCAGAAACATGAAAATAAATAAAAAAAAATAACTAACGTCGTAAAATAAATTAACGTCGTTTAGCGATGTGGAAATTTTGGTAAAGTTTGGATAAAGTGAAGATTTTAAAAAAAAATTTGTTTGCAAATAACGTGAAAATTACATGTACCAAGTCCGAAAACATGAAAATAACAGGTCACCAAAATGAGCTGATATTTTTAGTATATGACTAAATTGACGTCGTTTAGCGGTGTGCAAATTTTGGTATTGGTAAAGTTTGGATGAAGTAAAAATTTTGAAAAAAAAATTTGTTTGCAAATAACGTGAAAATTACATGTACAAGTCAGAAAACATAAAAATAACAGGTCGCCAAAATAAGCTGATATTTTTAGTATACGACTAAATTGACGTCGTTTAGCGGTGTGCAAATTTTGGTAAAGTTTGGATGAAGTGAAAATTTTGAAAAAAAATTTGTTTGCAAATAGCGTGAAAGTTACATGTACCAAGTCAGAAAACATGAAAATAAATAAAAAAAATAACTAACGTCGTAAAATAAATTAACGTCGTTTAGCGATGTGGAAATTTTGGTAAAGTTTGGATAAAGTGAAGATTTTAAAAAAAAATTTGTTTGCAAATAACGTGAAAATTACATGTACCAAGTCCGAAAACATGAAAATAACAGGTCACCAAAATGAGCTGATATTTTTAGTATATGACTAAATTGACGTCGTTTAGCGGCTTTGCAAATTTTTGGTAGAGTTTGGATGAAGTGAAAATTTTGAAAAAAAAATTTGTTTGCAAATAACGTGAAAATTACATGTACCAAGTCCGAAAACATGAAAATAACAGGTCGCCAAAATGAGATGATATTTTTAGTATACGACTAAATTGACATCGTTTAGCGGTGTGCAAATTTTGGTAGAGTTTGGATGAAGTGAAAATTTTGAAAAAAAAAATTGTTTGCAAATAACGTGAAAATTACATGTACCAAGTCAGAGAACATGAAAATAACAGGTCGCCAAAATAAGCTGATATTTTTAGTATACGACTAAATTGACGTCGTTTAGCGGTGTGGAAATTTTGGTACAGTTTGGATAAAGTAAAAATTTAAAAAAAAAATTTTTTTGCAAATAACGTGAAAATTACATATACCAAGTCAAAAAACATGAAAATAATAGGTCGCCAAAATGAGCTGATATTTTTAGTATACGACTAAATTGGCGTAGTTAAGCGGTGTGCAAATTTTGGTAAAGTTTGGATAAAGTGAAAATTTTGAAAATAAATTTGTTTGCAAATAACGTGAAAATTACATGTACGAAGTCAAAAAACATGAAAATAACAGGTCACCAAAATCAGCTGATATTCTTAGTATACGACTAAACTGACGTCGTTTAGCGGTGTGCAAATTTTGGTAAAGTTTGGATGAAGTGAACATTTTGAAAAAAAAATTTGTTTGCAAATATTGTGAAAATTACAAGTACCAAGTCAAAAAACATTAAAATAACAGGTCGCCAAAATGATCTGATATTTTTAGTATATGACTAAATTGACGTCGTTTAGCGGTGTGCAAATTTTGGTAAAGTTTGGATGAAGTGAAAATTTTGAAAAAAAAAATATGTTTGCAAATAACGTGAAAATTACATGTACCAAGTCAAATAACATGTAAATAACAGATCGCCAAAATGAGCTGATATTTTTAGTATACGACTAAATTGACGTCGTTTAGCGGTGTGCAAATTTTGGTAAAGTTTGGATGAAGTGAAAATTTTGAAAAAAAATAAGTTTGCAAATAACGTGAAAATTACATGTACCAAGTCAAATAACATGAAAATAACAGATCGCCAAAAAGAGCTGATATTTTTAGTTTACAGCTAAATTGACGTCGTTTAGCGGTGTGCAAATTTTGGTAAAGTTTGGATGAAGTGAAAATTTAAAAAAAAACTTTGTTTGCAAATAACGTGAAAATTACATGTACAAGTCAAAAAACATGAAAATAACAGGTCGCCAAAAGGAGCTGATATTTTTAGTATACGACTAACTTGACGTCGCTTAGCGGTGTGCAAATTTTGGTAAAGTTTGGATGTAGTAAAAATTTTGAAAAAAAAATTTGTTTGCAAATAACGTGAAAATTACTTGTACCAAGTCAAAAAACATGAAAATAACAGGTCGCCAAAATGAGCTGATATTTTTAGTATACGACTAAATTGACGTCGTTTAGCGGTGTGCAAATTTTGGTAAAGTTTGGATGAAGTGAAAATTTTGAAAAAAAAATTTGTTTGCAAGCAACGTGAAAATTACATGTACCAAGTCAGAAAACATGAAAATAAATAAAAAAATAAATAACGTCGTAAAATAAATTAACGTCGTTTAGCGGTGTGCAAATTTTGGTAAAGTTTAGATGAAGTGAAAATTTAAAAAAAAAATTTGTTTGCAAATAACGTGAAAATTACATGTACCAAGTACGAAAACATAAAAATAACAGGTCGCCAAAATGAGCTGATATTTTTAGTATATGACTAAATGGACGTCGTTTAGCGGTGTGCAAATTTTGGTAAAGTTTGGATAAAGTGAAGATTTTAAAAAAAAATTTGTTTGCAAATAACGTGAAAATTACATGTACCAAGTCCGAAAACATGAAAATAACAGGTCACCAAAATGAGCTGATATTTTTAGTATATGACTAAATTGACGTCGTTTAGCGGTGTGCAAATTTTGGTATTGGTAAAGTTTGGATGAAGTAAAAATTTTGAAAAAAAAATTTGTTTGCAAATAACGTGAAAATTACATGTACAAGTCAGAAAACATAAAAATAACAGGTCGCCAAAATAAGCTGATATTTTTAATATACGACTAAATTGACGTCGTTTAGCGGTGTGCAAATTTTGGTAAAGTTTGGATGAAGTGAAAATTTTGAAAAAAAATTTGTTTGCAAATAGCGTGAAAGTTACATGTACCAAGTCAGAAAACATGAAAATAAATAAAAAAAATAACTAACGTCGTAAAATAAATTAACGTCGTTTAGCGATGTGGAAATTTTGGTAAAGTTTGGATAAAGTGAAGATTTTAAAAAAAAATTTGTTTGCAAATAACGTGAAAATTACATGTACCAAGTCCGAAAACATGAAAATAACAGGTCACCAAAATGAGCTGATATTTTTAGTATATGACTAAATTGACGTCGTTTAGCGGCTTTGCAAATTTTTGGTAGAGTTTGGATGAAGTGAAAATTTTGAAAAAAAAATTTGTTTGCAAATAACGTGAAAATTACATGTACCAAGTCCGAAAACATGAAAATAACAGGTCGCCAAAATGAGATGATATTTTTAGTATACGACTAAATTGACATCGTTTAGCGGTGTGCAAATTTTGGTAGAGTTTGGATGAAGTGAAAATTTTGAAAAAAAAAATTGTTTGCAAATAACGTGAAAATTACATGTACCAAGTCAGAGAACATGAAAATAACAGGTCGCCAAAATAAGCTGATATTTTTAGTATACGACTAAATTGACGTCGTTTAGCGGTGTGGAAATTTTGGTACAGTTTGGATAAAGTAAAAATTTAAAAAAAAAATTTTTTTGCAAATAACGTGAAAATTACATGTACCAAGTCAGAGAACATGAAAATAACAGGTCGCCAAAAGGAGCTGATATTTTTAGTATACGACTAAATTGACGTCGTTTAGCGGTGTGCAAATTTTGGTAAAGTTTGGATGAAGTGAAAATTTAAAAAAAAACTTTGTTTGCAAATAACGTGAAAATTACATGTACAAGTCAAAAAACATGAAAATAACAGGTCGCCAAAAGGAGCTGATATTTTTAGTATACGACTAACTTGACGTCGTTTAGCGGTGTGCAAATTTTGGTAAAGTTTGGATGTAGTAAAAATTTTGAAAAAAAAATTTGTTTGCAAATAACGTGAAAATTACTTGTACCAAGTCAAAAAACATGAAAATAACAGGTCGCCAAAATGAGCTGATATTTTTAGTATACGACTAAATTGACGTCGTTTAGCGGTGTGCAAATTTTGGTAAAGTTTGGATGAAGTGAAAATTTTGAAAAAAAAATTTGTTTGCAAGCAACGTGAAAATTACATGTACCAAGTCAGAAAACATGAAAATAAATAAAAAAATAAATAACGTCGTAAAATAAATTAACGTCGTTTAGCGGTGTGCAAATTTTGGTAAAGTTTAGATGAAGTGAAAATTTAAAAAAAAAATTTGTTTGCAAATAACGTGAAAATTACATGTACCAAGTACGAAAACATAAAAATAACAGGTCGCCAAAATGAGCTGATATTTTTAGTATATGACTAAATGGACGTCGTTTAGCGGTGTGCAAATTTTGGTAAAGTTTGGATGAAGTGAAAATTTAAAAAAAAAATTTGCTTGCAAATAACGTGAAAATTACATGTACCAAGTCAGAAAACATGAAAATAACATGTCGCCAATATAAGCTGATATTTTTAGTATAGGACTAAATTGACGTCGTTTAGCGGTGTGGAAATTTTGGTAAGGTTTGGATAAAGTGAAAATTTTGAAAAAAAATTTGTTTGCAAATAACGTGAAAATTACATGTACCAAGTCCGAAAACATGAAAATAACAGGTCGCCAAAATGAGCTGATATTTTTAGTATATGACTAAATGGACGTCGTTTAGCGGTGTGCAAGTTTTGGTAAAGTTTGGATGAAGTGAAAATTTTGAAAAAAAATTTGTTTGCAAATAACGTGAAAAGTACATGTACCAAGTCAGAAAACATGAAAATAACAGGTCGCCAAAATAAGTTGATATTTATAGTATACGACTAAATTGGCGTAGTTTAGTGGTGTGCAAATTTTCGTAAAGTTTGGATGAAGTGAAAATTTTGAAAAAAAAATTTGTTTGCAAATAACGTGAAAATTACTTGTACCAAGTCAAAAAACATGAAAATAACAGGTCGCCAAAATGAGCTGATATTTTTAGTATACGACTAAATTGACGTCGTTTAGCGGTGTGCAAATTTTGGTAAAGTTTGGATGAAGTGAAAATTTTGACAAAAAAATTTGTTTGCAAATAACGTGAAAATTACATGCACCAAGTCAGAAAACATGAAAATAAATAAAAAAAAAAATAAATAACGTCGTAAAATAAATTAACGTCGTTTAGCGGTGTGGAAATTTTGGTAAGGTTTGGATAAAGTGAAAATTTAAAAAAAAAATTTGTTTGCAAATAACGTGAAAATTACATGTACAAAGTCCGAAAACATGAAAATAACAGATCGCCAAAATGAGCTGCTATTTTTAGTATATGACTAAATGGACGTCGTTTAGCGGTGTGCAAATTTTGGTAAAGTTTGGATAAAGTGAAAATTTTGAAAAAAAAATTTGCTTGCAAATAACGTGAAAATTACATGTACCAAGTCAGAAAACATGAAAATAACAGGTCTCCAAAATAAGCTGATATTTATGGTATACGACGAAATTGGCGTAGTTTAGCGGTGTGCAAATTTTGGTAAAGTTTGGATGAAGTGAAAATTTTGAAAAAAAATTTGTTTGCAAATAACGTGAAAATTACATGTACCAAGTCCGAAAACATGAAAATAACAGGTCGCCTAAATGAGCTGATATTTTTAGTATGTGACTAAATTGGCGTAGTTAAGCGGTGTGCAAATTTTGGTAAAGTTTGGATGAAGTGAACATTTAAAAAAAAATTTGTTTGCAAATAACGTGAAAATTACATGTACGAAGTCAAAAAACATGAAAATAACAGGTCGCCAAAATGAGCTGATATTTTTAGTATACGACTAAACTGACGTCGTTTAGCGGTGTGCAAATTTTGGTAAAGTTAGGATGAAGTGAAAATTTGGAAAAAAAATTTGTTTGCAAATAACGTGAAAATTACAAGTACCAAGTCAAAAAACATGAAAATAACAGGTCGCCAAAATGAGCTGATAGTTTTAGTATACGACTAAATTGACGTCGTTTAGCGGTTTGCAAATTTTGGTAAAGTTTGGATGAAGTGAAAATTTTGAAAAAAAAATTTGTTTGCAAAAACGTGAAAATTACATGTACCAAGTCAAAAAACATGAAAATAACAGGTCGCCAAAATGAGCAGATATTTTTAGTATACGACTAAATTGACGTCGTTTAGCGGTGTGCAAATTTTGGTAAAGTTTGGATGAAGTGAAAATTTTGAAAAAAAAATTTGTTTGCAAATAACGTGAAAATTACATGTACCAAGTCAAAAAACATGAAAATAACAGGTCGCCAAAATGAGCTGATATTTTTAGTATACGACTGAATTGACGTCGTTTAGCGGTGTGCAAATTTTGGTAAAGTTTGGATGAAGTGAAAATTTTGAAAAAAAAAATTTGTTTGCAAATAACGTGAAAATTACATGTACCAAGTCAGAAAACATGAAAATAACATGTCGCCAATATAAGCTAATATTTTTAGTATAGGACTAAATTGACGTCGTTTAGCGGTGTGGAAATTTTGGTAAGGTTTGGATAAAGTGAAAATTTTGAAAAAAAATTTGTTTGCAAATAACGTGAAAATTACATGTACCAAGTCCGAAAACATGAAAATAACAGGTCGCCAAAATGAGCTGATATTTTTAGTATACGACTAAATTGACGTCGTTTAGCGGTGTGCAAATTTTGGTAAAGTTTGGATGAAGTGAAAATTTTGAAAAAAAAATTTGTTTGCAAACAACGTGAAAATTACATGTACCAAGTCAGAAAACATGAAAATAAATAAAAAAAATAAATAACGTCGTAAAATAAATTAACGTCGTTTAGCGGTGTGCAAATTTTGGTAAAGTTTAGATGAAGTGAAAATTTAAAAAAAAATTTGTTTGCAAATAACGTGAAAATTACATGTACCAAGTACGAAAACATGAAAATAACAGGTCGCCAAAATGAGCTGATATTTTTAGTATATGACTAAATGGACGTCGTTTAGCGGTGTGCAAATTTTGGTAAAGTTTGGATGAAGTGAAAATTTAAAAAAAAAATTTGCTTGCAAATAACGTGAAAATTACATGTACCAAGTCAGAAAACATGAAAATAACATGTCGCCAATATAAGCTGATATTTTTAGTATAGGACTAAATTGACGTCGTTTAGCGGTGTGGAAATTTTGGTAAGGTTTGGATAAAGTGAAAATTTTGAAAAAAATTTGTTTGCAAATAACGTGAAAATTACATGTACCAAGTCCGAAAACATGAAAATAACAGGTCGCCAAAATGAGCTGATATTTTTAGTATATGACTAAATGGACGTCGTTTAGCGGTGTGCAAGTTTTGGTAAAGTTTGGATGAAGTGAAAATTTTGAAAAAAAATTTGTTTGCAAATAACGTGAAAAGTACATGTACCAAGTCAGAAAACATGAAAATAACAGGTCGCCAAAATGAGCTGATATTTTTAGTATATGACTAAATGGACGTCGTTTAGCGGTGTGCAAGTTTTGGTAAAGTTTGGATGAAGTGAAAATTTTGACAAAAAAATTTGTTTGCAAATAACGTGAAAATTACATGCACCAAGTCAGAAAACATGAAAATAAATAAAAAAAAAATAAATAACGTCGTAAAATAAATTAACGTCGTTTAGCGGTGTGGAAATTTTGGTAAGGTTTGGATAAAGTGAAAATTTAAAAAAAAAATTTGTTTGCAAATAACGTGAAAATTACATGTACAAAGTCCGAAAACATGAAAATAACAGGTCGCCAAAATGAGCTGATATTTTTAGTATATGACTAAATGGACGTCGTTTAGCGGTGTGCAAATTTTGGTAAAGTTTGGATAAAGTGAAAATTTTGAAAAAAAATTTGCTTGCAAATAACGTGAAAATTACATGTACCAACTCAGAAAACATGAAAATAACAGGTCTCCAAAATAAGCTGATATTTATGGTATACGACGAAATTGGCGTAGTTTAGCGGTGTGCAAATTTTGGTAAAGTTTGGATGAAGTGAAAATTTTGAAAAAAAATTTGTTTGCAAATAACGTGAAAATTACATGTACCAAGTCCGAAAACATGAAAATAACAGGTCGCCTAAATGAGCTGATATTTTTAGTATGTGACTAAATTGGCGTAGTTAAGCGGTGTGCAAATTTTGGTAAAGTTTGGATGAAGTGAACATTTTAAAAAAAAATTTGTTTGCAAATAACGTGAAAATTACATGTACGAAGTCAAAAAACATGAAAATAACAGGTCGCCAAAATGAGCTGATATTTTTAGTATACGACTAAACTGACGTCGTTTAGCGGAGTGCAAATTTTGGTAAAGTTAGGATGAAGTAAAAATTTGGAAAAAAAATTTGTTTGCAAATAACGTGAAAATTACAAGTACCAAGTCAAAAAACATGAAAATAACAGGTCGCCAAAATGAGCTGATAGTTTTAGTATACGACTAAATTGACGTCGTTTAGCGGTTTGCAAATTTTGGTAAAGTTTGGATGAAGTGAAAATTTTGAAAAAAAAATTTGTTTGCAAATAACGTGAAAATTACATGTACCAAGTCAAAAAACATGAAAATAACAGGTCGCCAAAATGAGCAGATATTTTTAGTATACGACTAAATTGACGTCGTTTAGCGGTGTGCAAATTTTGGTAAAGTTTGGATGAAGTGAAAATTTTGAAAAAAAAATTTGTTTGCAAATAACGTGAAAATTACATGTACCAAGTCAAAAAACATGAAAATAACAGGTCGCCAAAATGAGCTGATATTTTTAGTATACGACTGAATTGACGTCGTTTAGCGGTGTGCAAATTTTGGTAAAGTTTGGGTGAAGTGAAAATTTTGAAAAAAAAAAAATTTGTTTGCAAATAACGTGAAAATTACATGTACCAAGTCAGAAAACATGAAAATAACATGTCGCCAATATAAGCTAATATTTTTAGTATAGGACTAAATTGACGTCGTTTAGCGGTGTGGAAATTTTGGTAAGGTTTGGATAAAGTGAAAATTTTGAAAAAAAAATTTGTTTGCAAATAACGTGAAAATTACATGTACCAAGTCCGAAAACATGAAAATAACAGGTCGCCAAAATGAGCTGATATTTTTAGTATACGACTAAATTGACGTTGTTTAGCGGTGTGCAAATTTTGGTAAAGTTTGGATGAAGTGAATATTTTGAAAAAAAAAATTTGTTTGCAAATAACGTGAAAATTACATGTACCAAGTCAAAAAACATGAAAATAACAGGTCGCCAAAATGAGCTGATATTTTTAGTATACGACTGAATTGACGTCGTTTAGCGGTGTGCAAATTTTGGTAAAGTTTGGATGAAGTGGAAATTTTGAAAAAAAAAATTTGTTTGCAAATCTCGTGAAAATTACATGTACCAAGTCAAATAACATGAAAATAACAGATCGCCAAAATGAGCTGATATTTTTAGTATACGAGTAAAATGACGTCGTTAAGCGGTGTGCAAATTTAGGTAAAGTTTGGATGAAGTGAAAATTTAAAAAAAAATTTGTTTGCAAATAACGTGAAAATTACATGTACAAGTCAAAAAACATGAAAATAACAGGTCGCCAAAAGGAGCTGATATTTTTAGTATACGACTAAATTGACGTCGTTTAGCGGTGTGCAAATTTTGGTAAAGTTTGGATGAAGTAAAAATTTAAAAAAAAAAATTTGTTTGCAAATAACGTGAAAATTACATGTACCAAGTCAGAAAACATGAAAATAACATGTCGCCAAAATAAGCTGATATTTTTAGTATAAGACTAAATTGACGTCGTTTAGCGGTGTGGAAATTTTGGTAAGGCTTGGATAAAGTGAAAATTTTGAAAAAAAAATTTGTTTGCAAATAACGTGAAAATTACATGTACCAAATCCGAAAACATAAAAATAACAGGTCGCCAAAATGAGCTGATATTTTTAGTATACAACTAAATTGACGTCGATAAGCGGTGTGCAAATTTTGGTAAAGTTTGGATGAAGTCAAAATTTTGAAAAAAAAAATTTGTTTGCAAATAACGTGAAAATTACATGTACCAAGTCAGAAAACATGAAAATAAATAAAAAAAATAAATAACGTCGTAAAATAAATTAACGTCGTTTAGCGGTGTGGAAATTTTGGTAAGGTTTGGATAAAGCGAAAATTTAAAAAAAAAATTTGTTTGCAAATAACGTGAAAATTACATGTACCAAGTCCGAAAACATGAAAATAACACGTCGCCAAAATGAGCTGATATTTTTAGTATACAACTAAATTGACGTCGATAAGCGGTGTGCAAATTTTGGTAAAGTTTGGATGAAGTCAAAATTTTGAAAAAAAAAAATTTGTTTGCAAATAACGTGAAAATTACATGTACCAAGTCAGAAAACATGAAAATAAATAAAAAAAATAAATAACGTCGTAAAATAAATTAACGTCGTTTAGCGGTGTGGAAATTTTGGTAAGGTTTGGATAAAGCGAAAATTTAAAAAAAAAAATTTGTTTGCAAATAACGTGAAAATTACATGTACAAGTCAAAAAACATGAAAATAACAGGTCGCCAAAAGGAGCTGATATTTTTAGTATACAACTAAATTGACGTCGATAAGCGGTGTGCAAATTTTGGTAAAGTTTGGATGAAGTCAAAATTTTGAAAAAAAAAATTTGTTTGCAAATAACGTGAAAATTACATGTACCAAGTCAGAAAACATGAAAATAAATAAAAAAAATAAATAACGTCGTAAAATAAATTAACGTCGTTTAGCGGTGTGGAAATTTTGGTAAGGTTTGGATAAAGCGAAAATTTAAAAAAAAAATTTGTTTGCAAATAACGTGAAAATTACATGTACAAGTCAAAAAACATGAAAATAACAGGTCGCCAAAAGGAGCTGATATTTTTAGTATACGACTAAATTGACGTCGTTTAGCGGTGTGCAAATTTTGGTAAAGTTTGGATGAAGTAAAAATTTTAAAAAAAAAATTTGTTTGCAAATAACGTGAAAATTACATGTACCAAGTCAGAAAACATGAAAATAACATGTCGCCAAAATAAGCTGATATTTTTAGTATAAGACTAAATTGACGTCGTTTAGCGGTGTGGAAATTTTGGTAAGGCTTGGATAAAGTGAAAATTTTGAAAAAAAAATTTGTTTGCAAATAACGTGAAAATTACATGTACCAAATCCGAAAACATAAAAATAACAGGTCGCCAAAATGAGCTGATATTTTTAGTATACAACTAAATTGACGTCGATAAGCGGTGTGCAAATTTTGGTAAAGTTTGGATGAAGTCAAAATTTTGAAAAAAAAAATTTGTTTGCAAATAACGTGAAAATTACATGTACCAAGTCAGAAAACATGAAAATAAATAAAAAAAATAAATAACGTCGTAAAATAAATTAACGTCGTTTAGCGGTGTGGAAATTTTGGTAAGGTTTGGATAAAGCGAAAATTTAAAAAAAAAATTTGTTTGCAAATAACGTGAAAATTACATGTACCAAGTCCGAAAACATGAAAATAACACGTCGCCAAAATGAGCTGATATTTTTAGTATATGACCAAATGGACGTCGTTTAGCGGTGTGCAAATTTTGGTAAAGGTTGGGTGAAGTGAAAATATTGAAAAAAAAAATTTGTTTGCAAATAACGTGAAAATTACATGTACCAAGTCAAATAACATGAAAATAACAGATCGCCAAAATGAGCTGATATTTTTAGTATACGACTAAAATGACGTCGTTTAGCGGTGTGCAAATTTTGGTAAGGTTTGGATGAAGTGAAAATTTAAAAAAAAAAAATTGTTTGCAAATAACGTGAAAATTACATGTACAAGTCAAAAAACATGAAAATAACAGGTTGCCAAAAGGAGCTGATATTTTTAGTATACGACTAAATTGACGTCGTTTAGCGGTGTGCAAATTTTGGTAAAGTTTGGATGAAGTAAAAATTTTGAAAAAAAATTTGTTTGCAAATAACGCGAAAATTACATGTACCAAGTCAGAAAACATGAAAATAACATGTCGCCAAAATAAGCTGATATTTTTAGTATACCACTAAATTGACGTCGTTTAGCGGTGTGGAAATTTTGGTAAGGCTTGGATAAAGTGAAAATTTTGAAAAAAAATTTGTTTGCAAATAACGTGAAAATTGCATGTACCAAGTCCGAAAACATGAAAATAACAGGTCACCAAAATAAGCTGATATTTTTAGTATATGACTAAATTGACGTCGTTTAGCGGTGTGCAAATTTTGGTAAAGTTTGGATGAAGTGAAAATTTTGAAAAAAAATTTTTTTGCAAATAACGTGAAAATTACAAGTACCAAGTCAAAAAACATGAAAATAACAGGTCGCCAAAATGAGCTGATATTTTTAGTATACGACTATATAGACGTCGTTTACCGTGTGCAAATTTTGGTAAAGTTTGGATGAAGTGAAAATTTTGAAAAAAAAATTTGTTTGCAAATCACGTGAAAATTACATGTACCAAGTCAAATAACATGAAAATAACAGATCGCCAAAATGAGCTGATATTTTTAGTATACGACTAAAATGACGTCGTTTAGCGGTGTGCAAATTTTGGTAAAGTTTGGATGTAGTGAAAATTTAAAAAAAAATTTGTTTGCAAATAACGTGAAAATTACATGTACAAGTCAAAAAACATGAAAATAACAGGTCGCCAAAAGGAGCTGATATTTTTAGTATACGACTAAATTGACGCCGTTTAGCGGTGTGCAAATTTTGGTAAAGTTTGGATGAAGTAAAAATTTTGAAAAAAAAAAAATTTGTTTGCAAATAACGTGAAAATTACATGTACCAAGTCAGAAAACATGAAAATAACAGGTCGCCAAAATAAGCTGATATTTATTGTATACGACTAAATGGACGTCGTTTAGCGGTGTGCAAATTTTGGTAAAGTTTGGATGAAGTGAAAATTTTGAAAAAAAAAATTTGTTTGCAAATAACGTGAAAATTACTTGTACCAAGTCAAAAAACATGAAAATAACAGGTCGCCAAATTGAGCTGATATTTTTAGTATACGACTAAATTTACGTCGTTTAGCGGTGTGCAAATTTTGGTAAAGTTTGGATGAAGTGAAAATTTTGAAAAAAAAATTTGTTTGCAAATAACGTGAAAATTACATGTACCAAGTCAGAAAACATGAAAATAAATAATAAAATAAATAACGTCGTAAAATAAATTAACGTCGTTTAGCGGTGTGCAAATTTTGGTAAAGTTTAGATGAAGTGAAAATTTAAAAAAAAAATTTGTTTGCAAATAACGTGAAAATTACATGTACCAAGTACGAAAACATAAAAATAACAGGTCGCCAAAATGAGCTGATATTTTTAGTATATGACTAAATGGACGTCGTTTAGCGGTGTGCAAATTTTGGTAAAGTTTGGATGAAGTGAAAATTTAAAAAAAAAATTTGTTTGCAAATAACGTGAAAATTACATGTACCAAGTCAGAAAACATGAAAATAACATGTCGCCAATATAAGCTGATATTTTTAGTATAGGACTAAATTGACGTCGTTTAGCGGTGTGGAAATTTTGGTAAGGTTTGGATAAAGTGAAAATTTTGAAAAAAAATTTGTTTGCAAATAACGTGAAAATTACATGTACCAAGTCCGAAAACATGAAAATAACAGGTCGCCAAAATGAGCTGATATTTTTAGTATATGACTAAATGGACGTCGTTTAGCGGTGTGCAAGTTTTGGTAAAGTTTGGATGAAGTGAAAATTTTGAAAAAAAATTTGTTTGCAAATAACGTGAAAAGTACATGTACCAAGTCAGAAAACATGAAAATAACAGGTCGCCAAAATAAGTTGATATTTATAGTATACGACTAAATTGGCGTAGTTTAGTGGTGTGCAAATTTTCGTAAAGTTTGGATGAAGTGAAAATTTTGAAAAAAAAATTTGTTTGCAAATAACGTGAAAATTACTTGTACCAAGTCAAAAAACATGAAAATAACAGGTCGCCAAAATGAGCTGATATTTTTAGTATACGACTAAATTGACGTCGTTTAGCGGTGTGCAAATTTTGGTAAAGTTTGGATGAAGTGAAAATTTTGACAAAAAAATTTGTTTGCAAATAACGTGAAAATTACATGCACCAAGTCAGAAAACATGAAAATAAATAAAAAAAAAATAAATAACGTCGTAAAATAAATTAACGTCGTTTAGCGGTGTGGAAATTTTGGTAAGGTTTGGATAAAGTGAAAATTTAAAAAAAAAATTTGTTTGCAAATAACGTGAAAATTACATGTACAAAGTCCGAAAACATGAAAATAACAGGTCGCCAAAATGAGCTGCTATTTTTAGTATATGACTAAATGGACGTCGTTTAGCGGTGTGCAAATTTTGGTAAAGTTTGGATAAAGTGAAAATTTTGAAAAAAAATTTGCTTGCAAATAACGTGAAAATTACATGTACCAAGTCAGAAAACATGAAAATAACAGGTCTCCAAAATAAGCTGATATTTATGGTATACGACGAAATTGGCGTAGTTTAGCGGTGTGCAAATTTTGGTAAAGTTTGGATGAAGTGAAAATTTTGAAAAAAAATTTGTTTGCAAATAACGTGAAAATTACATGTACCAAGTCCGAAAACATGAAAATAACAGGTCGCCTAAATGAGCTGATATTTTTAGTATGTGACTAAATTGGCGTAGTTAAGCGGTGTGCAAATTTTGGTAAAGTTTGGATGAAGTGAACATTTAAAAAAAAAATTTGTTTGCAAATAACGTGAAAATTACATGTACGAAGTCAAAAAACATGAAAATAACAGGTCGCCAAAATGAGCTGATATTTTTAGTATACGACTAAACTGACGTCGTTTAGCGGTGTGCAAATTTTGGTAAGGTTAGGATGAAGTGAAAATTTGGAAAAAAAATTTGTTTGCAAATAACGTGAAAATTACAAGTACCAAGTCAAAAAACATGAAAATAACAGGTCGCCAAAATGAGCTGATAGTTTTAGTATACGACTAAATTGACGTCGTTTAGCGGTTTGCAAATTTTGGTAAAGTTTGGATGAAGTGAAAATTTTGAAAAAAAAATTTGTTTGCAAATAACGTGAAAATTACATGTACCAAGTCAAAAAACATGAAAATAACAGGTCGCCAAAATGAGCAGATATTTTTAGTATACGACTAAATTGACGTCGTTTAGCGGTGTGCAAATTTTGGTAAAGTTTGGATGAAGTGAAAATTTTGAAAAAAAAATTTGTTTGCAAATAACGTGAAAATTACATGTACCAAGTCAAAAAACATGAAAATAACAGGTCGCCAAAATGAGCTGATATTTTTAGTATACGACTGAATTGACGTCGTTTAGCGGTGTGCAAATTTTGGTAAAGTTTGGATGAAGTGAAAATTTTGAAAAAAAAAATTTGTTTGCAAATAACGTGA
Organism: Tachina grossa; assembly: GCA_949987645.1. Lineage (NCBI taxonomy): Eukaryota > Metazoa > Arthropoda > Insecta > Diptera > Tachinidae > Tachina > Tachina grossa. Next base: position 14,855,161 of record OX465279.1, on the reverse strand, counting down.
AAATTACATGAACCAAGTCAGAAAACATGAAAATAACATGTCGCCAATATAAGCTAATATTTTTAGTATAGGACTAAATTGACGTCGTTTAGCGGTGTGGAAATTTTGGTAAGGTTTGGATAAAGTGAAAATTTTGAAAAAAAATTTGTTTGCAAATAACGTGAAAATTACATGTACCAAGTCCGAAAACATGAAAATAACAGGTCGCCAAAATGAGCTGATATTTTTAGTATACGACTAAATTGACGTCGTTTAGCGGTGTGCAAATTTTGGTAAAGTTTGGATGAAGTGAAAATTTTGAAAAAAAAATTTGTTTGCAAACAACGTGAAAATTACATGTACCAAGTCAGAAAACATGAAAATAAATAAAAAAAAATAAATAACGTCGTAAAATAAATTAACGTCGTTTAGCGGTGTGCAAATTTTGGTAAAGTTTAGATGAAGTGAAAATTTAAAAAAAAATTTGTTTGCAAATAACGTGAAAATTACATGTACCAAGTACGAAAACATGAAAATAACAGGTCGCCAAAATGAGCTGATATTTTTAGTATATGACTAAATGGACGTCGTTTAGCGGTGTGCAAATTTTGGTAAAGTTTGGATGAAGTGAAAATTTAAAAAAAAAATTTGCTTGCAAATAACGTGAAAATTACATGTACCAAGTCAGAAAACATGAAAATAACATGTCGCCAATATAAGCTGATATTTTTAGTATAGGACTAAATTGACGTCGTTTAGCGGTGTGGAAATTTTGGTAAGGTTTGGATAAAGTGAAAATTTTGAAAAAAATTTGTTTGCAAATAACGTGAAAATTACATGTACCAAGTCCGAAAACATGAAAATAACAGGTCGCCAAAATGAGCTGATATTTTTAGTATATGACTAAATGGACGTCGTTTAGCGGTGTGCAAGTTTTGGTAAAGTTTGGATGAAGTGAAAATTTTGAAAAAAAATTTGTTTGCAAATAACGTGAAAAGTACATGTACCAAGTCAGAAAACATGAAAATAACAGGTCGCCAAAATGAGCTGATATTTTTAGTATATGACTAAATGGACGTCGTTTAGCGGTGTGCAAGTTTTGGTAAAGTTTGGATGAAGTGAAAATTTTGACAAAAAAATTTGTTTGCAAATAACGTGAAAATTACATGCACCAAGTCAGAAAACATGAAAATAAATAAAAAAAAAATAAATAACGTCGTAAAATAAATTAACGTCGTTTAGCGGTGTGGAAATTTTGGTAAGGTTTGGATAAAGTGAAAATTTAAAAAAAAAATTTGTTTGCAAATAACGTGAAAATTACATGTACAAAGTCCGAAAACATGAAAATAACAGGTCGCCAAAATGAGCTGATATTTTTAGTATATGACTAAATGGACGTCGTTTAGCGGTGTGCAAATTTTGGTAAAGTTTGGATAAAGTGAAAATTTTGAAAAAAAATTTGCTTGCAAATAACGTGAAAATTACATGTACCAACTCAGAAAACATGAAAATAACAGGTCTCCAAAATAAGCTGATATTTATGGTATACGACGAAATTGGCGTAGTTTAGCGGTGTGCAAATTTTGGTAAAGTTTGGATGAAGTGAAAATTTTGAAAAAAAATTTGTTTGCAAATAACGTGAAAATTACATGTACCAAGTCCGAAAACATGAAAATAACAGGTCGCCTAAATGAGCTGATATTTTTAGTATGTGACTAAATTGGCGTAGTTAAGCGGTGTGCAAATTTTGGTAAAGTTTGGATGAAGTGAACATTTTAAAAAAAAATTTGTTTGCAAATAACGTGAAAATTACATGTACGAAGTCAAAAAACATGAAAATAACAGGTCGCCAAAATGAGCTGATATTTTTAGTATACGACTAAACTGACGTCGTTTAGCGGAGTGCAAATTTTGGTAAAGTTAGGATGAAGTGAAAATTTGGAAAAAAAATTTGTTTGCAAATAACGTGAAAATTACAAGTACCAAGTCAAAAAACATGAAAATAACAGGTCGCCAAAATGAGCTGATAGTTTTAGTATACGACTAAATTGACGTCGTTTAGCGGTTTGCAAATTTTGGTAAAGTTTGGATGAAGTGAAAATTTTGAAAAAAAAATTTGGTTGCAAATAACGTGAAAATTACATGTACCAAGTCAAAAAACATGAAAATAACAGGTCGCCAAAATGAGCAGATATTTTTAGTATACGACTAAATTGACGTCGTTTAGCGGTGTGCAAATTTTGGTAAAGTTTGGATGAAGTGAAAATTTTGAAAAAAAAATTTGTTTGCAAATAACGTGAAAATTACATGTACCAAGTCAAAAAACATGAAAATAACAGGTCGCCAAAATGAGCTGATATTTTTAGTATACGACTGAATTGACGTCGTTTAGCGGTGTGCAAATTTTGGTAAAGTTTGGATGAAGTGAAAATTTTGAAAAAAAAAAATTTGTTTGCAAATAACGTGAAAATTACATGTACCAAGTCAGAAAACATGAAAATAACATGTCGCCAATATAAGCTAATATTTTTAGTATAGGACTAAATTGACGTCGTTTAGCGGTGTGGAAATTTTGGTAAGGTTTGGATAAAGTGAAAATTTTGAAAAAAAATTTGTTTGCAAATAACGTGAAAATTACATGTACCAAGTCCGAAAACATGAAAATAACAGGTCGCCAAAATGAGCTGATATTTTTAGTATACGACTAAATTGACGTTGTTTAGCGGTGTGCAAATTTTGGTAAAGTTTGGATGAAGTGAATATTTTGAAAAAAAAATTTGTTTGCAAATAACGTGAAAATTACATGTACCAAGTCAAAAAACATGAAAATAACAGGTCGCCAAAATGAGCTGATATTTTTAGTATACGACTGAATTGACGTCGTTTAGCGGTGTGCAAATTTTGGTAAAGTTTGGATGAAGTGGAAATTTTGAAAAAAAAAATTTGTTTGCAAATCTCGTGAAAATTACATGTACCAAGTCAAATAACATGAAAATAACAGATCGCCAAAATGAGCTGATATTTTTAGTATACGAGTAAAATGACGTCGTTAAGCGGTGTGCAAATTTAGGTAAAGTTTGGATGAAGTGAAAATTTAAAAAAAAATTTGTTTGCAAATAACGTGAAAATTACATGTACAAGTCAAAAAACATGAAAATAACAGGTCGCCAAAAGGAGCTGATATTTTTAGTATACGACTAAATTGACGTCGTTTAGCGGTGTGCAAATTTTGGTAAAGTTTGGATGAAGTAAAAATTTTTAAAAAAAAATTTGTTTGCAAATAACGTGAAAATTACATGTACCAAGTCAGAAAACATGAAAATAACATGTCGCCAAAATAAGCTGATATTTTTAGTATAAGACTAAATTGACGTCGTTTAGCGGTGTGGAAATTTTGGTAAGGCTTGGATAAAGTGAAAATTTTGAAAAAAAAATTTGTTTGCAAATAACGTGAAAATTACATGTACCAAATCCGAAAACATAAAAATAACAGGTCGCCAAAATGAGCTGATATTTTTAGTATACAACTAAATTGACGTCGATAAGCGGTGTGCAAATTTTGGTAAAGTTTGGATGAAGTCAAAATTTTGAAAAAAAAAATTTGTTTGCAAATAACGTGAAAATTACATGTACCAAGTCAGAAAACATGAAAATAAATAAAAAAAATAAATAACGTCGTAAAATAAATTAACGTCGTTTAGCGGTGTGGAAATTTTGGTAAGGTTTGGATAAAGCGAAAATTTAAAAAAAAAATTTGTTTGCAAATAACGTGAAAATTACATGTACCAAGTCCGAAAACATGAAAATAACACGTCGCCAAAATGAGCTGATATTTTTAGTATATGACTAAATGGACGTCGTTTAGCGGTGTGCAAATTTTGGTAAAGGTTGGGTGAAGTGAAAATATTGAAAAAAAAAATTTGTTTGCAAATAACGTGAAAATTACATGTACCAAGTCAAATAACATGAAAATAACAGATCGCCAAAATGAGCTGATATTTTTAGTATACGACTAAAATGACGTCGTTTAGCGGTGTGCAAATTTTGGTAAGGTTTGGATGAAGTGAAAATTTAAAAAAAAAAAATTGTTTGCAAATAACGTGAAAATTACATGTACAAGTCAAAAAACATGAAAATAACAGGTTGCCAAAAGGAGCTGATATTTTTAGTATACGACTAAATTGACGTCGTTTAGCGGTGTGCAAATTTTGGTAAAGTTTGGATGAAGTAAAAATTTTGAAAAAAAAATTTGTTTGCAAATAACGCGAAAATTACATGTACCAAGTCAGAAAACATGAAAATAACATGTCGCCAAAATAAGCTGATATTTTTAGTATACCACTAAATTGACGTCGTTTAGCGGTGTGGAAATTTTGGTAAGGCTTGGATAAAGTGAAAATTTTGAAAAAAAATTTGTTTGCAAATAACGTGAAAATTGCATGTACCAAGTCCGAAAACATGAAAATAACAGGTCACCAAAATAAGCTGATATTTTTAGTATATGACTAAATTGACGTCGTTTAGCGGTGTGCAAATTTTGGTAAAGTTTGGATGAAGTGAAAATTTTTAAAAAAAAATTTTTTTGCAAATAACGTGAAAATTACAAGTACCAAGTCAAAAAACATGAAAATAACAGGTCGCCAAAATGAGCTGATATTTTTAGTATACGACTATATAGACGTCGTTTACCGTGTGCAAATTTTGGTAAAGTTTGGATGAAGTGAAAATTTTGAAAAAAAAATTTGTTTGCAAATCACGTGAAAATTACATGTACCAAGTCAAATAACATGAAAATAACAGATCGCCAAAATGAGCTGATATTTTTAGTATACGACTAAAATGACGTCGTTTAGCGGTGTGCAAATTTTGGTAAAGTTTGGATGTAGTGAAAATTTAAAAAAAAATTTGTTTGCAAATAACGTGAAAATTACATGTACAAGTCAAAAAACATGAAAATAACAGGTCGCCAAAAGGAGCTGATATTTTTAGTATACGACTAAATTGACGCCGTTTAGCGGTGTGCAAATTTTGGTAAAGTTTGGATGAAGTAAAAATTTTGAAAAAAAAAAATTTGTTTGCAAATAACGTGAAAATTACATGTACCAAGTCAGAAAACATGAAAATAACAGGTCGCCAAAATAAGCTGATATTTATTGTATACGACTAAATGGACGTCGTTTAGCGGTGTGCAAATTTTGGTAAAGTTTGGATGAAGTGAAAATTTTGAAAAAAAAATTTGTTTGCAAATAACGTGAAAATTACTTGTACCAAGTCAAAAAACATGAAAATAACAGGTCGCCAAATTGAGCTGATATTTTTAGTATACGACTAAATTTACGTCGTTTAGCGGTGTGCAAATTTTGGTAAAGTTTGGATGAAGTGAAAATTTTGAAAAAAAAATTTGTTTGCAAATAACGTGAAAATTACATGTACCAAGTCAGAAAACATGAAAATAAATAAAAAAAATAAATAACGTCGTAAAATAAATTAACGTCGTTTAGCGGTGTAGAAATTTTGGTAAGGTTTGGATAAAGTGAAAATTTAAAAAAAAAATTTCTTTGCAAATAACGTGAAAATTACATGTACCAAGTCCGAAAACATGAAAATAACAGGTCACCAAAATGAGCTGATATTTTTAGTATATGACTAAATTGACGTCGTTTAGCGGTGTGCAAATTTTGGTAAAGTTTGGATGAATTGAAAATTTAAAAAAAAATTTGTTTGCAAATAACGTGAAAATTACATGTACAAGTCAAAAAACATGAAAGTAACAGGTCGCCAAAAGAAGCTGATATTTTTAGTATACGACTAAATTGACGTCGTTTAGCGGTGTGCAAATTTTGGTAAAGTTTGGATGAAGTAAAAATTTTGAAAAAAAATTTGTTTGCAAATAACGTGAAAATTACATGTACCAAGTCAAAAAACATGAAAATAACAGGTCGCCAAAATGAGCTGATATTTTTAGTATACGACTGAATTGACGTCGTTTAGCGGTGTGCAAATTTTGGTAAAGTTTGGATGAAGTGAAAATTTTGAAAAAAAAAATTTGTTTGCAAATAACGTGAAAATTACATGTACCAAGTCAGAAAACATGAAAATAACTTGTCGCCAATATAAGCTGATATTTTTAGTATAGGACTAAATTGACATCGTTTAGCGGTGTGGAAATTTTGGTAAGGTTTGGATAAAGTGAAAATTTTGAAAAAAAATTTGTTTGCAAATAACGTGAAAATTACATGTACCAAGTCAAAAAACATGAAAATAACAGGTCGCCAAAATGAGTTGATATTTTTAGTATACGACTGAATTGACGTCGTTTAGCGGTGTGCAAATTTTGGTAAAGTTTGGATGAAGTGAAAATTTAAAAAAAAATTTGTTTGCAAATAACGTGAAAATTACATGTACAAGTCAAAAAACATGAAAATAACAGGTCGCCAAAGGGAGCTGATATTTTTAGTATACGACTCAATTGACGTCGTTTAGCGGTGTGCAAATTTTGGTAAAGTTTGGATGAAGTAAAAATTTTGAAAAAAAAATTTGTTTGCAAATAACGTGAAAATTACATGTACCAAGTCAGAAAACATAAAAATAACATGTCGCCAAAATGAGCTGATATTTTTAGTATAAGACTAAATTGACGTCGTTTAGCGGTGTGGAAATTTTGGTAAGGCTTGGATAAAGTGAAAATTTTGAAAAAAAATTTGTTTGCAAATAACGTGAAAATTACATGTACCAAGTCCGAAAACATGAAAATAACAGGTCGCCAAAATGAGCTGATATTTTTAGTATACGACTAAATTGACGTCGTTTAGCGGTGTGCAAATTTTGGTAAGGTTTGGATGAAGTGAAAGTTTTGAAAAAAAAATTTGTTTGCAAATAACGTGAAAATTACATACACCAAGTCAAAAAACATGAAAATAACAGGTCGCCAAAATGAGCTGATATTTTTATTATACGACTAAATTGACGTCGTTTAGCGGTGTGCAAATTTTGGTAAAGTTTGGATGAAGTGAAAATTTTGAAAAAAAAAAATTTGTTTGCAAATCACGTGAAAATTACATGTACCAAGTCAAATAACATGAAAATAACAGATCGCCAAAATGAGCTGATATTTTTAGTATACGACTAAAATGACGCCGTTTAGCGGTGTGCAAATTTTGGTAAAGTTTGGATGAAGTGAAAATTTAAAAAAAAAATTTGTTTGCAAATAACGTGAAAATTACATGTACAAGTCAAAAAACATAAAAATAACAGGTCGGCAAAGGGAGCTGATATTTTTAGTATACGACTAAATTGACGTCGTTTAGCGGTGTGCAAATTTTGGTAAAGTTTGGATGAAGTGAAAATTTTGAAAAAAAAAATTTGTTTGCAAATAACGTGAAAATTACATGTACCAAGTCAGAAAACATGAAAATAAATAAAAAAAATAAATAACGTCGTAAAATAAATTAACGTCGTTTAGCGGTGTGCAAATTTTGGTAAAGTTTGGATGAAGTGAAAATTTAAAAAAAATTTGTTTGCAAATAACGTGAAAATTACATGTACAAGTCAAAAAACATGAAAATAACAGGTCGCCAAAGGGAGCTGATATTTTTAGTATACGACTCAATTGACGTCGTTTAGCGGTGTGGAAATTTTGGTAAGGCTTGGATGAAGTGAAAATTTTGAAAAAAAAAATTTGTTTGCAAATCACGTGAAAATTACATGTACCAAGTCAGAAAACGTGAAAATAAATAAAAAAAAATAAATAACGTCGTAAAATAAATTAACGTCGTTTAGCGGTGTGGAAATTTTGGTAAGGTTTGGATAAAGTGAAAATTTTAAAAAAAAATTTGTTTGCAAATAACGTGAAAATTACATGTACCAAGTCAGAAAACATGAAAATAAATAAAAAAAAATAAATAACGTCGTAAAATAAATTAACGTCGTTTAGCGGTGTGGAAATTTTGGTAAGGTTTGGATAAAGTGAAAATTTAAAAAAAAAATTTGTTTGCAAATAACGTGAAAATTACTTGTACCAAGTCAAAAAACATGAAAATAACAGGTCGCCAAATTGAGCTGATATTTTTAGTATACGACTAAATTGACGTCGTTTAGCGGTGTGTAAATTTTGGTAAAGTTTGGATGAAGTGAAAATTTTGAAAAAAAAATTTGTTTGCAAATAACGTGAAAATTACATGTACCAAGTCAGAAAACATGAAAATAAATAAAAAAATAAATAACGTCGTAAAATAAATTAACGTCGTTTAGCGGTGTGGAAATTTTGGTAAGGTTTGGATAAAGTGAAAATTTTAAAAAAAAATTTGTTTGCAAATAACGTGAAAATTACATGTACCAAGTCCGAAAACATTAAAATAACAGGTCACCAAAATGAGCTGATATTTTTAGTATATGACTAAATTGACGTCGTTTAGCGGTGTGCAAATTTTGGTAAAGTTTGGATGAATTGAAAATTTAAAAAAAAATTTGTTTGCAAATAACGTGAAAATTACATGTACAAGTCAAAAAACATGAAAGTAACAGGTCGCCAAAAGAAGCTGATATTTTTAGTATACGACTAAATTGACGTCCTTTAGCGGTGTGCAAATTTTGGTAAAGTTTGGATGAAGTAAAAATTTTGAAAAAAAATTTGTTTGCAAATAACGTGAAAATTACATGTACCAAGTCAAAAAACATGAAAATAACAGGTCGCCAAAATGAGCTGATATTTTTAGTATACGACTGAATTGACGTCGTTTAGCGGTGTGCAAATTTTGGTAAAGTTTGGATGAAGTGAAAATTTTGAAAAAAAAAATTTGTTTGCAAATAACCTGAAAATTACATGTACCAAGTCAGAAAACATGAAAATAACTTGTCGCCAATATAAGCTGATATTTTTAGTATAGGACTAAATTGACATCGTTTAGCGGTGTGCAAATTTTGGTAAGGTTTGGATAAAGTGAAAATTTTGAAAAAAAATTTGTGTTGTGTTGACAACTGTGTGTAAATGGTTGAGCACCAAAGGTTTCCTTTGGAGCTCAGAGTGTATAAATTTGTTTTGTTTTATATTGTTTTTATTTTGTTTTTAGCCCAGGTGGAAACACCATGTGCTAATGTGATTTAAATTTAAGTTTTAGTTGAAGCACTAAAACCAGTTAAGCAATCAAGAAAGTTAATTTTTGTTTGCCATAATTTCTTTATTTTTGCCAGTCTTTTATACAATTTTATTTTCTTATGTCTACATTAAAATTACTAGCAATGTACATATTCAGCAATTCTCATAAAGCCTGACTTTGCATTTTATAAATTATTGCAATACTATTCTTAAAGGTAAATGACTGATTGCAATATGAAACTTATTAATTTGTAAACAAAACCTGGTTAATGAACTTAGAATACAACATAAGCAGAATTTACATTAAATATATTTTTATAATGAACCATTGGTTAAATGAACTTAAAATACTACATAAACAAAATTTATATTTGTTATAATAAAAAAAGGGAAGGATTGCTTTAAAAATATATACAACTTTTAATAATAATAAAAGTAAATAAAAGTATTATAATGAAGTAGTGTATGTATTAACATTCTCCGCCGCGTTGAGCAGTCAGCGAAAACCTGTAGAGCTAAACTTCAGAAATTGGATGACGTGGTGTTGGCATTGGCGGTGCCGGTGTTAAGTTGATTGAGGCGGTTTTGTTGCATTTGACTCGCCATTGCCAGGCAGTAAGTGTTAGGATTATGAGTAGCGATAGAAGTAGAGCAAAGAAGCCTACGTTCGGGTGTTGAATTGCTGGCTGATGTATATCAAGTGAAGAATTCTTAATGTGCCTTAGTTGTTTTTGAATATCGGTAAGCTGATCTAATTTGGTATCCAAGACGAGATTTGGCTCTAATATTTTCTTAACTTCAGAGGATTTTCCTATTGAGGTGATATTACCAAATGTTGCATATGAGTTGCGCAAAGTAGTGACACTAGTTTCGTGTCCACGAATTGTAAGAAATTTTCCTTTTATTATACAAGCTGAGTTCATGCTCATTATACCAGAAGTGTTGACATGTATATGGATGATATCATTGCCGCAGACTGCAGTTAGCTCTATAGGAGTTGTTACTGCATACAGCCATTGGTTTACGTTGTGCAAAGGAATAAAAGAGATATTGTTCTGGATATAGCCAAAATTACAATCAGGGGATGTTTTGTTGTTGAAGAGAGCAATTTCACAAGAATAACTGCCGGAATCTTTTGCCATTTGTATTTGCAATGCTGGACATATGTATATGTCGACTATGACTGCAGTACATTTATTGAATTGAAGTATGTTTAGCGCCAAGTATTCATCGCGGTGGTCATTAACAGCAAGATATTCAATGTCGGTTGTTATGCCAATGGTCGTATTGTTTATTTGTGTGGGTATTGCAATGACCTTGTAAAGTTCAAATTTTCCTTGGTCCACCAATGGTAACTCAATAACGAAAATTACATTTGTGTTAGTTACTGTGCCCTTAACATTCATAATTTTGTATAGTTCTAGCAAGTTGGTGTCTTCAACTGGTAATGTACGGCCCATGGGAAGGTGTCCTTTAATTTTAACAATCTCTGATCTTAATTGTTTTGGTGTAAGGATAAGTGGGCTTATATTTCCGTGGTTCGTATGCGTGAGGGCAGCGACCAGCTCTGTTTCAATTCTTTGCAAATCTGAGGCAAGTGTATTTAATTGAATTGCCAGAGACATTAGATTTTGGACTTGTCGTAGATTTGAATTCTCATTTTGAACTTTATTTAGATCTTGATAGATGGTTTTCTTAAGTTCTGAAAAGTGCACCTTAGTATTGTTCTCGCTTTGCTTAAGAATGTTAATGGTAGAATCTATTACTGAAGTTTGGTTTTTTAATAACAGATGTAGATACTCTTCATTTTGCTTTACGTTAGTTATAGTTTGAGCCATTTGTTCTGCATAATCTGAGTCCAGGACTCCAAATAGAGCATGGGCCATATTCCCCACAACGTCAAGTGCAGCTCTCCGGTTCCTTTTTGAAATTAAAAGGTCTGATTCTTGAATAAGCTTGTCCCAAGTATGTTGAAGTTGTATGGAAAGCATCTCACATGATTCAAAGGCTACCGATTGCTTGCAGAGTCTTGAAAATGATGTTATACCAACTTCCAAAACTTTGTTTCTATCCCAAATTGGTGTTAAATCATAGTATATAATGAATTTCCAGGTAGCTGTCATCAATTTTGTGGAGCCTATGCCTTCGAAATACAATCCTGGATCGGAAGAAAATTCTGTAACATTGATTGGGGAGGCCACTATTATCGGTAACAGAAGTAGTGAAACAAAAAGTATATTAAAGACTCCCAATGAGGCATATGACACTACCTTTCGTTTTGGTTGTATAGCATCATTTTCTGATGAACTTTGCCTCTTTTGTAAGTTCGAGTTGTCATATCCGGAATGTTCTGTAAGGGAGTCGTTGAACAAAGGTGCCAGTCTGTGTATTGGCCTCTTAAAAATTCCCTTTGCTGTTTTGACGTCGTATACCCTTATAAGTCCATCATCTCCCTTGTAAATGCGGTTGATTCTGCCCAATGGCCATTGCAGCACTGGAGTATTATCTTCCTTAAGGATAACAAGCATGCCTTCAATGACGTTCGGTGAAGGAGACTTCCATTTTCCCCTTTGCTGTAGCTCATGTAAATAGTTTTGAGTCCATTCCTTCCAGAATTTGCGTTTGATTTCTGAAGTTATTTTCCATCTTGCATCTAACGATATGCTTGGGGGTTGGGCATTTACATCTACTGCTGATGTCAAAGGTTCCCCTACTAAAAAATGACCTGGAGACAGAGCTTGAAGATCATCGTAGCTTGATGAGAGAGGGACTAGTGGCCGTGAATTCAAGATTGCTTCTATTTCAACTACTATTGTTTCCAATTCTTCATATGTAAGTGATGCAGCTGACACACTTCTCAGTAAAAGGTGTTTGGCGGATTTGACAGCCGCTTCCCAAAGTCCACCGAAGTGAAGGGCTCTTGGTGGAATGAATTTAAAATTTATTGACTGATTGCTGCATACTCGTGTAATCTTCTCTTGTGCTGATTGAGAATATATTGATTCTTTTAATTCAGTAATTTTATTGTTTGCTCCTACGAAGTTAGTAGCATTGTCGCAATACAAAGTCTGACAGTGGCCTCTTCTGCTGATGAAACGTCGTAGTGCACCTATGAATGCTTCTGTAGACAGATTTGATACGACTTCCATGTGAATGGCCTTAGTCGCGAAGCAACAAAATACTGCAATATAGGCCTTGTCTGGCCTTTTACCCCTGATTTTGTGATGAATCCAAATTGGGCCAAAATAATCCACTCCTGTGGTTATGAAAGGACGTGCTGGGGTCACTCTATCTGCCGGAAGATTTCCCATTAATTGTTTGAAAAGCACCGGCCTAGCCTTAGTGCATCGTATGCATTTGTGAACGGTACTTCGTGCCAGTGATTTCCCGTTCGTAATCCAGAACTGTGACCTGGATGCTGCTAACAATGACTGTGGGCCACAATGACGGTTCTCTTCGTGTAGCTTGAGCATTAATAATTTTGTCATAGGATGATTATATGTTAAAATTGCAGGATGTTTTGCCTTGAACGATAATGTTGACTGCTCCAGACGACCACCCACGCGCATTATCTGATGTTCATCCATGAATGGGTTTAACGAGGCCAATGGACTTTTTTTATGTACAGGTGCTTGATGTGATAGCCTTTCCAGTTCTTCCCCAAACTCTGCTGCTTGGATGATCTTGATGATAATGTTCAGAGCTTCTTCTAATTCGAATGCATCGAGCTCCCTTTTGTTTGAGCGATAAATATTTGTAATTTTGGAATTTCTAATAAATCTCAACACATAACCGATTGTGTGTTGAAGAGTTTTAAATGAGTTTCGGTGGTTTATCCGATTTATAATGTCTGCATAATTTTGATGCAAAGCGGCTACTGTTAGAACATGCTTTGTCATTTTACGTTCTTCATTGCAAGGTGTCTCAATTGCTTGTGAAGTTGAGGTTGTCCATTCACTCCTTTGTCCCGAGAGAAATAAAGGACCATAAAACCACATTGAATGTTGTGATAGGTTTTCTGGTGCTATTCCTCGAGATATTGCGTCGGCTGGATTTTCTTTAGAACTGACGTGTCGCCATTGATGTGAATCGCTTAGGCCTTGAATTTTTGTTATCCTGTTTGCTACAAAGGTGTGGAAGGATGCTGTTGACGAGTTTATCCAAGCAAGAACAATTTTTGAGTCCGACCAAAAAAAATTTGCAGTATTTTGTAGACGAAGATCTTCTTTTACCCTATTTGTTAGTTCAACACCTAATACCGCCGCGCATAATTCCAAGCGAGGCAACGTTTGCCTTTTGATGGGTGCTACTCTGGACTTGGAACATAGCAATCTGGTTACAACAGTTTTGTCTTTATATGTTGAACGAATGTAGATTGCTGTGCCATAAGCTCGTTCAGATGCATCGACAAACGTATGAATTTCTGTGGTGAGTGGGTTTCCGTGTTGTAATACGAATCTCTCTATCTTTATTTTGTTTAGGGTTTCTATATTTGTGCGAAATTTATTTCATTCTTTCTGAAGATTCATGGGTAACTCGTCATCCCATGAAATTGGTAACTGCCACAGCTCTTGCAAAAATATCTTGGCTCGTACAACTACCGGCCCAAAAATCCCTAGAGGATCAAATATCTTGGCTAGTTCTGAACTGACTATTCTTTTTGTTACCTTTGTGGCCGTTGGCTTTTGTGACCTTCCACATAATTGATCAGACTTTGGGAGCCATATTAATCCGAGTGTTTTAATTGAGCAATCTGAATTCTCATCTAAATCCAAGTTGATTTCCTGGTCTTCAGGTGCAATTCCACTCAATAACTGAGGATGATTTGAACACCAATTCCGCAGCTTAAAACCAGCTTCTCTTAGGATTAAGCTTAGTTGTCGTTGTGACTCTAATGCTGTGCTTATAGAATCAGCTCCGGTGAGGCAATCATCCACATAAAAATCATCACGTAAAATTGACGCACCTTGTGGATATTTTGTCGCGTTTTGAATAGCTAAATGTTGAAGGCATTTAGTTGCCAGGTAGGGTGCAGAGGAGGTGCCATACGTTACAGTTTTTAGACGATAATATTTGATGTCTTGCTGCTTGTTGTATCTCCATATGATGAGCTGGAACATCTGGTCCGTGTCATCGATTTGAATTTGCCGGTACATTTTCTCTATGTCTGCAGTGAAGACAATTCTGTGCATCCTAAATCTCAACAGTACCGAAAACAGCTCACTTTGTACGGTTGGTCCGGCATGTATTATGTCATTCAAAGAGGAACCGCTGGATGTCTTAGCTGATGCGTCAAAAACTACTCTTAGTTTTGTGGTTGAGCTATCAGGTTTCAGTACGCAGTGGTGCGGCATGACGTAATGTAAATTAGGAATGTCGTCCTCTTGTATTTCTTCCATGTGTCCCAAGTCTTCGTACTCCTGCATGAATTTGTTGTATCCTGTTCTAAGCTCAGGATTAAGGTTCAATCGTTTTTCCAATGCTAAAAACCGATTGAATGCCACTGTTTTGGAACTTCCGAGAACGGATGGATTTTCTGCGAATGGTAGGCGCACAATGAATCTCCCATCCTCGTTTCTTTCAACGTTTTGTGCAAAATGATCCTCACATCGTTTCTCAGCCAAAGATAGTGCTCGTTCTGTATTATTCGTATCTTCAAGCTTCCAGAATTTTTCAATAAGCTGGTTTGTTGTTTGCTCTTCTGGGGTAAACACTGCACAAGTTACCGAGTTGTCGTTTCCTTTTTGTAATTTACCCGTGACGATCCAACCCAATGCTGTGTTTTGCAGAATAGGTAGTTTTTGGTTGATCTTTATTTGTTGTGGGCGCATCAATTCATGGTAAAATTCAGCTCCGAGCAATATGTCAATTTTATCCATTTGATTGAAACATGGATCAGCTAATTTAATATTTTCAGGGAGATTCCAATCTGACGTGTCGAAAGAATTTGTAGGCTGAGGTGGTACAATAGTTGGAAGAACAAATGCTTCGATTCTGGTGGCATAGCTGCCTGAATATGCATGTAGTTCTATATTGATTCGTTGGGATACGTTTTGAACTTTACGGCCAATTCCTTCAATGCGCAATGAAGAGTTTGAGGAATTCAATGATAGTTTATTCAGTACGCGGGTTGTAACCAGATTGACTTGTGATCCAGAATCTAATAAAGCTCGAAATGTGCATGTGTCACCATTGGCTCCAACTGCCTTTACTCTTGCAGTGGCTAGTAATACGTAAGTATTGTCGATGAGCTGTTTGTTTGTTGTAGCTACGATTGGTTTATTTTCATTTGATACAGACGCTGGTTTTTGTGTTCCTTCTGCCGATGTTGCTGAAGGGTTTCCTCTCGCTAATTCTAAGTGCAACAATGTGTTGTGTCTTTTTGTGCACTTTGAGCAAGACCGTGACGTGCATGCCTTGGCAGCATGATCTGATTTAAAGCAGTTGACACAAAGCTTCTTTTTTGTGTCCATAGTAATCTCCCAGCTGGGGACATTTTTAGGAACCTTTCACAGTAGTATATGGGATGCCCAGGCATTCCACATACTTTACAGTTTGGGGTTGATGTAGCTGCAGTTATAATTTTGGCTCTATCCTTCCCCCCACCAGATTCGTAAGACCTTCCGCGTGTTTCCAATGCTTGGAAACGGTGTTCTATAAATCTAAGCAGATCTCTTAGACTTACGAGTTTCTTGTTGTTTTCTAGTGATTGTTCAAATACAGTTTGAGTTGATTGATCGAGTTTTTTCAACAAAATGTGAACAATTATGGCGTCCCAACTGTCCACTGGCAGTCCTTGTGCGCTTAAACCATGGATGCATTCTTTAGTGACATCATGTATATTTTTTAGCGCTTGTGCCGTTTCGGTTTTCATTTGCGGATGAGAAAGCAAGTTGTTAAGTAGCGTTGTCACAATGAGCCTTTTGTTATCGTACCTATCAACCAAAATGTTCCATGCAATTTCATAATTTGCTGTTGTAACTGGCAAATGTTTTACTAGTGCTTTTGGTTCGTCTGCTAGATGTGTAGTTAAGTAAAACATTTTCTCAACTTCGCTCATTGATGCGTTATGGATTAGCTGGGTATAAAGATCTTTAAAGGCTACCCATTGTAGATAACTGCCGCTGAATTTCGGAATCTGAATTTTTGGTAGATGGGGTTGACAATGCTCAGTGCTACGTGGGTTGTTTTCGCTGATATTATTCACATACTGCTCCAGCTCACATTGAATGCTGTGCACCTCAGCTTGCATTTCGTAAAAATCATCCAATGTGTAGCCGTCTATTTGTTCTTCATTAGTTAATTGCCATAACGTATCGTTGTTTGTAGAGAACTCATGCATATATTTATTAATGAGCGATAATTTGCCTTGATAATATGCTACCTGTTGATTTCCCTCTGCCCTGACTTCATCAATAGTTCGTCTTAATGCTCTCGTCAATGCCCGCTGATTGCGAAGAACCTTGCTTGTGATATCATCAGGTTGTGTTTTTTCCTGCATACCACTGCTTGCTCCTTCTTCTAATTGTCTCATCGATGGTGTTGGTTTCTTCACTTTTTTACTTTCGGACTCAAACAGCTCTTTGTATTTGAGTGTATCGTCCGAAATACGTAAATATTGGTCTGTAAAATAATTGTGTTGTAATGGTAGATTTGAGAGGCACCTTATTTTGTTGTCAGTGGTCTCAAATTCTAGCCATGCCTTGTCAAGCCGCTGTAGACGCTCCAAGAAGTACTCTGAAGTTTTTCTTGTAGAAGAGTCTTTTTTGAAATTGCGGATTATTGCCTCTATTTGCTCCGCCGTGGTCTGTTGGGCTGCTACCAGGTCTTCAAACGATTCCATTGCTTATGTACAAGGAACGATATTTTTTACGATGCTTCGTGTTTTGATGTGCTCCTGTTTCTGTTTTCAGGATTGTTTGGGTCACTAGAATGATCTAGCTTCAGGACCGTTGGGTTGAAATGTCTGATGATGGAAACCTGTAACTTGCTACAGGACCTTCGAGTTGAAATGTGTATTCTGATGACGCAATCCTGTACCTTGTGATAGGACTGTCGTGTTGGATTATGTCTTCTGTTGATGGAATCCTGTACCTTGCTACAGGACTATTGTGTTGAAATATGTTTTCTGTTGTTGGAATCCTGTACCTTACTACAGGACCGTCGGGGTCACCAAATGTTGTGTTGACAACTGTGTGTAAATGGTTGAGCACCAAAGGTTTCCTTTGGAGCTCAGAGTGTATAAATTTGTTTTGTTTTATATTGTTTTTATTTTGTTTTTAGCCCAGGTGGAAACACCATGTGCTAATGTGATTTAAATTTAAGTTTTAGTTGAAGCACTAAAACTAGTTAAGCAATCAAGAAAGTTAATTTTTGTTTGCCATAATTTCTTTATTTTTGCCAGTCTTTTATACAATTTTATTTTCTTATGTCTACATTAAAATTACTAGCAATGTACATATTCAGCAATTCTCATAAAGCCTGACTTTGCATTTTATAAATTATTGCAATACTATTCTTAAAGGTAAATGACTGATTGCAATATGAAACTTATTAATTTGTAAACAAAACCTGGTTAATGAACTTAGAATACAACATAAGCAGAATTTACATTAAATATATTTTTATAATGAACCATTGGTTAAATGAACTTAAAATACTACATAAACAAAATTTATATTTGTTATAATAAAAAAGGGAAGGATTGCTTTAAAAATATATACAACTTTTAATAATAATAAAAGTAAATAAAAGTATTATAATGAAGTAGTGTATGTATTAACAATTTGTTTGCAAATAACGTGAAAATTACATGTACCAAGTCAAAAAACATGAAAATAACAGGTCGCCAAAATAAGTTGATATTTTTAGTATACGACTGAATTGACGTCGTTTAGCGGTGTGCAAATTTTGGTAAAGTTTGGATGAAGTGAAAATTTAAAAAAAAATTTGTTTGCAAATAACGTGAAAATTACATGTACAAGTCAAAAAACATGAAAATAACAGGTCGCCAAAGGGAGCTGATATTTTTAGTATACGACTCAATTGACGTCGTTTAGCGGTGTGCAAATTTTGGTAAAGTTTGGATAAAGTAAAAATTTTGAAAAAAAAATTTGTTTGCAAATAACGTGAAAATTACATGTACCAAGTCAGAAAACATAAAAATAACATGTCGCCAAAATGAGCTGATATTTTTAGTATAAGACTAAATTGACGTCGTTTAGCGGTGTGGAAATTTTGGTAAGGCTTGGATAAAGTGAAAATTTTGAAAAAAAATTTGTTTGCAAATAACGTGAAAATTACATGTACCAAGTCCGAAAACATGAAAATAACAGGTCGCCAAAATGAGCTGATATTTTTAGTATACGACTAAATTGACGTCGTTTAGCGGTGTGCAAATTTTGGTAAGGTTTGGATGAAGTGAAAATTTTGAAAAAAAAATTTGTTTGCAAATCACGTGAAAATTACATGTACCAAGTCAAATAACATGAAAATAACAGGTCGCCAAAATGAGCTGATATTTTTAGTATACGACTAAAATGACGCCGTTTAGCGGTGTGCAAATTTTGGTAAAGTTTGGATGAAGTGAAAATTTAAAAAAAAAATTTGTTTGCAAATAACGTGAAAATTACATGTACAAGTCAAAAAACATGAAAATAACAGGTCGCCAAAGGGAGCTGATATTTTTAGTATACGACTAAATTGACGTCGTTTAGCGGTGTGCAAATTTTGGTAAAGTTTGGATGAAGTGAAAATTTTGAAAAAAAAATTTGTTTGCAAATAACGTGAAAATTACATGTACCAAGTCAGAAAACATGAAAATAACATGTCGCCAAAATGAGCTGATATTTTTAGTATAAGACTAAATTGACGTCGTTTAGCAGTGTGCAAATTTTGGTAAAGTTTGGATGAAGTGAAAATTATGAAAAAAAAAATTTGTTTGCAAATCACGTGAAAATTACATGTACCAAGTCAGAAAACATGAAAATAAATAAAAAAAATAAATAACGTCGTAAAATAAATTAACGTCGTTTAGCGGTGTGGAAATTTTGGTAAGGTTTGGATAAAGTGAAAATTTTGAAAAAAAAAATTTGTTTGCAAATAACTTGAAAATTACAAGTACCAAGTCAAAAAACATGCAAATAACAGGTCGCCAAAATGAGCTGATATTTTTAGTATACGACTAAATTGACGTCGTTTAGCGGTGTGCAAATTTTGGTAAAGTTTGGATGAAGTGAAAATTTTGAAAAAAAAAATTTGTTTGCAAATCACGTGAAAATTACATGTACCAAGTCAAATAACATGAAAATAGCAGATCGCCAAAATGAGCTGATATTTTTAGTATACGACTAAAATGACGTCGTTTAGCGGTGTGCAAATTTTGGTAAAGTTTGGATGAAGTGAAAATTTAAAAAAAATTTGTTTGCAAATAACGTGAAAATTACATGTACAAGTCAAAAAACATGAAAATAACAGGTCGCCAAAGGGAGCTGATATTTTTAGTATACGACTAAAATGACGTCGTTTAGCGGTGTGCAAATTTTGGTAAAGTTTGGATGAAGTGAAAATTTAAAAAAAATTTGTTTGCAAATAACGTGAAAATTACATGTACAAGTCAAAAAACATGAAAATAACAGGTCGCCAAAGGGAGCTGATATTTTTAGTATACGACTCAATTGACGTCGTTTAGCGGTGTGGAAATTTTGGTAAGGCTTGGATGAAGTGAAAATTTTGAAAAAAAAAATTTGTTTGCAAATCACGTGAAAATTACATGTACCAAGTCAGAAAACGTGAAAATAAATAAAAAAAAATAAATAACGTCGTAAAATAAATTAACGTCGTTTAGCGGTGTGGAAATTTTGGTAAGGTTTGGATAGAGTGAAAATTTTAAAAAAAAATTTGTTTGCAAATAACGTGAAAATTACATGTACCAAGTCCGAAAACATGAAAATAAATAAAAAAAATAAATAACGTCGTAAAATAAATTAACGTCGTTTAGCGGTGTGGAAATTTTGGTAAGGTTTGGATAAAGTAAAAATTGTAAAAAAAATTTGTTTGCAAATATCGTGAAAATTACATGTACCAAGTCCGAAAACATGAAAATAACAGGTCACCAAAATGAGCTGATATTTTTAGTATATGACTAAATTGACGTCGTTTAGCGGTGTGCAAATTTTGGTAAAGTTTGGATGAAGTGAAAATTTTGAAAAAAAAAATTTGTTTGCAAATAACTTGAAAATTACAAG
Source organism: Tachina grossa (assembly GCA_949987645.1). Lineage (NCBI taxonomy): Eukaryota > Metazoa > Arthropoda > Insecta > Diptera > Tachinidae > Tachina > Tachina grossa. The sequence continues at coordinate 14,834,842 of OX465279.1, read as the reverse complement.
TACCAAGTCAAATAACATGAAAATAACAGGTCGCCAAAATGAGCTGATATTTTTAGTATACGACTAAAATGACGTCGTTTAGCGGTGTGCAAATTTTGGTAAAGTTTGGATGAAGTGAAAATTTAAAAAAAATTTGTTTGCAAATAACGTGAAAATTACATGTACAAGTCAAAAAACATGAAAGTAACAGGTCGCCAAAAGAAGCTGATATTTTTAGTATACGACTAAATTGACGTCGTTTAGCGGTGTGCAAATTTTGGTAAAGTTTGGATGAAGTAAAAATTTTGAAAAAAAAATTTGTTTGCAAATAACGTGAAAATTACATGTACCAAGTCAAAAAACATGAAAATAACAGGTCGCCAAAATAAGCTGATATTTATAGTATACGACTAAATGGACGTCGCTTAGCGGTGTGCAAATTTGGGTAAAGTTTGGATGAAGTGAAAATTTTGAAAAAAAAATTTGTTTGCAAATAACGTGAAAATTACATGTACCAAGTCAAAAAACATGAAAATAACAGGTCGCCAAAATGAGCTGATATTTTTAGTATACGACTGAATTGACGTCGTTTAGCGGTGTGCAAATTTTGGTAAAGTTTGGATGAAGTGAAAATTTTGAAAAAAAAATTTGTTTGCAAATAACGTGAAAATTACATGTACCAAGTCAGAAAACATGAAAATAACATGTCGCCAATATAAGCTGATATTTTTAGTATAGGACTAAATTGACGTCGTTTAGCGGTGTGGAAATTTTGGTAAGGTTTGGATAAAGTGAAAATTTTGAAAAAAAATTTGTTTGCAAATAACGTGAAAATTACATGTACCAAGTCCGAAAACAGGAAAATAACAGGTCGCCAAAATGAGCTGATATTTTTAGTATACGACTAAATTGACGTCGTTTAGCGGTGTGCAAATTTTGGTAAAGTTTGGATGAAGTGAAGATTTTGAAAAAAAATTTGTTTGCAAATAACGTGAAAAATACATATACCAAGTCACATAACATGAAAATAACAGATCACCAAAATGAGCTGATATTTTTAGTATACGACTAAAATGACGTCGTTTAGCGGTGTGCAAATTTTGGTAAAGTTTGGATGAAGTGAAAATTTAAAAAAAAAAATTTGTTTGCAAATAACGTGAAAATTACATGTACAAGTCAAAAAACATGAAAATAACAGGTCGCCAAAGGGAGCTGATATTTTTAGTATACGACTCAATTGACGTCGCTTAGCGGTGTGCAAATTTTGGTAAAGTTTGGATGAAGTAAAAATTTTGAAAAAAAAAATTTGTTTGCAAATAACGTAAAAATTACATGTACCAAGTCAGAAAACAAGAAAATACCATGTCGCCAAAATAAGTTGATATTTGTAATATACGACTAAATTGACGTCGTTTAGCGGTGTGGAAATTTTGGTAAGGTTTGGATAAAGTGAAAATTTTGAAAAAAATTTGTTTGCAAATAACGTGAAAATTACATGTACCAAGTCCGAAAACATGAAAATAACAGGTCGCCAAAATGAGCTGATATTTTTAGTATATGACTAAATGGACGTCGTTTAGCGGTGTGCAAATTTTGGTAAAGTTTGGATGAAGTGAAAATTTTGAAAAAAAAAATTTGTTTGCAAATAACGTGAAAATTACATGTACCAAGTCAGAAAACATGAAAATAACAGGCCGCCAAAATAAGCTGATATTTATAGTATACGACTAAATGGACGTCGTTTAGCGGTGTGCAAATTTTGGTAAAGTTTGGATGAAGTGAAAATTTTGAAAAAAAATTTGTTTGCAAATAACGTGAAAATTACTTGTACCAAGTCAAAAAACATGAAAATAACAGGTCGCCAAAATGAGCTGATATTGTTAGTATACGACTAAATTGACGTCGTTTAGCGGTGTGGAAATTTTGGTAAAGTTTGGATGAAGTGAAAATTTAAAAAAAAAATTTGTTTGGAAATAACGTGAAAATTACATGTACATACAAGTCAAAAAACATGAAAATAACAGGTCGCCAAAGGGAGCTGATATTTTTAGTATACGACTCAATTGACGTCGTTTAGCGGTGTGCAAATTTTGGTAAAGTTTGGATGAAGTAAAAATTTTGAAAAAAAAATTTGTTTGCAAATAACGTGAAAATTACATGTACCCAGTCAGAAAACATAAAAATAACATGTCGCCAAAATAAGCTGATATTTTTAGTATAAGACTAAATTGACGTCGTTTAGCGGTGTGCAAATTTTGGTAAAGTTTGGATGAAGTGAAAATTTTGAAAAAAAAAATTTGTTTGCAAATAACGTGAAAATTACATGTACCAAGTCAGAAAACATGAAAATAACAGGTCGCCAAAATGAGCTGATATTTTTAGTATATGACTAAATGGACGTCGTTTAGCGGTGTGCAAATTTTGGTAAAGTTTGGATGAAGTGAAAATTTTGAAAAAAAATTTGTTTGCAAATAACGTGAAAATTACATGTACCAAGTCAGAAAACATGAAAATAACAGGTCGCCAAAATAAGCTGATATTTATAGTATACGACTAAATGGACGTCGCTTAGCGGTGTGCAAATTTGGGTAAAGTTTGGATGAAGTGAAAATTTTGAAGAAAAAAAATTTGTTTGCAAATAACGTGAAAATTACTTGTACCAAGTCAAAAAACATGAAAATAACAGGTCGCCAAAATGAGCTGATATTTTTAGTATACGACTGAATTGACGTCGTTTAAGGGTGTGCAAATTTTGGTAAAGTTTGGATGAAGTGAAAATTTTGAAAAAAAAATTTGTTTGCAAATAACGTGAAAATTACATGTACCAAGTCAGAAAACATGAAAATAACATGTCGCCAATATAAGCTGATATCTTTAGTATAGGACTAAATTGACGTCGTTTAGCGGTGTGGAAATTTTGGTAAGGTTTGGATAAAGTGAAAATTTTGAAAAAAAATTTGTTTGCAAATAACGTGAAAACTACATGTACCAAGTCCGAAAACAGGAAAATAACAGGTCGCCAAAATAAGCTGATATTTATAGTATACGACTAAATGGATGAAGTGAAAATTTTGAAAAAAAAATTTGTTTGCAAATAACGTGAAAATTACATGTACCAAGTCAAAAAACATGAAAATAACAGGTCGCCAAAATGAGCTGATATTTTTAGTATACGACTGAATTGACGTCGTTTAGCGGTGTGCAAATTTTGGTAAAGTTTGGATGAAGTGACAATTTTGAAAAAAAAATTTGTTTGCAAATAACGTGAAAATTACATGTACCAAGTCAGAAAACATGAAAATAACATGTCGCCAATATAAGCTGATATTTTTAGTATATGACTAAATTGACGTCGTTTAGCGGTGTGGAAATTTTGGTAAGGTTTGGATAAAGTGAAAATTTTGAAAAAAAATTTGTTTGCAAATAACGTGAAAATTACATGTACCAAGTCCGAAAACAGGAAAATAACAGGTCGCCAAAATGAGCTGATATTTTTAGTATACGACTATATTGACGTCGTTTAGCGTTGTGCAAATTTTGGTAAAGTTTGGATGAAGTGAAGATTTTGAAAAAAAATTTGTTTGCAAATAACGTGAAAAATACATATACCAAGTCACATAACATGAAAATAACAGATCGCCAAAATGAGCTGATATTTTTAGTATACGACTAAAATGACGTCGTTTAGCGGTGTGCAAATTTTGGTAAAGTTTGGATGAAGTGAAAATTTAAAAAAAAAATTTGTTTGCAAATAACGTGAAAATTACATGTACCAAGTCCGAAAACATGAAAATAACAGGTCGCCAAAATGAGCTGATATTTTTAGTATATGACTAAATGGACGTCGTTTAGCGGTGTGCAAATTTTGGTAAAGTTTGGATGAAGTGAAAATTTTGAAAAAAAAATTTGTTTGCAAATAACGTGAAAATTACATGTACCAAGTCAGAAAACATGAAAATAACAGGCCGCCAAAATAAGCTGATATTTATAGTATACGACTAAATGGACGTCGTTTAGCGGTGTGCAAATTTTGGTAAAGTTTGGATGAAGTGAAAATTTTGAAAAAAAATTTGTTTGCAAATAACGTGAAAATTACTTGTACCAAGTCAAAAAACGTGAAAATAACAGGTCGCCAAAATGAGCTGATATTGTTAGTATACGACTAAATTGACGTCGTTTAGCGGTGTGGAAATTTTGGTAAAGTTTGGATGAAGTAAAAATTTTGAAAAAAAAATTTGTTTGCAAATAACGTGAAAATTACATGTACCAAGTCAGAAAACATGAAAATAAATAAAAAAAAAATAAATAACGTCGTAAAATAAATTAACGTCGTTTAGCGGTGTGGAAATTTTGGTAAGGTTTGGATAAAGTGAAAATTTAAAAAAAAAATTTGTCTGCAAATAACGTGAAAATTACATGTACCAAGTCCGAAAACATGAAAATAACAGGTCACCAAAATGAGCTGATATTTTTAGTATATGACTAAATTGACGTCGTTTAGCGGTGTGGAAATTTTGGTAAGGTTTGGTTAAAGTGAAAATTTAAAAAAAAAATTTGTTTGCAAATAACGTGAAAATTACATGTACCAAGTCAGAAAACATGAAAATAACAGGTCGCCAAAATGAGCTGATATTTTTAGTATATGACTAAATGGACGTCGTTTAGCGGTGTGCAAATTTTGGTAAGGTTTGGATGAAGTGAAAATTTTGAAAAAAAATTTGTTTGCAAATAACGTGAAAATTACATGTACCAAGTCAGAAAACATGAAAATAACAGTTTGCCAAAATAAGCTGATATTTATGGTATACGACTAAATTGGCGTAGTTAAGCGGTGTGCAAATTTTGGTAAAGTTTGGATGAAGTGAAAATTTTGAAAAAAAATTTGTTTGCAAATAACGTGAAAATTACTTGTACCAAGTCAAAAAACATGAAAATAACAGGTCGCCAAAAGGAGCTGATATTTTTCGTATACGACTAAATTGACGTCGTTTAGCGGTGTGCAAATTTTGGTAAAGTTTGGATGAAGTAAAAATTTTGAAAAAAAATTTGTTTGCAAATAACGTGAAAATTACATGTACCAAGTCAGAAAACATGAAAATAAATAAAAAAAAATAAATAACGTCGTAAAATAAATTAACGTCGTTTAGCGGTGTGGAAATTTTGGTAAGGTTTGGATAAAGTGAAAATTAAAAAAAAAAATTTGTTTGCAAATAACGTGAAAATTACATGTACCAAGTCTAAAAACATGAAAATAACAGGTCGCCAAAATGAGCTTATATTTTTAGGATATGACTAAACTGACGTCGTTTAGCGGTGTGCAAATTTTGGTAAAGTTTGGATGAAGTGAAAATTTTGAAAAAAAAAATTTTTTTTGCAAATGACGTGAAAATTACAAGTACCAAGTCAAAAACCATGAAAATAAAAGGTCGCCAAAATGAGCTGATATTTTTAGTATACGACTAAATTGACGTCGTTTAGCGGTGTGCAAATTTTGGTAGAGTTTGGATGAAGTGAAAATTTTGAAAAAAAAAAATAAGTTTGCAACTAACGTGAAAATTACAAGTACCAAGTCAAAAAACATGAAAATAACAGGTCGCCAAAATGAGCTGATATTTTTAGTATACGACTAAATTGACGTCGTTTAGCGGTGTGCAAATTTTGGTAAAGTTTCGATGAAGTGAAAATTTAAAAAAAAATTTGTTTGCAAATAGCGTGAAAATTACATGTACCAAGTCAGAAGACATGGATATAACAGGTCGCCAAAATAAGCTGATATTCTTAGTATACGACTAAATTGACGTCGTTTAGCGGTGTGGAAATTTTGGTAAGGTTTGGATAAAGTGAAAATTTTTAAAAAAAATTTGTTTGCAAATAACGTGAAAATTACATGTACCAAGTCCGAAAACATGAAAATAACAGGTCGCCAAAATGAGCTGATATTTTTAGCATATGACTAAATTGACGTCGTTTAGCGGTGTGCAAATTTTGGTAAAGTGTGGATGAAGTGAAAATTTTGAAAAAAAAAATTTGTTTGCAAATAACGTGAAAATTACAAGTACCAAGTCAAAAAACATGAAAATAACAGGTCGCCAAAATGAGCTGATATTTTTAGTATACGACTAAATTGACGTCGTTTAGCGGTGTGCAAATTTTGGTAAAGTTTGGATGAAGTGAAAATTTTGAAAAAAAATTTGTTTGCAAATAACGTGAAAATTACATGTACCAAGTCAGAGAACATGAAAATAACAGGTCGCCAAAATAAGCTGATATTTTTAGTATACGACTAAATTGACGTCGTTTAGCGGTGTGCAAATTTTGGTAGAGTTTGGATGAAGTGAAAATTTTGAAAAAAAAATAAGTTTGCAAATAACGTGAAAATTACATGTACCAAGTCAGAAAACATGAAAATAACATGTCGCCAATATAAGCTGATATTTTTAGTATAGGACTAAATTGACGTCGTTTAGCGGTGTGGAAATTTTGGTAAGGTTTGGATAAAGTGAAAATTTTGAAAAAAAATTTGTTTGCAAATAACGTGAAAATTACATGTACCAAGTCCGAAAACAGGAAAATAACAGGTCGCCAAAATGAGCTGATATTTTTAGTATACGACTAAATTGACGTCGTTTAGCGGTGTGCAAATTTTGGTAAAGTTTGGATGAAGTGAAGATTTTGAAAAAAAATTTGTTTGCAAATAACGTGAAAAATACATATACCAAGTCACATAACATGAAAATAACAGATCGCCAAAATGAGCTGATATTTTTAGTATACGACTAAAATGACGTCGTTTAGCGGTGTGCAAATTTTGGTAAAGTTTGGATGAAGTGAAAATTTAAAAAAAAAATTTGTTTGCAAATAACGTGAAAATTACATGTACAAGTCAAAAAACATGAAAATAACAGGTCGCCAAAGGGAGCTGATATTTTTAGTATACGACTCAATTGACGTCGCTTAGCGGTGTGCAAATTTTGGTAAAGTTTGGATGAAGTAAAAATTTTGAAAAAAAAAATTTGTTTGCAAATAACGTAAAAATTACATGTACCAAGTCAGAAAACAAGAAAATACCATGTCGCCAAAATAAGTTGATATTTGTAATATACGACTAAATTGACGTCGTTTAGCGGTGTGGAAATTTTGGTAAGGTTTGGATAAAGTGAAAATTTTGAAAAAAATTTGTTTGCAAATAACGTGAAAATTACATGTACCAAGTCCGAAAACATGAAAATAACAGGTCGCCAAAATGAGCTGATATTTTTAGTATATGACTAAATGGACGTCGTTTAGCGGTGTGCAAATTTTGGTAAAGTTTGGATGAAGTGAAAATTTTGAAAAAAAAAATTTGTTTGCAAATAACGTGAAAATTACATGTACCAAGTCAGAAAACATGAAAATAACAGGCCGCCAAAATAAGCTGATATTTATAGTATACGACTAAATGGACGTCGTTTAGCGGTGTGCAAATTTTGGTAAAGTTTGGATGAAGTGAAAATTTTGAAAAAAAATTTGTTTACAAATAACGTGAAAATTACTTGTACCAAGTCAAAAAACATGAAAATAACAGGTCGCCAAAATGAGCTGATATTGTTAGTATACGACTAAATTGACGTCGTTTAGCGGTGTGGAAATTTTGGTAAAGTTTGGATGAAGTGAAAATTTAAAAAAAAAATTTGTTTGGAAATAACGTGAAAATTACATGTACATACAAGTCAAAAAACATGAAAATAACAGGTCGCCAAAGGGAGCTGATATTTTTAGTATACGACTCAATTGACGTCGTTTAGCGGTGTGCAAATTTTGGTAAAGTTTGGATGAAGTAAAAATTTTGAAAAAAAAATTTGTTTGCAAATAACGTGAAAATTACATGTACCCAGTCAGAAAACATAAAAATAACATGTCGCCAAAATAAGCTGATATTTTTAGTATAAGACTAAATTGACGTCGTTTAGCGGTGTGCAAATTTTGGTAAAGTTTGGATGAAGTGAAAATTTTGAAAAAAAAAATTTGTTTGCAAATAACGTGAAAATTACATGTACCAAGTCAGAAAACATGAAAATAACAGGTCGCCAAAATGAGCTGATATTTTTAGTATATGACTAAATGGACGTCGTTTAGCGGTGTGCAAATTTTGGTAAAGTTTGGATGAAGTGAAAATTTTGAAAAAAAATTTGTTTGCAAATAACGTGAAAATTACATGTACCAAGTCAGAAAACATGAAAATAACAGGTCGCCAAAATAAGCTGATATTTATAGTATACGACTAAATGGACGTCGCTTAGCGGTGTGCAAATTTGGGTAAAGTTTGGATGAAGTGAAAATTTTGAAGAAAAAAAATTTGTTTGCAAATAACGTGAAAATTACTTGTACCAAGTCAAAAAACATGAAAATAACAGGTCGCCAAAATGAGCTGATATTTTTAGTATACGACTGAATTGACGTCGTTTAAGGGTGTGCAAATTTTGGTAAAGTTTGGATGAAGTGAAAATTTTGAAAAAAAAATTTGTTTGCAAATAACGTGAAAATTACATGTACCAAGTCAGAAAACATGAAAATAACATGTCGCCAATATAAGCTGATATTTTTAGTATAGGACTAAATTGACGTCGTTTAGCGGTGTGGAAATTTTGGTAAGGTTTGGATAAAGTGAAAATTTTGAAAAAAAATTTGTTTGCAAATAACGTGAAAACTACATGTACCAAGTCCGAAAACAGGAAAATAACAGGTCGCCAAAATAAGCTGATATTTATAGTATACGACTAAATGGATGAAGTGAAAATTTTGAAAAAAAAATTTGTTTGCAAATAACGTGAAAATTACATGTACCAAGTCAAAAAACATGAAAATAACAGGTCGCCAAAATGAGCTGATATTTTTAGTATACGACTGAATTGACGTCGTTTAGCGGTGTGCAAATTTTGGTAAAGTTTGGATGAAGTGACAATTTTGAAAAAAAAATTTGTTTGCAAATAACGTGAAAATTACATGTACCAAGTCAGAAAACATGAAAATAACATGTCGCCAATATAAGCTGATATTTTTAGTATAGGACTAAATTGACGTCGTTTATAGGTGTGGAAATTTTGGTAAGGTTTGGATAAAGTGAAAATTTTGAAAAAAAATTTGTTTGCAAATAACGTGAAAATTACATGTACCAAGTCCGAAAACAGGAAAATAACAGGTCGCCAAAATGAGCTGATATTTTTAGTATACGACTATATTGACGTCGTTTAGCGTTGTGCAAATTTTGGTAAAGTTTGGATGAAGTGAAGATTTTGAAAAAAAATTTGTTTGCAAATAACGTGAAAAATACATATACCAAGTCACATAACATGAAAATAACAGATCGCCAAAATGAGCTGATATTTTTAGTATACGACTAAAATGACGTCGTTTAGCGGTGTGCAAATCTTGGTAAAGTTTGGATGAAGTGAAAATTTAAAAAAAAAATTTGTTTGCAAATAACGTGAAAATTACATGTACAAGTCAAAAAACATGAAAATAACAGGTCGCCAAAGGGAGCTGATATTTTTAGTATACGACTCAATTGACGTCGTTTAGCGGTGTGCAAATTTTGGTAAAGTTTGGATGAAGTAAAAATTTTGAAAAAAAAAAATTTGTTTGCAAATAACGTAAAAATTACATGTACCAAGTCAGAAAACATGAAAATACCATGTCGCCAAAATAAGTTGATATTTGTAATATACGACTAAATTGACGTCGTTTAGCGGTGTGGAAATTTTGGTAAGGTTTGGATAAAGTGAAAATTTTGAAAAAAATTTGTTTGCAAATAACGTGAAAATTACATGTACCAAGTCCGAAAACATGAAAATAACAGGTCGCCAAAATGAGCTGATATTTTTAGTATATGACTAAATGGACGTCGTTTAGCGGTGTGCAAATTTTGGTAAAGTTTGGATGAAGTGAAAATTTTGAAAAAAAAATTTGTTTGCAAATAACGTGAAAATTACATGTACCAAGTCAGAAAACATGAAAATAACAGGCCGCCAAAATAAGCTGATATTTATAGTATACGACTAAATGGACGTCGTTTAGCGGTGTGCAAATTTTGGTAAAGTTTGGATGAAGTGAAAATTTTGAAAAAAAATTTGTTTGCAAATAACGTGAAAATTACTTGTACCAAGTCAAAAAACGTGAAAATAACAGGTCGCCAAAATGAGCTGATATTGTTAGTATACGACTAAATTGACGTCGTTTAGCGGTGTGGAAATTTTGGTAAAGTTTGGATGAAGTAAAAATTTTGAAAAAAAAATTTGTTTGCAAATAACGTGAAAATTACATGTACCAAGTCAGAAAACATGAAAATAAATAAAAAAAAAATAAATAACGTCGTAAAATAAATTAACGTCGTTTAGCGGTGTGGAAATTTTGGTAAGGTTTGGATAAAGTGAAAATTTAAAAAAAAAATTTGTCTGCAAATAACGTGAAAATTACATGTACCAAGTCCGAAAACATGAAAATAACAGGTCACCAAAATGAGCTGATATTTTTAGTATATGACTAAATTGACGTCGTTTAGCGGTGTGGAAATTTTGGTAAGGTTTGGTTAAAGTGAAAATTTAAAAAAAAAATTTGTTTGCAAATAACGTGAAAATTACATGTACCAAGTCAGAAAACATGAAAATAACAGGTCGCCAAAATGAGCTGATATTTTTAGTATATGACTAAATGGACGTCGTTTAGCGGTGTGCAAATTTTGGTAAGGTTTGGATGAAGTGAAAATTTTGAAAAAAAATTTGTTTGCAAATAACGTGAAAATTACATGTACCAAGTCAGAAAACATGAAAATAACAGTTTGCCAAAATAAGCTGATATTTATGGTATACGACTAAATTGGCGTAGTTTAGCGGTGTGCAAATTTTGGTAAAGTTTGGATGAAGTGAAAATTTTGAAAAAAAATTTGTTTGCAAATAACGTGAAAATTACTTGTACCAAGTCAAAAAACATGAAAATAACAGGTCGCCAAAAGGAGCTGATATTTTTCGTATACGACTAAATTGACGTCGTTTAGCGGTGTGCAAATTTTGGTAAAGTTTGGATGAAGTAAAAATTTTGAAAAAAAATTTGTTTGCAAATAACGTGAAAATTACATGTACCAAGTCAGAAAACATGAAAATAAATAAAAAAAAATAAATAACGTCGTAAAATAAATTAACGTCGTTTAGCGGTGTGGAAATTTTGGTAAGGTTTGGATAAAGTGAAAATTAAAAAAAAAATTTGTTTGCAAATAACGTGAAAATTACATGTACCAAGTCTAAAAACATGAAAATAACAGGTCGCCAAAATGAGCTTATATTTTTAGGATATGACTAAACTGACGTCGTTTAGCGGTGTGCAAATTTTGGTAAAGTTTGGATGAAGTGAAAATTTTGAAAAAAAAAATTTTTTTGCAAATGACGTGAAAATTACAAGTACCAAGTCAAAAACCATGAAAATAAAAGGTCGCCAAAATGAGCTGATATTTTTAGTATACGACTAAATTGACGTCGTTTAGCGGTGTGCAAATTTTGGTAGAGTTTGGATGAAGTGAAAATTTTGAAAAAAAAAAATAAGTTTGCAACTAACGTGAAAATTACAAGTACCAAGTCAAAAAACATGAAAATAACAGGTCGCCAAAATGAGCTGATATTTTTAGTATACGACTAAATTGACGTCGTTTAGCGGTGTGCAAATTTTGGTAAAGTTTCGATGAAGTGAAAATTTAAAAAAAAATTTGTTTGCAAATAACGTGAAAATTACATGTACCAAGTCAGAAGACATGGATATAACAGGTCGCCAAAATAAGCTGATATTCTTAGTATACGACTAAATTGACGTCGTTTAGCGGTGTGGAAATTTTGGTAAGGTTTGGATAAAGTGAAAATTTTTAAAAAAAATTTGTTTGCAAATAACGTGAAAATTACATGTACCAAGTCCGAAAACATGAAAATAACAGGTCGCCAAAATGAGCTGATATTTTTAGCATATGACTAAATTGACGTCGTTTAGCGGTGTGCAAATTTTGGTAAAGTGTGGATGAAGTGAAAATTTTGAAAAAAAAAATTTGTTTGCAAATAACGTGAAAATTACAAGTACCAAGTCAAAAAACATGAAAATAACAGGTCGCCAAAATGAGCTGATATTTTTAGTATACGACTAAATTGACGTCGTTTAGCGGTGTGCAAATTTTGGTAAAGTTTGGATGAAGTGAAAATTTTGAAAAAAAATTTGTTTGCAAATAACGTGAAAATTACATGTACCAAGTCAGAGAACATGAAAATAACAGGTCGCCAAAATAAGCTGATATTTTTAGTATACGACTAAATTGACGTCGTTTAGCGGTGTGCAAATTTTGGTAGAGTTTGGATGAAGTGAAAATTTTGAAAAAAAAATAAGTTTGCAAATAAGTGAAAATTACATGTACAAGTCAAAAAACATGAAAATAACAGGTCGCCAAAAGGAGCTGATATTTTTAGTATACGACTAAATTGACGTCGTTTAGCGGTGTGCAAATTTTGGTAAAGTTTGGATGAAGTAAAAATTTTGAAAAAAAATTTGTTTGCAAATAACGTGAAAATTACATGTACCAAGTCAGAAAACATGAAAATAAATAAAAAAATAAATAACGTCGTAAAATAAATTAACGTCGTTTAGCGGTGTGGAAATTTTGGTAAGGTTTGGATAAAGTGAAAATTTAAAAAAAAATTGGTTTGCAAATAACGTGAAAATTACATGTACCAAGTCTGAAAACATGAAAATAACAGGTCACCAAAATGAGCTGATATTTTTAGGATATGACTAAACTGACGTCGTTTAGCGGTGTGCAAATTTTGGTAAAGTTTGGATGAAGTGAAAATTTTGAAAAAAAAAATTTTTTTGCAAATGACGTGAAAATTACAAGTACCAAGTCAAAAACCATGAAAATAAAAGGTCGCCAAAATGAGCTGATATTTTTAGTATACGACTAAATTGACGTCGTTTAGCGGTGTGCAAATTTTGGTAGAGTTTGGATGAAGTGAAAATTTTGAAAAAAAAAATAAGTTTGCAACTAACGTGAAAATTACAAGTACCAAGTCAAAAAACATGAAAATAACAGGTCGCCAAAATGAGCTGATATTTTTAGTATACGACTAAATTGACGTCGTTTAGCGGTGTGCAAATTTTGGTAAAGTTTCGATGAAGTGAAAATTTAAAAAAAAATTTGTTTGCAAATAACGTGAAAATTACATGTACCAAGTCAGAAGACATGGATATAACAGGTCGCCAAAATAAGCTGATATTCTTAGTATACGACTAAATTGACGTCGTTTAGCGGTGTGGAAATTTTGGTAAGGTTTGGATAAAGTGAAAATTTTGAAAAAAAATTTGTTTGCAAATAACGTGAAAATTACATGTACCAAGTCCGAAAACATGAAAATAACAGGTCGCCAAAATGAGCTGATATTTTTAGCATATGACTAAATTGACGTCGTTTAGCGGTGTGCAAATTTTGGTAAAGTGTGGATGAAGTGAAAATTTTGAAAAAAAAAATTTGTTTGCAAATAACGTGAAAATTACAAGTACCAAGTCAAAAAACATGAAAATAACAGGTCGCCAAAATGAGCTGATATTTTTAGTATACGACTAAATTGACGTCGTTTAGCGGTGTGCAAATTTTGGTAAAGTTTGGATGAAGTGAAAATTTTGAAAAAAAATTTGTTTGCAAATAACGTGAAAATTACATGTACCAAGTCAGAGAACATGAAAATAACAGGTCGCCAAAATAAGCTGATATTTTTAGTATACGACTAAATTGACGTCGTTTAGCGGTGTGCAAATTTTGGTAGAGTTTGGATGAAGTGAAAATTTTGAAAAAAAAATAAGTTTGCAAATAAGTGAAAATTACATGTACAAGTCAAAAAACATGAAAATAACAGGTCGCCAAAAGGAGCTGATATTTTTAGTATACGACTAAATTGACGTCGTTTAGCGGTGTGCAAATTTTGGTAAAGTTTGGATGAAGTAAAAATTTTGAAAAAAAATTTGTTTGCAAATAACGTGAAAATTACATGTACCAAGTCAGAAAACATGAAAATAAATAAAAAAATAAATAACGTCGTAAAATAAATTAACGTCGTTTAGCGGTGTGGAAATTTTGGTAAGGTTTGGATAAAGTGAAAATTTAAAAAAAAATTGGTTTGCAAATAACGTGAAAATTACATGTACCAAGTCTGAAAACATGAAAATAACAGGTCACCAAAATGAGCTGATATTTTTAGGATATGACTAAACTGACGTCGTTTAGCGGTGTGCAAATTTTGGTAAAGTTTGGATGAAGTGAAAATTTTGAAAAAAAAAATTTGTTTGCAAATAACGTGAAAATTACAAGTACCAAGTCAAAAAACATGGAAATAAAAGGTCGCCAAAATGAGCTGATATTTTTAGTATACGACTAAATTGACGTCGTTTAGCGGTGTGCAAATTTTGGTAGAGTTTGGATGAAGTGAAAATTTTGAAAAAAAAATAAGTTTGCAAATAACGCTAAAATTACAAGTACCAAGTCAAAAAACATGAAAATAACAGGTCGCCAAAATGAGCTGATATTTTTAGTATACGACTAAATTGACGTCGTTTAGCGGTGTGCAAATTTTGGTAAAGTTAGGATGAAGTGAAAATTAAAAAAAAAATTTGTTTGCAAATAACGTGAAAATTACATGTACCAAGTCAGAAGAAATGGATATAACAGGTCGCCAAAATAAGCTGATATTTTTAGTATACGACTAAATTGACGTCGTTTAGCGGTGTGCAAATTTTGGAAAGGTTTGGATGAAGTGAAAATTTTGAAAAAAAAATAAGTTTGCAAATAAGTGAAAATTACAAGTACCAAGTCAAAAAACATGAACATAACAGGTCGCCAAAATGAGCTGATATTTTTAGTATACGACTAAACTGACGTCGTTTAGCGGTGTGCAAATTTTGGTAAAGTTGGGATGAAGTGAAAATTTTGAAAAAAAAATTTGTTTGCAAATATTGTGAAAATTACAAGTACCAAGTCAAAAAACATGAAAATAACAGGTCGCCAAAATGAGCTGATATTTTTAGTATACGACTAAATTGACGTCGTTTAGCGGTGTGCAAATTTTGGTAAAGTTTGGATGAAGTGAAAATTTTTAAAAAAAAAATTTGTTTGCAAATAACGTGAAAATTACATGTACCAAGTCAAATAACATGAAAATAACAGATCGCCAAAATGAGCTGATATTTTTAGTAAACGACTAAATTGACGTCGTTTAGCGGTGTGCAAATTTTCGTAAAGTTTGGATGAAGTGAAAATTTTGAAAAAAAAATTTGTTTGCAAATAACGTGAAAATTACATGTACCAAGTCAGAAAACATGAAAATAACAGGTCGCCAAAATAAGCTGATATTTTTAGTATACGACTAAATTGACGTCGTTTAGCGGTGTGGAAATTTTGGTACAGTTTGAATAAAGTGAAAATTTAAAAAAAAAATTGTTTGCAAATAACGTGAAAATTACATGTACCAAGTCAAAAAACATGAAAATAACAGGTCGCCAAAATGAGCTGATATTTTTATTATACGACTAAATTGACGTCGTTTAGTTGTCTGCAAATTTTGGTAAAGTTTGGATGAAGTGAAAATTTAAAAAAAAAAATTTTGCAAATAACATGAAAATTACATGTACCAAGTGAAAAAACATGAAAATAACAGGTCGCCAAAATGAGCTGATATTTTTAGTATACGACTAAATTGACGTTGTTTAGCGGTGTGCAAATTTTGGAAAAGTTTGGATGAAGTGAAAATTTAAAAAAAAAATTTGTTTGCAAATAACGTGAAAATTACATGTACCAAGTCAGAAAACATGAAAATAACATGTAGCCAAAATAAGCTGATATTTTTAGTATACGACTTAATTGACGTCGTTTAGCGGTGTGGAAATTTTGGTAAGGTTTGGATAAAGTGAAAATTTTGAAAAAAAATTTGTTTGCAAATAACGTGAAAATTACATGTACCAAGTCCGAAAACATAAAAATAACAGGTCGCCAAAATGAGCTGATATTTTTATTATACGACTAAATTGACGTAGTTAAGCGGTGTGCAAATTTTGGTAAAGTTTGGATGAAGTGAAAATTTTGAAAAAAATTTGTTTGCAAATAACGTGAAAATTACATGTACCAAGTCCGAAAACATAAAAATAACAGGTCGCCAAAATGAGCTGATATTTTTATTATACGACTAAATTGACGTCGTTTAGTTGTCTGCAAATTTTGGTAAAGTTTGGATGAAGTGAAAATTTAAAAAAAAAAATTTTTGCAAATAACATGAAAATTACATGTACCAAGTCAAAAAACATGAAAATAACAGGTCGCCAAAATGAGCTGATATTTTTAGTATACGACTAAATTGACGTCGTTTAGCGGTGTGCAAATTTTGGAAAAGTTTGGATGAAGTGAAAATTAAAAAAAAAAATTTGTTTGCAAATAACGTGAAAACTACATGTACCAAGTCAGAAAACATGAAAATAACATGTAGCAAAAATAAGCTGATATTTTTAGTATACGACTTAATTGACGTCGTTTAGCGGTGTGGAAATTTTGGTAAGGTTTGGATAAAGTGAAAATTTTGATAAAAAATTTGTTTGCAAATAATGTGAAAATTACATGTACCAAGTCCGAAAACATAAAAATAACAGGTCGCCAAAATGAGCTGATATTTTTAGTATACGACTAAATTGACGTCGTTTAGCGGTGTGCAAATTTTGGTAAAGTTTGGATGAAGTGAAAATTTTGAAAAAAAAATTTGTTTGCAAATAACGTGAAAATTACATGTACCAATTAAAAAAACATGAGAATAACAGGTCCCCAAAATGAGCTGATATTTTTAGTATACGACTAAATTGACGTCGTTTAGCGGTGTGCAAATTTTGGTAAAGTTTGGATGAAGTGAAAATTTTGAAAAAAAATTTGTTTGCAAATAACGTGAAAATTACATGTACCAAGTCAGAAAACATGAAAATAACAAGTCGCCAAAATAAGCTGATATTTTTAGTATACGACTAAATTGGCGTAGTTTAGCGGTGTGTAAATTTTGGTTAAGTTTGGATGAAGTGAAAATTTTGAAGAAAAAAATTTGTTTGCAAATAACGTGAAAATTACATGTACCAAGTCAAAAAACATGAAAATAACAGGTCTCCAAAATGAGCTGATATTTTTAGTATACGACTAAATTGACGTCGTTTAGCGGTGTGCAAATTTTGGTAAAGTTTGGATGAAGTGAAAATTTTGAAAAAAAAAATTTGTTTGCAAATAACGTGAAAATTACATGTACCAAGTCAGAAGACATGGAAATAACAGGTCGCCAAAATAAGCTGATATTTTTAGTATACGACTAAATTGACGTCGTTTAGCCGTGTGCAAATTTGGGTAAAGTTTGGATGAAGTGAAAATTTTGAAAAAAAAAATTGTTTGCAAATAACGTGAAAATTACATGTACCAAGTCAAAAAACATGAAAATAACGGGTCGCCAAAATGAGCTGATATTTTTAGTATACGATTTAGTTGGCGTAGTTAAGCGGTGTGCAAATTTTGGTAAACTTTGGATGAAGTGAAAATTTAAAAAAAAATTTGTTTGCAAATAACGTGAAAATTACATGTACCAAGTCAAAAAACATGAAAATAACAGGTCGCCAAAATGAGCCGATATTTTTAGTATACGACTAAATTGACGTCGTTTAGCGGTGTGCAAATTTTAGTAAAGTTTGGATGAAGTGAAAATTAAAAAAAAAATTGTTTGCAAATAACGTGAAAATTACATGTACCAAGTCAAAAAACATGAAAATAACAGGTCGCTAAAATGAGCTGATATTTTTAGTATACGAATAATTTGACGTCTTTTAGCGGTGTGCAAATTTTGGTAAAGTTTGGATGAAGTGAAAATTTTGAAAAAAAAATTTGTTTTCAAATAACGTGAAAATTACAAGTACCAAGTCAAAAAACATGCAAATAACAGGTCGCCAAAATGAGCTGATATTTTTAGTATACGTCTAAATTGACGTCGTTTAGCGGTGTGCAAATTTTGGTAAAGTTTGGATGAAGGGAAAATTTTGAAAAAAAAATTTGTTTGCAAATAACGTGAAAATTACATGTACCAAGTCAGAAGACATGGAAATAACAGGTCGCCAAAATAAGCTGATATTTTTAGTATACGACTAAATTGACGTCGTTTAGCCGTGTGCAAATTTGGGTAAAGTTTGAATGAAGTGAAAATTTTGAAAAAAAAATTGTTTGCAAATAACGTGAAAATTACATGTACCAAGTCAAAAAACATGAAAATAACGGGTCGCCAAAATGAGCTGAAATTTTTAGTATACGATTAAGTTGGCGTAGTTAAGCGGTGTGCAAATTTTGGTAAAGTTTGGATGAAGTGAAAATTTAAAAAAAAATTTGTTTGCAAATAACGTGAAAATTACATGTACCAAGTCAAAAAACATGAAAATAACAGGTCGCCAAAATGAGCTGATATTTTTAGTATACGACTAAATTGACGTCGTTTAGCGGTGTGCAAATTTTGGTAAAGTTTGGATGAAGTAAAAATTTTAGAAAAAAATTTGTTTGCAAATAACGTGAAAATTACATGTACCAAGTCAAAAAACATGAAAATAACAGGTCGCCAAAATGAGCTGATATTTTTAGTATACGACTGAATTGACGTCGTTTAGCGGTGTGCAAATTTTGGTAAAGTTTGGATGAAGTGAAAATTTTGAAAAAAAATTTGTTTTCAAATAACGTGAAAATTACAAGTACCAAGTCAAAAAACATGAAAATAACAGGTCGCCAAAATTAGCTGATATTTTTAGTATACGACTAAATTGACGTCGTTTAGCGGTGTGCAAATTTTGGTAAAGTTTGGATGAAGTGAAAATATTGAAAAAAAATTGTTTGCAAATAACGTGAAAATTACATGTACCAAGTCAAAAAACATGAAAATAACAGGTCACCAAAATGAGCTGATATTTTTAGTATACGAATAAATTGGCGTAGTTAAGCGGTGTGCAAATTTTGGTAAAGTTTGGAATAAGTGAAAATTTTTAAAAAAAATTTGTTTGCAAATAACGTGAAAATTACATGTACCAAGTCAAAAAACATGAAAATAACAGGTCGCCAAAATGAGCTGATATTTTTAGTATACGACTAAATTGACGTCGTTTAGCGGTGTGCAAATTTTGGTAAAGTTTGGATGAAGTGAAAATTTTGAAAAAAAATTTGTTTGCAAATAACGTGAAAATTACATGTACCAAGTCAAAAAACATGAAAATAACAGGTCGCCAAAATGAGCTGATATTTTTAGTATACGACTAAATTGAAGTAGTTTAGTGGTGAGCAAATTTTGGTAAAGTTTGGATGAAGTAAAAATTTTGAAAAAAAATTTGTTTGCAAATAAATTGAAAATTACATGTACCAAGTCAGAAAACATGAAAATAACAGGTCGCCAAAATAAGCTGATATTTTTAGTATGCGACTAAATTGACGTCGTTTAGCGGTGTGCAAATTTTGGTAAAGTTTAAATGAAGTGAAAGTTTTGAAAAAAAAAATTTTGAAAATAACGTGAAAATTACATGTACCAAGTCAGAAAACATGAAAATAACAGGTCGCCAAAATAAGCACATATATTTAGTATATGACTAAATTGACGTCGTTTAGCGGTGTAGAAATTTTGGTACAGTTTGGATAAAGTGAAAATTTAAAAAAAAAATTGTTTGCAAATAACGCGAAAATTACATGTACCAAGTCAAAAAACATGAAAATAACAGGCCGCCAAAATGAGCTGATATTTTTAGTGTAAGACTTAATTGACGTCGTTTAGCGGTGTGCAAATTTTGGTAAGGTTTGGATGAAGTGAAAATTTTGAAAAAAAAATTGTTTGCAAATAACGTGAAAATTACATGTACCAAGTCAAAAAACATTAAAATAACAGGTCGCCAAAATGAGCTGATATATTTAGTATACGACTAAATTGACGTCGTTTAGCGGTGTGCAAATTTTGGTACAGTTTGGTTGAAGTGAAAATTTTGAAAAAAAATTTGTTTGCAAATAACGTGAAAATTACAAGTACCAAATCAAAAAACATGAAAATAAAAGGTCGCCAAAATGAGCTGATATTTTTAGTATACGACTTAATTGACGTCGTTTAGCGGTGTGCAAATGTTGGTAAAGTTTGGGTGAAGTGAAAATTTGAAAAAAAAAATTTCTTGCAAATAACGTGAAAATTACATGTACCAAGTCAAAAAACATGAAAATAACAGGTCGCCAAAATGAGCTGATATTTTTAGTATACGACTAAATTGCCGTCGTTTAGCGGTGTGCAAATTTTGGTAAAATTTGGATGAAGTGAAAATTTTGAAAAAAAATTTGTTTGCAAATAACGTGAAAATTACATGTACCAAGTCAGAAAACATGAAAATAACAGGTCACCAAAATGAGCTGATATTTTTAGTATACGAATAAATTGGCGTAGTTAAGCGGTGTGCAAATTTTGGTAAAGTTTGGAATAAGTGAAAATTTTTAAAAAAAATTTGTTTGCAAATAACCTGAAAATTACATGTACCAAGTCAAAAAACATGAAAATAACAGGCCGCCAAAATGAGCTGATATTTTTAGTATAAGACTTAATTGACGTCGTTTAGCTGTGTGCAAATTTTGGTAAAGTTTGGATGAAGTGAAAATTTTGAAAAAAAAATTGTTTGCAAATAACGTGAAAATTACATGTACCAAGTCAAAAAACATGAAAATAACAGGTCGCCAAAATGAGCTGATATATTTAGTATACGACTAAATTGACGTCGTTTAGCGGTGTGCAAATTTTGGTACAGTTTGGTTGAAGTGAAAATTTTGAAAAAAAAAATTTGTTTGCAAATAACGTGAAAATTACAAGTACCAAATCAAAAAACATGAAAATAAAAGGTCGCCAAAATGAGCTGATATTTTTAGTATACGACTTAATTGACGTCGTTTAGCGGTATGCAAATTTTGGTAAAGTTTGGGTGAAGTGAAAATTTAAAAAAAAAATTTTTTTTTGCAACTAACGTGAAAATTACAAAATGAGCTGATATTTTTAGTATACAACTAAATTGACGTCGTTTAGCGGTGTACAAATTTTGGTAAAGTTTGGATGAAGGGAAAATTTTTTAAAAAAATTTGTTTGCAAATAACGTGAAAATTACATGTACCAAGTCAGAAGACATGGAAATAACAGGTCGCCAAAATAAGCTGATATTTTTAGTATACGACTAAATTAGTAGGGTATTGAAGAGAGTTCTGGAAATAGGAGCAGGGAGCAAAAATAGTGTGGTACTTATATACGTGGAAGTTTTTGAAATTGTGTGTGAGTAATGAGATTCGCACAGGGCTGGCACGACTTGGGTTGGCTTGGGTGAGTTTGGTCGGGGTTTGGTCGGGGTTTGGTCGGGGTTTGGTCGGGGTTTGGGTGGGGTTTAGGTGGGGTTGGTTAGGATTTGTATACTAATTTTGTATGAGAAAACTAACAACGATGATATAAGTGCCACCCTATTGTATTGTTGTTCTGTTGTCAAAAGTTCTGTTGTGGTTTTTTCTTTTTCGTTGATATGTATGAATGTGTGTTTGAAACAGTTGATTTAATTAAGTTGTTTGAATACAAAAGCTTGATTCTAACCATACACAACAAAGTTGATAAGAAATAAATACCCAAAAATAAATATACTATTTATGTATTTATATATTTTATTTATTAATGTGCTTGAAATTTTTATAATATAATAAACAATAGTAAAAAAATAAATCTCATATTGAAGTATGTATGTGTGTGTATATATATATATATATATATATGTAATAATATAAATATGTATAAATAAGTATTGTATTTGTAAAAGAAAAAACCTTTTTTTATGATTTAGACTTTATTAAAATTTCAATTTTTGTTTATTTTGAAATGTCCCCAAGCATAGGTATTAATACCATCTTCTCTTATATAACGTTTATTATCATCATAGCTTAATACAACTTTTGATATTTGTTGTGTATAAATTTCATGTAGGATAGATTTAAATATATACATTTTATCGTGATATATGGTTTTATCTATCAAACAGTTACGATAATCATTTATAGTTAGTTTTTTTAAAGCAGAGTTTTTTACACCTTTAGCTTTTTTGATTTCTTCTTTATCGTCAACAGCTATTGAATATACTTTTGATCGAAGCCCAATAAATTCTAACATTACATGTCCATTATTCTCATCTTTCATCATTCCCAAGACTTTTTTGTTTTGCAAGGGGAAATTGAAAACATTATTAATTGAATAGTCTGATGTATCAAAGTTTAGATGAAGATCATTGTAAATATCTTTATAAAAATCGTTTGTTCTTACTGTGTAAATTAAAGAATCAGTATCCATATAATTTAATTCTAAATTTTCATTAAACTTTGTCTGCATATACTGATAGTGAAAGTCATACATTTTATATTTAGATAGTTCTAGAACTGAAAACCCTAAATATATAGGTTTATTGAATGTTACGCTATCCATACTCATTTGAATTGCAATCATATTATCGGTAAAATGTGTTGAACTATGAAAATTAGGTTTTGCTATAAGAGCTCGTGCGCCCAAACGGTTGTGTTCACTCTCCCAAGCATTAACGATTTTTACATTTTTACGTTTTTCAACATTTTCCATAGTTTTACCGTATACCGCATTATTTAAAAGTTTAAAAAATTTTTTTTCAAACTCATTTTTGGCATTGGTTCGATGAAAGGTATTTAAATCGATATACTGTTTCAACCAAGTTGATTGTTTAAATCTTAATATTCTATGAATTTTAACTAATTTTAAACCATTTCTAATACACTGTTGAAGATTTCGATAGTGAATTATATATGATTTTTTGTTAGTTAAATCGGGAATTAGTTTCTTTATATTATGATGTTGTATTGGTGGACTTTTAAGTTCAGCACAAAACGGTAAATCATTATGACTATCATGTAGTTCTTCAGGATAGTCTAAATCAACTTCTAAAATGTAACCAAAATCAGAGTTTTCAGATACTTTCGAAATATCAAAGCTATCTATATCTTCAATCCATTCAAATTTACCTTCTGGTAAAGATTCAGACATTGCCCAACCATACAAGTTGTTCGCATCTAAATACATAAGATATTGTGAGGGTTTAGAGCAATCATATGTTTTGATATATTTATGATTTGCAACTGTTCGACGTGTTGTGCATTGAACAATACCACCTCTTATTCCTTTTTTAATGAAATTATACATATTTATATCGGTGAATAATTCCAATTTAATTTTCGTTATTTTTAACATGGCATCCCACGATAAACCAGGTGTTGTATAGTAATGACATGGATCAAGATGATATATTGATTTACAAACAGAACGAAAATTTTCAAATACATCAGTTAAAAGAAGTACATCAGTTTTTAGATATAAAAGCATATACTCATTTAGAGATTGACAGTTAAATGTAGACCAAACACTTAACGCGTGCTCATAATCAACAATAGTACATTCTTTATTATTTAATGTAGAGAAAAACTGTTCACGAGAAGGTAAGACATTTTCATTTAATTTTTCAACTGAATCGATATAATCATAAGGAAATATACCTTTTCTTTTCAAAAGATTAAACTCTAAATGATTTGGATATATTGATTGCAGTGTTTTAAAGTTATCGTCATGCAAATAATTAGATAATTTATCTAAACTAGACGACATAAATTTAAAAGAATCGAGAAAACGTAATTCTAAATTATATTTGTCAGTTATTTGAATTCTTTTTCTAACAGATATATACAATTCTTTATTAAGTGGTATAACATATATATCGCCCGGATAATCTGCTAGAGCCTTTATAAACAAATGATAATCATAGCCTGAAAAGTTATGAAAAATTATTGGAATAAAGTTAGGTAATTGATAATTGATATTACATTTCCAATGAGCTGGACCGCGATATTGACCAGTTAAATGACAATGATCACCACATCTATCATCATCATCTAGAATTTGTTTACATATATGACACTCATTAGTATTATAATGTTTTTCAACTTCATGGGGTAATAGAGAATTCATTGGCACTACTTTCATTAGAAAGTTTGTACACAAAAAACGTGCATCCTCAATCAAATTTTGAACAAAATCTTTAACAACATCGTCACCCGTATACGTTCTAAGCTTATTCAGTTTAGAATCAAAAGATGATTTTATGTAGTAGCTGTAAGCTATAGGTATATGTTTTTGAATGCTTGTGATATTATTAAAATTTTTGTTGTTCATTTTACTTAATATACATTCAAAATCCGCATAGATAACAAATGGTACACCTAATTGATTTTTAAAATTTTTGAACTGCAATATATTATCATCCTTAAGACCCGAAGGCATTTTGGTGACAATTTTATTGCATTCTTGTTTATGTTTTAATAACAAGAGTTCACTGCTTGAATAGTGTAAGCAAAAATTACAAAAATATTTAGCACCTAGATGTTTTGAAACTTGTGTACTCAATAAACGACTTATGTTTCTTATCCAAACATAATGTGATTCATCGTTTTCATCATCTTGAATGTATAGTAAATTGATATGATTAATTTTTTCATCAGCTGTTTTATAATATGGTCCAACGATTTCTTTTTTTATCACATCACATCCAAAAACATTCACGCTTATATTTAAATTGTATTTCTCAAATATCTTAATATCAGCAATAGATAGAGGAAAGGTTAAGTTGGTGAAATCAATTGTTGTTCCATTTGTTAGTGTTATTAAGCTTTGTGTGATAACATTACTATAATGTGAATATTTTGGATTTAAATGATTGTTTTCTAATGCAGCTATAAGAGCCCATTTGAAACAATAATTATCATTATTTTTAATGTTGATGCACGCTTTTTTATTTCTGATAAATATTGGTAGTTCTAAATATTTAGATCCTTTTATAGGACAATACTTGTTAACGTTTATTTCAATTTTATTGATACAAACTAGAGACCAACCACTGTCTCTCTCTGGAAATTCATCCATTTTGGTTGCTATTTCTATACTATGATTATCGTACATGTTTGATAGATCTTGTTCTAATTGTACTATTACCATTTTCGTTTGAAAAGATTTCATACTAATTAGTGCGCTATCATCAATTTCAATTTCATTAGTTTTTGAGAATTTTATATATTCTGCAAAAAGTTCTATATTAAATTTTATATTTTGATGTTCTAATAACATATTTTTTAAAATATTTATAATACTTTCTTTTGCATTCGAAAATAAAATGTTTATTGAAAGCTCATCTACCTTTTTATTTTCATATACAAAAGTTTGAATACGCTTAGTAAATAAATTTTTACTTATATATATATATCGTTGTTTATAAACAAACGATTATTATTTTTTTTATGATCATTAGTTCGCAAATGATGAGACCAAGAACCTTTTCTTATATTTAATTTACAAGTTTCACATCGTATATAGCTACATGATGGAGTTTCTTCAATATTTTCATTTTTTAAATTTAGTTTTGTTTTGTTTGATTTTGACACAATATGTTTATTATTAAAATGTCTCTTAAAATTAAATTTTGATGCGAAAGACATTCCACATACTTCACAGATGTACATGATATAACACCAGAAATGGAAGTACTGTACTGAAAGTATTTGAAATTAAAATAAACACAAATTACAGATTTGCTCTTAATATCTACAACACACACCTGGACTTAGTGAAGATGTTTATATAAATATTTAAATATTTCACAATTTCGCTTTAAAGGATTACTTTGACGTAGTTTTTTAACTTTTTTATATAAATATGATTTTAAACAGTTTTTAAATTATATATAAATTATAATTTTCTGTTTTAAGAATGCTTGTTTAATATAGTTTTCAATCACTGATGACGGTTTTTGAATATGTTTTTTTCTTTTTTTGCGTGTGACACGTTTTCTTAGAATAATGAAAATCAATTGTTTAATTAAAACTCATTAACAAATGCTCTTATATACTTTTTATTCTTACTAAAATTCAAGTTTGATAAAAAGTTGTGGTCAAGAGTATAAAAACAAACAAAATTAAAAAAAAAATGAGCAAACAAATACTTAAATTAACCACATTTATTATTAACATAATAACAGCACATTTATTATTAACATAATAATTCAGGACAAATAATTTCGGCTTCTGTTTGTGGTTGACTTCAATAACATTCAGTTTACTTCTTTGGTGTATCTCGAACTAAAACGATAATAATTAATTATTAGATTTAATAATAAATAAATAAATAAAAACTTTTTTTACCAGAAATTACCTGTTGTTTTTGCATTAATAGTTAATTCATAATTAACCTTACTGCTTCCTTTCCTATCTTTGGAAAGGTAGTAGGTATTGCGGTCAAATTCCGCAATAGTATCATCATCGATCGTATCGTTGAATATACTGGGCAGGTATATATATTTATTTCTCTCCACCAAGCAACGAATTTTCATCCCATAGCATGTCTGTACACGCTCCATCTTTGTAATTTCATAATTGTGGTTAAAAACCATCTCCTTTATAGGGAGAATGGTTTTATTTTGGGATTTTTTAAATATGGTTTTTAAATGTGCTTCCATCTTTAGCGGTTTACTTAACTTGAATAATACTTAAAGTAAAACTAGAGGCGGTTTTTATACAAAATTTAGAAATGTAATTTTGTTACTAAACATGAAAAATGTGCTAGAAATTTTAATGTTGTGGTTTTTCATTTTGATAAAGTTCTTAATTTATTAAATACGCGAGAGTTTCTGTTTCGTGGTTTATTTCTAAACATGAAAAATGTGGTAGAAATTTTAATGTTGCAGGTTTTAATTTTTAAAAGCTTCCGTTGCGGTTTTTCATTTTTATAAAGTTCCTAATTTATTAAATACGTGAGAAATTTTAGATTTTGGAGGCTTTTATTGTTACATATGTTTTCATAATTTTAAAAAAGTTTCTGTTTCGAGGTTTATTTAAAATATGTTTTTTATTTCATCATCATGATCATCATCATCATCATCATCTTCTTCAGTACTGTCATACAAGTTGTTGTTGTAGAATACATATTGATTCTTCTTTTTAATGATTAGAGTATATAATCCCTTCACTTCCTTAACTTTCTTTAAAATGTGTGGAGTTGTGTTTAGATAATCCATCTGATTTTTAGTAATAATCAGAAATCATTTAGGTAAATAAATGTAATATTCTTTATTTAGAAGACATCTTATACTTTCACAATATTTTGTATCTACTCGATTTATCTTGTTGATTTCATATATAGTATTTTCTTCCATATCCTTTAAAGGTAAGTATGTAATATTAGGATTTTGAAACAATTTTCTTAAGCTTGCCCTCATTTTTTTTTGCTTTCAACTTTTCACCGTAAAACGAACTTTCAAACTGATTCTTTATATCCAGTAATTGATAGTAGACGTTTTTAGTTATTTCAATAACTTCTTATCAATTGCGGTTAAGTATATATATGTATATATATATATATATATATATATATATATATATATATATATATATATATATATATATATATAAGGAGATTCAGTTAAATTAAAAACTTTGATAAATATGTATTGGGGTCAATTTTTAAAAACTGGTGATAAATATTGTACTTGTCATGCACAGTGGAAAACTTTTCAAATAATAAATGCAATAGTTTTGGATATTATAATGCAGGTTTTTCTAACCGCAGAAGGAGGGACTAGAACGCAAATTTTTTCTCTTAATAGAGGACAACAAATGCCAACAAATATTCCAATATTTCAATTTAGTCACAATCAACATATAAAAATTGAGGTTATTGGTGGTATGATATCACTAGTCGGAACAGTCTATGAGGGTGGTTTTAAAGATATAAATGTATATACATACAAACCATCATGTGTTTATAGTGAAATAGATGAATATGCAACTAAATCTTATAATGGTAAGACTGGTATCCATTCATTGAATAAAAATCAACAAAAACCTCCCCTCCCCCAGAAAATGGTTAATAATAGTATAGTTAAGAAAGCAGCTGGTGGTGCTAGCGGTGGTGATGACTCATTTCAATATGAAGATTATTAAATTAGTATATAAATATTAGAAACAATTCTTATCATCTCATTCAAAAATATATCGCTAACCTAAGAACATATATATTAAAAAGAAAAACTAAAATGAAAAATATTTTTATCATATTGTTTTCATATATCTATATCATACAAGTGTTTTCAGCTTCATTACCTATTGATTTGAGTGAAAATGAACTTAAAAATACAGAATTTGCAATTAAATTACCAAATAATGATACTGTGAGCATACAACTAAATTTCAAACTTTTAAAGTTTACTAATGATTTAAATAAAAACATCGATTCAACAACAACAACAACAACAAAAACAGAATATAAATCAAACGAAGAACAAGAAGACTCCTCACCACCACCTATAAATCAATCTTTTACTGTCGAACAAGCTATTGAAGCATTTAGGCAAGATTTAGTAAAAAAAAGAAAAAAATATTGCAGGAATAATTGAAAGTTCGACTCCATTTTATAGACATTTTCAACTTCAATACAAAGATAATATAAAATTGAGAATCCGTTGTACATATGACAGCAATTACTTGAAACGTCGATTAACTATTTCATGTTTCGAATACCGTCAAGTTGAATACGAGAGAATTTTAAGTAATGGTGAAATTGAGACGGTTTCTGAGGATGATACTACATACCGATCCGATATGACATTAATCAACATTCAAGATTATACCCATGATTTGGATACGGAAATATTATAAATTAACTAATATGATGAAATACATTTACTACTACTTAATATAAACTTTGTTCTTGATGTGTTAAGAACATTTATTTAACATAAATAAAAAAATTAAAATAAGAAAAATAATGAACAATCAGTTTTATTCGAAAATTTTACATGACTTCTTGAACGAAGAAAGGTTTTTGTGGTATGAACATGAGATTATTTTGAAGAAATTAAAAACTCAATTCGATGAATATGCATTTTATAAGAAAAGTAAATCAAAATTTGGATATCATTACACCAATTGTGTGTGGTTCAACAATGAAACAACTTGTGGACCAGATACCTGTAAATGTTCCCTTATCGATAAAAGTTGGAAACAAGCATTATGTATAATGAATTTTTATAATAATTTAAAAACATAGACTTTATCATTTAGAACAACTAATTTCGGCTTCTGTTCACTAATTTTTTTATACTCTTGACCACAACTTTTTATCAAACTTGTATTTTAGTAAGAAGAAAAAGTATATAAGAACATTTGTTAATGAATTTTTATAATAATTTAAAAACAGTTTTACAGTCGTCGTCGACGTTGTGACTTGATTAGTATTGCACAATGTCTGAGGAGAGAATATTAGTTGTAGATGTACAAGGTTTCTATCTCAACAATAAATTCATCGGAAAAGAACTGAGTATTTCAATTAACGATATACAAGTGCAAACATTTATTATTAAACCACCTTTTCCATATTCATTGTTGACAACAAAAGAAAAATATTCAATCAATTGGCTTTATAATCATCATCATGGATTAAAATGGAAAGATGGCGATTCAACCTTAGCAAATATTGTGGAATATTATATTGAGCATGTTAAAGATAAAAATTTTATTTGTTATGCTAAAGGATTAGAAAAAATTAAGTGGATTCTAAATATTTTTGAGGATAAAATTTATTTTTATAACCTAGACGATCAAAATTGTCCAAATTTAAAAACATTATATCAAAATGATAAATCTGTGAATGTTTGTTGTTATCATAGAAAATATTGTATATGTGCTCAAAAAAATGTAATACTCTTAAGAAAGTTTATTAAATCAAATATTAATAAAGAAAACATAAAATTATAAAAGACATTTTTTTTTTTGATTTATTATTTAACACTTAAATCTGGTAAAATAATCATCAAACATCAGTTCATTCTGAATACTTGAAATGTCAATAACAATATCTTTAAACGGAAACACTTCAACTCTGGTTGGAGAATATTTTCCTCCAATTGAACTCCCTACAAAATATGTTTGTGGACTTATTGATTTTGTAACATTCAACTCCATACCCAATGATGATGATGTTCACAACAATTTGTTTCATATAGGAAATCATATTATTACTATTCCGGTTGGTTCATATGAATTTGAGGATATTGCTTTTTTCTTAAACTCAAGCTTAAAACATATTGATGAACCAATTTATCTAATAATTGAAGCTAACAATAACACACTTAAAACTGAAATAACCTCATCAATGGATATAGATTTTTCACAACCAAACAGTATAGGAAAGTTGCTCGGATTTAGCAAAAGAAAATTAGAAGTAAATTCAACTGAATATTATAACACTGATCAAAATCTTCAAAATGATAAATCTTTGGAAGTGATGATTGTAGATATTAATCAATTGAATACTACAAGGTTATTTGAATCTGTCTTACCTACACATATTACGGATGTTAATACAATACGCATTGAAAGCAACTTAACAACCGGATCATTTATTAATAATACTTCGAATCATGTTATTCATGAATTTCCTCTTGATGTTCCTCCAGGATATAAAATAAGCGAAAAACCTTGACTGTCAGCAAATAAACAACATAACGATTAGAATCTTAAATCAAGACGGTGAACTTATAAATTTTAGAGGAGAAAAAATCACTCTTAGACTCCACTTCAAACCAGAATAATGATCATTTACAATAAAAACGTAATGCAAAGAGGATTTCCATTCAATCCTTCATCAACTCACATTCGAGAAAGTATAAAAATAAAAAACCGTTAACATTATATAATACAGAATACTTAAAATCATTAGGATTTAATCTTCAACCATGAATGAAATACTAAATGTCCTTCAAAAACCTATATATGATGAGAGTATTGTAAAAAGAGAATATCATAGTTACTCTCCATATCTAAAATCATTCAACAACAATGATGAAATTCGTATACCAATTCAAAATCAGGATCTCTTTGTCTTACCAAGTGAGAGTATGATTTACATTCATGGTTTTATAGTAAAGACGGAAGCAAACAAAGAGGTTCCAGCTATAGATGTGAAATTTAAAAACAACTTTGTTTCATATTTGTTTGATGAAATTCGTTATGAAATTAATGGTTTTGAAGTTGATCGTACACGCAAACTTGGAATTTCATCCACCATGAAAAATTTTGTATCATTGAATAAGGCTGAAAGTGCTACACTAAAAAACGCTGGTTGGTGTCTTAACGAGACTTTCGTTTTAGAAAAAAGTCATTTTAGCTGTTGTATATGTTGATGGGGTTTGCTGAAGATTATAACAAAATACTATTAAATTCGAAACATGAGCTCATTCTTCAACGTTCTACATCCGATGAGAGATCATATTATCCTACAAATACAACTGATTATTTGAAATTAACAATTCTGGATATAACATGGAAAATGCCGCATATTCAACTATCGGACTTTGCAAAATTGGAAATGTTTAAGATAATCAACAGCAAAAATTCTATACCAATTGCATTTCGTAGTTGGGATTGTCATGTAAATCCTGCACTACCAACGAATACAAAGGTTTTATGGAATGTGAAGCTTTCTCCACAAAACGAAAGACCACGATTTCTTATAATTGGTTTACAAAAAGAGAAAAGTAAAGAACAAGGAAATATATTTGACCATTGTAATATCTCTAATTTAAAAGTATATCTAAACTCAGAGTCATATCCATATGACGATTTAAATAATCGTTTTGAAAATGGTCAGTATTCTGTACTATATAATATGTATGCAAAATTTCAACAAAGCTTTTACATGCGAGAACCTGAACCATTGCTGGATGTTAATGATTACAAGTCTTACGCACCGCTTATTGTTGTTGATATTTCGCATCAAAATGAGACTGTTAAAATTGGACCTATTGATGTACGAATTGAATTTGATACTGAAGCAAACAAACCAATTCCAGAAAAAACATCAGCATACTGTTTAATCGAATACTCACCTCTAACAAGCGAAATTAGAAAAATTATTTAATTATATTTATTTTGAAATTTTTTTAATAAATGAAATAATATGTTTATTTATAAATAAAACAAATTCTTAATCAATGTATTTTATTAAAACATTTATAGTTTCTTTTTAGTTTAGCTTCGAAAACAAAAATTTTAAACATAAATGACCACAATTTATTGTATTAAAATTTTGATATCTATCATAATTATAACTAATGTTTTTTCCTAAATATTTTATTAATTGTTTTGGTGGCTGCAAATTGCCAAAGCTATCAAAATATTCAATTTGATTGTTGTTTTTCCAGTATGCTACCCAATGTGTGCCAGGTTCCTTTGAAGTATCCAGATTGATTATTCCACATTCTTTTTTAAATGGTTTGCTTGGAAGAGTGTTACACATAAACACACCTCTAAAATTTGGAATATGTTTTGCATATTTTCTCAAGTCTACATCAGAAAGAGCTCTTTTAGGTAGCTTCATTAAAAATTTTGTTGATAAGATTTTAAATATAATCCAAATCCTTTTTTATATGGTTTTAAGAACATGCCTTTTCCCATCGCAATGGCTTCCATTGTACTATTATGTCGTTTTGCTTCAGTCAATTGTTCCTTTCCATTTTTGACTGCATTGATTGCTGTTGTAATGCCAGATACACCACCAGCTAAACCACCAAGTGCGCCCAGTGCAGCGAATATAGGTGCAAGTGGAAGAAAACCTCCAGATTTAGGTAGAGGTATTATTCGAGGTGTTTTTATTAATGATTTTTTCCCCCTTGAAAATATTGTTTACTACTTTTCGTGAAATCTTTATAGCATCTTTCAAGTTTTCAGTTTTTTTTACATTCTTTCTTGCACTTTTCAATGCATGTCTAAATAGTTGATGTTTATTTACTGAAGACAATCTTTTAGTTTTACTAATAACGTTACCCATTCCGAATTTTGTTTTTGTTTTCATTGCAGTAGTAACAAACCAAGCGTTTGATTTTTCACCGAAACTACTATCGCTAGCATTAACCCTTTGCCAAGCCTTTTCAGTTAAGATTCTATCAGCAATATGTCTTTTCTCTAAATCTTTATTGTTTGAGTATGCTATATCGTACTCTCTGCAAGCAGTATCCAATGGATTGATTCCTTGATCACCTCTTTCTAAACGTTTCTTTAATTTTGTTCCAGGTCCACAAAATTGATAACCAGGTAAATGAAGTTCAATAGGAAGTTTATTAATTATTTTATTCAGAAAACCTTTACCGATGAAGTATGGATGACGACTGAATATCTTTTTATAAATGATTGTCATATCTATTGATACTTTATCGATTAAAGATTAAAATCAAATTGATTGAAAACAAATAAAAGAGACTGGTTTATATATTATGTTATCATTAGATTTCAGAATGCGCTTTTTTAAACAACATAAAAGGATTAATGTAAAGAATATCGAATCAAAGTTCGATTCATCAAATAAAATTCGTCATAGCTCATTACTACCGAATTCTATTCGAACTCTTATTGTAGGTCCATCAAATTGTGGAAAAACAAATGTGATGATCAGTCTTATTGAAAGTCCTCGTGGATTGAAATTTAAAAATATTTACTTATATTCAAAGTCAACACAACAACCGAAATATAAGTACTTAGAAAGTCTAATTAAACCTATCAAGGAGATAAATTTTTCATCATTTTCCAATAATGATGATGTTCTATCCCCAGACGAAGTTAAACCAAATTCAGTATTTATATTCGACGATATAGCTTGTGAGAAACAAAATCATGTACGTTCTTACTTCTGTATGGGTCGTCATAAAGATATTGATAGTTTTTATTTATGTCAAACTTATACACGTATACCAAAACACTTGATTCGCGATAATGCAAATATGATTATAATTTTTAAACAGGATGTAATGAATATTAAGCATATTTACAATGATCATGTTGGTTCTGATATGACTTTAAAAACATTTCATAAGTTATGTGCCGAGTGTTGGAAAGAAAAATATGGTTTTCTAGTTATTAACAAAGATGATCCTATGAATAATGGTCGGTATAGAAAAGGTTTCGATATATTTATAAATCTATAAAAGAAATATTACAGATATTTTAAAATCAGTACAAGATTAATTATTAAACTAATAGCTTCTCAACTATTAAACCGCTAACTGCTAAACTGATCTGTTTTGAATCTGTTTCTAATTCAATCTATAAATATGAATACAAATCTAGTTAATAATCTTATTAAAACTCGAAATATCTTAAAAAAGAAATATAAGAATATTTTGCTTGGAGAAATTGCAAATGATGAATTGTTGGAAAAGACATTGAAACCAATATCAAAACCATTAAAAGAATTAGTTCAATCAACTAATAATAATAATAATAATAATAAGAACACCATTATAAAACATGAAAAATATCCGGATAACTCTTTTAAACATGATCTTGAGAATAATAAAGTTGCCTTCAGTACACCATATAAAAAGAGTAAGCTTGATTATAACACGTTTTCTCCAAACTTTAATAACAAGAAAATCTAGAAAAGTTCAAACACGTTTCAATCATTTGATGATGAAAATGATCATGATGACCATGATGATGATGATGATGATGATAATAATGATAATGTTGATAATGAGGATGATAACAATGATGATGATGATAACACCATTGCAATACATCCCAATCAAAGTATTCAATATAATTTATCAAAAGTTAACTTAAATATATATGATAAAACCTATGGTCCTCATAAGGATAAAAATCAAATATGGAGACTGGGTAATGAACCCATCACTTTCAATTCAACCAATATTACTGTAGGTAATTTAAAATGGCCCTTCACATCAGGCTTATATGAATTGTTAGTTTATAAGAAACCAATCAGTTATAATAAAACAGATTTAAATAATTATAAGCAAATATTGGAGATGACTAATGTCCATAAACGAAATAACAGTATTAATGGTCAAATTAAAGGAAATCGTTCAATTAAATATACAACGATTATTAAAAACCTATTTAAACAACAACAGAAAATTCATAAGGGAAAAGGTTTAATGAAATTGAATAGAAAAAAGCATAATTATGTTTATTGGGATGATCCTAATGAATTGGTTGATAGATTGCGTCTTTTGATTTCATCAACAACAGCTGGTCACTCAAATCATAATAATGAAATTGTATCAATTATTGAGGAATTGAGAGAAGCAAAAATTATTATATAAATAGACTTAAAAATATTTAACAATTCATATTCATAAAATGCCTATCGATAAGTTTGGACATTATATTGAAAAATCTGCAAGATACCAAAATCAACATTTCAAGATTCATTTGGATAGTGATCGTAATTTCAACTTTAACTTGCGGAGAATAAAAAATATTGCTAGTCCTGTATTGGAAAACGATGCTGTAAGCAAAATTTACATGAAAAGTTATTTAAGTGAAATAAAGAAACAACTGGATACAATGTATATGGAGAGAATTAAGGAAATGGAGGATCGTTTTAACGAAATAATACATCAACAAAACGTGTTGACTACAGAAAAATTTGATAATGTGGAAACACGCTTAAGTAAATTAATACATGATCAAAGTATAATACCAAATAATCTCAATCAATCACTAAAAGAAATGAGATCATTATTTAATTACAAAATTGATTCAGTTGAAGAACGTCTAAATGAAAAACGAAGCTCATTACAAACCATTTAAACATAGATATATAAATCGTTTTGATTTAAATTCAATATCAGCAGCATTTAAATTGATGTAATCTAAGATAGACGTTAGAAATGGAGCGACAAGAAGTGATTCAGGAGCTTCATAAGCAAGCACGTAGGAATTTCATTCGACGTCGAGTGGTGATCAAGGGAATTGATGATCTTTGGCAAGCAGATCTTGTTGAAATGGGTGTTTACTCAAAATATAACAAAGGCTATAGATTTATTTTAACAGTTATAGATACATTTTCAAAGTTTGCTTGGGCTGTACCCGTAAAATCTAAAAGTAGTGAAGATATAACCAATGCTATGCAATCTATTTTTTCGCTAAAGAGAATTCCAAAAAACTTGCAAACAGATAATGGTAAAGAGTTCTATAATAAAATATTTCAAAACTTGATGATAAAACATAATATCAACCACTATTCTACATATAGTATCATGAAAGCGTCTATTGTAGAACGATTTAATAGAACACTAAAAGGAATGATGTGGAAAAATTTTAGTCTGCAAGGAAATTATCAATGGATACATATATGCAAGGATTTAATTAATCAATATAATAATAAAAAGCATAGAACAATTGGAATGACGCCAAAGTCTGTTAACACAGAAAATGAAAGTTCTATACTAAAACAAGTCTATAATCATCCCAAAATATATAAATTTGGTAAACTAAAAGTTGGAGATCACGTTCGAATTAGCAAATATAAACATATTTTTTCAAAAGGATATACTCCAAACTGGACAACTGAAATTTTTAAAATTCGTACCTTACAGAACACAAACCCCATTACTTATTTATTGGAAGACTATCAAAGGAATCCGATTGTTGGTGGATTCTATGAACATGAACTATTAAAGACACATTTTCCAAATACATACTTGATTGAAAATGTTATTAAAACTAAGGGACACTAGGCGTACGTAAAATGGTTGGGATTTTCCAATCAACATAATTCTTGGATCAATAAAGATGAACTTCAATAATATTATATATATATACTTTAATATGAGATTTATTTTTTTACTATTTTTTTAATATATTATAAAATTTTCAAACAAATTAATAAATAAAATATATATATGTACATAAATAGTATTGTTTTGATTTTTATTTCTAATCAACTTTGTTGTGTATGGTTAGGGTCAAGCTTTTGTATTCAAAAAATTTAATTAAATCAACTGTTTCAAACACATTCATACATATCAATGAAAAAACCACAACAGAAACCGAATCTGATTACACACAATTTTAAAAACTTGTAGGTACATACCAAACACATTCATACATATCAACGAAAAAGAAAAAACCACAACAGAACTTTTGACAACAGAACAACAATACAATAGGGTGGCACTTATATCATCGTTGTTAGTTTTCTCATACAAAATTAGTATACAAATCCTAACCAAGCCCACCCAAACCCCGACCAAACTCACCCAAGCCAACCCAAGTCGTGCCAGCCCTGTGCGAATCTCATTACTCACACACAATTTCAAAAACTTCCACGTATATAAGTACCACACTATTTTTGCTCCCTGCTCCTATTTCCAGAACTCTCTTCAATACCCTACTAATTTAGTCGTATACTAAAAATATCAGCTTATTTTGGCGACCTGTTATTTCCATGTTTTCTGACTTGGTACATGTAATTTTCACGTTATTTGCAAACAAATTTTTTTTTTCAAAATTTTCACTTCATCCAAACTTTACTAAAATTTGCACACCGCTAAACGACGTCAATTTAGTCGTATACTAAAAATATCAGCTCATTTTGGCGACCTGTTATTTTCATGTTTTTTGACTTGGTACATGTAATTTTCACGTTATTTGCAAACAACTTTTTTTTTCAAAATTTTCACTTCATCCAAAAAACATGAAAATAACAGGTCGCCAAAATGAGCTGATATTTTTAGTATACGACTAAATTGACGTCGTTTAGCGGTGTACAAATTTTGGTAAAGTTTGGATGAAGGGAAAATTTTTAAAAAAAATTTGTTTGCAAATAACGTGAAAATTACATGTACAAAGTCAGAAGACATGGAAATAACAGATCGCCAAAATAAGCTGATATTTTTAGTATACGACTAAATTGACGTCGTTTAGCGGTGTGCAAATTTTGGTACAGTTTGGATAAAGTGAAAATTTTGAAAAAAAAATTTGTTTGCAAATAACGTGAAAATTACATGTACCAAGTCAAAAAACATGAAAATAACAGGTCGCCAAAATGAGCTGATATTTTTAGTATACGACTAAATTGATGTCGTTTAGCGGTGTGCAAATTTTGGTACAGTTTGGATAAAGTGAAAATTTTAAAAAAAAAAATTTTTTTGCAAATAACGTGAAAATTACATGTACCAAGTCAAAAAAGATGAAAATAACAGGTCGCCAAAATGAGCTGATATTTTTAGTATACGACTAAATTGACGTCGTTTAGCGGTGTGCAAATTTTGGTAAATTTTGGATGAAGTAAAAATTTTGAAAAAAATTTGTTTGCAAATAACGTGAAAATTACATGTACCAAGTCAAAAAACATGAAAATAACAGGTCTCCAAAATGAGCTGATATTTTTAGTTAACGAATAAATTGGCGTAGTTAAGCGGTGTGCAAATTTTGGTAAAGTTTGGATGAAGTGAAAATAAAAAAAAAATTTGTTTGCAAATAACGTGAAATTTACATGTACCAAGTCAAAAAACATGAAAATAACAGGTCGCCAAAATGAGCTGATATTTTTAGTATACGACTAAATTGATATCGTTTAGCGGTGTGCAAATTTTGGTACAGTTTGGATAAAGTGAAAATTTTGAAAAAAAAATTTGTTTGCAAATAACGTGAAAATTACATGTACCAAGTCAAAAAACATGAAAATAACAGGTCGCCAAAATGAGCTGATATTTTTAGTATACGACTAAGTTGGCGTAGTTAAGCGGTGTGCAAATTTTGGTAAAGTTTGGATGAAGTGAAAATTAAAAAAAAAATTTGTTTGGAAATAACGTGAAAATTACATGTACCAAGTTAAAAAAGATGAAAATAACAGGTCGCCAAAATGAGCTGATATTTTTAGTATACGACTAAATTGATATCGTTTAGCGGTGTGCAAATTTTGGTACAGTTTGGATAAAGTGAAAATTTTGAAAAAAAAATTTGTTTGCAAATAACGTGAAAATTACATGTACCAAGTCAAAAAACATGAAAATAACAGGTCGCCAAAATGAGCTGATATTTTTAGTATACGACTAAATTGACGTCGTTTAGCGGTGTGCAAATTTTGGTACAGTTTGGTTGAAGTAAAAATTTTGAAAAAAAAATTTGTTTGCAAATAACGTGAAAATTACAAGTACCAAATCAAAAAACATGAAAATAACAGGTCACCAAAATAAGCTGATATTTTTAGTATACGACTACATTGACGTCAATTAGCGGTGTGCAAATTTTGGTACAGTTTGGATAAAGTGAAAATTTTGAAAAAAAAAAAAATTTTTGCAAATAACGTGAAAATTACATGTACCAAGTAAAAATACATGAAAATAACAGGTCGCCAAAATGAGCTGATATTTTTAGTATACGACTAAATTGACGTCGTTTAGCGGTGTGCAAATTTTGATAAAGTTTGGATGAAGTGAAAATTTTGAAAAAAAAATTTGTTTTCAAATAACGTGAAAATTACAAGTACCAAGTCAAAAAACATAAAAATAGCAGGTCGCCAAAATGAGCTGATATTTTTAGTATACGATTAAATTGACGTCGTTTAGCGGTGTGCAAATTTTGGTAAAGTTTGGATGAAGTAAAAATTTTGAAAAAAAAAAATTTGTTTTCAAATAACGTGAAAATTACAAGTACCAAGTCAAAAAACATGAAAATAACAGGTCACCAAAATGAGCTGATACTTTTAGTATACGACTAAATTGACGTCGTTTAGCGGTGTGCAAATTTTGGTAAAGTTTGGATGAAGTGAAAATTTTGAACAAAAAAATTTGTTTTCAAATAACGTGAAAATTACAAGTACCAAGTCAAAAAACATGAAAATAACAGGTCGCCAAAATAAGCTGATATTTTTAGTATACGACTAAATTGACGTCGTTTAGCGGTGTGCAAATTTTGGTAAAGTTTGGATGAAGGGAAAATATTGAAAAAAAATTTATTTGCAAATAACGTGTAAATTACATGTACCAAGTCAGAAAACATGATAATAACAGGTCACCAAAATAAGCTGATATTTTTAGTATACGACTAAATTGACGTCAATTAGCGGTGTGCAAATTTTGGTACAGTTTGGATGAAGTGAAATCTTTGAAAAAAAATTTGTTTGCAAATAACGTGAAAATTACAAGTACCAAGTCAAAAACCATGAAAATAACAGGTCGCCAAAATGAGCTCATATTTTTAGTATAAGACTTAATTGACGTCGTTTAGCGGTGTGCAAATCTTGGTAAAGTTTGGATGAAGTGAAAATTTTGAAAAAAAAATTTGTTTGCAAATAACGTGAAATTTACATGTACCAAGTCAAAAAACATGAAAATAACAGGTCGCATAAATGAGCTGATATTTTTAGTATACGACTAAATTTACGTCGTTTAGGAGTGTGCAAATTTTGGTACAGTTTGGATAAAGTGAAAATTTTGAAAAAAATTTGTTGGCAAATAACGTGAAAATTACATGTACCAAATCAAAAAACACGAAAATAAAAGGTCGCCAAAGTGAGCTGATATTTTTAATATACGACTTAATTGACGTCGTTTAGCGGTGTGCAAATTTTGGTAAAGTTGGGTGAAGTGAAAATTATAAAAAAAAATTTGTTTGCAAATAACGTGAAAATTACAAGTACCAAGTCAAAAAACATGAAAATAACAGGTCGCCAAAATGAGCTGATATTTTTAATATACGACTTAATTGACGTCGTTTAGCGGTGTGCAAATTTTGGTACAGTTAGGGTGAAGTGAAAATTTGAAAAAAAAATTTTTTGCAAATAACGTGAAAATTACATGTACCAAGTCAAAAAACATAAAAATAACAGGTCGCCAAAATGAGCTGATATTTTTAGTATACGACTTAATTGACGTCGTTTAGTGGTGTGCAAATTTTGGTAAAGTTTGGATGAAGTGAGCATTTAAAAAAAATTTTTTTTTTGCAAATAACGTGAAAATTACATGTAACAAGTCAAAAAACACGAAAATAACAGGTCGCCAAAATGAGCTGATATTTTTAGTATACGACTAAATTGACGTCGTTTAGCGGTGTGCAAATTTTGGTAAAGTTTGGATGAAGTGAAAAATTTGAAAAAAAAATTTGTTTGCAAATAACGTGAAAATTACAAGTACCAAGTCAAACAACATGAAAATAACAGGTCGCCAAAATGAGCTGATATTTTTAGTAAAAGACGTTAATTGACGTCGTTTAGCAATGTGCAAATTTTGGTAAAGTTTGGATGATGTGAAAATTTTGAAAAAAAAAATTTGTTTGCAAATAACGTGAAAATTACATGTACCAAGTCAGAAAACATGAAAATAACAGGTCACCAAAATAAGCTGATATTTTTAGTATACGACTAAATTGACATCAATTAGCGGTGTGCAAATTTTGGTACAGTTTGGATAAAGTGAAAATTTAAAAAAAAAAATTTTTTGCAAATAACGTGAAAATTACATGTACCAAGTCAAAATACATGAAAATAACAGGTCGCCAAAATAAGCTGATATTTTTAGTATACGACTAAATTGACGTCGTTTAGCGGTGTGCAAATTTTAGTAAAGTTTGGATGAAGTGAAAATTTTGAAAAAAAAATTTGTTTTCAAATAACGTGAAAATTACAAGTACCAAGTCAAAAAACATGAAAATAGCAGGTCGCCAAAATGAGCTGATATTTTTAGTATACGAATAAATTGACGTCGTTTAGCGGTGTGCAAATTTTGGTAAAGTTTGGATGAAGTGAAAATTTTGAAAAAAAAAATTTGTTTTCAAATAACGTGAAAATTACAAGTACCAAGTCAAAAAACATGAAAATAACAGGTCACCAAAATGAGCTGATATTTTTAGTATACGACTAACTTGACGTCGTTTAGCGGTGTGCAAATTTTGGTAAAGTTTGGATGAAGTGAAAATTTTGAACAAAAAAATTAGTTTTCAAATAACGTGAAAATTACAAGTACCAAGTCAAAAAACATGAAAATAACAGGTCGCCAAAATAAGCTGATATTTTTAGTATACGACTAAATTGACGTCGTTTAGCGGTGTGCAAATTTTGGTAAAGTTTGGATGAAGGGTAAATATTGAAAAAAAATTTATTTGCAAATAACGTGTAAATTACATGTACCAAGTCAAAAAACATGAAAATAACAGGTCGCCAAAATGAGCGGATATTTTTAGTATAAGACTTAATTGACGTCGTTTAGCGGTGTGCAAATTTTGGTAAAGTTTGGATGAATTGAAAATTTAAAAAAAAATTTTTTTTGCATATAACATGAAAATTACATGTACCAAGTCAAAAAACATGAAAATAACAGGTCGCCAAAATGAGCTGATATTTTTAGTATACGACTAAATTGACGTCGTTTAGCAGTGTGCAAATTTTGGTACAGTTTGGTTGAAGTGAAAATTATGAAAAAAAAATTTGTTTGCAAATAACGTGAAAATTACAAGTACCAAATCAAAAAACATGAAAATATAAGGTCACCAAAATGAGTTGATATTTTTAGTATACGACTTAATTGACGTCGTTTAGCGGTGTGCAAATTTTGGTAAAGTTTGGGTGAAGTGAAAATTTGAAAAAAAAAATTTTTGCAAATAACGTGAAAATTACATGTACCAAGTCAAAAAACATGAAAATAACAGGTCGCCAAAATGAGCTGATATTTTTAGTATACGACTAAATTGACGTCGTTTAGCGGTGTGCGAATTTTGGTAAAGTTTGGATGAAGTGAACATTTAAAAAAAAATTTTTTTTTGTAAATAACGTGAAAATTACATGTACCAAATCAAAAAACATGAAAATAATAGGTCGCCAAAATGAGCTGATATTTTTAGTAAACGACTAAATTGACGTCGCTTAGCGGTGTGCAAATTTTGGTAAAGTTTGGATGAAGTGAAAATTTTGAAAAAATAAATAAGTTTGCAAATAACGTGAAAATTACAAGTACAAAGTCCAAAAACATGAAAATAACAGGTCGCCAAAATGAGCTGATATTTTTAGTATACGAATAAATTGACGTCGTTTAGCGGTGTGCAAATTTTGGTAAAGTTTGGATGAAGTGAAAATTTTGAAAAAAAAAATTTGTTTTCAAATAACGTGAAAATTACAAGTACCAAGTCAAAAAACATGAAAATAACAGGTCACCAAAATGAGCTGATATTTTTAGTATACGACTAACTTGACGTCGTTTAGCGGTGTGCAAATTTTGGTAAAGTTTGGATGAAGTGAAAATTTTGAACAAAAAAATTAGTTTTCAAATAACGTGAAAATTACAAGTACCAAGTCAAAAAACATGAAAATAACAGGTCGCCAAAATAAGCTGATATTTTTAGTATACGACTAAATTGACGTCGTTTAGCGGTGTGCAAATTTTGGTAAAGTTTGGATGAAGGGTAAATATTGAAAAAAAATTTATTTGCAAATAACGTGTAAATTACATGTACCAAGTCAAAAAACATGAAAATAACAGGTCGCCAAAATGAGCGGATATTTTTAGTATAAGACTTAATTGACGTCGTTTAGCGGTGTGCAAATTTTGGTAAAGTTTGGATGAATTGAAAATTTAAAAAAAAATTTTTTTTGCATATAACATGAAAATTACATGTACCAAGTCAAAAAACATGAAAATAACAGGTCGCCAAAATGAGCTGATATTTTTAGTATACGACTAAATTGACGTCGTTTAGCAGTGTGCAAATTTTGGTACAGTTTGGTTGAAGTGAAAATTATGAAAAAAAAATTTGTTTGCAAATAACGTGAAAATTACAAGTACCAAATCAAAAAACATGAAAATATAAGGTCACCAAAATGAGTTGATATTTTTAGTATACGACTTAATTGACGTCGTTTAGCGGTGTGCAAATTTTGGTAAAGTTTGGGTGAAGTGAAAATTTGAAAAAAAAAATTTTTGCAAATAACGTGAAAATTACATGTACCAAGTCAAAAAACATGAAAATAACAGGTCGCCAAAATGAGCTGATATTTTTAGTATACGACTAAATTGACGTCGTTTAGCGGTGTGCGAATTTTGGTAAAGTTTGGATGAAGTGAACATTTAAAAAAAAATTTTTTTTTGTAAATAACGTGAAAATTACATGTACCAAATCAAAAAACATGAAAATAATAGGTCGCCAAAATGAGCTGATATTTTTAGTAAACGACTAAATTGACGTCGCTTAGCGGTGTGCAAATTTTGGTAAAGTTTGGATGAAGTGAAAATTTTGAAAAAATAAATAAGTTTGCAAATAACGTGAAAATTACAAGTACAAAGTCCAAAAACATGAAAATAACAGGTCGCCAAAATGAGCTGATATTTTTAGTATACGACTAAATTGACGTCGTTTAGCGGTGTACAAATTTTGGTAAGGTTTGGATGAAGGGAAAATTTTTAAAAAAAATTTGTTTGCAAATAACGTGAAAATTACATGTACCAAGTCAGAAGACATGAAAATAACAGGTCGCCAAAATAAGCTGATATTTTTAGTATACGACTAAATTGACGTCGTTTAGCGGTGTGCAAATTTTGGTACAGTTTGGATAAAGTGAAAATTTTGAAGAAAAAAAAATTTGTTTGCAAATAACGTGAAAATTACATGTACCGAGTCAAAAAACATGAAAATAACAGGTCGCCAAAATGAGCTGATATTTTTAGTATACGACTAAATTGATGTCGTTTAGCGGTGTGCAAATTTTGGTACAGTTTGGATAAAGTGAAAATTTTGAAAAAAAAATTTGTTTGCAAATAACGTGAAAATTACATGTACCAAGTCAAAAAACATGAAAATAACAGGTCGCCAAAATGAGCTGATATTTTTA
Organism: Tachina grossa; assembly: GCA_949987645.1. NCBI lineage: Eukaryota > Metazoa > Arthropoda > Insecta > Diptera > Tachinidae > Tachina > Tachina grossa. Next base: position 14,790,041 of record OX465279.1, on the reverse strand, counting down.
GTATACGACTAAGTTGGCGTAGTTAAGCGGTGTGCAAATTTTGGTAAAGTTTGGATGAAGTGAAAATTAAAAAAAAAATTTGTTTGCAAATAACGTGAAAATTACATGTACCAAGTCAAAAAAGATGAAAATAACAGGTCGCCAAAATGAGCTGATATTTTTAGTATACGACTAAATTGACGTCGTTTAGCGGTGTGCAAATTTTGGTACATTTTGGATGAAGTAAAAATTTTGAAAAAAAATTTGTTTGCAAATAACGTGAAAATTACATGTACCAAGTCAAAAAACAGGAAAATAACAGGTCTCCAAAATGAGCTGATATTTTTAGTATACGACTAAATTGATGTCGTTTAGCGGTGTGCAAATTTTGGTACAGTTTGGATAAAGTGAAAATTTTGAAAAAAAAATTTGTTTGCAAATAACGTGAAAATTACATGTACCAAGTCAAAAAACATGAAAATAACAGGTCGCCAAAATGAGCTGATATTTTTAGTATACGACTAAATTGACGTCGTTTAGCGGTGTGCAAATTTTGGTACAGTTTGGTTGAAGTAAAAATTTTGAAAAAAAAAATTTGTGTGCAAATAACGTGAAAATTACAAGTACCAAATCAAAAAACATGAAAATAACAGGTCACCAAAATAAGCTGATATTTTTAGTATACGACTAAATTGACGTCAATTAGCGGCGTACAAATTTTGGTACAGTTTGGATAAAGTGAAAATTTTGAAAAAAAATTTTTTTTGCAAATAACGTGAAAATTACATGTACCAAGTCAAAATACATGAAAATAACAGGTCGCCAAAATGAGCTGATATTTTTAGTATACGACTAAATTGACGTCGTTTAGCAGTGTGCAAATTTTGGTAAAGTTTGGATGAAGTGAAAATTTTGAAAAAAAAATTTGTTTTCAAATAACGTGAAAATTACAAGTACCAAGTCAAAAAACATGAAAATAGCAGGTCGCCAAAATGAGCTGATATTTTTAGTATTCGACTAAATTGACGTCGTTTAGCGGTGTGCAAATTTTGGTAAAGTTTGGATGAAGTGAAAATTTAAAAAAAAAAAATTTGTTTTCAAATAACGTGAAAATTGCAAGTACCAAGTCAAAAAACATGAAAATAACAGGTCACCAAAATGAGCTGATATTTTTTCTATACGACTAAATTGACGTCGTTTAGCGGTGTGCAAATTTTGGTAAAAATTGGATGAAGAGAAAATTTTGAACAAAAAAATTTGTTTTCAAATAACGTGAAAATTACAAGTACCAAGTCAAAAAACATGAAAATAACAGGTCGCCAAAATAAGCTGATATTTTTAGTATACGACTAAATTGACGTCGTTTAGCGGTGTGCAAATTTTGGTAAAGTTTGGATGAAGGGAAAATATTGAAAAAAAATTTATTTGCAAATAACGTGTAAATTACATGTACCAAGTCAAAAAACATGAAAATAACAGGTCGCCAAAATGAGCGGATATTTTTAGTATACGATTTAATTGACGTCGTTTAGCGGTGTGCAAATTTTGGTAAAGTTTGGATGAAGTGAAAATTTAAAAAAAATTTTTTTTTGCAAATAACGTGAAAATTACATGTACCAAGTCAAAAAACATGAAAATAACAGGTCGCCAAAATGAGCTGATATTTTTAGTATACGACTAAATTGACGTCGTTTAGCAGTGTGCAAATTTTGGTACAGTTTAGATAAAGTAAAAATTTTTAAAAAAAAATTTGTTGGCAAATAACGTGAAAATTACATGTACCAAATCAAAAAACATGAAAATAAAAGGTCGCCAAAGTGAGCTGATATTTTTAGTATACGACTTAATTGACGTCGTTTAGCGGTGTGCAAATTTTGGTAATGTTTGGGTGAAGTGAAAATTTGAAAAAAAAAATTTTTTTGCAAAAAACGTGAAAATTACATGTACCAAGTCAAAAAACATGAAAATAACAGGTCGCCAAAATGAGCTGATATTTTTAGTATACGACTTAATTGACGTCGTTTAGCGGTGTGCAAATTTTGGTAAGGTTTGGATGAAGTGAACATGTAAAAAAAAAATTTTTTTTTGCAAATAACGTGAAAATTACATGTACCAAGTCAAAAAACATGAAAATAACAGTTCGCCAAAATGAGCTGATATTTTTAGTATACGACTAAATTGACGTCGTTTAGCGGTGTGCAAATTTTGGTAAAGTTAGGATGAAGTGAAAAATTTAAAAAAAAAATTTGTTTGCAAATAACGTGAAAATTACAAGTACCAAGTCAAAAAACATGAAAATAACAGGTAGCCAAAATGAGCTGATATTTTTAGTAAAAGACGTTAATTGACGTCGTTTAGCGGTGTGTAAATTTTGGTAAAGTTTGGATGAAGTGAAGATTTTGAAAAAAAATTTGTTTGCAAATAACGTGAAAATTACATGTACCAAGTCAGAAAACATGAAAATAACAGGTCGCCAAAATGAGCTCATATTTTTAGTATAAGACTTAATTGACGTCGTTTAGCTGTGTGCAAATCTTGGTAAAGTTTGGATGAAGTGAAAATTTTGAAAAAAAAATTTGTTTGCAAATAACGTGAAATTTACATGTACCAAGTCAAAAAACATGAAAATAACCGGTCGCTTAAATGAGCTGATATTTTTAGTATACGACTCAATTGACGTCGTTTAGCAGTGTGCAAATTTTGGTACAGTTTGGATAAAGTGAAAATTTTGAAAAAAAATTTGTTGGCAAATACCGTGAAAATTACATGTACCAAATCAAAAAACATGAAAATAAAAGGTCACCAAAGTGAGCTGATATTTTTGATATACGACTTAATTGACGTCGTTTAGCGGTGTGCAAATTTTGGTAAAGTTTGGGTGAAGTGAAAATTTGAAAAAAAAAATTTGTTTGCAAATAACGTGAAAATTACAAGTACCAAGTCAAAAAACATGAAAATAACAGGTCGCCAAAATGAGCTGATATTTTAAGTAAAAGACGTTAATTGACGTCGTTTAGCGGTGTGTAAATTTTGGTAAAGTTTGGATGAAGTGAAGATTTTGAAAAAAAATTTGTTTGCAAATAACGTGAAAATTATATGTACCAAGTCAAAAAACATGAAAATAACAGTTCGCCAAAATGAGCTGATATTTTTAGTATACGACTAAATTGACGTCGTTTAGCGGTGTGCAAATTTTAATAAAGTTAGGATGAAGTGAAATCTTTGAAAAGAAAATTTGTTTGCAAATAACGTGAAAATTACAAGTACCAAGTCAAAAACCATGAAAATAACAGGTCGCCAAAATGAGCTCATATTTTTAGTATAAGACTTACTTGACGTCGTTTAGCGGTGTGCAAATCTTGGTAAAGTTTGGATGAAGTGAAAATTTTGAAAAAAAAATTTGTTTGCAAATAACGTGAAATTTACATGTACCAAGTCAAAAAACAGGAAAATAACAGGTCTCCAAAATGAGCTGATATTTTTAGTATACGACTAAATTGATGTCGTTTAGCGGTGTGCAAATTTTGGTACAGTTTGGATAAAGTGAAAATTTTGAAAAAAAAATTTGTTTGCAAATAACGTGAAAATTACATGTACCAAGTCAAAAAACATGAAAATAACAGGTCGCCAAAATGAGCTGATATTTTTAGTATACGACTAAATTGACGTCGTTTAGCGGTGTGCAAATTTTGGTACAGTTTGGTTGAAGTAAAAATTTTGAAAAAAAAAATTTGTGTGCAAATAACGTGAAAATTACAAGTACCAAATCAAAAAACATGAAAATAACAGGTCACCAAAATAAGCTGATATTTTTAGTATACGACTAAATTGACGTCAATTAGCGGCGTACAAATTTTGGTACAGTTTGGATAAAGTGAAAATTTTGAAAAAAAATTTTTTTTGCAAATAACGTGAAAATTACATGTACCAAGTCAAAATACATGAAAATAACAGGTCGCCAAAATGAGCTGATATTTTTAGTATACGACTAAATTGACGTCGTTTAGCAGTGTGCAAATTTTGGTAAAGTTTGGATGAAGTGAAAATTTTGAAAAAAAAATTTGTTTTCAAATAACGTGAAAATTACAAGTACCAAGTCAAAAAACATGAAAATAGCAGGTCGCCAAAATGAGCTGATATTTTTAGTATTCGACTAAATTGACGTCGTTTAGCGGTGTGCAAATTTTGGTAAAGTTTGGATGAAGTGAAAATTTAAAAAAAAAAAATTTGTTTTCAAATAACGTGAAAATTGCAAGTACCAAGTCAAAAAACATGAAAATAACAGGTCACCAAAATGAGCTGATATTTTTTCTATACGACTAAATTGACGTCGTTTAGCGGTGTGCAAATTTTGGTAAAAATTGGATGAAGAGAAAATTTTGAACAAAAAAATTTGTTTTCAAATAACGTGAAAATTACAAGTACCAAGTCAAAAAACATGAAAATAACAGGTCGCCAAAATAAGCTGATATTTTTAGTATACGACTAAATTGACGTCGTTTAGCGGTGTGCAAATTTTGGTAAAGTTTGGATGAAGGGAAAATATTGAAAAAAAATTTATTTGCAAATAACGTGTAAATTACATGTACCAAGTCAAAAAACATGAAAATAACAGGTCGCCAAAATGAGCGGATATTTTTAGTATACGATTTAATTGACGTCGTTTAGCGGTGTGCAAATTTTGGTAAAGTTTGGATGAAGTGAAAATTTAAAAAAAATTTTTTTTTGCAAATAACGTGAAAATTACATGTACCAAGTCAAAAAACATGAAAATAACAGGTCGCCAAAATGAGCTGATATTTTTAGTATACGACTAAATTGACGTCGTTTAGCAGTGTGCAAATTTTGGTACAGTTTAGATAAAGTAAAAATTTTGAAAAAAAAATTTGTTGGCAAATAACGTGAAAATTACATGTACCAAATCAAAAAACATGAAAATAAAAGGTCGCCAAAGTGAGCTGATATTTTTAGTATACGACTTAATTGACGTCGTTTAGCGGTGTGCAAATTTTGGTAATGTTTGGGTGAAGTGAAAATTTGAAAAAAAAAATTTTTTTGCAAAAAACGTGAAAATTACATGTACCAAGTCAAAAAACATGAAAATAACAGGTCGCCAAAATGAGCTGATATTTTTAGTATACGACTTAATTGACGTCGTTTAGCGGTGTGCAAATTTTGGTAAGGTTTGGATGAAGTGAACATGTAAAAAAAAAATTTTTTTTTGCAAATAACGTGAAAATTACATGTACCAAGTCAAAAAACATGAAAATAACAGTTCGCCAAAATGAGCTGATATTTTTAGTATACGACTAAATTGACGTCGTTTAGCGGTGTGCAAATTTTGGTAAAGTTAGGATGAAGTGAAAAATTTAAAAAAAAAATTTGTTTGCAAATAACGTGAAAATTACAAGTACCAAGTCAAAAAACATGAAAATAACAGGTAGCCAAAATGAGCTGATATTTTTAGTAAAAGACGTTAATTGACGTCGTTTAGCGGTGTGTAAATTTTGGTAAAGTTTGGATGAAGTGAAGATTTTGAAAAAAAATTTGTTTGCAAATAACGTGAAAATTACATGTACCAAGTCAGAAAACATGAAAATAACAGGTCGCCAAAATGAGCTCATATTTTTAGTATAAGACTTAATTGACGTCGTTTAGCTGTGTGCAAATCTTGGTAAAGTTTGGATGAAGTGAAAATTTTGAAAAAAAAATTTGTTTGCAAATAACGTGAAATTTACATGTACCAAGTCAAAAAACATGAAAATAACCGGTCGCTTAAATGAGCTGATATTTTTAGTATACGACTCAATTGACGTCGTTTAGCAGTGTGCAAATTTTGGTACAGTTTGGATAAAGTGAAAATTTTGAAAAAAAATTTGTTGGCAAATACCGTGAAAATTACATGTACCAAATCAAAAAACATGAAAATAAAAGGTCACCAAAGTGAGCTGATATTTTTGATATACGACTTAATTGACGTCGTTTAGCGGTGTGCAAATTTTGGTAAAGTTTGGGTGAAGTGAAAATTTGAAAAAAAAAATTTGTTTGCAAATAACGTGAAAATTACAAGTACCAAGTCAAAAAACATGAAAATAACAGGTCGCCAAAATGAGCTGATATTTTAAGTAAAAGACGTTAATTGACGTCGTTTAGCGGTGTGTAAATTTTGGTAAAGTTTGGATGAAGTGAAGATTTTGAAAAAAAATTTGTTTGCAAATAACGTGAAAATTATATGTACCAAGTCAAAAAACATGAAAATAACAGTTCGCCAAAATGAGCTGATATTTTTAGTATACGACTAAATTGACGTCGTTTAGCGGTGTGCAAATTTTAATAAAGTTAGGATGAAGTGAAATCTTTGAAAAGAAAATTTGTTTGCAAATAACGTGAAAATTACAAGTACCAAGTCAAAAACCATGAAAATAACAGGTCGCCAAAATGAGCTCATATTTTTAGTATAAGACTTACTTGACGTCGTTTAGCGGTGTGCAAATCTTGGTAAAGTTTGGATGAAGTGAAAATTTTGAAAAAAAAATTTGTTTGCAAATAACGTGAAATTTACATGTACCAAGTCAAAAAACATGAAAATAACCGGTCGCATAAATGAGCTGATATTTTTAGTATACGAATAAATTGACGTCGTTTAGCAGTGTGCAAATTTTGGTACAGTTTGGATAAAATGAAAATTTTGAAAAAAAATTTGTTGGCAAATAACGTGAAAATTACATGTACCAAATCAAAAAACATGAAAATAAAAGGTCGCCAAAGTGAGCTGATATTTTTGATATACGACTTAATTGACGTCGTTTAGCGGTGTGCAAATTTTGGTAAAGTTTGGGTGAAGTGAAAATTTGAAAAAAAAATTTGTTTGCAAATAACGTGAAAATTACAAGTACCAAGTCAAAAAACATGAAAATAACAGGTCGCCAAAATGAGCTGATATTTTTAATATACGACTTTATTGACGTCGTTTAGCGGTGTGCAAATTTTGGTAAAGTTTGGGTGAAGTGAAAATTTGAAAAAAAAAATTTTTTGCAAATAACGTGAAAATTACATGTACCAAGTCAAAAAACATAAAAATAACAGGTCGCCAAAATGAGCTGATATTTTTAGTATACGACTAAATTGACGTCGTTTAGCGGTGTGCAAATTTTGGTAAAGTTTGGATGAAGTGAGCATTTAAAAAAAAATTTTTTTTTGCAAATAACGTGAAAATTACATGTACCAAGTCAAAAAACATGAAAATAACAGGTCGCCAAAATGAGCTGATATTTTTAGTATACGACTAAATTGACGTCGTTTAGCGGTGTGCAAATTTTGGTAAGGTTTGGATGAAGTGAAAAATTTGAAAAAAAAAATTGTTTGCAAATAACGTGAAAATTACATGTACCAAGTCAAAAAACATGAAAATAACAGGTCGCCAAAATGAGCGGATATTTTTAGTATACGATTTAGTTGACGTCGTTTAGCGGTGTGCAAATTTTGGTAAAGTTTGGATGAAGTGAAAATTTAAAAAAAATTTTTTTTTTGCAAATAACGTGAACATTACATGTACCAAGTCAAAAAACATGAAAATAACAGGTCGCCAAAATGAGCTGATATTTTTAGTATACGACTTAATTGACGTCGTTTAGCGGTGTGCAAATTTTGGTAAAGTTTGGATGAAGTGAACATATAAAAAAAAAATTTTTTGCAAATAACGTGAAAATTACATGTACCAAGTCAAAAAACATGAAAATAACAGTTCGCCAAAATGAGCTGATATTTTTAGTATCGACTAAATTGACGTCGTTTAGCGGTGTGCAAATTTTGGTAAAGTTAGGATGAAGTGAAAAATTTAAAAAAAAATTTGTTTGCAAATAACGTGAAAATTACAAGTACCAAGTCAAAAAACATAAAAATAACAGGTCGCCAAAATGAGCTGATATTTTTAGTAAAAGACGTTAATTGACGTCGTTTAGCGGTGTGTAAATTTTGGTAAAGTTTGGATGAAGTGAAGATTTTGAAAAAAAATTTGTTTGCAAATAACGTGAAAATTACATGTACCAAGTCAGAAAACATGAAAATAACAGGTCACTAAAATAAGCTGATATTTTTAGTATACGACTAAATTGTCGTCAATTAGCGGTGTGCAAATTTTGGTACAGTTTGGATGAAGTGAAATCTTTGAAAAAAAAATTTGTTTGCAAATAACGTGAAAATTACAAGTACCAAGTCAAAAACCATGAAAATAACAGGTCGCCAAAATGAGCTCATATTTTTAGTATAGGACTTAATTGACGTCGTTTAGCGGTGTGCAAATCTTGGTAAAGTTTGGATGAAGTGAAAATTTTGAAAAAAAAATTTGTTGGCAAATAACGTGAAAATTACATGTACCAAATCAAAAAACATGAAAATAAAAGGTCGCCAAAGTGAGCTGATATTTTTAATATACGACTTAATTGACGTCGTTTAGCGGTGTGCAAATTTTGGTAAAGTTTGGGTGAAGTGAAAATTTGAAAAAAAAAATTTGTTTGCAAATAACGTGAAAATTACAAGTACCAAGTCAAAAAACATGAAAATAACAGGTCGCCAAAATGAGCTGATATTTTTAGTAAAAGACGTTAATTGACGTCGTTTAGCGGTGTGCAAATTTTGGTAAAGTTTGGATGAAGTGAAAATTTTGAAAAAAAATTTGTTTGCAAATAACGTGAAAATTACATGTACCAAGTCAGAAAACATGAAAATAACAGGTCACCAAAATAAGCTGATATTTTTAGTATACGACTAAATTGACGTCAATTAGCGGTGTGCAAATTTTGGTACAGTTTGGATAAAGTGAAAATTTTGAAAAAAAATTTTTTTGCAAATAACGTGAAAATTACATGTACCAAGTCAAAATACATGAAAATAACAGGTCGCCAAAATAAGCTGATATTTTTAGTATACGACTAAATTGACGTCGTTTAGCGGTGTGCAAATTTTGGTAAAGTTAAAATGAAGTGAAAATTTTGAAAAAAAAAATTTGTTTTCAAATAACGTGAAAATTACAAGTACCAAGTCAAAAAACATGAAAATAGCAGGTCGCCAAAATGAGCTGATATTTTTAGTATACGACTAAATTGACGTCGTTTAGCGGTGTGCAAATTTTGGTAAAGTTTGGATGAAGTGAAAATTTTGAAAAAAAAAATTTGTTTTCAAATAACGTGAAAATTACAAGTACCAAGTCAAAAAACATGAAAATAACAGGTCACCAAAATGAGCTGATATTTTTAGTATACAACTAAATTGACGTCGTTTAGCGGTGTGCAAATTTTGGTAAAGTTTGGATGAAGTGAAAATTTTGAACAAAAAAATTTGTTTTCAAATAACGTGAAAATTACAAGTACCAAGTCAAAAAACATGAAAATAACAGGTCGCCAAAATAAGCGGATATTTTTAGTATACGACTTAATTGACGTCGTTTAGCGGTGTGCAAATTTTGGTGAAGTTTGGATGAAGTGAAAATTTAAAAAAAAAATTTGTTTTCAAATAACGTGAAAATTACAAGTACCAAGTCAAAAAACATGAAAATAACAGGTCGCCAAAATAAGCGGATATTTTTAGTATACGACTAAATTGACGTCGTTTAGCGGTGTGCAAATTTTGGGTAAGTTTGGATGAAGGGAAAATATTGAAAAAAATTTTTTTGCAAATAACGTGTAAGTTACATGAACCAAGTCAAAAAACATGAAAATAACAGGTCGCCAAAATGAGCGGATATTTTTAGTATACGACTTAATTGACGTCGTTTAGCGGTGTGCAAATTTTGGTAAAGTTTGGATGAAGTGAAAATTTAAAAAAAAAATTTTTTTGCAAATAACGTGAAAATTACATGTACCAAGTCAAAAAACATGAAAATAACAGGTCGCCAAAATGAGCTGATATTTTTAGTATACGACAAAATTGACGTCGTTTAGCAGTGTGCAAATTTTGGTACAGTTTAGATAAAGTGAAAATTTTAAAAAAAAAATTTTTGGCAAATAACGTGAAAATTACATGTACCAAATCAAAAAACATGAAAATAAAAGGTCGCCAAAGTGAGCTGATATTTTTAGTATACGACTTAATTGACGTCGTTAAGCGGTGTGCAAATTTTGGTAATGTTTGGGTGAAATGAAAATTTGAAAAAAAAATTTTTTTGCAAATAACGTGAAAATTACATGTACCAAGTCAAAAAACATGAAAATAACAGGTCGCCAAAATGAGCTGATATTTTTAGTATACGACTAAATTGACGTCGTTTAGCGGTGTGCAAATTTTGGTAAAGTTTGGATGAAGTGAAAATTTTGAAAAAAAAAAATTTGTTTTCAAATAACGTGAAAATTACAAGTACCAAGTCAAAAAACATGAAAATAACAGGTCGCCAAAATGAGCTGATATTTTTAGTAAAAGACGTTAATTGACGTCGTTTAGCGGTGTGCAAATTTTGGTAAAGTTTGGATGAAGTGAAAAATTTAAAAAAAAAATTGTTTGCAAATAACGTGAAAATTACAAGTACCAAGTCAAAAAACATGAAAATAACAGGTCGCCAAAATGAGCTGATATTTTTAGTAAAAGACGTTAATTGACGTCGTTTAGCGGTGTGCAAATTTTAGTAAAGTTTGGATGAAGTGAAGATTTTGAAAAAAAAATTTGTTTGCAAATAACGTGAAAATTACATGTACCAAGTCAGAAAACATGAAAATAACAGGTCACCAAAATAAGCTGATCTTTTTAGTATACGACTAAATTGACGTCAATTAGCGGTGTGCAAATTTTGGTACAGTTTGGATAAAGTGAAATCTTTGAAAAAAAAATTTGTTTGCAAATAACGTGAAAATTACAAGTACCAAGTCAAAAACCATGAAAATAACAGGTCGCCAAAATGAGCTCATATTTTTAGTATAAGACTTAATTGACGTCGCTTAGCGGTGTGCAAATCTGGGTAAAGTTTGGATGAAGTGAAAATTTTGAAAAAAAAAATTTGTTTGCAAATGACGTGAAATTTACATGTACCAAGTCAAAAAACATGAAAATAACAGGTCGCATAAATGAGCTGATATTTTTAGTATACGACTAATTTGACGTTGTTTAGCAGTGTGCAAATTTTGGTACAGTTTGGATAAAGTGAAAATTTTGAAAAAAAATTTGTTGGCAAATAACGTGAAAATTACATGTACCAAATCAAAAAACATGAAAATAAAAGGTCGCCAAAGTGAGCTGATATTTTTAATATACGACTTAATTGACGTCGTTTAGCGGTGTGCAAATTTTGGTAAAATTTGGGTGAAGTGAAAATTTGAAAAAAAAAATTTTTTGCAAATAACGTGAAAATTACATGTACCAAGTCAAAAAACATAAAAATAACAGGTCGCCAAAATGAGCTGATATTTTTAGTAAAAGACGTTAATTGACGTCGTTTAGCGGTGTGTAAATTTTGGTAAAGTTTGGATGAAGTGAAGATTTTGAAAAAAAATTTGTTTGCAAATAACGTGAAAATTACATGTACCAAGTCAGAAAACATGAAAATAACAGGTCACCAAAATAAGCTGATATTTTTAGTATACGACTAAATTGTCGTCAATTAGCGGTGTGCAAATTTTGGTACAGTTTGGATGAAGTGAAATCTTTGAAAAAAAAATTTGTTTGCAAATAACGTGAAAATTACAAGTACCAAGTCAAAAACCATGAAAATAACAGGTCGCCAAAATGAGCTCATAAATTTTGGTAAAGTTTGGATGAAGTGAAGATTTTGAAAAAAAATTTGTTTGCAAATAACGTGAAAATTACATGTACCAAGTCAGAAAACATGAAAATAACAGGTCACCAAAATAAGCTGATATTTTTAGTATACGACTAAATTGTCGTCAATTAGCGGTGTGCAAATTTTGGTACAGTTTGGATGAAGTGAAATCTTTGAAAAAAAAATTTGTTTGCAAATAACGTGAAAATTACAAGTACCAAGTCAAAAACCATGAAAATAACAGGTCGCCAAAATGAGCTCATATTTTTAGTATAGGACTTAATTGACGTCGTTTAGCGGTGTGCAAATCTTGGTAAAGTTTGGATGAAGTGAAAATTTTGAAAAAAAAATTTGTTGGCAAATAACGTGAAAATTACATGTACCAAATCAAAAAACATGAAAATAAAAGGTCGCCAAAGTGAGCTGATATTTTTAATATACGACTTAATTGACGTCGTTTAGCGGTGTGCAAATTTTGGTAAAGTTTGGGTGAAGTGAAAATTTGAAAAAAAAAATTTGTTTGCAAATAACGTGAAAATTACAAGTACCAAGTCAAAAAACATGAAAATAACAGGTCGCCAAAATGAGCTGATATTTTTAGTAAAAGACGTTAATTGACGTCGTTTAGCGGTGTGCAAATTTTGGTAAAGTTTGGATGAAGTGAAAATTTTGAAAAAAAAATTGTTTGCAAATAACGTGAAAATTACATGTACCAAGTCAGAAAACATGAAAATAACAGGTCACCAAAATAAGCTGATATTTTTAGTATACGACTAAATTGACGTCAATTAGCGGTGTGCAAATTTTGGTACAGTTTGGATAAAGTGAAAATTTTGAAAAAAAATTTTTTTGCAAATAACGTGAAAATTACATGTACCAAGTCAAAATACATGAAAATAACAGGTCGCCAAAATAAGCTGATATTTTTAGTATACGACTAAATTGACGTCGTTTAGCGGTGTGCAAATTTTGGTAAAGTTAAAATGAAGTGAAAATTTTGAAAAAAAAAATTTGTTTTCAAATAACGTGAAAATTACAAGTACCAAGTCAAAAAACATGAAAATAGCAGGTCGCCAAAATGAGCTGATATTTTTAGTATACGACTAAATTGACGTCGTTTAGCGGTGTGCAAATTTTGGTAAAGTTTGGATGAAGTGAAAATTTTGAAAAAAAAAATTTGTTTTCAAATAACGTGAAAATTACAAGTACCAAGTCAAAAAACATGAAAATAACAGGTCACCAAAATGAGCTGATATTTTTAGTATACAACTAAATTGACGTCGTTTAGCGGTGTGCAAATTTTGGTAAAGTTTGGATGAAGTGAAAATTTTGAACAAAAAAATTTGTTTTCAAATAACGTGAAAATTACAAGTACCAAGTCAAAAAACATGAAAATAACAGGTCGCCAAAATAAGCGGATATTTTTAGTATACGACTTAATTGACGTCGTTTAGCGGTGTGCAAATTTTGGTAAAGTTTGGATGAAGTGAAAATTTAAAAAAAAAATTTGTTTTCAAATAACGTGAAAATTACAAGTACCAAGTCAAAAAACATGAAAATAACAGGTCGCCAAAATAAGCGGATATTTTTAGTATACGACTAAATTGACGTCGTTTAGCGGTGTGCAAATTTTGGGTAAGTTTGGATGAAGGGAAAATATTGAAAAAAATTTTTTTGCAAATAACGTGTAAGTTACATGAACCAAGTCAAAAAACATGAAAATAACAGGTCGCCAAAATGAGCGGATATTTTTAGTATACGACTTAATTGACGTCGTTTAGCGGTGTGCAAATTTTGGTAAAGTTTGGATGAAGTGAAAATTTAAAAAAAAAATTTTTTTGCAAATAACGTGAAAATTACATGTACCAAGTCAAAAAACATGAAAATAACAGGTCGCCAAAATGAGCTGATATTTTTAGTATACGACAAAATTGACGTCGTTTAGCAGTGTGCAAATTTTGGTACAGTTTAGATAAAGTGAAAATTTAAAAAAAAAAATTTTTGGCAAATAACGTGAAAATTACATGTACCAAATCAAAAAACATGAAAATAAAAGGTCGCCAAAGTGAGCTGATATTTTTAGTATACGACTTAATTGACGTCGTTAAGCGGTGTGCAAATTTTGGTAATGTTTGGGTGAAATGAAAATTTGAAAAAAAAATTTTTTTGCAAATAACGTGAAAATTACATGTACCAAGTCAAAAAAAATGAAAATAACAGGTCGCCAAAATGAGCTGATATTTTTAGTATACGACTAAATTGACGTCGTTTAGCGGTGTGCAAATTTTGGTAAAGTTTGGATGAAGTGAAAATTTTGAAAAAAAAAAATTTGTTTTCAAATAACGTGAAAATTACAAGTACCAAGTCAAAAAACATGAAAATAACAGGTCGCCAAAATGAGCTGATATTTTTAGTAAAAGACGTTAATTGACGTCGTTTAGCGGTGTGCAAATTTTGGTAAAGTTTGGATGAAGTGAAAAATTTAAAAAAAAAATTGTTTGCAAATAACGTGAAAATTACAAGTACCAAGTCAAAAAACATGAAAATAACAGGTCGCCAAAATGAGCTGATATTTTTAGTAAAAGACGTTAATTGACGTCGTTTAGCGGTGTGCAAATTTTAGTAAAGTTTGGATGAAGTGAAGATTTTGAAAAAAAAATTTGTTTGCAAATAACGTGAAAATTACATGTACCAAGTCAGAAAACATGAAAATAACAGGTCACCAAAATAAGCTGATCTTTTTAGTATACGACTAAATTGACGTCAATTAGCGGTGTGCAAATTTTGGTACAGTTTGGATAAAGTGAAATCTTTGAAAAAAAAATTTGTTTGCAAATAACGTGAAAATTACAAGTACCAAGTCAAAAACCATGAAAATAACAGGTCGCCAAAATGAGCTCATATTTTTAGTATAAGACTTAATTGACGTCGCTTAGCGGTGTGCAAATCTGGGTAAAGTTTGGATGAAGTGAAAATTTTGAAAAAAAAAATTTGTTTGCAAATGACGTGAAATTTACATGTACCAAGTCAAAAAACATGAAAATAACAGGTCGCATAAATGAGCTGATATTTTTAGTATACGACTAATTTGACGTTGTTTAGCAGTGTGCAAATTTTGGTACAGTTTGGATAAAGTGAAAATTTTGAAAAAAAATTTGTTGGCAAATAACGTGAAAATTACATGTACCAAATCAAAAAACATGAAAATAAAAGGTCGCCAAAGTGAGCTGATATTTTTAATATACGACTTAATTGACGTCGTTTAGCGGTGTGCAAATTTTGGTAAAATTTGGGTGAAGTGAAAATTTGAAAAAAAAATTTTTTTGCAAATAACGTGAAAATTACATGTACCAAGTCAAAAAACATAAAAATAACAGGTCGCCAAAATGAGCTGATATTTTTAGTATACGACTAAATTGACGTCGTTTAGCGGTGTGCAAATTTTGGTAAAGTTTGGATGTAGTGAGCATTTAAAAAAAAATTTTTTTTGCAAATAACGTGAAAATTACATGTACCAAGTCAAAAAACATGAAAATAACAGTTCGCCAAAATGAGCTGATATTTTTAGTATACGACTAAATTGACGTCGTTTAGCGGTGTGCAAATTTTGGTAAAGTTAGGATGAAGTGAAAAATTTAAAAAAAAATTTGTTTGCAAATAACGTGAAAATTACAAGTACCAAGTCAAAAAACATAAAAATAACAGGTCGCCAAAATGAGCTGATATTTTTAGTAAAAGACGTTAATTGACGTCGTTTAGCGGTGTGTAAATTTTGGTAAAGTTTGGATGAAGTGAAGATTTTGAAAAAAAATTTGTTTGCAAATAACGTGAAAATTACATGTACCAAGTCAGAAAACATGAAAATAACAGGTCACCAAAATAAGCTGATATTTTTAGTATACGACTAAATTGTCGTCAATTAGCGGTGTGCAAATTTTGGTACAGTTTGGATGAAGTGAAATCTTTGAAAAAAAAATTTGTTTGCAAATAACGTGAAAATTACAAGTACCAAGTCAAAAACCATGAAAATAACAGGTCGCCAAAACGAGCTCATATTTTTAGTATAGGACTTAATTGACGTCGTTTAGCGGTGTGCAAATCTTGGTAAAGTTTGGATGAAGTGAAAATTTTGAAAAAAAAATTTGTTGGCAAATAACGTGAAAATTACATGTACCAAATCAAAAAACATGAAAATAAAAGGTCGCCAAAGTGAGCTGATATTTTTAATATACGACTTAATTGACGTCGTTTAGCGGTGTGCAAATTTTGGTAAAGTTTGGGTGAAGTGAAAATTTGAAAAAAAAAAATTTGTTTGCAAATAACGTGAAAATTACAAGTACCAAGTCAAAAAACATGAAAATAACAGGTCGCCAAAATGAGCTGATATTTTTAGTAAAAGACGTTAATTGACGTCGTTTAGCGGTGTGCAAATTTTGGTAAAGTTTGGATGAAGTGAAAATTTTGAAAAAAAATTTGTTTGCAAATAACGTGAAAATTACATGTACCAAGTCAGAAAACATGAAAATAACAGGTCACCAAAATAAGCTGATATTTTTAGTATACGACTAAATTGACGTCAATTAGCGGTGTGCAAATTTTGGTACAGTTTGGATAAAGTGAAAATTTTGAAAAAAATTTTTTTTGCAAATAACGTGAAAATTACATGTACCAAGTCAAAATACATGAAAATAACAGGTCGCCAAAATAAGCTGATATTTTTAGTATACGACTAAATTGACGTCGTTTAGCGGTGTGCAAATTTTGGTAAAGTTAAAATGAAGTGAAAATTTTGAAAAAAAAAATTTGTTTTCAAATAACGTGAAAATTACAAGTACCAAGTCAAAAAACATGAAAATAGCAGGTCGCCAAAATGAGCTGATATTTTTAGTATACGACTAAATTGACGTCGTTTAGCGGTGTGCAAATTTTGGTAAAGTTTGGATGAAGTGAAAATTTTGAAAAAAAAATTTGTTTTCAAATAACGTGAAAATTACAAGTACCAAGTCAAAAAACATGAAAATAACAGGTCACCAAAATGAGCTGATATTTTTAGTATACAACTAAATTGACGTCGTTTAGCGGTGTGCAAATTTTGGTAAAGTTTGGATGAAGTGAAAATTTTGAACAAAAAAATTTGTTTTCAAATAACGTGAAAATTACAAGTACCAAGTCAAAAAACATGAAAATAACAGGTCGCCAAAATAAGCGGATATTTTTAGTATACGACTTAATTGACGTCGTTTAGCGGTGTGCAAATTTTGGTAAAGTTTGGATGAAGTGAAAATTTAAAAAAAAAATTTGTTTTCAAATAACGTGAAAATTACAAGTACCAAGTCAAAAAACATGAAAATAACAGGTCGCCAAAATAAGCGGATATTTTTAGTATACGACTAAATTGACGTCGTTTAGCGGTGTGCAAATTTTGGGTAAGTTTGGATGAAGGGAAAATATTGAAAAAATTTTTTTTGCAAATAACGTGTAAGTTACATGAACCAAGTCAAAAAACATGAAAATAACAGGTCGCCAAAATGAGCGGATATTTTTAGTATACGACTTAATTGACGTCGTTTAGCGGTGTGCAAATTTTGGTAAAGTTTGGATGAAGTGGAAATTTAAAAAAAAAAATTTTTTTGCAAATAACGTGAAAATTACATGTACCAAGTCAAAAAACATGAAAATAACAGGTCGCCAAAATGAGCTGATATTTTTAGTATACGACAAAATTGACGTCGTTTAGCAGTGTGCAAATTTTGGTACAGTTTAGATAAAGTGAAAATTTTAAAAAAAAAATTTTTGGCAAATAACGTGAAAATTACATGTACCAAATCAAAAAACATGAAAATAAAAGGTCGCCAAAGTGAGCTGATATTTTTAGTATACGACTCAATTGACGTCGTTAAGCGGTGTGCAAATTTTGGTAATGTTTGGGTGAAATGAAAATTTGAAAAAAAAATTTTTTTGCAAATAACGTGAAAATTACATGTACCAAGTCAAAAAACATGAAAATAACAGGTCGCCAAAATGAGCTGATATTTTTAGTAAAAGACGTTAATTGACGTCGTTTAGCGGTGTGCAAATTTTGGTAAAGTTTGGATGAAGTGAAAAATTTAAAAAAAAAAATTGTTTTAAATAACGTGAAAATTACAAGTACCAAGTCAAAAAACATGAAAATAACAGGTCGCCAAAATGAGCTGATATTTTTAGTAAAAGACGTTAATTGACGTCGTTTAGCGGTGTGCAAATTTTAGTAAAGTTTGGATGAAGTGAAGATTTTGAAAAAAAAATTTGTTTGCAAATAACGTGAAAATTACATGTACCAAGTCAGAAAACATGAAAATAACAGGTCACCAAAATAAGCTGATCTTTTAAGTATACGACTAAATTGACGTCAATTAGCGGTGTGCAAATTTTGGTACAGTTTGGATAAAGTGAAATCTTTGAAAAAAAAATTTGTTTGCAAATAACGTGAAAATTACAAGTACCAAGTCAAAA
Source organism: Tachina grossa (assembly GCA_949987645.1). Taxonomy (NCBI): domain Eukaryota; kingdom Metazoa; phylum Arthropoda; class Insecta; order Diptera; family Tachinidae; genus Tachina; species Tachina grossa. The sequence goes on along the minus strand of OX465279.1, from coordinate 14,771,827 downwards.
ACCATGAAAATAACAGGTCGCCAAAATGAGCTCATATTTTTAGTATAAGACTTAATTGACGTCGCTTAGCGGTGTGCAAATCTGGGTAAAGTTTGGATGAAGTGAAAATTTTGAAAAAAAAAATTTGTTTGCAAATGACGTGAAATTTACATGTACCAAGTCAAAAAACATGAAAATAACAGGTCGCATAAATGAGCTGATATTTTTAGTATACGACTAATTTGACGTTGTTTAGCAGTGTGCAAATTTTGGTACAGTTTGGATAAAGTGAAAATTTTGAAAAAAAATTTGTTGGCAAATAACGTGAAAATTACATGTACCAAATCAAAAAACATGAAAATAAAAGGTCGCCAAAGTGAGCTGAAATTTTAAATATACGACTTAATTGACGTCGTTTAGCGGTGTGCAAATTTTGGTAAAATTTGGGTGAAGTGAAAATTTGAAAAAAAAAATTTTTTGCAAATAACGTGAAAATTACATGTACCAAGTCAAAAAACATAAAAATAACAGGTCGCCAAAATGAGCTGATATTTTTAGTATACAACTAAATTGACGTCGTTTAGCGCTGTGCAAATTTTGGTAAAGTTTGGATGTAGTGAGCATTTAAAAAAAATTTTTTTTTGCAAATAACGTGAAAATTACAAGTACCAAGTCAAAAAACATGAAAATAACAGGTCGCCAAAATGAGCTGATATTTTTAGTATACGACTGAATTAACGTCGTTTAGCGGTGTGCAAATTTTGGTAAAGTTTGGATGAAGTGAAAAATTTGAAAAAAAAAATTTGTTTGCAAATAACGTGAAAATTACAAGTACCAAGTCAAAAAACATGAAAATAACAGGTCGCCAAAATGAGCTGATATTTTTAGTAAAAGACGTTAATTGACGTCGTTTAGCGGTGTGCAAATTTTGGTAAAGTTTGGATGAAGTGAAAATTTTGCAAAAAAATTTGTTTGCAAATAACGTGAAAATTACATGTACCAAGTCAGAAAACATGAAAATAACAGGTTACCAAAATAAGCTGATATTTTTAGTATACGACTAAATTGACGTCAATTAGCGGTGTGCAAATTTTGGTACAGTTTGGATAAAGTGAAAATTTTGAAAAAAAAATTGTTTGCAAATAACGTGAAAATTACATGTACCAAGTCAAAAAACATGAAAATAACAAATCGCCAAAATGAGCTGATATTTTTAGTATACGACTAAATTGACGTCGTTTAGCGGTGTGCAAATTTTGGTAAAGTTTGGATGAAGTGAAAATTTTTAAAAAAAAATTTGTTTTCAAATAACGTGAAATTTACAAGTACCAAGTCAAAAAACATGAAAATAGCAGGTCGCCAAAATGAGCTGATATTTTTAGTATACGACTTAATTGACGTCGTTTAGCGGTGTGCAAATTTTGGTAAAGTTTGGATGAAGTGAAAATTTTGAAAAAAAAATTTGTTTTCAAATAACGTGAAAATTACAAGTACCAAGTCAAAAAACATGAAAATGAAAGGTCGCCAAAGTGAGCTGATATTTTTAGTATACGACTTAATTGACGTCGTTTAGCGGTGTGCAAATTTTGGTAAAGTTTGGATGAAGTGAAAATTTTGAAAAAAAAAATTTGTTTTCAAATAACGTGAAAATTACAAGTACCAAGTCAAAAAGCATGAAAATAACAGGTCGCCAAAATGAGCTGATATTTTTAGTAAAAGACGTTAATTGACGTCGTTTAGCGGTGTGCAAATTTTGGTAAAGTTTGGATGAAGTGAAAAATTTAAAAAAAAAATTGTTTGCAAATAACGTGAAAATTACAAGTACCAAGTCAAAAAACATGAAAATAACAGGTCGCCAAAATGAGCTGATATTTTTAGTAAAAGACGTTAATTGACGTCGTTTAGCGGTGTGCAAATTTTGGTAAAGTTTGGATGAAGTGAAGATTTTGAAAAAAAAATATTTTTGCAAATAACGTGAAAATTACATGTACCAAGTCAGAAAACATGAAAATAACAGGTCACCAAAATAAGCTGATCTTTTTAGTATACGACTAAATTGACGTCAATTAGCGGTGTGCAAATTTTGGTACAGTTTGGATAAAGTGAAAATTTTGAAAAAAAATTTGTTGGCAAATAACGTGAAAATTACATGTACCAAATCAAAAAACATGAAAATAAAAGGTCGCCAAAGTGAGCTGATATTTTTAATATACGACTTAATTGACGTCGTTTAGCGGTGTGCAAATTTTGGTAAAGTTTGGGTGAAGTGAAAATTTGAAAAAAAAAATTTTTTGCAAATAACGTGAAAATTACATGTACCAAGTCAAAAAACATAAAAATAACAGGTCGCCAAAATGAGCTGATATTTTTAGTATACGACTAAATTGACGTCGTTTAGCGGTGTGCAAATTTTGGTAAAGTTTGGATGAAGTGAGCATTTAAAAAAAAATTTTTTTTGCAAATAACGTGAAAATTACAAGTACCAAGTCAAAAAACATGAAAATAACAGGTCGCCAAAATGAGCTGATATTTTTAGTATACGACTAAATTAACGTCGTTTAGCGGTGTGCAAATTTTGGTAAAGTTTGGATGAAGTGAAAAATTTGAAAAAAAAAATTTGTTTGCAAATAACGTGAAAATTACAAGTACCAAGTCAAAAAACATGAAAATAACAGGTCGCCAAAATGAGCTGATATTTTTAGTAAAAGACGTTAATTAACGTCGTTTAGCGGTGTGCAAATTTTGGTAAAGTTTGAATGAAGTGAAAATTTTGCAAAAAAATTTGTTTGCAAATAACGTGAAAATTACATGTACCAAGTCAGAAAACATGAAAATAACAGGTTACCAAAATAAGCTGATATTTTTAGTATACGACTAAATTGACGTCAATTAGCGGTGTGCAAATTTTGGTACAGTTTGGATAAAGTGAAAATTTTGAAAAAAAAATTGTTTGCAAATACGTTAAAATTACATGTACCAAGTCAAAAAACATGAAAATAACAGGTCGCCAAAATGAGCTGATATTTTTAGTATACGACTAAATTGACGTCGTTTAGCGGTGTGCAAATTTTGGTAAAGTTTGGATGAAGTGAAAATTTTGAAAAAAAATTTGTTTTCAAATAACGTGAAATTTACAAGTACCAAGTCAAAAAACATGAAAATAGCAGGTCGCCAAAATGAGCTGATATTTTTAGTATACGACTAAATTGACGTCGTTTAGCGGTGTGCAAATTTTGGTAAAGCTTGGATGAAGTGAAAATTTTGAAAAAAAAATTTGTTTTCAAATAACGTGAAAATTACAAGTACCAAGTCAAAAAACATGAAAATAAAAGGTCGCCAAAATGAGCTGATATTTTTAGTATACGACTTAATTGACGTCGTTTAGCGGTGTGCAAATTTTGGTAAAGTTTGGATGAAGTGAAAATTTTGAAAAAAAAAATTTGTTTTCAAATAACGTGAAAATTACAAGTACCAAGTCAAAAAACATGAAAATAACAGGTCGCCAAAATGAGCTGATATTTTTAGTAAAAGACGTTAATTGACGTCGTTTAGCGGTGTGCAAATTTTGGTAAAGTTTGGATGAAGTGAAAAATTTAAAAAAAAAATTGTTTGCAAATAACGTGAAAATTACAAGTACCAAGTCAAAAAACATGAAAATAACAGGTCGCCAAAATGAGCTGATATTTTTAGTAAAAGACGTTAATTGACGTCGTTTAGCGGTGTGCAAATTTTGGTAAAGTTTGGATGAAGTGAAGATTTTGGAAAAAAATTTGTTTGCAAATAACGTGAAAATTACATGTACCAAGTCAGAAAACATGAAAATAACAGGTCACCAAAATAAGCTGATATTTTTAGTATACGACTAAATTGACGTCAATTAGCGTTGTGCAAATTTTGGTACAGTTTGGATAAAGTGAAATCTTTGAAAAAAAATTTGTTTGCAAATAACGTGAAAATTACAAGTACCAAGTCAAAAACCATGAAAATAACAGGTCGCCAAAATGAGCTCATATTTTTAGTATAAGACTTAATTGACGTCGCTTAGCGGTGTGCAAATCTGGGTAAAGTTTGGATGAAGTGAAAATTTAAAAAAAAAAAAATTTGTTTGCAAATAACGTGAAAATTACATGTACCAAATCAAAAAACATGAAAATAAAAGGTCGCCAAAGTGAGCTGATATTTTTAATATACGACTTAATTGACGTCGTTTAGCGGTGTGCAAATTTTGGTAAAGTTTGGGTGAAGTGAAAATTTGAAAAAAAAAATTTTTTGCAAATAACGTGAAAATTACATGTACCAAGTCAAAAAACATAAAAATAACAGGTCGCCAAAATGAGCTGATATTTTTAGTATACGACTAAATTGACGTCGTTTAGCGGTGTGCAAATTTTGGTAAAGTTTGGATGAAGTGAGCATTTAAAAAAAAAAAATTTTTTGCAAATAACGTGAAAATTACAAGTACCAAGTCAAAAAACATGAAAATAACAGGTCGCCAAAATGAGCTGATATTTTTAGTATACGACTAAATTAACGTCGTTTAGGGGTGTGCAAATTTTGGTAAGGTTTGGATGAAGTGAAAAATTTTAAAAAAAAATTTGTTTGCAAATAACGTGAAAATTACAAGTACCAAGTCAAAAAACATGAAAATAACAGGTCGCCAAAATGAGCTGATATTTTTAGTAAAACACGTTAATTGATGTCGTTTAGCGGTGTGCAAATTTTGGTAAAGTTTGGATGAAGTGAAAATTTTGCAAAAAAATTTGTTTGCAAATAACGTGAAAATTACATGTACCAAGTCAGAAAACATGAAAATAACAGGTTACCAAAATAAGCTGATATTTTTAGTATACGACTATATTGACGTCAATTAGCGGTGTGCAAATGTTGGTACAGTTTGGATAAAGTGAAAATTTTGAAAAAAAAATTGTTTGCAAATAACGTGAAAATTACATGTACCAAGTCAAAAAACATGAAAATAACAGGTCGCCAAAATGAGCTGATATTTTTAGTATACGACTAAATTGACGTCGTTTAGCGGTGTGCAAATTTTGGTAAAGTTTGGATGAAGTGAAAATTTTGAAAAAAAAAATTTGTTTTCAAATAACGTGAAATTTACAAGTACCAAGTCAAAAAACATGAAAATAGCAGGTCGCCAAAATGAGCTGATATTTTTAGTATACGACTAAATTGACATCGTTTAGCGGTGTGCAAATTTTGGTAAAGTTTGGATGAAGTGAAAATTTTGAAAAAAAAATTTGTTTTCAAATAACGTGAAAATTACAAGTACCAAGTCAAAAAACATGAAAATAAAAGGTCGCCAAAGTGAGCTGATATTTTTAGTATACGACTTAATTGACGTCGTTTAGCGGTGTGCAAATTTTGGTAATGTTTAGGTGAAGTGAAAATTTAAAAAAAAAAATTTTTTGCAAATAACGTGAAAATTACATGTACCAAGTCAAAAAACATGAAAATAACAGATCGCCAAAATGAGCTGATATTTTTAGTATACGACTAAATTGATGTCGTTTAGCGGTGTGCAAATTTTGGTGAAGTTTGGATGAAGTGAACATATAAAAAAAAAATTTTTTGCAAATAACGTGAAAATTACATGTACCAAGTCAAAAAACATGAAAATAACAGGTCGCCAAAATGAGCTGATATTTTTAGTATACGACTAAATTGACATCGTTTAGCGGTGTGCAAATTTTGTTAAAGTTTGGATGAAGTGAAAAATTTAAAAAAAAAATTTGCAAATAACGTGAAAATTACATGTACCAAGTCAAAAAACATGAAAATAACAGGTCGCCAAAATGAGCTGATATTTTTAGTATACGACTAAATTGACGTCGTTGTTGAAAATTGTTGGATATATTTTATAAGTAATTTTATTTTGTATAAAATTAATGTAATTAACAAGAAGTATTTTTACGAACTGACTTAAAATACTCTGAACAAGTTACATCGAAGAAAAAATATGAAAGCACAAAATTCAAAGACTACTTGATGAAGAATATACATTGAATACAAAGTATAAAGTTGCTACAGTATTTCTAACAAACACCCCCTCAATGTAGATTCGACATTTACATAAATAAAAATTATTTACATTTTAAATTCAACAAATTACAACATTTATAATGATTTTGATTTGTTAAGCATTTAGTTAATATGTCTGCAACATTTTCCTCAGTTGGAACATATTTCAATTCGATTTCATTTGCGTTGTACTTCTCTTTGATATAATAATATCATAATAATAATATAATTCATTCGGTATATCTATATCAGCATCTCTTAAATCATCCGCTATGGAACAAAATTGATTAATTTGAACACTATATTTTTCATTTGATACAAACTTAAATCGCACGAACTTCTTGAATAAATGCACCTTTCTTGCAGGATCCTTTGCTTTGTAAATATTTTGCAATTTACACCAAGCCTCTTTTGAAGTTTTACAATCTTTAATATGAATAAGTTCAGATGTTCTCACCGACAAAGTTATTGTACCCAACGCCTTGTTATCTTTAGTTTTCCAAGCTGATTTTTCTTGCGCGGTTGCAGATTCACTTAGAGGAGTTTCCACTACATCCCAATAGTCTTGCGTTACCAGTAAACTTCGCATCTGTATCGACCAAGATGTGTAATTTTCTCCATTCAGCTTATCTATTTGGAAACTTGAGTTCGACATTCTTGTTACATACAATAAACAGGATACACAGCTTTTCAGTTTCTTTTATTTAAAAAATTATAGCAATCCTGGGCCCATAGCCAATGTTGGATATATTTTATAAGTAATTTTATTTTGTATAAAATTAATGTAATTAACAAGAAGTATTTTTACGAACTGACTTAAAATACTCTGAACAAGTTACATCGAAGAAAAAATATGAAAGCACAAAATTCAAAGACTACTTGATGAAGAATATACATTGAATACAAAGTATAAAGTTGCTACAGTATTTCTAACAAAAATTTTGAAAAAAAAAATTTGTTTTCAAATAACGTGAAAATTACAAGTACCAAGTCAAAAAACATGAAAATAACAGGTCACCAAAATGAGCTGATATTTTTAGTATACGACTAAATTGACGTCGTTTAGCGGTGTGCAAATTTTGGTAAAGTTTGGATGAAGGGAAAATATTGAAAAAAAATTTATTTGCAAATAACGTGCAAATTACATGTACCAAGTCAAAAAACATGAAAATAACAGGTCGCCAAAATGAGCTGATATTTTTAGTATACGACTTAATTGACGTCGTTTAGCGGTGTGCAAATTTTGGTAAAGTTTGGATGAAGTGAAAATTTAAAAAATTTTTTTTTTTGCAAATAACGTGAAAATTACGTGTACCAAGTCAAAAAACATGAAAATAACAGGTCGCCAAAATGAGCTGATATTTTTAGTATACGACTAAATTAACGTCGTTTAGCGGTGTGCAAATTTTGGTAAAGTTTGGATGAAGTGAAAAATTTGAAAAAAAAAATTTGTTTGCAAATAACGTGAAAATTACAAGTACCAAGTCAAAAAACATGAAAATAACAGGTCGCCAAAATGAGCTGATATTTTTAGTAAAAGACGTTAATTGACGTCGTTTAGCGGTGTGCAAATTTTGGTAAAGTTTGGATGAAGTTTTTTTTTTTTTAATGCATGTTTTTTTTTTATTTATTGTATCTTCAAATATGAACTAACAATAAGTATTCAAATCTTAAGTCTATAAAAAAATTATTAGGCCCGACCAATGTCGGACATAAGCTTAGTGATAGTTATTAATAATACATAAGTAGTGATAAGCAACAAAAGGAAAAAAGTGTTTTCAAGCAGCTTCATCATCTAGAGTGTTGAATATTAGATCCCGTGTATCTCTCTTTTTTAAGCGGATGTGCCCAGTAAAGTTCAAAATATTACGAGCAAGCGGATTAGGATGTGACTCGAGTTTTGTTAGATATTTGCCTGCGTATTTTACAATATCTTCAGTCACTAGTGGCATATTCAAATCGCGATGTATATTTGAATTTTTGATGTACCATGGAGCCGATGTTATCATGCGTAAAATTTTATTTTGCCTTCGTTGAATTTTCTCTACATTTGAAGCTGAAGCAGTGCCCCATAGTTGAATTCCGTAACACCATATTGGCTTTAAAAGCGACTTGTATATTAAAAGTTTGCAGTCTAGGCTAAGTGTTGAATTTCTACCAATCAGCCAATGTACCTGAGTTAATTTAAGTTTCATTTGAGTTAACTTAGAGTCAATGTGATGTTTCCATGTAAGTCGTCGATCAAGGTGTATACCAAGATATTTCACATGTGAATGTTGAGAAACAACTTGATTGTTAATCCGAATGGGGGAGCAAGTATCTCTTCTTAGGGTGAACGTTATATGGACACACTTTTGTTCATTGACTTTAATTCTCCATAAGTTTAACCAAAGCTCCATCTGGCTAACGTGTTCCTGGAGTTTGCGGGATGCCTCATCAGGGTTTTCGTGCATACTAAGGCAGGCTGTATCGTCGGCAAATGTGGAAGTATGGATACTACTGCTCACAGGCATATCGCAAGTATAAATCAAGTATAAAACTGGTCCCAGTATGCTCCCCTGTGGCACACCGGATGAAATAGTTTCAGGCCTACTCGTAAAGTCTCCTTCCACAACAGTGAACTTACGGGAAATAATGTAACTTTCCAAAATATTTAAAATGTTTATTGGTAAGTAAGTCTTCAATTTTAAAATTAGGCCTTCATGCCACACTTTATCAAATGCCTGGGAAACGTCAATAAAGAGCGCAGAACAATACTTTTTTTCCTCAAAAGTTCTTCTTATAAATTGAACCAGTCTGTGAGTTTGTTCAATGGTGCTATGCTGACTTCTAAAACCAAATTGATGGTCTGGTTTTCAGTTTTTCGAAAAGCTTTGACATAGTTGATAGTAGACTTATTGGCCTATATGACTCAGCCTTGGTTAGATCTTTGCCCGGCTTTGGAATCATTTTAACCTTGGCAAGCTTCCAGCTGTGTGGATAATACTCCAGTCGTAAAATGGCATTAAATATGAATAATAGGATTCTCATTGCAATACGAGGCAAGTTCATAAGCATCTGGTTACTAATTCCATCAATACCCGGAGCTTTCTTCGGGTTGAGTTCGGCAATTAATTTTTGTAAATCACGCGTCTTAAACTTTATGTGTTGAGGGGGTAGAGCGACTACATTCGGCAAATCAGCAACACCAGTATATATGTTTGGCGTAAAAACGGATTTTAAGTGCTCAGCAAATATTTTACCTTTTTCAGTATCGCTTCTTGCCCAACTTCCGGTAGATGTGCGTAGAGGTGGCTTATACTCAATGGGTGTTTTAAGCTTTCTAGCAGCGCGCCACAAAGAGTAATTAGACGCTGGTGTGACATCAAGACCTTCCAGATAATTTTTAAGAGATGCAGTTTTTTCAGACGCAAGCAACTCTTGGAGTCTTTTAGTGCACTCTTTAAATCTGATTTTATTTTGTGGTGATCTGTGCTGTTGCCATTCCCTTCTAGCTCTTCTTTTTTCACGTACGAGACGTTCAATGTCTGTAGAATAAATTTTATAAAACCCAGTCTGCGGATGGGAGATAATGGCATGTTCAGCAGCCTGTTTAATATTCTCGCTGAGATTGGCAATGTTAGATTCAATATCATCGGATGTTCTAAGCGTAATGTTTTCCGTACAATGACTACTGAGATATTTTTTGAACCCCAGCCAATTAACACGATTGATCATCTTCACATATGGGTCAGGTAAGTTACTTCTTAAGGGACTACAAATTGTAATGATCGTCGGAGAGTGATCGGACGAAAGATCAAGAGAAGCTTGAACTTGAATTAAATCCCTAGAGATATTTTTTATGACGCCAAAATCTATAACATCCGGAATTTTTAGTATGTCAGTAGGCCAATAAGTGGGCTCCCCACTCGAAATGACATCCAAGCCCATTTCTGAAATAGTGTTGAACAATGCTCGACCTCTGGGGGTAATAAGACGCGAACCCCAGAACGTATGCTTAGCATTGTAGTCGCCAGCTGTTACAAAACAAGGTCCAAGAGATTTGTAGAAATCCTCATATCGATTCTCAGTGATTGTAAATCTGGGAGGGGAGTAAATTGATGATATAACAAAATTTGTACAAAAACTTTCAATGCCAATATTTGTTGCTTGTAGGTGTTCTTCACAAATGTTATCAAGAACATAGTGCTTGAGTCTTGACTTTATTAGTGCTGATCCACCGCAAGCCCTTCCTCTAGGGTCCTTTGTATCATATATAGTGTAGCCATAAATTTTAAAAAGACTTCTCGAAGTCAAATGAGTCTCAGATACTAACATTAAATCAATATTTTTTTCCGTGAAGAAGTGCTCAAGTTCATTTTTATGTTGGCGAATGCCGTTTGCGTTCCAGAAACATATTGTTAACGTGTTCATGGCTTATTAATTAATGCTTGAAGCAGAGTATTCTGCATTCGCAGCATTTCTTGCATCATGCTAGTCATATTTGTTGTAAAATTGTTTATAGTTTGCACCAGATTTTCAATAGTAGCTTCAAGGCGATTAAAATTAAAGCTTGCGTCAGTATTTTTTGAATTATTTGGCGGGGAAACATTTTGTGTGGGAATTGAATTTGACTTAGCAGCATCTGCATACGATACACGGGAAGTAACTGGTTGGCTCATTTGCGCAAAAGTGGCAGAGTAAGCGTTTGCTGATTGAGCTGGAGCTAATTTAGGTTTTTGCACCATAGTCTTCTTTACGAAAGAGTACACAGGACAACCTCTGTAGTTAGCGGTGTGATTACCTCCACAGTTACTGCATTTTTTATCACTTTGATCTTTTGGCTTATTGCAACTAGCAGTGCCGTGTAATTCGCCGCACACAACACAAACAGAGGGTAAATTGCAGTATGTTTTTGTATGGCCATATTCTTGGCAATTATGGCACTGTACAGGACCTGAACGCTTATGTGGCTCTTCAACTGTGATTTTTCGGTACAAGAGGTATTTCAAATTATAAATTGGATGCGTCTCATTTTTTTTCAATTTTATATCATTAGGCTCAAGTTCAACACGAAATAGGGGTTGGGGAATCTTCTCTCTGTTTATTATATTGGACACATTTTTTACCTTAAACCCCTGGAGGACGAGTGCATCTTTTATTTCTTCGGGAACAACATAAGAATCTATGCCCTTCAATACGATCTGCATGCCTTTAGCGCTCTTAAGCTGGTATGTGTAGAAGCTTGTTTTATTTTTTTCAAATTCAGCAACCATTTTGCGGAAATCTTTTTCGTCATAAATTTGGACTTTAGTTTCATCTATGTTTCCACGTTTTATTGGAACAATGTGAAATTTATTCTCACCAATGACCGAAATTAATTTTTTAATAAGGGCATTTGAATTTTTTTGTCTCAAATAGATTGGTGGCGGCTTGGATATTTTATTCGAGGATACCTCGGGTTTGTCGTTGTCATCTTGCGAAATTTCGAAGCGATTTTGGCGATTAGTTGAGGCTGCGCTGTTATCCCTAGACATTTTGGGAGCAGATGAAATTTTTGAAGAATTCGGGCTTCGCCCACGCTTTACCACGGTTATATATCTGTCCATTCCGTCTTGTACCTTGAGTTTCGAGCCGCTGTTATCTGTAGTGATAACTTTGTTAAGTGATGAACACGAGCCTGAAGGGGATGATATTACTGGCTTATATGAAGAAGTACTAGGCAACTGTAATGTTAATGCATCATTACTATTTGGCATTGGACAAAGCGAAGTTGATCGCTGACGAAAAATTGGCTTTGCCGGTAAAAAAAAGGTTTTCATCAGATTTATTATTTATATTTTTTTCATTAAGAGTTTCAGAACTCACAGTAAAATAAGCATTTCTGCCGTTAGAACTCACTTCAAATTTTTTTGTATTTGAGGCACTCATACAAAGAATTCCTCAAGGGATATTCGTTTGTGTTTTTTTATGTTTGCGGTCTTTTTTTGTTTTTGTTATTTATGATTGTTTATTTGTTTAGAGGTACACATATATCTAGTATTCCTCAATATCAATTTGTTTAATTTTTTTTGCTTGCGGTTTTTTTTGTTTTTGTTATTTTTACTATGTAAAAATAACAGCAAAGCATAAAGCTTATTTATTAAAGACAGTATGTACCTATTACGAATAATATGTACTACGAATATTTTTTGTTTGTTTAATTTTTTTGTAAGTAAGAAAAATTCCGCTAATCGACTGTTCGCTATGAAGGTACCACGAGAACTAAGTTTGGATGAAGTGAAAATTTAAAAAAAAAAATTTGTTTGCAAATAACGTGAAAATTACATGTACCAAGTCAGAAAACATGAAAATAACAGGTTACCAAAATAAGCTGATATTTTTAGTATACGACTAAATTGACGTCAATTAGCGGTGTGCAAATTTTGGTACAGTTTGGATAAAGTGAAAATTTTGAAAAAAAAAATTGTTTGCAAATAACGTGAAAATTACATGTACCAAGTCAAAAAACATGAAAATAACAGGTCGCCAAAATGAGCTGATATTTTTAGTATACGACTAAATTGACGTCGTTTAGCGGTGTGCAAATTTTGGTAAAGTTTGGATGAAGTGAAAATTTTGAAAAAAAAAATTTGTTTTCAAATAACGTGAAAATTACAAGTACCAAGTCAAAAAACATGAAAATAGCAGGTCGCCAAAATGAGCTGATATTTTTAGTATACGACTAAATTGACGTCGTTTAGCGGTGTGCAAATTTTGGTAAAGTTTGGATGAAGTGAAAATTTTGAAAAAAAAATTTGTTTTCAAATAACGTGAAAATTACAAGTACCAAGTCAAAAAACATGAAAATAAAAGGTCGCCAAAGTGAGCTGATATTTTTAGTATACGACTTAATTAACGTCGTTTAGCGGTGTGCAAATTTTGGTAATGTTTGGGTGAAGTGAAAATTTTAAAAAAAATTTTTTTGCAAATTACGTGAAAATTACATGTACCAAGTCAAAAAACATGAAAATAACCGGTCGTCAAAATGAGCTGATATTTTTAGTATACGACTAAATTGACGTCGTTTAGCGGTGTGCAAATTTTGGTAAAGTTTGGATGAAGTGAACATATAAAAAAAAATTTTTTGCAAATAACGTGAAAATTACATGTACCAAGTCAAAAAACATGAAAATAACAGGTCGCCAAAATGAGCTGATATTTTTAGTATACGACTAAATTGACATCGCTTAGCGGTGTGCAAATTTTGTTAAAGTTTGGATGAAGTGAAAAATTTAAAAAAAAAATTTGTTTGCCAATAACGTGAAAATTACAAGTACCACGTCAAAAAACATGAAAATAACAGGTTGCCAAAATGAGCTGATATTTTTAGTAAAAGACGTTAATTGACGTTGTTTAGCGGTGTGCAAATTTTGGTAAAGTTTGGATGAAGTGAAGATTTTGAAAAAAAATTTGTTTGCAAATAACGTGAAAATTACATGTACCAAGTCAGAAAACATGAAAATAACAGGTCACCAAAATAAGCTGATATTTTTAGTATACGACTAAATTGACGTCAATTAGCGGTGTGCAAATTTTGGTAAAGTTTGGATGAAGTGAAAATTTTGAAGAAAAAAAATTTGTTTTCAAATAACGTGAAAATTACAAGTACCAAGTCAAAAAACATGAAAATAACAGGTCACCAAAATGAGCTAATATTTTTAGTATACGACTAAATTGACGTCGTTTAGCGGTGTGCAAATTTTGGTAAAGTTTGGATGAAGGGAAAATATTGAAAAAAAATTTATTTGCAAATAACGTGCAAATTACATGTACCAAGTCAAAAAACATGAAAATAACAGGTCGCCAAAATGAGCTGATATTTTTAGTATACGACATAATTGACGTCGTTTAGCGGTGTTCAAATTTTGGTAAAGTTTGGATGAAGTGAAAATTTAAAAAAAATTTTTTTTTGCAAATAACGTGAAATTTACATGTACCAAGTCAAAAAACATGAAAATAACAGGTCGCCAAAATGAGCTGATATTTTTAGTATACGACTAAATTGACGTCGTTTAGCGGTGTGCAAATTTTGGTAAAGTTTGGATGAAGGGAAAATTTTGAAAAAAAAAAATTTTTTTGCAAATAATGTGAAAATTACAAGTACCAAGTCAAAAAACATAAAAATAACAGGTCGCCAAAATGAGCTGATAATTTTAGTATACGACTAAATTGTCGTCGTTTAGCGGTGTGCAAATTTTGGTAAAGTTTGGATGAAGTGAAAAATTTGAAAAAAAAAATTTGTTTGCAAATAACGTGAAAATTACAAGTACCAAGTCAAAAAACATGAAAATAACAGGTCACCAAAATGAGCTGATATTTTTAGTAAAAGACGTTAATTGACGTCGTTTAGCGGTGTGCAAATTTTGGTAAAGTTTGGATGAAGTGATAATTTTGAAAAAAAATTTGTTTGCAAATAACGTGAAAATTACATGTACCAAGTCAGAAAACATGAAAATAACAGGTTACCGAAATAAGCTGATATTTTTAGTATACGACTAAATTGACGTCAATTAGCGGTGTGCAAATTTTGGTAAAGTTTGGATGAAGTGAAAATTTAAAAAAAAAAAAAAATTGTTTTCAAATAACGTGAAAATTACAAGTACCAAGTCAAAAAACATGAAAATAGCAGGTCGCCAAAATGAGCTGATATTTTTAGTATACGACTAAATTGAGGTCGTTTAGCGGTGTGCAAATTTTGGTAAAGTTTGGATTAAGTGAAAATTTTGAAAAAAAAAATTTGTTTGCAAATAACGTGAAAATTACAAGTACCAAGTCAAAAAACATGAAAATAAAAGGTCGCCAAAGTGAGCTGATATTTTTAGTATACGACTTAATTGACGTCGTTTATTGGTGTGCAAATTTTGGTAATGTTTGGGTGAAGTGAAAATTTAAAAAAAAATTTTTTTTGCAAATAACGTGAAAATTACATGTACCAAGTCAAAAAACATGAAAATAACAGGTCGCCAAAATGAGAGGTCGCCAAAATGAGCTGATATTTTTAGTATACGACTAAATTGACGTCGTTTAGCGGTGTGCAAATTTTGGTAAAGTTTGGATGAAGTGAAAATTTTGAAAAAAAATTTGATTGCAAATAACGTGAAAATTACATGTACCAAGTCAAAAAACATGAAAATAACAGGTCGCCAAAATGAGCTGATATTTTTAGTATACGACTAAATTGACATCGTTTAGCGGTGTGCAAATTTTGTTAAGGTTTGGATGAAGTGAAAAATTTAAAAAAAAATTTTTTTGCAAATAACGTGAAAATTACAAGTACCACGTCAAAAAACATGAAAATAACAGGTCACCAAAATGAGCTGATATTTTTAGTATACGACTAAATTGACGTTGTTTAGCGGTGTGCAAATTTTGGTAAAGTTTGGATGAATTGAAGATTTTGAAAAAAAATTTGTTTGCAAATAACGTGAAAATTACATGTACCAAGTCAGAAAACATGAAAATAACAGGTCACCAAAATAAGCTGATATTTTTAGTATACGACTAAATTGACGTCAATTAGCGGTGTGCAAATTTTGGTAAAGTTTGGATGAAGTGAAAATTTAAAAAAAAAAATTTGCAAATAACGTGAAAATTACATGTACCAAGTCAAAAAACATGAAAATAACAGGTCGCCAAAATGAGCTGATATTTTTAGTATACGACTAAATTGACGTCGTTTAGCGGTGTGCAAATTTTGGTAAAGTTTGGATGAAGTGAAAATTTTGAAAAAAAAATTTGTTGGCAAATAACGTGAAAATTACAAGTACCAACTCAAAAAACATGAAAATAACAGGTCGCCAAAATGAGTTGATATTTTTAGTATACGACTAAATTGACGTCGTTTAGCGGTGTGCAAATTTTGGTAAAGTTTGGATGAAGTGAAAATTTTGAAAAAAAAAATTTGTTTTCAAATAACGTGAAAATTACAAGTACCAAGTCAAAAAACATGAAAATAACAGGTCACCAAAATGAGCTGATATTTTTAGTATACGACTAAATTGACGTCGTTTAGCGGTGTGCAAATTTTGGTAAAGTTTGGATAAAGGGAAAATATTGAAAAAAAATTTATTTGCAAATTACATGTACCAAGTCAAAAAACATGAAAATAACAGGTCGCCAAAATGAGCTGATATTTTTAGTATACGACTTAATTGACGTCGTTTAGCGGTGTGCAAATTTTGGTAAAGTTTGGATGAAGTGAAAATTAAAAAAAAAAATTTTTTTGCAAATAACGTGAAAATTACATGTACCAAGTCAAAAAACATGAAAATGACAGGTCGCCAAAATGAGCTGATATTTTTAGTATATGACTAAATTGACGTCGTTTAGCGGTGTGGAAATTTTGGTAAAGTTTGGATGAAGGGAAAATTTTGAAGAAAAAAAATTTGTTTGCAAATAATGTGAAAATTACTGTACCAAGTCAAAAAACATGAAAATAACAGGTCGCCAAAATGAGCTGATATTTTTAGTATACGACTAAATTGACGCCGTTAACGGGTGTGCAAATTTTGGTAAAGTTTGGATGAAGTGAAAATTTTGAAAAAAAAAATTTGTTTTCAAATAACGTGAAAATTACAAGTACCAAGTCAAAAAACATGAAAATAACAGGTCGCCAAAATAAGCTGATACTTTTAGTATACGACTAAATTTGCGTCGTATAGCGGTGTGCAAATTTTGGTACAGTTTGGATGAAGTGAAAATTTTGAAAAAAAAGTTTTGTTTTCAAATAACGTGAAAATTTCAAGTACCAAGTCAAAAAACATGAAAATAACAGGTCGCCAAAATGAGCTGATATTTTTAGTAAAAGACGTTAATTGACGTCGTTTAGCGGTGTGCAAATTTTGGTAAAGTTTGGATGAAGTGAAAATTTTGAAAAAAAATTTGTTTGCAAATAACGTGAAAATTACATGTACCAAGTCAGAAAACATGAAAATAACAGGTTACCGAAATAAGCTGATATTTTTAGTATACGACTAAATTGACGTCAATTAGCGGTGTGCAAATTTTGGTACAGTTTGGATAAAGTGAAAATTTTGAAAAAAAAATTTTTTGCAAATAACGTGAAAACTACATGTACCAAGTCAAAAAACATGAAAATAACAGGTCGCCAAAATGAGCTGATATTTTTAGTATACGACTAAATTGACGTCGTTTAGCGGTGTGCAACTTTTGGTAAAGTTTGGATGAAGTGAAAATTTTGAAAAAAAAAATTTGTTTTCAAATAACGTGAAAGTTACAAGTACCAAGTCAAAAAACATGAAAATAAAAGGTCGCCAAAGTGAGCTGATATTTTTAGTATACGACTTAATTGACGTCGTTTAGCGGTGTGCAAATTTTGGTAAAGTTTGGATGAAGTGAAAATTTAAAAAAAAAAAAATTTGTTTTCAAATAACGTGAAAATTACAAGTACCAAGTCAAAAAACATGAAAATAGCAGGTCGCCAAAATGAGCTGATATTTTTAGTATACGACTAAATTGACGTCGTTTAGCGGTATGCAAATTTTGGTAAAGTTTGGATGAAGTGAAAATTTTGAAAAAAAAAATTTGTTTTCAAATAACGTGAAAATTACAAGTACCAAGTCAAAAAACATGAAAATAAAAGGTCGCCAAAGTGAGCTGATATTTTTTGTATACGACTTAATTGACGTCGTTTATTGGTGTGCAAATTTTGGTAATGTTTGGGTGAAGTGAAAATTTAAAAAAAAATTTTTTTTGCAAATAACGTGAAAATTACATGTACCAAGTCAAAAAACATGAAAATAACAGGTCGCCAAAATGAGAGGTCGCCAAAATGAGCTGATATTCTTAGTATACGACTAAATTGACGTCGTTTAGCGGTGTGCAAATTTTGGTAAAGTTTGGATGAAGTGAACATATAAAAAAAAAATTTTTGCAAATAACGTGAAAATTACATGTACCAAGTCAAAAAACATGAAAATAACAGGTCGCCAAAATGAGCTGATATTTTTAGTATACGACTAAATTGACATCGTTTAGCGGTGTGCAAATTTTGTTAAGGTTTGGATGAAGTGAAAAATTTAAAAAAAAATTTGTTTGCAAATAACGTGAAAATTACAAGTACCACGTCAAAAAACATGAAAATAACAGGTCACCAAAATGAGCTGATATTGTTAGTAAAAGACGTTAATTGACGTTGTTTAGCGGTGTGCAAATTTTGGTAAAGTTTGGATGAAGTGAAGATTTTGAAAAAAAATTTGTTTGCAAATAACGTGAAAATTACATGTACCAAGTCAGAAAACATGAAAATAACAGGTCACCAAAATAAACTGATATTTTTAGTATACGACTAAATTGACGTCAATTAGCGGTGTGCAAATTTTGGTAAAGTTTGGATGAAGTGAAAATTTTGAAAAAAAAATTTGCAAATAACGTGAAAATTACATGTACCAAGTCAAAAAACATGAAAATAACAGGTCGCCAAAATGAGCTGATATTTTTAGTATACGACTAAATTGACGTCGTTTAGCGGTGTGCAAATTTTGGTAAAGTTTGGATGAAGTGAAAATTTTGAAAAAAAAAATTTGTTGGCAAATAACGTGAAAATTACAAGTACCAACTCAAAAAACATGAAAATAACAGGTCGCCAAAATGAGCTGATATTTTTAGTATACGACTAAATTGACGTCGTTTAGCGGTGTGAAAATTTTGGTAAAGTTTGGATGAAGTGAAAATTTTGAAAAAAAAAATTTGTTTTCAAATAACGTGAAAATTACATGTACCAAGTCAAAAAACATGAAAATAACAGGTCACCAAAATGAGCTGATATTTTTAGTATACGACTAAATTGACGTCGTTTAGCGGTGTGCAAATTTTGGTAAAGTTTGGATAAAGGGAAAATATTGAAAAAAAATTTATTTGCAAATTACATGTACCAAGTCAAAAAACATGAAAATAACAGGTCGCCAAAATGAGCTGATATTTTTAGTATACGACTTAATTGACGTCGTTTAGCGGTGTACAAATTTTGGTAAAGTTTGGATGAAGTGAAAATGAAAAAAAAAAAATTTTTTGCAAATAACGTGAAAATTACATGTACCAAGTCAAAAAACATGAAAATGACAGGTCGCCAAAATGAGCTGATATTTTTAGTATACGACTAAATTGACGTCGTTTAGCGGTGTGCAAATTTTGGTAAAGTTTGGATGAAGGGAAAATTTTGAAGAAAAAAAATTTGTTTGCAAATAATGTGAAAATTACAAGTACCAAGTCAAAAAACATGAAAATAACAGGTCGCCAATATTAGATGATATTTTTAGTATACGACTAAATTGACGCCGTTAACGGGTGTGCAAATTTTGGTAAAGTTTGGATGAAGGGAAAATTTTGAAAAAAAAAATTTGTTTTCAAATAACGCGAAAATTACAAGTACCAAGTCAAAAAACATGAAAATAACAGGTTACCAAAATGAGCTGATATTTTTAGTATACGACTAAATTGGCGTCGTATAGCGGTGTGCAAATTTTGGTACAGTTTGGATGAAGTGAAAATTTTGAAAAAAAAAATTTGTTTTCAAATAACGTGAAAATTTCAAGTACCAAGTCAAAAAACATGAAAATAACAGGTCGCCAAAATGAGCTGATATTTTTAGTAAAAGACGTTAATTGACGTCGTTTAGCGGTGTGCAAATTTTGGTAAAGTTTGGATGAAGTGAAAATTTTGAAAAAAAATTTGTTTGCAAATAACGTGAAAATTACATGTACCAAGTCAGAAAACATGAAAATAACAGGTTACCAAAATAAGCTGATATTTTTAGTATACGACTAAATTGACGTCAATTAGCGGTGTGCAAATTTTGGTATAGTTTGGATAAAGTGAAAATTTTGAAAAAAAAAATTGTTTGCAAATAACGTGAAAATTACATGTACCAAGTCAAAAAACATGAAAATAACAGGTCGCCAAAATGAGCTGATATTTTTAGTATACGACTAAATTGACGTCGTTTAGCGGTGTGCAAATTTTGGTAAAGTTTGGATGAAGTGAGCATTTAAAAAAAAAATTTTTTTTGCAAATAACGTGAAAATTACATGTACCAAGTCAAAAAACATGAAAATAACAGGTCGCCAAAATGAGCTGATATTTTAAGTATACGACTAAATTGACGTCGTTTAGCGGTGTGCAAATTTTGGTAAAGTTTGGATGAAGTGAAAAATTAAAAAAAAAAAAAAAATTTGTTTGCAAATAACGTGAAAATTACAAGTACCAAGTCAAAAAACATGAAAATAACAGGTCGCCAAAATGAGCTGATATTTTTAGTAAAAGACGTTAATTGACGTCGTTTAGCAGTGTGCAAATTTTGGTAAGGTTTGGATGAAGTGAAAATTTTGAAAAAAAATTTGTTTGCAAATAACGTGAAAATTACATGTACCAAGTCAGAAAACATGAAAATAACAGGTTACCAAAATAAGCTGATATTTTTAGTATACGACTAAATTGACGTCAATTAGCGGTGTGCAAATTTTGGTACAGTTTGGATACAGTGAAAATTTTGAAAAAAAAAATTGTTTGCAAATAACGTGAAAATTACATGTACCAAGTCAAAAAACATGAAAATAACAGGTCGCCAAAATGAGCTGATATTTTTAGTATACGACCGAATTAACGTCGTTTAGCGGTGTGCAAATTTTGGTAAAGTTTGGATGAAGTGAAAATTTTGAAAAAAAAAAATTTGTTTTCAAATAACGTGAAAATTACAAGTACCAAGTCAAAAAACATGAAAATAACAGGTCGCCAAAATGAGCTGATATTTTTAGTATACGACTAAATTGACGTCGCTTAGCGGTGTGCAAATCTGGGTAAGGTTTGGATGAAGTGAAAATTTTGAAAAAAAAAATTTGTTTTCAAATAACGTGAAAATTACAAGTACCAAATCAAAAAACATGAAAATAAAAGGTCGCCAAAGTGAGCTGATATTTTTAGTATACGACTTATTTGACGTCGTTTAGCGGTGTGCAAATTTTGGTAATGTTTGGGTGAAATGAAAATTTTAAAAAAAAATTTTTTTGCAAATAACGTGAAAATTACATGTACCAAGTCAAAAAACATGAAAATAACAGGTCGCCAAAATGAGCTGATATTTTTAGTATACGACTAAATTGACGTCGTTTAGCGGTGTGCAAATTTTGGTAAGGTTTGGATGAAGTGAACATATAAAAAAAAATTTTTTGCAAATAACGTGAAAATTACATGTACCAAGTCAAAAAACATGAAAATAACAGGTCGCCAAAATGAGCTGATATTTTTAGTATACGACTAAATTGATATCGCTTAGCGGTGTGCAAATTTTGTTAAAGTTTGGATGAACCGAAAAATTTAAAAAAAAAATTTGTTTGCAAATAACGTGAAAATTACAAGTACCACGTCAAAAAACATGAAAATAACAGGTCGCCAAAATGAGCTGATATTTTTAGTAAAAGACGTTAATTGACGTTGTTTAGCGGTGTGTAAATTTTGGTAAAGTTTGGATGAAGTGAAGATTTTGAAAAAAAAATTTGTTTGCAAATAACGTGAAAATTACATGTACCAAGTCAGAAAACATGAAAATAACAGGTCACCAAAATAAGCTGATATTTTTAGTATACGACTAAATTGACGTCAATCAGCGGTGTGCAAATTTTGGTACAGTTTGGATAAAGTGAAAATTTTGAAAAAAAAATTTGCAAATAACGTGAAAATTACATGTACCAAGTCAAAAAACATGGAAATAACAGGTCGCCAAAATGAGCTGATATTTTTAGTATACGACTAAATTGACGTCGTTTAGCGGTGTGCAAATTTTGGTAAAGTTTGGATGAAGTGAAAATTTTGAAAAAAAAAATTTGTTGGCAAATAACGTGAAAATTACAAGTACCAACTCAAAAAACATGAAAATAACAGGTCGCCAAAATGAGCTGATATTTTTAGTAAAAGACGTTAATTGACGTCGTTTAGCGGTGTGCAAATTTTGGTAAAGTTTGGATGAAGTGAAAATTTTGAAAAAAAAAATTTGTTTTCAAATAACGTGAAAATTACAAGTACCAAGTCAAAAAACATGAAAATAACAGGTCACCAAAATGAGCTGATATTTTTAGTATACGACTGAATTGACGTCGTTTAGCGGTGTGCAAATTTTGGTAAAGTTTGGATGAAGGGAAAATATTGAAAAAAAATTTATTTGCAAATAACTTGCAAATTATATGTACCAAGTCAAAAAACATGAAAATAACAGGTCGCCAAAATGAGCTGATATTTTTAGTATACAACTTAATTGACGTCGTTTAGCGGTGTGCAAATTTTGGTAAAGTTTGGATAAAGTGAAAATTTAAAAAAAAGTTTTTTTTGCAAATAACGTGAAAATTACATGTACCAAGTCAAAAAACATGAAAATAACAGGTCGCCAAAATGAGCTGATATTTTTAGTATACGACTAAATTGAAGTCGTTTAGCGGTGTGCAAATTTTGGTAAAGTTTGGATGAAGGGAAAATTTTGAAAAAAAAAATTTGTTTGCAAATAACGTGAAAATTACATGTACCAAGTCAGAAAACATGAAAATAACAGGTCGCCAAAATAAGCTGATACTTTTAGTATACGACTAAATTGGCGTCGTATAGCGGTGTGCAAATTTTGGTACAGTTTGGATGAAGTGAAAATTTTGAAAAAAAAATTTGTTTGCAAATAACGTGAAAATTACATATACCAAGTCAGAAAACATGAAAATAACAGGTCGCCAAAATAAGCTGATATTTTTAGTATACGACTAAATTGACGTCGTTTAGCGGTGTGCAAATTTAGGTAAACTTTGGATGAAGTGAAAATTTGAAGAAAAAAAATTTGTTTTTAAATAACGTGAAAATTACATATACCAAGTCAAAAAACATGAAAATAACAGGTCGCCAAAATGAGCTGATATTTTTAGTAAAAGACGTTAATTGACGTCGTTTAGCGGTGTGCAAATTTTGGTAAAGTTTGGATGAAGTGAAAATTTTGAAAAAAAATTTGTTTGCAAATAACGTGAAAATTACATGTACCAAGTCAGAAAACATGAAAATAACAGGTTACCAAAATAAGCTGATATTTTTAGTATACGACTAAATTGACGTCAATTAGCGGTGTGCAAATTTTGGTATAGTTTGGATAAAGTGAAAATTTTGAAAAAAAAAATTGTTTGCAAATAACGTGAAAATTACATGTACCAAGTCAAAAAACATGAAAATAACAGGTCGCCAAAATGAGCTGATATTTTTAGTATACGACTAAATTGACGTCGTTAACGGGTGTGCAAATTTTGGTAAAGTTTGGATGAAGTGAAAATTTAAAAAAAAAATTTGTTTGCAAATAACGTGAAAATTACATGTACCAAGTCAGAAAACATGAAAATAACAGGTCGCCAAAATAAGCTGATACTTTTAGTATACGACTAAATTGGCGTCGTATAGCGGTGTGCAAATTTTGGTACAGTTTGGATGAAGTGAAAATTTTGAAAAAAAAAATTTGTTTGCAAATAACGAGAAAATTACATATACCAAGTCAGAAAACATGAAAATAACAGGTCGCCAAAATAAGCTGATATTTTTAGTATACGACTAAATTGACGTCGTTTAGCGGTGTGCAAATTTTGGTAAACTTTGGATGAAGTGAAAATTTGAAAAAAAAAATTTGTTTTCAAATAACGTGAAAATTACAAGTACCAAGTCAAAAAACATGAAAATAACAGGTCGCCAAAATGGGCTGATATTTTTAGTATACGACTAAATTGACGTCATTTAGCGGTGTGCAAATTTTGGTAAAGTTTGGATGAAGTGAGCATTTAAAAAAAAATTTTTTTTGCAAATAACGTGAAAATTACATGTACCAAGTCAAAAAACATGAAAATAACAGGTCGCCAAAATGAGCT
This sequence comes from Tachina grossa, assembly GCA_949987645.1. NCBI lineage: Eukaryota > Metazoa > Arthropoda > Insecta > Diptera > Tachinidae > Tachina > Tachina grossa. The sequence goes on along the minus strand of OX465279.1, from coordinate 14,747,900 downwards.
GATATTTTTAGTATACGATTAAATTGACGTCATTTAGCGGTGTGCAAATTTTGGTAAAGTTTGGATGAAGTGAAAATTTTGAAAAAAAAAATTTGTTTTCAAATAACGTGAAAATTACAAGTACCAAGTCAAAAAACATAAAAATAACAGGTCACCAATATTAGATGATATTTTTAGTATACGACTAAATTGACGTCGTTAACGGGTGTGCAAATTTTGGTAAAGTTTGGATGAAGTGAAAATTAAAAAAAAAAAATTTGTTTGCAAATAACGTGAAAATTACATGTACCAAGTCAGAAAACATGAAAATAACAGGTCGCCAAAATAAGCTGATACTTTTAGTATACGACTAAATTGGCGTCGTATAGCGGTGTGCAAATTTTGGTACAGTTTGGATGAAGTGAAAATTTTGAAAAAAAAAATTTGTTTGCAAATAACGTGAAAATTACATATACCAAGTCAAAAAACATGAAAATAACAGGTCGCCAAAATGAGCTGATATTTTTAGTAAAAGACGTTAATTGACGTCGTTTAGCGGTGTGCAAATTTTGGTAAAGTTTGGATGAAGTGAAAATTTTGAAAAAAAAATTTGTTTGCAAATAACGTGAAAATTACATGTACCAAGTCAGAAAACATGAAAATAACAGGTTACCAAAATAAGCTGATATTTTTAGTATACGACTAAATTGACGTCAATTAGCGGTGTGCAAATTTTGGTATAGTTTGGATAAAGTGAAAATTTTGAAAAAAAAAATTGTTTGCAAATAACGTGAAAATTACATGTACCAAGTCAAAAACATGAAAATAACAGGTCGCCAAAATGAGCTGATATTTTAAGTATACGACTAAATTGACGTCGTTTAGCGGTGTGCAAATTTTGGTAAAGTTTGGATGAAGTGAAAAATTAAAAAAAAAAAAAAATTTGTTTGCAAATAACGTGAAAATTACAAGTACCAAGTCAAAAAACATGAAAATAACAGGTCGCCAAAATGAGCTGATATTTTTAGTAAAAGACGTTAATTGACGTCGTTTAGCGGTGTGCAAATTTTGGTAAAGTTTGGATGAAGTGAAAATTTTGAAAAAAAATTTGTTTGCAAATAACGTGAAAATTACATGTACCAAGTCAGAAAACATGAAAATAACAGGTTACCAAAATAAGCTGATATTTTTAGTATACGACTAAATTGACGTCAATTAGCGGTGTGCAAATTTTGGTACAGTTTGGATAAAGTGAAAATTTTGAAAAAAAAAATTGTTTGCAAATAACGTGAAAATTACATGTACCAAGTCAAAAAACATGAAAATAACAGGTCGCCAAAATGAGCTGATATTTTTAGTATACGACCGAATTGACGTCGTTTAGCGGTGTGCAAATTTTGGTAAAGTTTGGATAAAGTGAAAATTTTGAAAAAAAAAATTTGTTTTCAAATAACGTGAAAATTACAAGTACCAAGTCAAAAAACATGAAAATAACAGGTCGCCAAAATGAGCTGATATTTTTAGTATACGACTAAATTGACGTCGTTTAGCGGTGTGCAAATTTTCGTAAGGTTTGGATGAAGTGAAAATTTTGAAAAAAAAAATTTGTTTTCAAATAACGTGAAAATTACAAGTACCAAATCAAAAAACATGAAAATAAAAGGTCGCCAAAGTGAGCTGATATTTTTAGTATACGACTTATTTGACGTCGTTTAGCGGTGTGCAAATTTTGGTAATGTTTGGGTGAAATGAAAATTTTAAAAAAAATTTTTTTTGCAAATAATGTGAAAATTACATGTACCAAGTCAAAAAACATGAAAATAACAGGTCGCCAAAATGAGCTGATATTTTTAGTATACGACTAAATTGACGTCGTTTAGCGGTGTGCAAATTTTGGTAAGGTTTGGATGAAGTGAACATATAAAAAAAAAATTTTTGCAAATAACGTGAAAATTACATGTACCAAGTCAAAAATCATGAAAATAACAGGTCGCCAAAATGAGCTGATATTTTTAGTATACGACTAAATTGATATCGCTTAGCGGTGTGCAAATTTTGTTAAAGTTTGGATGAACCGAAAAATTTAAAAAAAAAATTTGTTTGCAAATAACGTGAAAATTACAAGTACCACGTCAAAAAACATGAAAATAACAGGTCGCCAAAATGAGCTGATATTTTTAGTAAAAGACGTTAATTGACGTTGTTTAGCGGTGTGTAAATTTTGGTAAAGTTTGGATGAAGTGAAGATTTTGAAAAAAAATTTGTTTGCAAATAACGTGAAAATTACATGTACCAAGTCAGAAAACATGAAAATAACAGGTCACCAAAATAAGCTGATATTTTTAGTATACGACTAAATTGACGTCAATTAGCGGTGTGCAAATTTTGGTACAGTTTGGATAAAGTGAAAATTTTGAAAAAAAAAATTGCAAATAACGTGAAAATTACATGTACCAAGTCAAAAAACATGGAAATAACAGGTCGCCAAAATGAGCTGATATTTTTAGTATACGACTAAATTGACGTCGTTTAGCGGTGTGCAAATTTTGGTAAAGTTTGGATGAAGTGAAAATTTAAAAAAAAAAAATTTGTTGGCAAATAACGTGAAAATTACAAGTACCAACTCAAAAAACATGAAAATAACAGGTCGCCAAAATGAGCTGATATTTTTAGTAAAAGACGTTAATTGACGTCGTTTAGCGGTGTGCAAATTTTGGTAAAGTTTGGATGAAGTGAAAATTTTGAAAAAAAAAATTTGTTTTCAAATAACGTGAAAATTACAAGTACCAAGTCAAAAAACATGAAAATAACAGGTCACCAAAATGAGCTGATATTTTTAGTATACGACTGAATTGACGTCGTTTAGCGGTGTGCAAATTTTGGTAAAGTTTGGATGAAGGGAAAATATTGAAAAAAAATTTATTTGCAAATAACTTGCAAATTATATGTACCAAGTCAAAAAACATGAAAATAACAGGTCGCCAAAATGAGCTGATATTTTTAGTATACAACTTAATTGACGTCGTTTAGCGGTGTGCAAATTTTGGTAAAGTTTGGATAAAGTGAAAATTTAAAAAAAAGTTTTTTTTGCAAATAACGTGAAAATTACATGTACCAAGTCAAAAAACATGAAAATAACAGGTCGCCAAAATGAGCTGATATTTTTAGTATACGACTAAATTGACGTCGTTTAGCGGTGTGCAAATTTTGGTAAAGTTTGGATGAAGGGAAAATTTTGAAAAAAAAAATTTGTTTGCAAATAACGTGAAAATTACATGTACCAAGTCAGAAAAAATGAAAATAACAGGTCGCCAAAATAAGCTGATACTTTTAGTATACGACTAAATTGGCGTCGTATAGCGGTGTGCAAATTTTTGTACAGTTTGGATGAAGTGAAAATTTTGAAAAAAAAATTTGTTTGCAAATAACGTGAAAATTACATATACCAAGTCAGAAAACATGAAAATAACAGGTCGCCAAAATAAGCTGATATTTTTAGTATACGACTAAATTGACGTCGTTTAGCGGTGTGCAAATTTAGGTAAACTTTGGATGAAGTGAAAATTTGAAGAAAAAAAATTTGTTTTCAAATAACGTGAAAATTACAAGTACCAAGTCAAAAAACATGAAAATAACAGGTCGCCAATATAAGCTGATATTTTTAGTATACGACTAAATTGACGTCGTTTAGCGGTGTGCAAATTTTGGTAAAGTTTGGATGAAGTGAGCATTTAAAAAAAAAATTTTTTGCAAATAACGTGAAAATTACATGTACCAAGTCAAAAAACATGAAAATAACAGGTCGCCAAAATGAGCTGATATTTTTAGTATACGACTAAATTGACGTCGTTTAGCGGTGTGCAAATTCTGGTAAAGTTTGGATGAAGTGAAAAATATGAAAAAAAAAATTTGTTTGCAAATAACGTGAAAATTACAAGTACCAAGTCAAAAAACATGAAAATAACAGGTCGCCAAAATGAGCTGATATTTTTAGTAAAAGACGTTAATTGACGTCGTTTAGCGGTGTGCAAATTTTGGTAAAGTTTGGATGAAGTGAAAATTTTGAAAAAAAATTTGTTTGCAAATAACGTGAAAATTACATGTACCAAGTCAGAAAACATGAAAATAACAGGTTACCAAAATAAGCTGATATTTTTAGTATACGACTAAATTGACGTCAATTAGCGGTGTGCAAATTTTGGTACAGTTTGGATAAAGTGAAAATTTTGAAAAAAAAAAATTTTTTGCAAATAACGTGAAAATTACATGTACCAAGTCAAAAAACATGAAAATAACAGGTCGCCAAAATGAGCTGATATTTTTAGTATACGACTAAATTGACGTCGTTTAGCGGTGTGCAAATTTTGGTAAAGTTTGGATGAAGTGAAAATTTTGAAAAAAAAATTTGTTTTCAAATAACGTGAAAATTACAAGTACCAAGTCAAAAAACACGAAAATAACAGGTCACCAATATTAGATGATATTTTTAGTATACGACTAAATTGACGTCGTTAACGGGTGTGCAAATTTTGGTAAAGTTTGGATGAAGTGAAAATTTAAAAAAAAAATTTGTTTGCAAATAACGTGAAAATTACATGTACCAAGTCAGAAAACATGAAAATAACAGGTCGCCAAAATAAGCTGATGCTTTTAGTATACGACTAAATTGGCGTCGTATAGCGGTGTGCAAATTTTGGTACAGTTTGGATGAAGTGAAAATTTTGAAAAAAAAATTTGTTTGCAAATAACGTGAAAATTACATATACCAAGTCAGAAAACATGAAAATAACAGGTCGCCAAAATAAGCTGATATTTTTAGTATACGACTAAATTGACGTCGTTTAGCGGTGTGCAAATTTTGGTAAACTTTGGATGAAGTGAAAATTTGAAAAAAAAAATTTGTTTTCAAATAACGTGAAAATTACAAGTACCAAGTCAAAAAACATGAAAATAACAGGTCGCCAAAATGGGCTGATATTTTTAGTATACGACTAAATTGACGTCATTTAGCGGTGTGCAAATTTTGGTAAAGTTTGGATGAAGTGAGCATTTAAAAAAAAATTTTTTTTGCAAATAACGTGAAAATTACATGTACCAAGTCAAAAAACATGAAAATAACAGGTCGCCAAAATGAGCTGATATTTTTAGTATACGATTAAATTGACGTCGTTTAGCGGTGTGCAAATTTTGGTAAAGTTTGGATGAAGTGAAAATTTTGAAAAAAAAAATTTGTTTTCAAATAACGTGAAAATTACAAGTACCAAGTCAAAAAACATAAAAATAACAGGTCACCAATATTAGATGATATTTTTAGTATACGACTAAATTGACGTCGTTAACGGGTGTGCAAATTTTGGTAAAGTTTGGATGAAGTGAAAATTAAAAAAAAAAAATTTGTTTGCAAATAACGTGAAAATTACATGTACCAAGTCAGAAAACATGAAAATAACAGGTCGCCAAAATAAGCTGATACTTTTAGTATACGACTAAATTGGCGTCGTATAGCGGTGTGCAAATTTTGGTACAGTTTGGATGAAGTGAAAATTTTGAAAAAAAAAATTTGTTTGCAAATAACGTGAAAATTACATATACCAAGTCAGAAAACATGAAAATAACAGGTCGCCAAAATAAGCTGATATTTTTAGTATACGACTAAATTGACGTCGTTTAGCGGTGTGCAAATTTTGGTAAACTTTGGATGAAGTGAAAATTCGAAAAAAAAAATTTGTTTTCAAATAACGTGAAAATTACAAGTACCAAGTCAAAAAACATGAAAATAACAGGTCGCCAAAATGAGCTGATATTTTTAGTATACGACTAAATTGACGTCGTTTAGCGGTGTGCAAATTTTGGTAAAGTTTGGATGAAGTGAGCATTTAAAAAAAAATTTTTTTTGCAAATAACGTGAAAATTACATGTACCAAGTCAAAAAACATGAAAATAACAGGTCGCCAAAATGAGCTGATATTTTTAGTATACGACTAAATTGACGTCGTTTAGCGGTGTGCAAATTTTGGTATAGTTTGGATGAAGTGAAAAATTTGAAAAAAAAATTTGTTTGCAAATAACGTGAAAATTACAAGTACCAAGTCAAAAAACACGAAAATAACAGGTCACCAATATTAGATGATATTTTTAGTATACGACGTTAATTGACGTCGTTTAGCGGTGTGCAAATTTTGGTAAAGTTTGGATGAAGTGAAAATTTTGAAAAAAAATTTGTTTGCAAATAACGTGAAAATTACATGTACCAAGTCAGAAAACATGAAAATAACAGGTTACCAAAATAAGCTGATATTTTTAGTATACGACTAAATTGACGTCAATTAGCGGTGTGCAAATTTTGGTACAGTTTGGATAAAGTGAAAATTTTGAAAAAAAAAAATTTTTTGCAAATAACGTGAAAATTACATGTACCAAGTCAAAAAACATGAAAATAACAGGTCGCCAAAATGAGCTGATATTTTTAGTATACGACTAAATTGACGTCGTTTAGCGGTGTGCAAATTTTGGTAAAGTTTGGATGAAGTGAAAATTTTGAAAAAAAAATTTGTTTTCAAATAACGTGAAAATTACAAGTACCAAGTCAAAAAACACGAAAATAACAGGTCACCAATATTAGATGATATTTTTAGTATACGACTAAATTGACGTCGTTAACGGGTGTGCAAATTTTGGTAAAGTTTGGATGAAGTGAAAATTTAAAAAAAAAATTTGTTTGCAAATAACGTGAAAATTACATGTACCAAGTCAGAAAACATGAAAATAACAGGTCGCCAAAATAAGCTGATACTTTTAGTATACGACTAAATTGGCGTCGTATAGCGGTGTGCAAATTTTGGTACAGTTTGGATGAAGTGAAAATTTTGAAAAAAAAATTTGTTTGCAAATAACGTGAAAATTACATATACCAAGTCAGAAAACATGAAAATAACAGGTCGCCAAAATAAGCTGATATTTTTAGTATACGACTAAATTGACGTCGTTTAGCGGTGTGCAAATTTTGGTAAACTTTGGATGAAGTGAAAATTTGAAAAAAAAAATTTGTTTTCAAATAACGTGAAAATTACAAGTACCAAGTCAAAAAACATGAAAATAACAGGTCGCCAAAATGGGCTGATATTTTTAGTATACGACTAAATTGACGTCATTTAGCGGTGTGCAAATTTTGGTAAAGTTTGGATGAAGTGAGCATTTAAAAAAAATTTTTTTTTGCAAATAACGTGAAAATTACATGTACCAAGTCAAAAAACATGAAAATAACAGGTCGCCAAAATGAGCTGATATTTTTAGTATACGATTAAATTGACGTCGTTTAGCGGTGTGCAAATTTTGGTAAAGTTTGGATGAAGTGAAAATTTTGAAAAAAAAAATTTGTTTTCAAATAACGTGAAAATTACAAGTACCAAGTCAAAAAACATAAAAATAACAGGTCACCAATATTAGATGATATTTTTAGTATACGACTAAATTGACGTCGTTAACGGGTGTGCAAATTTTGGTAAAGTTTGGATGAAGTGAAAATTAAAAAAAAAAAATTTGTTTGCAAATAACGTGAAAATTACATGTACCAAGTCAGAAAACATGAAAATAACAGGTCGCCAAAATAAGCTGATACTTTTAGTATACGACTAAATTGGCGTCGTATAGCGGTGTGCAAATTTTGGTACAGTTTGGATGAAGTGAAAATTTTGAAAAAAAAAATTTGTTTGCAAATAACGTGAAAATTACATATACCAAGTCAGAAAACATGAAAATAACAGGTCGCCAAAATAAGCTGATATTTTTAGTATACGACTAAATTGACGTCGTTTAGCGGTGTGCAAATTTTGGTAAACTTTGGATGAAGTGAAAATTCGAAAAAAAAAATTTGTTTTCAAATAACGTGAAAATTACAAGTACCAAGTCAAAAAACATGAAAATAACAGGTCGCCAAAATGAGCTGATATTTTTAGTATACGACTAAATTGACGTCGTTTAGCGGTGTGCAAATTTTGGTAAAGTTTGGATGAAGTGAGCATTTAAAAAAAAATTTTTTTTGCAAATAACGTGAAAATTACATGTACCAAGTCAAAAAACATGAAAATAACAGGTCGCCAAAATGAGCTGATATTTTTAGTATACGACTAAATTGACGTCGTTTAGCGGTGTGCAAATTTTGGTATAGTTTGGATGAAGTGAAAAATTTGAAAAAAAAATTTGTTTGCAAATAACGTGAAAATTACAAGTACCAAGTCAAAAAACATGAAAATAACAGGTCGCCAAAATGAGCTGATATTTTTAGTAAAAGACGTTAATTGACGTCGTTTAGCGGTGTGCAAATTTTGGTAAAGTTTGGATGAAGTGAAAATTTTGAAAAAAAAATTTGTTTGCAAATAACGTGAAAATTACATGTACCAAGTCAGAAAACATGAAAATAACAGGTTACCAAAATAAGCTGATATTTTTAGTATACGACTAAATTGACGTCAATTAGCGGTGTGCAAATTTTGGTACAGTTTGGATAAAGTGAAAATTTTGAAAAAAAAAATTGTTTGCAAATAACGTGAAAATTACATGTACCAAGTCAAAAAACATGAAAATAACAGGTCGCCAAAATGAGCTGATATTTTTAGTATACGACTAAATTGACGTCGTTAAGCGGTGTGCAAATTTTGGTAAAGTTTGGATGAAGTGAAAATTTTGAAAAAAAAAATTTGTTTTCAAATAAGGTGAAAATTACAAGTACCAAGTCAAAAAACATGAAAATAACGGGTCACCAAAATGAGCTGATATTTTTAGTATACGACTTAATTGACGTCGTTTAGCAGTGTGCAAATTTTGGTAAAGTTTGGATGAAGTGAAAATTTTGAAAAAAAATTTGTTTGCAAATAACGTGAAAATTACATGTACCAAGTCAAAAAACATGAAAATAACAGGTCGCCAAAATGAGCTGATATTATTAGTATTTATATGACTAAATTGACGTCGTTTAGCGGTGTGCAAATTTTGGTAAAGTTTGGATGAAGTGAAAATTTAAAAAAAAAATTTGTTTGCAAATAACGTGAAAATTACATGTACCAAGTCAAAAAACATGAAAATAACAGGTCGCCAAAATGAGCTGATATTTTTAGTATACGACTAAATTGACGTCGTTTAGTGGTGTGCAAATTTTGGTAAAGTTTGGATGAAAGGAAAATTTTGAAAAAAAATGTGTTTGCAAATAAAATGAAAATTACATGTACCAAGTCAGAAGACATGAGTAGTTGTGAACTGCCAATTCTGTGGCAATTAAAATTGTGAAATTGTTGCTGAAATTGTTAAATTTGGGTAATTAAAATTTGAAAATTTTAAAATTCTTGAAATTTGATGCCTACGAGGGTGGTTCGATAAGTCCTTTAAATATTTTTCGAGGGTGGTTAAATAAGTCTGTCTTTTTCCTAATGCCTACGGCATGCATGATAATTTTTCCTAATGCCGTAGGGCAATGCATGATAATTTTTTCAAATGCCGACGGCAATACATGATTATTTTTTTCCTAATGCCGACGGCAATACATACTTATTTTTCCTAATGCCTACGGCAATACATAATTTTTTTCAAATGCCGACGGCAAAACATGATTATTATTTTTTTCAAATGCCGACGGCAAAACATGATTATTATTTTCAAATGCCGACGGTAAAACATGATTATTTTTTTTCAAATGCCGACGGTAAAACATGATTATTATTTTCAAATGCCGACGGTAAAACATGATAATTTTTCCTAATGCCTACTGCAATACATACTTATTTTTCCTAATGCCTACGGCAATACATAATTTTTTTCAAATGCCGACGGCAAAACATGATTATTATTTTTTTCAAATGCCGACGGCAAAACATGATTATTATTTTCAAATGCCGACGGTAAAACATGATTATTTTTTTTCAAATGCCGACGGTAAAACATGATTATTATTTTCAAATGCCGACGGTAAAACATGATAATTTTTCCTAATGCCTACTGCAATACATGATTATTATTTTTTTCAAATGCCGACGGCAAAAAATGAATATAATTTTTTCAAATGCCGACGGGAAAATGATTTTTCCTAATGACGACGGGAAAACGTGAAAGTTATTTTTTCTAATGCTAATGTAGGTGTTGCTAGACTGTGGGAATTTAAGGCTGACCGTGATTTGAGTGGGCGGCGTTGTTGCCGTAATATGTAACCATAGGAATTTGTGGATGTGTCTGTCTGTCTGTGAGAATTTAGGTGAAGGTTTGATTGGCAGGGGGCGGGGTGTAGTTGAGGTAGATCGATTGCGTGTGTAGTTGTGTGTGAATGTGTGTGTATGTGTGTGTGTGTGTGTGTGTGTGTGTATGTTTGTAGGAATTTCAATGTGTGTATTTCTGTAGGAGCTTAAGGCTGATTGTGATTTATGAGGGGTGAGGTGTTCTAGTAATATGCAACCGGGGGAATCTGTGTGTTTGTATGTCTGTAGGAGTTTAAGGCTGACCATGATTTGGGTGGGCAGGGTTGTTGACGTAATATGTAGCCATGGGGATTTGTAAATGTGTCTCTCTATAGTAGTTTAAGGTTGATCGTGATTTGAGGCGGGTGAGGATGTTGTTGAGGTAAATTGGTTATGCGTATGTATGTATGTATGTATTTTTGTAAGAATTTAAGATGATTGTGATTTATTAGGGGCTAGGTGTTCTTGTAATATGTAGCCGTGAGAATCTATGTGTATAGACGTCTGTAGAAGTTTAAGACTATCTGTAATTTCAGGTAGGTGAGAGTGTTGTGTTGTTGAGATTAATCTTATATATTGTATATGTATGTATGATCATGGGAGTTTGTGTATGTATATCTGAGGGAGAATTTAAGACTCGTCATGATTTGCAAAAGGTGGGGTGTTGTTGAAATTTTCTTGGATATTTCTTATATGAATTCTGCTATGTGTGTGTATTTGAGCTGGTATTTATATGTAGGTAGAAATAAATTGTTTTCAACATCGACATTTGGTACTATAAAATACTATCATATATCTGGACTTCCCTAATCCTAGTATGCTTTTATACTTACGATTGCTTTATATTTTCTCATGCTTAAATTTGTCTCGCGTTTAAGTCGGTCTGTGTGAAATTTGTTTATATTACAGATTTTGTTTATTTAACTACATTCGTCTTCTTTGACTGAAAGAGTTATCTACACACAGAGAAAAACCAACTTGAAATCAGTAAGAACCATGCTGAATTAATAACAACCATTAGCGAAGGTTTAGTCATATTGAAATTTCTTATTTCAATATGGACAAAATATTAATTTACAGTATTCATTTATTAAACTCATTAGTTTGTAGATATCTCAATATACATTTTCTATTATATTAAAAATTATTGAATTAATGTGATGAATTCTTATTTTTAAGCTGCAGATTTTCCCTGAGTGTATGGATTGTTTATATTTGCATTGTGCTTTAACTAAACGACGCTTCATATATTTTCATGATGTAGATCTAATAAATACTTAAGCATTGATAAGAAATTTGATATGCATACATACATATCTACAAATTGATTTTATGTATGTATGTATGTATGTATGTATGTACATATATATGTACATACAAATAAGTGTTCAACTCAATCTTTGAATACATTTTTTATTTTATTTTTTGTCATGTGATGTCTGTTGTTGGTGAAATTAAAAACATTTTAATTTTTATCTGCGTTTACTTAAAACTTTGTGAGGATTTTCTGTTGTAAGTAAAACTGAATTCTTGAAGATATGTACTTACATACTCTATAGTAATAGTAACTATAATAGAAATATTTCTTATACTTAATTTACAGTTTTTTAAAGTATAGGGTATAAAATTTTTTCTAGCTATAGCCTTCTACATTTATTTTGGAAAACTTGCTTTGCTTTTTAAAAATGTATAAACATTTTTAAATGAAACTGATCCGGCACTCCAGCTTAGGTACTGATAGTTTTTTTTTTGTTGTTAGTTAACTTACTTATTTTTTATTTTTTATTGATAAACATTGGAAATCAAAAGGGAGTTTTATATTGTAATTATTATTTTCATAATTGTTGAAAACAATCGCTGCTTTTTGTTTGTTTTTTGCGATGAAATCATTTGAATTACTTTTGCAACTTTACGCGTTTATAAAAATTATGTTATTTTCTATATTTCTTAATTTATAAGACTTTTAGACTTTGTCCTTTAGGGGTTATATATTCTATTAAACGATTATGAATAAGAATGCAGTAAGCTGATGTATTTGCTTACTGCTTCAAATTAAAATTTTTTTAAATTGAATAAAAGGAGTTTTTTTTCTTAAACTCTGATGCAGTTAGAAGCGCTGGAGATTCTTTCATATAACAGCTTTTTCGAAATTTTTGATACATAGTATAATATAGAATTGGATAACATTTATTTTTAATTTTTATGTTAAGAAGTACGGGTATGAGACTGAATTTAAATGTACTTTTAAATTAGTTAAATCATAATGAACAAACATATTTTCTTCTTTAATAGCGATCAACAGAAAACGAACTCGTTTTCATATAATTTAGGTATACCCTATCGACGGCTCCTCTAGGATACAAGATGACTTTGTATGACGAAATTTCTGTTGCTTTATACTGATAATATGTTTACATTAATAAGATAAATATACATATGTTTATTTTATGAACGGTGAGCACCTATGGCTTTTATTTAATGTTCTATATGACTTTTTTTCATTTTATTAAAGTTCAGCGTATTGTATATGTATTTCTGAAATGTTTAAGTGTGTTTTGTGTGCCCATCGGGCAGAGTGTACGTATTAGTTGGTCAGTCAGTCTCTATTTTTATTTATTTTTTTCTTCTTCTAATGTGCCACTCCTTTTTCAGATTTTACTACTTGGAATAGAGAATTTTTGTCTAATTTTTTGGTGGGTATATACATTAGGTATGTAGAAATTAGTTAAGATACAAAGAAATGCATGTTTAATATACAACTATTGTATCAAATCGATCTCAAATAACTCAGTTACCTCTACCAGCAATTCACCGTTGGTGTATTCATAAAGTGTTAGAAACAATGAAATATCTATGTTTTGAGAGAATTTTTCCCCTCAAGTATTTCTACATGAGGTTTGAGGGGTCAATCACTGTCGCATTCATATGTAATGATTATTCACTTAAAAAACGTCATCATCACCATCAATCATCTCCGTATACAATACATTCATGAGTTGGGTTGATCCAGATACAATTGCTGTCTCATCACCTTCTAACAGCTTTATATATTTTGCTAGTATGCATGCCTTAGCATGCTTCTATCGATAGTGACGTAAGAGTCCGAGATGTAGTAGTGTTACAATTAAAAATCTTTACTATTAGAATTTACCAGTTCGCTCTTTTGAATTTTTGCAAAGTAGATACATATGTATGTATTTCATTGACCACAAAATCATAAAATTTCTTTGCTTACAAAATTGTATGACGTGAGGATTTTTTTTTTTTTTTTTTTTTTTTAATTATACATGCTTCGGCATGCTTTCATTTTTTTTTCTATAAATTTATCTAATACTCATATAGATACAGATATAAAGTAAGTTCTGTTTACTGTATATTTTAAAATTTATGCATGCTTCAGCATGATTCTAGTTGAAGCGTATATTCATTCACTAAGTTTGTTTGATACTTATTCATACACATGTACATTCTTAAAGATTGGATATCAAAGTCCAATTTCCGTAGTTTATCTATATTTTCTAAAGATCTGATAGCTAAAGAAATAAATAGAGTGAAGATCTTCTATAATAATCCCATTTTCATATTGTAAAATTTTGCGTGCTAGCGCTTTCGATGGGAAAATATAAATACAACTTTATAAAAAGTGATAATATGATGTGCTGCTGAATATTGCACTATGTTATAGTTCATTTTAAACACTGAAGTTTTAGCAATATTTCATTCAGACCAACAAGTTTAGAGAATTCCACTACATTTAGTTAATTATCTTTCTTAAGACTCATCATTCCTAATCAATCCTACAAAAAACAACACAAACTAGATTTTTCGTTTTAATTTTATTTTTATTAAATTCAACATTCATTCTTCAAATTACTTTATACTATATTAAGTAGCTTTTCCTCATTTGTTGAGTTGACTTTAATAGGAGACATTTTAATGGTACGATGAACTTTTCTATTGCATGCATTGAGTAAGTCTTTATACATACCAATCCACTTATATGAACCATTAAAGCTAATTCTTTTCACATCATTCCTTTCAATGATCTATTAAATCATTCTAATATTGATGCTTTCATATTAAGTAATGTTTAATCTTCTATTTATGTATGAGTTTTCCCAAGTATTTATTTAAAAATTCTTTAGAATCATCTGTTTGTAAGTTTTTTGGTACCCGTACCACTTCAAAAATATTTTCCATTGCCTTGGTTTTTAGAGTGCAGCTTTTATTTTCAGCTGTACTACAATTTGAGAATGTGTCAATTACAGTCTTCAAAAATCAACAATTTCTATTTTCTGTAGAATAGTTATACATTTCACCTAACTTAGCTCCATAAAACATCATATATTCCTGTCATTACATCTCTACAAGCACAAACAGTTGTTGAAATTTAATATGGACTTCGTTAACTAAATTCCTTTTTAAAGACATTGAATTGTTTCACAGATTTTTTCGAAAGTGTTGTGATCTACATCTTGCACTTTCAGCTATTTATACTTACATGTAGTTAATTTTCTAATCTATATATTTAACCGTAAACTCTTCAATTTGTTTTTATTTATTTACTTTTTAGAATTGCTTTTTCAATTTTATAACTGTCTTCTTTCTCTAATTTTATTTCACGTTGTAGTTCCTCAATTTGCATTTAAATATATTCTTGAATATTAATGCTTTAAGCTATATTATTAATTTGTCTTGTATTTTATCTTCATTCAGTTTAATGTAACTATCAACAATAGTTTGTATCTAATTCATTTATGCCTTCCAATACTGATAAGTCAGTATAAATGTCTTCAGAATTGGAAGTCTATGAGTAAAATCATCGTCATCATCATTCTCAGTATTAGCATCATTAAATATGATGGTATTATCAAATATTGTTCCTTCTACTAGTTTCTTTTGGGGTACTTGTCTATATCTTGAGTGAAGGTTTCTCAGGCTTTAAACTTGTATATTTTCAACTTCTGTCTTGATTTTACTTTCTTCTTTCATAAGAATTCTTTTAATATTTTTAGAACTATTTATGAATTCTTCTGCTATAGGTTTAAATGTATCTTTTAGTTGTTCACTTGTATCTATTTCACCAGTTTTTATACTACGAAGCTTTTTCTTCAACACATTTCTTGTCAACACCAACTGTTTTAAAATTTTCTCATCCAGGGCAAATAACAGGTATCAGCAATCATATCAGCTTTTCAGGAGCTGGTCTGGTTTTCAGATCAGCTTTTCAGGACCTGGTCTGGTTTTCAGATCAGCTTTTCAGGACCTGGTCTGGTTTTCAGATCAGCTTATCAGGACCTGGTCTGGTTTTCAGATCAGCTTATCAGGAGCTGGTCTGGTTTTCAGATCAGCTTATCAGGAGCTGGTCTGGTTTTCAGATCAGCTTATCAGGAGCTGGTCTGGTTATCAGATCAGCTTATCAGGAGCTGGTCTGGTTTTCAGATCAGCTTATCAGGAGCTGATCTGATTTTTACATCAGCTTATCAGGTAACAGATCAGGCTATCAGGAGCTGTTCAGATTTTCATTTCAAGATATCTGAGTCAGATTTAGTTATCAGTGTACAAGTAGCTAGCCATTTATAACATTTATATACATGAAGTTTAAAGTCAGATGAAATACGAAAAAGTAAAGTTTTATCTAGTAAAATTATTTTCTATAACGATCATCGTTTAATTCACTATCTTTGCTTATAATCAAAAATCCATATTTATTCTTTCAACAGGCTTTTTATTTTTCTCACCTAACTTAAACATTAAATATACATTATGATGATCTCTTATTAAATGTTTGGTGATTCTGGTGTAAGTTTTACATAAGTGAATGAATCAACATTCTTATCTCTCCCCATACAAAAATATGCTTCCCATACGCATCATCGTTAAATATCATATTGGAATTACGTTGGACTGAAATAATAGATTCACTATCTGTAAATTTTGTAATATCTTATTGTTTTAATTGATGTAATTAATTTCTTCAGATATTTATATCTGGGGTGATATAAAGATTTTGAGTATAAATAAATGTTCTCAAAATTTAAGTCCATTAGTACTTTCTAGCAAGCCAATCATAGCGTTTTTTTTTTTTTTTTGGTAATTTGACAGGTCAACTATTGTTGCACGAATAGAATTTGATATAAGGGAACTATGATTTATTTTTGAACTATCGTTCGATGAATCATCAATATTTCGTACCATTCTATATTTATGTTGTTTTGACTAAGGGTATGAGTCAATATTTATAAAATCCATTTCATAAATATCAGCTCATGCTCATAGTCAAAACAAAGTATGCTTTAAGTGTTTAAAACCGGTATTACCATAAAAATGGTAGTTTTAAACACTTAAAATATACTTTGTTTTACTAACCGCATTTATGTAGCTAAATACATTTTATAAATATTATCTCTTATTATAAAAAAATAAAATAATACAGCTATACCATATCAGAAAATATTTTCTGAAATCGTATAGCTGCATTAGTTTATTTTTTCTATAATAAGAGATAATGATCCACACTCATAATCAAAACAGCATAAAAATATCCTTTGTTTTGACTATGAGTATGGATCAATATTTATGAAATGCGTTTAGTTACAAAAATGTGGCTAGTAAAACAAAGTATATTTTAACAGCCTTATTTATAACACTTATTAGGGCTTTATAAAGACTTTTTAAGAAAAAATTTTTATAAAAAATTTGTTTTAAAAAGCCTTTACAAAGCCTTAATAAGTTTTATAAATAATGCTGTAAGAGTTTAAAATCAGTATTTTGTATGATAATACTGATTTGAAACTCTTAAAATATTCTTTGTTTTGACTATGAGTAGGGGCCATTATCTCTTATTATAGGACAAATAAAATAATATAGCTATACGATTTCAGAAAATATTTTCTTATATCGTATAGCTACATTTTTAATTTTTCTATAATAAGAGATAATATTTATGAAATACATTTCATAAATATTGGCGCATAGTCATAGTAAAAACAACCTAAAAATACCTTGGTACGAAATATTGATGAATCATCAAAATTTCATACCATCCAATATTTATGTTGTTTTACTAATCGCATTTTGTAAATAAATGCATTTCATAAATATTATCTATTATTATAGAAAGAATCAAATAGTATGGTTATATGATATTAGAAAACATGATTTCTGATATCATATAATTATACTATTTTATTTTTTTATAATAAGAGATAATGACTCATACTCATAGTCAAAACAAAGGATATTTATATGCTGTTTTGATTATGAGTATGCGTCAATATTTATGAAATGGATTTTATAAATATTGACTCATACCCTTAGTCAAAACAACATAAATAATTCTTGGTACGAAATATTGATGATTCATCGAACGATAGTTCAAAAATAAATCATAGTTCCCTTATATCAAATTCTATTCGTGCAACAATAGTTGACCTGTCAAATTACGAAAAAAAAACGCTATGATTGGCTTGCTAGAAAGTCCTAATGGACTTAAATTTTGAGAACATTTATTTATACTCAAAATCTTTATATCACCCCAGATATAAATATCTGAAGAAATTAATTACATCAATTAAAATAATAACATATTACAAAATTTACCGATAGTAAATCTGTTATTTCAGTCCAAAGTAATTCCAATATGATATTTAACGATGATGCGTATGGGAAGCATATTTTTGTATGGGGAGAGATAAGAATGTTGATTCATTCTACTTATGTTAAACTTACACCAGAATCACCAAACATTTAATAAGAGATCATCATAATGTATATTTAATGTTTAAGTTAGGTGAGAAAAATAAAAAGCATGTTGAAAGGATAAATATGGATTTTTGATTATAAGCAAAGATAGTGAATTAAACGATGATCGTTATAGAAAATAATTTTACTAGATAAAACTTTACTTTTTCGTATTTCATCTGACTTTAAACTTCATGTATATAAATGTTATAAATGGCTAGCTACTTGTACACTGATAACTAAATCTGACTCAGATATCTTGAAATGAAAATCTGAACAGCTCCTGATAGCCTGATCTGTTACCTGATAAGCTGATGTAAAAATCAGATCAGCTCCTGATAAGCTGATCTGAAAACCAGACCAGCTCCTGATAAGCTGATCTGATAACCAGACCAGCTCCTGATAAGCTGATCTGAAAACCAGACCAGCTCCTGATAAGCTGATCTGAAAACCAGACCAGCTCCTGATAAGCTGATCTGAAAACCAGACCAGGTCCTGATAAGCTGATCTGAAAACCAGACCAGGTCCTGAAAAGCTGATCTGAAAACCAGACCAGGTCCTGAAAAGCTGATCTGAAAACCAGACCAGCTCCTGAAAAGCTGATATGATTGCTGATACCTGTTATTTGCCCTGGATGAGAAAATTTTAAAACAGTTGGTGTTGACAAGAAATGTGTTGAAGAAAAAGCTTCGTAGTATAAAAACTGGTGAAATAGATACAAGTGAACAACTAAAAGATACATTTAAACCTATAGCAGAAGAATTCATAAATAGTTCTAAAAATATTAAAAGAATTCTTATGAAAGAAGAAAGTAAAATCAAGACAGAAGTTGAAAATATACAAGTTTAAAGCCTGAGAAACCTTCACTCAAGATATAGACAAGTACCCCAAAAGAAACTAGTAGAAGGAACAATATTTGATAATACCATCATATTTAATGATGCTAATACTGAGAATGATGATGACGATGATTTTACTCATAGACTTCCAATTCTGAAGACATTTATACTGACTTATCAGTATTGGAAGGCATAAATGAATTAGATACAAACTATTGTTGATAGTTACATTAAACTGAATGAAGATAAAATACAAGACAAATTAATAATATAGCTTAAAGCATTAATATTCAAGAATATATTTAAATGCAAATTGAGGAACTACAACGTGAAATAAAATTAGAGAAAGAAGACAGTTATAAAATTGAAAAAGCAATTCTAAAAAGTAAATAATTAAAAGCAAATTGAAGAGTTTACGGTTAAATATATAGATTAGAAAATTAACTACATGTTAGTATAAATAGCTGAAAGTGCAAGATGTAGATCACAACACTTTCGAAAAAATCTGTGAAACAATTCAATGTCTTTAAAAAGGAATTTAGTTAACGAAGTCCATATTAAATTTCAACAACTGTTTGTGCTTGTAGAGATGTAATGACAGGAATATATGATGTTTTATGGAGCTAAGTTAGGTGAAATGTAGAACTATTCTACAGAAAATAGAAATTGTTGATTTTTGAAGACTGTAATTGACACATTCTCAAAGTACAGCTGAAAATAAAAGCTGCACTCTAAAAACCAAGGCAATGGAAAATATTTTTGAAGTGGTACGG
Source organism: Tachina grossa (assembly GCA_949987645.1). NCBI lineage: Eukaryota > Metazoa > Arthropoda > Insecta > Diptera > Tachinidae > Tachina > Tachina grossa. Next base: position 14,728,346 of record OX465279.1, on the reverse strand, counting down.
GTACCAAAAAACTTACAAACAGATGATTCTAAAGAATTTTTTAATAAATACTTGGGAAAACTCATACATAAATAGAAGATTAAAGATTACTTAATATGAAAGCATCAATATTAGAATGATTTAATAGATCATTGAAAGGTATGATGTGAAAAGAATTAGCTTTAATGGTTCATATAAGTGGATTGGTATGTATAAAGATTTACTCAATGCATGCAATAGTAAAGTTCATCGTACCATTAAAATGTCTCCTATTAAAGTCAACTCAACAAATGAGGAAAAGCTACCTAATATAGTATAAAGTAATTTAAAGAATGAATGTTGAATTTAATAAAAATAAAATTAAAACGAAAAATCTAGTTTGTGTTGTTTTTTGTAGGATTGATTAGGAATGATGAGTCTTAAGAAAGATAATTAACTAAATGTAGTGGAATTCTCTAAACTTGTTGGTCTGAATGAAATATTGCTAAAACTTCAGTGTTTAAAATGAACTATAACATAGTGCAATATTCAGCAGCACATCATATTATCACTTTTTATAAAGTTGTATGTATATTTTCCCATCGAAAGCGCTAGCACGCAAAATTTTACAATATGAAAATGGGATTATTATAGAAGATCTTCACTCTATTTATTTCTTTAGCTATCAGATCTTTAGAAAATATAGATAAACTACGGAAATTGGACTTTGATATCCAATCTTTAAGAATGTACATGTGTATGAATAAGTATCAAACAAACTTAGTGAATGAATATACGCTTCAACTAGAATCATGCTGAAGCATGCATAAATTTTAAAATATACAGTAAACAGAACTTACTTTATATCTGTATCTATATGAGTATTAGATAAATTTATAGAAAAAAAAAAAATGAAAGCATGCCGAAGCATGTATTAAAAAAAAAAAAAAAAAAAAAAAAAAAAAATCTTCACATCATACAATTTTGTAAGCAAAGAAATTTTATGATTTTGTGGTCAATGAAATACATACATATGTATCTACTTTGCAAAAATTCAAAAGAGCGAACTGGTAAATTCTAATAGTAAAGGTTTTTAATTGTAACACTACTACATCTCGGACTCTTACGTCACTATCGATAGAAGCATGCTAAGGCATGCATACTAGCAAAATATATAAAGCTGTTAGAAGGTGATGAGACAGCAATTGTATCTGGATCAACCCAACTCATGAATGTATTGCATACGGAGATGATTGATGGTGATGATGACGTTTTTTAAGTGAATAATCATTACATATGAATGCGACAGTGATTGACCCCTCAAACCTAATGTAGAAATACTTGAGGGGAAAAATTCTCTCAAAACATAGATATTTCATTGTTTCTAACACTTTATGAATACACCAACGGTGAATTGCTGGTAGAGGTAACTGAGTTATTTGAGATCGATTTGATACAATAGTTGTATATTAAACATGCATTTCTTTGTATCTAAACTAATTTCTACATACCTAATGTATATACCCACCAAAAAGTTAGACAAAAATTCTCTATTCCAAGTAGTAAAATCTGAAAAAGGAGTGGCACATTAGAAGAAAAAAAAATAAATAAAAATAGAGACTGACTGACCAACTAATACGTACACTCTGCCCGATGGGCACACAAAACACACTTAAACATTTCAGAAATATATATACAATACGCTGAACTTTAATAAAATGAAAAAAAAGTCATATAGAACATTAAATAAAAGCCAAAGGTGATCACCGTTCATAAAATAAACATATGTATATGTATCTTATTAATGTAAACATATTATCAGTATAAAGCAACAGAAATTTCGTCATACAAAGTCATCTTGTATCCTAGAGGAGCCGTCGATAGGGTATACCTAAATTATATGAAAACGAGTTCGTTTTCTGTTGATCGCTATTAAAGAAGAAAATATGTTTGTTCATTATGATTTAACTAATTTAAAAGTACATTTAAATTCAGTCTCATACCCGTACTTCTTAACATAAAAATTTTAAATAAATGTTATCCAATTCTATATTATACTATGTATCAAAAATTTCAAAAAAGCTGTTATATGAAAGAATCTCCAGCGCTTCTAACTGCATCAGAGTTTAAGAAAAAAAACTCCTTTTATTCAATTTAATAAAATTTTAATTTGAAGCAGTAAGCAAATACATCAGCTTACTGCATTCTTATTCATAATCGAATAATAGAATATATAACCCCTAAAGGACAAAGTCTAAAAGTCTTATAAATTAAGAAATATAGAAAATAACATAATTTTTATAAACGCGTAAAGTTGCAAAAGTAATTCAAATGATTTCATCGCAAAAAACAAACAAAAAGCAGCGATTGTTTTCAACAATTATGAAAATAATAATTACAATATAAAACTCCCTTTTGATTTCCAATGTTTATTAATAAAAAATAAGTAAGTTAACTAACAACAAAAAAAAAACTATCAGTACCTAAGCTGGAGTGCCGGATCAGTTTCATTTAAAAATGTTTATACATTTTTAAAAAGCAAAGCAAGTTTTCCAAAATAAATGTAGAAGGCTATAGCTAGAAAAAATTTTATACCCTATACTTTAAAAAACTGTAAATTAAGTATAAGAAATATTTCTATTATAGTTACTATTACTGTAGAGTATGTAAGTACATATCTTCAAGAATTCAGTTTTACTTTCAACAGAAAATCCTCACAAACTTTTAAGTAAACGCAGATAAAAATTAAAATGTTTTTAATTTCACCAACAACAGACATCACATGACAAAAAATAAAATAAAAAATGTATTCAAAGATTGAGTTGAACACTTATTTGTATGTACATATATATGTACATACATACATACATACATACATACATACATAAAATCAATTTGTAGATATGTATGTATACATATCAAATTTCTTATCAATGCTTAAGTATTTATTAGATCTACATCATGAAAATATATGAAGCGTCGTTTAGTTAAAGCACAATGCAAATATAAACAATCCATACACTCAGGGAAAATCTGCAGCTTAAAAATAAGAATTCATCACATTAATTCAATAATTTTTAATATAATAAAAAATGTATATTGAGATATCTACAAACTAATGAGTTTAATAAATGAATACTGTAAATTAATATTTTGTCCATATTGAAATAAGAAATTTCAATATGACTAAACCTTCGCTAATGGTTCTTATTAATTCAGCATGGTTCTTACTGATTTCAAGTTGGTTTTTCTCTGTGTGTAGATAACTCTTTCAGTCAAAGAAGACGAATGTAGTTAAATAAACAAAATCTGTAATATAAACAAATTTCACACAGACCGACTTCAACGCGAGACAAATTTAAGCATGAGAAAATATAAAGCAATCGTAAGTATAAAAGCATACTAGGATTAGGGAAGTCCAGATATATGATAGTATTTTATAGTACCAAATGTCGATGTTGAAAACAATTTATTTCTACCTACATATAAATACCAGCTCAAATACACACACATAGCAGAATTCATATAAGAAATATCCAAGAAAATTTCAACAACACCCCACCTTTTGCAAATCATGACGAGTCTTAAATTCTCCCTCAGATATACATACACAAACTCCCATGATCATACATACATATACAATATATAAGATTAATCTCAACAACACAACACTCTCACCTACCTGAAATTACAGATAGTCTTAAACTTCTACAGACGTCTATACACATAGATTCTCACGGCTACATATTACAAGAACACCTCGGCCCTAATAAATCACAATCATCTTAAATTCTTACAAAAATACATATATACATACATACACATAACCAATTTACCTCAACAACATCCTCACCCACCTCAAATCACGATCAGCCTTAAACTACTATAGACAGACACATCCACAAATCCCCATGGATACATATTGCGTCAATAACCCTGCCCACCCAAATCATGGTCAGCCTTAAACTCCTACAGACATACAAACACACAGATTCCCCCGGTTGCATATTACTAGAACATCTCACCCCTCATAAATCACAATCAGCCTTAAGCTCCTACAGAAATACACACATTGAAATTCCTACAAACATACACACACACACACACACACACACACACACACACACACACACACACACACACACACATACACACACATTCACACACATTCACACACAACTACACACGCAATCGATCTACCTCAACTACACCCCGCCCCCTGCCAATCAAACCTTCACCTAAATTCTCACAGACAGACAGACACATCCACAAATTCCTATGGTTACATATTACGGCAACAACGCCGCCCACTCAAATCACGGTCAGCCTTAAATTCCCACAGTCTAGCAACAACTACATTAGCATTAGAAAAAATAACTTTCACGTTTTCCCGTCGTCATTAGGAAAAATCATTTTCCCGTCGGCATTTGAAAAAATTATATTCATTTTTTGCCGTCGGCATTTGAAAAAAATAATAATCATGTATTGCAGTAGGCATTAGGAAAAATTATCATGTTTTACCGTCGGCATTTGAAAATAATAATCATGTTTTACCGTCGGCATTTGAAAAAAAATAATCATGTTTTACCGTCGGCATTTGAAAATAATAATCATGTTTTGCCGTCGGCATTTGAAAAAAATAATAATCATGTTTTGCCGTCGGCATTTGAAAAAAATTATGTATTGCCGTAGGCATTAGGAAAAATAAGTATGTATTGCAGTAGGCATTAGGAAAAATTATCATGTTTTACCGTCGGCATTTGAAAATAATAATCATGTTTTACCGTCGGCATTTGAAAAAAAATAATCATGTTTTACCGTCGGCATTTGAAAATAATAATCATGTTTTGCCGTCGGCATTTGAAAAAAATAATAATCATGTTTTGCCGTCGGCATTTGAAAAAAATTATGTATTGCCGTAGGCATTAGGAAAAATAAGTATGTATTGCCGTCGGCATTAGGAAAAAAATAATCATGTATTGCCGTCGGCATTTCAAAAAATTATCATGCATTGCCGTAGGCATTAGGAAAAATTATCATGCATGCCGTAGGCATTAGGAAAAAGACAGACTTATTGAACCACCCTCGAAAAATATTTAAAGGACTTATCGAACCACCCTCGTAGGTATCAAATTTCAAGAATTTTAAAATTTTCAAATTTTAATTACCCAAATTTAACAATTTCAGCAACAATTTAACAATTTTAATTGCCACAGAATTGGCAGTTCACAACTACTGACATGGAAATAACAGGTCGCCAAAATAAGCTGATATTTTTAGTAAACAACTTAATTGACGTCGTTTAGCGGTGTGCAAATTTTGGTAAAGTTTGGATGAAGTGAGCATTTAAAAAAAAAATTTTTTTTGCAAATAACGTGAAAATTACATGTACCAAGTCAAAAAACATGAAAATAACAGGTCGCCAAAATGAGCTGATATTTTAAGTATACGACTAAATTGACGTCGTTTAGCGGTGTGCAAATTTTGGTAGAGTTTGGATGAAGTGAAAAATTAAAAAAAAAAAAAATTTGTTTGCAAATAACGTGAAAATTACAAGTACCAAGTCAAAAAACATGAAAATAACAGGTCGCCAAAATGAGCTGATATTTTTAGTAAAAGACGTTAATTGACGTCGTTTAGCGGTGTGCAAATTTTGGTAAAGTTTGGATGAAGTGAAAATTTTGAAAAAAAATTTGTTTGCAAATAACGTGAAAATTACATGTACCAAGTCAGAAAACATGCAAATAACAGGTTACCAAAATAAGCTGATATTTTTAGTATACGACTAAATTGACGTCAATTAGCGGTGTGCAAATTTTGGTACAGTTTGGATAAAGTGAAAATTTTGAAAAAAAAATTTGTTTGCAAATAACGTGAAAATTACATGTACCAAGTCAAAAAACATGAAAATAACAGGTCGCCAAAATGAGCTGATATTTTTAGTATACGACTAAATTGACGTCGTTTAGCGGTGTGCAAATTTTGGTAAAGTTTGGATGAAGTGAAAATTTTGAAAAAAAAAATTTGTTTTCAAATAACGTGAAAATTACAAGTACCAAGTCAAAAAACATGAAAATAGCAGGTCACCAAAATGAGCTGATATTTTTAGTATACGACTAAATTGACGTCGTTTAGCGGTGTGCAAATTTTGGTAAAGTTTGGATGAAGTGAAAAATTAAAAAAAAAAAAAAATTTGTTTTCAAATAACGTGAAAATTACAAGTACCAAATCAAAAAACATGAAAATAAAAGGTCGCCAAGGTGAGCTGATATTTTTAGTATATGACTAAATGGACGTCGTTTAGCGGTGTGCAAATTTTGGTAATGTTTGGGTGAAATGAAAATTTAAAAAAAAAAATTTTTTGCAAATAACGTGAAAAGTACATGTACCAAGTCAAAAAACATGAAAATAACAGGTCGCCAAAATGAGCTGACATTTTTAGTATACGACTAAATTGACGTCGTTTAGCGGTGTGCAAATTTTGGTAAGGTTTGGATGAAGTGAACATATAAAAAAAAAATTTTTGCAAATAACGTGAAAATTACATGTACCAAGTCAAAAAACATGAAAATAACAGGTCGCCAAAATGAGCTGATATTTTTAGTATACGACTAAATTGACATCGTTTAGCGGTGTGCAAATTTTGTTAAAGTTTGGATGAAGTGAAAAATTTAAAAAAAAATTTGTTTGCAAATAACGTGAAATGTACAAGTACCACGTCAAAAAACATGAAAATAACAGGTCGCCAAAATGAGCTGATATTTTTAGTAAAAGACGATAATTGACGTTGTTTAGCGGTGTGCAAATTTTGGTAAAGTTTGGATGAAGTGAAGATTTTGAAAAAAAATTTGTTTGCAAATAACGTGAAAATTACATGTACCAAGTCAGAAAACATGAAAATAACAGGTCACCAAAATAAGCTGATATTTTTAGTATACGACTAAATTGACGTCAATTAGCGGTGTGCAAATTTTGGTAAAGTTTGGATGAAGGGAAAATTTTGAAAAAAAAAATTTGTTTGCAAATAATGTGAAAATTACAAGTACCAAGTCAAAAAACATGAAAATAACAGGTCGCCAATATTAGATGATATTTTTAGTATACGACTAAATTGACGTCGTTAACGGGTGTGCAAATTTTGGTAAAGTTTGGATGAAGTGAAAATTTAAAAAAAAAATTTGTTTGCAAATACGTGAAAATTACATGTACCAAGTCAGAAAACATGAAAATAACAGGTCGCCAAAATAAGCTGATACTTTTAGTATACGACTAAATTGGCGTCGTATAGCGGTGTGAAAATTTTGGTACAGTTTGGATGAAGTGAAAATTTTGAAAAAAAAATTTGTTTGCAAATAACGTGAAAATTACATATACCAAGTCAGAAAACATGAAAATAACAGGTCGCCAAAATAAGCTGATATTTTTAGTATACGACTAAATTGACGTCGTTTAGCGGTGTGCAAATTTTGGTAAACTTTGGATGAAGTGAAAATTTGAAAAAAAAAATTTGTTTTCAAATAACGTGAAAATTACAAGTACCAAGTCAAAAAACATGAAAATAACAGGTCGCCAAAATGAACTGATATTTTTAGTATACGACTAAATTGACGTCGTTTAGCGGTGTGCAAATTTTGGTAAAGTTTGGATGAAGTGAGCATTTAAAAAAAAAATTTTTTTTGCAAATAACGTGAAAATTACATGTACCAAGTCAAAAAACATGAAAATAACAGGTCGCCAAAATGAGCTGATATTTTTAGTATACGACTAAATTGACGTCGTTTAGCGGTGTGCAAATTTTGGTAAAGTTTGGATGAAGTGAAAAATTTGAAAAAAAAAATTTGTTTGCAAATAACGTGAAAATTACAAGTACCAAGTCAAAAAACATGAAAATAACAGGTCGCCAAATATGAGCTGATATTTTTAGTAAAAGACGTTAATTGACGTCCTTTAGCGGTGTGCAAATTTTGGTAAAGTTTGGATGAAGTGAAAATTTTGAAAAAAAATTAGTTTGCAAATAACGTGAAAATTACATGTACCAAGTCAGAAAACATGAAAATAACAGGTTACCAAAATAAGCTGATATTTTTAGTATACGACTAAATTGACGTCAATAAGCGGTGTGCAAATTTTGGTACAGTTTGGATAAAGTGAAAATTTTGAAAAAAAAAATTGTTTGCAAATAACGTGAAAATTACATGTACCAAGTCAAAAAACATGAAAATAACAGGTCGCCAAAATGAGCTGATATTTTTAGTATACGACTAAATTGACGTCGTTTAGTGGTGTGCAAATTTTGGTAAAGTTTGGATGAAGGGAAAATTTTGAAAAAAAGTGTGTTTGCAAATAAAATGAAAATTACATGTACCAAGTCAGAAGACATGGAAATAATAGGTCGCCAAAATAAGCTGATATTTTTTATAAACAACTTAATTGATGTCGTTTAGCGGTGTGCAAATTTCGGTACAGTTTGGATAAAGTGAAAATTTTGAAAAAAAAAATTGGTTTGCAAATAACGTGAAAATTACATGTACCAAGTCAAAAAACATGAAAATAACAGGTCGCCAAAATGAGCTGATATTTTTATATACGACTAAATTGACGTCGTTTAGCGGTGTGCAAATTTTGGTAAAGTTTGGATGAAGTGTAAATTTAAAAAAAAAAAATTTTTTCAAATAACGTGAAAATTACAAGTACCAAATCAAAAAACATGAAAATAAAAGGTTGCCAAAGTGAGCTGATATTTTTAGTATACGACTTATTTGACATCGTTTAGCGGTGTGCAAATTTTGGTAATGTTTGGGTGAAGTGAAAATTTAAAAAAAAAATTTTTTTGCAAATAACGTGAAAATTACATGTACCAAGTCAAAAAACATTAAAATAAGAGGTCGCCAAAATGAGCTGATATTTTTAGTATACGACTAAATTGACGTCGTTTAGCGGTGTGCAAATTTTGGTAAAGTTTGGATGAAGTGAAAATCTTAAAAAAATTTTTTTTTGCATATAACATGAAAATTACATGTACCAAGTCAAAAAACATGAAAATAACAGGTCGCCAAAATGAGCTGATATTTTTAGTATACGACTAAATTGACATCGTTTAGCGGTGTGCAAATTTTGTTAAAGTTTGGATGAAGTGAAAAATTTAAAAAAAAAATTTGTTTGCAAATAACGTGAAAATTACAAGTACCACGTCAAAAAACAAGAAAATAACAGGTCGCCAAAATGAGCTGATATTTTTAGTATACGACTAAATTGACGTCGTTTAGCGGTGTGCAAATTTTGGTAATGTTTGGGTGAAGTGAAAATTAAAAAAAAATTTTTTTTGCAAATAACGTGAAAATTTCATGTACCAAGTCAAAAAACATTAAAATAACAGGTCGCCAAAATGAGCTGATATTTTTAGTATATGGCCAAATTTACGTCGTTGTGTGCAAATTTGGGTAAAGTGAAAATTTAAAAAGAAAAATTTGTTTGCAAATAACGTGAAAATTACATGTACCAAGTCAAAAAACATGAAAATAGCAGGTCGCCAAAATGAGCTGATATTTTTAGTATACGAGTTTAGCGGTGTGCAAATGTTGGTAAAGTTTGGATGAAGTGAAAATTTAAAAAAAAAATTGTTTGCAAATAACGTGAAAATTACATGTACCAATTTAAAAAACATGAAAATAACAGGTCGCCACAATGAGCTGATATTTTTAGTATATGACTAAATTGACGTCGTTTAGCGGTGTGCAAATTTTGGTAAAGTTTGGATGAAGTGAAAATTTTGAAAAAAAATTTGTTTGCAAATAACGTGAAAATTACATGTACCAAGTCAAAAAACATGAATATAACAGGTCGCCAAAATGAGCTGATATTTTTAGTATATGACTAAATTGACGTAGTTAAGCGCTGTGCAAATTTGGGTAAAGTTTGGATGAAGTGAAAATTTTGAACAAAAAAATTTGTTTTCAAATAACGTGCAAATTACAAGTACCAAGTCAAAAAACATGAAAATAACAGGTCGCCAAAATGAGCTGATATTTTGAGTGTACGAGTTAATTGACGTCGTTTAACGGTGTGCAAATTTTGGTAAAGTTTGGATGAAGTGAAAATTTTGAACAAAAAAATTTGTTTTCAAATAACGTGCAAATTACAAGTACCAAATCAGAAAACATGAAAATAACAGGTCGCCAAAATAAGCTGATATTTTTAGTATACGACTAAATTGACGTCGTTTAACGGTGTGCAAATTTTGGTAAAGTTTGGATGAAGTGAAAATTTTGAAAAAAAATTTGTTTGCAAATAACGTGAAAATTACATGTACCAAGTCAAAAAACATGAATATAACAGGTCGCCAAAATGAGCTGATATTTTTAGTATACGACTAAATTGGCGTAGTTAAGCGCTGTGCAAATTTGGGTAAAGTTTGGATGAAGTGAAAACTTAAAAAAAAAATTTGTTTGCAAATAACGTGAAAATTACATGTACCAATTTAAAAAACATGAAAATAACAGGTCGCAAAAATGAGCTGATATTTTTAGTATACTACTAAATTGACGTCGTTTAGCGGTGTTCAAATTTTGGTAAAGTTTGGATGAAGTGAAAATTTAAAAAAAAAAAAATTTGTTTGCAAATAACGTGAAAATTACATGTACCAATTTAAAAAACATGAAAATAACAGGTCGCAAAAATGAGCTGATATTTTTAGTATACGACTTAATTGACGTCGTTTAGCGGTGTGCAAATTTTGGTAAAGTTTGGATGAAGTTAAAATTTTGAAAAAAAAATTTGTTTGCAAATAACGTGAAAATTACATGTACCAAGTCAAAACACATGAAAATAACAGGTCGCCAAAATGAGCTGATATTTTTAGTATACGACTAAATTGACGTCGTTTAGCGGTGTGCAAATTTTGGTAAAGTTTTGATGAAGTGAAAATTTTGAAAAAAAAAATTTGTTTGCAAATAACGTGAAAATTACAAGTACCAAGTCAAAAAACATGAAAATAACAGGTCGCCAAAATGAGCTGATATTATTAGTATACGACTAAATTGGCGTAGTTTAGTGGTGTGCAAATTTTGGTAAAGTTTGGATGAAGTGAAAATTTTGAAAAAAAAATTTGTTTGCAAATAACGTGAAAATTACATTTACCAAGTCAAAAAACATGAAAATAACAGGTCGCCAAAATGAGCTGATATTTTTAGTATACGATTAAATTGGCGTAGTTTAGCGGTGTGCAAATTTTGGTAAGGTTTGAAAGAAGTGAAAATTTTGAAAAAAAAATTTGTTTGCAAATAACGTGAAAATTACAAGTACCAAGTCAAAAAACATGAAATTAACAAGTCGCCAAAATGAGCTGATATTTTTAGTATATGGCCCAATTTACGTCGTTGCGTGCAAATTTGGGTAAAGTTTGGATGAAGTGAAAATTTAAAAAAAAAATTTGTTTGCAAATAACGTGAAAATTACATGTACCAATTTAAAAAACATGAAAATAACAGGTCGCCACAATGAGCTGATATTTTTAGTATATGACTAAATTGACGTCGTTTAGCGGTGTGCAAATTTTGGTAAAGTTTGGATGAAGTGAAAATTTAAAAAAAAAATTTGTTTGCAAATAACGTGAAAATTTCAAGTACCAAGTCAAAAAACATGAAAATAACAGGTCGCCAAAATGAGGTGATATTTTTAGTATACGACTAAATTGACGTCGTTTAGCGGTGTGCAAATTTTGGTAAAGTTTGGATGAAGTGAAAATTTTGAAAAAAAATTTGTTTGCAAATAACGTGAAAATTACATGTACCAAGTCAAAAAACATGAAAATAACAGGTCGCCAAAATGAGCTGATATTTTTAGTATACGACTAAATTGACGTCGTTAACGGGTGTGCAAATTTTGGTAAAGTTTGGATGAAGTGAAAATTTTGAAAAAAAAATGTGTTTGCAAATAACGTGAAAATTACATGTAACAAGTCAGAAAACATGAAAATAACAGATCACCAAAAAGAGCTGATATTTTTAGTATACGACTAAATTGACGTCGTTTAACGGTGTGCAAATTTTGGTAAAGTTTGGATGAAGTGAAAATTTTGAAATAAAATTTGTTTGCAAATAACGTGAAAATTACATGTACCAAGTCAAAAAACATGAATATAACAGGTCGCCAAAATGAGCTGATATTTTTAGTATACGACTAAATTGGCGTAGTTTAGCGGTGTGCAAATTTTGGTAAAGTTTGAAAGAAGTGAAAATTTTGAAAAAAAAATTTGTTTGCAAATAACGTGAAAATTACAAGTACCAAGTCAAAAAACATGAAATTAACAGGTCGCCAAAATGAGCTGATATTTTTAGTATATGGCCAAATTTACGTCGTTGTGTGCAAATTTGGGTAAAGTTTGGATGAAGTGAAAATTTAAAAAAAAAATTTGTTTGCAAATAACGTGAAAATTACATGTACCAAGTCAAAAAACATGAAAATAGCAGGTCGCCAAAATGAGCTGATATTTTTAGTATATGACTAAATTGGCGTAGTTTAGCGGTGTGCAAATGTTGGTAAAGTTTGGATGAAGTGAAAATTTAAAAAAAAATTGTTTGCAAATAACGTGAAAATTACATGTACCAATTTAAAAAACATGAAAATAACAGGTCGCCACAATGAGCTGATATTTTTAGTATATTACTAAAGTGACGTCGTTTAGCGGTGTGCAAATTTTGGTAAAGTTTGGATGAAGTGAAAATTTAAAAAAAAAATTTGTTTGCAAATAACGTGAAAATTTCAAGTACCAAGTCAAAAAACATGAAAATAACAGGTCGCCAAAATGAGGTGATATTTTTAGTATACGACTAAATTGACGTCGTTTAGCGGTGTGCAAATTTTGGTAAAGTTTGGATGAAGTGAAAATTTTGAAAAAAAATTTGTTTGCAAATAACGTGAAAATTACATGTACCAAGTCAAAAAACATGAAAATAACAGGTCGCCAAAATGAGCTGATATTTTTAGTATACGACTAAATTGACGTCGTTAACGGGTGTGCAAATTTTGGTAAAGTTTGGATGAAGTGAAAATTTTGAAAAAAAAATTTGTTTGCAAATAACGTGAAAATTACATGTAACAAGTCAGAAAACATGAAAATAACAGGTCACCAAAAAGAGCTGATATTTTTAGTATACGACTAAATTGACGTCGTTTAGCGGTGTGCAAATTTTGGTAAAGTTTGGATGAAGTGAAAATTTTGAACAAAAAAATTTGTTTTCAAATAACGTGCAAATTACAAGTACCAAATCAGAAAACATGAAAATAACAGGTCGCCAAAATAAGCTGATATTTTTAGTATACGACTAAATTGACGTCGTTTAACGGTGTGCAAATTTTGGTAAAGTTTGGATGAAGTGAAAATTTTGAAAAAAATTTTGTTTGCAAATAACGTGAAAATTACAAGTACCAAGTCAAAAAACATGAATATAACAGGTCGCCAAAATGAGCTGATATTTTTAGTATTCGACTAAATTGGCGTAGTTTAGCGGTGTGCAAATTTTGGTAAAGTTTGAAAGAAGTGAAAATTTTGAAAAAAAAATTTGTTTGCAAATAACGTGAAAATTACAAGTACCAATTTAAAAAACATGAAAATAACAGGTCACCACAATGAGCTGATATTTTTAGTATATGACTAAATTGACGTCGTTTAGCGGTGTGCAAATTTTGGTAAAGTTTGGATGAAGTGAAAATTTAAAAAAAAAATTTGTTTGCAAATAACGTGAAAATTTCAAGTACCAAGTCAAAAAACATGAAAATAACAGGTCGCTAAAATGAGGTGATATTTTTAGTATACGACTAAATTGACGTCGTATAGCGGTGTGCAAATTTTGGTAAAGTTTGGATGAAGTGAAAATTTTGAAAAAAAATTTGTTTGCAAATAACGTGAAAATTACATGTACCAAGTCAAAAAACATGAAAATAACAGGTCGCCAAAATGAGCTGATATTTTTAGTATACGACTAAATTGACGTCGTTAACGGGTGTGCAAATTTTGGTAAAGTTTGGATGAAGTGAAAGTTTTGAAAAAAAAATTTGTTTGCAAATAACGTGAAAATTACATGTACCAAGTCAGAAAACATGAAAATAACAGGTCACCAAAAAGAGCTGATATTTTTAGTATACGACTAAATTGACGTCGTTTAGCGGTGTGCAAATTTTGGTAAAGTTTGGATGAAGTGAAAATTTTGAACAAAAAAATTTGTTTTCAAATAACGTGCAAATAACAAGTACCAAATCAGAAAACATGAAAATAACAGGTCGCCAAAATAAGCTGATATTTTTAGTATACGACTAAATTGACGTCGTTTAACGGTGTGCAAATTTTGGTAAAGTTTGGATGAAGTGAAAATTTTGAAAAAAATTTTGTTTGCAAATAACGTGAAAATTACATGTACCAAGTCAAAAAACATGAATATAACAGGTCGCCAAAATGAGCTGATATTTTTAGTATACGACTAAATTGGCGTAGTTTAGTGGTGTGCAAATTTTGGTAAAGTTTGAAAGAAGTGAAAATTTTGAAAAAAAAATTTGTTTGCAAATAACGTGAAAATTACAAGTACCAATTTAAAAAACATGAAAATAACAGGTCGCCACAATGAGCTGATATTTTTAGTATATGACTAAATTGACGTCGTTTAGCGGTGTGCAAATTTTGGTAAAGTTTGGATGAAGTGAAAATTTAAAAAAAAAAAATTTGTTTGCAAATAACGTGAAAATTTCAAGTACCAAGTCAAAAAACATGAAAATAACAGGTCGCCAAAATGAGGTGATATTTTTAGTATACGACTAAATTGACGTCGTTTAGCGGTGTGCAAATTTTGGTAAAGTTTGGATGAAGTGAAAATTTTGAAAAAAAATTTGTTTGCAAATAACGTGAAAATTACATGTACCAAGTCAAAAAACATGAAAATAACAGGTCGCCAAAATGAGCTGATATTTTTAGTATACGACTAAATTGACGTCGTTAACGGGTGTGCAAATTTTGGTAAAGTTTGGATGAAGTGAAAATTTTGAAAAAAAAATTTGTTTGCAAATAACGTGAAAATTACATGTAACAAGTCAGAAAACGTGAAAATAACAGGTCACCAAAAAGAGCTGATATTTTTAGTATACGACTAAATTGACGTCTTTTAGCGGTGTGCAAATTTTGGTAAAGTTTGGATGAAGTGAAAATTTTGAACAAAAAAATTTGTTTTCAAATAACGTGCAAATTACATGTACCAAGTCAAAAAACATGAATATAACAGGTCGCCAAAATGAGCTGATATTTTTAGTATACGACTAAATTGGCGTAGTTTAGCGGTGTGCAAATTTTGGTAAAGTTTGAAAGAAGTGAAAATTTTGAAAAAAAAATTTGTTTGCAAATAACGTGAAAATTACAAGTACCAAGTCAAAAAACATGAAATTAACAGGTCGCCAAAATGAGCTGATATTTTTAGTATATGGCCAAATTTACGTCGTTGTGTGCAAATTTGGGTAAAGTTTGGATGAAGTGAAAATTTAAAAAAAAAATTTGTTTGCAAATAACGTGAAAATTACATGTACCAAGTCAAAAAACATGAAAATAGCAGGTCGCCAAAATGAGCTGATATTTTTAGTATACGACTAAATTGGCGTAGTTTAGCGGTGTGCAAATGTTGGTAAAGTTTGGATGAAGTGAAAATTTAAAAAAAAATTGTTTGCAAATAACGTGAAAATTACATGTACCAATTTAAAAAACATGAAAATAACAGGTCGCCACAATGAGCTGATATTTTTAGTATATTACTAAATTGACGTCGTTTAGCGGTGTGCAAATTTTGGTAAAGTTTGGATGAAGTGAAAATTTAAAAAAAAAATTTGTTTGCAAATAACGTGAAAATTTCAAGTACCAAGTCAAAAAACATGAAAATAACAGGTCGCCAAAATGAGGTGATATTTTTAGTATACGACTAAATTGACGTCGTTTAGCGGTGTGCAAATTTTGGTAAAGTTTGGATGAAGTGAAAATTTTGAAAAAAAATTTGTTTGCAAATAACGTGAAAATTACATGTACCAAGTCAAAAAACATGAAAATAACAGGTTGCCAAAATGAGCTGATATTTTTAGTATACGACTAAATTGACGTCGTTAACGGGTGTGCAAATTTTGGTAAAGTTTGGATGAAGTGAAAATTTTGAAAAAAAAATTTGTTTGCAAATAACGTGAAAATTACATGTAACAAGTCAGAAAACATGAAAATAACAGGTCACCAAAAAGAGCTGATATTTTTAGTATACGACTAAATTGACGTCGTTTAGCGGTGTGCAAATTTTGGTAAAGTTTGGATGAAGTGAAAATTTTGAACAAAAAAATTTGTTTTCAAATAACGTGCAAATTACAAGTACCAAATCAGAAAACATGAAAATAACAGGTCGCCAAAATAAGCTGATATTTTTAGTATACGACTAAATTGACGTCGTTTAACTGTGTGCAAATTTTGGTAAAGTTTGGATGAAGTGAAAATTTTGAAAAAAATTTTGTTTGCAAATAACGTGAAAATTACATGTACCAAGTCAAAAAACATGAATATAACAGGTCGCCAAAATGAGCTGATATTTTTAGTATACGACTAAATTGGCGTAGTTTAGTGGTGTGCAAATTTTGGTAAAGTTTGAAAGAAGTGAAAATTTTGAAAAAAAAATTTGTTTGCAAATAACGTGAAAATTACAAGTACCAATTTAAAAAACATGAAAATAACAGGTCGCCACAATGAGCTGATATTTTTAGTATATGACTAAATTGACGTCGTTTAGCGGTGTGCAAATTTTGGTAAAGTTTGGATGAAGTGAAAATTTAAAAAAAAAAATTTGTTTGCAAATAACGTGAAAATTTCAAGTACCAAGTCAAAAAATATGAATATAACAGGTCGCCAAAATGAGCTGATATTTTTAGTATACGACTAAATTGGCTTAGTTTAGCGGTGTGCAAATTTTGGTAAAGTTTGAAAGAAGTGAAAATTTTGAAAAAAAAATTTGTTTGCAAATAACGTGAAAATTACAAGTACCAATTTAAAAAACATGAAAATAACAGGTCACCACAATGAGCTGATATTTTTAGTATATGACTAAATTGACGTCGTTTAGCGGTGTGCAAATTTTGGTAAAGTTTGGATGAAGTGAAAATTTAAAAAAAAAATTTGTTTGCAAATAACGTGAAAATTTCAAGTACCAAGTCAAAAAACATGAAAATAACAGGTCGCCAAAATGAGGTGATATTTTTAGTATACGACTAAATTGACGTCGTTTAGCGGTGTGCAAATTTTGGTAAAGTTTGGATGAAGTGAAAATTTTGAAAAAAAATTTGTTTGCAAATAACGTGAAAATTACATGTACCAAGTCAAAAAACATGAAAATAACAGGTCGCCAAAATGAGCTGATATTTTTAGTATACGACTAAATTGACGTCGTTAACGGGTGTGCAAATTTTGGTAAAGTTTGGATGAAGTGAAAATTTTGAAAAAAAATTTGTTTGCAAATAACGTGAAAATTACATGTAACAAGTCAGAAAACGTGAAAATAACAGGTCACCAAAAAGAGCTGATATTTTTAGTATACGACTAAATTGACGTCTTTTAGCGGTGTGCAAATTTTGGTAAAGTTTGGATGAAGTGAAAATTTTGAACAAAAGAATTTGTTTTCAAATAACGTGCAAATTACATGTACCAAGTCAAAAAACATGAATATAACAGGTCGCCAAAATGAGCTGATATTTTTAGTATACGACTAAATTGGCGTAGTTTAGCGGTGTGCAAATTTTGGTAAAGTTTGAAAGAAGTGAAAATTTTGAAAAAAAAATTTGTTTGCAAATAACGTGAAAATTACAAGTACCAAGTCAAAAAACATGAAATTAACAGGTCGCCAAAATGAGCTGATATTTTTAGTATATGGCCAAATTTACGTCGTTGTGTGCAAATTTGGGTAAAGTTTGGATGAAGTGAAAATTTAAAAAAAAAATTTGTTTGCAAATAACGTGAAAATTACATGTACCAAGTCAAAAAACATGAAAATAGCAGGTCGCCAAAATGAGCTGATATTTTTAGTATACGACTAAATTGGCGTAGTTTAGCGGTGTGCAAATGTTGGTAAAGTTTGGATGAAGTGAAAATTAAAAAAAAAATTGTTTGCAAATAACGTGAAAATTACATGTACCAATTTAAAAAACATGAAAATAACAGGTCGCCACAATGAGCTGATATTTTTAGTATATTACTAAATTGACGTCGTTTAGCGGTGTGCAAATTTTGGTAAAGTTTGGATGAAGTGAAAATTTAAAAAAAAAATTTGTTTGCAAATAACGTGAAAATTTCAAGTACCAAGTCAAAAAACATGAAAATAACAGGTCGCCAAAATGAGGTGATATTTTTAGTATACGACTAAATTGACGTCGTTTAGCGGTGTGCAAATTTTGGTAAAGTTTGGATGAAGTGAAAATTTTGAAAAAAAATTTGTTTGCAAATAACGTGAAAATTACATGTACCAAGTCAAAAAACATGAAAATAACAGGTCGCCAAAATGAGCTGATATTTTTAGTATACGACTAAATTGACGTCGTTAACGGGTGTGCAAATTTTGGTAAAGTTTGGATGAAGTGAAAATTTTGAAAAAAAAATTTGTTTGCAAATAACGTGAAAATTACATGTAACAAGTCAGAAAACATGAAAATAACAGGTCACCAAAAAGAGCTGATATTTTTAGTATACGACTAAATTGACGTCGTTTAGCGGTGTGCAAATTTTGGTAAAGTTTGGAAGAAGTGAAAATTTTGAACAAAAAAATTTGTTTTCAAATAACGTGCAAATTACAAGTACCAAATCAGAAAGCATGAAAATAACAGGTCGCCAAAATAAGCTGATATTTTTAGTATACGACTAAATTGACGTCGTTTAACTGTGTGCAAATTTTGGTAAAGTTTGGATGAAGTGAAAATTTTGAAAAAAATTTTGTTTGCAAATAACGTGAAAATTACATGTACCAAGTCAAAAAACATGAATATAACAGGTCGCCAAAATGAGCTGATATTTTTAGTATACGACTAAATTGGCGTAGTTTAGTGGTGTGCAAATTTTGGTAAAGTTTGAAAGAAGTGAAAATTTTGAAAAAAAAATTTGTTTGTAAATAACGTGAAAATTACAAGTACCAATTTAAAAAACATGAAAATAACAGGTCGCCACAATGAGCTGATATTTTTAGTATATGACTAAATTGACGTCGTTTAGCGGTGTGCAAATTTTGGTAAAGTTTGGATGAAGTGAAAATTTAAAAAAAAAATTTGTTTGCAAATAACGTGAAAATTTCAAGTACCAAGTCAAAAAACATGAAAATAACAGGTCGCCAAAATGAGGTGATATTTTTAGTATACGACTAAATTGACGTCGTTTAGCGGTGTGCAAATTTTGGTAAAGTTTGGATGAAGTGAAAATTTTGAAAAAAAATTTGTTTGCAAATAACGTGAAAATTACATGTACCAAGTCAAAAAACATGAAAATAACAGGTCGCCAAAATGAGCTGATATTTTTAGTATACGACTAAATTGACGTCGTTAACGGGTGTGCAAATTTTGGTAAAGTTTGGATGAAGTGAAAATTTTGAAAAAAAAATTTGTTTGCAAATAACGTGAAAATTACATGTAACAAGTCAGAAAACGTGAAAATAACAGGTCACCAAAAAGAGCTGATATTTTTAGTATACGACTAAATTGACGTCTTTTAGCGGTGTGCAAATTTTGGTAAAGTTTGGATGAAGTGAAAATTTTGAACAAAAAAATTTGTTTTCAAATAACGTGCAAATTACATGTACCAAGTCAAAAAACATGAATATAACAGGTCGCCAAAATGAGCTGATATTTTTAGTATATGACTAAATTGGCGTAGTTAAGCGCTGTGCAAATTTGGGTAAAGTTTGGATGAAGTGAAAATTTAAAAAAAAAATTTGTTTGCAAATAACGTGAAAATTACATGTACCAATTTAAAAAACATGAAAATAACAGGTCGCAAAAATGAGCTGATATTTTTAGTATACGACTAAATTGACGTCGTTTAGCGGTGTTCAAATTTTGGTAAAGTTTGGATGAAGTGAAAATTTAAAAAAAAAAAAATTTGTTTGCAAATAACGTGAAAATTACATGTACCAATTTTAAAAACATGAAAATAACAGGTCGCAAAAATGAGCTGATATTTTTAGTATACGACTTAATTGACGTCGTTTAGCGGTGTGCAAATTTTGGTAAAGTTTGGATGAAGTGAAAATTTTTAAAAAAAATTTGTTTGCAAATAACGTGAAAATTACATGTACCAAGTCAAAACACATGAAAATAACAGGTCGCCAAAATGAGCTGATATTTTTAGTATACGACTAAATTGACGTCGTTTAGCGGTGTGCAAATTTTGGTAAAGTTTTGATGAAGTGAAAATTTTGAAAAAAAAAAATTGTTTGCAAATAACGTGAAAATTACATGTACCAAGTCAAAACACATGAAAATAACAGGTCGCCAAAATGAGCTGATATTTTTAGTATACGATTAAATTGGCGTAGTTTAGCGGTGTGCAAATTTTGGTAAAGTTTGAAAGAAGTGAAAATTTTGAAAAAAAAAATTTGTTTGCAAATTACGTGAAAATTACAAGTACCAAGTCAAAAAACATGAAATTAACAGGTCGCCAAAATGAGCTGATATTTTTAGTATATGGCCAAATTTACGTCGTTGTGTGCAAATTTGGGTAAAGTTTGGATGAAGTGAAAATTTAAAAAAAAAATTTGTTTGCAAATAACGTGAAAATTACATGTACCAAGTCAAAAAACATGAAAATAGCAGGTCGCCAAAATGAGCTGATATTTTTAGTATACGACTAAATTGGCGTAGTTTAGCGGTGTGCAAATGTTGGTAAAGTTTGGATGAAGTGAAAATTTAAAAAAAAAATTGTTTGCAAATAACGTGAAAATTACATGTACCAATTTAAAAAACATGAAAATAACAGGTCGCCACAATGAGCTAATATTTTTAGTATATGACTAAATTGACGTCGTTTAGCAGTGTGCAAATTTTGGTAAAGTTTGGATGAAGTGAAAATTTAAAAAAAAAAATTTGTTTGCAAATAACGTGAAAATTTCAAGTACCAAGTCAAAAAACATGAAAATAACAGGTCTCCAAAATGAGGTGATATTTTTAGTATACGACTAAATTGACGTCGTTTAGCGGTGTGCAAATTTTGGTAAAGTTTGGATGAAGTGAAAATTTTGAAAAAAAATTTGTTTGCAAATAACGTACCAAGTCAAAAAACATGAAAATAACAGGTCGCCAAAATGAGCTGATATTTTGAGTATACGAGTTAATTGACGTCGTTTAGCGGTGTGCAAATTTTGGTAAAGTTTGGATGAAGTGAAAATTTTGAAAAAAAATTTATTTGCAAATAACGTAAAAATTACATGTACCAAGTCAAAAAACATGAAAATAACAGGTCGCCAAAATGAGCTGATATTTTTAGTATACGAATAAATTGACGTCGTTTAGCGGTGAGCAAATTTTGGTAAAGTTTGGATGAAGTGAAAATTTTGAAAAAAAAATTTGTTTGCAAATAACGTGAAAATTACATGTAACAAGTCAGAAAACATGAAAATAACAGGTCACCAAAATTAGATGATATTTTTAGTATACGACTAAATTGACGTCGTTAACGGGTGTGCAAATTTTGGTAAGGTTTGGATGAAGTGAAAATTTTGAAAAAAAAATTTGTTTGCAAATAACGTGAAAATTACATGTAACAAGTCAGAAAACATGAAAATAACAGGTCACCAAAAAGAGATGATATTTTTAGTATACGACTAAATTGACGTCGTTTAGCGGTGTGCAAATTTTGGTAAAGTTTGGATGAAGTGAAAATTTTGAACAAAAAAATTTGTTTTCAAATAACGTGCAAATTACAAGTACCAAATCAGAAAACATGAAAATAACAGGTCGCCAAAATAAGCTGATATTTTTAGTATACGACTAAATTGACGTCGTTTAACGGTGTGCAAATTTTGGTAAAGTTTGGATGAAGTGAAAATTTTGAAAAAAATTTTGTTTGCAAATAACGTGAAAATTACATGTACCAAGTTAAAAAACATGAATATAACAGGTCGGCAAAATGAGCTGATATTTTTAGTATACGACTAAATTGGCGTAGTTAAGCGCTGTGCAAATTTGGGTAAAGTTTGGATGAAGTGAAAATTTAAAAAAAAAATTTGTTTGCAAATAACGTGAAAATTACATGTACCAATTTAAAAAACATGAAAATAACAGGTCGCAAAAATGAGCTGATATTTTTAGTATACGACTAAATTGACGTCGTTTAGCGGTGTGCAAATTTTGGTAAGGTTTGGGTGAAGTGAAAATTTTGAAAAAAAAATTTGTTTGCAAATAACGTGAAAATTACATGTACCAAGTCAAAAAACATGAAAATAACAGGTCGCCAAAATGAGCTGATATTTTTAGTATACGACTAAATTGACGTCGTTTAGCGGTGTGCAAATTTTGGTAAAGTTTGGATGAAGTGAAAATTTTGAAAAAAAATTTGTTTGCAAATAACGTGAAAATTACATGTACCAAGTCAGAAAAAATGAAAATAACAGGTCGCCAAAATAAGCTGATATTTTTAGTATACGACTAAATTGACGTCGTTTAGCGGTGTGCAAATTTTGGTAAAGTTTGGATGAAGTGAAAATTTAAAAAAAAAATTTGTTTGCAAATAACGTGAAAATTACATGTACCAAGTAAAAAAACATGAAAATAACAGGTCGCAAAAATGAGCTGATATTTTTAGTATACGACTAAATTGACGTCGTTTAGCGGTGTGCAAATTTTGGTAAAGTTTGGATGAAGTGAAAATTTAAAAAAAAAAATTTGTTTGCAAATAACGTGAAAATTACATGTACCAACTCAAAAAACATGAAAATAACAGGTCGCCAAAATGAGCTGATATTTTAAGTATATGACTTAATCGGCGTAGTTAAGCGGTGTGCAAATTTTGGTAAAGTTTGGATGAAGTGAAAATTTAAAAAAAAAAATTTGTTTGCAAATAACGTGAAAATTACATGTACCAAGTCAGAAAAAATGAAAATAACAGGTCGCCAAAATAAGCTGATATTTTTAGTATACGACTAAATTGACGTCGTTTAGCGGTGTGCAAATTTTGGTAAAGTTTGGTGAAGTGAAAATTTTGAAAAAAAAAATTTGTTTGCAAATAACGTGAAAATTACAAGTACCAAGTCAAAAAACATGAAAATAACAGGTCGCCAAAATTAGATGATATTTTTAGTATATGACTAAATTGACGTCGTTAACGGGTGTGCAAATTTTGGTAAAGTTTGGATGAAGTGAAAATTTTTAAAAAAAATTTGTTTGCAAATAACGTGAAAATTACATGTACCAAGTCAGAAAACATGAAAATAACAGGTCACCAAAAAGAGCTGATATTTTTAGTATACGACTAAATTGACGTCGTTTAGCGGTGTGCAAATTTTGGTAAAGTTTGAATGAAGTGAAAATTTTGAACAAAAAAATTTGTTTTCAAATAACGTGCAAATTACAAGTACCAAGTCAGAAAACATAACAATAACAGGTCACCAAAATAAGCTGATATTTTAAGTATACGACTAAATTGACGTCGTTTAACGGTGTGCAAATTTTGGTAAAGTTTGGATGAAGGGAAAATATTGAAAAAAAATTTATTTGCAGATAACGTGAAAATTACATGTACCAAGTCAAAAAACGTGAAAATAACAGGTCACCAAAATGAGCTGATATTTTTAGTATACGACTAAATTGACGTCGTTTAGCGGTGTGCAAATTTTGGTAAAGTTTTGATGAAGTGAAAATTTTGAAAAAAAAAAAAATTTGTTTGCAAATAACGTGAAAATTACATGTACCAAGTCAAAACACATGAAAATAACAGGTCGCCAAAATGAGCTGATATTTTTAGTATACGATTAAATTGGCGTAGTTTAGCGGTTTGCAAATTTTGGTAAAGTTTGAAAGAAGTGAAAATTTTGAAAAAAAAATTTGTTTGCAAATTACGTGAAAATTACAAGTACCAAGTCAAAAAACATGAAATTAACAGGTCGCCAAAATGAGCTGATATTTTTAGTATATGGCCAAATTTACGTCGTTGTGTGCAAATTTGGGTAAAGTTTGGATGAAGTGAAAATTTAAAAAAAAAATTTGTTTGCAAATAACGTGAAAATTACATGTACCAAGTCAAAAAACATGAAAATAGCAGGTCGCCAAAATGAGCTGATATTTTTAGTATACGACTAAATTGGCGTAGTTTAGCGGTGTGTAAATGTTGGTAAAGTTTGGATGAAGTGAAAATTTAAAAAAAAAATTGTTTGCAAATAACGTGAAAATTACATGCACCAATTTAAAAAACATGAAAATAACAGGTCGCCACAATGAGCTGATATTTTTAGTATATGACTAAATTGACGTCGTTTAGCGGTGTGCAAATTTTGGTAAAGTTTGGATGAAGTGAAAATTTAAAAAAAAAATTTGTTTGCAAATAACGTGAAAATTTCAAGTACCAAGTCAAAAAACATGAAAATAACAGGTCTCCAAAATGAGGTGATATTTTTAGTATACGACTAAATTGACGTCGTTTAGCGGTGTGCAAATTTTGGTAAAGTTTGGATGAAGTGAAAATTTTGAAAAAAAATTTGTTTGCAAATAACGTGAAAATTACATGTACCAAGTCAAAAAACATGAAAATAACAGGTCGCCAAAATGAGCTGATATTTTGAGTATACGAGTTAATTGACGTCGTTTAGCGGTGTGCAAATTTTGGTAAAGTTTGGATGAAGTGAAAATTTTGAAAAAAAATTTGTTTGCAAATAACGTAAAAATTACATGTACCAAGTCAAAAAACATGAAAATAACAGGTCGCCAAAATGAGCTGATATTTTTAGTATACGAATAAATTGACGTCGTTTAGCGGTGAGCAAATTTTGGTAAAGTTTGGATGAAGTGAAAATTTTGAAAAAAAAAATTGTTTGCAAATAACGTGAAAATTACATGTAACAAGTCAGAAAACATGAAAATAACAGGTCACCAAAATTAGATGATATTTTTTAGTATACGACTAAATTGACGTCGTTAACGGGTGTGCAAATTTTGGTAAAGTTTGGATGAAGTGAAAATTTTGAAAAAAAAATTTGTTTGCAAATAACGTGAAAATTACATGTAACAAGTCAGAAAACATGAAAATAACAGGTCGCCAAAATAAGCTGATATTTTTAGTATACGACTAAATTGGCGTAGTTAAGCGCTGTGCAAATTTGGGTAAAGTTTGGATGAAGTGAAAATTTAAAAAAAAAATTGTTTGCAAATAACGTGAAAATTACATGTACCAATTTAAAAAACATGAAAATAACAGGTCGCAAAAATGAGCTGATATTTTTAGTATACGACTAAATTGACGTCGTTTAGCGGTGTTCAAATTTTGGTAAAGTTTGGATGAAGTGAAAATTAAAAAAAAAAAAAAAATTTGTTTGCAAATAACGTGAAAATTACATGTACCAATTTAAAAAACATGAAAATAACAGGTCGCAAAAATGAGCTGATATTTTTAGTATACGACTTAATTGACGTCGGTTAGCGGTGTGCAAATTTTGGTAAAGTTTGGATGAAGTGAAAATTTTGAAAAAAAATTTGTTTGCAAATAACGTGAAAATTACATGTACCAAGTCAAAACACTTGAAAATAACAGGTCGCCAAAATGAGCTGATATTTTTAGTATACGACTAAATTGACGTCGTTTAGCGGTGTGCAAATTTTGGTAAAGTTTTGATGAAGTGAAAATTTTGAAAAAAAAAAATTGTTTGCAAATAACGTGAAAATTACATGTACCAAGTCAAAACACATGAAAATAACAGGTCGCCAAAATGAGCTGATATTTTTAGTATACGATTAAATTGGCGTAGTTTAGCGGTGTGCAAATTTTGGTAAAGTTTGAAAGAAGTGAAAATTTTGAAAAAAAAATTTGTTTGCAAATTACGTGAAAATTACAAGTACCAAGTCAAAAAACATGAAATTAACAGGTCGCCAAAATGAGCTGATATTTTTAGTATATGGCCAAATTTACGTCGTTGTGTGCAAATTTGGGTAAAGTTTGGATGAAGTGAAAATTTAAAAAAAAAATTTGTTTGCAAATAACGTGAAAATTACATGTACCAAGTCAAAAAACATGAATATAGCAGGTCGCCAAAATGAGCTGATATTTTTAGTATACGACTAAATTGGCGTAGTTTAGCGGTGTGCAAATGTTGGTAAAGTTTGGATGAAGTGAAAATTTAAAAAAAAAAATTGGTTGCAAATAACGTGAAAATTACATGTACCAATTTAAAAAACATGAAAATAACAGGTCGCCACAATGAGCTGATATTTTTAGTATATGACTAAATTGACGTCGTTTAGCGGTGTGCAAATTTTGGTAAAGTTTGGATGAAGTGAAAATTTAAAAAATAAATTTGTTTGCAAATAACGTGAAAATTTCAAGTACCAAGTCAAAAAACATGAAAATAACAGGTCTCCAAAATGAGCTGATATTTTGAGTATACGAGTTAATTGACGTCGTTTAGCGGTGTGCAAATTTTGGTAAAGTTTGGATGAAGTGAAAATTTTGAAAAAAAATTTGTTTGCAAATAACGTGAAAATTACATGTACCAAGTCAAAAAACATGAAAATAACAGGTCGCCAAAATGAGCTGATATTTTGAGTATACGAGTTAATTGACGTCGTTTAGCGGTGTGCAAATTTTGGTAAAGTTTGAAAGAAGTGAAAATTTTGAAAAAAAAATTTGTTTGCAAATTACGTGAAAATTACAAGTACCAAGTCAAAAAACATGAAATTAACAGGTCGCCAAAATGAGCTGATATTTTTAGTATACGATTAAATTGGCGTAGTTTAGCGGTGTGCAAATTTTGGTAAAGTTTGAAAGAAGTGAAAATTTTGAAAAAAAAAATTTGTTTGCAAATTACGTGAAAATTACAAGTACCAAGTCAAAAAACATGAAATTAACAGGTCGCCAAAATGAGCTGATATTTTTAGTATATGGCCAAATTTACGTCGTTGTGTGCAAATTTGGGTAAAGTCTGGATGAAGTGAAAATTTAAAAAAAAAATTTGTTTGCAAATAACGTGAAAATTACATGTACCAAGTCAAAAAACATGAATATAGCAGGTCGCCAAAATGAGCTGATATTTTTAGTATACGACTAAATTGGCGTAGTTTAGCGGTGTGCAAATGTTGGTAAAGTTTGGATGAAGTGAAAATTTAAAAAAAAAAATTGTTTGCAAATAACGTGAAAATTACATGTACCAATTTAAAAAACATGAAAATAACAGGTCGCCACAATGAGCTGATATTTTTAGTATATGACTAAATTGACGTCGTTTAGCGGTGTGCAAATTTTGGTAAAGTTTGGATGAAGTGAAAATTTAAAAAATAAATTTGTTTGCAAATAACGTGAAAATTTCAAGTACCAAGTCAAAAAACATGAAAATAACAGGTCTCCAAAATGAGCTGATATTTTGAGTATACGAGTTAATTGACGTCGTTTAGCGGTGTGCAAATTTTGGTAAAGTTTGGATGAAGTGAAAATTTTGAAAAAAAAAATTTGTTTGCAAATAACGTGAAAATTACATGTAACAAGTCAGAAAACATGAAAATAACAGGTCACCAAAATTAGATGACATTTTTAGTATACGACTAAATTGACGTCGTTAACGGGTGTGCAAATTTTGGTAAAGTTTGGATGAAGTGAAAATTTTGAAAAAAAAATTTGTTTGCAAATAACGTGAAAATTACATGTAACAAGTCAGAAAACATGAAAATAACAGGTCACCAAAAAGAGCTGATATTTTTAGTATACGACTAAATTGACGTCGTTTAGCGGTGTGCAAATTTTGGTAAAGTTTGGATGAAGTGAAAATTTTGAACAAAAAAATTTGTTTTCAAATAACGTGCAAATTACAAGTACCAAATCAGAAAACATGAAAATAACAGGTCGCCAAAATAAGCTGATATTTTTAGTATACGACTAAATTGGCGTAGTTAAGCGCTGTGCAAATTTGGGTAAAGTTTGGATGAAGTGAAAATTTAAAAAAAAAATTTGTTTGCAAATAACGTGAAAATTACATGTACCAATTTAAAAAACATGAAAATAACAGGTCGCAAAAATGAGCTGATATTTTTAGTATACGACTAAATTGACGTCGTTTAGCGGTGTTCAAATTTTGGTAAAGTTTGGATGAAGTGAAAATTAAAAAAAAAAAAAATTTGTTTGCAAATAACGTGAAAATTACATGTACCAATTTAAAAAACATGAAAATAACAGGTCGCAAAAATGAGCTGATATTTTTAGTATACGACTTAATTGACGTCGTTTAGCGGTGTGCAAATTTTGGTAAAGTTTGGATGAAGTGAAAATTTTGAAAAAAATTTGTTTGCAAATAACGTGAAAATTACATGTACCAAGTCAAAACACATGAAAATAACAGGTCGCCAAAATGAGCTGATATTTTTAGTATACGACTAAATTGACGTCGTTTAGCGGTGTGCAAATTTTGGTAAAGTTTTGATGAAGTGAAAATTTTGAAAAAAAAAAAATTTGTTTGCAAATAACGTGAAAATTACATGTACCAAGTCAAAACACATGAAAATAACAGGTCGCCAAAATGAGCTGATATTTTTAGTATACGATTAAATTGGCGTAGTTTAGCGGTGTGCAAATTTTGGTAAAGTTTGAAAGAAGTGAAAATTTTGAAAAAAAAATTTGTTTGCAAATTACGTGAAAATTACAAGTACCAAGTCAAAAAACATGAAATTAACAGGTCGCCAAAATGAGCTGATATTTTTAGTATATGGCCAAATTTACGTCGTTGTGTGCAAATTTGGGTAAAGTTTGGATGAAGTGAAAATTTAAAAAAAAAATTTGTTTGCAAATAACGTGAAAATTACATGTACCAAGTCAAAAAACATGAATATAGCAGGTCGCCAAAATGAGCTGATATTTTTAGTATACGACTAAATTGGCGTAGTTTAGCGGTGTGCAAATGTTGGTAAAGTTTGGATGAAGTGAAAATTTAAAAAAAAAAATTGTTTGCAAATAACGTGAAAATTACATGTACCAATTTAAAAAACATGAAAATAACAGGTCGCCACAATGAGCTGATATTTTTAGTATATGACTAAATTGACGTCGTTTAGCGGTGTGCAAATTTTGGTAAAGTTTGGATGAAGTGAAAATTTAAAAAATAAATTTGTTTGCAAATAACGTGAAAATTTCAAGTACCAAGTCAAAAAACATGAAAATAACAGGTCTCCAAAATGAGCTGATATTTTGAGTATACGAGTTAATTGACGTCGTTTAGCGGTGTGCAAATTTTGGTAAAGTTTGGATGAAGTGAAAATTTTGAAAAAAAATTTGTTTGCAAATAACGTGAAAATTACATGTACCAAGTCAAAAAACATGAAAATAACAGGTCGCCAAAATGAGCTGATATTTTGAGTATACGAGTTAATTGACGTCGTTTAGCGGTGTGCAAATTTTGGTAAAGTTTGAAAGAAGTGAAAATTTTGAAAAAAAAATTTGTTTGCAAATTACGTGAAAATTACAAGTACCAAGTCAAAAAACATGAAATTAACAGGTCGCCAAAATGAGCTGATATTTTTAGTATACGATTAAATTGGCGTAGTTTAGCGGTGTGCAAATTTTGGTAAAGTTTGAAAGAAGTGAAAATTTTGAAAAAAAAATTTGTTTGCAAATTACGTGAAAATTACAAGTACCAAGTCAAAAAACATGAAATTAACAGGTCGCCAAAATGAGCTGATATTTTTAGTATATGGCCAAATTTACGTCGTTGTGTGCAAATTTGGGTAAAGTCTGGATGAAGTGAAAATTTAAAAAAAAATTTGTTTGCAAATAACGTGAAAATTACATGTACCAAGTCAAAAAACATGAATATAGCAGGTCGCCAAAATGAGCTGATATTTTTAGTATACGACTAAATTGGCGTAGTTTAGCGGTGTGCAAATGTTGGTAAAGTTTGGATGAAGTGAAAATTTAAAAAAAAAAATTGTTTGCAAATAACGTGAAAATTACATGTACCAATTTAAAAAACATGAAAATAACAGGTCGCCACAATGAGCTGATATTTTTAGTATATGACTAAATTGACGTCGTTTAGCGGTGTGCAAATTTTGGTAAAGTTTGGATGAAGTGAAAATTTAAAAAATAAATTTGTTTGCAAATAACGTGAAAATTTCAAGTACCAAGTCAAAAAACATGAAAATAACAGGTCTCCAAAATGAGCTGATATTTTGAGTATACGAGTTAATTGACGTCGTTTAGCGGTGTGCAAATTTTGGTAAAGTTTGGATGAAGTGAAAATTTTGAAAAAAAAAATTTGTTTGCAAATAACGTGAAAATTACATGTAACAAGTCAGAAAACATGAAAATAACAGGTCACCAAAATTAGATGACATTTTTAGTATACGACTAAATTGACGTCGTTAACGGGTGTGCAAATTTTGGTAAAGTTTGGATGAAGTGAAAATTTTGAAAAAAAAATTTGTTTGCAAATATCGTGAAAATTACATGTAACAAGTCAGAAAACATGAAAATAACAGGTCACCAAAAAGAGCTGATATTTTTAGTATACGACTAAATTGACGTCGTTTAGCGGTGTGCAAATTTTGGTAAAGTTTGGATGAAGTGAAAATTTTGAACAAAAAAATTTGTTTTCAAATAACGTGCAAATTAAAAGTACCAAGTCAAAAAACATGAAATTAACAGGTCGCCAAAATGAGCTGATATTTTTAGTATATGGCCAAATTTACGTCGTTGTGTGCAAATTTGGGTAAAGTCTGGATGAAGTGAAAATTTAAAAAAAAAATTTGTTTGCAAATAACGTGAAAATTACATGTACCAAGTCAAAAAACATGAATATAGCAGGTCGCCAAAATGAGCTGATATTTTTAGTATACGACTAAATTGGCGTAGTTTAGCGGTGTGCAAATGTTGGTAAAGTTTGGATGAAGTGAAAATTTAAAAAAAAAATTGTTTGCAAATAACGTGAAAATTACATGTACCAATTTAAAAAACATGAAAATAACAGGTCGCCACAATGAGCTGATATTTTTAGTATATGACTAAATTGACGTCGTTTAGCGGTGTGCAAATTTTGGTAAAGTTTGGATGAAGTGAAAATTTAAAAAATAAATTTGTTTGCAAATAACGTAAAAATTTCAAGTACCAAGTCAAAAAACATGAAAATAACAGGTCTCCAAAATGAGCTGATATTTTGAGTATACGAGTTAATTGACGTCGTTTAGCGGTGTGCAAATTTTGGTAAAGTTTGGATGAAGTGAAAATTTTGAAAAAAAAAATTTGTTTGCAAATAACGTGAAAATTACATGTAACAAGTCAGAAAACATGAAAATAACAGGTCACCAAAATTAGATGACATTTTTAGTATACGACTAAATTGACGTCGTTAACGGGTGTGCAAATTTTGGTAAAGTTTGGATGAAGTGAAAATTTTGAAAAAAAAATTTGTTTGCAAATAACGTGAAAATTACATGTAACAAGTCAGAAAACATGAAAATAACAGGTCACCAAAAAGAGCTGATATTTTTAGTATACGACTAAATTGACGTCGTTTAGCGGTGTGCAAATTTTGGTAAAGTTTGGATGAAGTGAAAATTTTGAACAAAAAAATTTGTTTTCAAATAACGTGCAAATTACAAGTACCAAATCAGAAAACATGAAAATAACAGGTCGCCAAAATAAGCTGATATTTTTAGTATACGACTAAATTGGCGTAGTTAAGCGCTGTGCAAATTTGGGTAAAGTTTGGATGAAGTGAAAATTTAAAAAAAAAATTTGTTTGCAAATAACGTGAAAATTACATGTACCAATTTAAAAAACATGAAAATAACAGGTCGCAAAAATGAGCTGATATTTTTAGTATACGACTAAATTGACGTCGTTTAGCGGTGTTCAAATTTTGGTAAAGTTTGGATGAAGTGAAAATTAAAAAAAAAAAAAATTTGTTTGCAAATAACGTGAAAATTACATGTACCAATTTAAAAAACATGAAAATAACAGGTCGCAAGAATGAGCTGATATTTTTAGTATACGACTTAATTGACGTCGTTTAGCGGTGTGCAAATTTTGGTAAAGTTTGGATGAAGTGAAAATTTTGAAAAAAATTTGTTTGCAAATAACGTGAAAATTACATGTACCAAGTCAAAACACATGAAAATAACAGGTCGCCAAAATGAGCTGATATTTTTAGTATACGACTAAATTGACGTCGTTTAGCGGTGTGCAAATTTTGGTAAAGTTTTGATGAAGTGAAAATTTTGAAAAAAAAAAAATTTGTTTGCAAATAACGTGAAAATTACATGTACCAAGTCAAAACACATGAAAATAACAGGTCGCCAAAATGAGCTGATATTTTTAGTATACGATTAAATTGGCGTAGTTTAGCGGTGTGCAAATTTTGGTAAAGTTTGAAAGAAGTGAAAATTTTGAAAAAAAAATTTGTTTGCAAATTACGTGAAAATTACAAGTACCAAGTCAAAAAACATGAAATTAACAGGTCGCCAAAATGAGCTGATATTTTTAGTATATGGCCAAATTTACGTCGTTGTGTGCAAATTTGGGTAAAGTTTGGATGAAGTGAAAATTTAAAAAAAAAATTTGTTTGCAAATAACGTGAAAATTACATGTACCAAGTCAAAAAACATGAATATAGCAGGTCGCCAAAATGAGCTGATATTTTTAGTATACGACTAAATTGGCGTAGTTTAGCGGTGTGCAAATGTTGGTAAAGTTTGGATGAAGTGAAAATTTAAAAAAAAAAATTGTTTGCAAATAACGTGAAAATTACATGTACCAATTTAAAAAACATGAAAATAACAGGTCGCCACAATGAGCTGATATTTTTAGTATATGACTAAATTGACGTCGTTTAGCGGTGTGCAAATTTTGGTAAAGTTTGGATGAAGTGAAAATTTTGAAAAAAAATTTGTTTGCAAATAACGTGAAAATTACATGTACCAAGTCAAAAAACATGAAAATAACAGGTCGCCAAAATGAGCTGATATTTTGAGTATACGAGTTAATTGACGTCGTTTAGCGGTGTGCAAATTTTGGTAAAGTTTGAAAGAAGTGAAAATTTTGAAAAAAAAATTTGTTTGCAAATTACGTGAAAATTACAAGTACCAAGTCAAAAAACATGAAATTAACAGGTCGCCAAAATGAGCTGATATTTTTAGTATACGATTAAATTGGCGTAGTTTAGCGGTGTGCAAATTTTGGTAAAGTTTGAAAGAAGTGAAAATTTTGAAAAAAAAATTTGTTTGCAAATTACGTGAAAATTACAAGTACCAAGTCAAAAAACATGAAATTAACAGGTCGCCAAAATGAGCTGATATTTTTAGTATATGGCCAAATTTACGTCGTTGTGTGCAAATTTGGGTAAAGTCTGGATGAAGTGAAAATTTAAAAAAAAAATTTGTTTGCAAATAACGTGAAAATTACATGTACCAAGTCAAAAAACATGAATATAGCAGGTCGCCAAAATGAGCTGATATTTTTAGTATACGACTAAATTGGCGTAGTTTAGCGGTGTGCAAATGTTGGTAAAGTTTGGATGAAGTGAAAATTTAAAAAAAAAAATTGTTTGCAAATAACGTGAAAATTACATGTACCAATTTAAAAAACATGAAAATAACAGGTCGCCACAATGAGCTGATATTTTTAGTATATGACTAAATTGACGTCGTTTAGCGGTGTGCAAATTTTGGTAAAGTTTGGATGAAGTGAAAATTTAAAAAATAAATTTGTTTGCAAATAACGTGAAAATTTCAAGTACCAAGTCAAAAAACATGAAAATAACAGGTCTCCAAAATGAGCTGATATTTTGAGTATACGAGTTAATTGACGTCGTTTAGCGGTGTGCAAATTTTGGTAAAGTTTGGATGAAGTGAAAATTTTGAAAAAAAAATTTGTTTGCAAATAACGTGAAAATTACATGTAACAAGTCAGAAAACATGAAAATAACAGGTCACCAAAAAGAGCTGATATTTTTAGTATACGACTAAATTGACGTCGTTTAGCGGTGTGCAAATTTTGGTAAAGTTTGGATGAAGTGAAAATTTTGAACAAAAAAATTTGTTTTCAAATAACGTGCAAATTACAAGTACCAAATCAGAAAACATGAAAATAACAGGTCGCCAAAATAAGCTGATATTTTTAGTATACGACTAAATTGGCGTAGTTAAGCGCTGTGCAAATTTGGGTAAAGTTTGGATGAAGTGAAAATTTAAAAAAAAAATTTGTTTGCAAATAACGTGAAAATTACATGTACCAATTTAAAAAACATGAAAATAACAGGTCGCAAAAATGAGCTGATATTTTTAGTATACGACTAAATTGACGTCGTTTAGCGGTGTTCAAATTTTGGTAAAGTTTGGATGAAGTGAAAATTAAAAAAAAAAAAAATTTGTTTGCAAATAACGTGAAAATTACATGTACCAATTTAAAAAACATGAAAATAACAGGTCGCAAAAATGAGCTGATATTTTTAGTATACGACTTAATTGACGTCGTTTAGCGGTGTGCAAATTTTGGTAAAGTTTGGATGAAGTGAAAATTTTGAAAAAAAATTTGTTTGCAAATAACGTGAAAATTACATGTACCAAGTCAAAACACATGAAAATAACAGGTCACCAAAATGAGCTGATATTTTTAGTATACGACTAAATTGACGTCGTTTAGCGGTGTGCAAATTTTGGTAAAGTTTTGATGAAGTGAAAATTTTGAAAAAAAAAAAATTTGTTTGCAAATAACGTGAAAATTACATGTACCAAGTCAAAACACATGAAAATAACAGGTCGCCAAAATGAGCAGATATTTTTAGTATACGATTAAATTGGCGTAGTTTAGCGGTGTGCAAATTTTGGTAAAGTTTGAAAGAAGTGAAAATTTTGAAAAAAAAATTTGTTTGCAAATTACGTGAAAATTACAAGTACCAAGTCAAAAAACATGAAATTAACAGGTCGCCAAAATGAGCTGATATTTTTAGTATATGGCCAAATTTACGTCGTTGTGTGCAAATTTGGGTAAAGTTTGGATGAAGTGAAAATTTAAAAAAAAAATTTGTTTGCAAATAACGTGAAAATTACATGTACCAATTTAAAAAACATGAAAATAGCAGGTCGCCAAAATGAGCTGATATTTTTAGTATACGACTAAATTGGCGTAGTTTAGCGGTGTGCAAATGTTGGTAAAGTTTGGATGAAGTGAAAATTTAAAAAAAAAAATTGTTTGCAAATAACGTGAAAATTACATGTACCAATTTAAAAAACATGAAAATAACAGGTCGCCACAATGAGCTGATATTTTTAGTATATGACTAAATTGACGTCGTTTAGCGGTGTGCAAATTTTGGTAAAGTTTGGATGAAGTGAAAATTTAAAAAAAAAAATTTGTTTGCAAATAACGTGAAAATTTCAACTACCAAGTCAAAAAACATGAAAATAACAGGTCTCCAAAATGAGGTGATATTTTTAGTATACGACTAAATTGACGTCGTTTAGCGGTGTGCAAATTTTGGTAAAGTTTGGATGAAGTAAAAATTTTGAAAAAAAAATTTGTTTGCAAATAACGTGAAAATTACATGTACCAAGTCCAAAAACATGAAAATAACAGGTCGCCAAAATGAGCTGATATTTTGAGTATACGAGTTAATTGACGTCGTTTAGCGGTGTGCAAATTTTGGTAAAGTTTGGATGAAGTGAAAATTTTGAAAAAAAATTTGTTTGCAAATAACGTAAAAATTACATGTACCAAGTCAAAAAACATGAAAATAACAGGTCGCCAAAATGAGCTGATATTTTTAGTATACGAATAAATTGACGTCGTTTAGCGGTGAGCAAATTTTGGTAAAGTTTGGATGAAGTGAAAATTTTGAAAAAAAAATTTGTTTGCAAATAACGTGAAAATTACATGTAACAAGTCAGAAAACATGAAAATAACAGGTCACCAAAAAGAGCTGATATTTTTAGTATACGACTAAATTGACGTCGTTTAGCGGTGTGCAAATTTTGGTAAAGTTTGGAAGAAGTGAAAATTTTGAACAAAAAAATTTGTTTTCAAATAACGTGCAAATTACAAGTACCAAATCAGAAAACATGAAAATAACAGGTCGCTAAAATAAGCTGATATTTTTAGTATACGACTTAATTGACGTCGTTTAACGGTGTGCAAATTTTGGTAAAGTTTGGATGAAGTGAAAATTTTGAAAAAAATTTTGTTTGCAAATAACGTGAAAATTACATGTACCAAGTCAAAAAACATGAATATAACAGGTCGGCAAAATGAGCTGATATTTTTAGTATACGACTAAACTGGCGTAGTTAAGCGCTGTGCAAATTTGGGTAAAGTTTGGATGAAGTGAAAATTTAAAAAAAAAAATTGTTTCCAAATAACGTGAAAATTACATGTACCAATTTAAAAAACATGAAAATAACAGGTCGCAAAAATGAGCTGATATTTTTAGTATACGACTAAATTGACGTCGTTTAGCGGTGTGCAAATTTTGGTAAAGTTTGGATGAAGTGAAAATTTTGAAAAAAAATTTGTTTGCAAATAACGTGAAAATTACATGTACCAAGTCAAAAAACATGAAAATAACAGGTCGCCAAAATGAGCTGATATTTTTAGTATACGACGTAATTGACGTCGTTTAGCGGTGTGCAAATTTTGGTAAGGTTTGGGTGAAGTGAAAATTTTGAAAAAAAAATTTGTTTGCAAATAACGTGAAAATTACATGTACCAAGTCAAAAAACATGAAAATAACAGGTCGCCAAAATGAGCTGATATTTTTAGTAGACGACTAAATTGACGTCGTTTAGCGGTGTGCAAATTTTGGTAAAGTTTGGATGAAGTGAAAATTTTGAAAAAAAAATTTGTTTGCAAATAACGTGAAAATTACATGTACCAAGTCAGAAAAAATGAAAATAACAGGTCGCCAAAATAAGCTGATATTTTTAGTATACGACTAAATTGACGTCGTTTAGCGGTGTGCAAATTTTGGTAAAGTTTGGATGAAGTGAAAATTTAAAAAAAAAATTTGTTTGCAAATAACGTGAAAATTACATGTACCAACTCAAAAAACATGAAAATAACAGGTCGCGAAAATGAGCTGATATTTTAAGTATATGACTTAATCGGCGTAGTTAAGCGGTGTGCAAATTTTGGTAAAGTTTGGATGAAGTGAAAATTTTGAAAAAAAATTTGTTTGCAAATAACGTGAAAATTACATGTACCAAGTCAGAAAAAATGAAAATAACAGGTCGCCAAAATAAGCTGATATTTTTAGTATACGACTAAATTGACGTCGTTTAGCGGTGTGCAAATTTTGGTAAAGTTTGGATGAAGTGAAAATTTTGAAAAAAAAAATTTGTTTGCAAATAACGTGAAAATTACAAGTACCAAGTCAAAAAACATGAAAATAACAGGTCGCCAAAATTAGATGATATTTTTAGTATATGACTAAATTGACGTCGTTAACGGGTGTGCACATTTTGGTAAAGTTTGGATGAAGTGAAAATTTTTAAAAAAAATTTGTTTGCAAATAACGTGAAAATTACATGTACCAAGTCAGAAAACATGAAAATAACAGGTCACCAAAATGAGCTGATATTTTTAGTATACGACTAAATTGACGTCGTTTAGCGGTGTGCAAATTTTGGTAAAGTTTGAATGAAGTGAAAATTTTGAACAAAAAAATTTGTTTTCAAATAACGTGCAAATTACAAGTACCAAGTCAGAAAACATAAAAATAACAGGTCACCAAAATAAGCTGATATTTTTAGTATACGACTAAATTGACGTCGTTTAACGGTGTGCAAATTTTGGTAAAGTTTGGATGAAGGGAAAATATTGAAAAAAAATTTATTTGCAAATAACGTGAAAATTACATGTACCAAGTCAAAAAACGTGAAAATAACAGCTCGCCAAAATGAGCTGATATTTTTAGTATACGACTTAATTGGCGTAGTTAAGCGGTGTGCAATTTTTGGTAATGTTTGGATGAAGTGAAAATTTTGAAAAAAAAATTTGTTTGCAAATAACGTGAAAATTACATGTACCAAGTCAAAAAACATGAAAATAACAGGTCGGCAAAATGAGCTGATATTTTTAGTATACGACTGAATTGGCGTAGTTAAGCGGTGTGCAAATTTGGGTAAAGTTTGGATGAAGTGAAAATTTAAAAAAAAAATTTGTTTGCAAATAACGTGAAAATTACATGTACCAAGTCAAAAAACATGAAAATAGCAGGTCGCCAAAATGAGCTGATAT
Source organism: Tachina grossa (assembly GCA_949987645.1). Taxonomy (NCBI): domain Eukaryota; kingdom Metazoa; phylum Arthropoda; class Insecta; order Diptera; family Tachinidae; genus Tachina; species Tachina grossa. The sequence continues at coordinate 14,689,948 of OX465279.1, read as the reverse complement.
TTTTAGTATACGACTAAATTGGCGTAGTTTAGCGGTGTGCTAATTTTGTTAAAGTTTGGATGAAGTGAAAATCAAAAAAAAAATTTGTTTGCAAATAACGTGAAAATTACATGTACCAATTTAAAAAACATGAAAATAACAGGTCGCAAAAATGAGCTGATATTTTTAGTATACGACTTAATTGACGTCGTTTAGCGGTGTGCAAATTTTGGTAAAGTTTGGATGAAGTGAAAATTTTGAAAAAAAATGATTGCAAATAACGTGAAAATTACATGTACCAAGTCAAAAAACATAAAAAAAACAGGTCGCCAAAATGAGCTGATATTTTTAGTAAACGACTTAATTGACGTCGTTTAGCAGTGTGCAAATTTTGGCAAAGTTTGGATGAAGTGAAAATTTTGAAAAAAAAAATTTGTTTGCAAATACGTGAAAATTACATGTACCAAGTCAAAAAACATGAAAATAACAGGTCGCCAAAATGAGCTGATATTTTTAGTATACGATTAAATTGACGTCGTTTAGCGGTGTGCAAATTTTGGTAAAGTTTGGATGAAGTGAAAATTTAGAAAAAAAATTTGTTTGCAAATAACGTGAAAATTACATGTACCAAGTCAAAAAACATGAAAATAACAGGTCGCCAAAATAAGCTGATATTTTTAGTATACGACTTAATTGGCGTAGTTAAGCGGTGTGCAAATTTTGGTAATGTTTGGATGAAGTGAAAATTTTGAAAAAAAAAATTTGTTTGCAAATAACGTGAAAATTACATGTACCAAGTCAAAAAACATGAAAATAACAGGTCGGCAAAATGAGCTGATATTTTTAGTATACGACTGAATTGGCGTAGTTAAGCGGTGTGCAAATTTGGGTAAAGTTTGGATGAAGTGAAAATTTAAAAAAAAAATTTGTTTGCAAATAACGTGAAAATTACATGTACCAAGTCAAAAAATATGAAAATAGTAGGTCGCCAAAATGAGCTGATATTTTTAGTATACGACTAAATTGGCGTAGTTTAGCGGTGTGCTAATTTTGTTAAAGTTTGGATGAAGTGAAAATTAAAAAAAAAAATTGTTTGCAAATAACGTGAAAATTACATGTACCAATTTAAAAAACATGAAAATAACAGGTCGCAAAAATGAGCTGATATTTTTAGTATACGACTTAATTGACGTCGTTTAGCGGTGTGCAAATTTTGGTAAAGTTTGGATGAAGTGAAAATTTTGAAAAAAATTTGATTGCAAATAACGTGAAAATTACATGTACCAAGTCAAAAAACATAAAAAAACAGGTCGCCAAAATGAGCTGATATTTTTAGTATACGACTAAATTGACGTCGTTTAACGGTGTGCAAATTTTGGTAAAGTTTGGATGAAGGGAAAATATTGAAAAAAAATTTATTTGCAAATAACGTGAAAATTACATGTACCAAGTCAAAAAACGTGAAAATAACAGGTCGCCAAAATGAGCTGATATTTTTAGTATACGACTTAATTGGCGTAGTTAAGCGGTGTGCAAATTTTGGTAATGTTTGGATGAAGTGAAAATTTTGAAAAAAAAAATTTGTTTGCAAATAACGTGAAAATTACATGTACCAAGTCAAAAAACATGAAAATAACAGGTCGGCAAAATGAGCTGATATTTTTAGTATACGACTGAATTGGCGTAGTTAAGCGGTGTGCAAATTTGGGTAAAGTTTGGATGAAGTGAAAATTTAAAAAAAAAATTTGTTTGCAAATAACGTGAAAATTACATGTACCAAGTCAAAAAACATGAAAATAGCAGGTCGCCAAAATGAGCTGATATTTTTAGTATACGACTAAATTGGCGTAGTTTAGCGGTGTGCTAATTTTGTTAAAGTTTGGATGAAGTGAAAATTAATAAAAAAATTTGTTTGCAAATAACGTGAAAATTACATGTACCAATTTAAAAAACATGAAAATAACAGGTCGCAAAAATGAGCTGATATTTTTAGTATACGACTTAATTGACGTCGTTTAGCGGTGTGCAAATTTTGGTAAAGTTTGGATGAAGTGAAAATTTTGAAAAAAAAATGATTGCAAATAACGTGAAAATTACATGTACCAAGTCAAAAAACATAAAAAAAAACAGGTCGCCAAAATGAGCTGATATTTTTAGTAAACGACTTAATTGACGTCGTTTAGCAGTGTGCAAATTTTGGCAAAGTTTGGATGAAGTGAAAATTTTGAAAAAAAAAATTTGTTTGCAAATACGTGAAAATTACATGTACCAAGTCAAAAAACATGAAAATAACAGGTCGCCAAAATGAGCTGATATTTTTAGTATACGATTAAATTGACGTCGTTTAGCGGTGTGCAAATTTTGGTAAAGTTTGGATTAAGTGAAAATTTAGAAAAAAAATTTGTTTGCAAATAACGTGAAAATTACATGTACCAAGTCAAAAAACATGAAAATAACAGGTCGCCAAAATAAGCTGATATTTTTAGTATACGACTAAATTGACGTCGTTTAACGGTGTGCAAATTTTGGTAAAGTTTGGATGAAGGGAAAATATTGAAAAAAAATTTATTTGCAAATAACGTGAAAATTACATGTACCAAGTCAAAAAACGTGAAAATAACAGGTCGCCAAAATGAGCTGATATTTTTAGTATACGACTGAATTGGCGTAGTTAAGCGGTGTGCAAATTTGGGTAAAGTTTGGATGAAGTGAAAATTTAAAAAAAAAATTTGTTTGCAAATAACGTGAAAATTACATGTACCAAGTCAAAAAACATGAAAATAGCAGGTCGCCAAAATGAGCTGATATTTTTAGTATACGACTAAATTGGCGTAGTTAAGCGGTGTGCTAATTTTGTTAAAGTTTGGATGAAGTGAAAATTAAAAAAAAATTTGTTTGCAAATAACGTGAAAATTACATGTACCAATTTAAAAAACATGAAAATAACAGGTCGCAAAAATGAGCTGATATTTTTAGTATACGACTTAATTGACGTCGTTTAGCGGTGTGCAAATTTTGGTAAAGTTTGGATGAAGTGAAAATTTTGAAAAAAATTTGATTGCAAATAACGTGAAAATTACATGTACCAAGTCAAAAAACATAAAAAAACAGGTCGCCAAAATGAGCTGATATTTTTAGTAAACGACTTAATTGACGTCGTTTAGCAGTGTGCAAATTTTGGCAAAGTTTGGATGAAGTGAAAATTTTGAAAAAAAAATTTGTTTGCAAATACGTGAAAATTACATGTACCAAGTCAAAAAACATGAAAATAACAGGTCGCCAAAATGAGTTGATCTTTTTAGTATACGATTAAATTGACGTCGTTTAGCGGTGCGCAAATTTTGGTAAAGTTTGGATGAAGTGAAAATTTAGAAAAAAAATTTGTTTGCAAATAACGTGAAAATTACATGTACCAAGTCAAAAAACATGAAAATAACAGGTCGCCAAAATAAGCTTATATTTTTAGTATACGACTAAGTTGACGTCGTTTAGCGGTGTGCAAATTTTGGTAAGGTTTGGATGAAGTGAAAATTTAAAAAAAAAAATTGTTTGCAAATAACGTGAAAATTACATGTACCAAGTCAAAAAACATAAAAAAACAGGTCGCCAAAATGAGCTGATATTTTTAGTATACGACTAAATTGGCGTAGTTTAGCGGTGTGCTAATTTTGTTAAAGTTTGGATGAAGTGAAAATTAAAAAAAAAATTTGTTTGCAAATAACGTGAAAATTACATGTACCAATTTAAAAAACATGAAAATAACAGGTCGCAAAAATGAGCTGATATTTTTAGTATACGACTTAATTGACGTCGTTTAGCGGTGTGCAAATTTTGGTAAAGTTTGGATGAAGTGAAAATTTTGAAAAAAAATGATTGCAAATAACGTGAAAATTACATGTACCAAGTCAAAAAACATAAAAAAAAACAGGTCGCCAAAATGAGCTGATATTTTTAGTAAACGACTTAATTGACGTCGTTTAGCAGTGTGCAAATTTTGGCAAAGTTTGGATGAAGTGAAAATTTTGAAAAAAAAAATTTGTTTGCAAATACGTGAAAATTACATGTACCAAGTCAAAAAACATGAAAATAACAGGTCGCCAAAATGAGCTGATATTTTTAGTATACGATTAAATTGACGTCGTTTAGCGGTGTGCAAATTTTGGTAAAGTTTGGATGAAGTGAAAATTTAGAAAAAAAATTTGTTTGCAAATAACGTGAAAATTACATGTACCAAGTCAAAAAACATGAAAATAACAGGTCGCCAAAATAAGCTGATATTTTTAGTATACGACTTAATTGGCGTAGTTAAGCGGTGTGCAAATTTTGGTAATGTTTGGATGAAGTGAAAATTTTGAAAAAAAAAATTTGTTTGCAAATAACGTGAAAATTACATGTACCAAGTCAAAAAACATGAAAATAACAGGTCGGCAAAATGAGCTGATATTTTTAGTATACGACTGAATTGGCGTAGTTAAGCGGTGTGCAAATTTGGGTAAAGTTTGGATGAAGTGAAAATTTAAAAAAAAAATTTGTTTGCAAATAACGTGAAAATTACATGTACCAAGTCAAAAAATATGAAAATAGTAGGTCGCCAAAATGAGCTGATATTTTTAGTATACGACTAAATTGGCGTAGTTTAGCGGTGTGCTAATTTTGTTAAAGTTTGGATGAAGTGAAAATTAAAAAAAAAATTTGTTTGCAAATAACGTGAAAATTACATGTACCAATTTAAAAAACATGAAAATAACAGGTCGCAAAAATGAGCTGATATTTTTAGTATACGACTTAATTGACGTCGTTTAGCGGTGTGCAAATTTTGGTAAAGTTTGGATGAAGTGAAAATTTTGAAAAAAATTTGATTGCAAATAACGTGAAAATTACATGTACCAAGTCAAAAAACATAAAAAAACAGGTCGCCAAAATGAGCTGATATTTTTAGTATACGACTAAATTGACGTCGTTTAACGGTGTGCAAATTTTGGTAAAGTTTGGATGAAGGGAAAATATTGAAAAAAAATTTATTTGCAAATAACGTGAAAATTACATGTACCAAGTCAAAAAACGTGAAAATAACAGGTCGCCAAAATGAGCTGATATTTTTAGTATACGACTTAATTGGCGTAGTTAAGCGGTGTGCAAATTTTGGTAATGTTTGGATGAAGTGAAAATTTTGAAAAAAAAAATTTGTTTGCAAATAACGTGAAAATTACATGTACCAAGTCAAAAAACATGAAAATAACAGGTCGGCAAAATGAGCTGATATTTTTAGTATACGACTGAATTGGCGTAGTTAAGCGGTGTGCAAATTTGGGTAAAGTTTGGATGAAGTGAAAATTTAAAAAAAAAATTTGTTTGCAAATAACGTGAAAATTACATGTACCAAGTCAAAAAACATGAAAATAGCAGGTCGCCAAAATGAGCTGATATTTTTAGTATACGACTAAATTGGCGTAGTTTAGCGGTGTGCTAATTTTGTTAAAGTTTGGATGAAGTGAAAATTAATAAAAAAATTTGTTTGCAAATAACGTGAAAATTACATGTACCAATTTAAAAAACATGAAAATAACAGGTCGCAAAAATGAGCTGATATTTTTAGTATACGACTTAATTGACGTCGTTTAGCGGTGTGCAAATTTTGGTAAAGTTTGGATGAAGTGAAAATTTTGAAAAAAAAATGATTGCAAATAACGTGAAAATTACATGTACCAAGTCAAAAAACATAAAAAAAAACAGGTCGCCAAAATGAGCTGATATTTTTAGTAAACGACTTAATTGACGTCGTTTAGCAGTGTGCAAATTTTGGCAAAGTTTGGATGAAGTGAAAATTTTGAAAAAAAAAATTTGTTTGCAAATACGTGAAAATTACATGTACCAAGTCAAAAAACATGAAAATAACAGGTCGCCAAAATGAGCTGATATTTTTAGTATACGATTAAATTGACGTCGTTTAGCGGTGTGCAAATTTTGGTAAAGTTTGGATTAAGTGAAAATTTAGAAAAAAAATTTGTTTGCAAATAACGTGAAAATTACATGTACCAAGTCAAAAAACATGAAAATAACAGGTCGCCAAAATAAGCTGATATTTTTAGTATACGACTAAATTGACGTCGTTTAACGGTGTGCAAATTTTGGTAAAGTTTGGATGAAGGGAAAATATTGAAAAAAAATTTATTTGCAAATAACGTGAAAATTACATGTACCAAGTCAAAAAACGTGAAAATAACAGGTCGCCAAAATGAGCTGATATTTTTAGTATACGACTGAATTGGCGTAGTTAAGCGGTGTGCAAATTTGGGTAAAGTTTGGATGAAGTGAAAATTTAAAAAAAAAATTTGTTTGCAAATAACGTGAAAATTACATGTACCAAGTCAAAAAACATGAAAATAGCAGGTCGCCAAAATGAGCTGATATTTTTAGTATACGACTAAATTGGCGTAGTTTAGCGGTGTGCTAATTTTGTTAAAGTTTGGATGAAGTGAAAATTAAAAAAAAAATTTGTTTGCAAATAACGTGAAAATTACATGTACCAATTTAAAAAACATGAAAATAACAGGTCGCAAAAATGAGCTGATATTTTTAGTATACGACTTAATTGACGTCGTTTAGCGGTGTGCAAATTTTGGTAAAGTTTGGATGAAGTGAAAATTTTGAAAAAAATTTGATTGCAAATAACGTGAAAATTACATGTACCAAGTCAAAAAACATAAAAAAACAGGTCGCCAAAATGAGCTGATATTTTTAGTAAACGACTTAATTGACGTCGTTTAGCAGTGTGCAAATTTTGGCAAAGTTTGGATGAAGTGAAAATTTTGAAAAAAAAATTTGTTTGCAAATACGTGAAAATTACATGTACCAAGTCAAAAAACATGAAAATAACAGGTCGCCAAAATGAGTTGATCTTTTTAGTATACGATTAAATTGACGTCGTTTAGCGGTGCGCAAATTTTGGTAAAGTTTGGATGAAGTGCAAATTTAGAAAAAAAATTTGTTTGCAAATAACGTGAAAATTACATGTACCAAGTCAAAAAACATGAAAATAACAGGTCGCCAAAATAAGCTTATATTTTTAGTATACGACTAAGTTGACGTCGTTTAGCGGTGTGCAAATTTTGGTAAGGTTTGGATGAAGTGAAAATTTAAAAAAAAAATTGTTTGCAAATAACGTGAAAATTACATGTACTAAGTCAAAAAACATGAAAATAGCAGGTCGCCGAAATGAGCTGATATTTTTAGTATACGACTAAATTGGCGTAGTTGAGCGGTGTGCAAATTTTGTTAAAGTTTGGATGAAGTGAAAATTAAAAAAAAAAAAAAATTGTTTGCAAATAACGTGAAAATTACATGTACCAATTTAAAAAACATGAAAATAACAGGTCGCAAAAATGAGCTGATATTTTTAGTATACGACTTAATTGACGTCGTTTAGCGGTGTGCAAATTTTGGTAAAGTTTGGATGAAGTGAAAATTTTGAAAAAAAAATTTGATTGCAAATAACGTGAAAATTACATGTACCAAGTCAAAAAACATAAAAAAAACAGGTCGCCAAAATGAGCTGATATTTTTAGTATACGACTTAATTGACGTCGTTTAGCAGTGTGCAAATTTTGGTAAAGTTTGGATGAAGTGAAAATTTTGAAAAAAAATTTGTTTGCAAATAACGTGAAAATTACATGTACCAAGTCAAAAAACATGAAAATAACAGGTCGCCAAAATGAGCTGATATTTTTAGTATACGACTAAATTGACGTCGTTTAGCGGTGTGCAAGTTTTGGTAAAGTTTGGATGAAGTGAAAATTTAGAAAAATAATTTGTTTGCAAATAACGTGAAAATTACATGTACCAAGTCAAAAAACATGAAAATAACAGGTCGCCAAAATGAGCTGATATTTTAAGTATACGACTTAATTGACGTCGTTTAGCGGTGTGCAAATTTTGGTAAAGTTTGGATGAAGTGAAAATTTTGAAAAAAAAATTTTTTTGCAAATAACGTGAAAATTACATGTACCAAGTCAGAAAAAATTAAAATAACAGGTCACCAAAATAAGCTGATATTTTTAGTATACGACTAAATTGACGTCGTTTAGCGGTGTGCAAACTTTGGCAAAGTTTGGATGAAGTGAAAATTTTGAAAAAAAAATTTGTTTGCAAATAACGTGAAAATTACAAGTACCAAGTCAAAAAACATGAAAATAACAGGTCGCCAAAATTAGATGATATTTTTAGTATACGACTAAATTGACGTCGTTAACGGTTGTGCAAATTTTGGTAAAGTTTGGATGAAGTGAAAATTTTGAAAAAAAAAATTTGTTTGCAAATAACGTGAAAATTACATGTACCAAGTCAGAAAACATGAAAATAACAGGTCGCCAAAATAAGCTAATATTTTTAGTATACGACTAAATTGGCGTCGTATAGCGGTGTGCAAATTTTGGTACAGTTTGGATGAAGTGAAAATTTTGAAAAAAAATTTGTTTGCAAATAACGTGAAAATTACATGTACCAAGTCAAAAAACATGAGAATAACAGGTCGCCAAATTGAGCTGATATTTTTAGTATACGACTAAATTGACGTCCTTTAGCGGTGTGCAAATTTTGGTATAGTTTGGATTAAGTGAAAATTTTGAAAAAAAAAATTTGTTTGCAAATAACGTGAAAATTATATGTACCAAGTCAAAAAACATAAAAAAACAGGTCGCCAAAATGAGCTGATATTTTTAGTATACGACTAAATTGACGTCGTTTAGCAGTGTGCAAATTTTGGTAAAGTTTTGATGAAGTGAAAATTTTGAAAAAAAAAATTTGTTTGCAAATAACGTGAAAAGTACATGTACCAAGTCAAAAAACATGAAAATAACAGGTCGCCAAAATGAGCTGATATTTTTAGTATACGACTAAATTGATGTCGTTTAGCGGTGTGCAAGTTTTGGTAAAGTTTGGATGAAGTGAAAATTTAGAAAAAAAAATTGTTTGCAAATAACGTGAAAATTACATGTACCAAGTCAAAAAACATGAAAATAACAGGTCGCCAAAATGAGCTGATATTGTAAGTATACGACTTAATTGACGTCGTTTAGCGGTGTGCAAATTTTGGTAAAGTTTGGATGAAGTGAAAATTTTGAAAAAAAAAATTTGTTTGCAAATAACGTGAAAATTACATGTACCAAGTCAGAAAAAATTAAAATAACAGGTCACCAAAATAAGCTGATATTTTTAGTATACGACTAAATTGACGTCGTTTAGCGGTGTGCATACTTTGGCAAAGTTTGGATGAAGTGAAAATTTTGAAAAAAAAATTTGTTTGCAAATAACGTGAAAATTACAAGTACCAAGTCAAAAAACATGAAAATAACAGGTCGCCAAAATTAGATGATATTTTTAGTATACGACTAAATTGACGTCGTTAACGGGTGTGCAAATTTTGGTAAAGTTTGGATGAAGTGAAAATTTTGAAAAAAAAAATTTGTTTGCAAATAACGTGAAAATTACATGTACCAAGTCAGAAAACATGAAAATAACAGGTCGCCAAAATAAGCTAATATTTTTAGTATACGACTAAATTGGCGTCGTATAGCGGTGTGCAAATTTTGGTACAGTTTGGATGAAGTGAAAATTTTTAAAAAAAATTTGTTTGCAAATAACGTGAAAATTACATGTACCAAGTCAAAAAACATGAGAATAACAGGTCGCCAAATTGAGCTGATATTTTTAGTATACGACTAAATTGACGTCGTTAACGGGTGTGCAAATTTTGGTAAAGTTTGGATTAAGTGAAAATTTTGAAAAAAAAATTTGTTTGCAAATAACGTGAAAATTACATGTACCAAGTCAAAACACATGAAAATAACAGGTCGCCAAAATGAGCTGATATTTTTAGTATACGACTAAATTGACGTCGTTTAGCGGTTTGCAAATTTTGGTAAAGTTTTGATGAATTAAAAATTTTGAAAAAAAAAATTTGTTTGCAAATAACGTGAAAATTACAAGTACCAAGTCAAAAAACATGAAAATAACAGGTCGCCAAAATGAGCTGATATTATTAGTATACGACTAAATTGGCGTAGTTTAGTGGTGTGCAAATTTTGGTAAAGTTTGGATGAAGTGAAAATTTTTAAAAAAAAAATTTGTTTGCAAATAACGTGAAAATTACATTTACCAAGTCAAAAAACATGAAAATAACAGGTCGCCAAAATGAGCTGATATTTTTAGTATATGGCCAAATTTACGTCGTTGTGTGCAAATTTGGGTAAAGTTTGGATGAAGTGAAAATTTAAAAAAAAAATTTGTTTGCAAATAACGTGAAAATTACATGTACCAAGTCAAAAAACATGAAAATAGCAGGTCGCCAAAATGAGCTGATATTTTTAGTATTCGACTAAATTGGCGTAGTTTAGCGGTGTGCAAATGTTGGTAAAGTTTGGATGAAGTGAAAATTTAAAAAAAAAATTGTTTGCAAATAATGTGAAAATTACATGTACCAATTTAAAAAACATGAAAATAACAGGTCGCCACAATGAGCTGATATTTTTAGTATATGACTAAATTGACGTCGTTTAGCGGTGTGCAAATTTTGGTAAAGTTTGGATGAAGTGAAAATTTAAAAAAAAAAATTTGTTTGCAAATAACGTGAAAATTTCAAGTACCAAGTCAAAAAACATGAAAATAACAGGTCGCCAAAATGAGGTGATATTTTTAGTATACGACTAAATTGACGTCGTTTAGCGGTGTGCAAATTTTGGTAAAGTTTGGATGAAGTGAAAATTTTGAAAAAAAATTTGTTTGCAAATAACGTGAAAATTACATGTACCAAGTCAAAAAACATGAAAATAACAGGTCGCCAAAATGAGCTGATATTTTTAGTATACGAATAAATTGACGTCGTTTAGCGGTGTGCAAATTTTGGTAAAGTTTGGATGAAGTGAAAATTAAAAAAAAAAATTTGTTTGCAAATAACGTGAAAATTACATGTACCAAGTAAAAAAACATGAAAATAACAGGTCGCCAAAATGAGCTGATATTTTAAGTATACGACTAAATTGACGTCGTTTAGCGGTGTGCAAATTTTGGTAAAGTTTGGATGAAGTGAAAATTTTGAAAAAAAAAATTTGTTTGCAAATAACGTGAAAATTACATGTACCAAGTCAAAAAACATGAAAATAACAGGTCCCCAAAATGAGCTGATATTTTTAGTATATGACTTAATTGGCGTAGTTAAGCGGTGTGCAAATTTTGGTAAAGTTTGGATGAAGTGAAAATTTTGAAAAAAAATTTGTTTGCAAATAACGTGAAAATTACAAGTACCAACCAAGTCAAAAAACATGAAAATAACAGGTCGCCAAAAGTAGATGATATTTTTAGTATACGACTAAATTGACGTCGTTAACGGGTGTGCAAATTTTGGTAAAGTTTGGATGAAGTGAAAATTTTTAAAAAAAATTTGTTTGCAAATAACGTGAAAATTACATGTACCAAGTCAGAAAACATGAAAATAACAGGTCACCAAAAAGAGCTGATATTTTTAGTATACGACTAAATTGACGTCGTTTAGCGGTGTGCAAATTTTGGTAAAGTTTCGATGAAGTGAAAATTTTGAACAAAAAAATTTGTTTTCAAATAACGTGCAAATTACAAGCACCAAGTCAGAAAACATGAAAATAACAGGTCGCCAAAAGTAGATGATATTTTTAGTATACGACTAAATTGACGTCGTTAACGGGTGTGCAAATTTTGGTAAAGTTTGGATGAAGTGAAAATTTTTAAAAAAAATTTGTTTGCAAATAACGTGAAAATTACATGTACCAAGTCAGAAAACATGAAAATAACAGGTCACCAAAAAGAGCTGATATTTTTAGTATACGACTAAATTGACGTCGTTTAGCGGTGTGCAAATTTTGGTAAAGTTTCGATGAAGTGAAAATTTTGAACAAAAAAATTTGTTTTCAAATAACGTGCAAATTACAAGTACCAAGTCAGAAAACATGAAAATAACAGGTCGCCAAAATAAGCTGATATTTTTAGTATACGACTAAATTGATGTCGTTTAGCGGTGTGCAAGTTTTGGTAAAGTTTTGATGAAGTGAAAATTTTGAAAAAAAAAATTTGTTTGCAAATAACGTGAAAATTACATGTACCAAGTCAAAAAACATGAAAATAACAGGTCGCCAAAATGAGCTGATATTTTTAGTATACGACTAAATTGATGTCGTTTAGCGGTGTGCAAGTTTTGGTAAAGTTTGGATGAAGTGAAAATTTAGAAAAAAAAATTGTTTGCAAATAACGTGAAAATTACATGTACCAAGTCAAAAAACATGAAAATAACAGGTCGCCAAAATGAGCTGATATTGTAAGTATACGACTTAATTGACGTCGTTTAGCGGTGTGCAAATTTTGGTAAAGTTTGGATGAAGTGAAAATTTTGAAAAAAAAAATTTGTTTGCAAATAACGTGAAAATTACATGTACCAAGTCAGAAAAAATTAAAATAACAGGTCACCAAAATAAGCTGATATTTTTAGTATACGACTAAATTGACGTCGTTTAGCGGTGTGCAAACTTTGGCAAAGTTTGGATGAAGTGAAAATTTTGAAAAAAAAAATTTGTTTGCAAATAACGTGAAAATTACAAGTACCAAGTCAAAAAACATGAAAATAACAGGTCGCCAAAATTAGATGATATTTTTAGTATACGACTAAATTGACGTCGTTAACGGGTGTGCAAATTTTGGTAAAGTTTGGATGAAGTGAAAATTTTGAAAAAAAAAATTTGTTTGCAAATAACGTGAAAATTACATGTACCAAGTCAGAAAACATGAAAATAACAGGTCGCCAAAATAAGCTAATATTTTTAGTATACGACTAAATTGGCGTCGTATAGCGGTGTGCAAATTTTGGTACAGTTTGGATGAAGTGAAAATTTTGAAAAAAAATTTGTTTGCAAATAACGTGAAAATTACATGTACCAAGTCAAAAAACATGAGAATAACAGGTCGCCAAATTGAGCTGATATTTTTAGTATACGACTAAATTGACGTCGTTAACGGGTGTGCACATTTTTTAAAGTTTGGATTAAGTGAAAATTTTGAAAAAAAAATTTGTTTGCAAATAACGTGAAAATTACATGTACCAAGTCAAAACACATGAAAATAACAGGTCGCCAAAATGAGCTGATATTTTTAGTATACGACTAAATTGACGTCGTTTAGCGGTTTGCAAATTTTGGTAAAGTTTTGATGAATTAAAAATTTTGAAAAAAAAAATTTGTTTGCACATAACGTGAAAATTACAAGTACCAAGTCAAAAAACATGAAAATAACAGGTCGTCAAAATGAGCTGATATTATTAGTATACGACTAAATTGGCGTAGTTTAGTGGTGTGCAAATTTTGGTAAGGTTTGGATGAAGTGAAAATTTTGAAAAAAAAAATTTGTTTGCAAATAACGTGAAAATTACATTTACCAAGTCAAAAAACATGAAAATAACAGGTCGCCAAAATGAGCTGATATTTTTAGTATATGGCCAAATTTACGTCGTTGTGTGCAAATTTGGGTAAAGTTTGGATGAAGTGAAAATTTAAAAAAAAAATTTGTTTGCAAATAACGTGAAAATTACATGTACCAAGTCAAAAAACATGAAAATAGCAGGTCGCCAAAATGAGCTGATATTTTTAGTATTCGACTAAATTGGCGTAGTTTAGCGGTGTGCAAATGTTGGTAAAGTTTGGATGAAGTGAAAATTTAAAAAAAAATTGTTTGCAAATAACGTGAAAATTACATGTACCAATTTAAAAAACATGAAAATAACAGGTCGCCACAATGAGCTGATATTTTTAGTATATGACTAAATTGACGTCGTTTAGCGGTGTGCAAATTTTGGTAAAGTTTGGATGAAGTGAAAATTTAAAAAAAAAAATTTGTTTGCAAATAACGTGAAAATTTCAAGTACCAAGTCAAAAAACATGAAAATAACAGGTCGCCAAAATGAGGTGATATTTTTAGTATACGACTAAATTGACGTCGTTTAGCGGTGTGCAAATTTTGGTAAAGTTTGGATGAAGTGAAAATTTTGAAAAAAAATTTGTTTGCAAATAACGTGAAAATTACATGTACCAAGTCAAAAAACATGAAAATAACAGGTCGCCAAAATGAGCTGATATTTTTAGTATACGAATAAATTGACGTCGTTTAGCGGTGTGCAAATTTTGGTAAAGTTTGGATGAAGTGAATATTAAAAAAAAAAATTTGTTTGCAAATAACGTGAAAATTACATGTACCAAGTAAAAAAACATGAAAATAACAGGTCGCCAAAATGAGCTGATATTTTAAGTATACGACTAAATTGACGTCGTTTAGCGGTGTGCAAATTTTGGTAAAGTTTGGATGAAGTGAAAATTTTGAAAAAAAAAATTTGTTTGCAAATAACGTGAAAATTACATGTACCAAGTCAAAAAACATGAAAATAACAGGTCCCCAAAATGAGCTGATATTTTTAGTATATGACTTAATTGGCGTAGTTAAGCGGTGTGCAAATTTTGGTAAAGTTTGGATGAAGTGAAAATTTTGAAAAAAAATTTGTTTGCAAATAACGTGAAAATTACAAGTACCAAGTCAGAAAAAATTAAAATAACAGGTCGCCAAAATAAGCTGATATTTTTAGTATACGACTAAATCGACGTTGTTTAGCGGTGTGCAAATTTTGGTAAAGTTTGGATGAAGTGAAAATTTTGAAAAAAAAATTTGTTTGCAAATAACGTGAAAATTACAAGTACCAACCAAGTCAAAAAACATGAAAATAACAGGTCGCCAAAAGTAGATGATATTTTTAGTATACGACTAAATTGACGTCGTTAACGGGTGTGCAAATTTTGGTAAAGTTTGGATGAAGTGAAAATTTTTAAAAAAAATTTGTTTGCAAATAACGTGAAAATTACATGTACCAAGTCAGAAAACATGAAAATAACAGGTCACCAAAAAGAGCTGATATTTTTAGTATACGACTAAATTGACGTCGTTTAGCGGTGTGCAAATTTTGGTAAAGTTTCGATGAAGTGAAAATTTTGAACAAAAAAATTTGTTTTCAAATAACGTGCAAATTACAAGTACCAAGTCAGAAAACATGAAAATAACAGGTCGCCAAAATAAGCTGATATTTTTAGTATACGACTAAATTGACGTCGTTTAACGGTGTGCAAATTTTGGTAAAGTTTGGATGAAGAGAAAATATTGAAAAAAAATTTATTTGCAAATAACGTGAAAATTACATGACCAAGTCAAAAAACATGAAAATAACAGGTCGCCAGAATGAGCTGATATTTTTAGTATACGACTTAATTGGCGTAGTTAAGCGATGTGCAAATTTTGGTAAAGTTTGGATGAAGTGAAAATTTTGAAAAAAAAATTTGTTTGCAAATAACGTTAAAATTACATGTACCAAGTCAAAAAACATGAAAATAACAGGTCGGCAAAATGAGCTGATATTTTTAGTATACGACGAAATTGGCGTAGTTTAGCGGTGTGCAAATTTTGGTAAAGTTTGGATGAAGTGAAAATTTAAAATAAAAAAAAAATTTGTTTGCAAATAACGTGAAAATTACATGTACCAATTTAAAAAACATGAAAATAACAGGTCGCAAAAATTAGCCAATATTTTTAGTATACGACTTAATTAACGTCGTTTAGCGGTGTGCAAATTTTGGTAAAGTTTGGATGAAGTGAAAATTTTGAAAAAAAATTTGTTTGCAAATAACGTGAAAATTACATGTACCAAGTCAAAAAACATGAGTATAACAGGTCGCCAAATTGAGCTGATATTTTTAGTATACGACTAAATTGACGTCGTTAACGGGTGTGCAAATTTTGGTAAAGTTTGGATTAAGTGAAAATTTTGAAAAAAAAATTTGTTTGCAAATAACGTGAAAATTACATGTACCAAGTCAAAACACATGAAAATAACAGGTCGCCAAAATGAGCTGATATTTTTAGTATACGACTAAATTGACGTCGTTTAGCGGTGTGCAAATTTTGGTAAAGTTTCGATGAAGTGAAAATTTTGAACAAAAAAATTTGTTTGCAAATAACGTGAAAATTACATGTACCAAGTCAGAAAAAATGAAAATAACAGGTCACCAAAATAAGCTGATATTTTTAGTATACGACTAAATTGACGTCGTTTAGCGGTGTGCAAACTTTGGCAAAGTTTGGATGAAGTGAAAATTTTGAAAAAAAAATTTGTTTGCAAATAACGTGAAAATTACAAGTACCAAGTCAAAAAACATGAAAATAACAGGTCGCCAAAATTAGATGATATTTTTAGTATACGACTAAATTGACGTCGTTAACGGGTGTGCAAATTTTGGTAAAGTTTGGATGAAGTGAAAATTTTGAAAAAAAAAATTTGTTTGCAAATAACGTGAAAATTACATGTACCAAGTCAGAAAACATGAAAATAACAGGTCGCCAAAATAAGCTAATATTTTTAGTATACGACTAAATTGGCGTCGTATAGCGGTGTGCAAATTTTGGTACAGTTTGGATGAAGTGAAAATTTTGAAAAAAAATTTGTTTGCAAATAACGTGAAAATTACATGTACCAAGTCAAAAAACATGAGAATAACAGGTCGCCAAATTGAGCTGATATTTTTAGTATACGACTAAATTGACGTCGTTAACGGGTGTGCAAATTTTGGTAAAGTTTGGATTAAGTGAAAATTTTGAAAAAAAAATTTGTTTGCAAATAACGTGAAAATTACATGTACCAAGTCAAAACACATGAAAATAACAGGTCGCCAAAATGAGCTGATATTTTTAGTATACGAATAAATTGACGTCGTTTAGCGGTGTGCAAATTTTGGTAAAGTTTGGATGAAGTGAAAATTTTGAAAAAAAATTTGTTTGCAAATAACGTGAAAATTACATGTACCAAGTCAAAAAACATGAAAATAACAGGTCGCCAAAATGAGCTGATATTTTTAGTATACGAATAAATTGACGTCGTTTAGCGGTGTGCAAATTTTGGTAAAGTTTGGATGAAGTGAAAATTAAAAAAAAAAATTTGTTTGCAAATAACGTGAAAATTACATGTACCAAGTAAAAAAACATGAAAATAACAGGTCGCCAAAATGAGCTGATATTTTAAGTATACGACTAAATTGACGTCGTTTAGCGGTGTGCAAATTTTGGTAAAGTTTGGATGAAGTGAAAATTTTGAAAAAAAAAATTTGTTTGCAAATAACGTGAAAATTACATGTACCAAGTCAAAAAACATGAAAATAACAGGTCCCCAAAATGAGCTGATATTTTTAGTATATGACTTAATTGGCGTAGTTAAGCGGTGTGCAAATTTTGGTAAAGTTTGGATGAAGTGAAAATTTTGAAAAAAAATTTGTTTGCAAATAACGTGAAAATTACAAGTACCAAGTCAGAAAAAATGAAAATAACAGGTCGCCAAAATAAGCTGATATTTTTAGTATACGACTAAATCGACGTTGTTTAGCGGTGTGCAAATTTTGGTAAAGTTTGGATGAAGTGAAAATTTTGAAAAAAAAATTTGTTTGCAAATAACGTGAAAATTACAAGTACCAACCAAGTCAAAAAAACATGAAAATAACAGGTCGCCAAAAGTAGATGATATTTTTAGTATACGACTAAATTGACGTCGTTAACGGGTGTGCAAATTTTGGTAAAGTTTGGATGAAGTGAAAATTTTTAAAAAAAATTTGTTTGCAAATAACGTAAAAATTACATGTACCAAGTCAGAAAACATGAAAATAACAGGTCACCAAAAAGAGCTGATATTTTTAGTATACGACTAAATTGACGTCGTTTAGCGGTGTGCAAATTTTGGTAAAGTTTCGATGAAGTGAAAATTTTGAACAAAAAAATTTGTTTTCAAATAACGTGCAAATTACAAGTACCAAGTCAGAAAACATGAAAATAACAGGTCGCCAAAATAAGCTGATATTTTTAGTATACGACTAAATTGATGTCGTTTAGCGGTGTGCAAGTTTTGGTAAAGTTTTGATGAAGTGAAAATTTTGAAAAAAAAAATTTGTTTGCAAATAACGTGAAAATTACATGTACCAAGTCAAAAAACATGAAAATAACAGGTCGCCAAAATGAGCTGATATTTTTAGTATACGACTAAATTGATGTCGTTTAGCGGTGTGCAAGTTTTGGTAAAGTTTGGATGAAGTGAAAATTTAGAAAAAAAAATTGTTTGCAAATAACGTGAAAATTACATGTACCAAGTCAAAAAACATGAAAATAACAGGTCGCCAAAATGAGCTGATATTGTAAGTATACGACTTAATTGACGTCGTTTAGCGGTGTGCAAATTTTGGTAAAGTTTGGATGAAGTGAAAATTTTGAAAAAAAAAATTTGTTTGCAAATAACGTGAAAATTACATGTACCAAGTCAGAAAAAATTAAAATAACAGGTCACCAAAATAAGCTGATATTTTTAGTATACGACTAAATTGACGTCGTTTAGCGGTGTGCAAACTTTGGCATAGTTTGGATGAAGTGAAAATTTTGAAAAAAAAATTTGTTTGCAAATAACGTGAAAATTACAAGTACCAAGTCAAAAAACATGAAAATAACAGGTCGCCAAAATTAGATGATATTTTTAGTATACGACTAAATTGACGTCGTTAACGGGTGTGCAAATTTTGGTAAAGTTTGGATGAAGTGAAAATTTTGAAAAAAAAATTTGTTTGCAAATAACGTGAAAATTACATGTACCAAGTCAGAAAACATGAAAATAACAGGTCGCCAAAATAAGCTAATATTTTTAGTATACGACTAAATTGGCGTCGTATAGCGGTGTGCAAATTTTGGTACAGTTTGGATGAAGTGAAAATTTTGAAAAAAAATTTGTTTGAAAATAACGTGAAAATTACATGTACCAAGTCAAAAAACATGAGAATAACAGGTCGCCAAATTGAGCTGATATTTTTAGTATACGACTAAATTGACGTCGTTTAGCGGTGTGCAAATTTTGGTAAAGTTTGGATGAAGTGAAAATTTTGAAAAAAAAATTGTTTGCAAATAACGTGAAAATTACATGTACCAAGTCAAATAACATGAAAATAACAGATAGCCAAAATGAGCTGATATTTTTAGTATACGACTAAATTGACGTCGTTTAGCGGTGTGCAAATTTTGGTAAAGTTTGGATGAAGTGAAAATTTTGAAAAAAAATTTGTTTGCAAATAACGTGAAAATTACATGTACGAAGTCAAAAAACATGAAAATAACAGGTCGCCAAAATGAGCTGATATTATTAGTATACGACTAAATTGGCGTAGTTTAGTGGTGTGCAAATTTTGGTAAAGTTTGGATGAAGTGAAAATTTTGAAAAAAAAAATTTGTTTGCAAATAACGTGAAAATTACATTTACCAAGTCAAAAAACATGAAAATAACAGGTCGCCAAAATGAGCTGATATTTTTAGTATATGGCCAAATTTACGTCGTTGTGTGCAAATTTGGGTAAAGTTTGGATGAAGTGAAAATTTAAAAAAAAAATTTGTTTGCAAATAACGTGAAAATTACATGTACCAAGTCAAAAAACATGAAAATAACAGGTCGCCACAATGAGCTGATATTTTTAGTATATGACTAAATTGACGTCGTTTAGCGGTGTGCAAATTTTGGTAAAGTTTGGATGAAGTGAAAATTTAAAAAAAAAAAATTTGTTTGCAAATAACGTGAAAATTTCAAGTACCAAGTCAAAAAACATGAAAATAACAGGTCGCCAAAATGAGGTGATATTTTTAGTATACGACTAAATTGACGTCGTTTAGCGGTGTGCAAATTTTGGTAAAGTTTGGATGAAGTGAAAATTTTGAAAAAAAATTTGTTTGCAAATAACGTGAAAATTACATGTACCAAGTCAAAAAACATGAAAATAACAGGTCGCCAAAATGAGCTGATATTTTTAGTATACGACTAAATTGATGTCGTTTAGCGGTGTGCAAGTTTTGGTAAAGTTTGGATGAAGTGAAAATTTAGAAAAAAAAATTGTTTGCAAATAACGTGAAAATTACATGTACCAAGTCAAAAAACATGAAAATAACAGGTCGCCAAAATGAGCTGATATTGTAAGTATACGACTTAATTGACGTCGTTTAGCGGTGTGCAAATTTTGGTAAAGTTTGGATGAAGTGAAAATTTTGAAAAAAAAATTTGTTTGCAAATAACGTGAAAATTACATGTACCAAGTCAGAAAAAATTAAAATAACAGGTCACCAAAATAAGCTGATATTTTTAGTATACGACTAAATTGACGTCGTTTAGCGGTGTGCAAACTTTGGCATAGTTTGGATGAAGTGAAAATTTTGAAAAAAAAAATTTGTTTGCAAATAACGTGAAAATTACAAGTACCAAGTCAAAAAACATGAAAATAACAGGTCGCCAAAATTAGATGATATTTTTAGTATACGACTAAATTGACGTCGTTAACGGGTGTGCAAATTTTGGTAAAGTTTGGATGAAGTGAAAATTTTGAAAAAAAAAATTTGTTTGCAAATAACGTGAAAATTACATGTACCAAGTCAGAAAACATGAAAATAACAGGTCGCCAAAATAAGCTAATATTTTTAGTATACGACTAAATTGGCGTCGTATAGCGGTGTGCAAATTTTGGTACAGTTTGGATGAAGTGAAAATTTTGAAAAAAAATTTGTTTGCAAATAACGTGAAAATTACATGTACCAAGTCAAAAAACATGAGAATAACAGGTCGCCAAATTGAGCTGATATTTTTAGTATACGACTAAATTGACGTCGTTTAGCGGTGTGCAAATTTTGGTAAAGTTTGGATGAAGTGAAAATTTTGAAAAAAAAATTGTTTGCAAATAACGTGAAAATTACATGTACCAAGTCAAATAACATGAAAATAACAGATAGCCAAAATGAGCTGATATTTTTAGTATACGACTAAATTGACGTCGTTTAGCGGTGTGCAAATTTTGGTAAAGTTTGGATGAAGTGAAAATTTTGAAAAAAAATTTGTTTGCAAATAACGTGAAAATTACATGTACGAAGTCAAAAAACATGAAAATAACAGGTCGCCAAAATGAGCTGATATTATTAGTATACGACTAAATTGGCGTAGTTTAGTGGTGTGCAAATTTTGGTAAAGTTTGGATGAAGTGAAAATTTTGAAAAAAAAAATTTGTTTGCAAATAACGTGAAAATTACATTTACCAAGTCAAAAAACATGAAAATAACAGGTCGCCAAAATGAGCTGATATTTTTAGTATATGGCCAAATTTACGTCGTTGTGTGCAAATTTGGGTAAAGTTTGGATGAAGTGAAAATTTAAAAAAAAAATTTGTTTGCAAATAACGTGAAAATTACATGTACCAAGTCAAAAAACATGAAAATAACAGGTCGCCACAATGAGCTGATATTTTTAGTATATGACTAAATTGACGTCGTTTAGCGGTGTGCAAATTTTGGTAAAGTTTGGATGAAGTGAAAATTTAAAAAAAAAAAATTTGTTTGCAAATAACGTGAAAATTTCAAGTACCAAGTCAAAAAACATGAAAATAACAGGTCGCCAAAATGAGGTGATATTTTTAGTATACGACTAAATTGACGTCGTTTAGCGGTGTGCAAATTTTGGTAAAGTTTGGATGAAGTGAAAATTTTGAAAAAAAATTTGTTTGCAAATAACGTGAAAATTACATGTACCAAGTCAAAAAACATGAAAATAACAGGTCGCCAAAATGAGCTGATATTTTTAGTATACGAATAAATTGACGTCGTTTAGCGGTGTGCAAATTTTGGTAAAGTTTGGATGAAGTGAAAATTAAAAAAAAAAATTTGTTTGCAAATAACGTGAAAATTACATGTACCAAGTAAAAAAACATGAAAATAACAGGTCGCCAAAATGAGCTGATATTTTAAGTATACGACTAAATTGACGTCGTTTAGCGGTGTGCAAATTTTGGTAAAGTTTGGATGAAGTGAAAATTTTGAAAAAAAAAATTTGTTTGCAAATAACGTGAAAATTACATGTACCAAGTCAAAAAACATGAAAATAACAGGTCCCCAAAATGAGCTGATATTTTTAGTATATGACTTAATTGGCGTAGTTAAGCGGTGTGCAAATTTTGGTAAAGTTTGGATGAAGTGAAAATTTTGAAAAAAAATTTGTTTGCAAATAACGTGAAAATTACAAGTACCAAGTCAGAAAAAATGAAAATAACAGGTCGCCAAAATAAGCTGATATTTTTAGTATACGACTAAATCGACGTTGTTTAGCGGTGTGCAAATTTTGGTAAAGTTTGGATGAAGTGAAAATTTTGAAAAAAAAATTTGTTTGCAAATAACGTGAAAATTACAAGTACCAACCAAGTCAAAAAACATGAAAATAACAGGTCGCCAAAAGTAGATGATATTTTTAGTATACGACTAAATTGACGTCGTTAACGGGTGTGCAAATTTTGGTAAAGTTTGGATGAAGTGAAAATTTTTAAAAAAAATTTGTTTGCAAATAACGTGAAAATTACATGTACCAAGTCAGAAAACATGAAAATAACAGGTCACCAAAAAGAGCTGATATTTTTAGTATACGACTAAATTGACGTCGTTTAGCGGTGTGCAAATTTTGGTAAAGTTTCGATGAAGTGAAAATTTTGAACAAAAAAATTTGTTTTCAAATAACGTGCAAATTACAAGTACCAAGTCAGAAAACATGAAAATAACAGGTCGCCAAAATAAGCTGATATTTTTAGTATACGACTAAATTGACGTCGTTTAACGGTGTGCAAATTTTGGTAAAGTTTGGATGAAGAGAAAATATTGAAAAAAAAATTATTTGCAAATAACGTGAAAATTACATGACCAAGTCAAAAAACATGAAAATAACAGGTCGCCAGAATGAGCTGATATTTTAAGTATACGACTTAATTGGCGTAGTTAAGCGATGTGCAAATTTTGGTAAAGTTTGGATGAAGTGAAAATTTTGAAAAAAAAATTTGTTTGCAAATAACGTTAAAATTACATGTACCAAGTCAAAAAACATGAAAATAACAGGTCGGCAAAATAAGCTGATATTTTTAGTATACGACGAAATTGGCGTAGTTTAGCGGTGTGCAAATTTTGGTAAAGTTTGGATGAAGTGAAAATTTAAAATAAAAAAAAAATTTGTTTGCAAATAACGTGAAAATTACATGTACCAATTTAAAAAACATGAAAATAACAGGTCGCAAAAATGAGCCAATATTTTTAGTATACGACTTAATTGACGTCGTTTAGCGGTGTGCAAATTTTGGTAAAGTTTGGATGAAGTGAAAATTTTGAAAAAAATTTGTTTGCAAATAACGTGAAAATTACATGTACCAAGTCAAAAAACATGAAAATAACAGGTCGCCAAAATGAGCTGATATTTTTAGTATACGACTTAATTGACGTCGTTTAGCGGTGTGCAAATTTTGGTAAAGTTTGGATGAAGTGAAAATTTTGAAAAAAATTTGCTTGCAAATAACGTGAAAATTACATGTACCAAGTCAAAAAACATGAAAATAACAGGTCGCCAAAATGAGCTGATATTTTTAGTATACGACTAAATTGACGTCGTTTAGCGGTGTGCAAATTTTGGTAAAGTTCGGATGAAGTAAAAATTTAAAAAAAAATTTGTTTGCAAATAACGTGAAAATTACATGTACCAAGTAAAAAAACATGAAAATAACAGGTCGCCAAAATGAGCTGATATTTTAAGTATACGACTTAATTGACGTCGTTTAGCAGTGTGCAAATTTTGGTAAAGTTTGGATGAAGTGAAAATTTTGAAAAAAAATTTGTTTGCAAATAACGTGAAAATTACATGTACCAAGTCAAAAAACATGAAAATAACAGGTCGCCAAAATGAGCTGATATTTTTAGTATATGACTTAATTGGCGTAGTTAAGCGGTGTGCAAATTTTGGTAAAGTTTGGATGAAGTGAAAATTTTGAAAAAAAAATTTGTTTGCAAATAACGTGAAAATTACATGTACCAAGTCAGAAAAAATTAAAAAAAATAACAGGTCGCCAAAATAAGCTGATATTTTTAGTATACGACTAAATTGACGTCGTTTAGCGGTGTGCAAATTTTGGTAAAGTTTGGATGAAGTGAAAATTTTGAAAAAAAAATTTGTTTGCAAATAACGTGAAAATTACAAGTACCAAGTCAAAAAACATGAAAATAACAGGTCGCCAAAATTAGATGATATTTTTAGTATACGACTAAATTGACGTCATTAACGGGTGTGCAAATTTTGGTAAAGTTTGGATGAAGTGAAAATTTTGAAAAAAAAAATTTGTTTGCAAATAACGTGAAAATTACATGTACCAAGTCAAAAAACATGAAAATAACAGGTCGCCAAAATGAGCTGATATTTTTAGTATACGACTAAATTGACGTCGCTTAGCGGTTTGCAAATTTTTGTAAAGTTTGGATGAAGCGAAAATTTTGAACAAAAAAATTTGTTTGCAAATAACGTGAAAATTACAAGTACCAAGCCAAAAAAGATGAAAATAACAGGTCGCCAAAATGAGCTGATATTTTTAGTATACGACTAAATTGGCGTAGTTAAGCGGTGTGCAAATTTTGGTAAAGTTTGGATGTAGTGAAAATTTTTAAAAAAAATTTGTTTGCAAATAACGTGAAAATTACATGTACCAAGTCAAAAAACATGAAAATAACAGGTCGCCAAAATGAGCTGATATTTTTCGTATATGACTAAATTGGCGTAGTTTAGCGGTGTGCAAATTTTGGTAAAGTTTGGATGAAGTGAAAATTTTTAAAAAAAATTTGTTTGCAAATAACGTGAAAATTACATGTGCCAAGTCAAAAAACATGAAAATAACAGGTCGCCAAAATGAGCTGATATTTTTAGTATACGACTAAATTGGCGTAGTTTAGCGGTGTGCAAATTTTGGTAAAGTTTGGATGAAGTGAAAATTTTGAAAATAAATTTGTTTGCAAATAACGTGAAAATTAATTACATGTACCAATTTAAAAGACATGAAAATAACAGGTCGCCAAAATGAGCTGATATTTTTAGTATACGACTAAATTGACGTCGGTTAGCGTTGTACAAATTTTTGTAAAGTTTGGATGAAGCGAAAATTTTGAAAAAAAAAATTTGTTTGCAAATAACGTGAAAATTACAAGTACCAAGTCAAAAAACATGAAAATAACAGGTCGCCAAAATGAGCTGATATTTTTAGTATATGACTAAATTGGCGTAGTTAAGCGGTGTGCAAATTTTGGTAAAGTTTGGATGAAGTGAAAATTTTTTAAAAAAATTTGTTTGCAAATAACGTGAAAATTACATGTACCAAGTCAAAAAACATGAAAGTAATAGGTAGCCAAAATGAGCTGATATTTTTAGTATACGACTAAATTGACGTCGTTTAGCGGTGTGCAAATTTTTGTACAGTTTGGATAAAGTGAAAATTTTGAAAAAACAATTTGTTTGCAAATAACGTGCAAATTACATGTACCAAGTCAAAAAACATGAAAATAACAGGTCGCCAAAATGAGCTGATATTTTTAGTATACGACTAAATTGGCGAAGTTTAGCGGTGTGCAAATTTTGGTAAAGTTTTGATGAAGTGAAAATTTTTTAAAAAAATTTGTTTGCAAATAACGTGAAAATTACATGTACCAAGTCAAAAAACATGAAAGTAATAGGTAGCCAAAATGAGCTGATATTTTTAGTATACGACTAAATTGATGTCGTTTAGCGGTGTGCAAATTTTGGTACAGTTTGGATAAAGTGAAAATTTTGAAAAAAAAATTTGTTTGCAAATAACGTGAAAATTACATGTACCAAGTCAAAAAACATGAAAATAACAGGTCGCCAAAATGAGCTGATATTTTTAGTTTACGACTAAATTGGCGAAGTTTAACGGTGTGAAAATTTTGGTAAAGTTTTGATGAAGTGAAAATTTTGAAAAAAAAATTTGTTTGCAAATAACGTGAAAATTACAAGTACTAAGTCAAAAAACATGAAAATAACAGGTCGCCAAAATGATCTGATATTATTAGTATACGACTAAATTGGCGTAGTTTAGTGGTGTGCAAATTTTGGTAAGGTTTGATGAAGTGAAAATTTTGAAAAAAAAATTTGTTTGCAAATAACGTGAAAATTACAAGTACCAAGTCAAAAAACATGAAAATAACAGGTCGCCAAAATGAGCTGATATTATTAGTATACGACTAAATTGGCGTAGTTTAGTGGTGTGAAAATTTTGGTAAGGTTTGGATAAAGTGAAAATTTTGAAAAAAAAATTTGTTTGCAAATAATGTGAAAATTACATGTACCAAGTCAAAAAACATGAAAATAACAGGTCGCCAAAATAAGCAGATATTTTTAGTATACGACTAAATTGACGTCGTTCAGGGGTGTGCAAATTTTGGTAAGGTTTGATGAAGTGAAAATTTTGAAAAAAAAATTTGTTTGCAAATAACGTGAAAATTACAAGTACCAAGTCAAAAAACATGAAAATAACAGGTCGCCAAAATGAGCTGATATTATTAGTATACGACTAAATTGGCGTAGTTTAGTGGTGTGAAAATTTTGGTAAGGTTTGGATAAAGTGAAAATTTTGAAAAAAAATTTGTTTGCAAATAATGTGAAAATTACATGTACCAAGTCAAAAAACATGAAAACAACAGGTCGCCAAAATGAGCTGATATTTTTAGTATACGACTAAATTGACGTCGTTTAACGGTGTGCAAATTTTGGTAAGGTTTGGATGAAGTGAAAATTTTGAAAAAAAAATTTGTTTGCAAATAACGTGAAAATTACATGTACCAAGTCAAAAAACATGAAAATAACAGGTCGCCAAAATGAGCTGATATTTTTAGTATACGACTAAAGTGGCGAAGCTTAGCAGTGTGCAAATTTTTGTAAAGTTTGGATGAAGTAAAATTTTGAAAAAAAAAATTTTTTGCAAATAACCTGAAAATTAAATGTACCAAGTCAAAAAACATGAAAATAACAGGTCACCAAAATGTGCTGATATTTTTATTATACGACTTAATTGACGTCGTTTAGCGGTGTAAAAATTTTGGTAAAGTTTGGATGAAGTGAAAATTTTGAAATAAAATTTGTTTGCAAATAACGTGAAAAGTACATGTACCAAGTCAAAAATCATGAAAATAACAGGTCGCCAAAATGAGCTGATATCTTAGTATACGACTAAATTGGCGTAGTTTAGCGGTGTGCAAATTTTGGTAAAGTTTGGATGAAGTGAAAATTTTGAAAAAACAATTTGTTTGCAAATAACGTGCAAATTACATGTACCAAGTCAAAAAACATGAAAATAACAGGTCGCCAAAATGAGCTGATATTTTTAGTATACGACTAAATTGGCGAAGTTTAGCGGTGTGCAAATTTTGGTAAAGTTTGGATGAAGTGAAAATTTTTTAAAAAAATTTGTTTGCAAATAACGTGAAAATTACATGTACCAAGTCAAAAAACATGAAAGTAATAGGTAGCCAAAATGAGCTGATATTTTTAGTATACGACTAAATTGATGTCGTTTAGCGGTGTGCAAATTTTGGTACAGTTTGGATAAAGTGAAAATTTTGAAAAAAAAATTTGTTTGCAAATAACGTGAAAATTACATGTACCAAGTCAAAAAACATGAAAATAACAGGTCGCCAAAATGAGCTGATATTTTTAGTTTACGACTAAATTGGCGAAGTTTAACGGTGTGAAAATTTTGGTAAAGTTTTGATGAAGTGAAAATTTTGAAAAAAAAATTTGTTTGCAAATAACGTGAAAATTACAAGTACTAAGTCAAAAAACATGAAAATAACAGGTCGCCAAAATGATCTGATATTATTAGTATACGACTAAATTGGCGTAGTTTAGTGGTGTGCAAATTTTGGTAAGGTTTGATGAAGTGAAAATTTTGAAAAAAAAATTTGTTTGCAAATAACGTGAAAATTACAAGTACCAAGTCAAAAAACATGAAAATAACAGGTCGCCAAAATGAGCTGATATTATTAGTATACGACTAAATTGGCGTAGTTTAGTGGTGTGAAAATTTTGGTAAGGTTTGGATAAAGTGAAAATTTTGAAAAAAAAATTTGTTTGCAAATAATGTGAAAATTACATGTACCAAGTCAAAAAACATGAAAATAACAGGTCGCCAAAATGAGCAGATATTTTTAGTATACGACTAAATTGACGTCGTTCAGGGGTGTGCAAATTTTGGTAAGGTTTGATGAAGTGAAAATTTTGAAAAAAAAATTTGTTTGCAAATAACGTGAAAATTACAAGTACCAAGTCAAAAAACATGAAAATAACAGGTCGCCAAAATGAGCTGATATTATTAGTATACGACTAAATTGGCGTAGTTTAGTGGTGTGAAAATTTTGGTAAGGTTTGGATAAAGTGAAAATTTTGAAAAAAAATTTGTTTGCAAATAATGTGAAAATTACATGTACCAAGTCAAAAAACATGAAAACAACAGGTCGCCAAAATGAGCTGATATTTTTAGTATACGACTAAATTGACGTCGTTTAACGGTGTGCAAATTTTGGTAAGGTTTGGATGAAGTGAAAATTTTGAAAAAAAAATTTGTTTGCAAATAACGTGAAAATTACATGTACCAAGTCAAAAAACATGAAAATAACAGGTCGCCAAAATGAGCTGCTATTTTTAGTATACGACTAAAGTGGCGAAGCTTAGCAGTGTGCAAATTTTTGTAAAGTTTGGATGAAGTAAAATTTTGAAAAAAAAAATTTTTTGCAAATAACCTGAAAATTAAATGTACCAAGTCAAAAAACATGAAAATAACAGGTCACCAAAATGTGCTGATATTTTTATTATACGACTTAATTGACGTCGTTTAGCGGTGTAAAAATTTTGGTAAAGTTTGGATGAAGTGAAAATTTTGAAATAAAATTTGTTTGCAAATAACGTGAAAAGTACATGTACCAAGTCAAAAATCATGAAAATAACAGGTCGCCAAAATGAGCTGATATCTTAGTATACGACTAAATTGGCGTAGTTTAGCGGTGTGCAAATTTTGGTAAAGTTTCGATGAAGTGAAAATTTTGAAAAAACAATTTGTTTGCAAATAACGTGCAAATTACATGTACCAAGTCAAAAAACATGAAAATAACAGGTCGCCAAAATGAGCTGATATTTTTAGTATACGACTAAATTGGCGAAGTTTAGCGGTGTGCAAATTTTGGTAAAGTTTGGATGAAGTGAAAATTTTTTAAAAAATTTGTTTGCAAATAACGTGAAAATTACATGTACCAAGTCAAAAAACATGAAAGTAATAGGTAGCCAAAATGAGCTGATATTTTTAGTATACGACTAAATTGATGTCGTTTAGCGGTGTGCAAATTTTGGTACAGTTTGGATAAAGTGAAAATTTTGAAAAAAAAATTTGTTTGCAAATAACGTGAAAATTACATGTACCAAGTCAAAAAACATGATAATAACAGGTCGCCAAAATGAGCTGATATTTTTAGTATACGACTGAATTGACGTCGTTTAGCGGTGTGCAAATTTTGGTATAGATTGGATGAAGTGAAAATTTAAAAAAAAATTTTTTTTGCAAATATCGTGAAAATTACATGTACCAAGTCAAAAAGCATGAAAATAACAGGTCGCCAAAATTAGCTGATATTTTTAGTATACGACTAAATTGACGTCGTTTAGCGGTGTGCAAATTTTGGTAAAGTTTGGATGAAGTGAAAATTTTGAAAAAAAAAATTTGTCTGCAAATAACGTGAAAATTACAAGTACCAAATCAAAAAACATGAAAATAACAGGTCGCCAAAATGAGCTGATATCTTTAGTATACAACTAAATTGACGTCGTTTAGCGGTGTGCAAATTTTGGTGAAGTTTGGATGAAGTGAAAATTTTGAAAAAAATTTGTTTGCAAATAACGTGAAAATTACAAGTACCAAGTCAAAAAACATGAAAATAACAGGTCGCCAAAATGTGCTGATATTTTTAGTATACGACTTAATTGGCGTAGTTAAGCGGTGTGCAAATTTTGGTAAGGTTTGGATGAAGTGAAATTTTGAAAAAAAAATTTGTTTGCAAATAACGTGAAAATTACGTGTACCCAGTCAAAAAACATGAAAATAACAGGTCGCCAAAATGAGCTGATATTTTTAGTATACGACTAAATTGACCTCGTTTAGCGGTGTGCAAATTTTGGTAAAGTTTGTATGAAGTGAAAATTTTGAAAAAAAAAATTTGTTTGCAAATAACGTGAAAATTACATGTACCAAGTCAAAAAACATGAAAATAACAGGTCGCCAAAATAAGCTGATATTTTTAGTATACGACTAAATTCACGTCGTTTAGCGGTGTGCAAATTTTGGTAAAGTTTGGATGAAGTGAAAATTTTGAAAAAAAATTTGTTTGCAAATAACGTGAAAATTACATAAAATATTTGTTTGCAAATAACGTGAAAATTACATGTACCAAGTCAAAAAACATGAAAATAACAGGTCGCCAAAATGAGCTGATATTTTTAGTATACGACTAAATTGACGTCGTTTAGCGGCGTGCAAATTTTGGTAAAGTTTGGATAAAGCGAAAATTTTGAAAAAAAAAAATTTTGCAAATAACGTGAAAATTACAAGAACCAAGTCAAAAAACATGAAAATAACAGGTCGCCAAAATGAGCTGATATTTTTAGTATACGACTGAATTGACGTCGTTTAGCGGTGTGCAAATTTTGGTAAAGATTGGATGAAATGAAAATTTAAAAAAAAAATTTTTTTGCAAATATCGTGAAAATTACATGTACCAAGTCAAAAAGCATGAAAATAACAGGTCGCCAAAATTAGCTGATATTTTTAGTATACGACTAAATTGACGTCGTTTAACGGTGTGCAAATTTTGGTAAAGTTTGGATGAAGTGAAAATTTTGAAAAAAAATTTGTTTGCAAATAACGTGAAAAGTACATGTACCAAGTCAAAAATCATGAAAATAACAGGTCGCCAAAATGAGCTGATATCTTAGTATACGACTAAATTGGCGTAGTTTAGCGGTGTGCAAATTTTGGTAAAGTTTCGATGAAGTGAAAATTTTGAAAAAACAATTTGTTTGCAAATAACGTGCAAATTACATGTACCAAGTCAAAAAACATGAAAATAACAGGTCGCCAAAATGAGCTGATATTTTTAGTATACGACTAAATTGGCGAAGTTTAGCGGTGTGCAAATTTTGGTAAAGTTTGGATGAAGTGAAAATTTTTTAAAAAAATTTGTTTGCAAATAACGTGAAAATTACATGTACCAAGTCAAAAAACATGAAAGTAATAGGTAGCCAAAATGAGCTGATATTTTTAGTATACGACTAAATTGATGTCGTTTAGCGGTGTGCAAATTTTGGTACAGTTTGGATAAAGTGAAAATTTTGAAAAAAAAATTTGTTTGCAAATAACGTGAAAATTACATGTACCAAGTCAAAAAACATGATAATAACAGGTCGCCAAAATGAGCTGATATTTTTAGTATACTACTGAATTGACGTCGTTTAGCGGTGTGCAAATTTTGGTATAGATTGGATGAAGTGAAAATTTAAAAAAAAATTTTTTTTGCAAATATCGTGAAAATTACATGTACCAAGTCAAAAAGCATGAAAATAACAGGTCGCCAAAATTAGCTGATATTTTTAGTATACGACTAAATTGACGTCGTTTAGCGGTGTGCAAATTTTGGTAAAGTTTGGATGAAGTGAAAATTTTGAAAAAAAAAATTTGTCTGCAAATAACGTGAAAATTACAAGTACCAAATCAAAAAACATGAAAATAACAGGTCGCCAAAATGAGCTGATATCTTTAGTATACGACTTAATTGGCGTAGTTAAGCGGTGTGCAAATTTTGGTAAGGTTTGGATGAAGTGAAATTTTGAAAAAAAAATTTGTTTGCAAATAACGTGAAAATTACGTGTACCCAGTCAAAAAACATGAAAATAACAGGTCGCCAAAATGAGCTGATATTTTTAGTATACGACTAAATTGACCTCGTTTAGCGGTGTGCAAATTTTGGTAAAGTTTGTATGAAGTGAAAATTTTGAAAAAAAAAATTTGTTTGCAAATAACGTGAAAATTACATGTACCAAGTCAAAAAACATGAAAATAACAGGTCGCCAAAATAAGCTGATATTTTTAGTATACGACTAAATTCACGTCGTTTAGCGGTGTGCAAATTTTGGTAAAGTTTGGATGAAGTGAAAATTTTGAAAAAAAATTTGTTTGCAAATAACGTGAAAATTACATAAAATATTTGTTTGCAAATAACGTGAAAATTACATGTACCAAGTCAAAAAACATGAAAATAACAGGTCGCCAAAATGAGCTGATATTTTTAGTATACGACTAAATTGACGTCGTTTAGCGGCGTGCAAATTTTGGTAAAGTTTGGATAAAGCGAAAATTTTGAAAAAAAAAATTTTTGCAAATAACGTGAAAATTACAAGAACCAAGTCAAAAAACATGAAAATAACAGGTCGCCAAAATGAGCTGATATTTTTAGTATACGACTGAATTGACGTCGTTTAGCGGTGTGCAAATTTTGGTAAAGATTGGATGAAATGAAAATTTAAAAAAAAAATTTTTTTGCAAATATCGTGAAAATTACATGTACCAAGTCAAAAAGCATGAAAATAACAGGTCGCCAAAATTAGCTGATATTTTTAGTATACGACTAAATTGACGTCGTTTAACGGTGTGCAAATTTTGGTAAAGTTTGGATGAAGTGAAAATTTTGAAAAAAAATTTGTCTGCAAATAACGTGAAAATTACAAGTACCAAATCAAAAAACATGAAAATAACAGGTCGCCAAAATGAGCTGATATTTTTAGTATACGAGTAAATTGACGTCGTTTAGGGGTGTGCAAATTTTGGTAAGGTTTGGATGAAGTGAAAATTTTGAAAAAAAAATTTGTTTGCAAATAACGTGAAAATTACATGTACCAAGTCAAAAAAGATGAAAATAACAGGTCGCCAAATGAGCTGATATTTTTAGTATATGACTTAATTGACGTCGTTTAGGGGTGTGCAAATTTTGGTAAAGTTTGGATGAACTGAAAATTTTGAAAAAAAAATTTTTTGCAAATAACGTGAAAATTACATGTACCAAGTCTGATATTTTTAGTATACGACTAAATTGGCGTTGTTTAGCGGTGTGCAAATTTTGGTAAAGTTTGGATGAAGTGAAAATTTAAAAAAAAAATTGTTTGCAAATAACGGGAAAATTACAAGTACCAAGTCAAAAAAGATGAAAACAACAGGTCGCCAAAATGAGCTGATATTTTTAGTATACGACTGAATTGACGTCGTTTAGCGGTGTGCAAATTTTGGTAAAGATTGGATGAAGTGAAAATTTAAAAAAAAATTTTTTTTGCAAATATCGTGAAAATTACATGTACCAAGTCAAAAAGCATGAAAATAACAGGTCGCCAAAATGAGCTGATATTTTTAGTATACGACTAAATTGACGTCGTTTAGCGGCGTGCAAATTTTGGTAAAGTTTGGATGAAGCGAAAATTTTGAAAAAAAAATTTTTTGCAAATAACGTGAAAATTACAAGAACCAAGTCAAAAAACATGAAAATAACAGGTCGCCAAAATGAGCTGATATTTTTAGTATACGACTGAATTGACATCGTTTAGCGGTGTGCAAATTTTGGTAAAGATTGGATGAAATGAAAATTTAAGAAAAAATTTTTTTGCAAATATCGTGAAAATTACATGTACCAAGTCAAAAAGCATGAAAATAACAGGTCGCCAAAATTAGCTGATATTTTTAGTATACGACTAAATTGACGTCGTTTAACGGTGTGCAAATTTTGGTAAAGTTTGGACGAAGTGAAAATTTTGAAAAAAAATTTGTCTGCAAATAACGTGAAAATTACAAGTACCAAATCAAAAAACATGAAAATAACAGGTCGCCAAAATGAGCTAAAATTTTTAGTATACGACTAAATTGACGTCGTTTAGGGGTGTGCAAATTTTGGTAAAGTTTGGATGAAGTGAAAATTTTGAAAATAAAATTTGTTTGCAAATAACGTGAAAATTACATGTAACAAGTCAAAAAACACGAAAATAACAGGTCGCCAAAATGAGCTGATATTTTTAGTATACGACTGAATTGACGTCGTTTAGGGGTTTGCAAATTTTGGTAAAGATTGGATGAAGTGTAAATTTTGAAAAAAAATTTTTTGCAAATAACGTGAAAATTACATGTAACAAGTCAAAAAACATGAAAATAACAGGTCGCCAAAATGAGCTGATATTTTTAGTATACGACTAAATTGACGTCGTTTAGCGGTGTGCAAATTTTGGTAAGGTTTGGATGAAGTGAAAATTTTGAAAAAAAAAATTTGTTTGCAAATAACGTGAAAATTACAAGTACCAAATCAAAAAACATGAAAATAACAGGTCGCCAAAATGAGTTAATATTTTTAGTATAAGACTAAATTGACGTCGTTTAGGGGTGTGCAAATTTTGGTAAAGTTTGGATGAAGTGAAAATTTTGAAAAAAAAAATTTTTTGCATATAACGTGAAAATTACATGTACCAAGTCAGAAAACATGAAAATAACAGATCGCCAAAATAAGCTGATATTTTTAGTCTACGACTACATTGACGTCGTATAGCGGTGTGCAAATCTTGGTACAGTTTCGATAAAGTGAAAATTTTGAAAAAAATTTGTTTGCAAATAACGTGAAAATTACATGTACCAAGTCAAAAAACATGAAAATAACAAGTCGCCAAAATGAGCTGATATTTTAAGTATACGACTAAATTGGCGTAGTTAAGCGGTGTGCAAATTTTGGTAAAGTTTGGATGAAATGAAAATTTTGAAAACAAATTTGTTTGCAAATAACGTGAAAATTACAAGTACCAAGTCAAAAAACATGAAAATAACAGGTTGCCAAAATGAGCTGATATTTTTAGTATACGAATAAATTGGCGTAGTTTAGCGGTGTGCAAATTTTGGTAAAGTTTCGATAAAGTGAAAATTTTGAAAAAAATTTGTTTGCAAATAACGTGAAAATTACATGTACCAAGTCAAAAAACATGAAAATAACAGGTCGCCAAAATGAGCTGATATTTTTAGTATATGACTAAATTGGCGTAGTTAAGCGGTGCGCAAATTTTGGTAAAGTTTGGATGAAATGAAAATTTTGAAAACAAATTTGTTTGCAAATAACGTGAAAATTACAAGTAACAAGTCAAAAAACATGAAAATAACAGGTTGCCAAAATGAGCTGATATTTTTAGTATACGACTAAATTGGCGTAGTTTAGCGGTGTGCAAATTTTGGTAAAGTTTTGATGAACTGAAAATTTTGAAAAAAAATTTTTTTGCAAATAACGTGAAAATTACATGTACCAAGTCTGATATTTTTAGTATACGACTAAATTGGCGTTGTTTAGCGGTGTGCAAATTTTGGTAAAGTTTGGATGAAGTGAAAATTTAAAAAAAAAATTGTTTGCAAATAACGGGAATATTACAAGTACCAAGTCAAAAAAGATGAAAACAACAGGTCGCCAAAATGAGCTGATATTTTTAGTATACGACTGAATTGACGTCGTTTAGCGGTGTGCAAATTTTGGTAAAGATTGGATGAAGTGAAAATTTAAAAAAAAAAATTTTTTTGCAAATATCGTGAAAATTACATGTACCAAGTCAAAAAACATGAAAATAACAGGTCGCCAAAATGAGCTGATATTTTTAGTATACGACTGAATTGACGTCGTTTAGCGGTGTGCAAATTTTGGTAAAGATTGGATGAAATGAAAATTTTGAAAAAAAATTTTCTTGCAAATAACGTGAAAATTACATTACCAAGTCAAAAAACATGAAAATAACAGGTCGCCAAAATGAGCTGATATTTTTAGTATACGACTAAATTGACGTCGTTTAGCGGCGTGCAAATTTTGGTAAAGTTTGGATGAAGCGAAAATTTTGAAAAAAAAAATTTTTGCAAATAACGTGAAAATTACAAGAACCAAGTCAAAAAACATGAAAATAACAGGTCGCCAAAATGAGCTGATATTTTTAGTATACGACTGAATTGACGTCGTTTAGCGGTGTGCAAATTTTGGTAAAGATTGGATGAAATGAAAATTTTGAAAAAAAATTTTCTTGCAAATAACGTGAAAATTACATTACCAAGTCAAAAAACATGAAAATAACAGGTCGCCAAAATGAGCTGATATCTTTAGTATACAACTAAGTTGACGTCGTTTAGCGGTGTGCAAAATTTGGTAAAGTTTGGATGAAGAGAAAATTTTGAAAAAAAAATTGTTTGCAAATAACGTGAAAATTACATGTACCAAGTCAAAAAACATGAAAATAACAGGTCGCCAAAATGAGCTGATATTTTTAGTATACGACTAAATTGACGTCGTTTAACGGTGTGCAAATTTTGGTAAAGTTTGGATGAAGTGAAAATTTTGAAAATAAAATTTGTTTGCAAATAACGTGAAAATTACATGTACCAAGTCAAAAAAGATGAAAATAACAGGTCGCCAAATGAGCTGATATTTTTAGTATACGACTTAATTGACGTCGTTTAGGGGTGTGCAAATTTTGGTAAGGTTTGGATGAAGTGAAAATTTTTAAAAAAAAAATTTGTTTGCAAATAACGTGAAAATTACAAGTACCAAATCAAAAAACATGAAAATAACAGGTCGCCAAAATGAGTTAATATTTTTAGTATAAGACTAAATTGACGTCGTTTAGGGGTGTGCAAATTTTGGTAAAGTTTGGATGAAGTGAAAATTTTGAAAAAAAAAATTTTTTTGCATATAACGTGAAAATTACATGTACCAAGTCAGAAAACATGAAAATAACAGGTCGCCAAAATAAGCTGATATTTTTAGTCTACGACTACATTGACGTCGTACAGCGGTGTGCAAATCTTGGTACAGTTTCGATAAAGTGAAAATTTTGAAAAAAATTTGTTTGCAAATAACGTGAAAATTACATGTACCAAGTCAAAAAACATGAAAATAACAGGTCGCCAAAATGAGCTGATATTTTTAGTATATGACTAAATTGGCGTAGTCAGTTCTCGTTGAACCTTCATAGTGAAGAGACATTAAAGCGGATTTTTTTTTTACATACATACATACGAAACAAATATAAAAAACAACAAAATCAAAAATTATACAAAAAATATTCGTAATACATATTCACCTTGATAAATAAGCTTATTGGCTTTACTAATATTTTTTACATAGCAAGAAATAGCAAAAACAAAAAAAACCGTAAACACAAACAAAGTTCCCTTGAGGAATAATACTCTGTATGAGTACCTCAAAGGAAAAAAATTTTGAAGTGAGTTCTAACGGCAGAAATGCTTATTTTACTGTGAGTTCTGAAACTCTTAAAATTACATGTACCAAGTCTGATATTTTTAGTATACGACTAAATTGGCGTTGTTTAGCGGTGTGCAAATTTTGGTAAAGTTTGGATGAAGTGAAAATTAAAAAAAAAAATTGTTTGCAAATAACGGGAAAATTACAAGTACCAAGTCAAAAAAGATGAAAACAACAGGTCGCCAAAATGAGCTGATATTTTTAGTATACGACTGAATTGACGTCGTTTAGGGGTGTGCAAATTTTGGTAAAGATTGGATGAAGTGTAAATTTTGAAAAAAAAATTTTTGCAAATAACGTGAAAATTACATGTACCAAGTCAAAAAACATGAAAATAACAAGTCGCCAAAATGAGCTGATATTTTAAGTATACGACTAAATTGGCGTAGTTAAGCGGTGTGCAAATTTTGGTAAAGTTTGGATGAAATGAAAATTTTGAAAACAAATTTGTTTGCAAATAACGTGAAAATTACAAGTACCAAGTCAAAAAACATGAAAATAACAGGTTGCCAAAATGAGCTGATATATTTAGTATACGAATAAATTGGCATAGTTTAGCGGTGTGCAAATTGTGGTAAAGTTTCGATAAAGTGAAAATTTTGAAAAAAATTTGTTTGCAAATAACGTGAAAATTACATGTACCAAGTCAAAAAACATGAAAATAACAGGTCGCCAAAATGAGCTGATATTTTTAGTATATGACTAAATTGGCGTAGTTAAGCGGTGTGCAAATTTTGGTAAAGTTTGGATGAAATGAAAATTTTGAAAACAAATTTGTTTGCAAATAACGTGAAAATTACAAGTAACAAGTCAAAAAACATGAAAATAACAGGTTGCCAAAATGAGCTGATATTTTTAGTATACGACTAAATTGGCGTAGTTTAGCGGTGTGCAAATTTTGGTAAAGTTTGGATGAACTGAAAATTTTGAAAAAAAATTTTTTTGCAAATAACGTGAAAATTACATGTACCAAGTCTGATATTTTTAGTATACGACTAAATTGGCGTTGTTTAGCGGTGTGCAAATTTTGGTAAAGTTTGGATGAAGTGAAAATTTAAAAAAAATTGTTTGCAAATAACAGGAAAATTACAAGTACCAAGTCAAAAAAGATGAAAACAACAGGTCGCCAAAATGAGCTGATATTTTTAGTATACGACTGAATTGACGTCGTTTAGCGGTGTGCAAATTTTGGTAAAGATTGGATGAAGTGAAAATTTAAAAAAAAAATTTTTTTTGCAAATATCGTGAAAATTACATGTACCAAGTCAAAAAGCATGAAAATAACAGGTCGCCAAAATTAGCTGATATTTTTAGTATACGACTAAATTGACGTCGTTTAGCGGCGTGCAAATTTTGGTAAAGTTTGGATGAAGCGAAAATTTTGAAAAAAAAAATTTTTGCAAATAACGTGAAAATTACAAGAACCAAGTCAAAAAACATGAAAATAACAGGTCGCCAAAATGAGCTGATATTTTTAGTATACGACTGAATTGACGTCGTTTAGCGGTGTGCAAATTTTGGTAAAGATTGGATGAAATGAAAATTTTGAAAAAAAATTTTCTTGCAAATAACGTGAAAATTACATTACCAAGTCAAAAAACATGAAAATAACAGGTCGCCAAAATGAGCTGATATTTTTAGTATACGACTAAATTGACGTCGTTTAGCGGTGTGCAAATTTTGGTAAAGTTTGGATGAAGTGAAAATTTTGAAAATAAAATTTGTTTGCAAATAACGTGAAAATTACATGTACCAAGTCAAAAAAGATGAAAATAACAGGTCGCCAAATGAGCTGATATTTTTAGTATACGACTTAATTGACGTCGTTTAGGGGTGTGCAAATTTTGGTAAGGTTTGGATGAAGTGAAAATTTTGAAAAAAAAAATTTGTTTGCAAATAACTTGAAAATTACAAGTACCAAATCAAAAAACATGAAAATAACAGGTCGCCAAAATGAGTTAATATTTTTAGTATAAGACTAAATTGACGTCGTTTAGGGGTGTGCAAATTTTGGTAAAGTTTGGATGAAGTGAAAATTTTGAAAAAAAAAAATTTTTTGCATATAACGTGAAAATTACATGCACCAAGTCAGAAAACATGAAAATAACAGGTCGCCAAAATAAGCTGATATTTTTAGTCTACGACTACATTGACGTCGTACAGCGGTGTGCAAATCTTGGTACAGTTTCGATAAAGTGAAAATTTTGAAAAAAATTTGTTTGCAAATAACGTGAAAATTACATGTACCAAGTCAAAAAACATGAAAATAACAGGTCGCCAAAATGAGCTGATATTTTTAGTATATGACTAAATTGGCGTAGTCAGTTCTCGTTGAACCTTCATAGTGAAGAGACATTAAAGCGGATTTTTTTTTACATACATACATACGAAACAAATATAAAAAACAACAAAATCAAAAATTATACAAAAAATATTCGTAATACATATTCACCTTGATAAATAAGCTTATTGGCTTTACTAATATTTTTTACATAGCAAGAAATAGCAAAAACAAAAAAAACCGTAAACACAAACAAAGTTCCCTTGAGGAATAATACTCTGTATGAGTACCTCAAAGGAAAAAAATTTTGAAGTGAGTTCTAACGGCAGAAATGCTTATTTTACTGTGAGTTCTGAAACTCTTAAAATTACATGTACCAAGTCTGATATTTTTAGTATACGACTAAATTGGCGTTGTTTAGCGGTGTGCAAATTTTGGTAAAGTTTGGATGAAGAGAAAATTTAAAAAAAAAATTGTTTGCAAATAACGGGAAAATTACAAGTACCAAGTCAAAAAAGATGAAAACAACAGGTCGCCAAAATGAGCTGATATTTTTAGTATACGACTGAATTGGCGTCGTTTAGGGGTGTGCAAATTTTGGTAAAGATTGGATGAAGTGTAAATTTTGAAAAAAAAATTTTTGCAAATAACGTGAAAATTACATGTACCAAGTCAAAAAACATGAAAATAACAAGTCGCCAAAATGAGCTGATATTTTAAGTATACGACTAAATTGGCGTAGTTAAGCGGTGTGCAAATTTTGGTAAAGTTTGGATGAAATGAAAATTTTGAAAACAAATTTGTTTGCAAATAACGTGAAAATTACAAGTACCAAGTCAAAAAACATGAAAATAACAGGTTGCCAAAATGAGCTGATATTTTTAGTATACGAATAAATTGGCATAGTTTAGCGGTGTGCAAATTTTGGTAAAGTTTCGATAAAGTGAAAATTTTGAAAAAAATTTGTTTGCAAATAACGTGAAAATTACATGTACCAAGTCAAAAAACATGAAAATAACAGGTCGCCAAAATGAGCTGATATTTTTAGTATATGACTAAATTGGCGTAGTTAAGCGGTGTGCAAATTTTGGTAAAGTTTGGATGAAATGAAAATTTTGAAAACAAATTTGTTTGCAAATAACGTGAAAATTACAAGTAACAAGTCAAAAAACATGAAAATAACAGGTTGCCAAAATGAGCTGATATTTTTAGTATACGACTAAATTGGCGTAGTTTAGCGGTGTGCAAATTTTGGTAAAGTTTGGATGAACTGAAAATTTTGAAAAAAAAATTTTTTGCAAATAACGTGAAAATTACATGTACCAAGTCTGATATTTTTAGTATACGACTAAATTGGCGTTGTTTAGCGGTGTGCAAATTTTGGTAAAGTTTGGATGAAGTGAAAATTTAAAAAAAAATTGTTTGCAAATAACGGGAAAATTACAAGTACCAAGTCAAAAAAGATGAAAACAACAGGTCGCCAAAATGAGCTGATATTTTTAGTATACGACTGAATTGACGTCGTTTAGTGGTGTGCAAATTTTGGTAAAGATTGGATGAAGTGAAAATTTAAAAAAAAAATTTTTTTTGCAAATATCGTGAAAATTACATGTACCAAGTCAAAAAGCATGAAAATAACAGGTCGCCAAAATTAGCTGATATTTTTAGTAAACGACTAAATTGACGTCGTTTAGCGGCGTGCAAATTTTGGTAAAGTTTGGATGAAGCGAAAATTTTGAAAAAAAAAATTTTTGCAAATAACGTGAAAATTACAAGAACCAAGTCAAAAAACATGAAAATAACAGGTCGCCAAAATGAGCTGATATTTTTAGTATACGACTGAATTGACGTCGTTTAGCGGTGTGCAAATTTTGGTAAAGATTGGATGAAATGAAAATTTTGAAAAAAAATTTTCTTGCAAATAACGTGAAAATTACATGTACCAAGTCAAAAAAGATGAAAATAACAGGTCGCCAAATGAGCTGATATTTTTAGTATACGACTTAATTGACGTCGTTTAGGGGTGTGCAAATTTTGGTAAGGTTTGGATGAAGTGAAAATTTTGAAAAAAAAAATTTGTTTGCAAATAACGTGAAAATTACAAGTACCAAATCAAAAAACATGAAAATAACAGGTCGCCAAAATGAGTTAATATTTTTAGTATAAGACTAAATTGACGTCGTTTAGGGGTGTGCAAATTTTGGTAAAGTTTGGTTGAAGTGAAAATTTTGAAAAAAAAAATTTTTTTGCATATAACGTGAAAATTACATGCACCAAGTCAGAAAACATGAAAATAACAGGTCGCCAAAATAAGCTGATATTTTTAGTCTACGACTACATTGACGTCGTACAGCGGTGTGCAAATCTTGGTACAGTTTCGATAAAGTGAAAATTTTGAAAAAAATTTGTTTGCAAATAACGTGAAAATTACATGTACCAAGTCAAAAAACATGAAAATAACAGGTCGCCAAAATGAGCTGATATTTTTAGTATATGACTAAATTGGCGTAGTCAGTTCTCGTTGAACCTTCATAGTGAAGAGACATTAAAGCGGATTTTTTTTTACATACATACATACGAAACAAATATAAAAAACAACAAAATCAAAAATTATACAAAAAATATTCGTAATACATATTCACCTTGATAAATAAGCTTATTGGCCTTACTAATATTTTTTACATAGCAAGAAATAGCAAAAACAAAAAAAACCGTAAACACAAACAAAGTTCCCTTGAGGAATAATACTCTGTATGAGTACCTCAAAGGAAAAAAATTTTGAAGTGAGTTCTAACGGCAGAAATGCTTATTTTACTGTGAGTTCTGAAACTCTTAAAATTACATGTACCAAGTCTGATATTTTTAGTATACGACTAAATTGGCGTTGTTTAGCGGTGTGCAAATTTTGGTAAAGTTTGGATGAAGTGAAAATTTAAAAAAAAAATTGTTTGCAAATAACGGGAAAATTACAAGTACCAAGTCAAAAAGGATGAAAACAACAGGTCGCCAAACTGAGCTGATATTTTTAGTATACGACTGAATTGACGTCGTTTAGGGGTGTGCAAATTTTGGTAAAGATTGGATGAAGTGTAAATTTTGAAAAAAAAATTTTTGCAAATAACGTGAAAATTACATGTACCAAGTCAAAAAACATGAAAATAACAGGTCGCCAAAATGAGCTGATATTTTTAGTATACGACTAAATTGACGTCGTTTAGCGGTGTGCAAATTTGGGTAAGGTTTGGATGAAGTGAAAATTTTAAAAAAAAAAAATTTGTTTGCAAATAACGTGAAAATTACATGTACCAAGTCAGAAAACATGAAAATAACAGGTCGCCAAAATGAGTTAATATTTTTAGTATACGACTAAATTGACGTCGTTTAGGGGTGTGCAAATTTTGGTAAAGTTTGGATGAAGTGAAAATTTTGAAAAAAAAAAATTTTTTGCATATAACGTGAAAATTACATGTAGCAAGTCAAAAAACATGAAAATAACAGGTCGCCAAAATGAGCTGATATTTTAAGTATA
Organism: Tachina grossa; assembly: GCA_949987645.1. Classification (NCBI taxonomy): domain Eukaryota; kingdom Metazoa; phylum Arthropoda; class Insecta; order Diptera; family Tachinidae; genus Tachina; species Tachina grossa. The sequence goes on along the minus strand of OX465279.1, from coordinate 14,646,791 downwards.
CGACTAAATTGGCGTAGTTAAGCGGTGTGCAAATTTTGGTAAAGTTTGGATGAAATGAAAATTTTGAAAACAAATTTGTTTGCAAATAACGTGAAAACTACAAGTACCAACTCAAAAAACATGAAAATAACAGGTTGCCAAAATGAGCTGATATTTTTAGTATACGACTAAATTGACCTCGTTTAGCGGTGTGCAAATTTTGGTAAAGTTTGTATGAAGTGAAAATTTTGAAAAAAAAATTTGTTTGCAAATAACGTGAAAATTACATGTACCAAGTCAAAAAACATGAAAATAACAGGTCGCCAAAATAAGCTGATATTTTTAGTATACGACTAAATTCACGTCGTTTAGCGGTGTGCAAATTTTGGTAAAGTTTGGATGAAGTGAAAATTTTGAAAAAAAAATTTGTTTGCAAATAACGTGAAAATTACATAAAATATTTGTTTGCAAATAACGTGAAAATTACATGTACCAAGTCAAAAAACATGAAAATAACAGGTCGCTAAAATGAGCTGATATTTTTAGTATACGACTAAATTGACGTCGTTTAGCGGTGTGCAAATTTTGGTAAAGTTTGGATGAAGTGAAAATTTAAAAAAAAAATTTTTTGCAAATAACGGGAAAATTACAAGTACCAAGTCAAAAAAGATGATAATAACAGGTCGCCAAAATGAGCTGATATTTTTAGTATACGACTGAATTGACGTCGTTTAGCGGTGTGCAAATTTTGGTATAGATTGGATGAAGTGAAAATTTAAAAAAAATTTTTTTTTGCAAATATCGTGAAAATTACATGTACCAAGTCAAAAAGCATGAAAATAACAGGTCGCCAAAATTAGCTGATATTTTTAGTATACGACTAAATTGACGTCGTTTAGCGGTGTGCAAATTTTGGTAAAGTTTGGATGAAGTGAAAATTTTGAAAAAAAAAATTTGTCTGCAAATAACGTGAAAATTACAAGTACCAAATCAAAAAACATGAAAATAACAGGTCGCCAAAATGAGCTAATATTTTTAGTATACGACTAAATTGACGTCGCTTAGGGGTGTGCAAATTTTGGTAAAGTTTGGATGAAGTGAAAATTTTGAAAAAAAATTTGTTTGCAAATAACGTGAAAATTACATGTACCAAGTCAAAAAAGATGAAAATAACAGGTCGCCAAATGAGCTGATATTTTTAGTATACGACTTAATTGACGTCGTTTAGCGGTGTGCAAATTTTGGTAAAGATTGGATGAAATGAAAATTTTGAAAAAAAATTTTCTTGCAAATAACGTGAAAATTACATTACCAAGTCAAAAAACATGAAAATAACAGGTCGCCAAAATGAGCTGATATCTTTAGTATACAACTAAATTGACGTCGTTTAGCGGTGTGCAAAATTTGGTAAAGTTTGGATGAAGAGAAAATTTTGAAAAAAAAATTGTTTGCAAATAACGTGAAAATTACATGTACCAAGTCAAAAAACATGAAAATAACAGGTCGCCAAAATGAGCTGATATTTTTAGTATACGACTAAATTGACGTCGTTTAGCGGTGTGCAAATTTTGGTAAAGTTTGGATGAAGTGAAAATTTTGAAAAAAATTTGTTTGCAAATAACGTGAAAATTACAAGTACCAAGTCAAAAAACATGAAAATAACAGGTCGCCAAAATGTGCTGATATTTTTAGTATACGACTTAATTGGCGTAGTTAAGCGGTGTGCAAATTTTGGTAAGGTTTGGATGAAGTGAAATTTTGAAAAAAAATTTGTTTGCAAATAACGTGAAAATTACATGTACCCAGTCAAAAAACATGAAAATAACAGGTCGCCAAAATGAGCTGATATTTTTAGTATACGACTAAATTGACCTCGTTTAGCGGTGTGCAAATTTTGGTAAAGTTTGTATGAAGTGAAAATTTTGAAAAAAAAAATTTGTTTGCAAATAACGTGAAAATTACATGTACCAAGTCAAAAAACATGAAAATAACAGGTCGCCAAAATAAGCTGATATTTTTAGTATACGACTAAATTCACGTCGTTTAGCGGTGTGCAAATTTTGGTAAAGTTTGGATGAAGTGAAAATTTTGAAAAAAAATTTGTTTGCAAATAACGTGAAAATTACATAAAATATTTGTTTGCAAATAACGTGGAAATTACATGTACCAAGTCAAAAAACATGAAAATAACAGGTCGCCAAAATGAGCTGATATTTTTAGTATACGACTAAATTGACGTCGTTTAGCGGCGTGCAAATTTTGGTAAAGTTTGGATGAAGCGAAAATTTTGAAAAAAAAAATTTTTGCAAATAACGTGAAAATTACAAGAACCAAGTCAAAAAACATGAAAATAACAGGTCGCCAAAATGAGCTGATATTTTTAGTATACGACTGAATTGACGTCGTTTAGCGGTGTGCAAATTTTGGTAAAGATTGGATGAAATGAAAATTTAAAAAAAAAATTTTTTTGCAAATATCGTGAAAATTACATGTAGCAAGTCAAAAAGCATGAAAATAACAGGTCGCCAAAATTAGCTGATATTTTTAGTATACGACTAAATTGACGTCGTTTAACGGTGTGCAAATTTTGGTAAAGTTTGGATGAAGTGAAAATTTTGAAAAAAAAATTTGTCTGCAAATAACGTGAAAATTACAAGTACCAAATCAAAAAACATGAAAATAACAGGTCGCCAAAATGAGCTAATATTTTTAGTATACGACTAAATTGACGTCGCTTAGGGGTGTGCAAATTTTGGTAAAGTTTGGATGAAGTGAAAATTTTGAAAAAAAAATTTGTTTGCAAATAACGTGAAAATTACATGTACCAAGTCAAAAAAGATGAAAATAACAGGTCGCCAAATGAGCTGATATTTTTAGTATACGACTTAATTGACGTCGTTTAGGGGTGTGCAAATTTTGGTAAAGTTTGGATGAAGTGAAAATTTTGAAAAAAAAAATTTGTTTGCAAATAACGTGAAAATTACAAGTACCAAGTCAAAAAACATGTGCAAATTTTGGTAAAGTTTGGATGAAGTGAAAATTTAAAAAAAAAATTTTTTGCAAATAACGGGAAAATTACAAGTACCAAGTCAAAAAAGATGATAATAACAGGTCGCCAAAATGAGCTGATATTTTTAGTATACGACTGAATTGACGTCGTTTAGCGGTGTGCAAATTTTGGTATAGATTGGATGAAGTGAAAATTTAAAAAAAATTTTTTTTTGCAAATATCGTGAAAATTACATGTACCAAGTCAAAAAGCATGAAAATAACAGGTCGCCAAAATTAGCTGATATTTTTAGTATACGACTAAATTGACGTCGTTTAGCGGTGTGCAAATTTTGGTAAAGTTTGGATGAAGTGAAAATTTTGAAAAAAAAAATTTGTCTGCAAATAACGTGAAAATTACAAGTACCAAATCAAAAAACATGAAAATAACAGGTCGCCAAAATGAGCTAATATTTTTAGTATACGACTAAATTGACGTCGCTTAGGGGTGTGCAAATTTTGGTAAAGTTTGGATGAAGTGAAAATTTTGAAAAAAAATTTGTTTGCAAATAACGTGAAAATTACATGTACCAAGTCAAAAAAGATGAAAATAACAGGTCGCCAAATGAGCTGATATTTTTAGTATACGACTTAATTGACGTCGTTTAGCGGTGTGCAAATTTTGGTAAAGATTGGATGAAATGAAAATTTTGAAAAAAAATTTTCTTGCAAATAACGTGAAAATTACATTACCAAGTCAAAAAACATGAAAATAACAGGTCGCCAAAATGAGCTGATATCTTTAGTATACAACTAAATTGACGTCGTTTAGCGGTGTGCAAAATTTGGTAAAGTTTGGATGAAGAGAAAATTTTGAAAAAAAAAATTTGTTTGCAAATAACGTGAAAATTACATGTACCAAGTCAAAAAACATGAAAATAACAGGTCGCCAAAATAAGCTGATATTTTTAGTATACGACTAAATTCACGTCGTTTAGCGGTGTGCAAATATTGGTAAAGTTTGGATGAAGTGAAAATTTTGAAAAAAAATTTGTTTGCAAATAACGTGAAAATTACATAAAATATTTGTTTGCAAATAACGTGGAAATTACATGTACCAAGTCAAAAAACATGAAAATAACAGGTCGCCAAAATGAGCTGATATTTTTAGTATACGACTAAATTGACGTCGTTTAGCGGCGTGCAAATTTTGGTAAAGTTTGGATGAAGCGAAAATTTTGAAAAAAAAAATTTTTGCAAATAACGTGAAAATTACAAGAACCAAGTCAAAAAACATGAAAATAACAGGTCGCCAAAATGAGCTGATATTTTTAGTATACGACTGAATTGACGTCGTTTAGCGGTGTGCAAATTTTGGTAAGGTTTGGATGAAGTGAAAATTTTGAAAAAAAAAATTTGTTTGCAAATAACGTGAAAATTACAAGTACCAAATCAAAAAACATGAAAATAACAGGTCGCCAAAATGAGCTAATATTTTTAGTATACGACTAAATTGACGTCGTTCAGCGTTGTGCAAATTTTGGTAAAGTTTGGATGAAGTGAAAATTTTGAAAAAAAAATTTGTTTGCAAATAACGTGAAAATTACATGTACCAAGTCAAAAAAGATGAAAATAACAGGTCGCCAAATGAGCTGATATTTTTAGTATACGACTTAATTGACGTCGTTTAGGGGTGTGCAAATTTTGGTAAGGTTTGGATGAAGTGAAAATTTTGAAAAAAAAAATTTGTTTGCAAATAACGTGAAAATTACAAGTACCAAATCAAAAAACATGAAAATAACAGGTCGCCAAAATGAGTTAATATTTTTAGTATAAGACTAAATTGACGTCGTTTAGGGGTGTGCAAATTTTTGTAAAGTTTGGATGAAGTGAAAATTTTGAAAAAAAAAATTTTTTGCATATAACGTGAAAATTACATGTACCAAGTCAAAAAACATGAAAATAACAGGTCGCCAAAATGTGCTGATATTTTTAGTATACGACTTAATTGGCGTAGTTAAGCGGTGTGCAAATTTTGGTAAGGTTTGGATGAAGTGAAATTTTGAAAAAAAATTTGTTTGCAAATAACGTGAAAATTACATGTACCCAGTCAAAAAACATGAAAATAACAGGTCGCCAAAATGAGCTGATATTTTTAGTATACGACTAAATTGACCTCGTTTAGCGGTGTGCAAATTTTGGTAAAATTTGTATGAAGTGAAAATTTTGAAAAAAAAAATTTGTTTGCAAATAACGTGAAAATTACATGTACCAAGTCAAAAAACATGAAAATAACAGGTCGCCAAAATAAGCTGATATTTTTAGTATACGACTAAATTCACGTCGTTTAGCGGTGTGCAAATTTTGGTAAAGTTTGGATGAAGTGAAAATTTTGAAAAAAAATTTGTTTGCAAATAACGTGAAAATTACATAAAATATTTGTTTGCAAATAACGTGAAAATTACATGTACAAAGTCAAAAAACATGAAAATAACAGGTCGCCAAAATGAGCTGATATTTTTAGTATACGACTAAATATACGTCGTTTAGCGGCGTGCAAATTTTGGTAAAGTTTGGATGAAGCGAAAATTTTGAAAAAAAAAATTTTGCAAATAACGTGAAAATTACAAGAACCAAGTCAAAAAACATGAAAATAACAGGTCGCCAAAATGAGCTGATATTTTTAGTATACGACTGAATTGACGTCGTTTAGCGGTGTGCAAATTTTGGTAAAGATTGGATGAAATGAAAATTTAAAAAAAAAAATTTTTTGCAAATATCGTGAAAATTACATGTACCAAGTCAAAAAGCATGAAAATAACAGGTCGCCAAAATTAGCTGATATTTTTAGTATACGACTAAATTGACGTCGTTTAACGGTGTGCAAATTTTGGTAAAGTTTGGATGAAGTGAAAATTTTGAAAAAAAATTTGTCTGCAAATAACGTGAAAATTACAAGTACCAAATCAAAAAACATGAAAATAACAGGTCGCCAAAATGAGCTAATATTTTTAGTATACGACTAAATTGACGTCGTTTAGGGGTGTGCAAATTTTGGTAAAGTTTGGATGAAGTGAAAATTTTGAAAAAAAAATTTGTTTGCAAATAACGTGAAAATTACATGTACCAAGTCAAAAAAGATGAAAATAACAGGTCGCCAAATGAGCTGATATTTTTAGTATACGACTTAATTGAAGTCGTTTAGGGGTGTGCAAATTTTGGTAAGGTTTGGATGAAGTGAAAATTTTGAAAAAAAAAATTTGTTTGCAAATAACGTGAAAATTACAAGTACCAAATCAAAAAACATGAAAATAACAGGTCGCCAAAATGAGTTAATATTTTTAGTATAAGACTAAATTGACGTCGTTTAGCGGCGTGCAAATTTTGGTAAAGTTTGGATGAAGCGAAAATTTTGAAAAAAAAAATTTTTGCAAATAACGTGAAAATTACAAGAACCAAGTCAAAAAACATGAAAATAACAGGTCGCCAAAATGAGCTGATATTTTTAGTATACGACTGAATTGACGTCGTTTAGCGGTGTGCAAATTTTGGTAAAGATTGGATGAAATGAAAATTTAAAAAAAAATTTTTTTTGCAAATATCGTGAAAATTACATGTACCAAGTCAAAAAGCATGAAAATAACAGGTCGCCAAAATTAGCTGATATTTTTAGTATACGACTAAATTGACGTCGTTTAACGGTGTGCAAATTTTGGTAAAGTTTGGATGAAGTGAAAATTTTGAAAAAAAATTTGTCTGCAAATAACGTGAAAATTACAAGTACCAAATCAAAAAACATGAAAATAACAGGTCGCCAAAATGAGCTAATATTTTTAGTATACGACTAAATTGACGTCGTTTAGGGGTGTGCAAATTTTGGTAAAGTTTGGATGAAGTGAAAATTTTGAAAAAAAAATTTGTTTGCAAATAACGTGAAAATTACATGTACCAAGTCAAAAAAGATGAAAATAACAGGTCGCCAAATGAGCTGATATTTTTAGTATACGACTTAATTGACGTCGTTTAGGGGTGTGCAAATTTTGGTAAGGTTTGGATGAAGTGAAAATTTTGAAAAAAAAAAATTTGTTTGCAAATAACGTGAAAATTACAAGTACCAAATCAAAAAACATGAAAATAACAGGTGGCCAAAATGAGTTAATATTTTTAGTATAAGACTAAATTGACGTCGTTTAGGGGTGTGCAAATTTTGGTAAAGTTTGGATGAAGTGAAAATTTTGAAAAAAAAAATTTTTTTGCATATAACGTGAAAATTACATGTACCAAGTCAGAAAACATGAAAATAACAGGTCGCCAAAATAAGCTGATATTTTTAGTCTACGACTACATTGACGTCGTACAGCGGTGTGCAAATCTTGGTACAGTTTCGATAAAGTGAAAATTTTGAAAAAAATTTGTTTGCAAATAACGTGAAAATTACATGTACCAAGTAAAAAAACATGAAAATAACAGGTCGCCAAAATGAGCTGATATTTTTAGTATATGACTAAATTGGCGTAGTTAAGCGGTGTGCAAATTTTGGTAAAGTTTGGATGAAATGAAAATTTTGAAAACAAATTTGTTTGCAAATAACGTGAAAATTACAAGTACCAAGTCAAAAAACAAGAAAATAACAGGTTGCCAAAATGAGCTGATATTTTTAGTATACGACTAAATTGGCGTAGTTTAGCGGTGTGCAAATTTTGGTAAAGTTTGGATGAACTGAAAATTTTGAAAAAAAATTTTTTTGCAAATAACGTGAAAATTACATGTACCAAGTCTGATATTTTTAGTATACGAATAAATTGGCGTTGTTTAGCGGTGTGCAAATTTTGGTAAAGTTTGGATGAAGTGAAAATTTAAAAAAAAATTGTTTGCAAATAACGGGAAAATTACAAGTACCAAGTCAAAAAAGATGAAAACAACAGGTCGCCAAAATGAGCTGATATTTTTAGAATACGACTGAATTGACGTCGTTTAGCGGTGTGCAAATTTTGGTAAAGATTGGATGAAGTGAAAATTTAAAAAAAAAATTTTTTTTGCAAATATCGTGAAAATTACATGTACCAAGTCAAAAAGCATGAAAATAACAGGTCGCCAAAATTAGCTGATATTTTTAGTATACGACTAAATTGACGTCGTTTAGCGGTGTGCAAATTTTGGTAAAGTTTGGATGAAGTGCAAATTTTGAAAAAAAAATTTTTCTGCAAATAACGTGAAAATTACAAGTACCAAATCAAAAAATATGAAAATAACAGGTTGCCAAAATGAGCTGATATTTTTAGTATACGACTAAATTGACGTCGTTTAGCGGTGTGCAAATTTTGGTAAAGTTTGGATGAAGTGAAAATTTTGAAAAAAATTTGTTTGCAAATAACGTGAAAATTACAAGTACCAAGTCAAAAAACATGTAAATAACAGGTCGCCAAAATAAATGATATTTTTAGTAAGCGACTAAATTGACGTCGTTTAGCGGTGTGCAAATTTGGGTAAAGTTTGGATGAAGTAAAAATTTTGAAAAAAAAAATTTGTTTGCAAATAACGTTAAAATTACATGTACCAAGTCAGAAAACATGAAAATATATATTTAGTATAAGACTAAATTGACGTCGTTTAGGGGTGTGCAAATTTTGGTAAAGTTTGGATGAAGTGAAAATTTTGAAAAACAAATGTTTTGCATATAACGTGAAAATTACATGTACCAAGTCAGAAAACATGAAAATAACAGGTCGCCAAAATAAGCTGATATTTTTAGTCTACGACTACATTGACGTCGTACAGCGGTGTGCAAATCTTGGTACAGTTTCGATAAAGTGAAAATTTTGAAAACAAATTTGTTTGCAAATAACGTGAAAATTACAAGTACCAAGTCAAAAAACAAGAAAATAACAGGTTGCCAAAATGAGCTGATATTTTCAGTATACGACTAAATTGGCGTAGTTTAGCGGTGTGCAAATTTTGGTAAAGTTTGGATGAACTGAAAATTTTGAAAAAAAATTTTTTTGCAAATAACGTGAAAATTACATGTACCAAGTCTGATATTTTTAGTATACGACTATACCACTAAATTGGCGTTGTTTAGCGGTGTGCAAATTTTGGTAAAGTTTGGATGAAGTGAAAATTTTGAAAAAAAATTTGTTTGCAAATAATGTGAAAATTACATGTACCAAGTCAAAAAAGATGAAAATAACAGGTCGCCAAATGAGCTGATATTTTTAGTATACGACTTAATTGACGTCGTTAAGCGGTGTGCAAATTTTGGTAAAGATTGGATGAAATGAAAATTTTGAAAAAAAAATTTTTTGCAAATAACGTGAAAATTACATTACCAAGTCAAAAAACACGAAAATAACAGGTCGCCAAAATGAGCTGATATCTTTAGTATACAACTAAATTGACGTCGTTTAGCGGTGTGCAAAATTTGGTAAAGTTTGGATGAAGAGAAAATTTTGAAAAAAAAATTGTTTGCAAATAACGTGAAAATTACATGTACCAAGTCAAAAAACATGAAAATAACAGGTCGCCAAAATGAGCTGATATTTTTAGTATACGACTAAATTGACGTCGTTTAGCGGTGTGCAAATTTTGGTAAAGTTTGGATGAAGTGAAAATTTTGAAAAAAATTTGTTTGCAAATAACGTGAAAATTACAAGTACCAAGTCAAAAAACATGTAAATAACAGGTCGCCAAAATAAATTATATTTTTAGTAAGCGACTAAATTGACGTCGTTTAGCGGTGTGCAAATTTGGGTAAAGTTTGGATGAAGTGAAAATTTTTAAAAAAAATTTGTTTGCAAATAACGTGAAAATTACATAAAATATTTGTTTGCAAATAACGTGAAAATTACATGTACCAAGTCAAAAAACATGAAAATACCAGGTCGCCAAAATGAGCTGATATTTTTAGTATACGACTAAATTGACGTCGTTTAGCGGCGTGCAAATTTTGGTAAAGTTTGGATGAAGCGAAAATTTTGAAAAAAAAAATTTTTGGCAAATAACGTTAAAATTACAAGAACCAAGTCAAAAAACATGAAAATAACAGGTCGCCAAAATGAGATGATATTTTTAGTATACCACTAAATTGACGTCGTTTAGCGGTGTGCAAATTTTGGTAAAGTTTGGATGAAGTGAAAATTAAAAAAAAAATTGTTTGCAAATAACGTTAAAATTACATGTACCAAGTCAAAAAACATGCAAATAACAGGTCGCCAAAATAAGCTGATATTTTTAGTATACGACTTAATTGGCGTAGTTAAGCGGTGTGCAAATTTTGGTAAAGTTTGGATGAAGTGAAAATTTTGAAAAAAAAAACTTGTTTGCAAATAACGTGAAAATTACATGTACCAAGTCAAAAAACATGAAAATAACAGGTCGCCAAAATGAGCTGATATTTTTAGTATACGAGAAAATTGGCGTAGTTTAGCGGTGTGCAAATTTTGGTAAAGTTTGGATGAGGTGAAAATTTTGAAAAAAAATTTGTTTGCAAATAACGTGAAAATTACATGTACCAAGTGAAAAAACATGAAAATAACAGGTCGCCAAAATGAGCTGATATCTTTAGTATACAACTAAATTGACGTCATTTAGCGGTGTGCAAATTTTGGTAAAGTTTGGATGAAGTGAAAATTTTGAAAAAAAAATTTGTTTGCAAATAACGTGAAAATTACATAAAAAATTTGTTTGCAAATAACGTGAAAATTACATATACCAAGTCAAAAAACATGAAAATAACAGGTCGCCAAAATGAGCTGATATTTTTAGTATACGACTAAATTGACGTCGTTTAGCGGTGTGCAAATTTTGGTAAAGTTTGGATGAAGTGAAAATTTTGAAAAAAAAATTTGTTTGCAAATAACGTGAAAATTACATGTACCAAGTCAGAAAACATGAAAATAACATGTCGCCAAAATAAGCAGATATTTTTAGTATACGACTAAATTGACATCGTATAGCGGTGTGCAAATTTTGGTAAAGTTTGGATGAAGTGAAAATTTTGAAAAAAAAATTTGTTTGCAAATAATGTGAAAATTACATGTAACAAGTCAAAAAACATGAAAGTAACAGGTCGCCAAAATGAGCTGATATTTTAAATATACGACTAAATTGACGTCGTTTAGCGGTGTGCAAATTTTGGTAAAGTTTGGATGAAGTGAAAATTTTGAAAAAAAAATTGTTTGCAAATAACGTTAAAATTACATGTACCAAGTCAAAAAACATGCAAATAACAGGTCGCCAAAATAAGCTGATATTTTTAGTATACGACTTAATTGGCGTAGTTAAGCGGTGTGCAAATTTTGGTAAAGTTTGGATGAAGTGAAAATTTTGAAAAAAAAAACTTGTTTGCAAATAACGTGAAAATTACATGTACCAAGTCAAAAAACATGAAAATAACAGGTCGCCAAAATGAGCTGATATTTTTAGTATACGACTAAATTGGCGTAGTTTAGCGGTGTGCAAATTTTGGTAAAGTTTGGATGAGGTGAAAATTTTGAAAAAAATTTGTTTGCAAATAACGTGAAAATTACATGTACCAAGTGAAAAAACATGAAAATAACAGGTCGCCAAAATGAGCTGATATCTTTAGTATACAACTAAATTGACGTCATTTAGCGGTGTGCAAATTTTGGTAAAGTTTGGATGAAGTGAAAATTTTGAAAAAAAAAATTTGTTTGCAAATAACGTGAAAATTACATAAAAAATTTGTTTGCAAATAACGTGAAAATTACATATACCAAGTCAAAAAACATGAAAATAACAGGTCGCCAAAATGAGCTGATATTTTTAGTATACGACTAAATTGACGTCGTTTAGCGGTGTGCAAATTTTGGTAAAGTTTGGATGAAGTGAAAATTTTGAAAAAAAAATTTGTTTGCAAATAACGTGAAAATTACATGTACCAAGTCAGAAAACATGAAAATAACATGTCGCCAAAATAAGCAGATATTTTTAGTATACGACTAAATTGACATCGTTTAGCGGTGTGCAAATTTTGGTACAGTTTGGATAAAGTGAAAATTTTGAAAAAAAAATTTTGTTTGCAAATAACGTGAAAATTACATGTACCAAGTCAAAAAACATGAAAATAACAGGTCGCGAAAATGTGCTGATATTTTTAGTATACGACTAAATTGGCGTAGTTAAGCGGTGTGCAAATTTTGGTAAAGTTTGGATGAAGTGAAAATTTTGAAAAAAAAATTTGTTTGCAAATAATGTGAAAATTACATGTAACAAGTCAAAAAACATGAAAGTAACAGGTCGCCAAAATGAGCTGATATTTTAAATATACGACTAAATTGACGTCGTTTAGCGGTGTGCAAATTTTGGTAAAGTTTGGATGAAGTGAAAATTTGGAAAAAAAAATTTGTTTGCAAATAACGTGAAAATTACAAGTACCAAGTCAAAAAACATGAAAATAACAGGTCACCAAAATGAGCTGATATTTTTAGTATACAACTAAATTGACGTCGTTTAGCGGTGTGCAAATTTTGGTAAAGTTTGGATGAAGTGAAAAATTTAAAAAAAAAATTTGTTTGCAAATACGTGAAAATTACATACACCAAGTCAAAAAACATGAAAATAACAGGTCGCCAAAATGAGTTGATATTTTTAGTATACCACTAAATTGGCGTAGTTTAGTGGTGTGCAAATTTAGGTAAAGTTTGGATGAAGTGAAAATTTTGAAAAAAATTTGTTTGCAAATAACGTGAAAATTACAAGTACCAAGTCAAAAAAACATGAAAATAACAGGTCGCCAAAATGAGCTGATATTTTTAGTATACAACTAAATTGACGTCGTTTAGCGGTGTGCAAATTTTGGTAAAGTTTGGATGAAGTGAAAATTTTGAAAAAAAAATTTGTTTGCAAATAACGTGAAAATTACATGTACCAAGTCAAAAAACATGAAAATAACAGGTCGCCAAAATGAGTTGATATTTTTAGTATACCACTAAATTGGCGTAGTTTAGTGGTGTGCAAATTTTGGTAAAGTTTGGATGAAGTGAAAATTTTGAAAAAAATTGTTTGCAAATAACGTGAAAATTACAAGTACCAAGTCAAGAAAACATGAAAATAACAGGTCGCCAAAATGAGCTGATATTTTTAGTATACAACTAAATTGACGTCGTTTAGCGGTGTGCAAATTTTGGTAAAGTTTGGATGAAGTGAAAATTTTGAAAAAAAAATTTGTTTGCAAATAACGTGAAAATTACATGTACCAAGTCAAAAAACATGAAAATAACAGGTCGCCAAAATGAGCTGATATTTTTAGTATACGACTAAATTGACGTCGTTTAGCGGTGTGCAAATTTTGGTAAAGTTTGGATGAAGTGAAAATTTTGAAAAAAAAATTTGTTTGCAAATAACGTGAAAATTACATGTACCAAGTCAGAAAACATGAAAATAACATGTCGCCAAAATAAGCAGATATTTTTAGTATACGACTAAATTGACATCGTTTAGCGGTGTGCAAATTTTGGTACAGTTTGGATAAAGTGAAAATTTTGAAAAAAAATTTGTTTGCAAATAACGTGAAAATTACATGTACCAAGTCAAAAAACATGAAAATAACAGGTCGCGAAAATGTGCTGATATTTTTAGTATACGACTAAATTGGCGTAGTTAAGCGGTGTGCAAATTTTGGTAAAGTTTGGATGAAGTGAAAATTTTGAAAAAAAAATTTGTTTGCAAATAATGTGAAAATTACATGTAACAAGTCAAAAAACATGAAAGTAACAGGTCGCCAAAATGAGCTGATATTTTAAGTATACGACTAAATTGACGTCGTTTAGCGGTGTGCAAATTTTGGTAAAGTTTGGATGAAGTGAAAATTTGGAAAAAAAAAATTTGTTTGCAAATAACGTGAAAATTACAAGTACCAAGTCAAAAAACATGAAAATAACAGGTCACCAAAATGAGCTGATATTTTTAGTATACAACTAAATTGACGTCGTTTAGCGGTGTGCAAATTTTGGTAAAGTTTGGATGAAGTGAAAAATTTAAAAAAAAAATTTGTTTGCAAATACGTGAAAATTACATACACCAAGCCAAAAAACATGAAAATAACAGGTCGCCAAAATGAGTTGATATTTTTAGTATACCACTAAATTGGCGTAGTTTAGTGGTGTGCAAATTTTGGTAAAGTTTGGATGAATTGAAAATTTTGAAAAAAATTTGTTTGCAAATAACGTGAAAATTACAAGTACCAAGTCAAAAAAACATGAAAATAACAGGTCGCCAAAATGAGCTGATATTTTTAGTATACGACTAAATTGACGTCGTTTAGGGGTGTGCAAATTTTGGTAAAGTTTGGATGAAGTGAAAATTTTGAAAAAAAAATTTGTTTGCAAATAACGTGAAAATTACAAGTACCAAGTCAAAAAACATGAAAATAACAGGTCACCAAAATGAGCTGATATTTTTAGTATACAACTAAATTGACGTCGTTTAGCGGTGTGCAAATTTTAGTAAAGTTTGGATGAAGTGAAAATTTTGAAAAAAAAATTTTTTTGCAAATAACGTGAAAATTACATGTACCAAGTCAGAAAACATGAAAATAACATGTCGCCAAAATAAGCAGATATTTTTAGTATACGACTAAATTGACATCGTTTAGCGGTGTGCAAATTTTGGTACAGTTTGGATAAAGTGAAAATTTTGAAAAAAAATTTGTTTGCAAATAACGTGAAAATTACATGTACCAAATCAGAAAACATGAAAATAACAGGTCGCCAAAATGAGCTGATATTTTTAGTATAAGACTAAATTGACGCCGTTTAGCGGTGTGCAAATTTTGGTAAAGTTTGGATGAAGTGAAAGTTTTGAAAAAAAAAATTTGTTTGCAAATAACGTGAAAATTACATGTACCAAGTCAGAAAACATGAAAATAACATGTCGCCAAAATAAGCTGATATTTTTAGTATACGACTAAATTGACATCGTTTAGCGGTGTGCAAATTTTGGTACAGTTTGGATAAAGTGAAAATTTTGAAAAAAAATTTGTTTGCAAATAACGTGAAAATTACATGTACCAAGTCAAAAAACATGAAAATAACAGGTCGCGAAAATGTGCTGATATTTTTAGTATACGACTAAATTGGCGTAGTTAAGCGGTGTGCAAATTTTGGTAAAGTTTGGATGAAGTGAAAATTTTGAAAAAAAAAATTTGTTTGCAAATAATGTGAAAATTACATGTAACAAGTCAAAAAACATGAAAGTAACAGGTCGCCAAAATGAGCTGATATTTTAAGTATACGACTAAATTGACGTCGTTTAGCGGTGTGCAAATTTTGGTAAAGTTTGGATGAAGTGAAAATTTGGAAAAAAAAATTTGTTTGCAAATAACGTGAAAATTACAAGTACCAAGTCAAAAAACATGAAAATAACAGGTCACCAAAATGAGCTGATATTTTTAGTATACAACTAAATTGACGTCGTTTAGCGGTGTGCAAATTTTGGTAAAGTTTGGATGAAGTGAAAAATTTAAAAAAAAAATTTGTTTGCAAATACGTGAAAATTACATACACCAAGTCAAAAAACATGAAAATAACAGGTCGCCAAAATGAGTTGATATTTTTAGTATACCACTAAATTGGCGTAGTTTAGTGGTGTGCAAATTTTGGTAAAGTTTGGATGAAGTGAAAATTTTGAAAAAAATTTGTTTGCAAATAACGTGAAAATTACAAGTACCACGTCAAAAAACATGAAAATAACAGGTCGCCAAAATGAGCTGATATTTTTAGTATACGACTAATTTGACGTCGTTTAGGGGTGTGCAAATTTTGGTAAAGTTTGGATGAAGTGAAAATTTTGAAAAAACACTTGTTTGCAAATAACGTGAAAATTACATGTACCAAGTCAGAAAACATGAAAATAACAGGTAACCAAAATGAGCTGATATTTTTAGTATAAGACTAAATTGACGCCATTTAGCGGTGTGCAAATTTTGGTAAAGTTTGGATGAAGTGAAAGTTTTGAAAAAAAAAATTTGTTTGCAAATAATGTGAAAATTACATGTAACAAGTCAAAAAACATGAAAGTAACAGGTCGCCAAAATGAGCTGATATTTTAAGTATACGACTAAATTGACGTCTTTTAGCGGTGTGCAAATTTTGGTAAAGTTTGGATGAAGTGAAAATTTGGAAAAAAAAATTTGTTTGCAAATAACGTGAAAATTACAAGTACCAAGTCAGAAAACATGAAAATAACAGGTCACCAAAATGACCTGATATTTTTAGTATACGACTAAATTGGCGTAGTTAAGCGGTGTGCAAATTTTGGTAAAGTTTGGATGAAGTGAAAATTTTGAAAAAAAAAATTTGTTTGCAAATAATGTGAAAATTACATGTAACAAGTCAAAAAACATGAAAGTAACATGTCGCCAAAATAAGCAGATATTTTTAGTATACGACTAAATTGACATCGTTTAGCGGTGTGCAAATTTTGGTACAGTTTGGATAAAGTGAAAATTTTGAAAAAAAAAAATTTGTTTGCAAATAACGTGAAAATTACATGTACCAAGTCAAAAAACATGAAAATAACAGGTCGCGAAAATGTGCTGATATTTTTAGTATACGACTAAATTGGCGTAGTTAAGCGGTGTGCAAATTTTGGTAAAGTTTGGATGAAGTGAAAATTTTGAAAAAAAAAATTTGTTTGCAAATAACGTGAAAATTACATGTACCAAGTCAAAAAACATGAAAGTAACAGGTCGCCAAAATGAGCTGATATTTTGAGTATATGACTAAATTGACGTCGTTTAGCGGTGTGCAAATTTTGGTAAAGTTTGGATGAAGTGAAAATTTGGAAAAAAAAAATTTGTTTGCAAATAACGTGAAAATTACATGCACCAAGTCAAAAAACATGAAAATAACAGGTCGCCAAAATGAGTTGATATTTTTAGTATACGACTAAATTGGCTAGTTTAGTGGTGTGCAAATTTTGGTAAAGTTTGGATGAAGTGAAAATTTTGAAAAAAAATTTGTTTGCAAATAACGTGAAAATTACAAGTACCAGGTCAAAAAACATGAAAATAACAGGTCGACAAAATGAGCTGATATTTTTAGTATACGACTAAATTGACGTCGTTTAGGGGTGGGCAAATTTTTGTAAAGTTTGGATGAAGTGAAAATTTTGAAAAAACACTTGTTTGCAAATAACGTGAAAATTACATGTACCAAGTCAGAAAACATGAAAATAACAGGTCGCCAAAATAAGCTGATATTTTTAGTATACGACTAAATTGATGTCATTTAGCGGTGTGCAAATTTTGGTACAGTTTGAATAAAGTAAAAATTTTGAAAAAAAATTTGTTTGCAAATAACGTGAAAATTGCATGTACCAAGTCAAAAAACATTAAAATAACAGGTCGCCAAAATGAGCTGATATTTTTAGTATACGACTAAATTGGCGTAGTTAAGCGGTGTGCAAATTTTGGTAAAGTTTGGATGAAGTGAAAATTTAAAAAAAAATTGTTTGCAAATAACGTGAAAATTACATGTACCAAGTCAAAAAACATGCAAATAACAGGTCGCCAAAATGAGCTGATATTTTTAGTATACGACTAAATTGACGTCGTTTAGCGGTGTGCAAATTTTTGTAAAGTTTGGATGAAGTAAAATTTTGAAAAAAAAATTTGTTTGCAAATAACGTGAAAATTACATGTACCAAGTCAAAAAACATGAAAATAACAGGTCGCGAAAATGAGCTGATATTTTTAGTATACGACTAAATTGGCGTAGTTAAGCGGTGTGCAAATTTGGGTAAAGTTTGGATGAAGTGAAAATTTTGAAAAAAAAAAATTTGTTTGCAAATAACGTTAAAATTACATGTACCAAGTCAAAAAACATGAAAGTAACAGGTCGCCAAAATGAGCTGATATTTTTAGTATACGACTAAATTGACGTCGTTTAGCGGTGTGCAAATGTTGGTAAAGTTTGGATGAAGTGAAAATTTGGAAAAAAAATTGTTTGCAAATAACCTGAAATTTACAAGTACCAAGTCAAAAAACATGCAAATAACAGGTCGCCAAAATGAGCTGATATTTTTAGTATACGACTAAATTGACGTCGTTTAGCGGTGTGCAAAATTTGGTAAGGTTTGGATGAAGTGAAAATTTGGAAAAAAATTTGTTTGCAAATAACCTGAAATTTACAAGTACCAAGTCAAAAAACATGAAAATAACAGGTGGCCAAAATGAGCTGATATTTTTAGTATAAGACATAATTGACGTCGTTTAGCGTTGTGCAAATTTTGATAAGGTTTGGATGAAGTGAAAATTTTGAAAAAAAAAATTGTTTGCAAATAACGTGAAAATTACATGCACCAAGTCAAAAAACATGAGTAGTAGGGAACTGGCGGTTCTGGACCAATTAAAATTGTGAAATTGTTGCTGAAATTGTTAAATTTGGGTAATTAAAATTTGAAAATTGTTGAATTCTTGGAAATTTGTGAAATTTGATACCTACGAGGGTGGTTCAATAAGTCCGTCTTACTTTTTGTTTACATAAGGAGTTTTTTGTTTACATTAACCCTTGTGGGAACGGGTGATTTTTTTTTGGGTTACGTTAATTGTGATAACGGGTGATTTTTTTGAGGTTTTTTATGAGTATATATGCCGACGGGAAAATCATGAAAAGATTTTTCCTAATACCAATGCTGAAATAGTGATTATTAATTTTTCCTAATGCCTACGGCAATGCATGATAATTTTTCCTAATACCAATGCTGAAATAGTGATTAATAATTTTTCCTAATGCCTACGGCAATGCATGATAATTTTTCCTAATACCAATGCTGAAATAGTGATTATTAATTTTTCCTAATGCCTACGGCAATGCATGATAATTTTTCCTAATGCCTACAACAAAACATGATTATTATTTTTTTCAAATGCCGACGGCAAAACATGATTGTTATTTTTTTCAAATGCCGACGGTAAAACATGATTATTATTTTTCCTAATGCCTACGGCAAAACATGATTATTATTTTTTTCAAATGCCGACGGCAAAACATGATTATTATTTTCTAATGCTCCCAGTGTTGCCAGACTGTAGAAATTTGTTATCGTAATACTATATCAGTAATATCAGAGAAAATAGATTTGATGACTACTAGGTTATATGGTCTCATATGAATCATGGGAATGTGCTTGTGTGATTTCCTCACGTTAATAAATTCTTATAAAATAAAATAATTAAATTGTTATAAAATAAAATAATTAAATAAATTATTTTATTTATTTATAAAACGTTCTCATGTATGTGAACACCCTAATGCTTGTGTGTGGGGGGTCCAGCTTGTTTGTTGCTGGTAAGCTTATATTCTGTTTATTTGTTTAAGAAATATATTTGTATGTATGTATGTGTGTATGATGTTTGTATGTATGTATGTATGTGCGATCGAAAGAACTTGTGCGTGGAATATTTTGTGGCTGTGTAGAATACATTTATATTTTGCAACGTAATCATTTTCTTTGGCTGCGATTATTTTAAAGCAGCAAGTTTCAACTAACTACAGTCATAAGCAGAGAAACAAAAAGTAAAAATTTGCAAGTTAGCAAAAATACTAACTTCTCCTCCTCCTTCCCACTTCCTTCTCTTTCCTTTATGTAGTTTGTTTTTGAAATAAGATAACACTTGTAGATTTTTTATTTTTCTATACATTTATTGCTTAAAGTTTTTTAAAATTTTATAATAATACATACATTAATATTTTAAAGAGTGTAAAAATTCATTTAAAGCAAGATATTTCTTTTGTTAGTAAAATAGCATTTTTTAATGCGCAAACACCAAGTTTATGATAATTATAATAAAAATATTCTGGATACTTAATCTCCATTTGTTTAAAGTTGATACAGCCTATATCCTCAACGTTAAAAATTTTTCGGCATAAAATTTTTTCCAACCATCGTCTTTTCTCTTCGCCTTTTACATAAATTTTAGAACATCTTGCGTTGGCTTTTAAAAAATTGCAAACACTTTCAAAAGAAACTGATCCAGCAGTCCAGCTGAGGTGATGATAGTTTTTCGTTAGCCACTTTACTTCTCTTTGCTTTTTTATTGATAAGCATTTAAAATCAAATGGTGGTTTTATAATGAAATTGTTATATTCATAATTGTTGAAAACAATCGCTACTTCTTTTGCGATGAAATCATTTGAATTACTTTTGAAACCTTGTACGTCTATAAAAATTGTGTTATTTTCCATATTACTCAATTTATAAGACTTTTCGAACTTGTCCTTTGATGGGTATATATTCTATTATGCGATCATGAATAAGAATGCAGTAAGCTGATGTCTTTGCTGCAATATTAGTTGCTGTTTCAAATGCTATTTTTATATCAATCAGTCCATTATTGAGTGATTCATTCTGATGACTGACATCTACTACAATAATAGGAGCTTTTGTCTTAAACTCTGATGCAGATAGAAACGGTTGAGATTCCCTCATATAGTAACTTTGTTGGAATCTTAGATACATATCATATAGAATTGCATATCGTTCATTTTTGAACTTTATGTTAAGATCATCATATGGATATGAGACTGAATTTAAATGTACTTTTAAATTAGTCAAATCACAATGAACAAACTTATTTTTTTGTTGAAAAGCAATCAATACAAAACGGGGGCGTTCTCTATTTGATGCCAGTTTAACATTCCAAATATGGCTAGTACCTGTGTTTAATTGTGGATTAACATGACAATCCCAACTGCGAAATGCCATAGGTATAGAAGCACCATTGTTAATAATTTTTATCATATTCAATTTGCTAAAGTCGGATAATTGTACATGTGGGATTCTCCATGAGATGAGTGAAATTGTAAGTTTAGCTTTTTCAGTAGAAACACTCGAGCGTACAAGATCTTCATCATTCTTGTTGCGCAAGAGTATCAATTCATGTTTTCCATTTAGTATAACTTTGTTGTAGTCTTCGGCGAATCCTAGAAGCATTTTTAGAGGTACATAAAAATTGAAAAATCCATTTTCAAGAGTGACATCGTCAATTTTGTTCCATCCAGCATTTTGCATCACATTGCTTTCTGTTGGTGACAGAGAAACCAAATTTTTTATAGTGATTGTGGCTCCTAAATATCTTGTATGGTCAATTTCAATTCCATTGAGCTCATAGCGAATTTCATCAAATAGATATGCCACAAAGTTGTTTTTTAATAAAAAGTTCTCCGAAGAAGAAGAAGAAGATTTGGCCTTATTATCATCGGCAACAAACCCCTCTACATAAATGTAACTCTCACTGGGTAGCACATACAAATCTTGATTTTGTATTGAAATTCTAATTTCATCATTATTGTTGTAAGATTGTAAGTATGGTACATATGTATGATAGTCCTTTTTGATTATATTCTCATCAGACAAGGGTTTATCTAAGACATCTATTATTGAACTCATTTTGTCTTCAATTTAAAATTCAAGGACTTTAAAAAATTTTTATTTGATGTTGTTAGAGATTTTTGTTGAGCTGGTCGCTTTAATGTTGTTGTTGTTGCTGTTCTTGCTGCTATATTTTTTAATGTATTTGTGTTGTATATTAGCATTATTTAGTTGGCCTTAAATGTATTCGTATTGTAATTTCCTCTCCTCGGAAATTAATTAAATCACCGTGTTGATCCAGTACGCGCAGCGCTAGTGAACTTATCTCTCTGGTGTTTACAGGTAAATAGATAAGATTTCTTGGAACCTCATCTATTTTATAGCCTGGAGGCACATTAATCGGAAATTCATGAAGTGTATGCGATTTCGAGTTATTCATATATGTGTTTATAGCGATACTACTTTCAATTTGCAAGAGATTCACTTTGGTTTGGTTTGGTGTTAGGATTTTGCTATTGAATCCTAAAAGTTTTCCAATTGTATTGTCTTTATTAAAATATACAGGATCCTTGGAACTATTAACTTTAACTTGCATTGTATTGTTATTGGCTTCAATAAAAATCTTATTTGCTGGGCAGAGTCGTTTGTATTCCTCTTCTATAAAATCAACTATATCATTTAATTCGTAAGATCCAATTGGTATTTCAATTATATGTTCCCCTATATGAAACATATTGTTGTAGGTGTCTACATTTGGAATACTGTTGTATGAATGAAAATCAGTTAGAACACACTCATATGCACCATGTAATTCAATAGGAGGAAAGTAACTAGCAGATAGTTCTGATGAGTTAGAGCTCAGAGTAAGTGTTATTGACATTATAACAGTCAGATTACAATTAAATAATGTTTAGTACACAGTATGGTTTATAAGTATGATTTACATATTTATTTCATTTTCTTATTTTAAAATTAACATTAGGTTCTTAATATTAATGCTATTGTTGTTGTTGCTATTGATGTTGTTGTTGTTTCTAATTTAGTTTTTCTTCCAACTATAATATTTCATCTTTACTTATCCAAGAATTGTGTTGATTAGAAAATCCCAGCCATTTAACATATACCTCCTTCCCTTTAATTTTAAGAACCTTTTCAACTAGATATGTATTTGGAAATCTAGTTTTTGAAAGTTCCTCAGTATAGAAGCCACCTTTAATAGGATTGCCAAGATAGTCTTCTAATATGTATGTTGCAGGATTTGTATTTTGAACTCTTGTAATTGTGAAAATTTCTGTAGTCCAATTTGGAGTATAACCTTTTTCAAATGTGTGCTTATATTTGCTTATGCGAACATGACCTCCCACATTAAATTTTGACATTTTATACATTTTCAAATGACTGTATACTGTATTTAGCAGCTTTTCCTCATTTGTTGAGTTGACTTTAATAGGAGCCATTTTAATGGTACGATGAACTTTTCTATTGTATGCATTGAGTAAATCTTTGTATATATCAATCCACTTATATGAACCATTATAACTAAATTCTTTCCACATCATTCCTTTCAATGTTCTATTAAATCGTTCTACTATTGATGCTTTCATAATGCTATATGTTGAGTAGTGATTAATGTTGTATTTATGCATTAATTTTCCAAAGTGTTTATTTCTTTATTGGCTTTACTCCGTTGAATCAAAAAAACTTTCGTTTTTGCTTATTTGCAAATTCTTGTTTTCATATCGCTTAAACATGCACAGTCTTGTTTTCCCTGAGAGGTTCTGCACAAAACAAATTGAATTTCACAATATTATGAAATTCCATTAAATTTCATATTTTCATAAAGAGAAACAATTTAGATAATCGGATAAGTCCTTATATTTTTCACTACATACAAGTTTCTGTAATTTTCTATTCGAATAAATGATTCCTAAATATCCTTTAAAAAATAATACAAAACAAGGAATAATTTAATTAAATTTTATTTATTTTTATTATAATGATGGAAACATTTCATAGTATCTAATTATTAAATTTTCTAATATACTTTTGCGCAAAAAATATATTGTACATCTGCAAGTATCAGGTCCTTCCTCACACTCAGGATCATACCAAGGACAGCTTTTGAAGTGTCCTTCTGTATTGTCTTCATCTTCCATGATACCATATTCTTCGTTCTCATCTAGCATATTTTCGAAAAATTTGATCTTCTCCCAATGATCAAAAAGCCTGAAGCTTTCGAAATCTCTTAAAAATTGGTTTAGAGTACGTCTAATTTGGCTCATTGTATTTGCCGATAAATTAATGAATGATGATTGTTTGAAGGTTTCTTTAAGACTAATTTGTTCTTTAAATTTTAAAAGTACTATCTTTTGATATTTAAAATATCTATACCATCATCTATATTCCATACTTCTTTTTTAGCACTCTATCTCTCTCTATCCCTTTTCTCTCTATAACCATCTCTTTCTGTCTATCACTATCCCCCACTTATTCACTATTTCACCATAAATATTTTCGATTAGCCTTCTAGAAGTCATCATCGCTACTTTTAAGATCATTTTCAGTTAAACATTTAAAGTGAGCAGAAGTAAATAAAAAATGGAGTCTACAACAAATCTAACATCAAAATTTAATTCACTAAAAAATAAAACCTTAATCCACATAAAGGAGCTTGAGACATCAATTAAATACACAATTCGAAAAGTGACAAGAGTAACAACAAAATATGGGCCAACACTAAAAGTTGAAATGGAAAACCACATAATGTTTCTCCCAAAGCGATATAATGCTTTAACCGATGCTGAAATTAAAGAACTCTCGAGCGGATCATATTGCTTAAGTAGAGAAGGTGAACAAAGCTTAATTGTTGAAAGCGAGCTGAGTGAATTTCTAATTCAAAATTCCCAATTTCCAATTTGGCAATAATATATACTTAACTTAACTATACTTACTTATAATATATATACTTTTCTAATATACTTCTGAATCATAATTTGAGTAATTGTGAAAGTAAACTGGTATAAACTTGGGAATTTGGTAATTCAAATTACAGTTATTGTGGGCTGCACCTCTATATTTACCGCTAATGTGACAATGATCTCTAACGCGATCTTTACCTAAAAATTTTTGACAAATATGACAATTCACCGCACTATAAAAATTATAAATATCAGAAGGGGATAAAGTATCCATTTGCCTATTATTTACTAAATGATTATTATAAATATCCTCACAATCTTTAATTAAAAATGAAACAAATTTTTGTGAAGCATCTTTCCCTGTATAAACCCTTAATTTATCTAACTTATTGCTATGGAGACACTTAATGTAGTAACTAAAAGCACAAGGAGTGTGCTTTTTGACAAGATTGGTTTTACTACTCACGTTATTACTAATGTCTTGCAGGATGCATTCGAAGTCTGCGTACACCACAAAGGGGACATCCATTTTCCTCTGATGCCCCTTAAAACTTAGAACTGCATCTGGACCTGACGGCATAGTTGTCACTATTTTGCCGCATTCCGCCTTATGGCTACTCATACCATTTTCGTTATGTGTGTATTGGAGACAGGTGTTGCAGATATGTAGTTTGTGTTCATTCTGCGTTAATTGACTTCGTAAAAGTCTGTGAATAATAAAAAATATATAAAAGTTTATAAGTAAAATGTCTCTATTATAAAATATATAACACAAGTATATGTATCAATAAATTAAAGTGTTGAATAATTTTCTAACTTACCTTGATATGTCTCTTATCAATATGTAGTGATGAACTTCACCATTCTCCAAAAGCAACATGTTGACATGCTTTACTTTTTCATCCTTGGTCACATAATAGGGACCGATGATTTGATCTGCTCCCTCATCGTACCCAAACACATTGACACTTATTGCTGGAGTATCTACCTCGAAATCCTTAATTTTGTTTAGTGCTAATGGGTAAGTTAAGTTTTTGAAATTTAACGCTACACCATTTCGCGTAACAATCGTCTCTGCAGAAATGTCCTGAATGTTATAAGAACTGCAGCGTACTTGATGGTATTTAACAATATCCATGGCAGCGATTATACACCACTTGAAGCAGTATTCGTCACTATTTTCAATATTGATGCATGCTTTTCTGCCTTCTAATTTTTGTGGTGTGGATATCCAACTTGATCCTTTGACTAGCGAAGATTTGTTGATGTTGATTTCTGCTCGAACTATGCGTGACAAAGTCCAACCAGAATCTCGCTCTTCAAATTCGGACATTTTTGTTGAAATCTCCTCAATCTGTTCACGGAAAAATTCTTCAATGTTATCTGCCTTCGTCAGCAAACTCATTTTGGCTACATGTGTTATAACACACAACTCCAATTCTTCTTCTACGATTTTGATGTACTCCGCCACAATACTCACATGAAATTTAATTATTATATGCTTAAACAAAGATATTTGAAGTCTCTCAATAAAAATATTCATGTTTTCTTTAATAAATTCTTCCAAGAGAAGTTGGTCTTTTTTATTAAGAATTACATATGTGGCGATATGGTTTTTGAAGGCTTTCGATATTTTGTAATATCTCACATTCTCTTCGACTTCTTCTCTCCTACCATGTGAAGTACTCATTGGAGTTGGCAGAGTTTCTTCTCTTTTTTCTTCTACTTCTCCATCACTTTCCGGTAAACTTATGTCCATAGCATCGTTGCATAAAGTCCCTCCAAGGATATCCACACCTTGTTGATGAGCTTGTTGTTGTTGTAGCTGCTGCTCTTGTTGATAATAATTAAGAGGTTGCCATTGCATCAAATTGGAATACTGCTCCATTTGATTAACTGGTGTGACGGAATTTTAATTGTAACTTGGATACTCATATTGCATTGGTACTCCTGATGCCAAAAACTGATTACTCCATGACATTGGTGTAGGGTAAGAGTTAGGCATACCGTATTGTTGATATTGGGGATACTGTAGAGAAGGGTGCTGCTGGTGATGAAATGTATTTATCTGCTGTTGACGATTTTGAACAAATGTCTGCGGTTGCTCTTGATTCGTATCCCGACTTACGACCATTTGATCCTGTACGCTATGAGTAGATTGTTAATGGCGGTCTGAGACATGTTTTGGGAATTCAAAACCGGGAAAAAATAAAAACGATGGCAACCCTGTTACAAATGGGGGGATTTTGGGGATTTTCATGCTGATATATTTTTGTCTACGTGTGTGTGTGTGTGTGTGAGAGTTTGATTCTTTCTGTTTATATATGTGTATGTACGTGTGAGCGTGCATATGTGTGTGTTTTGTATTACTTATTCGTTTGCCGGTGTCCACTACTTTTCAGACAAGAAATTGGTGTCTATGTAGGGATCGCTATTTCATATGTATATTGTGGTCTGCTGCTGTGAGTCGACATTGCTATGCTTATGTAGGTTTATTATACGTATGCATTTATATTTGTGATCTCTGAGGAAATAATCTAATAGCTGCAGGTAGTGACAACCCTGATAGGTGTTTGGATTGGAGGTGGATAGGGAATATATTTGGAAATGTATATATTTATAATGTAATATATAATATAATATATAATATATGTTGTTATAGTAATGTATGGGATCGTATCTATTTTGCTTGGAAGAATATCATTGCTTGTGTGAATTACATCTATACTTCTTCATACATATTTACATATGCCTGTATACATACATATATGTTTTCTAGGCTATTGGCATTCATATTCTTATGGAGATAGAAAATGTCGTGTTGGAATAGGTTTTAATATAAACAAGTGTATTTCAGAATTTAAATGTTTTAAATCCCAGCAGTTTGATAAGCAGAGTTTTGTGAATAGGGGCAATGATATTTTTATTTTAATATATTTTATTTTTGGTGTAACAATTGTAGAAAATAGCTTTTAGAGAAATGCATCAAGAACTTATAGAAGCACCTACTTTCACGTGTCCCGATTTTTCTCGTACCTTTATATTGCAAACTGATGTTAGCGATTTTGTTCTGGGTGTTGCTATGTATATGAATTTCATCATATATCGTAATACCAACAGATAATTGTGGAAATGTGTATGTGTGTGTGTGTGTGTGTGTGTATGAATTTCACCACATGTCGTAATACCATCAGATAAACTAGATTTGATGACTACTACGCGATTCTCACATAAAGTATATAAGTAGAAGAAATAATGTAGATTGTCATCAGTCTGCTCTGATATCTCAACAAGTCACAACCTATTTTCCCATCCAAAATTTCTTAAGTGTTTGAAATCCAAAAACTATAAAAGTGTTAGAACTAATTACTCTTTGTTAAAAAAGATATTAGTGCATAAAAAATAATTAAATAAATTGTTTATAACTGAAATAAATTGTTTATAAATAAAATAATTAAATTAATTAATAAACAAATAAATAATTAAATAATATGAATACTACAAGTTGTACTATCTGCAATAAAGTCTTTATGACTCAAACAAAACTAAACCAGCATATTGAAACGCACTCCTATGCTAGCCAATCGAAGGCTATGCTTGGAACTAGTAAGCTAAATCTTCAAAACAAATATTGTAAGGATTGTGATGAGATGATCCCATCAAATGGTTATATGGCTCATGTCAGAACCACAAAACACAAAAACAGTTGTCAGCAAGAACGGATTGGAGATTTTCTCACTAAGAGAGCAAGCAACTTCAATGGGAGGATCGAGACATACATCCTCCTCAACAAAAGGGTGGTTGTTTTGTTTCCGGAGGAGTTTCTGAAATCGGTCAAGAGCTCCATAGTGCAACAATTAAATGAACGTAGTAAGATACATACTACATTCAAATTTAATATGGAGCTCACATGTGATTATATGAAGATGGTGAATGATGAGATGAATGTTTGCCAACTCGTACATATTACGAAAATGATGTTGGTGACTTTGTCTGATGACATAGGGGATATGTACAAGAAACAAGCCGAGGAGCTAAGAACCAAAATGGAAGAATTTCAAGAGAGGGATAGCGGATGGATCTTGATTTCAATAAATTCCCTTGAAGTTAATATAAACAAGGCGTCCATAATAAGAGGTTCGAGCTTTATCCCTCTCCCAAAAAATATTGCAGCAAAACATGCATGCATAAATGTCGAGAACTCTGATGTTTATTGCTTTAAATGGTGTCTCATTACGGCTTTGGACACAAATAGTACTTTAGATCAAAGACAACGGAAAAACCATAGAAATTACAATATTGCAAACATTTGTGATAAGAATATTAATATAGGGGAAATTGTACTAAATTTTAAAGACCTAGAGTTTCCACTCCCATTGAAGCAGATAAAAAAATTTGAAAGTCAAAATTATGTGAGCATCAATGTATTTGGGCACAATGGAACGTCGCTTATAGGACCATACTACATAACAAAAGGAGAAAAACATATTCATATTAATCTCTTATTGCTCCAGTCCAATGAAAACTTCCATTATGTACTCATCAATGATATATCAAAGTAAGTTTCATTTGTGCATTTAAGCGAAATATGTTTTCATAATTATTTAAACAGTTACTTATTATTGTTATATTAATTTACATACTATTTTATTTTCTATATTTTCTTCAGACTCCTTCGTTCCAGCATAACATCACATGATCACAAGATCCTAATATGCAACAACTGCCTATATCATACACATGATGATTATGCGTATAATCATCACAGAAACGTTTGCGACAAAAAAGTCATCAGAATGCCAGAAGACGGATCTATTATCAAGTTTACGAAGCACTACAAACAGTTAGATGTACCATTTGTAATCTATGCAGACTTTGAGTCCATTTTAGAAAAAGTCAATGATCCTGTAAGTAAAAGCAGTACAAATGTACAGAAACACCATGCGTGTGCATTCGGGTATTTTATTAATTGTAGTTTTAAGAGAGAAAATAATATATATAGGAATTATTTTGGTGAATATTCGGCAAATGTATTTATTAAAAAAATAGTTGAAGATTGTACAGATATTTATCTAAATTATTTAATTAAAGTTAAGAAAATGTTCATAACCCCAATAGAAATAGCTCAATATAATAATGCAAAAAATTGTTATATATGTAAGAAAATATTAAATAACGATAAAGTTAGAGATCATTGTCATCTTACGGGCAATTATCGTGGGGCAGATCATAGCGAATGTAATTTGAATTATAAAACACCTCAGTTTATACCGGTTATTCTGCATAATCTTTCTGCATATGATTTACACCTATTTTTCAAAGAACTTTCTACTATAAAATACTCCACAATAAAAGTTATTCCCCAGAACACAGAGCGTTATATTTCTCTTCCAATTTTCATCAGATTAGATGAAAAATATGGATTCGAAATAAGATTTATAGACTCGTTTAGATTTATGGCTTCGAGCTTAGATACGTTAGCGAAAAATCTTGATAGCAATGATTTCAATACTATTCGATCATGTTTCGTTGATGAAGCTCAGTTCAACCTCATTAGAAGAAAGGGTGTATTTCCGTACTCTTACATGGATTCCATGACTAAGTTTAAGGAAACTAAGCTCCCTAGTAGAAACGAATTCTTCAATATTCAAACGAATGAAGAATGTGATGTATTCGAATATGAACATGCTCAAAAAATATGGAGGGTGTTTAATTGTAAAACCCTCCTTGACTATACTGAGCTCTACTTAAAGACAGATGTTCTTCTTCTAGCCGATGTGTTTGAAAATTTTAGGAAAATTTGTAGAGATATATACGATTTGGACCCCTGCCACTATTATACAGCACCAGGCTTATCCTGGGATGCAATGTTGAAAACCACAGAAGTTTCACTGGAACAGTTCACTGATTCCGAAATGTATATGTTTATGCAAAACGGAATTTGAGGTGGACTAGTTCAATGCTCGCAAAGATATTCGAAAGCGAATAACAAATATTTGGAAGATTTTGATCCATCAAAGCCATCAGAATTTTTTGTATATTTAGACGCTAACAATTTGTATGGTTGGGCAATGTCGGAATATCTTCCTTGCGGTGAATTTGAGTGGGTATGTGATACTGATTTTGATGTTAAAAAAATTTCTGATACTGCAGAGTATGGGTACATTTTGGAAGTGGATATAGATTATCCGGATTCAGTGCATGATCTTCATAATGATTTGCCATTTTGTCCCCAAAATAAGACCGTGGGGGGATCCAAAATCAAAAAATTAGTTGCAGACTTACACTCAAAAACAAATTACACCATACACTATAGAGTTTTAAAACAAGCCATTTCAAATGGCCTCATTTTAAAACAAATCCATAGAATACTCAGATTTAAGCAATCCCCTTAGCTTAAAAAATATATCGACTTAAACACATTTCATAGGACAAATGCTAAAAATAATTTTGAAAAAGATTTCTTCAAACTTTTAAACAATGCTGTTTACGGGAAGACAATGGAAAACATTGAAAAACGTAGGGACATTAGAATTACTTCATCTTGGGAAACAACAAACAGGAATCATTTAGGACTCAGAGCATTAATTGCGAAACCTAATTTTAAGCAGTTGACAAAATTTTCTGATGATATGTATGCGGTTGAGTTAGAAACAATGGAACCACTATATGATAAGCCCATATATGTTGGTTTCACAGTACTAGAGTTATCCAAGTGGAGAATGTATGACTTCCATTATGGCTTCATGAAGCCTAAATTTGGAGACAGCATTTCTCTCAAATATATGGATACTGACTCATTTATTTATTCAATTAAAACTAATGATTTTTACGATGACATCCGTAATGACATTAGTTTGAACTTTGATACGTCGGAATATCCTATAGATAATCAATTTCGTTTGCCGCTACTCAATAAGAAGGTTTTGGGAATGATGAAAGATGAAAACAATGGAGATATAATGACAGAGTTTGTTGGCTTAAGAGCAAAAATGTATTCTTTGTCGACTCTTCGCTCGGAAGCTGTTAAAAAATCAAAAGGGGTCAAAAAGTATATAATTAAAAAGTTGTCCATTAATGATTACAAAAGTTGCTTATTCGAATCCAAAATTATCTCGGATGATGTGTTTTTGTTTAGATCTAAAACACATCAACTATATACCCAAAAACTACATAAAATAGCACTTAGCTTTTTTGATTATAAAAGAAATATAATGAAAGATAATATAAAAACGCGCGCTTGGGGGCATTACATAGACCGAAATAATGATGTAATGGATGTAGAATAGAATGATTCCTACTAAATTGCATGTAAGATGTCAATGAAAATCTAATTTTGTACTAATTGTATTTATTTATTAATGTATTTCTTTAATTATTTATTAATTTATTTATTATTCACTTATTTGTTTATTAATAAATTTATGTATTTATTATTTATTTGTTTATTAATTTATTAATTAGTTCATTCCTTTATTTCTTTATTAATTTACATATTTATTAATTTATTTATTGTTTATATATTTGTTTATAAATTTATCTATTAATTTTAGTATTTTATTCACACAAAAGTATGTAAAAATTTAATGCTTTAAAGCTTTTATATTTTTACCTATACCTAAGTTATCTTTAAATAAAAATTAAATATTAGATTAATGATCTTTTTTCTTTTTATATCTGTATATTTTTATTTATAAATATAGTTAAATTTGTATTGGTACTAAGATTTTTAAGAAAAAATGTTAAATAAAATATGGAAAAAATAATAATATATATAAATGGTTTTTATTTCAACTTAAATTTACTTAATAGAAATTTTAACTACAAATGTCCACATCTTTATATTTTGTTTCTTTATGGGTTTTACTTAAAAAATTTTTTCTTTCATGCGAATTCTTGTTTTTTCTTTTCATATCGCTTAAACATGCACAGTCTTGTTATCTTTGAAAGGTTCTGCACAAAACAAATCGAATTTCACAATATTATGAAATTCCATTATATTTCATTAGGTATTTTCTTATCGACACCAACTGCTTTAACACCATCTCATTTACGTTTGCTAACAGCAAATAGTACAATAGGTGTCAGCTATTAGATCAGCTATTAGATCAGCTTATTAGCACCTGGTCTGTTTTTCAGATCAGCTTTTCAGGAGCTGGTCTGGTTTTCAGATCAGCTTATCAGAACCTGGTCTGGTTTTCAGATCAGCTTATCAGGACCTGGTCTGGTTTTCAGATCAGCTTTTCAGGACCTGGTCTGGTTATCAGATCAGCTTTTCAGGACCTGGTCTGGTTTTCAGATCAGCTTTTCAGGACCTGGTCTGGTTTTCAGATCAGCTTTTCAGGACCTGGTCTGGTTTTCAGATCAGCTTATCAGGAGCTGGTCTGATTTTCAGGTCAGCTTATTAGGAGCTTTGGGGACAAAATGGCAAATCATTATGAAGATCATGCAATGAATCCGGATAATCTATATCTACTTCCAAAATGTACCCATACTCTGCAGTATCAGAAATTTTTTTAACATCAAAATCAGTATCACATACCCACTCAAATTCACCGCAAGGAAGATATTCCGACATTGCCCAACCATACAAATTGTTAGCGTCTAAATATACAAGAAATTCTGATGGCTTTGATGGATCAAAATCTTCCAAATATTTGTTATTCGCTTTCGAATATCTTTGCGAGGATTGAACTAGTCCACCTCTAATTCCGTTTTGCATAAACATATACATTTCGGAATCAGTGAACTGTTCCAGTGAAACTTCTGTGGTTTTCAACATTGCATCCCAGGATAAGCCTGGTGCTGTATAATAGTGGCAGGGGTCCAAATCGTATATATCTCTACAAATTTTCCTAAAATTTTCAAACACATCGGCTAGAAGAAGAACATCTGTCTTTAAGTAGAGCTCAGTATAGTCAAGGAGGGTTTTACAATTAAACACCCTCCATATTTTTTGAGCATGTTCATATTCGAATACATCACATTCTTCATTCGTTTGAATATTGAAGAATTCGTTTCTACTAGGGAGCTTAGTTTCCTTAAACTTAGTCATGGAATCCATGTAAGAGTACGGAAATACACCCTTTCTTCTAATGAGGTTGAACTGAGCTTCATCAACGAAACATGATCGAATAGTATTGAAATCATTGCTATCAAGATTTTTCGCTAACGTATCTAAGCTCGAAGCCATAAATCTAGAAGAGTCTATAAATCTTATTTCGAATCCATATTTTTCATCTAATCTGATGAAAATTGAAAGAGAAATATAACGCTCTGTGTTCTGGGGAATCACTTTTATTGTGGAGTATTTTATAGTAGAAAGTTCTTTGAAAAATAGGTGTAAATCATATGCAGAAAGATTATGCAGGATAACCGGTATAAACTGAGGTGTTTTATAATTCAAATTACATTCGCTATGAGCTGCCCCACGATAATTGCCCGTAAGATGACAATGATCTCTAACTTTATCGTTATTTAATATTTTCTTACATATATAACAATTTTTTGCATTATTATATTGAGCTATTTCTATTGGGGTTATGAACATTTTCTTAACTTTAATTAAATAATTTAGATAAATATCTGTACAATCTTCAACTATTTTTTTAATAAATACATTTGCCGAATCTTCACCAAAATAATTCCTATATATATTATTTTCTCTCTTAAAACTACAATTAATAAAATACCCGAATGCAAACGCATGGTGTTTCTGTACATTTGTACTGCTTTTACTTACAGGATCATTGACTTTTTCTAAAATGGACTCAAAGTCTGCATAGATTACAAATGGTACATCTAACTGTTTGTAGTGCTTCGTAAACTTGATAATAGATCCGTCTTCTGGCATTCTGATGACTTTTTTGTCGCAAACGTTTCTGTGATGATTATACGCATAATCATCATGTGTATGATATAGGCAGTTGTTGCATATTAGGATCTTGTGATCATGTGATGTTATGCTGGAACGAAGGAGTCTGAAGAAAATATAGAAAATAAAATAGTATGTAAATTAATATAACAATAATAAGTAACTGTTTAAATAATTATGAAAACATATTTCGCTTAAATGCACAAATGAAACTTACTTTGATATATCATTGATGAGTACATAGTGGAAGTTTTCATTGGACTGGAGCAATAAGAGATTAATATGAATATGTTTTTCTCCTTTTGTTATGTAGTATGGTCCTATAAGCGACGTTCCATTGTGCCCAAATACATTGATGCTCACATAATTTTGACTTTCAAATTTTTTTATCTGCTTCAATGGGAGTGGAAACTCTAGGTCTTTAAAATTTAGTACAATTTCCCCTATATTAATATTCTTATCACAAATGTTTGCAATATTGTAATTTCTATGGTTTTTCCGTTGTCTTCGATCTAAAGTACTATTTTGTCCAAAGCCGTAATGAGACACCATTTAAAGCAATAAACATCAGAGTTCTCGACATTTATGCATGCATGTTTTGCTGCAATATTTTTTGGGAGAGGGATAAAGCTCGAACCTCTTATTATGGACGCCTTGTTTATATTAACTTCAAGGGAATTTATTGAAATCAAGATCCATCCGCTATCCCTCTCTTGAAATTCTTCCATTTTGGTTCTTAGCTCCTCGGCTTGTTTCTTGTACATATCCCCTATGTCATCAGACAAAGTCACCAACATCATTTTCGTAATATGTACGAGTTGGCAAACATTCATCTCATCATTCACCATCTTCATATAATCACATGTGAGCTCCATATTAAATTTGAATGTAGTATGTATCTTACTACGTTCATTTAATTGTTGCACTATGCAGCTCTTGACCGATTTCAGAAACTCCTCCGGAAACAAAACAACCACCCTTTTGTTGAGGAGGATGTATGTCTCGATCCTCCCATTGAAGTTGCTTGCTCTCTTAGTGAGAAAATCTCCAATCCGTTCTTGCTGACAACTGTTTTTGTGTTTTGTGGTTCTGACATGAGCCATATAACCATTTGATGGGATCATCTCATCACAATCCTTACAATATTTGTTTTGAAGATTTAGCTTACTAGTTCCAAGCATAGCCTTCGATTGGCTAGCATAGGAGTGCGTTTCAATATGCTGGTTTAGTTTTGTTTGAGTCATAAAGACTTTATTGCAGATAGTACAACTTGTAGTATTCATATTATTTAATTATTTATTTGTTTATTAATTAATTTAATTATTTTATTTATAAACAATTTATTTCAGTTATAAACAATTTATTTAATTATTTTTTATGCACTAATATCTTTTTTAACAAAGAGTAATTAGTTCTAACACTTTTATAGTTTTTGGATTTCAAACACTTAAGAAATTTTGGATGGGAAAATAGGTTGTGACTTGTTGAGATATCAGAGCAGACTGATGACAATCTACATTATTTCTTCTACTTATATACTTTATGTGAGAATCGCGTAGTAGTCATCAAATCTAGTTTATCTGATGGTATTACGACATGTGGTGAAATTCATACACACACACACACACACACACACACACACACACATATACACATTTCCACAATTATCTGCTGGTATTACGATATATGATGAAATTCATATACATAGCAACACCCAGAACAAAATCGCTAACATCAGTTTGCATTATAAAGGTACGAGAAAAATCGGGACACGTGAAAGTAGGTGCTTCTATAAGTTCTTGATGCATTTCTCTAAAAGCTATTTTCTACAATTGTTACACCAAAAATAAAATATATTAAAATACAAATATCATTGCCCCTATTCACAAAACTCTGCTTATCAAACTGCTGGGATTTAAAACATTTAAATTCTGAAATACACGTGTTTATATTAAAACCTATTCCAACACGATATTTTCTATCTCCATAAGAATATGAACGCCAATAGCCTAGAAAACATATATGTATGTATACAGGCATATGTAAATATGTATGAAGAAGTATAGATGTAATTCACACAAGCAATGATATTCTTCCAAGCAAAATAGATACGATCACATACATTACTACAACAACATATATTATATATTATATTATATATTATATTATAAATATATACATTTCCAAATATATTCCCTATCCACCTCCATTCCAAACACCTATCAGGGTTGTCACTACCTGCAGCTATTAGATTATTTCCTCAGAGATCACAAATATAAATGCATACGTATAATAAACCTACATAAGCATAGCAATGTCGACTCACAGCAGCAGACCACAATATACATATGAAATAGCGATCCCTACATAGACACCAAATTCTTGTCTGAAAAGTAGTGGACACCGGCAAACGAATAAGTAATACAAAAACACACACATATGCACGCTCACACGTACATACACATATACAAACAGAAAGAATCAAACTCTCACACACACACACACGTAGACAAAAATATATCAGCATGAAAATCTCCAAAATCCCCCCATTTGTAACAGGGTTGCCATCGTTTTTATTTTTTCCCGGTTTTGAATTCCCAAAACATGTCTCAGACCGCCATTAACAATCTACTGCTAGGACTTTTCACATGATCCAAAAAGGACTTTTGGTATTTGTATACCTTATGGCATCTATTACACTGATAACATGTATAACTCATTTTTAATTATTTTATTATTATAAAACTTTAACACAATTGCTGATGATACTACTTGTAAGTACAGTAAAGTACTGATGTGTTGGTTGAAAAATTTGGCGTATTTATACGAAAATTAGTAGCAGTATCCTTGCAGCATTCACAGTTTTAACTTTTTGTTTCTCTGCTGATGACTGTACTTAGTTGAAACTTTGCTGGTTTAAAATAATCGCAGACAAAGAAAATGATTACGTTGCAAAATATAAATGTATTCTACACAGCCACAAAATATTCCACGCACAAGTTCTTTCGATCGCACATACATACATACATACAAACATCATACACACATACATACATACAAATATATTTCTTAAACAAATAAACAGAATATAAGCTTACCAGCAACAAACAAGCTGGACCCCCCACACACAAGCATTAGGGGTGTTCACATACATGAGAGCGTTTTATAAATAAATAAAATAATTTATTTAATTATTTTATTTTATAACAATTTATTTATTGTTTATTTATAAACAATTTATTAGCGTGAGGAAATCACACAAGCACATTCCTATGATTCATATGAAACCATATGACCTAGTAGTCATCAAACCTTCTTTCTCTGATATTACTGATGTAGTATTACGATAACAAATTTCTACAGTCTGGCAACACTGGGAGCATTAGAAAATAATAATCATGTTTTGCCGTCGGCATTTCAAAAAAATAATAATCATGTTTTGCCGTAGGCATTAGGAAAAATAATAATCATGTTTTACCGTCGGCATTTGAAAAAAATAACAATCATGTTTTGCCGTCGGCATTTGAAAAAAATAATAATCATGTTTTGTTGTAGGCATTAGGAAAAATTATCATGCATTGCCGTAGGCATTAGGAAAAATTAATAATCACTATTTCAGCATTGGTATTAGGAAAAATTATCATGCATTGCCGTAGGCATTAGGAAAAATTAATAATCACTATTTCAGCATTGGTATTAGGAAAAATTATCATGCATTGCCGTAGGCATTAGGAAAAATTAATAATCACTATTTCAGCATTGGTATTAGGAAAAATCTTTTCATGATTTTCCCGTCGGCATATATACTCATAAAAAACCTCAAAAAAATCACCCGTTATCACAATTAACGTAACCCAAAAAAATCACCCGTTCCCACAAGGGTTAATGTAAACAAAAAACTCCTTATGTAAACAAAAAGTAAGACGGGCTTATTGAACCACCCTCGTAGGTATCAAATTTCACAAATTTCCAAGAATTTAACAATTTTCAAATTTTAATTACCCAAATTTAACAATTTCAGCAACAATTTCACAATTTTAATTGGTCCAGAACCGCCAGTTCCCTACTACTAACATGAAAATAACAGGTCGCCAAAATGAGTTGGTAGTTTTAGTATACGACTAAATTGGCGTAGTTTAGTGGTGTGCAAATTTTGGTAAAGTTTGGATGAAGTGAAAATTTAAAAAAAAAATTTGTTTGCAAATAACGTGAAAATTACAAGTACCAAGTCAAAAAACATGAAAATAACAGGTCGCCAAAATAAGCTGATATTTTTAGTATTCGACTAAATTGACGTCGTTCAGGGGTGTGAAAATTTTGGTAAAGTTTGGATGAAGTGAAAATTTTTAAAAAACACTTGTTTGCAAATAACGTGAAAATTACATGTACCAAGTCAAAAAACATGAAAATAACAGGTCGCCAAAATGAGCTGATATTTTTAGTATACGACTAAATTGACGTCGTTTAGCGGTGTGCAAATTTTGGTAAAGTTTGGATGAAATGAAAAATTTTAAAAAAAAATTTGTTTGCAAATAACGTGAAAATTACATACACCAAGTCAAAAAACATGAAAATAACAGGTCGCCAAAATGAGTTGATATTTTTTGTATACGACTAAATTGGCGTAGTTCAGTGGTGTGCAAATTTTGGTAAAGTTTGGATGAAGTGAAAATTTTGAAAAAAATTTGTTTGCAAATAACGTGAAAATTACAAGTACCAAGTCAAAAAACATGAAAATAACAGGTCGCCAAAATGAGTTGATATTTTTAGTATACGACTAAATTGGCGTAGTTTAGTGGTGTGCAAATTTTGGTAAAGTTTGGATGAAGTGAAAATTTAAAAAAAAAATTTGTTTGCAAATAACGTGAAAATTACAAGTACCAAGTCAAATAACATGAAAATAACAGGTCGCCAAAATGAGCTGATATTTTTAGTATACGACTAAATTGACGTCGTTTAGGGGTGTGCAAATTTTGGTAAAGTTTGGATGAAATTAAAATTTTTAAAAAACACTTGTTTGCAAATAACGTGAAAATTACATGTACCAAGTCAAAAAACATGAAAATAACAGGTCGCCAAAATGAGTTGATATTTTTAGTATACGACTAAATTGGCGTAGTTTAGTGGTGTGCAAATTTTGGTAAAGTTTGGATGAATTAAAAATTTAAAAAAAAATTTGTTTGCAAATAACGTGAAAATTGCAAGTGCTAAGTCAAAAAACATGAAAATAACAGGTCGCGAAAATGAGCTGATATTTTTAGTATACGACTAAATTCACGTCGTTTAGCGATGTGCAAATTTTGGTAAAGTTTGGATGAAGTGAAAATTTTGAAAAAAAATTTGTTTGCAAATAACGTGAAAATTACATAAAATATTTGTTTGCAAATAACGTGAAAATTACATGTACCAAGTCAAAAAACATGAAAATAACAGGTCGCCAAAATGAGCTGATATTTTTAGTATACGACTAAATTGACGTCGTTTAGCGGCGTGCAAATTTTGGTAAAGTTTGGATGAAGCGAAAATTTTGAAAAAAAAATTTTTGCAAATAACGTGAAAATTACAAGAACCAAGTCAGAAAACATGAAAATTACAGGTCGCCAAAATAAGCTGATATTTTTAGTATACGACTAAATTGATGTCGTTTAGCGGTGTGCAAATTTTGGTACAGTTTGGATGAAGTGAAAATTTTGAAAAAAAATTTGTTTGCAAATAACGTGAAAATTACATGTACCAAGTCAAAAAACATGAAAATAACAGGTCG
This sequence comes from Tachina grossa, assembly GCA_949987645.1. Classification (NCBI taxonomy): domain Eukaryota; kingdom Metazoa; phylum Arthropoda; class Insecta; order Diptera; family Tachinidae; genus Tachina; species Tachina grossa. Next base: position 14,606,938 of record OX465279.1, on the reverse strand, counting down.
CCAAAATGAGTTGATATTTTTAGTATACGACTAAATTGGCGTAGTTTAGTGGTGTGCAAATTTTGGTAAAGTTTGGATGAAGTGAAAATTTAAAAAAAAAATTGTTTGCAAATAACGTGAAAATTACATGTACCAAGTCAAAAAGCATGAAAATAACAGGTCGCCAAAATGAGCTGATATTTTTAGTATAAGACATAATTGACGTCGTTTAGCGTTGTACAAATTTTGGTAAAGTTTGGATGAAGTGAAAATTTTGAAAAAAAATTTGTTTGCAAATAACGTGAAAATTACATGCACCAAGTCAAAAAACATGAAAATAACAGGTCGCCAAAATGAGTTGATATTTTTAGTATACAACTAAGTTGGCGTAGTTTAGTGGTGTGCAAATTTTGGTAAAGTTTGGAAGAAGTGAAAATTTTAAAAAAAAATTTGTTTGCAAATAACGTGAAAATTACAAGTACCAAGTCAAAAAACATGAAAATAACAGGTCGCCAAAATGAGCTGATATTTTTAGTATACGACTAAATTGACGTCGTTTAGGGGTGTGCAAATTTTGGTAAAGTTTGGATGAAGTGAAAATTTTTAAAAAACACTTGTTTGCACATAACGTGAAAATTACATGCACCAAGTCAAAAAACATGAAAATAACAGGTCGCCAAAATGAGTTGATATTTTTAGTATACGACTAAATTGGCGTAGTTTAGTGGTGTGCAAATTTTGGTAAAGTTTGGATGAAGTGAAAATTTAAAAAAAAATTTGTTTGCAAATAACGTGAAAACTACAAGTACCAAGTCAAAAAACATGAAAATAACAGGTCGCCAAAATGAGCTGATATTTTTAGTATACGACTAAATTGACGTCGTTTAGGGGTGTGCAAATTGTGGTAAAGTTTGGATGAAATGAAAATTTTTAAAAAACACTTGTTTGCAAATAACGTGAAAATTACATGTACCAAGTCAAAAAACATGAAAATAACAGGTCGCCAAAATGAGTTGATATTTTTAGTATACGACTAAATTGGCGTAGTTTAGTGGTGTGCAAATTTTGGTAAAGTTTGGATGAAGTGAAAATTATGAAAAAAATTTGTTTGCAAATAACGTGAAAATTACATGCACCAAGTCAAAAAACATGAAAATAACAGGTCGCCAAAATGAGCTGATATTTTTAGTATAAGACATAATTGACGTCGTTTAGCGTTGTACAAATTTTGGTAAAGTTTGGATGAAGTGAAAATTTTGAAAAAAAATTTGTTTGCAAATAACGTGAAAATTACATGCACCAAGTCAAAAAACATGAAAATAACAGGTCGCCAAAATGAGTTGATATTTTTAGTATACAACTAAGTTGGCGTAGTTTAGTGGTGTGCAAATTTTGGTAAAGTTTGGAAGAAGTGAAAATTTTAAAAAAAAATTTGTTTGCAAATAACGTGAAAATTACAAGTACCAAGTCAAAAAACATGAAAATAACAGGTCGCCAAAATGAGTTGATATTTTTAGTATACGACTAAATTGACGTCGTTTAGGGGTGTGCAAATTTTGGTAAAGTTTGGATGAAGTGAAAATTTTTAAAAAACACTTGTTTGAACATAACGTGAAAATTACATGCACCAAGTCAAAAAACATGAAAATAACAGGTCGCCAAAATGAGTTGATATTTTTAGTATACGACTAAATTGGCGTAGTTTAGTGGTGTGCAAATTTTGGTAAAGTTTGGATGAAGTGAAAATTTAAAAAAAAATTTGTTTGCAAATAACGTGAAAACTACAAGTACCAAGTCAAAAAACATGAAAATAACAGGTCGCCAAAATGAGCTGATATTTTTAGTATAAGACATAATTGACGTCGTTTAGCGTTGTACAAATTTTGGTAAAGTTTGTATGAAGTGAAAATTTAAAAAAAAAATTGTTTGCAAATAACGTGAAAATTACATGTACCAAGTCAAAAAGCATGAAAATAACAGGTCGCCAAAATGAGCTGATATTTTTAGTATAAGACATAATTGACGTCGTTTAGCGTTGTACAAATTTTGGTAAAGTTTGGATGAAGTGAAAATTTTGAAAAAAAATTTGTTTGCAAATAACGTGAAAATTACATGCACCAAGTCAAAAAACATGAAAATAACAGGTCGCCAAAATGAGTTGATATTTTTAGTATACAACTAAGTTGGCGTAGTTTAGTGGTGTGCAAATTTTGGTAAAGTTTGGAAGAAGTGAAAATTTTAAAAAAAAATTTGTTTGCAAATAACGTGAAAATTACAAGTACCAAGTCAAAAAACATGAAAATAACAGGTCGCCAAAATGAGTTGATATTTTTAGTATACGACTAAATTGACGTCGTTTAGGGGTGTGCAAATTTTGGTAAAGTTTGGATGAAGTGAAAATTTTTAAAAAACACTTGTTTGCACATAACGTGAAAATTACATGCACCAAGTCAAAAAACATGAAAATAACAGGTCGCCAAAATGAGTTGATATTTTTAGTATACGACTAAATTGGCGTAGTTTAGTGGTGTGCAAATTTTGGTAAAGTTTGGATGAAGTGAAAATTTAAAAAAAAATTTGTTTGCAAATAACGTGAAAACTACAAGTACCAAGTCAAAAAACATGAAAATAACAGGTCGCCAAAATGAGCTGATATTTTTAGTATACGACTAAATTGACGTCGTTTAGGGGTGTGCAGATTGTGGTAAAGTTTGGATGAAATGAAAATTTTTAAAAAACACTTGTTTGCAAATAACGTGAAAATTACATGTACCAAGTCAAAAAACATGAAAATAACAGGTCGCACAAAATGAGTTGATATTTTTAGTATACGACTAAATTGGCGTAGTTTAGTGGTGTGCAAATTTTGGTAAAGTTTGGATGAAGTGAAAATTATGAAAAAAATTTGTTTGCAAATAACGTGAAAATTACAAGTACCAAGTCAAAAACATGAAAATAACAGGTCGCCAAAATGAGCTGATATTTTTAGTATACGACTAAATTGACGTTGTCTAGCGGTGTGCAAATTTTGGTAAAGTTTGGATGAATTAAAAATTAAAAAAAAAAATTTGTTTGCAAATAACGTGAAAATTGCAAGTGCTAAGTCAAAAAACATGAAAATAACAGGTCGCGAAAATGAGCTGATATTTTTAGTATACGACTAAATTCACGTCGTTTAGCGGTGTGCAAATTTTGGTAAAGTTTGGATGAAGTGAAAATTTTGAAAAAAAATTTGTTTGCAATAACGTGAAAATTACATAAAATATTTGTTTGCAAATAACGTGAAAATTACATGTACCAAGTCAAAAAACATGAAAATAACAGGTCGCCAAAATGAGCTGATATTTTTAGTATACGACTAAATTGACGTCGTTTAGCGGCGTGCAAATTTTGGTAAAGTTTGGATGAAGCGAAAATTTTGAAAAAAAAAATTTTTGCAAATAACGTGAAAATTACAAGAACCAAGTCAGAAAACATGAAAATAACAGGTCGCCAAAATAAGCTGATATTTTTAGTATACGACTAAATTGATGTCGTTTAGCGGTGTGCAAATTTTGGTACAGTTTGAATAAAGTAAAAATTTTGAAAAAAATTTTTTTGCAAATAACGTGAAAATTACATGTACCAAGTCAAAAAACATGAAAATAACAGGTCGCCAAAATGAGTTGATATTTTTAGTATACGACTAAATTGGCGTAGTTTAGCGTTGTGCAAATTTTGGTAAAGTTTGGATGAAGTGAAAATTTTGAAAAAAAATTTGTTTGCAAATAACGTGAAAATTACATGCACCAAGTCAAAAAACATGAAAATAACAGGTCGCCAAAATGAGTTGATATTTTTAGTATACGACTAAATTGGCGTAGTTTAGTGGTGTGCAAATTTTGGTAAAGTTTGGATGAAGTGAAAATTTAAAAAAAAAATTGTTTGCAAATAACGTGAAAATTACATGTACCAAGTCAAAAAGCATGAAAATAACAGGTCGCCAAAATGAGCTGATATTTTTAGTATAAGACATAATTGACGTCGTTTAGCGTTGTACAAATTTTGGTAAAGTTTGGATGAAGTGAAAATTTTGAAAAAAAATTTGTTTGCAAATAACGTGAAAATTACATGCACCAAGTCAAAAAACATGAAAATAACAGGTCGCCAAAATGAGTTGATATTTTTAGTATACAACTAAATTGGCGTAGTTTAGTGGTGTGCAAATTTTGGTAAAGTTTGGAAGAAGTAAAAATTTAAAAAAAAAATTTGTTTGCAAATAACGTGAAAATTACAAGTACCAAGTCAAAAAACATAAAAATAACAGGTCGCCAAAATGAGCTGATATTTTTAGTATACGACTAAATTGACGTCGTTTAGGGGTGTGCAAATTTTGGTAAAGTTTGGATGAAGTGAAAATTTTTAAAAAACACTTGTTTGCACATAACGTGAAAATTACATGCACCAAGTCAAAAAACATGAAAATAACAGGTCGCCAAAATGAGTTGATATTTTTAGTATACGACTCAATTGGCGTAGTTTAGTGGTGTGCAAATTTTGGTAAAGTTTGGATGAAGTGAAAATTTAAAAAAAAAATTTGTTTGCAAATAACGTGAAAATTACAAGTACCAAGTCAAAAAACATGAAAATAACAGGTCGCCAAAATGAGCTGATATTTTTAGTATACGACTAAATTGACGTCGTTTAGGGCGGTGCAAATTTTGGTAAAGTTTGGATGAAGTGAAAATTTTGAAAAAACACTTGTTTGCAAATAACGTGAAAATTGCATGTACCAAGTCAGAAAACATGAAAATAACAGGTCGCCAAAATAAGCTGATATTTTTAGTATACAACTAAATTGATGTCGTTTAGCGGTGTGCAAATTTTGGTACAGTTTGAATAAAGTAAAAATTTTGAAAAAAAAAATTTGTTTGCAAATAACGTGAAAATTACATGTACCAAGTCAAAAAACATGAAAATAACAGTTCGCGAAAATGAGCTTATATTTTTAGTATACGACTAAATTGGCGTAGTTAAGCGGTGTGCAAATTTTGGTAAAGTTTGGATGAAGTGAAAATTTAAAAAAAAAATTGTTTGCAAATAACGTGAAAATTACATGTACCAATTCAAAAAACATGAAAATAACAGGTCGCCAAAATGAGCTGATATTTTTAGTATACGACTAAATTGACGTCGCTTAGCAGTGTGCAAATTTTTGTAAAGTTTGGATGAAGTGAAAATTTTGAAAAAAAAATTTGTTTGCAAATAACGTGAAAATTACATGTACCAAGTCAAAAAACATGAAAATAACAGGTCGCCAAAATGAGCTGATATTTTTAGTATACGACTAAATTGCCGTTGTTTAGCGGTGTGCAAATTTTGGTAAAGTTTGGATGAAACGAAAAATTTAAAAAAAAAATTTGTTTGCAAATAACGTGAAAATTACAAGTACCAAGTCAAAAACATGAAAATAACAGGTCGCCAAAATGAGCTGATATTTTTAGTATACGACTAAATTGACGTCGTTTAGGGGTGGGCAAATTTTGGTAAAGTTTGGATGAAGTGAAAATTTTGAAAAAACACTTGTTTGCAAATAACGTGAAAATTACATGTACCAAGTCAGAAAACATGAAAATAACAGGTCGCCAAAATAAGCTGATATTTTTAGTATACGACTAAATTGATGTCGTTTAGCGGTGTGCAAATTTTGGTATAGTTTGAATTAAGAAAAGTTTTGAAAAAAAATTAGTTTGCAAATAACGTGAAAATTACATGTACCAAGTCAAAAAACATTAAAATAACGGGTCGCCAAAATGAGCTGATATTTTTAGTATACGACTAAATTGGCGTAGTTAAGCGGTGTGCAAATTTTGGTAAAGTTTGGATGAAGTGAAAATTTAAAAAAAAATTGTTTGCAAATAACGTGAAAATTACATGTACCAAGTCAAAAAACATGAAAATAACAGGTAGCCAAAATGAGCTGATATTTTTAGTATACGACTAAATTGACGTCGTTTAGCGGTGTGCAAATTTTTGTAAAGTTTGGATGAAGTGAAAATTTTGAAAAAAAAATTTGTTTGCAAATAACGTGAAAATTACATGTACCAAGTCAAAAAACATGAAAATAACAGGTCGCTAAAATGAGCTGATATTTTAAGTAATCGACTAAATTGACGTCGTCTAGCGGTGTGCAAATTTTGGTAAAGTTTGGATGAATTAAAAATTTAAAAAAAAATTTTTTTGCAAATAACGTGAAAATTGCAAGTGCTAAGTCAAAAAACATGAAAATAACAGGTCGCGAAAATGAGCTGATATTTTTAGTATACGACTAAATTGGCGTAGTTAAGCGGTGTGCAAATTTTGGTAAAGTTTGGATGAAGTGAAAATTTTGAAAAAAAAATTTGTTTGCAAATAACCTGAAATTTACAAGTACCAAGTCAAAAAACATGAAAATAACAGGTTGCGAAGATGAGCTGATATTTTTAGTATACGACTACATTGACGTCGTTTAAAGGTGTGCAAATTTTGGTAAAGTTTGGATGAAGTGAAAAATTTGAAAAAAAAATTTGTTTGCAAATAACGTGAAAACTACAAGTACCAAGTCAAAAAACATGAAAATAACGGGTCGCCAAAATGAGCTGATATTTTTAGTATAAGACATAATTGACGTCGTTTAGCGTTGTGCAAATTTTGGTAAGGTTTGGATGAAGTGAAAATTTTGAAAAAAAGTTTGTTTGCAAATAACGTGAAAATTACATGCACCAAGTCAAAAAACATGAAAATAACAGGTCGCCAAAATGAGTTGATATTTTTAGTATACCACTAAATTGGCGTAGTTTAGTGGTGTGCAAATTTTGGTGAAGTTTGGATGAAGTGAAAATTTAAAAAAAAAAATTGTTTGCAAATAACGTGAAAATTACAAGTACCAAGTCAAAAAACATGAAAATAACATGTCGCCAAAATAAGCTGATATTTTTAGTATACGACTAAATTGGCGTAGTTTGGTGGTGTGCAAATTTTGGTAAAGTTTGGATGAAGTGAAAATTTAAAAAAAAATTTGTTTGCAAATAACGTGAAAATTCCAAGTACCAAGTCAAAAAACATGAAAATAACAGGTCGCCAAAATGAGCTGATATTTTTAGTATAAGACATAATTGACGTCGTTTAGCGTTGTGCAAATTTTGGTAAAGTTTGGATGAAGTGAAAATTTTGAAAAAAAAATTTGTTTGCAAATAACGTGAAAATTACATGCACCAAGTCAAAAAACATGAAAATAACAGGTCGCCAAAATGAGCTGATATTTTTAGTATACGACTAAATTGACGTCGTTTAGGGGGGTGCAAATTTTGGTAAAGTTTGGATGAAGTGAAAATTTTGAAAAAACACTTGTTTGCAAATAACGTGAAAATTACATGTACCAAGTCAGAAAACATGAAAATAACAGGTCGCCAAAATAAGCTGATATTTTTAGTATACGACTAAATTCATGTCGTTTAGCGGTGTGCAAATTTTGGTACAGTTTGAATAAAGTAAAAATCTTGAAAAAAAATTTGTTTGCAAATAACGTGAAAATTACATGTACCAAGTCAAAAAACATTAAAATAACAGGTCGCCAAAATGAGTTGATATTTTTAGTATAAGACATAATTGACGTCGTTTAGCGTTGTGCAAATTTTGGTAAAGTTTGGATGAAGTGAAAAAAAATTTGTTTGCAAATAACGTGAAAATTACATGCACCAAGTCAAAAAACATGAAAATAACAGGTCGCCAAAATGAGTTGATATTTTTAGTATACAACTAAATTGGCGTAGTTTAGTGGTGTGCAAATTTTGGTAAAGTTTGGAAGAAGTGAAAATTTTTAAAAAAAATTTGTTTGCAAATAACGTGAAAATTACAAGTACCAAGTCAAAAAACATGAAAATAACAGGTCGCCAAAATGAGCTGATATTTTTAGTATACGACTAAATTGACGTCGTTTAGGGGTGTGCAAATTTTGGTAAAGTTTGGATGAAGTGAAAATTTTTAAAAAACACTTGTTTGCACATAACGTGAAAATTACATGTACCAAGTCAAAAACATGAAAATAACAGGTCGCCAAAATGAGCTGATATTTTTAGTATACGACTAAATTGACGTCGTTTAGCGGTGTGCAAATTTTGGTAAAGTTTGGATGAAATGAAAAATTTAAAAAAAAAATTTGTTTGCAAATAACGTGAAAATTACATACACCAAGTCAAAAAACATGAAAATAAAAGGTCGCCAAAATGAGTTGATATTTTTAGTATACGACTAAATTGGCGTAGTTTAGTGGTGTGCAAATTTTGGTAAAGTTTGGAAGAAGTGAAAATTTTAAAAAAAAATTTGTTTGCAAATAACGTGAAAATTACAAGTACCAAGTCAAAAAACATGAAAATAACAGGTCGCCAAAATGAGCTGATATTTTTAGTATACGACTAAATTGACGTCGTTTAGGGGAGTGCAAATTTTGGTAAAGTTTGGATGAAGTGAAAATTTTGAAAAAACACTTGTTTGCAAATAACGTGAAAATTGCATGTAACAAGTCAGAAAACATGAAAATAACAGGTCGCCAAAATAAGCTGATATTTTTAGTATACGACTAAATTGATGTCGTTTAGCGGTGTGCAAATTTTGGTACAGTTTGAATAAAGTAAAAATTTTGAAAAAAAATTTGTTTACAAATAACGTGAAAATTACATGTACCAAGTCAAAAAACATGAAAATAACAGTTCGCGAAAATGAGCTGATATTTTTAGTATACGACTAAATTGGCGTAGTTAAGCGGTGTGCAAATTTTGGTAAAGTTTGGATGAAGTGAAAATTTAAAAAAAAAAATTGTTTGCAAATAACGTGAAAATTACATGTACCAATTCAAAAAACATGAAAATAACAGGTCGCCAAAATGAGCTGATATTTTTAGTATACGGCTAAATTGACGTCGCTTAGCGGTGTGCAAATTTTTGTAAAGTTTGGATGAAGTGAAAATTTTGAAAAAAAAATTTGTTTGCAAATAACGTGAAAATTACATGTACCAAGTCAAAAAACATTAAAATAACAGGTCGCCAAAATGAGTTGATATTTTTAGTATAAGACATAATTGACGTCGTTTAGCGTTGTGCAAATTTTGGTAAAGTTTGGATGAAGTGAAAATTTTGAAAAAAAATTTGTTTGCAAATAACGTGAAAATTACATGCACCAAGTCAAAAAACATGAAAATAACAGGTCGCCAAAATGAGTTGATATTTTTAGTATACGACTAAATTGGCGTAGTTTAGTGGTGTGCAAATTTTGGTAAGGTTGGGATGAAGTGAAAATTTAAAAAAAAAAATGTTTGCAAATAACGTGAAAATTACATGTACCAAGTCAAAAAACATGAAAATAACAGGTCGCCAAAATGAGCTGATATTTTTAGTATAAGACATAATTGACGTCGTTTAGCGTTGTGCAAATTTTGGTAAAGTTTGGATGAAGTGAAAATTTTGAAAAAAAAATTTGTTTGCAAATAACGTGAAAATTACATGCACCAAGTCAAAAAACATGAAAATAACAGGTCGCCAAAATGAGTTTATATTTTTAGTATACGACTAAATTGGCGTAGTTTAGTGGTGTGCAAATTTTGGTGTAAAGTTTGGAAGAAGTGAAAATTTTAAAAAAAATTTGTTTGCAAATAACGTGAAAATTACAAGTACCAAGTCAAAAAACATGAAAATAACAGGTCGCCAAAATGAGCTGATATTTTTAGTATACGACTAAATTGACGTCGCTTAGGGGTGTGCAAATTTTGGTAAAGTTTGGATGAAGTGAAAATTTTTAAAAAACACTTGTTTGCACATAACGTGAAAATTACATATACCAAGTCAAAAAACATGCAAATAACAGGTCGCCAAAATGAGCTGATATTTTTAGTATACAACTAAATTGACGCCGTTTAGCGGTGTGCAAATAAATTTTCGTAAAGTTTGGATGAAATGAAAAATTTAAAAAAAAAATTTGGTTGCAAATAACGTGAAAATTACATACACCAAGTCAAAAAACATGAAAATAAAAGGTCGCCAAAATGAGTTGATATTTTTAGTATACGACTAAATTGGCGTAGTTTAGTGGTGTGCAAAGTTTGGTAAAGTTTGGATGAAGTGAAAATTTAAAAAAAAATTGTTTGCAAATAACGTGAAAATTACAAGTACCAAGTCAAAAAACATGAAAATAACAGGTCGCCAAAATGCGCTGATATTTTTAGTATACGACTAAATTGACGTCGTTTAGGGGGGTGCAAATTTTGGTAAAGTTTGGATGAAGTGAAAATTTTGAAAAAACACTTGTTTGCAAATAACGTGAAAATTGCATGTACCAAGTCAGAAAACATGAAAATAACAGGTCGCCAAAATAAGCTGATATTTTTAGTATACGACTAAATTGATGTCGTTTAGCGGTGTGCAAATTTTGGTACAGTTTGAATAAAGTAAAAATTTTTAAAAAAAATTTGTTTGCAAATAACGTGAAAATTACATGTACCAAGTCAAAAAACATTAAAATAACAGGTCGCCAAAATGAGCTGATATTTTTAGTATACGACTAAATTGACGTCGCTTAGCGGTGTGCAAATTTTTGTAAAGTTTGGGTGAAGTGAAAATTTTGAAAAAAAAATTTGTTAACAAATAACGTGAAAATTACATGTACCAAGTCAAAAAACATGAAAATAACAGGTCGCCAAAATGAGCTGATATTTTTAGTAATCGACTAAATTGACGTCGTCTAGCGGTGTGCAAATTTTGGTAAAGTTTGGATGAATTAAAAATTTAAAAAAAAATTTGTTTGCAAATAACGTGAAAATTGCAAGTGCTAAGTCAAAAAACATGAAAATAACAGGTCGCGAAAATGAGCTGATATTTTTAGTATACGACTAAATTGGCGTAGTTTAGTGGTGTGCAAATTTTGGTAAAGTTTGGATGAAGATAAAATTTAAAGAAAAAAATTGTTTGCAAATAACGCGAAAATTACAAGTACCAAGTCAAAAAACATGAAAATAACAGGTCGCCAAAATGAGCTGATATTTTTAGTATACGACTAAATTGACGTCGTTTAGGGGTGTGCAAATTTTGGTAAAGTTTGGATGAAGTGAAAATTTTTAAAAAACACTTGTTTGCAAATAACGTGAAAATTACATGTACCAAGTCAAAAAACATGAAAATAACAGGTCGCCAAAATGAGCTGATATTTTTAGTATACGACTTAATTGATGTCGTGTAGCGTTGTGCAAATTTTGGTAAAGTTTGGATAAAGTGAAAAAAAATTTGTTTGCAAATAACGTGAAAATTACATGCACCAAGTCAAAAAACATGAAAATAACAGGTCGCCAAAATGAGTTGATATTTTTAGTATACAACTAAATTGGCGTAGTTTAGTGGTGTGCAAATTTTGGTAAAGTTTGGATGAATTAAAAATTTAAAAAAAAATTTGTTTGCAAATAACGTGAAAATTGCAAGTGCTAAGTCAAAAAACATGAAAATAACAGGTCGCGAAAATGAGCTGATATTTTTAGTATACGACTAAATTGGCGTAGTTTAGTGGTGTGCAAATTTTGGTAAAGTTTGGATGAAGATAAAATTTAAAGAAAAAAATTGTTTGCAAATAACGCGAAAATTACAAGTACCAAGTCAAAAAACATGAAAATAACAGGTCGCCAAAATGAGCTGATATTTTTAGTATACGACTAAATTCATGTCGTTTAGCGGTGTGCAAATTTTGGTACAGTTTGAATAAAGTAAAAATCTTGAAAAAAAATTTGTTTGCAAATAACGTGAAAATTACATGTACCAAGTCAAAAAACATTAAAATAACAGGTCGCCAAAATGAGTTGATATTTTTAGTATAAGACATAATTGACGTCGTTTAGCGTTGTGCAAATTTTGGTAAAGTTTGGATGAAGTGAAAAAAAATTTGTTTGCAAATAACGTGAAAATTACATGCACCAAGTCAATAAACATGAAAATAACAGGTCGCCAAAATGAGTTGATATTTTTAGTATACAACTAAATTGGCGTAGTTTAGTGGTGTGCAAATTTTGGTAAAGTTTGGAAGAAGTGAAAATTTTTAAAAAAAATTTGTTTGCAAATAACGTGAAAATTACAAGTACCAAGTCAAAAAACATGAAAATAACAGGTCGCCAAAATGAGCTGATATTTTTAGTATACGACTAAATTGACGTCGTTTAGGGGTGTGCAAATTTTGGTAAAGTTTGGATGAAGTGAAAATTTTTAAAAAACACTTGTTTGCACATAACGTGAAAATTACATGTACCAAGTCAAAAACATGAAAATAACAGGTCGCCAAAATGAGCTGATATTTTTAGTATACGACTAAATTGACGTCGTTTAGCGGTGTGCAAATTTTGGTAAAGTTTGGATGAAATGAAAAATTTAAAAAAAAAATTTGTTTGCAAATAACGTGAAAATTACATACACCAAGTCAAAAAACATGAAAATAAAAGGTCGCCAAAATGAGTTGATATTTTTAGTATACGACTAAATTGGCGTAGTTTAGTGGTGTGCAAATTTTGGTAAAGTTTGGAAGAAGTGAAAATTTTAAAAAAAAATTTGTTTGCAAATAACGTGAAAATTACAAGTACCAAGTCAAAAAACATGAAAATAACAGGTCGCCAAAATGAGCTGATATTTTTAGTATACGACTAAATTGACGTCGTTTAGGGGAGTGCAAATTTTGGTAAAGTTTGGATGAAGTGAAAATTTTGAAAAAACACTTGTTTGCAAATAACGTGAAAATTGCATGTAACAAGTCAGAAAACATGAAAATAACAGGTCGCCAAAATAAGCTGATATTTTTAGTATACGACTAAATTGATGTCGTTTAGCGGTGTGCAAATTTTGGTACAGTTTGAATAAAGTAAAAATTTTGAAAAAAAATTTGTTTACAAATAACGTGAAAATTACATGTACCAAGTCAAAAAACATGAAAATAACAGTTCGCGAAAATGAGCTGATATTTTTAGTATACGACTAAATTGGCGTAGTTAAGCGGTGTGCAAATTTTGGTAAAGTTTGGATGAAGTGAAAATTTAAAAAAAAAAATTGTTTGCAAATAACGTGAAAATTACATGTACCAATTCAAAAAACATGAAAATAACAGGTCGCCAAAATGAGCTGATATTTTTAGTATACGGCTAAATTGACGTCGCTTAGCGGTGTGCAAATTTTTGTAAAGTTTGGATGAAGTGAAAATTTTGAAAAAAAAATTTGTTTGCAAATAACGTGAAAATTACATGTACCAAGTCAAAAAACATTAAAATAACAGGTCGCCAAAATGAGTTGATATTTTTAGTATAAGACATAATTGACGTCGTTTAGCGTTGTGCAAATTTTGGTAAAGTTTGGATGAAGTGAAAATTTTGAAAAAAAATTTGTTTGCAAATAACGTGAAAATTACATGCACCAAGTCAAAAAACATGAAAATAACAGGTCGCCAAAATGAGTTGATATTTTTAGTATACGACTAAATTGGCGTAGTTTAGTGGTGTGCAAATTTTGGTAAGGTTGGGATGAAGTGAAAATTTAAAAAAAAAATGTTTGCAAATAACGTGAAAATTACATGTACCAAGTCAAAAAACATGAAAATAACAGGTCGCCAAAATGAGCTGATATTTTTAGTATAAGACATAATTGACGTCGTTTAGCGTTGTGCAAATTTTGGTAAAGTTTGGATGAAGTGAAAATTTTGAAAAAAAAATTTGTTTGCAAATAACGTGAAAATTACATGCACCAAGTCAAAAAACATGAAAATAACAGGTCGCCAAAATGAGTTTATATTTTTAGTATACGACTAAATTGGCGTAGTTTAGTGGTGTGCAAATTTTGGTGTAAAGTTTGGAAGAAGTGAAAATTTTAAAAAAAATTTGTTTGCAAATAACGTGAAAATTACAAGTACCAAGTCAAAAAACATGAAAATAACAGGTCGCCAAAATGAGCTGATATTTTTAGTATACGACTAAATTGACGTCGCTTAGGGGTGTGCAAATTTTGGTAAAGTTTGGATGAAGTGAAAATTTTTAAAAAACACTTGTTTGCACATAACGTGAAAATTACATATACCAAGTCAAAAAACATGCAAATAACAGGTCGCCAAAATGAGCTGATATTTTTAGTATACAACTAAATTGACGTCGTTTAGCGGTGTGCAAATAAATTTTCGTAAAGTTTGGATGAAATGAAAAATTAAAAAAAAAAATTTGTTTGCAAATAACGTGAAAATTACATACACCAAGTCAAAAAACATGAAAATAAAAGGTCGCCAAAATGAGTTGATATTTTTAGTATACGACTAAATTGGCGTAGTTTAGTGGTGTGCAAAGTTTGGTAAAGTTTGGATGAAGTGAAAATTTAAAAAAAAAAATTGTTTGCAAATAACGTGAAAATTACAAGTACCAAGTCAAAAAACATGAAAATAACAGGTCGCCAAAATGCGCTGATATTTTTAGTATACGACTAAATTGACGTCGTTTAGGGGGGTGCAAATTTTGGTAAAGTTTGGATGAAGTGAAAATTTTGAAAAAACACTTGTTTGCAAATAACGTGAAAATTGCATGTACCAAGTCAGAAAACATGAAAATAACAGGTCGCCAAAATAAGCTGATATTTTTAGTATACGACTAAATTGATGTCGTTTAGCGGTGTGCAAATTTTGGTACAGTTTGAATAAAGTAAAAATTTTGAAAAATAATTTGTTTGCAAATAACGTGAAAATTACATGTACCAAGTCAAAAAACATTAAAATAACAGGTCGCCAAAATGAGCTGATATTTTTAGTATACGACTAAATTGACGTCGCTTAGCGGTGTGCAAATTTTTGTAAAGTTTGGGTGAAGTGAAAATTTTGAAAAAAAAATTTGTTAACAAATAACGTGAAAATTACATGTACCAAGTCAAAAAACATGAAAATAACAGGTCGCCAAAATGAGCTGATATTTTTAGTAATCGACTAAATTGACGTCGTCTAGCGGTGTGCAAATTTTGGTAAAGTTTGGATGAATTAAAAATTTAAAAAAAAATTTGTTTGCAAATAACGTGAAAATTGCAAGTGCTAAGTCAAAAAACATGAAAATAACAGGTCGCGAAAATGAGCTGATATTTTTAGTATACGACTAAATTGGCGTAGTTTAGTTGTGTGCAAATTTTGGTAAAGTTTGGATGAAGATAAAATTTAAAGAAAAAAATTGTTTGCAAATAACGCGAAAATTACAAGTACCAAGTCAAAAAACATGAAAATAACAGGTCGCCAAAATGAGCTGATATTTTTAGTATACGACTAAATTGACGTCGTTTAGGGGTGTGCAAATTTTGGTAAAGTTTGGATGAAGTGAAAATTTTTAAAAAACACTTGTTTGCAAATAACGTGAAAATTACATGTACCAAGTCAAAAAACATGAAAATAACAGGTCGCCAAAATGAGCTGATATTTTTAGTATACGACTTAATTGATGTCGTGTAGCGGTGTGCAAATTTTGGTAAATTTTGGATGAAGTGAAAAATTAAAAAAAAAAATTTGTTTACAAATAACGTGAAAATTACATACACCAAGTCAAAAAACATGAAAATAACAGGTCGCCAAAATGAGTTGATATTTTTAGTATACGACTAAATTGGCGTAGTTTAGTGGTGTGCAAATTTTGGTAAAGTTTGGATGAAGTGAAAATTTTGAAAAAAATTTGTTTGCAAATACGTGAAAATTACAAGTACCAAGTTAAAAAACATGAAAATAACAGGTCGCCAAAATGAGCTGATATTTTTAGTATACGACTAAATTGACGTCGTTTAGGGGTGTGCAAATTTTGGTAAAGTTTGGATGAAGTGAAAATTTTGAAAAAACACTTGTTTGAAAATAACGTGAAAATTACATGTACCAAGTCAGAAAACATGAAAATAACAGGTCGCCAAAATAAGCTGATATTTTTAGTATACGACTAAATTGATGTCGTGTAGCGGTGTGCAAATTTTGGTACAGTTTGAATAAAGTAAAAATTTTGAAAAAAAATTTGTTTGCAAATAACGTGAAAATTACATGTACCAAGTCAAAAAACATTAAAATAACAGGTCGCCAAAATGATCTGATATTTTTAGTATACGACTAAATTGGCGTAGTTAAGCGGTGTACAAATTTTGGTAAGGTTTGGATGAAGTGAAAATTTAAAAAAAAAATTGTTTGCAAATAACGTGAAAATTACATGTACCAATTCATAAAACATGAAAATTACAGGTCGCCAAAATGAGCTGATATTTTTAGTATACGACTAAATTGACGTCGCTTAGCGGTGTGCAAATTTTTGTTAAGCTTGGATGAAGTGAAAATTTTGAAAAAAAAATTTGTTTGCAAATAACGTGAAAATTACATGTACCAAGTCAAAAAACATGAAAATAACAGGTCGCCAAAATGAGCTGATATTTTTAGTAATCGACTAAATTGACGTCGTCTAGCGGTGTGCACATTTTGGTAAAGTTTGGATGAATTAAAAATTTAAAAAAAAATTGTTTGCAAATAACGTGAAAATTGCAAGTGCTAAGTCAAAAAACATGAAAATAACAGGTCGCAAAAATGAGCTGATATTTTTAGCATACGACTAAATTGGCGTAGTTAAGCGGTGTGCAAACTTTGGTAAAGTTTGGATGAAGTGAAAATTTTGAAAAAAAAAATTTGTTTGAAAATAACGTGAAAATTACATGTACCAAGTCAAAAAACATGAAAGTAACAGGTCTATAGTATACGACTAAATTGACGTCGTTTAGCGGTGTGCAAATTTTGGTAAAGTTTGGATGAAGTGAAAATTTGGAAAAAAAAAATTTGTTTGCAAATAACCTGAAATTTACAAGTACCAAGTCAAAAAACATGAAAATAACAGGTCGCCAAAATGAGCTGATATTTCTAGTATACGACTAAATTGACGTCGTTTAGCGGTGTGCAAATTTTGGTAAAGTTTGGATGAAGTGAAAAATTTGAAAAAAAAAATTTGTTTGCAAATAACGTGAAAACTACAAGTACCAAGTCAAAAAACATGAAAATAACAGGTCGCCAAAATGAGCTGATATTTTTAGTATACGACTAAATTGCAAAATTTTGCATGTGCAAATTTTGGTAAAGTTTGGATGAAGTGAAAATTTTGAAAAAAAATTTGTTTGCAAATAACGTGAAAATTACATGCACCAAGTCAAAAAACATGAAAATAACAGGTCGCCAAAATGAGTTGATATTTTTAGTATACGACTAAATTGGCGTAGTTTAGTGGTGTGCAAATTTTGGTACAGTTTGGATGAAGATAAAATTTTAAAAAAAAATTTGTTTGCAAATAACGTGAAAATTACAAGTACCAAGTCAAAAAACATGAAAATAACAGGTCGCCAAAATGAGCTGATAGTTTTAGTATACGACTAAATTGACGTCGTTTAGGGGTGTGCAAATTTTGGTAAAGTTTGGATGAAGTGAAAATTTTTAAAAAACACTTGTTTGCAAATAACGTGAAAATTACATGTACCAAGTCAAAGAACATGAAAATAACAGGTCGCCAAAATGAGCTGATATTTTTAGTATACGCCTAATTTAACGTCGTTTAGCGGTGTGCAAATTTTTGTAAAGTTTGGATGAAGTGAAAAATTTAAAAAAAAAAATTTGTTTGCAAATAACGTGAAAATTACATACACCAAGTCAAAAAACATGAAAATAACAGGTCGCCAAAATGAGTTGATATTTTTAGTATACCACTAAATTGGCGTAGTTTAGTGGTGTGCAAATTTTGGTAAGGTTTGGATGAAGTGAAAATTTTGAAAAAAATTTGTTTGCAAATAACGTAAAAATTACAAGTACCAAGTCAAAATACATGAAAATAACAGGTCGCCAAAATAAGCTGATATTTTTAGTATACGACGAAATTGATGTCGTTTAGCGGTGTGCAAATTTTGGTAAAGTTTGGATGAAGTGAAAATTTAAAAAAAAAAATTGTTTGCAAATAACGTGAAAATTACATGTACCAAGTCAAAAAACATGAAAATAACAGGTCGCCAAAATGAGCTGATATTTTTAGTAATCGACGAAATTGACGTCGTCTAGCGGTGTGCAAATTTTGGTGCAGTTTGGAAAAAATGGAAATTTTGAAAAAAAAATTTGTTTGCTAATAACGTGAAAATTACATGTACCAAGTCAAAAAACATGAAAATAACAGGTCGCGAAAATGAGCTGATATTTTTAGTATACGACTAAATTGGCGTAGTTAAAAGGTGTGCAAATTTTGGTAAAGTTTGGATGAAGTGAAAATTTTGAAAAAAAAATTTGTTTGCAAATAACGTGAAAATTACATGTACCAAGTCAAAAAACATGAAAATAACAGGTCGCCAAAATGTGCTGATATTTTTAGTATACGACTTACTTGGCGTAGTTAAGCGGTGTGCAAATTTTGGTAAAGTTTGGATGAAGTGAAAATTTTGAAAAAAAAATTTGTTTGCAAATAACGTGAAAATTACATGTACCAAGTCAAAAAACATGAAAATAACAGGTCGCCAAAATAAGCTGATATTTTTAGTATACGACTAAATTCACGTCGTTTAGCGGTGTGCAAATTTTGGTAAAGTTTGGGTTTGAAATTTACAAGTATCAAGTCAAAAAACATGAAAATAACAGGTCGCCAAAATGAGCTGATATTTTTAGTATACGACTAAATTGACTTCGTTTAGCGGTGTGCAAATTTTGGCAAAGTTTGGATTAAGTGAAAAATTTAAAAAAAAAATTTGTTTGCAAATAACGTGAAAACTACAAGTACCAAGTCAAAAAACATGAAAATAACAGGTCGCCAAAATGAGCTGATATTTTTAGTATAAGACATAATTGACGTCGTTTAGCGTTGTGCAAATTTTGGTAAAGTTTGGATGAAGTGAAAATTTTGAAAAAAAAAATTTGTTTGCAAATAACGTGAAAATTACATGTACCAAGTCAGAAAACATGAAAATAACATGTCGCCAAAATAAGCTTATATTTTTAGTATACGACTAAATTGACATCGTTTAGCGGTGTGCAAATTTTGGCAAAGTTTGGATTAAGTGAAAAATTTAAAAAAAAAATTTGTTTGCAAATAACGTGAAAACTACAAGTACCAAGTCAAAAAACATGAAAATAACAGGTCGCGAAAATGAGCTGATATTTTTAGTATAAGACATAATTGACGTCGTTTAGCGTTGTGCAAATTTTGGTAAAGTTTGGATGAAGTGAAAATTTTGAAAAAAAAAATTTGTTTGCAAATAACGTGAAAATTACATGTACCAAGTCAGAAAACATGAAAATAACATGTCGCCAAAATAAGCTTATATTTTTAGTATACGACTAAATTGACATCGTTTAGCGGTGTGCAAATTTTGGTGCAGTTTGGAAAAAATGGAAATTTTGAAAAAAAATTTGTTTGCTAATAACGTGAAAATTACATGTACCAAGTCAAAAAACATGAAAATAACAGGTCGCGAAAATGAGCTGATATTTTTAGTATACGACTAAATTGGCGTAGTTAAAAGGTGTGCAAATTTTGGTAAAGTTTGGATGAAGTGAAAATTTTGAAAAAAAAATTTGTTTGCAAATAACGTGAAAATTACATGTACCAAGTCAAAAAACATGAAAATAACAGGTCGCCAAAATGTGCTGATATTTTTAGTATACGACTTAATTGGCGTAGTTAAGCGGTGTGCAAATTTTGGTAAAGTTTGGATGAAGTGAAAATTTTGAAAAAAAAATTTGTTTGCAAATAACGTGAAAATTACATGTACCAAGTCAGAAAACATGAAAATAACATGTCGCCAAAATAAGCTTATATTTTTAGTATACAACTAAATTGACTTCGTTTAGCGGTGTGCAAATTTTGGCAAAGTTTGGATTAAGTGAAAAATTTAAAAAAAAAATTTGTTTGCAAATAACGTGAAAACTACAAGTACCAAGTCAAAAAACATGAAAATAACAGGTCGCCAAAATGAGCTGATATTTTTAGTATAAGACATAATTGACGTCGTTTAGCGTTGTGCAAATTTTGGTAAAGTTTGGATGAAGTGAAAATTTTGAAAAAAAATTTGTTTGCAAATAACGCGAAAATTACATGTACCAAGTCAGAAAACATGAATATAACATGTCGCCAAAATAAGCTTATATTTTTAGTATACGACTAAATTGACTTCGTTTAGCGGTGTGCAAATTTTGGCAAAGTTTGGATTAAGTGAAAAATTTAAAAAAAAAATTTGTTTGCAAATAACGTGAAAACTACAAGTACCAAGTCAAAAAACATGAAAATAACAGGTCGCCAAAATGAGCTGATATTTTTAGTATAAGACATAATTGACGTCGTTAAGCGTTGTGCAAATTTTGGTAAAGTTTGGATGAAGTGAAAATTTTGAAAAAAAATTTGTTTGCAAATAACGTGAAAATTACATGCACCAAGTCAAAAAACATGAAAATAACAGGTCGCCAAAATGAGTTGATATTTTTAGTATACGACTAAATTGGCGTAGTTTAGTGGTGTGCAAATTTTGGTAAGGTTTGGATGAAGTGAAAATTTAAAAAAAAAATTTGTTTGCAAATAACGTGAAAATTCCAAGTACCAAGTCAAAAAACATGCAAATAACAGGTCGCCAAAATGAGCTGATATTTTTAGTATACGACTAAATTGACGTCGTTTAGGGGGGTGCAAATTTTGGTAAAGTTTGGATGAAGTGAAAATTTGGAAAAAAAACACTGGTTTGCAAATAACGTGAAAATTACATGTACCAAGTCAGAAAACATGAAAATAACAGGTCGCCAAAATAAGCTGATATTTTTAGTATACGACTAAATTGATTTCGTTTAGCGGTGTGCAATTTTTGGTACAGTTTGGATAAAGTGGAAATTTTGAAAAAAAATTTGTTTGCAAATAACGTGAAAATTACATGTACCAAGTCAAAAAACATGCAAATAACAGGTCGCCAAAATGAGCTGATATTTTTAGTATACGCCTAAATTGACGTCGTTTAGCGGTGTGCAAATTTTGGTAAAGTTTGGATGAAGTGAAAATTTTGAAGAAAAAAATTGTTTGCAAATAACGTGAAAACTATATGTACCAAGTCAAAAAACATGAAAATAACAGGTCGCCAAAATGAGCTGATATTTTTAGTAATCGAGTAAATTGACGTCGTCTAGCGATGTGCAAATTTTGGTAAAGTTTGGATGAATTAAAAAATTTGAAAAAAAAAATTTGTTTGCAAATAACGTGAAAATTACAAGTGCCAAGTCAAAAAACATGAAAATAACAGGTCGCCAAAATGAGCTGATATTTTTAGTATAAGACTTAATTGACGTCGTTTAGCGGTGTGCAAATTTTGGTAAAGTTTGGATGAAGTGAAAATTTTGAAAAAAAAATTTGTTTGCAAATAACGTGAAAATTACATGTACCAAGTCAGAAAACATGAAAAAACATGTCTCCAAAATAAGCTGATATTTTTAGTATACGACTAAATTGACATCGTTTAGCGGTGTGCAAATTTTGGTAAAGTTTGGATGAAGTGAAAATTTTGAAAAAAAATTTGTTTGCAAATAACGTGAAAATTACATAAAAAATTTGTTTGCAAATAACGTGAGAATTACATGTACCAAGTCAAAAAAACATGAAAATATAGGTCGCCAAAATGAGCTGATAATTTAAGTATACGACTAAATTGACGTCGTTTAGCGGTGTGCAAATTTTGGTAAAGTTTGGATGAAGTGAAAATTTTGAAAAAAAAATTTGTTTGCAAATAACGTGAAAATTACATGTACCAAGTCAGAAAACATGAAAAAACAAGTCTCCAAAATAAGCTGATATTTTTAGTATACGACTAAATTGACATCGTTTAGCGGTGTGCAAATTTTGGTACAGTTTCGATAAAGTGAAAATTTTGAAAAAAAATTTGTTTGCAAATAACGTGAAAATTACATGTACTACGTCAAAAAACATGAAAATAACAGGCCGCGAAAATGAGCTGATATTTTTAGTATACGACTAAATTGGCGTAGTTAAGCGGTGTGCAAATTTTGGTAAAATTTGGATGAAGTGAAAATTTTGAACAAAAAATTGTTTGCAAATAACGTGAAAATTACATGTACCAAGTTAAAAAACATGAAAGTAATAGGTAGCCAAAATGAGCTGATGTTTTTAGTATACGACTAAATTGACGTCGTTTAGCGGTGTGCAAATTTTGGTAAAGTTTGGATGAAGTAAAAATTTGGAAAAAAAAATTTGTTTGCAAATAACGTGAAAATTACAAGTACCAAGTCAAAAAACATGAAAATAACAGGTCGCCAAAATGAGCTTATATTTTTAGTATACGACTAAATTGGCGTAGTTAAGCGGTGTGCAAATTTTGGTAAAGTTTGGATGAAGTGAAAATTTTGAAAAAAAATTTGCTTGCAAATAACGTGAAAATTACATGTACCAAGTCAAAAAACATGAAAGTAACAGGTCGCCAAAATGAGCTGATATTTTTAGTATACGACTTAATTGACGTCGTTTAGCGGTGTGCAAATTTTGGTAAAGTTTGGATGAAGTGAAAATTTGGAAAAAAAAATTTGTTTGCAAATAACGTGAAATTTACAAGTACCAAGTCAAAAAACATGAAAATAGCAGGTCGCCAAAATTAGCTGATATTTTTAGTATACGACTAAATTGACGTCGTTTAGCGGTGTGCAAATTTTGGTAAAGTTTGGATGAAGTGAAAAATTTGAAAAAAAAAAATTTGTTTGCAAATAACGTGAAAACTACCAGTAAGTACCAAGTCAAAAAACATGAAAATAACAGGTCGCCAAAATGAGCTGATATTTTTAGTATAAGGCATAATTGACGTCGTTTAGCGTTGTGCAAATTTTGGTAAAGTTTGGATGAAGTGAAAATTTTGAAAAAAAATTTATTTGCAAATAACGTGAAAATTACATGCACCAAGTCAAAAAACATAAAAATAACAGGTCGCCAAACTGAGTTGATATTTTTAGTATACGACTAAATTGGCGTAGTTTAGTGGTGTGCAAATTTTGGTAAAGTTTGGATGAAGTGAAAATTTTGAACAAAAAATTGTTTGCAAATAACGTGAAAATTACATGTACCAAGTCAAAAAACATGAAAGTAATAGGTAGCCAAAATGAGCTGATATTTTTAGTATACGACTTAATTGACGTCGTTTAGCGATGTGCAAATTTTGGTAAAGTTTGGATGAAGTGAAAATTTGGAAAAAAAAATTGTTTGCAAATAACGTGAAAACTACCAGTAAGTACCAAGTCAAAAAACATGAAAATAACAGGTCGCCAAAATGAGCTGATATTTTTAGTATAAGACATAATTGACGTCGTTTAGCGTTGTGCAAATTTTGGTAAAGTTTGGATGAAGTGAAAATTTTGAAAAAAAATTTGTTTGCAAATAACGTGAAAATTACATGCACCAAGTCAAAAAACATGAAAATAACAGGTCGCCAAACTGAGTTGATATTTTTAGTATACGACAAAATTGGCGTAGTTTAGTGGTGTGCAAATTTTGGTAAAGTTTGGATGAAGTGAAAATTTAAAAAAAAAATTTGTTTGCAAATAACCTGAAAATTACAAGTACCAAGTCAAAAAACATGAAAATAACAGGTCGCCAAAATGAGCTGATATTTTTAGTATACGACTAAATTGACGTCGTTTAGGGGTGTGCAAATTTTGGTAAAGTTTGGATGAAGTGAAAATTTCTAAAAAACACTTGTTTGCAAATAACGTGAAAATTACATGTACCAAGTCAGAAAACATGAAAATAACAGGTCGCCAAAATAAGCTGATATTTTTAGTATACCACTTAATTGACGTCGTTTAGCAATGTGCAAATTTTGGTAAGGTTTGGATGAAGTGAAAATTTTGAAAAAAAAATTTGTTTGCAAATAACGTGAAAATTACATGTACCAAGTCAGAAAACATGAAAAAAACATGTCGCCAAAATAAGCAGATATTTTTAGTATACGACTAAATTGACATCGTTTAGCGGTGTGCAAATTTTGGTACAGTTTCGATAAAGTAAAAATTTTGAAAAAAAATTTGTTTGCAAATAACGTGAAAATTACATGTACCAAGTAAAAAACATGAAAATAACAGGTCGCGAAAATGAGCTGATATTTTTATTATACGACTAAATTGGCGTAGTTAGGCGGTGTGCAAATTTTGGTAAAGTTTGGATGAAGTGAAAATTTGAAAAAAAAATTGGTTTGCAAATAACGTGAAAATTACATGTACCAAGTCAAAAAACATGAAAGTAACAGGTCGCCAAAATGAGCTGATATTTTTAGCATACGACTAAATTGACGTCGTTTAGCGGTGTGCAAATTTTGGTAAAGTTTGGATGAAGTAAAAATTTGGAAAAAAAAATTTGTTTGCAAATAACGTGAAAATTACAAGTACCAAGTCAAAAAACATGAAAATAACAGGTCGCCAAAATGAGCTTATATTTTAAGTATACGACTAAATTGAAGTCGTTTAGCGGTGTGCAAATTTTGGTAAGGTTTGGATGAAGTGAAAAATTTAAAAAAAATTTGTTTGCAAATAACGTGAAAATTACATGCACCAAGTCAAAAAACATGAAAATAACAGGTCGCCAAAATGAGTTGATATTTTTAGTATACGACTAAATTGACGTCGTTTAGGGGTGTGCAAATTTTGGGAAAGTTTGGATGAAGTGAAAATTTCTAAAAAATTTGTTTGCAAATAACGTGAAAATTACATGCACCAAGTCAAAAAACATGAAAATAACAGGTCGCCAAAATGAGTTGATATTTTTAGTATACGACTAAATTGACGTCGTTTAGGGGTGTGCAAATTTTGGTAAAGTTTGGATGAAGTGAAAATTTCTAAAAAACACTTGTTTGCAAATAACGTGAAAATTACATGTACCAAGTCAGAAAACATGAAAAAAACATGTCGCCAAAATAAGCTGATATTTTTAGTATACGACTTAATTGACGTCGTTTAGCGGTGTGCAAATTTTGGTACAGTTTCGATAAAGTGAAAATTTTGAAAAAAAAATTTGTTTGCAAATAACGTGAAAATTACATGTACCAAGTAAAAAACATGAAAATAACAGGTCGCCAAAATGAGCTGATATTTTTAGTATACGACTAAATTGACGTCGTTTAGGGGTGTGCAAATTTTGGTAAAGTTTGGATGAAGTGAAAATTTCTAAAAAACACTTGTTTGCAAATAACGTGAAAATTACATGTACCAAGTCAGAAAACATGAAAATAACAGGTCGCCAAAATAAGCTGATATTTTTAGTATACGACTTAATTGACGTCGTTTAGCAATGTGCAAATTTTGGTAAGGTTTGGATGAAGTGAAAATTTTGAAAAAAAAATTTGTTTGCAAATAACGTGAAAATTACAAGTACCAAGTCAAAAAACATGAAAATAACAGGTCGCCAAAATGAGCTTATATTTTTAGTATACGACTAAATTGGCGTAGTTAAGCGGTGTGCAAATTTTGGTAAAGTTTGGATGAAGTGAAAATTTTGAAAAAAAATTTGCTTGCAAATAACGTGAAAATTACATGTACCAAGTCAAAAAACATGAAAGTAACAGGTCGCCAAAATGAGCTGATATTTTTAGTATACGACTTAATTGACGTCGTTTAGCGATGTGCAAATTTTGGTAAAGTTTGGATGAAGTGAAAATTTGGAAAAAAAAATTGTTTGCAAATAACGTGAAAACTACCAGTAAGTACCAAGTCAAAAAACATGAAAATAACAGGTCGCCAAAATGAGCTGATATTTTTAGTATAAGACATAATTGACGTCGTTTAGCGTTGTGCAAATTTTGGTAAAGTTTGGATGAAGTGAAAATTTTGAAAAAAAATTTGTTTGCAAATAACGTGAAAATTACATGCACCAAGTCAAAAAACATGAAAATAACAGGTCGCCAAACTGAGTTGATATTTTTAGTATACGACTAAATTGGCGTAGTTTAGTGGTGTGCAAATTTTGGTAAAGTTTGGATGAAGTGAAAATTTCTAAAAAACACTTGTTTGCAAATAACGTGAAAATTACATGTACCAAGTCAGAAAACATGAAAAAAACATGTCGCCAAAATAAGCTGATATTTTTAGTATACGACTTAATTGACGTCGTTTAGCGGTGTGCAAATTTTGGTACAGTTTCGATAAAGTGAAAATTTTGAAAAAAAAATTTGTTTGCAAATAACGTGAAAATTACATGTACCAAGTAAAAAACATGAAAATAACAGGTCGCGAAAATGAGCTGATATTTTTAGTATACGACTAAATTGACGTCGTTTAGGGGTGTGCAAATTTTGGTAAAGTTTGGATGAAGTGAAAATTTCTAAAAAACACTTGTTTGCAAATAACGTGAAAATTACATGTACCAAGTCAGAAAACATGAAAATAACAGGTCGCCAAAATAAGCTGATATTTTTAGTATACGACTTAATTGACGTCGTTTAGCAATGTGCAAATTTTGGTAAGGTTTGGATGAAGTGAAAATTTTGAAAAAAAAATTTGTTTGCAAATAACGTGAAAATTACAAGTACCAAGTCAAAAAACATGAAAATAACAGGTCGCCAAAATGAGCTTATATTTTTAGTATACGACTAAATTGGCGTAGTTAAGCGGTGTGCAAATTTTGGTAAAGTTTGGATGAAGTGAAAATTTTGAAAAAAAATTTGCTTGCAAATAACGTGAAAATTACATGTACCAAGTCAAAAAACATGAAAGTAACAGGTCGCCAAAATGAGCTGATATTTTTAGTATACGACTTAATTGACGTCGTTTAGCGATGTGCAAATTTTGGTAAAGTTTGGATGAAGTGAAAATTTGGAAAAAAAAATTGTTTGCAAATAACGTGAAAACTACCAGTAAGTACCAAGTCAAAAAACATGAAAATAACAGGTCGCCAAAATGAGCTGATATTTTTAGTATAAGACATAATTGACGTCGTTTAGCGTTGTGCAAATTTTGGTAAAGTTTGGATGAAGTGAAAATTTTGAAAAAAAATTTGTTTGCAAATAACGTGAAAATTACATGCACCAAGTCAAAAAACATGAAAATAACAGGTCGCCAAACTGAGTTGATATTTTTAGTATACGACTAAATTGGCGTAGTTTAGTGGTGTGCAAATTTTGGTAAAGTTTGGATGAATTGAAAATTTAAAAAAAAAATTTGTTTGCAAATAACCTGAAAATTACAAGTACCAAGTCAAAAAACATGAAAATAACAGGTCGCCAAAATGAGCTGATATTTTTAGTATACGACTAAATTGACGTCGTTTAGGGGTGTGCAAATTTTGGTAAAGTTTGGATGAAGTGAAAATTTCTAAAAAACACTTGTTTGCAAATAACGTGAAAATTACATGTACCAAGTCAGAAAACATGAAAATAACAGGTCGCCAAAATAAGCTGATATTTTTAGTATACGACTTAATTGACGTCGTTTAGCGGTGTGCAAATTTTGGTAAGGTTTGGATGAAGTGAAAATTTTGAAAAAAAAATTTGTTTGCAAATAACGTGAAAATTACATGTACCAAGTCAGAAAACATGAAAAAAACATGTCGCCAAAATAAGCAGATATTTTTAGTATACGACTAAATTGACATCGTTTAGCGGTGTGCAAATTTTGGTACAGTTTCGATAAAGTAAAAATTTTGAAAAAAAATTTGTTTGCAAATAACGTGAAAATTACATGTACCAAGTAAAAAACATGAAAATAACAGGTCGCGAAAATGAGCTGATATTTTTATTATACGACTAAATTGGCGTAGTTAGGCGGTGTGCAAATTTTGGTAAAGTTTGGATGAAGTGAAAATTTGAAAAAAAAAAATTGGTTTGCAAATAACGTGAAAATTACATGTACCAAGTCAAAAAACATGAAAGTAACAGGTCGCCAAAATGAGCTGATATTTTTAGCATACGACTAAATTGACGTCGTTTAGCGGTGTGCAAATTTTGGTAAAGTTTGGATGAAGTAAAAATTTGGAAAAAAAAATTTGTTTGCAAATAACGTGAAAATTACATGTACCAAGTCAGAAAACATGAAAAAAACATGTCGCCAAAATAAGCTGATATTTTTAGTATACGACTAAATTGACATCGTTTAGCGGTGTGCAAATTTTGGTACAGTTTCGATAAAGTAAAAATTTTGAAAAAAAATTTGTTTGCAAATAACGTGAAAATTACAAGTACCAAGTCAAAAAACATGAAAATAACAGGTCGCCAAAATGAGCTTATATTTTTAGTATACGACTAAATTGGCGTAGTTAAGCGGTGTGCAAATTTTGGTAAAGTTTGGATGAAGTGAAAATTTTGAAAAAAAATTTGCTTGCAAATAACGTGAAAATTACATGTACCAAGTCAAAAAACATGAAAGTAACAGGTCGCCAAAATGAGCTGATATTTTTAGTATACGACTTAATTGACGTCGTTTAGCGGTGTGCAAATTTTGGTAAAGTTTGGATGAAGTGAAAATTTGGAAAAAAAAATTTGTTTGCAAATAACGTGAAATTTACAAGTACCAAGTCAAAAAACATGAAAATAGCAGGTCGCCAAAATTAGCTGATATTTTTAGTATACGACTAAATTGACGTCGTTTAGCGGTGTGCAAATTTTGGTAAAGTTTGGATGAAGTGAAAAATTTGAAAAAAAAAAATTTGTTTGCAAATAACGTGAAAACTACCAGTAAGTACCAAGTCAAAAAACATGAAAATAACAGGTCGCCAAAATGAGCTGATATTTTTAGTATAAGGCATAATTGACGTCGTTTAGCGTTGTGCAAATTTTGGTAAAGTTTGGATGAAGTGAAAATTTTGAAAAAAAATTTATTTGCAAATAACGTGAAAATTACATGCACCAAGTCAAAAAACATAAAAATAACAGGTCGCCAAACTGAGTTGATATTTTTAGTAGACGACTAAATTGGCGTAGTTTAGTGGTGTGCAAATTTTGGTAAAGTTTGGATGAAGTGAAAATTTTGAACAAAAAATTGTTTGCAAATAACGTGAAAATTACATGTACCAAGTCAAAAAACATGAAAGTAATAGGTAGCCAAAATGAGCTGATATTTTTAGTATACGACTAAATTGACGTCGTTTAGCGGTGTGCAAATTTTGGTAAAGTTTGGATGAAGTAAAAATTTGGAAAAAAAAATTTGTTTGCAAATAACGTGAAAATTACAAGTACCAAGTCAAAAAACATGAAAATAACAGGTCGCCAAAATGAGCTTATATTTTTAGTATACGACTAAATTGGCGTAGTTAAGCGGTGTGCAAATTTTGGTAAAGTTTGGATGAAGTGAAAATTTTGAAAAAAAATTTGCTTGCAAATAACGTGAAAATTACATGTACCAAGTCAAAAAACATGAAAGTAACAGGTCGCCAAAATGAGCTGATATTTTTAGTATACGACTTAATTGACGTCGTTTAGCGATGTGCAAATTTTGGTAAAGTTTGGATGAAGTGAAAATTTGGAAAAAAAAATTGTTTGCAAATAACGTGAAAACTACCAGTAAGTACCAAGTCAAAAAACATGAAAATAACAGGTCGCCAAAATGAGCTGATATTTTTAGTATAAGACATAATTGACGTCGTTTAGCGTTGTGCAAATTTTGGTAAAGTTTGGATGAAGTGAAAATTTTGAAAAAAAATTTATTTGCAAATAACGTGAAAATTACATGCACCAAGTCAAAAAACATAAAAATAACAGGTCGCCAAACTGAAATGATATTTTTAGTATACGACTAAATTGGCGTAGTTTAGTGGTGTGCAAATTTTGGTAAAGTTTGGATGAAGTGAAAATTTTGAAAAAAAATTTGTTTGCAAATAACGTGAAAATTACATGCACCAAGTCAAAAAACATGAAAATAACAGGTCGCCAAACTGAGTTGATATTTTTAGTATACGACTAAATTGGCGTAGTTTAGTGGTGTGCAAATTTTGGTAAAGTTTGGATGAAGTGAAAATTTAAAAAAAAAATTTGTTTGCAAATAACCTGAAAATTACAAGTACCAAGTCAAAAAACATGAAAATAACAGGTCGCCAAAATGAGCTGATATTTTTAGTATACGACTAAATTGACGTCGTTTAGGGGTGTGCAAATTTTGGTAAAGTTTGGATGAAGTGAAAATTTCTAAAAAACACTTGTTTGCAAATAACGTGAAAATTACATGTACCAAGTCAGAAAACATGAAAATAACAGGTCGCCAAAATAAGCTGATATTTTTAGTATACGACTTAATTGACGTCGTTTAGCAATGTGCAAATTTTGGTAAGGTTTGGATGAAGTGAAAATTTTGAAAAAAAAATTTGTTTGCAAATAACGTGAAAATTACATGTACCAAGTCAGAAAACATGAAAAAAACATGTCGCCAAAATAAGCTGATATTTTTAGTATACGACTAAATTGACATCGTTTAGCGGTGTGCAAATTTTGTTACAGTTTCGATAAAGTAAAAATTTTGAAAAAAAATTTGTTTGCAAATAACGTGAAAATTACATGTACCAAGTAAAAAACATGAAAATAACAGGTCGCGAAAATGAGCTGATATTTTTATTATACGACTAAATTGGCGTAGTTAAGCGGTGTGCAAATTTTGGTAAAGTTTGGATGAAGTGAAAATTTGAAAAAAAAATTGGTTTGCAAATAACGTGAAAATTACATGTACCAAGTCAAAAAACATGAAAGTAACAGGTCGCCAAAATGAGCTGATATTTTTAGCATACGACTAAATTGACGTCGTTTAGCGGTGTGCAAATTTTGGTAAAGTTTGGATGAAGTAAAAATTTGGAAAAAAAAATTTGTTTGCAAATAACGTGAAAATTACAAGTACCAAGTCAAAAAACATGAAAATAACAGGTCGCCAAAATGAGCTTATATTTTTAGTATACGACTAAATTGGCGTAGTTAAGCGGTGTGCAAATTTTGGTAAAGTTTGGATGAAGTGAAAATTTTGAAAAAAAATTTGCTTGCAAATAACGTGAAAATTACATGTACCAAGTCAAAAAACATGAAAGTAACAGGTCGCCAAAATGAGCTGATATTTTTAGTATACGACTTAATTGACGTCGTTTAGCGGTGTGCAAATTTTGGTAAAGTTTGGATGAAGTGAAAATTTGGAAAAAAAAATTTGTTTGCAAATAACGTGAAATTTACAAGTACCAAGTCAAAAAACATGAAAATAGCAGGTCGCCAAAATTAGCTCATATTTTTAGTATACGACTAAATTGACGTCGTTTAGCGGTGTGCAAATTTTGGTAAAGTTTGGATGAAGTGAAAAATTTGAAAAAAAAAAATTTGTTTGCAAATAACGTGAAAACTACCAGTAAGTACCAAGTCAAAAAACATGAAAATAACAGGTCGCCAAAATGAGCTGAT
The DNA here is from genome assembly GCA_949987645.1 of Tachina grossa. Classification (NCBI taxonomy): domain Eukaryota; kingdom Metazoa; phylum Arthropoda; class Insecta; order Diptera; family Tachinidae; genus Tachina; species Tachina grossa. Next base: position 14,575,547 of record OX465279.1, on the reverse strand, counting down.
ATTTTTAGTATAAGGCATAATTGACGTCGTTTAGCGTTGTGCAAATTTTGGTAAAGTTTGGATGAAGTGAAAATTTTGAAAAAAAATTTATTTGCAAATAACGTGAAAATTACATGCACCAAGTCAAAAAACATAAAAATAACAGGTCGCCAAACTGAGTTGATATTTTTAGTATACGACTAAATTGGCGTAGTTTAGTGGTGTGCAAATTTTGGTAAAGTTTGGATGAAGTGAAAATTTTGAACAAAAAATTGTTTGCAAATAACGTGAAAATTACATGTACCAAGTCAAAAAACATGAAAGTAATAGGTAGCCAAAATGAGCTGATATTTTTAGTATACGACTAAATTGACGTCGTTTAGCGGTGTGCAAATTTTGGTAAAGTTTGGATGAAGTAAAAATTTGGAAAAAAAAATTTGTTTGCAAATAACGTGAAAATTACAAGTACCAAGTCAAAAAACATGAAAATAACAGGTCGCCAAAATGAGCTTATATTTTTAGTATACGACTAAATTGGCGTAGTTAAGCGGTGTGCAAATTTTGGTAAAGTTTGGATGAAGTGAAAATTTTGAAAAAAAATTTGCTTGCAAATAACGTGAAAATTACATGTACCAAGTCAAAAAACATGAAAGTAACAGGTCGCCAAAATGAGCTGATATTTTTAGTATACGACTTAATTGACGTCGTTTAGCGATGTGCAAATTTTGGTAAAGTTTGGATGAAGTGAAAATTTGGAAAAAAAAAATTGTTTGCAAATAACGTGAAAACTACCAGTAAGTACCAAGTCAAAAAACATGAAAATAACAGGTCGCCAAAATGAGCTGATATTTTTAGTATAAGACATAATTGACGTCGTTTAGCGTTGTGCAAATTTTGGTAAAGTTTGGATGAAGTGAAAATTTTGAAAAAAAATTTATTTGCAAATAACGTGAAAATTACATGCACCAAGTCAAAAAACATAAAAATAACAGGTCGCCAAACTGAGTTGATATTTTTAGTATACGACTAAATTGGCGTAGTTTAGTGGTGTGCAAATTTTGGTAAAGTTTGGATGAAGTGAAAATTTTGAAAAAAAATTTGTTTGCAAATAACGTGAAAATTACATGCACCAAGTCAAAAAACATGAAAATAACAGGTCGCCAAACTGAGTTGATATTTTTAGTATACGACTAAATTGGCGTAGTTTAGTGGTGTGCAAATTTTGGTAAAGTTTGGATGAAGTGAAAATTTAAAAAAAAAATTTGTTTGCAAATAACCTGAAAATTACAAGTACCAAGTCAAAAAACATGAAAATAACAGGTCGCCAAAATGAGCTGATATTTTTAGTATACGACTAAATTGACGTCGTTTAGGGGTGTGCAAATTTTGGTAAAGTTTGGATGAAGTGAAAATTTCTAAAAAACACTTGTTTGCAAATAACGTGAAAATTACATGTACCAAGTCAGAAAACATGAAAATAACAGGTCGCCAAAATAAGCTGATATTTTTAGTATACGACTTAATTGACGTCGTTTAGCAATGTGCAAATTTTGGTAAGGTTTGGATGAAGTGAAAATTTTGAAAAAAAAATTTGTTTGCAAATAACGTGAAAATTACATGTACCAAGTCAGAAAACATGAAAAAAACATGTCGCCAAAATAAGCTGATATTTTTAGTATACGACTAAATTGACATCGTTTAGCGGTGTGCAAATTTTGTTACAGTTTCGATAAAGTAAAAATTTTGAAAAAAAATTTGTTTGCAAATAACGTGAAAATTACATGTACCAAGTAAAAAACATGAAAATAACAGGTCGCGAAAATGAGCTGATATTTTTATTATACGACTAAATTGGCGTAGTTAAGCGGTGTGCAAATTTTGGTAAAGTTTGGATGAAGTGAAAATTTGAAAAAAAAAATTGGTTTGCAAATAACGTGAAAATTACATGTACCAAGTCAAAAAACATGAAAGTAACAGGTCGCCAAAATGAGCTGATATTTTTAGCATACGACTAAATTGACGTCGTTTAGCGGTGTGCAAATTTTGGTAAAGTTTGGATGAAGTAAAAATTTGGAAAAAAAAATTTGTTTGCAAATAACGTGAAAATTACAAGTACCAAGTCAAAAAACATGAAAATAACAGGTCGCCAAAATGAGCTTATATTTTAAGTACACGACTAAATTGAAGTCGTTTAGCGGTGTGCAAATTTTGGTAAGGTTTGGATGAAGTGAAAAATTTAAAAAAAATTTGTTTGCAAATAACGTGAAAATTACATGCACCAAGTCAAAAAACATGAAAATAACAGGTCGCCAAAATAAGTTGATATTTTTAGTATACGACTAAATTGACGTCGTTTAGGGGTGTGCAAATTTTGGTAAAGTTTGGATGAAGTGAAAATTTCTAAAAAACACTTGTTTGCAAATAACGTGAAAATTACATGTACCAAGTCAGAAAACATGAAAAAAACATGTCGCCAAAATAAGCTGATATTTTTAGTATACGACTTAATTGACGTCGTTTAGCGGTGTGCAAATTTTGGTACAGTTTCGATAAAGTGAAAATTTTGAAAAAAAAATTTGTTTGCAAATAACGTGAAAATTACATGTACCAAGTAAAAAACATGAAAATAACAGGTCGCGAAAATGAGCTGATATTTTTAGTATACGACTAAATTGACGTAGTTAAGCGGTGTGCAAATTTTGGTAAAGTTTGGATGAAGTGAAAATTTTGAAAAAAAAATTGATTTGCAAATAACGTGAAAATTACATGTACCAAGTCAAAAAACATGAAAGTGACAGGTCGCCAAAATGAGCTGATATTTTTAGCATACAACTAAATTGACGTCGTTTGGGGGTGTGCACATTTGGTACAGTTTGGATAAAGTGAAAATTTTGAAAAAACACTTGTTTGCAAATAACGTGAAAATTACATGTACCAAGTCAGAAAACATGAAAATAACAGGTCGACAAAATAAGCTGATATTTTTAGTATACGACTAAATTGATGTCGTTTAGCGGTGTGCACATTTGGTACAGTTTGGATAAAGTGGAAATTTTGAAAAAAAATTTGTTTGCAAATAACGTGAAAATTACATGTACCAAGTCAGAAAACATGAAAATAACAGGTCGCCAAAATGAGCTGATATTTTTAGTAATCGAGTAAATTGACGTCGTCTAGCGGTGTGCAAATTTTGGTAAAGTTTGGATGAATTAAAAAATTTGAAAAAAAAAATTTGTTTGCAAATAACGTGAAAATTACAAGTGCCAAAAGTCAAAAAACATGAAAATAACAGGTCGCCAAAATGAGGTGATATTTTTAGTATAAGACTTAATTGACGTCTTTTGGCGGTGTGCAAATTTTGGTAAAGTTTGGGTGAAGTAAAAATTTGGAAAAAAAAAATTTGTTTGCAAATGACGTGAAAATTACATGTACCAAGTCAAAAAACATGAAAGTAATAGGTAGCCAAAATGAGCTGATAATTTTAGTATACGACTAAATTGACGTCGTTTAGCGGTGTGCAAATTTTGGTAAAGTTTGGATGAAGTGAAAATTTTGAAAAAAAAATTTGTTTGCAAATAACGTGAAAATTACATAAAAAATTTGTTTGCAAATAACGTGAAAATTACATGTACCAAGTCAAAAAACATGAAAATATAGGTCGCCAAAATGAGCTGATAATTTTAGTATACGACTAAATTGACGTCGTTTAGCGGTGTGCAAATTTTGGTAAAGTTTGGATGAAGTGAAAATTTTGAAAAAAAAATTTGTTTGCAAATAACGTGAAAATTACATGTACCAAATCAGAAAACATGAAATAACAGGTCGCCAAAATGAGCTGATATTTTTAGTATACGACTAAATTGATTTCGTTTAGCGGTGTGCAATTTTTGGTACAGTTTCGATAAAGTGAAAATTTTGAAAAAAAATTTGTTTGCAAATAACGTGAAAATTACATGTACCAAATCAGAAAACATGAAAATAACAGGTCGCGAAAATGAGCTGATATTTTTAGTATACGACTAAATTGGCGTAGTTAAGCGGTGTGCAAATTTTGGTAAAATTTGGATGAAGTGAAAATTTTGAACAAAAAATTGTTTGCAAATAACGTGAAAATTACATGTACCAAGTCAAAAAACATGAAAGTAATAGGTAGCCAAAATGAGCTGATATTTTTAGTATACGACTAAATTGACGTCGTTTAGCGGTGTGCAAATTTTGGTAAAGTTTGGGTGAAGTAAAAATTTGGAAAAAAAAAATTTGTTTGCAAATGACGTGAAAATTACAAGTACCAAGTCAAAAAACATGAAAATAACAGGTCGCCAAAATGAGCTTATATTTTTAGTATACGACTAAATTGGCGTAGTTAAGCGGTGTGCAAATTTTGGTAAAGTTTGGATGAAGTGAAAATTTTGAAAAAAAATTTGCTTGCAAATAACGTGAAAATTACATGTACCAAGTCAAAAAACATGAAAGTAACAGGTCGCCAAAATGAGCTGATATTTTTAGTATACGACTTAATTGACGTCGTTTAGCGGTGTGCAAATTTTGGTAAAGTTTGGATGAAGTGAAAATTTGGAAAAAAAAATTTGTTTGCAAATAACGTGAAATTTACAAGTACCAAGTCAAAAAACATGAAAATAGCAGGTCGCCAAAATTAGCTGATATTTTTAGTATACGACTAAATTGACGTCGTTTAGCGGTGTGCAAATTTTGGTAAAGTTTGGATGAAGTGAAAAATTTGAAAAAAAAAATTTGTTTGCAAATAACGTGAAAACTACCAGTACCAAGTCAAAAAACATGAAAATAACAGGTCGCCAAAATGAGCTGATATTTTTAGTATAAGACATAATTGACGTCGTTTAGCGTCGTGCAAATTTTGGTAAAGTTTGGATGAAGTGAAAATTTTGAAAAAAAAAATTTGTTTGCAAATAACGTGAAAATTACATGCACCAAGTCAAAAAACATGAAAATAACAGGTCGCCAAAATGAGTTGATATTTTTAGTATACGACTAAATTGGCGTAGTTTAGTGGTGTGCAAATTTTGGTAAAGTTTGGATGAAGTGAAAATTTTGAAAAAAAAAATTTGTTTGCAGATAACGTGAAAATTACATGTACCAAGTCAGAAAACATGAAAATAACATGTCGCCAAAATAAGCTGATATTTTTAGTATACGACTAAATTGACGTCGTTTAGGGGTGTGCAAATTTTGGTAAAGTTTGGATGAAGTGAAAATTTCTAAAAAACACTTGTTTGCAAATAACGTGAAAATTACATGTACCAAGTCAGAAAACATGAAAATAACAGGTCGCCAAAATAAGCTGATATTTTTAGTATACGACTTAATTTCCGTCGTTTAGCAATGTGCAAATTTTGGTAAAGTTTGGATGAAGTGAAAATTTGGAAAAAAAAATTTGTTTGCAAATAACGTGAAAATTACAAGTACCAAGTCAAAAAACATGAAAATAACAGGTCGCCAAAATGAGCTTATATTTTAAGTATACGACTAAATTGAAGTCGTTTAGCGGTGTGCAAATTTTGGTAAGGTTTGGATGAAGTGAAAAATTTAAAAAAAAATTTGTTTGCAAATAACGTGAAAATTACATGCACCAAGTCAAAAAACATGAAAATAACAGGTCGCCAAAATGAGTTGATATTTTCAGTATACGACTAAATTGGCGTAGTTTAGTGGTGTGCAAATTTTGGTAAAGTTTGGATGAAGTGAAAATTTAAAAAAAAAATTTGTTTGCAAATAACGTGAAAATTACATGTACCAAGTCAAAAAACATGAAAATAACAGGTCGCCAAAATGAGCTGATGTTTTTAGTATACGACTAAATTGACGTCGTTTAGGGGTGTGCAAATTTTGGTAAAGTTTGGATGAAGTGAAAATTTCTAAAAAACACTTGTTTGCAAATAACGTGAAAATTACATGTACCAAGTCAGAAAACATGAAAAAAACATGTCGCCAAAATAAGCTGATATTTTTAGTATACGACTTAATTGACGTCGTTTAGCGGTGTGCAAATTTTGGTACAGTTTCGATAAAGTGAAAATTTTGAAAAAAAAATTTGTTTGCAAATAACGTGAAAATTACATGTACCAAGTAAAAAACATGAAAATAACAGGTCGCGAAAATGAGCTGATATTTTTAGTATACGACTAAATTGACGTCGTTTAGGGGTGTGCAAATTTTGGTAAAGTTTGGATGAAGTGAAAATTTCTAAAAAACACTTGTTTGCAAATAACGTGAAAATTACATGTACCAAGTCAGAAAACATGAAAATAACAGGTCGCCAAAATAAGCTGATATTTTTAGTATACGACTTAATTTCCGTCGTTTAGCAATGTGCAAATTTTGGTAAAGTTTGGATGAAGTGAAAATTTGGAAAAAAAAATTTGTTTGCAAATAACGTGAAAATTACAAGTACCAAGTCAAAAAACATGAAAATAACAGGTCGCCAAAATGAGCTTATATTTTAAGTATACGACTAAATTGAAGTCGTTTAGCGGTGTGCAAATTTTGGTAAGGTTTGGATGAAGTGAAAAATTTAAAAAAAAATTTGTTTGCAAATAACGTGAAAATTACATGCACCAAGTCAAAAAACATGAAAATAACAGGTCGCCAAAATGAGTTGATATTTTCAGTATACGACTAAATTGGCGTAGTTTAGTGGTGTGCAAATTTTGGTAAAGTTTGGATGAAGTGAAAATTTAAAAAAAAAATTTGTTTGCAAATAACGTGAAAATTACATGTACCAAGTCAAAAAACATGAAAATAACAGGTCGCCAAAATGAGCTGATGTTTTTAGTATACGACTAAATTGACGTCGTTTAGGGGTGTGCAAATTTTGGTAAAGTTTGGATGAAGTGAAAATTTCTAAAAAACACTTGTTTGCAAATAACGTGAAAATTACATGTACCAAGTCAGAAAACATGAAAAAAACATGTCGCCAAAATAAGCTGATATTTTTAGTATACGACTTAATTGACGTCGTTTAGCGGTGTGCAAATTTTGGTACAGTTTCGATAAAGTGAAAATTTTGAAAAAAAAATTTGTTTGCAAATAACGTGAAAATTACATGTACCAAGTAAAAAACATGAAAATAACAGGTCGCGAAAATGAGCTGATATTTTTAGTATACGACTAAATTGGCGTAGTTAAGCGGTGTGCAAATTTTGGTAAAGTTTGGATGAAGTGAAAATTTTGAAAAAAAATTGGTTTGCAAATAACGTGAAAATTACATGTACCAAGTCAAAAAACATGAAAGTAACAGGTCGCCAAAATGAGCTGATATTTTTAGCATACGACTAAATTGACGTCGTTTAGCGGTGTGCAAATTTTGGTAAAGTTTGGATGAAGTAAAAATTTGGAAAAAAAATTTGTTTGCAAATAACGTGAAAATTACAAGTACCAAGTCAAAAAACATGAAAATAACAGGTCGCCAAAATGAGCTTATATTTTAAGTATACGACTAAATTGACGTCGTTTAGCGGTGTGCAAATTTTGGTACAGTTTCGATAAAGTGAAAATTTTGAAAAAAAAATTTGTTTGCAAATAACGTGAAAATTACATGTACCAAGTAAAAAACATGAAAATAACAGGTCGCGAAAATGAGCTGATATTTTTAGTATACGACTAAATTGGCGTAGTTAAGCGGTGTGCAAATTTTGGTAAAGTTTGGATGAAGTGAAAATTTTGAAAAAAAATTGGTTTGCAAATAACGTGAAAATTACATGTACCAAGTCAAAAAACATGAAAGTAACAGGTCGCCAAAATGAGCTGATATTTTTAGCATACGACTAAATTGACGTCGTTTAGCGGTGTGCAAATTTTGGTAAAGTTTGGATGAAGTAAAAATTTGGAAAAAAAATTTGTTTGCAAATAACGTGAAAATTACAAGTACCAAGTCAAAAAACATGAAAATAACAGGTCGCCAAAATGAGTTGATATTTTTAGTATACGACTAAATTGGCGTAGTTTAGTGGTGTGCAAATTTTGGTAAAGTTTGGATGAAGTGAAAATTTTGAAAAAAAAAATTTGTTTGCAGATAACGTGAAAATTACATGTACCAAGTCAGAAAACATGAAAATAACATGTCGCCAAAATAAGCTGATATTTTTAGTATACGACTAAATTGACGTCGTTTAGGGGTGTGCAAATTTTGGTAAAGTTTGGATGAAGTGAAAATTTCTAAAAAACACTTGTTTGCAAATAACGTGAAAATTACATGTACCAAGTCAGAAAACATGAAAATAACAGGTCGCCAAAATAAGCTGATATTTTTAGTATACGACTTAATTTCCGTCGTTTAGCAATGTGCAAATTTTGGTAAAGTTTGGATGAAGTGAAAATTTGGAAAAAAAAATTTGTTTGCAAATAACGTGAAAATTACAAGTACCAAGTCAAAAAACATGAAAATAACAGGTCGCCAAAATGAGCTTATATTTTAAGTATACGACTAAATTGAAGTCGTTTAGCGGTGTGCAAATTTTGGTAAGGTTTGGATGAAGTGAAAAATTTAAAAAAAAAATTTGTTTGCAAATAACGTGAAAATTACATGCACCAAGTCAAAAAACATGAAAATAACAGGTCGCCAAAATGAGTTGATATTTTCAGTATACGACTAAATTGGCGTAGTTTAGTGGTGTGCAAATTTTGGTAAAGTTTGGATGAAGTGAAAATTTAAAAAAAAAATTTGTTTGCAAATAACGTGAAAATTACATGTACCAAGTCAAAAAACATGAAAATAACAGGTCGCCAAAATGAGCTGATGTTTTTAGTATACGACTAAATTGACGTCGTTTAGGGGTGTGCAAATTTTGGTAAAGTTTGGATGAAGTGAAAATTTCTAAAAAACACTTGTTTGCAAATAACGTGAAAATTACATGTACCAAGTCAGAAAACATGAAAAAAACATGTCGCCAAAATAAGCTGATATTTTTAGTATACGACTTAATTGACGTCGTTTAGCGGTGTGCAAATTTTGGTACAGTTTCGATAAAGTGAAAATTTTGAAAAAAAAATTTGTTTGCAAATAACGTGAAAATTACATGTACCAAGTAAAAAACATGAAAATAACAGGTCGCGAAAATGAGCTGATATTTTTAGTATACGACTAAATTGGCGTAGTTAAGCGGTGTGCAAATTTTGGTAAAGTTTGGATGAAGTGAAAATTTTGAAAAAAAATTGGTTTGCAAATAACGTGAAAATTACATGTACCAAGTCAAAAAACATGAAAGTAACAGGTCGCCAAAATGAGCTGATATTTTTAGCATACGACTAAATTGACGTCGTTTAGCGGTGTGCAAATTTTGGTAAAGTTTGGATGAAGTAAAAATTTGGAAAAAAAAATTTGTTTGCAAATAACGTGAAAATTACAAGTACCAAGTCAAAAAACATGAAAATAACAGGTCGCCAAAATGAGCTTATATTTTAAGTATACGACTAAATTGACGTCGTTTAGCGGTGTGCAAATTTTGGTAAGGTTTGGATGAAGTGAAAAATTTAAAAAAAAAATTTGTTTGAAAATAACGTGAAAACTACAAGTAGTAAGTCAAAACACATGAAAATAACAGGTCGCCAAAATGAGCTGATATTTTTAGTATAAGACATAATTGACGTCGTTTAGCGTTGTGCAAATTTTGGTAAAGTTTGGATGAAGTGAAAATTTTGAAAAAAAAATTTGTTTGCAAATAACGTGAAAATTACATGCACCAAGTCAAAAAACATGAAAATAACAGGTCGCCAAAATGAGTTGATATTTTTAGTATACGACTAAATTGGCGTAGTTTAGTGGTGTGCAAATTTTGGTAAAGTTTGGATGAAGTGAAAATTTTGAAAAAAAATTTGTTTGCAAATAACGTAAAAATTACAAGTACCAAGTCAAAAGACATGAAAATAACAGGTCGCCAAAATGAGCTGATATTTTTAGTATACAACTAAATTGACGTCGTTAAGGGGTGTGCAAATTTTGGTAAAGTTCGGATGAAGTGAAAATTTTGAAAAAACACTTGTTTGCAAATAACGTGAAAATTACATGTACCAAGTCAGAAAACATGAAAATAACAGGTCGACAAAATAAGCTGATATTTTTAGTATACGACTAAATTGATGTCGTTTAGCGGTGTGCACATTTGGTACAGTTTGGATAAAGTGGAAATTTTGAAAAAAAATTTGTTTGCAAATAACGTGAAAATTACATGTACCAAGTCAAAAAACATGCAAATAACAGGTCGCCAAAATGAGCTGATATTTTTAGTAATCGAGTAAATTGATGTCGTTTAGCGGTGTGCAAATTTTGGTAAAGTTTGGATGAAGTGAAAATTTTGAAAAAAAATTTGTTTGCAAATAACGTGAAAATTACATAAAAAATTTTTTTGCAAATAACGTGAAAATTACATGTACCAAGTCAAAAAACAATGAAATATAGGTCGCCAAAATGAGCTGATAATTTTAGTATACGACTAAATTGACGTCGTTTAGCGGTGTGCAAATTTTGGTAAAGTTTGGATGAAGTGAAAATTTTGAAAAAAAAATTTGTTTGCAAATAACGTGAAAATTACATGTACCAAATCAGAAAACATGAAATAACAGGTCGCCAAAATGAGCTGATATTTTTAGTAATCGACTAAATTGACGTCGTCTAGCGGTGTGCAAATTTTAGTAAAGTTTGGATGAATTAAAAATTTTGAAAAAAAAAATTTGTTTGCAAATAACGTGAAAATTACAAGTGCCAAGTCAAAAAACATGAAAATAACAGGTCGCCAAAATGAGCTGATATTTTTAGTATAAGACTTAATTGACGTCGCTTAGCGGTGTGCAAATTTTGGTAAAGTTTGGATGAAGTGAAAATTTCTAAAAAACACTTGTTTGCAAATAACGTGAAAATTACATGTACCAAGTCAGAAAACATGAAAATAACATGTCGCCAAAATTAAACTGATATTTTTAGTATACGAGTAAATTGACATCGGTTAGCGGTGTGCAAATTTTGGTACAGTTTGGATAAAGTGAAAATTTTGAAAAAAAAAATTTGTTTGCAAATAATGTGAAAATTACATGCACCAAGTCAAAAAACATGAAAATAACAGGTCGCCAAAATGAGTTGATATTTTTAGTATACGACTAAATTGGCGTAGTTGAGTGGTGTGCAAATTTTGGTAAAGTTTGGATGAAGTGAAAGTTTTGAAAAAAAATTTGTTTGCAAATAACGTGAAAATTACAAGTACCAAGTCAAAAAACATGAAAATAATATGTCGCCAAAATGAGCTGATATTTTTAGTATACGACTAAAGTAGTAGTGAAATGGCTACTTTGGACTGAAATAACAGATTCACTATCGGTAAATTTTGTAATATATTATTGTTTTAATTGATGAAATTAATTTCTTTATATCTAGGTTGATATAAAGATTTTGAGTATAAATAAATGTTCTCAAATTTTAGTCCATTAGGACTTTCTAGCAAGCCAATCATAGCGTTTTTTTTCGCAATTTGACAGGTCAACTATTGTTGCACGAATAGAATTTGATAGAAAGGAACTATGATTTATTTTTGAACTATCGTTCGATGATTCATCAATATTTCGTACCAAGAATTATTTATGTTGTTTTGACTAAGGGTATGAGTCAATATTTATAAAATCCATTTTATAAATATCAGCTCATACTCATAGTCAAAACAAAGTATGCTTTAAGTGTTTAAAACCGGTATTACCATAAAAATGGTGGTTTTAAACACTTAAAATATACTTTGTTTTACTAACCACATTTTATAACTAAATGCATTTCATAAATATTGACGCATACTCATAATCAAAACAGCATATAAATATCCTTTGTTTTGACTATGAGTATGAGTCATTATCTCTTATTATAAAAAAATAAAATAGTATAATTATATGATATCAGAAATCATGTTTTCTAATATTATATAACCATACTATTTGATTCTTTCTATAATAATAGATAATATTTATGAAATGCATTTATTTACAAAATGCGATTAGTAAAACAACATAAATATAGGATGGTATGAAATTTTGATGATTCATCAATATTTCGTACCAAGGTATTTTTAGGTTGTTTTTACTATGAGTATGCGCCAATATTTATGAAATATATTTCATAAATATTATCTCTCATTATAGAAAAATTAAAAATGTAGCTATACGATATAAGAAAATATTTTCTGAAATCGTATAGCTATATTATTTTATTTGTCCTATAATAAGAGATAATGGGCCCTACTCATAGTCAAAACAAAGAATATTTTAAGAGTTTCAAATCAGTATTATCATATAAAATACTGATTTTAAACTCTTACAGCCTTATTTATAAAACTTATTAAGGCTTTGTAAAAGCTTTTTAAAACAAATTTTTTATAAAAATTTTTTCTTAAAAAGTCTTTATAAAGCCCTAATAAGTGTTATAAATAAGGCTGTTAAAATATACTTTGTTTTACTAACCACATTTTTTGTAACTAAACGCATTTCATAAATATTGATGCATACTCAAAATCAAAACAAAGGATATTTTTATGCTGTTTTGATTATGAGTGTGGATCATTATCTCTTATTATAGAAAAAATAAACTAATGCAGCTATAAGATTTCAGAAAATATTTTCTGATATGGTATAGCTGTATTAGTTTATTTTTTTTATAATAAGAGATAATATTTATAAAATGTATTTAGCTACATAAATGCGGTTAGTAAAACAACCTAAAATACCTTGGTACGAAATTTTGATGATTCATCGAACGATACTTCAAAAATAAATCATAGTTCCCTTATATCAAATTCTATTCGTGCAACAATAGGTGACCTGTCAAATTGCGAAAAAAAAAACGCTATGATTGGCTTGCTAGAAAGTCCTAATGGACTTAAATTTTGAGAACATTTATTTATACTCAAAATCTTTATATCACCCCAGATATAAATATCTGAAGAAATTAATTACATCAATTAAAATAATAATATATTACAAAATTTACCGATAGTGAATCTGTTATTTCAGTCCAAAGTAATTCCAATATGATATTTAACGATGATGCGTATGGGAAGCATATTTTTGTATGGGGAGAGATAAGAATGTTGATTCATTCTACTTATGTAAAACTTACACCAGAATCACCAAACATTTAATAAGAGATCATCATAATGTAATTTTAATGTTTAAGTAAGGTGAGAAAAATATAAAGCATGTTGAAAGGATAAATATGAATTTTTGATTATAAGCAAAGATAGTGAATTAAACGATGATCGTTATAGAAAATAATTTTACTACATAAAACTTTACTTTTTCGTATTTCATCTGACTTTAAACTTCATGTATATAAATTTTATAAATGGCTAGCTACTTGTACACTGATAACTAAATCTGACTCAGATATCTTGAAATGAAAATCTGAACAGCTCCTGATAGCCTGATCTGTTACCTGATAAGCTGATCTGAAAATCAGATCAGCTCCTGATAAGCTGATCTGAAAACCAGACCAGATAAGCTGATCTGAAAATCAGATGAGGTACTGATAAGCTGATCTGATAACCAGACCAGCTCCTGATAAGCTGATCTGATAACCAGACCAGCTCCTGATAAGCTGATCTGAAAAACCAGACCAGCTCCTGATAAGCTGATCTGAATACCAGACCAGCTCCTGATAAGCTGATCTGATAACTAGAGCAGCTCCTGATAAGCTGATCTGAAAACCAGATCAGCTCCTGATAAGCTGATCTGATAATCAGACCAGCTCCTGATAAGCTGATCTGAAAACCAGACCAGCTCCTGATAAGCTGATCTAGTAGCCGATACCTGAATTTGCTGTTAGCAAACATGGATGAGAAAGTTTTAAAGCATTTGGTGTTGACAACAAATGTGATTAAGAAAAAGCTTCGTAGTATAGAAACTAGTGAAATAGATACAAATGAACAACTAAGATATGCATTTAAACCTATAACATAAAAATTCATAAATAGTTCTAAAAATATTAAAAGAATTCTTATGAAAGAAAAAAGTAAAATCAAGACAAAAGTTGAAAATATACAAGTTTAAAGCATGAGAAACCATCAGTCAAGATAGAGACAAGTACACCAAAGAAACTAGCAGAAGGAACAATATTTGATAATACCATCTTATTTAATGATGCTAATACTGAAAATGATGATGACGATGATTTGTACTCAAAGACTTCCAATTCCGAAGACTTTTCAGTATTGGGAGGAAGAAATGAATTAGATGCAAACTAATGGTGATAGTAACCTCAAACTGAATGAAGATAAAATACAATTTGGTGGTCAAATATGGGCTCTAACACTAGGACTATTCTCTCTAATGTTTAATAAAATACCAAAAAATTATGATAAATTTGAACTCGAAATCTATAAAAAGATTTTAATTACTACTAATGTATGCATACAGAATCTCCGTCAGAGAACGATGATATAAGTTAATTTTTCTGGAAACTGAAATCGACAAACTAAACAACAAATTAATAATATAGCTTAAGGCATTGATATAATTCAAGAATATATTCAAATGCATATTGGTGGACTACAGCGTGAAATAAAATTAGAGAAGGAAGAGAGTTATAAAATTGAAAAGCAATTCTAAAAATTAAATAATTAAAAATAAATTGAAGAGTTGTACGATTAAATATATAGATTAGAAAATTAACTACATGTTAGTATAAATAGCTGAAAGTGCAACATGTAGATCACCACACTCTCGAAAAAATCTGTAAAACAACTCAATGTCTTTAAAAAGAAATTTAGTAAACGAACTCCATATTAAAACTCGAAAATTGTTTGTGCTTGTAATGATACGAATATATGATCTTTTATGGAGCTGAGTTAGGTGAAATGGAGAACTATTCTACAGAAAATAGAAATTGTTGATTTTTGAAGACTGTAATTGACACATTCTCAAAGTTTATATAGTCGGTACAACTGAAAATAAAAGCTGCACTCCAAAAACCAAGGCAATGGAAAATATTTTTGAAGTGGTACAGGTACCAAAAAAAAAAAAAAAAACTTACAAACAGATGATTCTAAAGAATTTTTTAATAAATACTTTGGAAAACTCATACATAAATAGAAGATTAAACATTACCTAATATGAAAGCATCAATAGTTCAATGATTTCATTGAGCATTAAAAGGAATGATGTGAAAAGAATTAGCTTTAATGCTTCATATGAAAGGATTGGTATATATAAAGAATTACTTAGTGCATAAAATAGAAAAATTTATCTCACCATTAAAATGTTTACGATTAAAGTTAACTCAACAAATGAGAAAAAGCTGCTTAATACAATATAAAGTAATTTAAATATGTACAAAATATTGAATTTAATAAAAATAAAAATAAAATTAAAACGAAAAATCTAGTTTGTGTTGTTTTTTGTAGGATTGATTAGGAATGATGGGTCTTAAGAAATATAATTAACTAAATGTAGGGGAATTCTCTAAACTTGTTGGTCTGAATGAAATATTGCTAAAACTTCAGTGTTTAAAATGAACTATAACATAGTGCAATATTCAACAGCATATCATACTATCACTTTTTATAAAGTTGTATGTACATTTTCCCATCGAAAGCGCTAGCACGCAAAATTTTACAATATGAAAATGGGATTATTATAGAAGATCTTCACTCTATTTATTTCTCTAGCTATCAGATCATTAGAAAATATAGATAAACTACGGAAATTGGACTTTGATATCCCATCTTTATGAATGTTCATGTGTATGAATAAGTATCAAACAAACTTAGTGAATGAATACATATATATACGCTTCAACTAGAATCATGCTGAAGCATGCATAAATTTTAAAATGTACAGTAAACAGATCTTACTTTATATCTGTATAATGTATAACTTAAAAACAAAATCCTCACGTCATACAATTTTGTAAGTAAAGAAATTTTATGATTTTGTGGTCAATGAAATACATACATCTGTATCTACTTTGTAAAAATTCAAAAGAGCGAACTGGTAAATTCTAATAGTAAAGATTTTTAATTGTAACACTCTACAGCTCGGACTCTTACGTCACTATCGATAGAAGCATGCTAAGGCATGCATACTAGCAAAATATATGAAGCTGTTAGAAGGTGATGAGACAGCAATTGTATCTAGATCAACCCAACTCATGAATGTATTGTATACGGGAGTGATTGATGGTGATGATGGCCTTTTTTAAGTGAATAATCATTACATATGAATGCGACAGTGGTTGACCCCTCAAACCTCATGTAGAAATACTTGAGGGGAAAAATTCTCTCAAAACATAGATATTTCATTGTTTCTAACACTTTATGAAAACACCAACGGTGAATTGCTGGTAGAGGTAACTGAGTTATTTGAGATCGATTTGATACAATAGTTGTTTATTAAACATGCATTTCTTTGTATGTTGACTAATTCTACATACCTAATGTATATACCCAACAAAAAATTAGACAAAAATTCTCTATTCCAAGTAGTAAAATCTGAAAAAAGGAGTGGTACATTAGAAGAAAAATACAAAATAAATAAAAATAGAGACTGACTGACCAACTAATACGTACACTCTGTCCGATGGGCACACAAAACACACTTAAACATTTTAGAAATATATATACAATACGCTGAACTTTAATAAAATGAAAAAAAAGTCATATAGAACATTAAATAAAAGCCATAGGTGCTCACCGTTCATAAAATAAACATATGTATATGTACCTTATTAATGTAAACATATTATCAGTATAAAGCAAGAGAAATTTCGTCATACATAGTCATCTTGTATCCTAGAGGAGCCGTCGATAGGGTATACCTAAATTATATGAAAACGAGTGCGTTTTCTGTTGATCGCTATTCAAGAAGAAAATATGTTTGTTCATTATGATTTAACTAATTTAAAAGTACATTTAAATTCAGTCTCATATCCGTACTTCTTAACATAAAAATTAAAAATAAATGTTATCCAATTCTATATATGAAAGAATCTCCAGCGCCTCTAACTACATCAGAGTTTAAGAAAAAACCTCCTTTTATTCAATTGAAAAAAAAATTTAATTTGAAAGAATAAGCAAAGACATCAGCTTACTGCATTCGTATTCATGATCACATAATAGAATATATAACCACTAAAGGACAAAGTCTAAAAGTCTTATAAATTAAGAAATATAGAAAATAACATAATTTTTATAAACGCGTAAAATTTCAAAAGTAATTCAAATGATTTCATCGCAAAAAACAAACAAAAAGCACCGATTGTTTTCAACAATTATGAAAATAATAATAACAATATAAAAGTCCCTTTTGATTTCCAATGTTTATCAATAAAAAATAAAAAATAAGTAAGTTAACTAACATCAAAAAAACTATCAGTACCTAAGCTGGAGTGCCGGATCAGTTTCATTTAAAAATGTTTATACATTTTTAAAAAGCAAAGCAAGCTTTCCAAAATAAATGTAGAAGCCTATAGCTAGAAAAAATTTTATACCCTAAAAATGTCAAACGTTGACTAACTAACATTGCATCAACTTTAAAAAAAATGTAAATTATGTATAAGAAATGTATGTAAGTATGTAAGTACATATCTTCAGGAATTCAATTTTACTTAAAACAGAAAATCCTCACAAACTTTTAAGTAAACGCAGATAAAAATTAAAATGTTTTTAATTTCAACAACAACAGACATCACATGACAAAAAATAAAATAATAAATGTATTCAAAGATTGAGTTAAACGCTTATTTGTATGTACATATATACATATATATGTACATACATACATACATACATACATAAAATCAATTTGTAGATATGTATGTATACATATCAAATTTCTGATCAATGCTCAAGTATTTATTAGATCTACATCATGAAAATATATGAAGCGTCGTTTAGTTAAAGCACAATGCAAATATAAACAATCCATACACTTAGGGAAAATCTGCAGCTTAAAAATAAGAATGCGTCACATTAATTCAATAATTTTTAATATAATAGAAAATGCATATTGAGATATCTACAAACTGATGAGTTTAATTAATGAATACTGTAAATTAATATTTTGTCCATATGGAAATACGAAATTTCAATATAACTAAACCTTCGTTAATGTTTCTTATTAATTCAACATGGTTTTTACTGATTTTAAGTTGGTTTTTCTCTGTGTGTAGAAAACTCATTCAGTCAAAGAAGACAGATGTAGTTAAATAAACAAAATCTGTACTACAAACAAATTTCACACAGGCAGGCCTTAACGCGAGACAAATTTGAGCATGAGAAAATATAAAGCAATTGTTAGTATAAAAGCATACTAGGATTAGGGAAGTCCAGATGTATGATAGTATTTTATAGTACCAAATGTCGATATTGAAAACAATTTATTTTTACCTACATATAAATACCAGCGCAAATACACACACAGCAGAATTCATATAAGAAATAATCAAGAAAATTTCAACAACACCCCACATTTTACAAATAATGACCAGCCCTAAATTATCCCCAGACATACATACACATACACATACATACATATACAATATACGAAATTAATCTCAACAACACAACACTCTCACGTACCCGAAATTCCAGATAGTCTTAAACTTCTACAGACATCTATACACATAGATTTCCACGGCTACATATTACAAGAACACCTCGCCCCTAATAAATCACAATCATCTTAAATTCTTACAGAAATACATACATACATACACATAACCAATTTACCTCAACAACATCCCCACCCACCTCAAATCACGATCAGCCTTAAACTACTATAGACAGACACATCTACAAATCCCCATGGCTACACATTA
Organism: Tachina grossa; assembly: GCA_949987645.1. NCBI lineage: Eukaryota > Metazoa > Arthropoda > Insecta > Diptera > Tachinidae > Tachina > Tachina grossa. The sequence continues at coordinate 14,556,751 of OX465279.1, read as the reverse complement.
CGTGAACAACCCTGCCCACCCAAATCATAATTAGCCTTAAACTCCTACAGACATACAAATACACAGATTCCCCCGGTTGCATATTACTAGAACATCTCACCCCTCATAAATCATATATTGAAATTCATACAAACATACGCACACACACACACACACATATATACACGCAACCGATCTACCTCAACTACACCCCGTCCCCTGCCAATCAAACCTTCACCTAAATTCTCACAGAGACAGACACATCCACAAATTCCTATTCCTATATTCCATATTACGCCAACAACGCCACCCACTCAAATAACAGTCAGCCTTAAATTCCCACAGTCTAGCAACACCTACATTAGCATTAGAAAAAATAACTTTCACGTTTTCCCGTCGTCATTAGGAAATATCATTTTCCCGTCGGCATATACACACATAAAAACAGTCAAACTATGAACCGCCTTAATACATTCCCTATCCACTTTAATTCGCAACAGGGTTGCCACTCTCTGCAGCTATTAAATTATTTCCCCAGAGATCGCAAACATAAATGCATACATACACAATAAACCTACATAAGCATACCAACGACAACTCAAAACAGCAGCCCAAAGTCTATCAAATAACAATCACTATATGCACACAAATACACAATCCCTTGTAACTACCCTGCAGTCAGACTGGGAGCAAGTGTCTTTGTGTCAACACTAAAATTCTAGTAACAATTTTGTTATAATAAGTTTTCTTCTATCCGTCAGTATAAAGGAAGTAAAGAAAACAGATATAGTGTATATGTGGTGGACTTGTCAATAACTTGTCAATATACATACATTTGTATGTACGTCGCACAAGTCAAAAGCGACTCAGTACATTTTCACCATCGCCATTTCCTACTGGGTATAATGCTTGTCTGCCACTACAACAAAAGTATCGGACACCATCAAACATACAAGTAGATACAAAACACATACACAAACACACACACACACACACCCATACACACATACAAACACCCACATACATATGCATAGACATAACCAAAGAATCAGACTCACACACACACACACACAAGCACACACACACACACACAATATCAGCATGAAAATCCCCAAAATCCCCTAATTTGTAACATGGTTGCCATCATTTTTATTTTTCCCAGTTTTAAATTCCCAAAACAGGACTATCTCCGCCATTACTAATCTACTAACCAGCAAACCTCATGTAGAAATACCTACTTGAGGCAAAAAAATTCTCCCAAACATAGATATTTCATTGTTTCTAACACTTTATGAAAACACCGACGGTGAATTGCTGGTAGAGGTAACTGAGTTATTTGAGATCGATTTTCTACAATAGTTGTTTATTAAACATACATTTTTTTGTAAGTAAACTAATTTCTACATACCTAATGTATATACCCAGCAAAAAATTAGACAAAAATACTCTATTCCAAGTAGTAAAATCTGAAAAAAGGAGTGGCACATTAGAAGAAAAAAATAAATAAAAATATAGACTGACTGACCAACTAATACGTACACTCTGTCCGATGGGAACACAAAACATACTTAAACATTTCAGAAATATATACACAATACGCTGAACACCTCGCCCCTAATAAATCACAATCATCTTAAATTCTTACAAAAATATATACATACATACATAGATACAAATAACCAAATTACCTCAACAACATCCTCACCTACCTCAAATCACGATCAGCCTTAAACTACTATAGACAGACACATCCACAAATCCCCATGGATACATATTTCGTCAACAACCCTGCCCACCCAAATCATGGTAAGCCTTAAACTCCTACAGACATACAAACACACAGATTCCCCCCGGTTACATATTACTAGAACACCTCACCCCTCGTAAATCACAATCAGCCCTTAGCTCCTACAGAAATACACACATTGAAATTCCTACAAACATACACACACACACACATACACACACACACATACACACACACATACACACACACATACACACACACACACATACACACGCAATCGATCTACTTCAACTACATCCCGCCCCTTCCAATCAAACCCTCACCTAAATTCTCACAGACAGACAGACAGACACATCCGCGAATTCGTATGGTTACATATTACGGCAACAACGCCACCCACTCAAATCACGGTCAGCCTTAAATTTCCACAGACTAGCAACATCTACATTAACATTAGCAAAAATAACTTTCATGTTTTGCCGTCGGCATTAGGAAAAAAATAATAATCATGTTTTGTCGTCGGCATTTGAAAAAAATAATTATCATGTTTTGCCTTCGGCATTTGGAAAAATTATCATGTTTTGCCTTCGGCATTAGGAAAAATCATTAGATGATTTTCCGTCAGCATTAGGAAAAACTATTTTCATGATTTTCCCCGTCGTCATATACACACATAAAAACCGCCAAACTATGAACCGCCTTAATACATGCACACACAATATTCCACACACAAATTTCCACGGACAGACGGACAGACAGACAGACAGACAGACATACACTTAATGTAAACAAAAACTCCTAATGTAAACAAAAAACTCCTAATGTAAACAGAAAACTCCTTATGTAAACAAAAAAACACAAATTTCCAAGAATTTAACAATTTTCAAATTTTAATTACCCAAATTTAACAATTTCAGCAACAATTTAACAATTTCAGCCACAATTTAACAATTTCAGCCCACAATTTAACAATTTCAGCAACAATTTAACAATTTTAATCGGCGCCAGAAGTGGGATTTCCCTACTACTTTTTTAGTATACGACTAAATTGACGTCGTTTAGCGGTGTGCAAATTTTGGTAAGGTTTGGATGAAGTGAAAAATTAAAAAAAAAAAATTTGTTTGCAAATAACGTGAAAATTACATGCACCAAGTCAAAAAACATGAAAATAACAGGTCGCCAAAATGAGTTGATATTTTTAGTATACGACTAAATTGGCGTAGTTTAGTGGTGTGCAAATTTTGGTAAGGTTTTGATGAAGTGAAAATTTAAAAAAAAATTTGTTTGCAAATAACGTGAAAATTACAAGTACCAAGTCAAAAAACATGAAAATAACAGGTCGCCAAAATGAGCTGATATTTTTAGTATACGACTAAATTGACGTCGTTTAGGGGTGTGCAAATTTTGGTAAAGTTTGGATGAAGTGAAAATTTCTAAAAAACACTTGTTTGCAAATAACGTGAAAATTACATGTACCAAGTCAGAAAACATGAAAATAACAGGTCGCCAAAATAAGCTGATATTTTTAGTATACGACTTAATTGACGTCGTTTAGCAATGTGCAAATTTTGGTAAAGTTTGGATGAAGTGATAATTTTGAAAAAAAAATTTGTTTGCAAATAACGTGAAAATTACATGTACCAATTTAGAAAACATGAAAAAAACATGTCGCCAAAATAAGCTGATCTTTTTAGTATACGACTAAATTGACATCGTTTAGCGGTGTGCAAATTTTGGTACAGTTTCGATAAAGTGAAAATTTTGAAAAAAAAATTTGTTTGCAAATAACGTGAAAATTACATGTACCAAGTAAAAAACATGAAAATAACAGGTCGCGAAAATGAGCTGATATTTTTAGTATACGACTAAATTGGCGTAGTTAAGCGGTGTGCAAATTTTGGTAAAGTTTGGATGAAGTGAAAATTTTGAAAAAAAAATTGGTTTGCAAATAACGTGAAAATTACATGCACCAAGTCAAAAAACATGAAAATAACAGGTCGCCAAAATGAGTTGATATTTTTAGTATACGACTAAATTGACGTCGTTTAGGGGTGTGCAAATTTTGGTAAAGTTTGGATGAAGTAAAATTTTCTAAAAAAACACTTGTTTGCAAATAACGTGAAAATTACATGTACCAAGTCAGAAAACATGAAAATAACAGGTCGCCAAAATAAGCTGATATTTTTAGTATACGACTTAATTGACGTCATTTAGCACTGTGCAAATCTTGGTAAGGTTTGGATGAAGTGAAAAATTTAAAAAAAAAATTTGTTTGAAAATAACGTGAAAACTACAAGTAGTAAGTCAAAACACATGAAAATAACAGGTCGCCAAAATGAGCTGATATTTTTAGTATAAGACATAATTGACGTCGTTTAGCGTTGTGCAAATTTTGGTAAAGTTTGGATGAAGTGAAAATTTTGAAAAAAAAAATTTGTTTACAAATAACGTGAAAATTACATGCACCAAGTCAAAAAACATGAAAATAACAGGTCGCCAAAATGAGTTGATATTTTTAGTATACGACTAAATTGCCGTAGTTTAGTGGTGTGCAAATTTTGGTAAAGTTTGGATGAAGTGAAAATTTTGAAAAAAAATTTGTTTGCAAATAACGTAAAAATTACAAGTACCAAGTCAAAAAACATGAAAATAACAGGTCGCCAAAATGAGCTAATATTTTTAGTATACAACTAAATTGACGTCATTTAGGGGTGTGCAAGTTTTGGTAAAGTTTGGATGAAGTGAAAATTTTGAAAAAACACTTGTTTGCAAATAACGTGAAATTTACATGTACCAAGTCAGAAAACATGAAAATAACAGATGGCCAAAATAAGCTGATATTTTTAGTATACGACTAAATTGATGTAGTTTAGCGGTGTGCAAATTTTGGTACAGTTTGGATGAAGTGAAAATTTTGAAAAAAATTTGTTTGCAAATAACGTGAAAATTACATAAAAATTTTTTTTGCAAACAACGTGAAAATTACATGTACCAAGTCCAAAAACATGAAAATAACAGGTCGCCAAAATGAGCTGATATTTTTAGTATACGACTAAATTGACGTCGTTTAAAGGTGTGCTAATTTTGGTAAAGTTTGGATGAAGTGAAAGTTTTGAAAAAAAATTTGTTTGCAAATAACGTGAAAATTACAAGTACCAAGTCAAAAAACATGAAAATAACAGGTCGCCAAAATGAGCTGATATTTTTAGTATACGACTAAATTGACGTCGTTTAGCGGTGTGCAAATTTTGGTAAGGTTTGGATGAAGTGAAAATTTTGAAAAAAAATTTGTTTGCAAATAACGTGAAAATTACAAGTACCAAGTCAAAAAACATGAAAATAACAGGTCGCCAAAATGAGCTGATATTTTTAGTATACGACTAAATTGACGTCGCTTAGGGGTGTGCAAATTTTGGTAAGGTTTGGATGAAGTGAAAATTTAAAAAAAAAATTTGTTTGCAAATAACGTGAAAATTACAAGTACCAAGTCAAAAAACATGAAAATAACAGGTCGCCAAAATGAGCTGATATTTTTAGTATACGACTAAATTGACGTCGTTTAGGGGTGTGCAAATTTTGGTAAAGTTTGGATGAAGTGAAAATTTCTAAAAACACACTTGTTTGCAAATAACGTGAAAATTACATGTACCAAGTCAGAAAACATGAAAATAACAGGTCGCCAAAATAAGCTGATATTTTTAGTATACGACTTAATTGACGTCGTTTAGCAATGTGCAAATTTTGGTAAAGTTTGGATGAAGTGAAAATTTTGAAAAAAAAATTTGTTTGCAAATAACGTGAAAATTACGTGTACCAATTTAGAAAACATGAAAAAAACATGTCGCCAAAATAAGCTGATCTTTTTAGTATACGACTAAATTGACATCGTTTAGCAGTGTGCAAATTTTGGTACAGTTTCGATAAAGTGAAAATTTTGAAAAAAAAAATTTGTTTGCAAATAACGTGAAAATTACATGTACCAAGTAAAAAACATGAAAATAACAGGTCGCGAAAATGAGCTGATATTTTTAGTATACGACTAAATTGGCGTAGTTAAGCGGTGTGCAAATTTTGGTAAAGTTTGGATGAAGTGAAAATTTTGAAAAAAAAAATTGGTTTGCAAATAACGTGAAAATTACATGTACCAAGTCAAAAAACATGAAAGTAGCAAGTCGCCAAAATGAGCTGATATTTTTAGCATACGACTAAATTGTCGTCGTTTAGCGGTGTGCAAATTTTGGTAAAGTTTGGATGAAGTAAAAATTTGGAAAAAAAAAATTGTTTGCAAATAACGTGAAAATTACAAGTACCAAGTCAAAAAACATGAAAATAACAGGTCGCCAAAATGAGCTTATATTTCAAGTATACGACTAAATTGACGTCGTTTAGCGGTGTGCAAATTTTGGTAAGGTTTGGATGAAGTAAAAAATTGAAAAAAAAATTTGTTTGAAAATAACGTGAAAATTACAAGTAGCAAGTCAAAACACATGAAAATAACAGGTCGCCAAAATGAGCTGATATTTTTAGTATAAGATATAATTGACGTCGTTTAGCGTTGTGCAAATTTTGGTAAAGTTTGGATGAAGTGAAAATTTTGAAAAAAAAATTTGTTTGCAAATAACGTGAAAATTACATGCCCCAAGTCAAAAAACATGAAAATAACAGGTCGCCAAAATGAGTTGATATTTTTAGTATACGACTAAATTGGCGTAGTTTAGTGGTGTGTAAATTTTGGTAAAGTTTGGATGAAGTGAAAATTTTGAAAAAAAATTTGTTTGCAAATAACGTAAAAATTACAAGTACCAAGTCAAAAGACATGAAAATAACAGGTCGCCAAAATGAGCTGATATTTTTAGTATACAACTAAATTGACGTCATTTAGGGGTGTGCAAATTTTGGTAAAGTTTGGATGAAGTGAAAATTTTGAAAAAACACTTGTTTGCAAATAACGTGAAATTTACATGTACCAAGTCAGAAAACATGAAAATAACAGATGGCCAAAATAAGCTGATATTTTTAGTATACGACTAAATTTATGTCGTTTAGCGGTGTGCAAATTTTGGTACAGTTTGGATAAAGTGAAAATTTTGAAAAAAAAATTGTTTGCAAATAACGTGAAATTTACATGTACCAAGTCAGAAAACATGAAAATAACAGATGGCCAAAATAAGCTGATATGTTTAGTATACGACTAAATTGATGTCGTTTAGCGGTGTGCAAAATTTGGTACAGTTTGGATGAAGTGAAAATTTTGAAAAAAATTTGTTTGCAAATAACGTGAAAATAACATAAAAAATTTGTTTGCAAACAACGTGAAAATTACATGTACCAAGTCCAAAAACATGAAAATAACAGGTCGCCAAAATGAGCTGATATTTTTAGTATACGACTAAATTGATGTCGTTTAGCGGTGTGCAAATTTTGGTACAGTTTGGATGAAGTGAAAATTTTGAAAAAAATTTGTTTGCAAATAACGTGAAAATTACATAAAAATTTTTTTTGCAAACAACGTGAAAATTACATGTACCAAGTCCAAAAACATGAAAATAACAAGTCGCCAAAATGAGCTGATATTTTTAGTATACGACTAAATTGACGTCGTTTAAAGGTGTGGAAATTTTGGTAAGGTTTGGATGAAGTGAAAATTTTGAAAAAAAATTTGTTTGCAATAACGTGAAAATTACATGCACCAAGTCAAAAAACATGAAAATAACAGGTCGCCAAAATGAGTTGATATTTTTAGTATAAGACTTAATTGACGTCGTTTAGTGGTGTGCAAATTTTGTAAGGTTTGGATGAAGTGAAAATTTAAAAAAAAAATTTGTTTGCAAATAACGTGAAAATTACAAGTACCAAGTCAAAAAACATGAAAATAACAGGTCGCCAAAATGAGCTGATATTTTTAGTATACGACTAAATTGACGTCGTTTAGGGGTGTGCAAATTTTGGTAAAGTTTGGATGAAGTGAAAATTTCTAAAAAAACACTTGTTTGCAAATAACGTGAAAATTACATGTACCAAGTCAGAAAACATAAAAATAACAGGTCGCCAAAATAAGCTGATATTTTTAGTATACGACTTAATTGACGTCGTTTAGCAATGTGCAAATTTTGGTAAAGTTTGGATGAAGTGAAAATTTTGAAAAAAAAATTTGTTTGCAAATAACGTGAAAATTACATGTACCAATTTAGAAAACATGAAAAAAACATGTCGCCAAAATAAGCTGATCTTTTTAGTATACGACTAAATTGACATCGTTTAGCAGTGTGCAAATTTTGGTACAGTTTCGATAAAGTGAAAATTTTGAAAAAAAAATTTGTTTGCAAATAACGTGAAAATTACATGTACCAAGTAAAAAACATGAAAATAACAGGTCGCGAAAATGAGCTGATATTTTTAGTATACGACTAAATTGGCGTAGTTAAGCGGTGTGCAAATTTTGGTAAAGTTTGGATGAAGTGAAAATTTTGAAAAAAATTGGTTTGCAAATAACGTGAAAATTACATGTACCAAGTCAAAAAACATGAAAGTAACAAGTCGCCAAAATGAGCTGATATTTTTAGCATACGACTAAATTGTCGTCGTTTAGCGGTGTGCAAATTTTGGTAAAGTTTGGATGAAGTAAAAATTTGGAAAAAAAAAATTTGTTTGCAAATAACGTGAAAATTACAAGTACCAAGTCAAAAAACATGAAAATAACAGGTCGCCAAAATGAGCTTATATTTCAAGTATACGACTAAATTGACGTCGTTTAGCGGTGTGCAAATTTTGGTAAGGTTTGGATGAAGTGAAAAATTGAAAAAAAAATTTGTTTGAAAATAACGTGAAAACTACAAGTAGCAAGTCAAAACACATGAAAATAACAGGTCGCCAAAATGAGCTGATATTTTTAGTATAAGACATAATTGACGTCGTTTAGCGTTGTGCAAATTTTGGTAAGGTTTGGATGAAGTGAAAATTTTGAAAAAAAAATTTGTTTGCAAATAACGTGAAAATTACATGCCCCAAGTCAAAAAACATGAAAATAACAGGTCGCCAAAATGAGTTGATATTTTTAGTATACGACTAAATTGGCGTAGTTTAGTGGTGTGCAAATTTTGGTAAAGTTTGGATGAAGTAAAAATTTTGAAAAAAAATTTGTTTGCAAATAACGTAAAAATTACAAGTACCAAGTCAAAAGACATGAAAATAACAGGTCGCCAAAATGAGCTGATATTTTTAGTATACAACTAAATTGACGTCGTTTAGGGGTGTGCAAATTTTGGTAAAGTTTGGATGAAGTGAAAATTTTGAAAAAAAATTTGTTTGCAAATAACGTAAAAATTACAAGTACCAAGTCAAAAAACATGAAAATAACAGGTCGCCAAAATGAGCTGATATTTTTAGTATACAACTAAATTGACGACATTTAGGGGTGTGCAAATTTTGGTAAAGTTTGGATGAAGTGAAAATTTTGAAAAAACACTTGTTTGCAAATAACGTGAAATTTACATGTACCAAGTCAGAAAACATGAAAATAACAGATGGCCAAAATAAGCTGATATTTTTAGTTTACGACTAAATTGATGTCGTTTAGCGGTGTGCAAATTTTGGTACAGTTTGGATAAAGTGAAAATTTTGAAAAAAAAATTTGTTTGCAAATAACGTGAAATTTACATGTACCAAGTCAGAAAACATGAAAATAACAGATGGCCAAAATAAGCTGATATTTTTAGTATACGACTAAATTGATGTCGTTTAGCGGTGTGCAAATTTTGGTACAGTTTGGATGAAGTGAAAATTTTGAAAAAAAATTTGTTTGCAAATAACGTGAAAATAACATAAAAAATTTGTTTGCAAACAACGTGAAAATTACATGTACCAAGTCCAAAAACATGAAAATAACAGGTCGCCAAAATGAGCTGATATTTTTAGTATACGACTAAATTGACGTCGTTTAAAGATGTGCTAATTTTGGTAAAGTTTGGATGAAGTGAAAGTTTTGAAAAAGAATTTGTTTGCAAATAACGTGAAAATTACAAGTACCAAGTCAAAAAACATGAAAATAACAGGTCGCCAAAATGAGTTGATATTTTTAGTATACGACTAAATTGACGTCGTTTAGCGGTGTGCAAATTTTGGTAAGGTTTGGATGAAGTGAAAATTTTGAAAAAAAATTTGTTTGCAATAACGTGAAAATTACATGCACCAAGTCAAAAAACATGAAAATAACAGGTCGCCAAAATGAGTTGATATTTTTAGTATACGACTAAATTGGCGTAGTTTAGTGGTGTGCAAATTTTGGTAAGGTTTGGATGAAGTGAAAATTTAAAAAAAAAATTTGTTTGCAAATAACGTGAAAATTACAAGTACCAAGTCAAAAAACATGAAAATAACAGGTCGCCAAAATGAGCTAAAATTTTTAGTATACAACTAAATTGACGTCGTTTAGGGGTGTGCAAATTTTGGTAAAGTTTGGATGAAGTGAAAATTTCTAAAAAAACACTTGTTTGCAAATAACGTGAAAATTACATGTACCAAGTCAGAAAACATGAAAATAACAGGTCGCCAAAATAAGCTGATATTTTTAGTATACGACTTAATTGACGTCGTTTAGCAATGTGCAAGTTTTGGTAAAGTTTGGATGAAGTGAAAATTTTGAAAAAAAAATTTGTTTGCAAATAACGTGAAAATTACATGTACCAATTTAGAAAACATGAAAAAAACATGTCGCCAAAATAAGCTGATCTTTTTAGTATACGACTAAATTGACATCGTTTAGCGGTGTGCAAATTTTGGTACAGTTTCGATAAAGTGAAAATTTTGAAAAAAAAATTTGTTTGCAAATAACGTGAAAATTACATGTACCAAGTAAAAAACATGAAAATAACAGGTCGCGAAAATGAGCTGATATTTTTAGTATACGACTAAATTGGCGTAGTTAAGCGGTGTGCAAATTTTGGTAAAGTTTGGATGAAGTGAAAATTTTGAAAAAAATTTGTTTGCAAATAACGTGAAAATAACATAAAAAATTTGTTTGCAAACAACGTGAAAATTACATGTACCAAGTCCAAAAACATGAAAATAACAGGTCGCCAAAATGAGCTGATATTTTTAGTATACGACTAAATTGACGTCGTTTAAAGGTGTGCTAATTTTGGTAAAGTTTGGATGAAGTGAAAGTTTTGAAAAAGAATTTGTTTGCAAATAACGTGAAAATTACAAGTACCAAGTCAAAAAACATGAAAATAACAGGTCGCCAAAATGAGCTGATATTTTTAGTATACAACTAAATTGACGTCATTTAGGGGTGTGCAAATTTTGGTAAAGTTTGGATGAAGTGAAAATTTTGAAAAAACACTTGTTTGCAAATAACGTGAAATTTACATGTACCAAGTCAGAAAACATGAAAATAACAGATGGCCAAAATAAGCTGATATTTTTAGTATACGACTAAATTTATGTCGTTTAGCGGTGTGCAAATTTTGGTACAGTTTGGATAAAGTGAAAATTTTGAAAAAAAAATTGTTTGCAAATAACGTGAAATTTACATGTACCAAGTCAGAAAACATGAAAATAACAGATGGCCAAAATAAGCTGATATGTTTAGTATACGACTTAATTGACGTCGTTTAGTGGTGTGCAAATTTTGGTAAGGTTTAGATGAAGTGAAAATTTAAAAAAAAAATTTGTTTGCAAATAACGTGAAAATTACAAGTACCAAGTCAAAAAACATGAAAATAACAGGTCGCCAAAATGAGCTGATATTTTTAGTATACGACTAAATTGACGTCGTTTAGGGGTGTGCAAATTTTGGTAAAGTTTGGATGAAGTGAAAATTTCTAAAAAAACACTTGTTTGCAAATAACGTGAAAATTACATGTACCAAGTCAGAAAACATAAAAATAACAGGTCGCCAAAATAAGCTGATATTTTTAGTATACGACTTAATTGACGTCGTTTAGCAATGTGCAAATTTTGGTAAAGTTTGGATGAAGTGAAAATTTTGAAAAAAAAATTTGTTTGCAAATAACGTGAAAATTACATGTACCAATTTAGAAAACATGAAAAAAACATGTCGCCAAAATAAGCTGATCTTTTTAGTATACGACTAAATTGACATCGTTTAGCAGTGTGCAAATTTTGGTACAGTTTCGATAAAGTGAAAATTTTGAAAAAAAAATTTGTTTGCAAATAACGTGAAAATTACATGTACCAAGTAAAAAACATGAAAATAACAGGTCGCGAAAATGAGCTGATATTTTTAGTATACGACTAAATTGGCGTAGTTAAGCGGTGTGCAAATTTTGGTAAAGTTTGGATGAAGTGAAAATTTTGAAAAAAATTGGTTTGCAAATAACGTGAAAATTACATGTACCAAGTCAAAAAACATGAAAGTAACAAGTCGCCAAAATGAGCTGATATTTTTAGCATACGACTAAATTGTCGTCGTTTAGCGGTGTGCAAATTTTGGTAAAGTTTGGATGAAGTAAAAATTTGGAAAAAAAAAATTTGTTTGCAAATAACGTGAAAATTACAAGTACCAAGTCAAAAAACATGAAAATAACAGGTCGCCAAAATGAGCTTATATTTCAAGTATACGACTAAATTGACGTCGTTTAGCGGTGTGCAAATTTTGGTAAGGTTTGGATGAAGTGAAAAATTGAAAAAAAAAAAATTTGTTTGAAAATAACGTGAAAACTACAAGTAGCAAGTCAAAACACATGAAAATAACAGGTCGCCAAAATGAGCTGATATTTTTAGTATAAGACATAATTGACGTCGTTTAGCGTTGTGCAAATTTTGGTAAGGTTTGGATGAAGTGAAAATTTTGAAAAAAAAATTTGTTTGCAAATAACGTGAAAATTACATGCCCCAAGTCAAAAAACATGAAAATAACAGGTCGCCAAAATGAGTTCATATTTTTAGTATACGACTAAATTGGCGTAGTTTAGTGGTGTGCAAATTTTGGTAAAGTTTGGATGAAGTGAAAATTTTGAAAAAAAATTTGTTTGCAAATAACGTAAAAATTACAAGTACCAAGTCAAAAGACATGAAAATAACAGGTCGCCAAAATGAGCTGATATTTTTAGTATACAACTAAATTGACGTCGTTTAGGGGTGTGCAAATTTTGGTAAAGTTTGGATGAAGTGAAAATTTTGAAAAAAAATTTGTTTGCAAATAACGTAAAAATTACAAGTACCAAGTCAAAAAACATGAAAATAACAGGTCGCCAAAATGAGCTGATATTTTTAGTATACAACTAAATTGACGTCATTTAGGGGTGTGCAAATTTTGGTAAAGTTTGGATGAAGTGAAAATTTTGAAAAAACACTTGTTTGCAAATAACGTGAAATTTACATGTACCAAGTCAGAAAACATGAAAATAACAGATGGCCAAAATAAGCTGATATTTTTAGTATACGACTAAATTGATGTCGTTTAGCGGTGTGCAAATTTTGGTACAGTTTGGATAAAGTGAAAATTTTGAAAAAAAAATTTGTTTGCAAATAACGTGAAATTTACATGTACCAAGTCAGAAAACATGAAAATAACAGATGGCCAAAATAAGCTGATATTTTTAGTATACGACTAAATTGATGTCGTTTAGCGGTGTGCAAATTTTGGTACAGTTTGGATGAAGTGAAAATTTTGAAAAAAATTTGTTTGCAAATAACGTGAAAATAACATAAAAAATTTGTTTGCAAACAACGTGAAAATTACATGTACCAAGTCCAAAAACATGAAAATAACAGGTCGCCAAAATGAGCTGATATTTTTAGTATACGACTAAATTGACGTCGTTTAAAGGTGTGCTAATTTTGGTAAAGTTTGGATGAAGTGAAAGTTTTGAAAAAGAATTTGTTTGCAAATAACGTGAAAATTACAAGTACCAAGTCAAAAAACATGAAAATAACAGGTCGCCAAAATGAGTTGATATTTTTAGTATACGACTAAATTGACGTCGTTTAGCGGTGTGCAAATTTTGGTAAGGTTTGGATGAAGTGAAAATTTTGAAAAAAAATTTGTTTGCAATAACGTGAAAATTACATGCACCAAGTCAAAAAACATGAAAATAACAGGTCGCCAAAATGAGTTGATATTTTTAGTATACGACTAAATTGGCGTAGTTTAGTGGTGTGCAAATTTTGGTAAGGTTTGGATGAAGTGAAAATTTAAAAAAAAAATTTGTTTGCAAATAACGTGAAAATTACAAGTACCAAGTCAAAAAACATGAAAATAACAGGTCGCCAAAATGAGCTAAAATTTTTAGTATACAACTAAATTGACGTCGTTTAGGGGTGTGCAAATTTTGGTAAAGTTTGGATGAAGTGAAAATTTCTAAAAAAAACAATTGTTTGCAAATAACGTGAAAATTACATGTACCAAGTCAGAAAACATGAAAATAACAGGTCGCCAAAATAAGCTGATATTTTTAGTATACGACTTAATTGACGTCGTTTAGCAATGTGCAAGTTTTGGTAAAGTTTGGATGAAGTGAAAATTTTGAAAAAAAAATTTGTTTGCAAATAACGTGAAAATTACATGTACCAATTTAGAAAACATGAAAAAAACATGTCGCCAAAATAAGCTGATCTTTTTAGTATACGACTAAATTGACATCGTTTAGCGGTGTGCAAATTTTGGTACAGTTTCGATAAAGTGAAAATTTTGAAAAAAAAATTTGTTGCAAATAACGTGAAAATTACATGTACCAAGTAAAAAACATGAAAATAACAGGTCGCGAAAATGAGCTGATATTTTTAGTATACGACTAAATTGGCGTAGTTAAGCGGTGTGCAAATTTTGGTAAAGTTTGGATGAAGTGAAAATTTTGAAAAAAATTTGTTTGCAAATAACGTGAAAATAACATAAAAAATTTGTTTGCAAGCAACGTGAAAATTACATGTACCAAGTCCAAAAACATGAAAATAACAGGTCGCCAAAATGAGCTGATATTTTTAGTATACGACTAAATTGACGTCGTTTAAAGGTGTGCTAATTTTGGTAAAGTTTGGATGAAGTGAAAGTTTTGAAAAAGAATTTGTTTGCAAATAACGTGAAAATTACAAGTACCAAGTCAAAAAACATGAAAATAACAGGTCGCCAAAATGAGCTGATATTTTTAGTATACAACTAAATTGACGTCATTTAGGGGTGTGCAAATTTTGGTAAAGTTTGGATGAAGTGAAAATTTTGAAAAAACACTTGTTTGCAAATAACGTGAAATTTACATGTACCAAGTCAGAAAACATGAAAATAACAGATGGCCAAAATAAGCTGATATTTTTAGTATACGACTAAATTTATGTCGTTTAGCGGTGTGCAAATTTTGGTACAGTTTGGATAAAGTGAAAATTTTGAAAAAAAAAATTGTTTGCAAATAACGTGAAATTTACATGTACCAAGTCAGAAAACATGAAAATAACAGATGGCCAAAATAAGCTGATATGTTTAGTATACGACTAAATTGATGTCGTTTAGCGGTGTGCAAAATTTGGTACAGTTTGGATGAAGTGAAAATTTTGAAAAAAATTTGTTTGCAAATAACGTGAAAATAACATAAAAAATTTGTTTGCAAACAACGTGAAAATTACATGTACCAAGTCCAAAAACATGAAAATAACAGGTCGCCAAAATGAGCTGATATTTTTAGTATACGACAAAATTGATGTCGTTTAGCGGTGTGCAAATTTTGGTACAGTTTGGATGAAGTGAAAATTTTGAAAAAAATTTGTTTGCAAATAACGTGAAAATTACATAAAAATTTTTTTTGCAAACAACGTGAAAATTACATGTACCAAGTCCAAAAACATGAAAATAACAGGTCGCCAAAATGAGCTGATATTTTTAGTATACGACTAAATTGACGTCGTTTAAAGGTGTGGAAATTTTGGTAAGGTTTGGATGAAGTGAAAATTTTGAAAAAAAATTTGTTTGCAATAACGTGAAAATTACATGCACCAAGTCAAAAAACATGAAAATAACAGGTCGCCAAAATGAGTTGATATTTTTAGTATACGACTTAATTGACGTCGTTTAGTGGTGTGCAAATTTTGGTAAGGTTTGGATGAAGTGAAAATTTAAAAAAAAAATTTGTTTGCAAATAACGTGAAAATTACAAGTACCAAGTCAAAAAACATGAAAATAACAGGTCGCCAAAATGAGTTGATATTTTTAGTATACGACTAAATTGGCGTAGTTTAGTGGTGTGCAAATTTTGGTAAAGTTTGGATGAAGTAAAAATTTTGAAAAAAAATTTGTTTGCAAATAACGTAAAAATTACAAGTACCAAGTCAAAAAACATGAAAATAACAGGTCGCCAAAATGAGCTGATATTTTTAGTATACAACTAAATTGACGTCATTTAGGGGTGTGCAAATTTTGGTAAAGTTTGGATGAAGTCAAAATTTTGAAAAAACACTTGTTTGCAAATAACGTGAAATTTACATGTACCAAGTCAGAAAACATGAAAATAACAGATGGCCAAAATAATCTGATATTTTTAGTATACGACTAAATTGATGTCGTTTAGCGGTGTGCAAATTTTGGTACAGTTTGGATAAAGTGAAAATTTTGAGAAAAAAATTTGTTTGCAAATAACGTGAAAATTACATGTACCAAGTCAAAAAACATGAAAATAACAGGTCGCCAAAATGAGCTGATATTTTTAGTATACGACTAAATTGGCGTAGTTAGGCGGTGTGCAAATTTTGGTAAGGTTTGGATGAATTGAAAATTTAAAAAAAAAAATTGTTTGCAAATAACGTAAAAATTACATGTACCAAGTCAAAAAACATGAAAATAACAGGTCGCCAAAATGAGCTGATATTTTTAGTATACGACTAAATTGACGTCGTTTAGCTGTGTGCAAATTTTGGTAAAGTTTGGATGAAGTGAAAGTTTTGAAAAAAATTTGTTTGCAAATAACGTGAAAATTACATGTACCAAGTCAAAAAATATGAAAATAACAGGTCGCCAAAATGAGCTGATATTTTTAGTAATCGACTAAATTGACGTCGTCTAGCGGTGTGCAAATTTTGGAAAAGTTTGGATGAAGTGAAAATTTTGAAAAAAAATTTGTTTGCAATAACGTGAAAATTACATAAAAAATTTGTTTGCAAACAACGTGAAAATTACATGTACCAAGTCCAAAAATATGAAAATAACAGGTCGCCAAAATGAGCTGATATTTTTAGTATACGACTAAATTGACGTCATTTAAAGGTGTGCAAATTTTGGTAAAGTTTGGATGAAGTGAAAGTTTTGAAAAAAAATTTGTTTGCAAATAACGTGAAAATTACAAGTACCAAGTCAAAAAACATGAAAATAACAGGTCGCCAAAATGAGCTGATATTTTTAGTATACGACTAAATTGACGTCGTTTAGCGGTGTGCAAATGTTGGTAAAGTTTGGATGAAGTGAAAATTTTGAAAAAAAAAATTGTTTGCAATAACGTGAAAATTACATAAAAAATTTGTTTGCAAACAACGTGAAAATTACATGTACCAAGTCAAAAAACATGAAAATAACAGGTCGCGAAAATGAGCTGATATTTTTAGTATACGACTAAATTGGCGTAGTTAAGCGGTGTGCAAATTTTGGTAAAGTTTGGATGAAGTGAAAATTTCTAAAAAAACACTTGTTTGCAAATAACGTGAAAATTACATGTACCAAGTCAGAAAACATGAAAATAACAGGTCGCCAAAATAAGCTGATATTTTTAGTATACGACTTAATTGACGTCGTTTAGTAATGTGCAAATTTTGGTAAAGTTTGGATGAAGTGAAAATTTTGAAAAAAAAATTTGTTTGCAAATAACGTGAAAATTACATGTACCAATTTAGAAAACATGAAAAAAACATGTCGCCAAAATAAGCTGATCTTTTTAGTATACGACTAAATTGACATCGTTTAGCTGTGTGCAAATTTTGGTACAGTTTGGATGAAGTAAAAATTTGGAAAAAAAAAATTTGTTTGCAAATAACGTGAAAATTACAAGTACCAAGTCAAAAAACATGAAAATAACAGGTCGCCAAAATGAGCTTATATATATTTTAAGTATATGACTAAATTGACGTCGTTAAGCGGTGTGCAAATTTTGGTAACGTTTGGATGAAGTGAAAAATTTAAAAAAAAATTTGTTTGCAAATAACGTGAAAATTACATGCACCAAGTCAAAAAATATGAAAATAACAGGTCGCCAAAATGAGTTGATATTTTTAGTATACGACTAAATTGGCGTAGTTTAGTGGTGTGCAAATTTTGGTAAGGTCTGGATGAAGTGAAAATTAAAAAAAAAATTTGTTTGCAAATAACGTGAAAATTACAAGTACCAAGTCAAAAAACATGAAAATAACAGGTCGCCAAAATGAGCTGATAGTTTTAGTATACGACTAAATTGACGTCGTTTAGCAATGTGCAAATTTTGGTAAAGTTTGGATGAAGTGAAAATTTTGAAAAAAAAATTTGTTTGCAAATAACGTGAAAATTACATGTACCAATTTAGAAAACATGAAAAAAACATGTCGCCAAAATAAGCTGATCTTTTTAGTATACGACTAAATTGACATCGTTTAGCGGTGTGCAAATTTTGGTACAGTTTCGATAAAGTGAAAATTTTGAAAAAAAAATTTGTTTGCAAATAACGTGAAAATTACATGTACCAAGTAAAAAACATGAAAATAACAGGTCGCGAAAATGAGCTGATATTTTTAGTATACGACTAAATTGGCGTAGTTAAGCGGTGTGCAAATTTTGGTAAAGTTTGGATGAAGTGAAAATTTTGAAAAAAAATTGGTTTGCAAATAACGTGAAAAATACATGTACCAAGTCAAAAAACATGAAAGTAACAGGTCGCCAAAATGAGCTGATATTTTTAGCATACGACTAAATTGTCGTCGTTTAGCGGTGTGCAAATTTTGGAAAAGTTTGGATGAAGTAAAAATTTGCAAAAAAAATTTGTTTGCAAATAACGTGAAAATTACATGTACCAAGTAAAAAACATGAAAATAACAGGTCGCGAAAATGAGCTGATATTTTTAGTATACGACTAAATTGGCGTAGTTAAGCGGTGTGCAAATTTTGGTAAAGTTTGGATGAAGTGAAAATTTTGAAAAAAAATTGGTTTGCAAATAACGTGAAAAATACATGTACCAAGTCAAAAAACATGAAAGTAACAGGTCGCCAAAATGAGCTGATATTTTTAGCATACGACTAAATTGACGTCGTTTAGCGGTGTGCAAATTTTGGTAAGATTTGGATGAAGTGAAAAATTTAAAAAAAAAATTTGTTTGAAAATAACGTGAAAACTACAAGTAGTAAGTCAAAACACATGAAAATAACAGGTCGC
The DNA here is from genome assembly GCA_949987645.1 of Tachina grossa. Taxonomy (NCBI): domain Eukaryota; kingdom Metazoa; phylum Arthropoda; class Insecta; order Diptera; family Tachinidae; genus Tachina; species Tachina grossa. Next base: position 14,537,692 of record OX465279.1, on the reverse strand, counting down.
CAAAATGAGTTGATATTTTTAGTATACGACTAAATTGGCGTAGTTTAGTGGTGTGCAAATTTTGGTAAAGTTTGGATGAAGTGAAAATTTTTAAAAAAAATTTGTTTGCAAATAACGTAAAAATTACAAGTACCAAGTCAAAAAACATGAAAATAACAGGTCGCCAAAATGAGCTGATATTTTTAGTATACAACCAAATTGACGTCGTTTAGGGGTGTGCAAATTTTGGTAAAGTTTGGATGAAGTGAAAATTTTGAAAAAACACTTGTTTGCAAATAACGTGAAATTTACATGTACCAAGTCAGAAAACATGAAAATAACAGATGGCCAAAATAAGCTGATATTTTTAGTATACGACTAAATTGATGTCGTTTAGCGGTGTGCAAATTTTGGTACAGTTTGGATGAAGTGAAAGTTTTGAAAAAAAAATTTGTTTGCAAATAACTTAAAAATTACAAGTACCAAGTCAAAAAACATGAAAATAACAGGTCGCCAAAATGAGCTGATATTCTTAGTATACGACTAAATTGACGTCGTTTAGCGGTGTGCAAATTTTGGTAAAGTTTGGATGAAGTGAAAGTTTTGAAAAAAAAATTTGTTTGCAAATAACGTAAAAATTACAAGTACCAAGTCAAAAAACATGAAAATAATAAGTCGCCAAAATGAGCTGATATTTTTAGTATACGACTAAATTGACGTCGTTTAGGGGTGTGCAAATTTTGTTAAAGTTTGGATGAAGTGAAAATTTTGAAAAAACACTTGTTTGCAAATAACGTGAAAATTACATGTACCAAGTCAGAAAACATGAAAATAACAGGTGGCCAAAATAAGCTGATATTTTTAGTATACGACTAAATTGATGTCGTTTAGCGGTGTGCAAATTTTCGTACAGTTTGGATAAAGTGAAAATTTTGAAAAAAAATTTGTTTGCAAATAACGTGAAAATTACATGTACCAAGTCAAAAAACATGAAAATAACAGGTCGCCAAAATGAGCTGATATTTTTAGTATACGACTGAATTGGCGTAGTTAAGCGGTGTGCAAATTTTGGTAAAGTTTGGATGAAGTGAAAATTAAAAAAAATTGTTCGCAAATAACGTGAAAATTACATGTACCAAGTCAAAAAACATGAAAATAACAGGTCGCCAAAATGAGCTGATATTTTTAGTATACAACTAAATTGACGTCGTTTAGGGGTGTGCAAATTTTGGTAAAGTTTGGATGAAGTGAAAATTTTGAAAAAAAATTTGTTTGCAATAACGTGAAAATTACATAAAAAATTTGTTTGCAAACAACGTGAAAATTACATGTACCAAGTCAAAAAACATGAAAATAACAGGTCGCCAAAATGAGCTGATATTTTTAGTATACGACTGAATTGGCGTAGTTAAGCGGTGTGCAAATTTTGGTAAAGTTTGGATGAAGTGAAAATTAAAAAAAAAATTGTTTGCAAATAACGTGAAAATTACATGTACCAAGTCAAAAAACATGAAAATAACAGGTCGCCAAAATGAGCTGATATTTTTAGTATACGACTAAATTGGCGCAGTTAAGCGGTGTGCAAATTTTGGTAAAGTTTGGATGAAGTGAAAATTGTGAAAAAAAATTTGTTTGCAAATAACGTGAAAATTACAAGTACCAAGTCAGAAAACATGAAAATAACATGTCGCCAAAATAAGCTGATATTTTAAGTATACGACTAAATTGACGTCGTTTAGCGGTGTGAGTAGTAGGGAAATGAGGCATGAGATGAAAAAATCATCTTTTTGGGATAATTTTTTTTGGGATGAAAAAATTTGGGATGATTTTTTTTGGGATGATTTTTAGTTTGGATGATTTAGGGATGAAAATTTGAGATGAAAAAATTTGGGATGATTTTTTTTTGTGTGAAATGCAAGTGCATAAGAAAATGTTTAATGTTGTTGAACAGATTTTTTCTTTTTGGGATGATTTTTTTTTTCGATGATTTTTAGTTTTGATGATTTAGGGATGAAAATTTGGGATGAAAAAATTTGGGATGATTTTTTTTTTTTGTGTGAAATGCAAGTGCATAAGAAAATGTTTAATGTTGTTGAATAGATTTTTTCTTTTTGGGATGATTTTTTTTCGATGATTTTTAGTTTTGATGATTTAGGGATGAAAATTTGAGATGAAAAAAGCTGGGATAATTTTTTTTTGTGTGAAATGCAAGTGCATAAGAAAATGTTAATATTGTTGAACAGATTTTTTTTGTTTTTATTTTCATTGCACACTTGATGCGATGAAATATGTTAGGGATGACTTTTGGTTTAGCGAGCCTTTATGTTTGTCTGTCCGTTTATCTCTTTAATAATAATAATTATGTCTATTTCTGTCTCTTAAACCAACTTGAAATAGTCGATAGAAACCTTTTTTTTTTGTTTTTTACAATTATAAGCACGGTCTTTAGTTTGAGACATCGGTTGCTTATCATTTTACAATTGCTGTTATCAGTACGTTTATAAATTTGCTTTTTTTTATTGCTGGTGTCTGGTAAGAAGAAAAGGGAAAAGAGGATTCTTTTGTAATATTTTGGGATGTAAATGTGAAAATTTAAGGAAAATTTTTATTTTAACAAGCCCTGTATAGTAATTGAATGTTTTTGTGACTCTTAAATGAATTTAATATTATTTCTGTACATAACTATACATAAACATATTTTGCATAGGTATGTTTAAATGAATATGTCAATGTATATGAAGATGCATGTTTGTGAATATTTGCATATAATGTAATTATATTAAATAAATTATTTAAACCATAAGATGAAGCATTTTTCATTATTATGTAGAAATTAAGTAAGAGTAATTATGAAAATGTATGAATAAAAATATTAAGAGATCAAAAATTTATTTTGAGAAAATAAAACTCTCCTGATTAAAAAATTTTAGTGTGTCCCAAATAAATTGATATAAAAACGCAGTTTCTAAAATATTCCTATTCATTAACTCATTGCAATCCTTCAGTAGTAAATTATGACTTCGAAAAACATTACAAACATTGAGGTTGTTGAGGCTTTTAATAAATTGAAAGCAAAATCATATATATCTGTGAAGGAATTACAACCATCAAGGCCATATAAAGTGATAATGATGTTTCGTCATAAGACCAAATATGGAAATATAGTGATTGCAGAACTCGAGGATGGAATGCTATATCTTCCCAAACGCTACAATAGCTTAGAGGATAAAGTAATTGAAGGGGCTGGGGATGAAAAATTTTCTTTAACAAAAAAACTAGAAAATTATTCATACGCATTAGAATTGGCGGAGCTACATCCTGACGACAACGAAAAAACTATTGAAGACAATGAAGGCTTCTACATTCCAAACTCACAACCCTTTTTTACTTGGGAAGGAGGCAAAATTCCAAAACTATATTAAAATATTATGATTATGGCTGAAATAAAAAATTCTTATTTTGTAAAACGCGATGTTGTCAAATTTCTTTGAATAAAATACTATTTCAAAAATTTTAAAGAACAATATGCGTACATTTATTGTGGAAACTGTATATAAGGCACGAAAAGTTTAACAAAATTTATTAGTTGCCTTTTGCCCTTACCTTGGAAAATAAGCAGAATGTCCACAAATCCGATTCATAAATTTCTAAAGGACCTTGAAGGGCTGATTTTTATGGATCATCTCCAACTAATTCAAGATTATTTGAATAATAAAAATCAAAATGGAGTACAAATTGAAAATTTAATAAAAAAATATTATTTATTAACAAGAAGATTATAAGCTTATCGATAATTAAATAAAATTATAAAATAAAAAACAAATATTATTGTAATTGAAGTTGTTTCATTTTTGTATAAATAAATATTAAATAGATATATTGCTTTTGGGTAAAGTATTCCAATTATCAAGACGCTGATCAATCAGATGGCGATGATCAGCTGCTAATGAGCTGGAAAATCTGTTGATGATCAGCTGGGAAGTCAGTTGATAATCAGCTGTTGATCAGCTGAAAATCAGTTGACGATCAGCTGGAAGTCAACTAACAATAATGTTGCAATCACTAGTTTGCACTATTATTCTAGTTGTCTCATTTTATTGATATTTATATATATATATATATATATATATATATATATATATATATATACAATATTAGAGTAAGAGAGATATAATATTGCTTTTTAATATTTACTTACAATTAAATTGTCAATAAGGTGATGATCAGATGGTTTTCAGCAAGAAAATCAGCTGACAATAAACTAGCGAAAGAAAAGCGGAAACCTTTAACTGTAAAAATATGTTAGATTACACCTTATTATATTTAAAAACTGACGTTCTACTGCTAACTGACATATTCCAAAATTTTAGACAAATTTGTAAAAATATTTACAAGCTTGATCCATGTCAATATCATACTGCCCCTGCTCTATCATGGGATGCCATGCTTAAGACCACAAAAATAGAACTAGAACTATTTACTGATATTAATATGTACAATTTTGTGCAAGATGCTATCAGAGGGGGTCTAGTACAATGTTCAAAAAGGTACACTAAGGCGAATAATAAATATATGGATTGTAGTAAGCCTTCAGAATATTTGGTGTACTTAGACGCTAACAATTTGTATGGTTGGGCAATGTCAGAGTACTTACCATACGGAAAATTTGAGTGGGTTAATGAGGAAAATCTCCGTATTTTAGATGTGAATAATATACCAGATACATCAACTGTTGGATATATTTTGGAAGTAGATTTAGAGTATCCCCAACATATACATGATACACATAATGATCTACCTTTTTGCCCAGAAAATAAAACAGTCGGTGATTCTAAATGCAGAAAACTTATAGCTGACCTCACATCTAAATCAAAATATCAAATTCACTATAGAGTGCTTAAGCAATGTCTCAGAAATGGATTGATATTAAAGAAAGTACATAGGGCATTAAAATTTAAGCAATCTCCTTGGCTTAAACCCTACATTGATATAAACACTCACCACAGAACAATAGCCAAAAATTCGTTTGAAAAAGATTTCTTCAAATTACTAAACAATGCGGTTTATGGAAAAACTATGGAAAATATTCATAAACGCAAAGATGTCAAAATTGTCACAGAGTGGGAGACTACAAGAAAAAACCATTTAGGTGCAAGAGCATTGATTTCAAAACCAAACTTTTCGAGTATAACACAGTTCTCGGATAATATGTTTGCGGTTCAGCTCAAGTACAACAAACCCATTTATTTAGGGTTTGCTGTATTAGAATTGTCTAAGTGGAAGATGTTTGACTTCCACTATCAATATATGCAACCTAAGTTTGGAACAAAATTATCTTTAAATTATATGGATACGGATTCTTTCATTTATTCCATAAAAACAGATGATTTTTATTATGATATCCGTCAAGATGTTGCTTCAAGATTTGATACATCTGAATATGAAGCAGACAACATTTATAATTTACCATTATCAAACAAAAAGGTCATTGGGATGATGAAAGACGAAAACAAAGGAAAAATTATGAAAGAGTTTGTGGGACTTCGATCAAAAATGTATTCATTTGAAACTGTAGGGATGGATCAAGTAAAGAAATCAAAAGGAGTAAAAAAATCATGTATTAGGAATTACTCTCTTTCAGATTATGAGAAAGCTTTATTTGAAAAACAAATTATTTCCGATTCTATGAATACATTTAGATCTAAGTACCATCAGTTGTATACTCAAAAGTTACATAAAGTTGTCTTGAGTTATGCTGATGATAAAAGAATTATCGATAAAAATCAGATAAATACACTTGCTAGAGGGCATTATAGACAGAAGACATTTGAAGAATTTTATTCAGATAAAGATGATGACATTTTTATGAATATCTCTGATTCATATCTAGATTTTATTAACAGTTCATCTGATGATGAATTTCTTATGAATTTAGATATTTAATTTGTAATTATTATTTTCAAGCTATGTATTTACTTATGAATATATAAACAGCTCTTTGTAAATAAAACAAATTTGTATATATTTTTAAATAATAAATAAAAATAAAATAATTAATAAATAAAACTTATGTATGTTAGTATTGAAATTAAAACAATGTTTTAGATTTATTTTAAATAATATTTATTGAATAAAAATTCTATACATAAATGACCACAATTAAATGTATTAAATTTTTGCTTTTGTTGATAATTATATTCAATAGGTGTTTTTAAGTAATTAATTATTTCTTGTGGCGGTTGTAAATTTCCAAAACTATCAAAATATTCTTTGTACTTATAATTTTTGTAATAGGCTACCCAATGTGTTCCAGGACCACTGGAATTATCTGAATTAACAATACCACATTCCTGACTAAATGGCTTTTTAGGCAAACGATCGCACATAAAAACTCCTCTGAAATATTTAAGTTTCTTACAATATTCCATTATATCTAGTTCAGTTCATGGTCTATTGGGTAGATCATTTAAAAGTTTTTTGAGGCTGGTTTGTAATAAAGTCCGTATCCTGTTTTGTATGGTTTTAGGTATAAACCTTTTCCCATAGCTATTGATTCCATATGTTGATTATGTCGCATAGCTTCTGCTAGTTGTTTCCTTCCATTTTTTATATCATTCACAGCTTTAGCAATAGCAGATCCACCTGTAGCTAGGCCTCCAAGCGCTGACAAGGCTGTTAAAATTGGAACCAGTGGTAGAAATCCTCCGATTTTTGGCACAGGAATAACTCTTGGTATAGTAACTTCAATTCCCTTTTCCCCTTTAAACTTTGGATGTATGAATTTTTGCGCAATCTTAACAGCAGATATTACATTATCTGGTTTTTCCTTTTTTAAAATTTTTAACGCATTTTTAATAGAAGTTGAAAATAATTTCTTGTTATATATTTTTCTTTTTTTTAAACTTTTTCTTATTTTTTTTTGGCTTAGATATTTTAACATCCTTCATCCTTCATACCTAAACCCAATTTCACTTTTGTTTTCATTGCGTTTGTTACAAGCCAAGCGTGTGATCTTTCTTTGAAACTGCTATCCTTTGATTTTACTCGTTGCCAGGCTTTTTCAGCTAATTCCTGATCTGCTTGATGTCTTTTGTTAATATCGTTTGTTTTTGAATATATAATGTCGTGCTCTCTACAAGCCATATCCAATAAATTTATTCCTTTGTCCCCTCTCGCTAATCGTTTTTCAAGTTTTGTACCAGGTCCACAAAACTGATATCCAGGCAAATGTAACTCAATAGGTAATTTATTTATTAAGTTGTTTACGAAGCCACTTCCAACCTTATACTGACTATGTATACCTGTTTTACAATATTTAATAACCATATTAATTAATATTAATATTTTTTTTTCCGAATGAATAGTATGACAAGATTGACGTTGAAAATTAAAATGATTGAATTTCGTTATATAAGATTAAATTTATATAAAAGTAATCAGTAGATAACAATATGCGAGTAATTAAACAACATAAGCAAATTATTATAAGAAATGTTGACGAATCACAAGAAAAGAAAACTAAAACTGTACATAGTACATTATTACCCAATTCTATACGGGCACTTATTGTAGGACCTTCTAACTGCGGTAAAACTAACGTCATGATTAGTCTAATAGAAAGTCCAAATGGTCTTAGCTTTAGAAACTTATACATATATTCAAAGTCGTTGTATCAACCAAAATATTGTTACCTCAAAAAATTAATTGATCCAATAAAAGAAATTAATCTTTTCACATATTGTGAAAATGAGAAGGTTTTGAGTCCAGCAGAAGCAAATTCAAATTCTATTATAATATTTGATGATGTTATTTGTGGTAAACAAGATAATATAAGGTATTACTTTTGCATGGGAAGACATAAGCATATCGATTGCTTTTATTTATGTCAAACATATACAAAAATTCCTAAACATTTAATACGTGATAATGCGAATATGATTGTAATATTTAAGCAAGATGAAATGAATCTACGCCATATATATATAATGATCATGTTATTGGAGATATGACATTCAATAAATTTACGGATATATGTAGTGAGTGCTGGAAAGATAAATATGGATTCGCTGTTATTAGTAAGGATGATGCAGTAAATAAGGGACGATATAGAAAAGGTTTTGATAAATTCATACAACTGTAGGTGGTTTTGTCTAGAAGCTGATACACAGCAGATAAAAGCAAATAAAAAGCAGATAAAAAGCAGATACAAAGCAGATACCAAGCAGATAAAAGCAGGTACAAAGCAGATAAAAGCAGATACAAAGCAGATAAAAGCAGATACAAAGCAGATAAAAGCAGATAAAAAGCAGATAAAAGCAGATACAAAGCAGATAAAAGCAGATAAAAAGCAGATACAACGCAGATAAAAAGCAGATACAAAGCAGATAAAAGCAGATAAAAAGCTGATACAAAGTAGATATAGAGCAGATACAAAGCAGATAAAAGCAGGTACAAAGCAGATAAAAGCAGATACAAAGCAGATAAAAGCAGATACAAAGCAGATAAAAGCAGATAAAAAGCAGATAAAAGCAGATACAAAGCAGATAAAAGCAGATAAAAAGCAGATACAAAGCAGATAAAAAGCAGATAAAAGCAGATAAAAAGCTGATACAAAGTAGATATAGAGCAGATAAAAAGCAGATACAGAGCAGATACAAAGCAGATAAAAAGCAGATACAAAGCAGATACAAAGCAGATAAAAGCAGATAAAAAGCTGATACAAAGTAGATATAGAGCAGATAAAAAGCAGATACAGAGCAGATACAAAGCAGACACAAAGAAGTTAACAACCAGATACAAATTAGTTCAAAATGAATAATAATAATAAATTATTAAAAGATATTGTTAAAACAAGAACAATATTAAAAGAAAAACTAAAAAATATAAAATTAAACGAAGTAGACAGACTCAATTTATTGGAAGATACATTTAAGCCTGTAACGAAACCCCTGAATAAGATAATTAAAAAAATTGATGATTATCAATCCGGTGATTTATTGAAAGATACATAAAAAATATAATTAAAGAAACACCTGATTACAAATCAGATGCTTATCAATCAAATAATGATATATCAGATTTAGAACTTCCACCACTACCATCCGATGATAGTTCTGATAACTTTGATGATGCTGAGGGTTATGATGATAATATGATTAACAACATACCAACAAAAAAAAAGAAAACTAGATTTGTAAATAGTTAGCGAGGATATTGACGACGATAAGAACAACTACAAGGTAACCGAAAATGATAATAATAAGTCCTCACTAGTCAAAAATATAGAACTGCTCTTGCTTAATAAAACAATAGATATGGTTTATGGGTTCAACATAGATGAAAGCGGAAACTGGCGATATGCAAATAATGAACTAAATTTTAATGCAGATAATTCTATTCGAATAGGAAATGCAAATTGGAAAATGACTCCAGGATTATTCGAATTAGTTTTTCATTCAAAACCCATACATTACACTAAAAATGATTTGAAAACTTACAAAGAACTTTTAACGAGTACAAATAATGCATACAAACGACAATATCAGCCACATGGTCAAATTAAAGGTACACGTGCATATAAATATGTTAAAATAATAAAACATTTATTTGCTACGAAACCAAATGTTTTAAAAAAAGGTAATGGATTATTATTAAAAACTGCAGATAATCGTAAATCTAATTATATATATTGGGATGATCCAAATGAGCTAGTTGACAGATTACGTTTACTTCTTTCATCGGAAAGTGCTGGTCATAATAATCATAAAAACGAAATAATTTCCATTGTTGAAGAATTAAGAGAAGCTGACATAATATATTAAAAATGAGTTATATAAATAAGTTTGGAGAAAGTTCCATTAAGACTAATATAAATAATTTAAAGTTAAGTACGTACAAGTATAATTTCCAAATGGATGCCATTGCAAAAGATATCCAGAAAATACATGCTATCATCAAAACCATTAAGGATCAAAGTGAGGAACTTAAAAACGATTATAATTCACAATTAAACGTTATCAAACGAGATGTAAAAGTATTACGAGAGTTGATTACAAAAGGAATCGATGACGATGTTAAAGCTATTGAAAAAGTAGTGATTGACCAAGTTCATTTTGCAAATAAGGGCTTCTTAAAGAATATCGAGGAAAGATTTGATAATATTGAAGAATTTATATTTAAGTCAATTAATAAAAATGCTGCTGCAGATGTTGTTAGAAAACGAAAACTCGAGCTTCCTAAAATCAAAGGATAAAAATTATATATAAGCATATGAAATTCCTGTTTAGATATTAATAAGGAACAACTATTATAAAGGAAATGAATTCAGACAAGAGAAAAATAGTTAATGAACTACATAAACAAGCGCGAAAAAATTTTAAAAGAAGACGAGTTATAATGAAAGGAATTGATGATTTATGGCAAGCAGATTTGGTGGAAATGGGAAATTATGCAGAACATAATAACAAATATCGATATCTTCTAACAGTAATAGATACCTTTTCAAAGAAAGCTTGGGCTGTAGCATTAAAAAATAAAACTGCATCAAACGTAGCGAATGCTATGAAAAGTATTTTCACTAACAACAATAGAAAACCAAGAAATTTACAAACAGATGACGGTAAAGAATTTTTCAACAATCAATTTCATCAACTAATGCAATCGAATCATATTAATCACTATTCAACGTATAGTGCTCTAAAAGCATCCATAGTAGAACGATTTAACAGAACCTTAAAAGGTATGATGTGGAAAGAGTTTAGTTACCAAGGAAGATACAAATGGATAAACAAATATCAAGAACTTGTTGATAAATACAATGATACATTTCATAGAACAATACAGATGACCTCAAATGAAGTAAATTCGTCAAATGAAAATTTATTGTTGAATACAGTCTACAACAATTTAAAAGTCTTTCAAAAACCCAAGTTTAAAGTAAATGATAATGTTCGAATAAGTAAATATAAGCATACATTTGAAAAAGGTTACACACCAAATTGGACAACAGAAATATTTAAAATCAAAACTATAAAAAATACCAACCCCAATACTTATATATTACAAGACTATCAAAATCATGAAATTAAAGGTGGTTTTTACGAACATGAGCTAATGAAAACTAAATCTCCAGAAACATATTTAGTTGAAAAAATTTAAAAAAAAGAAATAATATGGTTTACGTTAAATGGTTGGGATTCTCGTCAGAACATAACTCTTGGATTAATATCGACAATACATCACCATAAAAATCATTACAAAATTTATTAATAATTTATTCACTCATCAAACGTTAAAATGTCAATTACATTAACCGTGAACGGAGACTCTTCATATCTTGTTGCAAACTATTTTCCACCAATCGAACTAAATGAAAACTATGTTTGCGGCTTAATAAGTTTCGATACGTATCACTCAATCCCAAATGTTGATGTCGAAAACAATTTATTTCATATTGGGAATCATGAAATAGAGGTCCCAGTTGGCTCATATGAATTATCAGATATAGCTGAAGTATTAACAAATAAATATCACAATATAAATGCAAAAGGATCGCTTGATGTACGAGCAAATTACAATACTCTGCAAACATGCATAAAAAGTACTACAGACTCAATTTATTTTAATAAGAAGAAATCAATCGGATCCTTATTAGGTTTTAGTACAAAAGTATTAGAGCCTGGCGTGGAACATTACTCTGATAAAACAATAGATATAACCAAAATTAATACAATAATCGTTGAATGTAACATTGTAGGTGGATCATATATAAATAACATGTCTGCACATATTTTGCATCAGTTTTCACTTAACGTCAGTCCAGGATACAAAATAACTGAGGCTCCAACTAATGTAATATATTTACCTGTAAGTTCAAGAATAATAAATAGTCTTATTTTGAAAGTTGTTGATCAAGACGGAAACTTAATAAATTTTCGTGGTGAAAAATTAACAATACGATTGCATTTAAAGCCCACCAGAGAATGATTATATATAATAAAACTGACTTGCAAAAGCATTCACCATTCATTCTAACCTTATCAACGAAAGACGAAACCAGAAAGTCATCGAATTGCAAGAAATCAAAGAAACAAAATAAACGACAAATTAAAGAAATAATACAACATAAACAAAATATTCTTCGTGAGCATAATAAGGAGCATAATAATAAGCAATTTGGGCTTTCAGTTAAAAATAAAACAGTAAAGACAAAAAACAATGAGCAGCATTATTAACGTCTTACAAAAACCGCAATATGATAACTCTATTATCAAGAAAGAGTACCACAGCTACACATCATATTTACAATCATTTAAAAATAATGATGAAATTCGTATATCAATTCAAAATCAAGATTTGTATGTTTTACCAAGTGAAAGTCTTATATACATAGAAGGACTTGCTACAAAAGAGGACTCATCAGTTTCTACATCCATACGACTCTTAAACAATTGTATGGCACATTTATTTGATGAAATTCGTTATGAAATTAATGGTATAGAAATTGATCGCACACGTCATTTGGGCATTGCAACAGAATTAAAAAACTATGTCTCCCTGAATAAATCTGAATCAGTCTACTAAATGCAGGATGGTCTCCTTTTAACATTGATGATCTTATACTTGAAAAGGGTTACTTCAATTTTTTGTGTACCACTAAAATATTTACTCGGATTTGCTGAAGATTTTAATAAAATTATAGTTAATTCTAAACATGAGCTGATACTTTCACGATCTAAAGATGATGGACAAGTTCTTTAATCTCAAACGATAACTGAAAAAATTAAGTTATCAATTTTAAATATTACTTGGAAAGTACCACACGTTCAACTTGCTGATGCGTATAAATTGCAGATGTTTAAAACAATAAACAATCGTCATCCATTAAGTATATGTTTTAGAAGTTGGGATATGTATTACTATCCTTTACTTCCAGAAAGTACAACAGTTTTATGGAATGTTAAGCTAGCTACCGAAAACGAAAGACCGCGTTTTTTATTATTGGGTCTTCGAAATGATGGTAACAAGTTTCAACATTGCGATTTAAGTGATATTAAAGTGCATCTTAACTCTGTTACATATCCTTATGATGATTTAAATCTAAAATTCGACAGAAATCGTTTTGCAATTCTATACGATATGTACTTAAAATTTCAACAAAGTTATTATTCACGTGATTCTCAACCATTAGTAACCCCGGAAAATTTCAAAACTATGGCGCCAATAATAGTTTTAGATGTTAGTCATCAAAATGAATTAGTTAAAACTGGACCTATTGATATTCGTATTGAATTAAAAACCTTGAAAAATATTCCGCCTAATACAGCTGCATATTGTTTGATTATACATGACAAGATGTTTGAATATATTCCTCTTACAAACGAAATAAGAAAAATAATGTAAATTTACTATTTAGTTAAAATATATATATATGCATATATTATTGAATAAAAATTACAAAAGTAAATATAAAAATTCGTTTCATTATGTATACAAGAAAGATGAAAGCAAGTAAGTAATTGTATGTCTACTTATGTAATGAATAGGTCTTATATCATTGATTAAAAAGTATAAATAGGAAACTTCAGAATGCTGATAATTATTCACAAATAGTTCGTGCAAGTACTTAGTCATAATCGATTGTAACAATGGTGCTAAAAGATATATATGATTTCTTGAAAAGATGCTCACATATTGTTTCGGATGAAGATAAAAACAAACTGATTAATATTCAATCCCAACTAGAGTGCGCCAATAAATTGAAAACAAAGAAAAATAAATTTGGAGAACATTATGAAGATTGTGTTTGGTCGGACGATAATACAACATGTGGGCCGGACACTTGCTTCTGCTTGCAATATCGAAGGAAAAATATGGAAGCGGAAGAAGTAGCAAAGCAACTGATAACAACATATTATAATATTTATAATGTTATTAAATGTAAAAATTGCAATTTCAATAAAATATAAAGTATAAAGAACAAAGGCTAAATAAAATTAAAACTCAATTTAATTTTTTGTTTATCATTATATTTTTATTTATGTATTTACAAAGTTAAGGAGCATTTTATGTACATATATATATATATATATACATATATATATATATATATATATATATATATATATATATATATATATATATATATGTATATATATATATATATATATATATATATATATATATATATAAATATCAATAAAATGAGACAACTAGAATAATAGTGCAAACTAGTGATTGCAACATTATTGTTAGTTGACTTCCAGCTGATCGTCAACTGATTTTCAGCTGATCAACAGCTGATTATCAACTGACTTCCCAGCTGATCATCAACAGATTTTCCAGCTCATTAGCAGCTGATCATCGCCATCTGATTGATCAGCGTCTTGATAATTGGAATACTTTACCCAAAAGCAATATATCTATTTAATATTTATTTATACAAAAATGAAACAACTTCAATTACAATAATATTTGTTTTTTATTTTATAATTTTATTTAATTATCGATAAGCTTATAATCTTCTTGTTAATAAATAATATTTTTTTATTAAATTTTCAATTTGTACTCCATTTTGATTTTTATTATTCAAATAATCTTGAATTAGTTGGAGATGATCCATAAAAATCAGCCCTTCAAAGTCCTTTAGAAATTTATGAATCGGATTTGTGGACATTCTGCTTATTTTCCAAGGTAAGGGCAAAAGGCAACTAATAAATTTTGTTAAACTTTTCGTGCCTTATATACAGTTTCCACAATAAATGTACGCATATTGTTCTTTAACATTTTTGAAATAGTATTTTATTCAAAGAAATTTGACAACATCGCGTTTTACAAAAGAAGAATTTTTTATTTCAGCCATAATCATAATATTTTAATATAGTTTTGGAATTTTGCCTCCTTCCCAAGTAAAAAAGGGTTGTGAGTTTGGAATGTAGAAGCCTTCATTGTCTTCAATAGTTTTTTCGTTGTCGTCAGGATGTAGCTCCGCCAATTCTAATGCGTATGAATAATTTTCTAGTTTTTTTGTTAAAGAAAATTTTTCATCCCCAGCCCCTTCAATTACTTTATCCTCTAAGCTATTGTAGCGTTTGGGAAGATATAGCATTCCATCCTCGAGTTCTGCAATCACTATATTTCCATATTTGGTCTTATGACGAAACATCATTATCACTTTATATGGCCTTGATGGTTGTAATTCCTTCACAGATATATATGATTTTGCTTTCAATTTATTAAAAGCCTCAACAACCTCAATGTTTGTAATGTTTTACGAAGTCATAATTTACTACTGAAGGATTGCAATGAGTTAATGAATAGGAATATTTTACAAACTGCGTTTTTATATCAATTTATTTGGGACACACTAAAATTTTTTAATCAAGAGAGTTTTATTTTCTCAAAATAAATTTTTGATCTCTTAATATTTTTATTCATACATTTTCATAATTACTCTTACTTAATTTCTACATAATAATGAAAAATGCTTCATCTTATGGTTTAAATAATTTATTTAATATAATTACATTATATGCAAATATTCACAAACATGCATCTTCATATACATTGACATATTCATTTAAACATACCTATGCAAAATATGTTTATGGATAGTTATGTACAGAAATAATATTAAATTCATTTAAGAGTCACAAAAACATTCAATTACTATACAGGGCTTGTTAAAATAAAAATTTTCCTTAAATTTTCACATTTACATCCCAAAATATTACAAAAGAATCCTCTTTTCCCTTTTCTTCTTACCAGACACCAGCAATAAAAAAAAGCAAATTTATAAACGTACTGATAACAGCAATTGTAAAATGATAAGCAACCGATGTCTCAAACTAAAGACCGTGCTTATAATTGTAAAAAACAAAAAAAGGTTTCTATCGACTATTTCAAGTTGGTTTAAGAGACAGAAATAGACATAATTATTATTATTAAAGAGATAAACGGACAGACAAACATAAAGGCTCGCTAAACCAAAAGTCATCCCTAACATATTTCATCGCATCAAGTGTGCAATGAAAATAAAAACAAAAAAAATCTGTTCAACAACATTAAACATTTTCTTATGCACTTGCATTTCACACAAAAAAAAAATCATCCCAAATTTTTCCATCTCAAATTTTCATCCCTAAATCATCAAAACTAAAAATCATCGAAAAACAAATCATCCCAAAAAGAAAAAATCTGTTCAACAACATTAAACATTTTCTTATGCACTTGCATTTCACACAAAAAAAAAATCATCCCAAATTTTTTCATCTCAAATTTTCATCCCTAAATCATCAAAACTAAAAATCATCGAAAAAAAATCATCCCAAAAAGAAAAAATCTGTTCAACAACAACATTAAACATTTTCTTATGCACTTGCATTTCACACAAAAAAAATCATCCCAAATTTTTTCATCTCAAATTTTCATCCCTAAATCATCCAAACTAAAAATCATCCCAAAAAATCATCCCAAATTTTTTCATCCCAAAAAAATCATCCCAAAAAGATGATTTTTTCATCTCATGCCTCATTTCCCTACTACTGGTGTGCAAATTTTGGTAAAGTTTGGATGAAGTGAAAATTTTGAAAAAAAAATTTGTTTGCAAATAACGTGTAAATTACATTAAAAATTTGTTTGCAAATAACGTGAAAATTACATGTACCAAGTCGAAAAGCATGAAAATAACAGGTCGCCAAAATGAGCTGATATTTTTAGTAATCGACTAAATTGACGTCGTCTAGCGGTGTGCAAATTTTGGTAAAGTTTGGATGAATTAAAAATTTTGAAAAAAAAATTTGTTTGCAAATAACGTGAAAATTACAAGTGCCAAGTCAAAAAACATGAAAATAACAGGTCGCCAAAATTAGCTGATATTTTTAGTATAAGACTTAATTGACGTCGTTTAGCGGTGTGCAAATTTTGGTAAAGTTTGGATGAAGTGAAAATTTTGAAAAAAAAATTTGTTTGCAAATAACGTGAAAATTACATAAAAATTTTGTTTGCAAATAACGTGAAAATTACATGCATCAAGTCAAAAAACATGAAAATAATATGTCGCCAAAATGAGCTGATATTTTTAGTATACGACTAAATTGACGTCGTTTACGGGTGTGCAAATTTTGGTAAAGTTTGGATGAAGTGAAAATTTTGAAAAAACACTTGTTTGCAAATAACGTGAAAATTACATGTACCAAGTCAGAAAACATGAAAATAACAGGTGGCCAAAATAAGCTGATATTTTTAGTATACGACTAAATTGATGTCGTTTAGCGGTGTGCAAATTTTGGTACAGTTTGGATAAAGTGAAAATTTTGAAAAAAAATTTGTTTGCAAATAACGTGAAAATTACATGTACCAAGTCAAAAAACATGAAAATAACAGGTCGCCAAAATGAGCTGATATTTTTAGTATACGACTGAATTGGCGTAGTTAAGCGGTGTGCAAATTTTGGTAAAGTTTGGATGAAGTGAAAATTTAAAAAAAAATTGTTCGCAAATAACGTGAAAATTACATGTACCAAGTCAAAAAACATGAAAATAACAGGTCGCCAAAATGAGCTGATATTTTTAGTATACAACTAAATTGACGTCGTTTAGGGGTGTGCAAATTTTGGTAAAGTTTGGATGAAGTGAAAAGTGCAAAGTGCAAGTACTTAGTCATAATCGATTGTAACAATGGTGCTAAAAGATATATATGATTTCTTGAAAAGATGCTCACATATTGTTTCGGATGAAGATAAAAACAAACTGATTAATATTCAATCCCAACTAGAGTGCGCCAATAAATTGAAGACAAAGAAAAATAAATTTGGAGAACATTATGAAGATTGTGTTTGGTCGGACGATAATACAACATGTGGGCCGGACACTTGCTTCTGCTTGCAATATCGAAGGAAAAATATGGAAGCGGAAGAAGTAGCAAAGCAACTGATAACAACATATTATAATATTTATAATGTTACTAAATGTAAAAATTGTAATTTCAATAAAATATAAAGTATAAAGAACAAAGGCTAAATAAAATTAAAACTCAATTTAATTTTTTGTTTATCATTATATTTTTATTTATGTATTTACAAAGTTAAGGAGCATTTTATGTACATATATATATATATACATACATATATATATATATATATATATATATATATATATATGTATATATATATATATATATATATATATATATAAATATCAATAAAATGAGACAACTAGAATAATAGTGCAAACTAGTGATTGCAACATTATTGTTAGTTGACTTCCAGCTGATCGTCAACTGATTTTCAGCTGATCAACAGCTGATTATCAACTGACTTCCCAGCTGATCATCAACAGATTTTCCAGCTCATTAGCAGCTGATCATCGCCATCTGATTGATCAGCGTCTTGATAATTGGAATACTTTACCCAAAAGCAATATATCTATTTAATATTTATTTATACAAAAATGAAACAACTTCAATTACAATAATATTTGTTTTTTATTTTATAATTTTATTTAATTATCGATAAGCTTATAATCTTCTTGTTAATAAATAATATTTTTTTATTAAATTTTCAATTTGTACTCCATTTTGATTTTTATTATTCAAATAATCTTGAATTAGTTGGAGATGATCCATAAAAATCAGCCCTTCAAAGTCCTTTAGAAATTTATGAATCGGATTTGTGGACATTCTGCTTATTTTCCAAGGTAAGGGCAAAAGGCAACTAATAAATTTTGTTAAACTTTTCGTGCCTTATATACAGTTTCCACAATAAATGTACGCATATTGTTCTTTAACATTTTTGAAATAGTATTTTATTCAAAGAAATTTGACAACATCGCGTTTTACAAAATAAGAATTTTTTATTTCAGCCATAATCATAATATTTTAATATAGTTTTGGAATTTTGCCTCCTTCCCAAGTAAAAAAGGGTTGTGAGTTTGGAATGTAGAAGCCTTCATTGTCTTCAATAGTTTTTTCGTTGTCGTCAGGATGTAGCTCCGCCAATTCTAATGCGTATGAATAATTTTCTAGTTTTTTTGTTAAAGAAAATTTTTCATCCCCAGCCCCTTCAATTACTTTATCCTCTAAGCTATTGTAGCGTTTGGGAAGATATAGCATTCCATCCTCGAGTTCTGCAATCACTATATTTCCATATTTGGTCTTATGACGAAACATCATTATCACTTTATATGGCCTTGATGGTTGTAATTCCTTCACAGATATATATGATTTTGCTTTCAATTTATTAAAAGCCTCAACAACCTCAATGTTTGTAATGTTTTTCGAAGTCATAATTTACTACTGAAGGATTGCAATGAGTTAATGAATAGGAATATTTTAGAAACTGCGTTTTTATATCAATTTATTTGGGACACACTAAAATTTTTTAATCAAGAGAGTTTTATTTTCTCAAAATAAATTTTTGATCTCTTAATATTTTTATTCATACATTTTCATAATTACTCTTACTTAATTTCTACATAATAATGAAAAATGCTTCATCTTATGGTTTAAATAATTTATTTAATATAATTACATTATATGCAAATATTCACAAACATGCATCTTCATATACATTGACATATTCATTTAAACATACCTATGCAAAATATGTTTATGTATAGTTATGTACAGAAATAATATTAAATTCATTTAAGAGTCACAAAAACATTCAATTACTATACAGGGCTTGTTAAAATAAAAATTTTCCTTAAATTTTCACATTTACATCCCAAAATATTACAAAAGAATCCTCTTTTCCCTTTTCTTCTTACCAGACACCAGCAATAAAAAAAAAGCAAATTTATAAACGTACTGATAACAGCAATTGTAAAATGATAAGCAACCGATGTCTCAAACTAAAGACCGTGCTTATAATTGTAAGAAACAAAAAAAGGTTTCTATCGACTATTTCAAGTTGGTTTAAGAGACAGAAATAGACATAATTATTATTATTAAAGAGATAAACGGACAGACAAACATAAAGGCTCGCTAAACCAAAAGTCATCCCTAACATATTTCATCGCATCAAGTGTGCAATGAAAATAAAAACAAAAAAAATCTGTTCAACAATATTAACATTTTCTTATGCACTTGCATTTCACACAAAAAAAAATTATCCCAGCTTTTTTCATCTCAAATTTTCATCCCTAAATCATCAAAACTAAAAATCATCGAAAAACAAATCATCCCAAAAAGAAAAAATCTGTTCAACAACATTAAACATTTTCTTATGCACTTGCATTTCACACAAAAAAAAAAAAATCATCCCAAATTTTTTCATCTCAAATTTTCATCCCTAAATCATCAAAACTAAAAATCATCGAAAAAAAAATCATCCCAAAAAGAAAAAATCTGTTCAACAACAACATTAAACATTTTCTTATGCACTTGCATTTCACACAAAAAAAATCATCCCAAATTTTTTCATCTCAAATTTTCATCCCTAAATCATCCAAACTAAAAATCATCCCAAAAAATCATCCCAAATTTTTTCATCCCAAAAAAATCATCCCAAAAAGATGATTTTTTCATCTCATGCCTCATTTCCCTACTACTGGTGTGCAAATTTTGGTAAAGTTTGGATGAAGTGAAAATTTTGAAAAAAAATTTGTTTGCAAATAACGTGTAAATTACATTAAAAATTTGTTTGCAAATAACGTGAAAATTACATGTACCAAGTCGAAAAGCATGAAAATAACAGGTCGCCAAAATGAGCTGATATTTTTAGTAATCGACTAAATTGACGTCGTCTAGCGGTGTGCAAATTTTGGTAAAGTTTGGATGAATTAAAAATTTTGAAAAAAAAAATTTGTTTGCAAATAACGTGAAAATTACAAGTGCCAAGTCAAAAAACATGAAAATAACAGGTCGCCAAAATTAGCTGATATTTTTAGTATAAGACTTAATTGACGTCGTTTAGCGGTGTGCAAATTTTGGTAAAGTTTGGATGAAGTGAAAATTTTGAAAAAAAAATTTGTTTGCAAATAACGTAAAAATTACATAAAAATTTTGTTTGCAAATAAAGTGAAAATTACATGCATCAAGTCAAAAAACATGAAAATAATATGTCGCCAAAATGAGCTGATATGTTTAGTATACGACTAAATTGACGTCGTTTACGGGTGTGCAAATTTTGGTAAAGTTTGGATGAAGTGAAAATTTTGAAAAAACACTTGTTTGCAAATAACGTGAAAATTACATGTACCAAGTCAGAAAACATGAAAATAACAGGTGGCCAAAATAAGCTGATATTTTTAGTATACGACTAAATTGATGTCGTTTAGCGGTGTGCAAATTTTGGTACAGTTTGGATAAAGTGAAAATTTTGAAAAAAATTTGTTTGCAAATAACGTGAAAATTACATGTACCAAGTCAAAAAACATGAAAATAACAGGTCGCCAAAATGAGCTGATATTTTTAGTATACGACTGAATTGGCGTAGTTAAGCGGTGTGCAAATTTTGGTAAAGTTTGGATGAAGTGAAAATTTAAAAAAAAATTGTTCGCAAATAACGTGAAAATTACATGTACCAAGTCAAAAAACATGAAAATAACAGGTCGCCAAAATGAGCTGATATTTTTAGTGTACAACTAAATTGACGTCGTTTAGGGGTGTGCAAATTTTGGTAAAGTTTGGATGAAGTGAAAATTTTGAAAAAACACTTGTTTGCAAATAACGTGAAATTTACATGTACCAAGTCAAAAAACATGAAAATAACAGGTCGCCAAAATGAGCTGATATTTTTAGTATACGAGTAAATTGACGTCGTTTAGTGGTGTGCAAATTTTGGTAAAGTTTGGATGAAGTGAAAATTTTGAAAAAAATTTGTTCGCAAATAACGTGAAAATTACATGTACCAAGTCAAAAAATATAAAATAACAGGTCGCCAAAATGAGCTGATATTTTTAGTAATCGACTAAATTGACGTCGTCTAGCGGTGTGCAAATTTTGGTAAAGTTTGGATGAAGTGAAAATTTTGAAAAAAAATTTGTTTGCAATAACGTGAAAATTACATAAAAAATTTGTTTGCAAACGACGTGAAAATTACATGTACCAAGTCCAAAAACATGAAAATAACAGGTCGCCAAAATGAGCTGATATTTTTAGTATACGACTAAATTGGCGTAGTTAGGCGGTGTGCAAATTTTGGTAAGGTTTGGATGAAGTGAAAATTTAAAAAAAAAATTGTTTGCAAATAACGTAAAAATTACATGTACCAAGTCAAAAAACATGAAAATAACAGGTCGCCAAAATGAGCTGATATTTTTAGTATACGACTAAATTGACGTCGTTTAGCGGTGTGCAAATTTTGGTAAAGTTTGGATGAAGTGAAAATTTTGAAAAAAATTTGTTCGAAAATAACGTGAAAATTACATGTACCAAGTCAAAAAATATGAAAATAACAGGTCGCCAAAATGAGCTGATATTTTTAGTAATCGACTAAATTGACGTCGTCTAGCGGTGTGCAAATTTTGGTAAAGTTTGGATGAAGTGAAAATTTTGAAAAAAAATTTGTTTGCAATAACGTGAAAATTACATAAAAAATTTGTTTGCAAACGACGTGAAAATTACATGTACCAAGTCAAAAAACATGAAAATAACAGGTCGCCAAAATGAGCTGATATTTTTAGTATACGACTAAATTGACGTCGTTTAGCGGTGTGCAAATTTTGGTAAAGTTTGGATGAAGTGAAAGTTTTGAAAAAAAATTTGTTTGCAAATAACGTGAAAATTACAAGTACCAAGTCAAAAAACATGAAAATAATATGTCGCCAAAATGAGCTGATATTTTTAGTATACGACTAAATTGACGTCGTTTAGGGGTGTGCAAATTTTGGTAAAGTTTGGATGAAGTGAAAATTTTGAAAAAACACTTGTTTGCAAATAACGTGAAAATTACATGTACCAAGTCAGAAAACATGAAAATAACAGGAGGCCAAAATAAGCTGATATTTTTAGTATACGACTAAATTGATGTCGTTTAGCGGTGTGCAAATTTTGGTACAGTTTGGATAAAGTGAAAATTTTGAAAAAAAATTTGTTTGCAAATAACGTGAAAATTACAAGTACCAAGTCAAAAAACATGAAAATAACAGGTCGCCAAAATGAGCTGATATTTTTAGTATACTACTGAATTGGCGTAGTTAAGCGGTGTGCAAATTTTGGTAAAGTTTGGATGAAGTGAAAATTTAAAAAAAATTGTTTGCAAATAACGTGAAAATTACATGTACCAAGTCAAAAAACATGAAAATAACAGGTCGCCAAAATGAGCTGATATTTTTAGTATACGACTAAATTGACGTCGTTTTGCGGTGTGCAAATTTTGGTAAAGTTTGGATGAAGTGAAAATTTTGAAAAAAAATTTGTTTGCAAATAACGTGAAAATTACGTGTACCAAGTCAAAAAACACGTAAATAACAGGTCGCCAAAATGAGCTGATATTTTTAGTATACGACTAAATTGGCGCAGTTAAGCGGTGTGCAAATTTTGGTAAAGTTTGGATGAAGTGAAAATTTAAAAAAAAAATTTTTGCAAATAACGTTAAAATTGCATGTACTAAGTCAAAAAACATGAAAATAACAGGTCGCCAAAATGAGCTGATATTTTTAGTATAAGACTTAATTGACGTCGTTTAGCGGTGTGCAAATTTTGGTAAAGTTTGGATGAAGTGAAAATTTTGAAAAAAAATTTGTTTGCAAATAACGTGTAAATTACATAAAACATTTGTTTGCAAATAACGTGAAAATTACATGTACCAAGTCAAAAAACATGAAAATAAAAGGTCGCCAAGATGAGCTGATATTTTTAGTATACAACTAAATTGACGTCGTTAAGCGGTGTGCAAATTTTGGTAAAGTTTGGATGAAGTGAAAATTTTTGAAAAAAAAAATTTGTTTGCAAATAACGTGAAAATTACAAGTGCCAAGTCAAAAAACATGAAAATAACAGGTCGCCAAAATGAGCTGATATTTTTAGTATAAGACTTAATTGACGTCGTTTAGCGGTGTGCAAATTTTGGTAAAGTTTGGATGAAGTGAAAATTTTGAAAAAAAATTTGTTTGCAAATAACGTGAATATTACATAAAAAATTTGTTTGCAAATAACGTGAAAATTACATGTACCAAGTCTAAAAGCATGAAAATAACAGGTCGCCAAAATGAGCTGATATTTTTAGTAATCGACTAAATTGACGTCGTCTAGCGGTGTGCAAATTTTGGTAAAGTTTGGATGAACTAAAAATTTTGAAAAAAAAAATTTGTTTGCAAATAACGTGAAAATTACAAGTGCCAAGTCAAAAAACATGAAAATAACAGGTCTCCAAAATGAGCTGATATTTTTAGTATAAGACTTAATTGACGTCGTTTAGCGGTGTGCAAATTTTGGTAAAGTTTGGATGAAGTGAAAATTTTGAAAAAAAAATTTGTTTGCAAATAACGTGAAAATTACATAAAAAATTTGTTTGCAAATAACGTGAAAATTACATGCACCAAGTCAAAAAACATGAAAATAACAGGTCGCCAAAATGAGCTGATATTTTTAGTATACAACTAAATTGACGTCGTTTAGTGGTGTGCAAATTTTGGTAAAGTTTGGATGAAGTGAAAATTTTGAAAAAAAAATTTGTTTGCAAATAACGTGAAAATTACGTGTACCAAGTCAAAAAACATGAAAATAACAGGTCGCCAAAATGAGCTGATATTTTTAGTATACGACTAAATTGACGTCGTTTAGGGGTGTGCAAATTTTGGTAAAGTTTGGATGAAGTGAAAATTTCTAAAAAACACTTGTTTGCAAATAACGTGAAAATTACATGTACCAAGTCAGAAAACATGAAAATAGCATGTCGCCAAAATAAGCTGATATTTTTAGTATACGAGTAAATTGACATCGGTTAGCGGTGTGCAAATTTTGTACAGTTTGGATAAAGTGAAAATTTTGAAAAAAAAAATTTGTTTGCAAATAATGTGAAAATTACATGTACCAAGTCAAAAAATATGAAAATAACAGGTCGCCAAAATGAGCTGATCTTTTTAGTATACGACTAAATTGGCGTAGTTAAGCGGTGGCAAATTTTGATAAAGTTTGGATGAAGTGAAAATTTAAAAAAAAAATTGTTTGCAAATAACGTGAAAATTACATGCACCAAGTCAAAAAACATGAAAATAACAGGTCGCCAAAATGAGTTGATATTTTTAGTATACGACTAAATTGGCGTAGTTGAGTGGTGTGCAAATTTTGGTAAAGTTTGGATGAAGTGAAAGTTTTGAAAAAAAATTTGTTTGCAAATAACGTGAAAATTACAAGTACCAAGTCAAAAAACATGAAAATAATATGTCGCCAAAATGAGCTGATATTTTTAGTATACGACTAAAGTAGTAGTGAAATGGCTACTTTGGACTGAAATAACAGATTCACAATCGGTAAATTTTGTAATATATTATTGTTTTAATTGATGAAATTAATTTCTTTATATCTAGGTTGATATAAAGATTTTGAGTATAAATAAATGTTCTCAAATTTTAGTCCATTAGGACTTTCTAGCAAGCCAATCATAGCGTTTTTTTTCGCAATTTGACAGGTCAACTATTGTTGCACGAATAGAATTTGATAGAAAGGAACTATGATTTATTTTTGAACTATCGTTCGATGATTCATCAATATTTCGTACCAAGAATTATTTATGTTGTTTTGACTAAGGGTATGAGTCAATATTTATAAAATCCATTTTATAAATATCAGCTCATACTCATAGTCAAAACAAAGTATGCTTTAAGTGTTTAAAACCGGTATTACCATAAAAATGGTGGTTTTAAACACTTAAAATATACTTTGTTTTACTAACCACATTTTATAACTAAATGCATTTCATAAATATTGACGCATACTCATAATCAAAACAGCATATAAATATCCTTTGTTTTGACTATGAGTATGAGTCATTATCTCTTATTATAAAAAAATAAAATAGTATAATTATATGATATCAGAAATCATGTTTTCTAATATCATATAACCATAATATTTGATTCTTCCTATAATAATAGATAATATTTATGAAATGCATTTATTTACAAAATGCGATTAGTAAAACAACATAAATATAGGATGGTATGAAATTTTGATGATTCATCAATATTTCGTACCAAGGTATTTTTAGGTTGTTTTTACTATGAGTATGGGCCAATATTTATGAAATATATTTCATAAATATTATCTCTTATTATAGAAAAATTAAAAATGTAGCTATACGATATCAGAAAATATTTTCTGAAATCGTATAGCTATATTATTTTATTTGTCCTATAATAAGAGATAATGGGCCCTACTCATAGTCAAAACAAAGAATATTTTAAGAGTTTCAAATCAGTATTATCATATAAAATACTGATTTTAAACTCTTACAGCCTTATTTATAAAACTTATTAAGGCTTTGTAAAGGCTTTTTAAAACAAATTTTTTATAAAAATTTTTTCTTAAAAAGTCTTTATAAAGCCCTAATAAGTGTTATAAATAAGGCTGTTAAAATATACTTTGTTTTACTAACCACATTTTTGTAACTAAACGCATTTCATAAATATTGATGCATACTGATAGTCAAAACAAAGGATATTTTTATGCTGTTTTGATTATGAGTGTGGATCATTATCTCTTATTATAGAAAAAATAAACTAATGCAGCTATACGATTTCAGAAAATATTTTCTGATACGGTATAGCTGTATTAGTTTATTTTTTTATAATAAGAGATAATATTTATAAAATGTATTTAGCTACATAAATGCGGTTAGTAAAACAACCTAAAAACCCTTGGTACGAAATATTGATGAATCATCGAATGATAGTTCAAAAATAAATCATAGTTCCTTTATATCAAATTCTACATATTCGTACAACAATAGTTGGCCTGTCAAATTGCGAAAAAAAAACGCTTTGATTGGCTTGCTAGAAAGTCCTAATGGACTTAAATTTGAGAACATTTATTTATACTCAAAATCTTTATATCAACCTAGATATAAAGAAATTAATTTCATCAATTAAAACAATAATATATTACAAAATTTACCGATAGTGAATCTGTTATTTCAGTCCAAAGTAATTCCAATATGATATTTAACGATGATGCGTATGGGAAGAATACTTTTTTATGGGGAGAGATAAGAATGTTGATTCATTCTACTTATGTAAAACTTACACCAGAATCACCAAACTTTTAATAAGAGATCATCATAATGTAATTTTAATGTTAAAGTAAGGTGAGAAAAATATAAAGCATGTTGAAAGGCTAAATATGAATTTTTGATTATAAGCAAAGATATTGAATTAAACGATGATCGTTATAGAAAATAATTTTACTACATAAAACTTTACTTTTTCGTATTTCATTTGACTTTAAACTTCATGTATATTAATGTTCTAAATGGCTAGCTACTTGTACACTGATAACTAAATCTGACTCAGATATCTCGAAATGAAAATCTGAACAGCTCCTGATAGCCTGATCTGTTACCTGATAAGCTGATCTGAAAACCAGACCAGCTCCTGATAAGCTGATCTGAAAACCAGACCAGCTCCTGATAAGCTGATCTGAAAATCAGATCAGGTCCTGATAAGCTGATCTGTGAAACCAGACCAGAGTCTGATAAGCTGATCTGATAACCAGATCAGGTCCTGATAAGCTGATCTGATAACCAGACCAGCTCCTGATAAGCTGATCTGATAACCAGACCAGCTCCTGATAAGCTGATCTGATAACCAGACCAGCTCCTGATAAGCTGATCTCATAACCAGATCAGGTCCTGATAAGCTGATCTGATTACCAGACCAGCTCCTGATAAGCTGATCTGAAAACCAGACCAGCTCCTGATAAGCTGATCTGATAAACAGACCAGCTCCTGATAAGCTGATCTGATAACCAGACCAGCTCCTGATAAGCTGATCTGAAAACCAGATCAGATCCTGATAAGCTGAACTGATAACCAGACCAGCTCCTGATAAGCTGATCTGATAACCAGACCAGCTCCTGATAAGCTGATCTGATAACCAGACCAGCTCCTGATAAGCTGATCTGAAAACCAGATCAGATCCTGATAAGCTGAACTGATAACCAGACCAGCTCCTGATAAGCTGATCTGATAACCAGACCAGCTCCTGATAAGCTGATCTGATAACCAGACCAGCTCCTGATAAGCTGATCTGATAACCAGACCAGCTCCTGATAAGCTGATCTGAAAACCAGATCAGATCCTGATTAGCTGAACTGATAACCAGACCAGCTCCTGATAAGCTGATCTGAAAACCAGATCAGATCCTGATAAGCTGAACTGATAACCAGACCAGCTCCTGATAAGCTGATCTGATAACCAGACCAGCTCCTGATAAGCTGATCTGATAACCAGACCAGCTCCTGATAAGCTGATCTGATAACCAGACCAGCTCCTGATAAGCTGATCTGATAATCAGACCAGCTCCTGATAAGCTGATCTAGTAGCCGATACCTGAATTTGCTGTTAGCAAACATGGATGAGAAAGTTTTAAAGCTTTTGGTGTTGAGAACAAATGTGATTAAGAAAAAGCTTCGTAGTATAAAAACTAGTGAAATAGATACAAATGAACAACTAAGAGATGCATTTAAGCCTATAACAGAAGAATTCATAAATAGTTCTAAAAATATTAAAAGAATTCTTATGAAAGAAAAAAGTAAAATCAAGACAGAAGTTGAAAATATACAAGTTTAAAGCATGAGAAACCATCAGTCAAGATAGAGACAAGTACACCAAAGAAACTAGCAGAAGGAAGAATATTTGATAATACCATCTTATTTAATGATGCTAATACTGAGAATGATGATGACAATGATTTGTACTCAAAGACTTCCAATTCCGAAGACCTATCAGTATTGGAAGGAAGAAATGAATTAGATACAAATTAATGGTGGTAGTAACCTCAAACTGAATGAAGATAAAATACAAGTTGGTGGTCAAATATGGGCTCTAACACTAGGACTATTTTCTCTAATGTTTGATAAAATACCAAAAAATTATGATAAATTTGAACTCGAAATCTATAAAAAGATTTTAATTACTATTAATGTATGCATACAGAATCATCATCGTTCTCCGTCAGAGAACGATGATACAAGTTAATTTTTCTGGAAACTGAAATCGACAAACTAAAGAACAAATTAATAATATAGCTTAAGGCATTGATATAATTCAAGAATATATTCAAATGCATATTGGTGGACTACAACGTGAAACAAAATTAGAGAAGGAAGAGAGTTATAAAATTGAAAAGGAATTCTAAAAATTAAATAATTAAAAATAAATTGAAGAGTTGTACGATTAAATATATAGATTAGAAAATTAACTACATGTTAGTATAAATAGCTGAAAGTGCAACATGTAGATCACCACACTATCGAAAAAATCTGTAAAACAACTCAATGTCTTTAAAAAGAAATTTAGTAAACGAACTCCATTTTAAAACTCGAAAATTGTTTGTGCTTGTAGAGATGCAATGACAGGAATATATGAAGTTTTATGGAGCTAAGTTAGGTGAAATGGAGAACTATTCTACAGAAAATAGAAATTGTTGATTTTTGAAGACTGTAATTGACACATTCTCAAATTGTAGTACAGCTGAAAATAAAAGCTGCACTCAAAAAACCAAGGAATGGAAAATATTTTTGAAGTGGTACGGGTACCAAAAAAAAAACAAAAAACTTACAAACAGATGATTCTAAGGAATTTTTTAATAAATACTTTGGAAAACTCATACATAAATAGAAGATTAAACATTACTTAATATGAAAGCATCAATAATACAATGATTTAATTGAGCATTAAAAGGAATGATGTGAAAAGAATTAGCTTTAATGGTTCATATAAAAGGATTGGTATACATATATAAAGAATTACTTAGTGCATAAAATAGAAAAATTTATCTCAACATTAAAATGTTTACGATTAAAGTTAACTCAACAAATGAGAAAAAGCTGCTTAATACAGTATAAAGTAATTTGAAGAATGAATGTTGAATTTAATAAAAATAAAAATTAAATTAAAACGAAAAATCTAGTTTTTTGTAGGATTGATTAGGAATGATGGGTCTTAAGAAAGGTAATTAACTAAATGTAGTGGAGTTAGATAATTAGCTAAATGTAGTGGAATTCTCTAAACTTGTTGGTCTGAATGAAATTTGCTAAAACTTCAGTGTTTAAAATAAACTATAACATAGTGCAATATTCAGCAGCACATCATATTATCACTTTTTATAAAGTTGTATGTACATTTTCCCATCGAAAGCGTTTGAACGCAAAATTTTACAATATGAAAATGGGATTATTATAGAAGATATTCGCTCTATTTATTTCTTTAGCTATCAGATCTTTAGAAAATATAGATAAACTACGGAATTTGGACTTTGATATCCAATCTTTAAGAATGTACATGTGTATGAATAAGTATCAAGCAAACTTAGTGAATGAATATACGCTTCAACTAGAATCATGCTGAAGCATGCATACTGCAAACAGATCTTACTTTATATCTGTATCTGTATGAGTATTAAATAAATTTACAGAAAAAAAAATGAAAGCATGCCGAAGCATGAATAATTTCAAAAAAAAAAAAAATCCTCACGTCATACAATTTTGTAAGCAAAGAAATTTTATGATTTTGTGGTCACTTAAATACAAACATACATATGTATCTACTTTGCAAAAATTCAAAAGAGAGAACTGGTAAATTCTAATAGTAAAGATTTTTAATTGTAACACTACTACATCTCGGACTCTTACGTCACTATCGATAGAAGCATGCTAAGGCATGCATACTAGCAAAATATATAAAGCTGTTAGAAGGTGATGAGACAGCAATTGTATCTGGATCAACCCAACTCATGAATGTATTGTATACGGGAGTGATTGATGGTGATGATGATCTTTTTTAAGTGGATAATCATTACATATGAATGCGATAGGAGTCAACCAGCAAACCTCATGTAGAAATACCTACTTGAGGCAAAAAAATTCTCCCAAACATAGATATTTCATTGTTTCTAACACTTTATGAAAACACCGACGGTGAATTGCTGAGATCGATTTGCTACAATAGTTGTTTATTAAACAAACATTTCTTTGTAAGTAAACTAATTTCTACATACCTAATGTATATACCCACCAAAAAATTAGACAAAAATACTCTATTCCAAGTAGTAAAATCTGAAAAAAGGAGTGGCACATTAGAAGAAAAAAATAAATAAAAATATAGACTGACTGACCAACTAATACGTACACTCTGTCCGATGGGAACACAAAACATACTTAAACATTTCAGAAATATATACACAATACGCTGAACTTTAATAAAATTAAAAAAAAATCATATATGACAACAAATAAAAGTGAAAGGTGCTCACCCTTCATAAAACAAACATATATGTACCTTATTAATGTAAAAATATTATCAGTATAAAGCAACAGAAATTTCGTCAAACAAAGTCATCTTGTATCCCAGAGGAACCGTCGAAAGGGTATACCTAAAGTCTCTGAAAACCACTTCGTTTTCTGATGATCGCTTTTCAACAAGAAAATAAGTTTGTTCATTATGACTAATTTAAAAGTACATTTAAATTCAGTCTCATATCCGATCTTAACTGCATCAGAATTTAAGAAAAAAGCTCCTTTTATTCTATTGAATAAAATTTTAATTTAAAACAGTAAGCAAAGATGTCAGCTTCAACTTCAAATGATTTCATCACAAAAAAAAAACTAGTGATTGTTTTCAACAATTATGAAAATAATAATTTCAATATAAAGCTCCCTTTTGATTTTAAATGTTTATCAATAAAAATAAAAAAAGAAGTTGACTACCAAAGAAAAAAAAAACTATCAGTATATAAGCTGGAGTGCCGGATCAGTTTCATTTAAAAATGTTTATACATTTTCATAAAGCAAAGCAAGATTTCGAAAACAAATGTAGAAAGTGAAGAAAAAAGTCTATAGTTAGAAAAAATTATGTACCCCAAAAATTTCTAACGTTAACTTACTAACGTTGCATGAACTTTAAAAAATGTAAATTGAGTATAAGGAATATTTCTATTATAGTTGCTA
This sequence comes from Tachina grossa, assembly GCA_949987645.1. Lineage (NCBI taxonomy): Eukaryota > Metazoa > Arthropoda > Insecta > Diptera > Tachinidae > Tachina > Tachina grossa. The sequence continues at coordinate 14,505,610 of OX465279.1, read as the reverse complement.
TTACTATAGAGTATGTATCTTCAGGAATTCAGTTTTACTTAAAAACAGAAAATCCTCACAAACTTTTAAGTAAACGCAGATAAAAATTAAAACGTTTTTATTTTCAAATAAAAAAAAACTGAATATATCGCATCTATACACAGACGAATATTTACAACAACAACACCAACAACAAGAAGAACAAAAGACATCAATGAAAAAAAAAAATGTATTCAAAGATTGAAATAAATAAAATCTGTAATACAAACAAATTTCATATAGGCAGACTTTAACGCGAGACAAATTTAAGTATGAGAAAATATAAAACAAGCGCAAGTATAAAAACATAATAAGATTAGGGAAGTCCAGACATATGATAATATTTTATAGTACCAAATGTCGATACTGAAAACAATTTATTTCTATCTACATATAAATATTAGCGCAAATACACACACACACACACATAGCAGAATTTATATAAGAAATATCCAAGAAAATTTCAACAACACCCCACCTTTTGCATGCGAGCCTTAAATTCTCCCTCAGATATACATACACAAATTCCCATGATCATACATACATACATATACAATATATAAGATTAATCTCAACAACACAACACTCTCACCTACCTGAAATTACAGATAATCTTAAACTTCTACAGACGTCTATACACATAGATTCTCACGGCTACATATTACAAGAACACCTCGCCCCTAATAAATCATAATCATCTTAAATTCTTACAAAAATATATACATACATACATACAAATAACCAAATTACCTCAACAACATCCTCACCTACCTCAAATCACGATCAGCCTTAAACTACTATAGACAGACACATCCACAAATCCCCATGGATACACATTTCGTCAACAACCCTGCCCACCCAAATCATGGTCAGCCTTAAACTCCTACAGACATACAAACACACAGATTCCCCCGGTTACATATTACTAGAACACCTCACCCCTCATAAATCACAATCAGCCCTAAGCTCCTACAGAAATACACACATTGAAATTCCTACAAACATACACACACACACACACACACACACACACATATACACACACATACAGACACACACACACACACACATACAGACACACACACATACACATACATACGCAATCGATCTACCTCAACTACACCCCGCCCCTTCCAATCAAACCCTCACCTAAATTCTCACAGACAGACAGACACATCCGCGAATGCCTATGGTTACATATTACGGCACCAACGCCACCCACTCAAAACACGGTCAGCCTTAAATTCCCACAGTCTAGCAACACCTACATTAGCACTAGAAAAAATAACTTTCACGTTTTCCCGTCGTCATTAGGAAAAATCATTTTCCCGTCGGCATATACACACATAAAAACCGCCAAACTATGAACCGCCTTAATACATTCACACAAAATATTCTACGATCAGGCAGACAGACAGACAGACAGACAGACCGACAGACAGACAGACACACACTTAATGTAAACAAAAACTCCTAATGTAAACAAAAACTCCTAATGTAAACAAAAAACACAAATTTCCAAGAATTTAACAATTTTCAAATTTTAATTACCCAAATTTAACAATTTCACCAACAATTTAACAATTTCAGCCCACAATTTAACAATTTCAGCAACAATTTAGCAATTTTAATTGCCCCAGGAACCCCAGTTCCCTACTACTTTTATATTGAAATTATTATTTTCATAATTGTTGAAAACAATCACTAGTTTTTTTTTTGTGATGAAATCATTTGAAGTTGAAGCTGATATCTTTGCTTACTGTTTTAAATTAAAATTTTATTCAATAGAATAAAAGGCGCTTTTTTCTTAAATTCTGATGCAGTTAAGATCGGATATGAGACTGAATTTAAATGTACTTTTAAATTAGTCACAATGAACAAACTTATTTTCTTGTTGAAAAGCGATCATCAGAAAACGAAGTGGTTTTCAGAGACTTTAGGTATACCCTTTCGACGGTTCCTCTAGGATACAAGATGACTTTGTTTGACGAAATTTCTGTTGCTTTATACTGATAATATTTTTACATTAATAAGGTACATATATGTTTGTTTTATGAAGGGTGAGCACCTTTCACTTTTATTTGTTGTCCTATATGATTTTTTTTTTAATTTTATTAAAGTTCAGCGTATTGTGTATATATTTCTGAAATGTTTAAGTGTGTTTTGTGTTCCCATCGGACAGAGTGTACGTATTGGTTGGTCAGTCAGTCTATATTTTTATTTATTTTTTTCTTCTAATGTGCCACTCCTTTTTTTCAGATTTTACTACTTGGAATAGAGTATTTTTGTCTAATTTTTTGGTGGGTATATACATTAGGTATGTAGAAATTAGTTTACTTACAAAGAAATGTATGTTTAATAAACAACTATTGTAGCAAATCAATCTCAGCAATTCACCGTCGGTGTTTTCATAAAGTGTTAGAAACAATGAAATATCTATGTTTGGGAGAATTTTTTTGCCTCAAGTAGGTATTTCTACATGAGGTTTGCTGGTTAACTCCTATCGCATTCATATGTAATGATTATCCACTTAAAAAAGGTCATCATCACCATCAATCACTCCCGTATACAATACATTCATGAGTTGGGTTGATCCAGATACAATTGCTGTCTCATCACTTTCTAACAGCTTTATATATTTTGCTCGTATGCATGCCTTAGCATGCTTCTATCGATAGTGACGTAAGAGTCCGAGATGTAGTAGTGTTACAATTAAAAATCTTTACTATTAGAATTTACCAGATCGCTCTTTTGAATTTTTGCAAAGTAGATACATATGTATGTATTTATTTAAGTGACCACAAAATCATAAAATTTCTTTGCTTACAAAATTGTATGACGTGAGGATTTTTTTTTAAATTATTCATGCTTCGGCATGCTTTCTTTTTTTTTCTGTAAATTTATTTAATACTCATACAAATATAAAGTAAGATCTGTTTGCAGTATGCATGCTTCAGCATGATTCTAGTTGAAGCGTATATTCATTCACTAAGTTTGCTTGATACTTATTCATACACATGTACATTCTTAAAGATTGGATAGCAAAGTCCAAATTCCGTAGTTTATCTATATTTTCTAAAGATTTGATAGCTAAAGAAATAAATAGAGTGAAGATCTTCTATAATAATAATCCCATTTTTATATTGTAAAATTTTGCGTGCTAGCGCTTTCGATGGGAAAATGTACATACAACTTTATAAAAAGTGATAATATGATGTGCTGCTGAATATTACACTATGTTATAGTTCATTTTAAACACTGAAGTTTTAGCAATATTTCATTCAGACCAACAAGTTTAGAGAATTCCACTACATTTAGTTAATTACCTTTCTTAAGACCCATCATTCCTAATCAATCCTACAAAAAACTAGATTTTTCGTTTTTATTTTATATTTATTAAATTCAACATTCATTCTTCAAATTACTTTATACTATATTAAGCAGCTTTTTCTCATTTGTGGAATGTTTAATCGTAAACATGTTAATGGTGAGATGAATTTTTCTATTTTATACACTAAGTAAATCTTTATATATACCAATCCACTTATATGAACCATTAAAGCTAATTCTTTTCACATCATTCCTTTCAATGATCTATTAAATCATTCTAGTATTGATGCTTTCATATTAAGTAATGTTTAATCTTCTATTTAAGTATGAGTTTTCCAAAGTATTTATTAAAAAATTCTTTAGAATCATCTGTTTGTAAGTTTTTTGGTACCCGTACCACTTCAAAAATATTTTCCATTCCCTTGGTTTTTAGAGTGCAGCTTTTATTTTCAGCTGTACTAAACTTTGAGAATGTGTCAATTACAGTCTTCAAAAATCAACAATTTTTATTTTCTGTAGAATAGTTCTCCATTTCACCTAACTTAGCTCCATAAAACTTCATATATTCCTTTCATTGCATCTCTACAAGCACAATCAATTGTTGAGATTTAATATGGAGTTCGTTTACTAAATTTCTTTTTAAAGACATTGAGTTGTTTCACAGATTTTTTCAAAAATGTTGTGATCTACATGTTGCACTTTCAGCTATTTATACTAATATACTAACATGTAGTTAATTTTCTAATCTGTATATTTAATCGTAAACTCGTCAATTTGTTTTTAATTATTTAATTTTTAGAATTGCTTTTGCAATTTTATAAGTGTCTTCTTTCTCTAAATTTATTTCACGTTGTAGTTCCTCAATTGGCATTTAAATACCGGGTGTTTTTTTAGAGGTATAGAACTTCGAATTGAAATAAAACACAAGAAAATCGTTTTAATGTCCATCAATTTGGCTTTATTGGAAGGATAATTTTATGCCATTAATGTTTAGATATGATTTCGGGCATGTGGCCGCCGCGGCTGGCTCGAATAAAGCCAATTCTACAGGTCCAATTTTCAACCACTTTTTCGAGTATATGGGAGTAGTTGTGAATTGGGGTTCCTGTGGCAATTAAAATTGTTAAATTGTTGGTGAAATTGTTAAATTTGGGTAATTAAAATTTGAAAATTGTTAAATTCTTGGAAATTTGTGTTTTTTTGTTTACATAAGGAGTTTTTTGTTTACATTAGGAGTTTTTGTTTACATTAAGTGTATGTCTGTCTGTCGGTCTGTCTGTCTGCCTGCCTGACCGTGGGAAGTTTGTGTGTGGAATATTTTGTGTGAATGTATTAAGGCTGTTCATAGTTTGGCGGTTTTTATGTGTGTATGTGACGACGGGGAAAATCATGAAAATGGTTTTTTCAAATGCCGACGGCAAAACATGATTATTATTTTTTTCAAATGCCGACGGCAAAACATGATTATTATTTTTCGTAATGCCTACGGCAATGCATGATCATTTTTCCTAATGCCTACGGCAATGCATGATATTTTTTTCAAATGCCGACGGCAAAACATGATTATTATTTTTTTCAAATGCCGACGGCAAAACATGATTATTATTTTTCGTAATGCCTACGGCATGCATGATAATTTTTCCTAATGCTGACGGAAAATCATCTAATGATTTTTCCTAATGCCGAAGGCAAAACATGATAATTTTTCCTAATGCCGACGGCAATGCATGATAATTTTTCCTAATGCCGAAGGCAAAACATGATAATTATTTTTTTCAAATGCCGACGGCAAAACATGATTATTATTTTTTTCCTAATGCCGACGGCAAAACGTGAAAGTTATTTTTTCTAATGCTAATGTAGGTGTTGCTAGACTGTGGGAATTTAAGGCTGACCGTGATTTGAGTGGGCGGCGTTATTGCCGTAATATGTAACCATAGGAATTTGTGGATGTGTCTGTCTGTCTGTGAGAATTTAGGTGAAGGTTTGATTGGCAGGGGGCGGGGTTTAGTTGAGGTAGATCGATTGCGTGTGTAGTTGTGTGTGAATGTGTGTGTGTGTGTGTGTGTGTGTGTGTGTGTATGTTTGTAGGAATTTCAATGTGTGTATTTCTGTAGGAGCTTAAGGCTGATTGTGATTTATGAGGGGTGAGGTGTTCTAGTAATATGTAACCGAGGGAGTCTGTCTGTTTGTATTTCTGTAGGAGTTTAAGGCTGATCATGATTTGGGTGGGCAGGGTTGTTGACGTAATATGTATCCATGGGGATTTGTGGATGTGTCTGTCTATAGTAGTTTAAGGCTGATCGTGATTTGAGGTGGGTGAGGATGTTGTTGAGGTAAATTGGTTATGTGTATGTATGTATATATGTATTTTTGTAAGAATTTAAGATGATTGTGATTTATTAGGGCCGAGGTGTTCTTGTAATATGTAGCCGTGAGAATCTATGTGTATAGACGTCTGTAGAAGTTTAAGACTATCTGTAATTTCAGGTAGGTGAGAGTGTTGTGTTGTTGAGATTAATCTTGTATATTGTATATGTACCTATGTATGATCATGGGAATTTGTGTATGTATATCTGAGGGAGAATTTAAGGCTCGTCATGATTTGCAAAAGGTGGGGTGTTGTTGAAATTTTCTTGGATATTTCTTATATGAATTCTGCTATGTGTGTGTATTTGAGCTGGTATTTATGTGTAGGTAGAAATAAATTGTTTTCAATATCGACATATGGTACTATAAAATACTATCATATATCTGGACTCCCCTAATCCTAGTATGCTTTTATACTTACGATTGCTTTATATTTTCTCATGCTTAAATTTGTCTCGCGTTGAAGTCAGTCTGTGTGAAATTTGTTTATATTACAGATTTTGTTTATTTAACTACATTCGTCTTCTTTGACTGAAAGAGTTATCTACACACAGAGAAAAACCAACTTGAAATCAGTAAGAACCATGCTGAATTAATAAGAACCATTAGCGAAGGTTTAGTCATATTGAAATTTCTTATTTCAATATGGACAAAATATTAATTTACAGTATTCATTTATTAAACTCATTAGTTTGTAGATATCTCAATAAACATTTTCTATTATATTAAAAATTATTGAATTAATGTGATGAATTCTTATTTTTAAGCTGCAGATTTTCCCTGAGTGTATGGATTGTTTATATTTGCATTGTGCTTTAACTAAACGACGCTTCATATATTTTCATGATGTAGGTCTAATAAATACTTAAGCATTGATAAGAAATTTGATATGTATACATACATATCTACAAATTGATTTTATGTATGTATGTATGTATGTATGTACATATATATGTACATACAAATAAGTGTTCAACTCAATCTTTGAATACATTTTTTATTTTATTTTTTGTCATGTGATGTCTGTTGTTGGTGAAATTAAAAACATTTTAATTTTTATCTGCGTTTACTTAAAAGTTTGTGAGGATTTTCTGTTGTAAGTAAAACTGAATTCTTGAAGATATGTACTTACATACTCTATAGTAATAGTAACTATAATAGAAATATTTCTTATACTTAATTTACAGTTTTTTAAAGTATAGGGTATAAAATTTTTTCTAGCTATAGCCTTCTACATTTATTTTGGAAAACTTGCTTTGCTTTTTAAAAATGTATAAACATTTTTAAATGAAACTGATCCGGCACTCCAGCTTAGGTACTGATAGTTTTTTTTTTGTTGTTAGTTAACTTACTTATTTTTTATTGATAAACATTGGAAATCAAAAGGGAGTTTTATATTGTAATTATTATTTTCATAATTGTTGAAAACAATCGCTGCTTTTTGTTTGTTTTTTGCGATGAAATCATTTGAATTACTTTTGCAACTTTACGCGTTTATAAAAATTATGTTATTTTCTATATTTCTTAATTTATAAGACTTTTAGACTTTGTCCTTTAGGGGTTATATATTCTATTATACGATTATGAATAAGAATGCAGTAAGCTGATGTATTTGCTTACTGCTTCAAATTAAAATTTTATTAAATTGAATAAAAGGAGTTTTTTTTTCTTAAACTCTGATGCAGTTAGAAGCGCTGGAGATTCTTTCATTTAACAGCTTTTTTGAAATTTTTGATACATAGTATAATATAGAATTGGATAACATTTATTTTTAATTTTTATGTTAAGAAGTACGGGTATGAGACTGAATTTAAATGTACTTTTAAATTAGTTAAATCATAATGAACAAACATATTTTCTTCTTTAATAGCGATCAACAGAAAACGAACTCGTTTTCATATAATTTAGGTATACCCTATCGACGGCTCCTCTAGGATACAAGATGACTTTGTATGACGAAATTTCTGTTGCTTTATACTGATAATATGTTTACATTAATAAGATACATATACATATGTTTATTTTATGAACGGTGAGCACCTATGGCTTTTATTTAATGTTCTATATGACTTTTTTTTCATTTTATTAAAGTTCAGCGTATTGTATATATATTTCTGAAATGTTTAAGTGTGTTTTGTGTGCCTTTCGGGCAGAGTGTACGTATTAGTTGGTCAGTCAGTCTCTATTTTTATTTTTTTTTTCTTCTAATGTGCCACTCCTTTTTCAGATTTTACTACTTGGAATAGAGAATTTTTGTCTAATTTTTTGGTGGGTATATACATTAGGTATGTAGAAATTAGTTTAGATACAAAGAAATGCATGTTTAATATACAACTATTGTATCAAATCGATCTCAAATAACTCAGTTACCTCTACCAGCAATTCACCGTTGGTGTATTCATAAAGTGTTAGAAACAATGAAATATCTATGTTTTGAGAGAATTTTTCCCCTCAAGTATTTCTACATGAGGTTTGAGGAGTCAATCACTGTCGCATTCATATATAATGATTATTCACTTAAAAAACGTCATCATCACCATCAATCATCTCCGTATACAATACATTCATGAGTTGGGTTGATCCAGATACAATTGCTGTCTCATCACCTTCTAACAGCTTTATATATTTTGCGAGTATGCATGCCTTAGCATGCTTCTATCGATAGTGACGTAAGAGTCCGAGATGTAGTAGTGTTACAATTAAAAATCTTTACTATTAGAATTTACCAGTTCGCTCTTTTGAATTTTTGCAAAGTAGATACATATGTATGTATTTCATTGACCACAAAATCATAAAATTTCTTTGCTTACAAAATTGTATGACGTGACGATTTTTTTTTTTTTTTTTTTTTTTTTTTTTTTTAATTATACATGCTTCGGCATGCTTTCATTTTTTTTCTATAAATGTATGTAATACTCATACAGATACAGATATAAAGTAAGATCTGTTTACTGTACATTTTAAAATTTATGCATGCTTCAGCATGATTCTAGTTGAAGCGTATATTCATTCACTAAGTTTGTTTGATACTTATTCATACACATGTACATTCTTAAAGATTGGATATCAAAGTCCAATTTCCGTAGTTTATCTATATTTTCTAAAGATCTGATAGCTAAAGAAATAAATAGAGTGAAGATCTTCTATAATAATCCCATTTTCATATTGTAAAATTTTGCGTGCTAGCGCTTTCGATGGGAAAATATACATACAACTTTATAAAAAGTGATAATATGATGTGCTGCTGAATATTGCACTATGTTATAGTTCATTTTAAACACTGAAGTTTTAGCAATATTTCATTCAGACCAACAAGTTTAGAGAATTCCACTACATTTATTTAATTATCTTTCTTAAGACTCATCATTCCTAATCAATCCTACAAAAAACAACACAAACTAGATTTTTCGTTTTAATTTTATTTCTATTAAATTCAACATGCATTCTTCAAATTACTTTATACTATATTAAGTAGCTTTTCCTCATTTGTTGAGTTGACTTTAATAGGAGACATTTTAATGGTACGATGAACTTTTCTATTGCATGCATTGAGTAAATCTTTATACATACCAATCCACTTATATGAACCATTAAAGCTAATTCTTTTCACATCATACCTTTCAATGATCTATTAAATCATTCTAATATTGATGCTTTCATATTAAGTAATTTTTAATCTTCTATTTATGTATGAGTTTTCCCAAGTATTTATTAAAAAATTCTTTAGAATCATCTGTTTGTAAGTTTTTTGGTACCCGTACCACTTCAAAAATATTTTCCATTGCCTTGGTTTTTAGAGTGCAGCTTTTATTTTCAGCTGTACTTTGAGAATGTGTCAATTACAGTCTTCAAAAATCAACAATTTCTATTTTCTGTAGAATAGTTCTACATTTCACCTAACTTAGCTCCATAAAACATCATATATTCCTCTCATTACATCTCTACAAGCACAAACGGTTGTTGAAATTTAATATGGACTTCGTTAACTAAATTCCTTTTTAAAGACATTGAATTGTTTCACAGATTTTTTCGAAAGTGTTGTGATCTACATCTTGCACTTTCAGCTATTTATACTAACATGTAGTTAATTTTCTAATCTATATATTTAACCGTAAACTCTTCAATTTGTTTTTAATTATTTACTTTTTAGAATTGCTTTTTCAATTTTATAACTGTCTTCTTTCTCTAATTTTATTTCACGTTGTAGTTCCTCAATTTGCATTTAAATATATTCTTGAATATTAATGCTTTAAGCTATATTATTAATTTGTCTTGTATTTTATCTTCATTCAGTTTAATGTAACTATCAACAATAGTTTGTATCTAATTCATTTATGCCTTCCAATACTGATAAGTCAGTATAAATGTCTTCAGAATTGGAAGTCTATGAGTAAAATCATCGTCATCATCATTCTCAGTATTAGCATCATTAAATATGATGGTATTATCAAATATTGTTCCTTCTACTAGTTTCTTTTGGGGTACTTGTCTATATCTTGAGTGAAGGTTTCTCAGGCTTTAAACTTGTATATTTTCAACTTCTGTCTTGATTTTACTTTCTTCTTTCATAAGAATTCTTTTAATATTTTTAGAACTATTTATGAATTCTTCTGCTATAGGTTTAAATGTATCTTTTAGTTGTTCACTTGTATCTTTTTCACCAGTTTTTATACTACGAAGCTTTTTCTTCAACACATTTCTTGTCAACACCAACTGTTTTAAAATTTTCTCATCCAGGGCAAATAACAGGTATCAGCAATCATATCAACTTTTCAGGAGCTGGTCTGGTTTTCAGATCAGCTTTTCAGGACCTGGTCTGGTTTTCAGATCAGCTTTTCAGGACCTGGTCTGGTTTTCAGATCAGCTTATCAGGACCTGGTCTGGTTTTCAGATCAGCTTATCAGGACCTGGTCTGGTTTTCAGATCAGCTTTTCAGGACCTGGTCTGGTTTTCAGATCAGCTTATCAGGAGCTGGTCTGGTTTTCAGATCAGCTTATCAGGAGCTGGTCTGGTTTTCAGATCAGCTTATCAGGAGCTGGTCTGGTTTTCAGATCAGCTTATCAGGAGCTGGTCTGGTTATCAGATCAGCTTATCAGGAGCTGGTCTGGTTTTCAGATCAGCTTATCAGGAGCTGATCTGATTTTTAGATCAGCTTATCAGGTAACAGATCAGGCTATCAGGAGCTGTTCAGATTTTCATTTCAAGATATCTGAGTCAGATTTAGTTATCAGTGTACAAGTAGCTAGCCATTTATAACATTTATATACATGAAGTTTAAAGTCAGATGAAATACGAAAAAGTAAAGTTTTATCTAGTAAAATTATTTTCTATAACGATCATCGTTTAATTCACTATCTTTGCTTATAATCAAAAATCCATATTTATCCTTTCAACATGCTTTTTATTTTTCTCACCTAACTTAAACATTAAATATACATTATGATGATCTCTTATTAAATGTTTGGTGATTCTGGTGTAAGTTTTACATAAGTAGAATGAATCAACATTCTTATCTCTCCCCATACAAAAATATGCTTCCCACACGCATCATCGTTAAATATCATATTGGAATTACTTTGGACTGAAATAACAGATTCACTATCGGTAAATTTTGTAATATATTAGTATTTTAATTGATGTAATTAATTTCTTCAGATATTTATATCTGGGGTGATATAAAGATTTTGAGTATAAATAAATGTTCTCAAAATTTAAGTCCATTAGGACTTTCTAGCAAGCCAATCATAGCGTTTTTTTTCGCAATTTGACAGGTCAACTATTGTTGCACGAATAGAATTTGATATAAAGGAACTATGATTTATTTTTGAACTATCGTTCGATGATTCATCAATATTTCGTACCAAGAATTATTTATGTTGTTTTGACTAAGGGTATGAGTCAATATTTATAAAATCCATTTCATAAATATCAGCTCATGCTCATAGTCAAAACAAAGTATGCTTTAAGTGTTTAAAACCGGTGTTACCATAAAATGGTGGTCTTAAACACTTAAAATATACTTTGTTTTACTAACCGCATTTTATAACTAAATGCATTTCATAAATATTGACGCATACTCATAATCAAAACAGCATATAAATATCCTTTGTTTTGACTATGAGTATGAGTCATTATCTCTTATTATAGAAAAATAAAATAGTATGATTATATGATATCAGAAATCATGTTCTCTAATATCATATAACCATACTATTTGATTCTTTCTATAATAATAGATAATATTTATGAAATGCATTTATTTACAAAATGCGATTAGTAAAACAACATAAATATAGCATGGTATGAAATTTTGATGATTCATCAATATTTCGTACCAAGGTATTTTTAGGTTGTTTTTACTATGAGTATGCGCCAATATTTATGAAATGTATTTCATAAATATTATCTCTTATTATAGAAAAATTAAAAATGTAGCTATACGATATCAGAAAATATTTTCTGAAATCGTATAGCTATATTATTTTATTTGTCCTATAATAAGAGATAATGGCCCCTACTCATAGTCAAAACAAAGAATATTTTAAGAGTTTCAAATCAGTATTATCATACAAAATACTGATTTTAAACGCTTACAGCCTTATTTATAAAACTTATTAAGGCTTTGTAAAGGCTTTTTAAAACAAATTTTTTATAAAAATTTTTTCTTAAAAAGTCTTTATAAAGCCCTAATAAGTGTTATAAATAAGGCTGTTAAAATATACCTTGTTTTACTAACCACATTTTTGTAACTAAACGCATTTCATAAATATTGATCCATACTCATAGTCAAAACAAAGGATATTTTATGCTGTTTTGATTATGAGTGTGGATCATTATCTCTTATTATAGAAAAAATAAACTAATGCAGCTATACGATTTCAGAAAATATTTTCTGATATGGTATAGCTGTATTAGTTTATTTTTTTATAATAAGAGATAATATTTATAAAATGTATTTAGCTACATAGATGCGGTTAGTAAAACAACCTAAAATACCTTGGTACGAAATATTGATGATTCATCGAACGATAGTTCAAAAATAAATCATAGTTCCTTTATATCAAATTCTATTCGTGCAACAATAGTTGACCTGTCAAATTGCGAAAAAAAAAACGCTATGATTGGCTTGCTAGAAAGTCCTAATGGACTTAAATTTGAGAACATTTATTTATACTCAAAATCTTTATATCAACCTAGATATAAAGAAATTAATTTCATCAATTAAAACAATAATATATTACAAAATTTACCGATAGTGAATCTGTTATTTCAGTCCAAAGTAATTCCAATATGATATTTAACGATGATGCGTATGGGAAGAATACTTTTTTATGGGGAGAGATAAGAATGTTGATTCATTCTACTTATGTAAAACTTACACCAGAATCACCAAACATTTAATAAGAGATCATCATAATGTATATTTAATGTTTAAGTTAGGTGAGAAAAATAAAAAGCATGTTGAAAGGATAAATATGGATTTTTGATTATAAGCAAAGATAGTGAACTAAACGATGATCGTTATAGAAAATAATTTTACTAGATAAAACTTTACTTTTTCGTATTTCATCTGACTTTAAACTTCATGTATATAAATGTTATAAATGGCTAGCTACTTGTACACTGATAACTAAATCTGACTCAGATATCTTGAAATGAAAATCTGAACAGCTCCTGATAGCCTGATCTGTTACCTGATAAGCTGATCTAAAAATCAGATCAGCTCCTGATAAGCTGATCTGAAAACCAGACCAGCTCCTGATAAGCTGATCTGATAACCAGACCAGCTCCTGATAAGCTGATCTGAAAACCAGACCAGCTCCTGATAAGCTGATCTGAAAACCAGACCAGCTCCTGATAAGCTGATCTGAAAACCAGACCAGCTCCTGATAAGCTGATCTGAAAACCAGACCAGGTCCTGAAAAGCTGATCTGAAAACCAGACCAGGTCCTGATAAGCTGATCTGAAAACCAGACCAGGTCCTGATAAGCTGATCTGAAAACCAGACCAGGTCCTGAAAAGCTGATCTGAAAACCAGACCAGGTCCTGAAAAGCTGATCTGAAAACCAGACCAGCTCCTGAAAAGTTGATATGACTGCTGATACCTGTTATTTGCCCTGGATGAGAAAATTTTAAAACAGTTGGTGTTGACAAGAAATGTGTTGAAGAAAAAGCTTCGTAGTATAAAAACTGGTGAAAAAGATACAAGTGAACAACTAAAAGATACATTTAAACCTATAGCAGAAGAATTCATAAATAGTTCTAAAAATATTAAAAGAATTCTTATGAAAGAAGAAAGTAAAATCAAGACAGAAGTTGAAAATATACAAGTTTAAAGCCTGAGAAACCTTCACTCAAGATATAGACAAGTACCCCAAAAGAAACTAGTAGAAGGAACAATATTTGATAATACCATCATATTTAATGATGCTAATACTGAGAATGATGATGACGATGATTTTACTCATAGACTTCCAATTCTGAAGACATTTATACTGACTTATCAGTATTGGAAGGCATAAATGAATTAGATACAAACTATTGTTGATAGTTACATTAAACTGAATGAAGATAAAATACAAGACAAATTAATAATATAGCTTAAAGCATTAATATTCAAGAATATATTTAAATGCAAATTGAGGAACTACAACGTGAAATAAAATTAGAGAAAGAAGACAGTTATAAAATTGAAAAAGCAATTCTAAAAAGTAAATAATTAAAAACAAATTGAAGAGTTTACGGTTAAAGATATAGATTAGAAAATTAACTACATGTTAGTATAAATAGCTGAAAGTGCAAGATGTAGATCACAACACTTTCGAAAAAATCTGTGAAACAATTCAATGTCTTTAAAAAGGAATTTAGTTAACGAAGTCCATATTAAATTTCAACAACTGTTTGTGCTTGTAGAGATGTAATGAGAGGAATATATGATGTTTTATGGAGCTAAGTTAGGTGAAATGTAGAACTATTCTACAGAAAATAGAAATTGTTGATTTTTGAAGACTGTAATTGACACATTCTCAAAGTACAGCTGAAAATAAAAGCTGCACTCTAAAAACCAAGGCAATGGAAAATATTTTTGAAGTGGTACGGGTACCAAAAAACTTACAAACAGATGATTCTAAAGAATTTTTTAATAAATACTTGGGAAAACTCATACATAAATAGAAGATTAAAAATTACTTAATATGAAAGCATCAATATTAGAATGATTTAATAGATCATTGAAAGGTATGATGTGAAAAGAATTAGCTTTAATGGTTCATATAAGTGGATTGGTATGTATAAAGATTTACTCAATGCATGCAATAGAAAAGTTCATCGTACCATTAAAATGTCTCCTATTAAAGTCAACTCAACAAATGAGGAAAAGCTACTTAATATAGTATAAAGTAATTTGAAGAATGCATGTTGAATTTAATAGAAATAAAATTAAAACGAAAAATCTAGTTTGTGTTGTTTTTTGTAGGATTGATTAGGAATGATGAGTCTTAAGAAAGATAATTAACTAAATGTAGTGGAATTCTCTAAACTTGTTGGTCTGAATGAAATATTGCTAAAACTTCAGTGTTTAAAATGAACTATAACATAGTGCAATATTCAGCAGCACATCATATTATCACTTTTTATAAAGTTGTATGTATATTTTCCCATCGGAAGCGCTAGCACGCAAAATTTTACAATATGAAAATGGGATTATTATAGAAGATCTTCACTCTATTTATTTCTTTAGCTATCAGATCTTTAGAAAATATAGATAAACTACGGAAATTGGACTTTGATATCCAATCTTTAAGAATGTACATGTGTATGAATAAGTATCAAACAAACTTAGTGAATGAATATACGCTTCAACTAGAATCATGCTGAAGCATGCATAAATTTTAAAATGTACAGTAAACAGATCTTACTTTATATCTGTATCTGTATGAGTATTACATAAATTTATAGAAAAAAAATGAAAGCATGCTGAAGCATGTATAATTAAAAAAAAAAAAAAAAAAAAAAAAAAAATCGTCACGTCATAAAATTTTGTAAGCAAAGAAATTTTATGATTTTGTGGTCAATGAAATACATACATATGTATCTACTTTGCAAAAATTCAAAAGAGCGAACTGGTAAATTCTAATAGTAAAGATTTTTAATTGTAACACTACTACATCTCGGACTCTTACGTCACTATCGATAGAAGCATGCTAAGGCATGCATACTAGCAAAATATATAAAGCTGTTAGAAGGTGATGAGACAGCAATTGTATCTGGATCAACCCAACTCATGAATGTATTGTATACGGAGATGATTGATGGTGATGATGACGTTTTTTAAGTGAATAATCATTACATATGAATGCGACAGTGATTGACTCCTCAAACCTCATGTAGAAATACTTGAGGGGAAAAATTCTCTCAAAACATAGATATTTCATTGTTTCTAACACTTTATGAATACACCAACGGTGAATTGCTGGTAGAGGTAACTGAGTTATTTGAGATCGATTTGATACAATAGTTGTATATTAAACATGCATTTCTTTCTATCTAAACTAATTTCTACATACCTAATGTATATACCCACCAAAAAATTAGACAAAAATTCTCTATTCCAAGTAGTAAAATCTGAAAAAGGAGTGGCACATTAGAAGAAAAAAAAAAATAAAAATAGAGACTGACTGACCAACTAATACGTACACTCTGCCCGAAAGGCACACAAAACACACTGAAACATTTCAGAAATATATATACAATACGCTGAACTTTAATAAAATGAAAAAAAAAAGTCATATAGAACATTAAATAAAAGCCATAGGTGCTCACCGTTCATAAAATAAACATATGTATATGTATCTTATTAATGTAAACATATTATCAGTATAAAGCAACAGAAATTTCGTCATACAAAGTCATCTTGTATCCTAGAGGAGTCGTCGATAGGGTATACCTAAATTATATGAAAACGAGTTCGTTTTCTGTTGATCGCTATTAAAGAAGAAAATATGTTTGTTCATTATGATTTAACTAATTTAAAAGTACATTTAAATTCAGTCTCATACCCGTACTTCTTAACATAAAAATTAAAAATAAATGTTATCCAATTCTATATTATACTATGTATCAAAAATTTCAAAAAAGCTGTTAAATGAAAGAATCTCCAGCGCTTCTAACTGCATCAGAGTTTAAGAAAAAAAAAACTCCTTTTATTCAATTTAATAAAATTTTAATTTGAAGCAGTAAGCAAATACATCAGCTTACTGCATTCTTATTCATAATCGTATAATAGAATATATAACCCCTAAAGGACAAAGTCTAAAAGTCTTATAAATTAAGAAATATAGAAAATAACATAATTTTTATAAACGCGTAAAGTTGCAAAAGTAATTCAAATGATTTCATCGCAAAAAACAAACAAAAAGCAGCGATTGTTTTCAACAATTATGAAAATAATAATTACAATATAAAACTCCCTTTTGATTTCCAATGTTTATCAATAAAAAATAAGTAAGTTAACTAACAACAAAAAAAAACTATCAGTACCTAAGCTGGAGTGCCGGATCAGTTTCATTTAAAAATGTTTATACATTTTTAAAAAGCAAAGCAAGTTTTCCAAAATAAATGTAGAAGGCTATAGCTAGAAAAAATTTTATACCCTATACTTTAAAAAACTGTAAATTAAGTATAAGAAATATTTCTATTATAGTTACTATTACTATAGAGTATGTAAGTACATATCTTCAAGAATTCAGTTTTACTTACAACAGAAAATCCTCACAAACTTTTAAGTAAACGCAGATAAAAATTAAAATGTTTTTAATTTCACCAACAACAGACATCACATGACAAAAAATAAAATAAAAAATGTATTCAAAGATTGAGTTGAACACTTATTTGTATGTACATATATATGTACATACATACATACATACATACATAAAATCAATTTGTAGATATGTATGTATACATATCAAATTTCTTATCAATGCTTAAGTATTTATTAGACCTACATCATGAAAATATATGAAGCGTCGTTTAGTTAAAGCACAATGCAAATATAAACAATCCATACACTCAGGGAAAATCTGCAGCTTAAAAATAAGAATTCATCACATTAATTCAATAATTTTTAATATAATAGAAAATGTATATTGAGATATCTACAAACTAATGAGTTTAATAAATGAATACTGTAAATTAATATTTTGTCCATATTGAAATAAGAAATTTCAATATGACTAAACCTTCGCTAATGGTTCTTATTAATTCAGCATGGTTCTTACTGATTTCAAGTTGGTTTTTCTCTGTGTGTAGATAACTCTTTCAGTCAAAGAAGACGAATGTAGTTAAATAAACAAAATCTGTAATATAAACAAATTTCACACAGACTGACTTCAACGCGAGACAAATTTAAGCATGAGAAAATATAAAGCAATCGTAAGTATAAAAGCATACTAGGATTAGGGTAGTCCAGATATATGATAGTATTTTATAGTACCATATGTCGATATTGAAAACAATTTATTTCTACCTACACATAAATACCAGCTCAAATACACACACATAGCAGAATTCATATAAGAAATATCCAAGAAAATTTCAACAACACCCCACCTTTTGCAAATCATGACGAGCCTTAAATTCTCCCTCAGATATACATACACAAATTCCCATGATCATACATAGGTACATATACAATATACAAGATTAACCTCAACAACACAACACTCTCACCTACCTGAAATTACAGATAGTCTTAAACTTCTACAGACGTCTATACACATAGATTCTCACGGCTACATATTACAAGAACACCTCGGCCCTAATAAATCACAATCATCTTAAATTACAAAAATACATATATACATACATACACATAACCAATTTACCTCAACAACATCCTCACCCACCTCAAATCACGATCAGCCTTAAACTACTATAGACAGACACATCCACAAATCCCCATGGATACATATTACGTCAACAACCCTGCCCACCCAAATCATGGTCAGCCTTAAACTCCTACAGAAATACAAACAGACAGACTCCCTCGGTTACATATTACTAGAACACCTCACCCCTCATAAATCACAATCAGCCTTAAGCTCCTACAGAAATACACACATTGAAATTCCTACAAACATACACACACACACACACACACACACACACACACATTCACACACAACTACACACGCAATCGATCTACCTCAACTAAACCCCGCCCCCTGCCAATCAAACCTTCACCTAAATTCTCACAGACAGACAGACACATCCACAAATTCCTATGGTTACATATTACGGCAATAACGCCGCCCACTCAAATCACGGTCAGCCTTAAATTCCCACAGTCTAGCAACACCTACATTAGCATTAGAAAAAATAACTTTCACGTTTTGCCGTCGGCATTAGGAAAAAAATAATAATCATGTTTTGCCGTCGGCATTTGAAAAAAATAATTATCATGTTTTGCCTTCGGCATTAGGAAAAATTATCATGCATTGCCGTCGGCATTAGGAAAAATTATCATGTTTTGCCTTCGGCATTAGGAAAAATCATTAGATGATTTTCCGTCAGCATTAGGAAAAATTATCATGCATGCCGTAGGCATTACGAAAAATAATAATCATGTTTTGCCGTCGGCATTTGAAAAAAATAATAATCATGTTTTGCCGTCGGCATTTGAAAAAAATATCATGCATTGCCGTAGGCATTAGGAAAAATGATCATGCATTGCCGTAGGCATTACGAAAAATAATAATCATGTTTTGCCGTCGGCATTTGAAAAAAATAATAATCATGTTTTGCCGTCGGCATTTGAAAAAACCATTTTCATGATTTTCCCCGTCGTCACATACACACATAAAAACCGCCAAACTATGAACCGCCTTAATACATTCACACAAAATATTCCACACACAAACTTCCCACGGTCAGGCAGGCAGACAGACAGACCGACAGACAGACATACACTTAATGTAAACAAAAACTCCTAATGTAAACAAAAAACTCCTTATGTAAACAAAAAAACACAAATTTCCAAGAATTTAACAATTTTCAAATTTTAATTACCCAAATTTAACAATTTCACCAACAATTTAACAATTTTAATTGCCACAGGAACCCCAATTCACAACTACTTATGGGGCCGTATGTTGGCAATAACGCCACGAATGTTGGCTTCCAAGTCCCCTAACGTTTCTGGTTTGTTGGCGTAGACGAGCGACTTCACATATCCCCAAAAAAAATAATTCAATGGTGTCAAATCACACGATCTTGGTGGCCAATTGACAGGTCCATTCCGCGAAATTATGCGCTCATCGAATGTTTTCTTCAATAAATCGATTGTGACATGCGCTGTGTGGCATGTAGCGCCGTCTTGTTGGAACCACAACTCATCCACATTCATGCCATCCAATTCGGGAACAAAATAGTCGGTTATCATGGCTCTATACCGGTCTCCATTAACGGTAATTGACTCTCCAGTATTATTTCGGAAGAAGTATGGCCCAATGACTCCACCAGCCCATAGAGCACACCAAACAGTCAGTTTTTGTGGATGTAATGGCGTCTCAAGGGTCTCATGTGGATTCTCTTCACTCTAAATGCGGCAATTTTGCTTGTTGACGTAGCCATTCAACCAAAAATGAGCCTCATCACTGAGCAAAATTTTGCGATGAAAATCAGCATCGAGATCAATCTCATTTTCGGCCCATACACCAAAATCACGACGCATTGCATGGTCTCGCGGCTTTACTTCTTGCACAAGCTGGATCTTGTAAGGTCGCAAGCCAAGATCTTTGCGCAAAATCTTCCATAAAGTTGATGGACAAAGCTCCAATTGCTGTGCACGGTGGCGAGTCGATTCATTCGGGTCCTCTTCAACACTTTGCTCTACAGCGGCAATTGCTTCTTCGGTGCGCACTGTTCGACGTCTCTGCGGATGCGTATTATCACATAGAGTAAACGTAGTGCGAAAACGATCCATGGTTAACCGAATTAATTGCTCTGATGGACGATTATGTCGACCATAAAATGGACGGAGCTTGCGGTAAACTTCGCGAACTGAACCATTATTTTCGAAATAAATTTGCACGATTTGCAAGCGTTGTTCTTTTGTCAACCTGTTCATGATGAAATGGCAAACCAAACTAAATATTAATCACTTGACAGCTGACAAAATGGCCGCCAGTTAAAAAAGTGATGCCAACTTAAAGTTCTATACCTCAATAAAAAACACCCATTATATTCTTAAATATTAATGCTTTAAGCTATATTATTAATTTGTCTTGTATTTTATCTTCATTCAGTTTGAGGTAACTATCAACAATAGTTTGTATCTAATTCATTTCTGCCTTCCAATACTGATAAGTCAGTATAAATGTCTTCAGAATTGGCAGTATATGAGTAAAAATCATCGTCATCATCATTTTCAGTATTAGCATCATTAAATAAGATGGTATTATCAAATATTGTTTCTTCTGCTAGTTTCTTTGGGGTACTTGTCTATATCTTGAGTGAAGGTTTCTCAGGCTTTAAACTTGTATATTTTAAACTTCTGTCTTGATTTTACTTTCCTCTTTCATAAGAATTCTTTTAATATTTTTAGAACTATTTTTGAATTCTTCTGTTATAGGTTTAAATATATCTTTTAGTTGTTCACTTGTATCTATTTCACCAGTTTTTATACTACGAAGCTTTTTCTTCATCGCATTTCTTGTCAACACCAAATGCTTTAAATCTTTCTCATCCATGTTCGCTAACAGCAAATAAAAGGTAACAGCTACTAGATCAAGTTATCAGGAGCTGGTCTGGTTTTCAGATGAGTTTATCAGGAGCTGGTCTGGTTTTCAGATCAGCTTATCAGGAGCTGGTCTGGATTTCAGATGAGCTTATCAGGAGCTGGTCTGGTTATCAGATCAGCTTATCAGGAGCTGGTCTGGTTATTAGATCAGCTTATCAGGACCTGATCTGGTTTTGAGATCAGCTTATCAGGAGCTGGTCTGGTTTTCAGATCAGCTTATCAGGAGCTGGTCTGGATTTCAGATGAGCTTATCAGGAGCTGGTCTGGTTATCAGATCAGCTTATCAGGAGCTGGTCTGGTTATTAGATCAGCTTATCAGGACCTTATCTGAATTTTCAGATCAGCTTATCAGGAGCTGGTCTGGTTTTCAGATCAGCTTATCAGGAGCTGGTCTGGTTTTCAGATCAGCTTATCAGGAGCTGATCTGATTTTCAGATCAGCTTATCAGGTAACAGATCAGGCTATCAGGAGCTGTTCAGATTTTCATATCAAGATATCTGATTCAGATTTAGTTATTAGTATACAAGTAGCTAGCCATTTATAACATTTATATAAATGGAGTTTAAGGTCAGATGAAATACGAAAAAGTAAACTTTTATACATTAAAATTATTTTCTATAACGATCATCATTTAATTCACTATCTTTGCTTATAATCAAAAATCCATATTTATCCTTTCAACATGCTTTATATTTTTCGCACCTTACTTAAACATTAAAATTACATTATGATGATCTCTTATTAAATGTTTGGTGATTCTGATGTAAGTTTTACATAAGTGAATTAATCAACATTCTTATCTCTCCCCATACAAAAATATGCTTCCCATACGCATCATCGTTAAATATCATATTGGAATTACTTTGGACTGAAATAACATTTTCACTATCTGTAAATTGTGTAATATCTTATTGTTTTAATTGATGAAATTAATTTCTTCAGGTATTTATATTTGGGTTGATATAAAGATTTTGAGTATAAATAAATGTTCTCAAATTTAAGTCCATTAGGACTTTCTAGCAAGCCAATCATAGCGTCTTTTTTTTGTATCAGAAAATATTTTCTGATATCGTATAGCTATATTATTTAATTTTTCTATAATAAGAGATAATATTTATGAAATACATTTCATAAATATTGGCGCATACTCATAGTAAAAACAACCTAAAAATACCCTGGTAGGAAATATTTATGAATCATCAAAATTTCATACCATCCTATATTTATGTTGTTTTACTAATCGCATTTTGTAAATAAATGCATTTCATAAATCTTATCTATTATTATAGGAAGAATCAAATAGTATGGTTATATGATATTACAAAACATGATTTCTGATATCATATAATCATACTATTTTATTTTTCTATAATAAGAGATAATGACTCATACTCATAGTCAAAACAAAGGATATTTATATGCTGTTTTGATTATGAGTATGCGTCAATATTTATGAAATGCATTTAGTTATAAAATGCGGTTAGTAAAACAAAGTATATTTTAAGAGTTTAAAACCAACAGTTTTATGGTAATCTGATCTGATAACCAGACCAGCTCCTGATAAGCTGATCTGAAAATCAGATCAGGTCCTGATAAGCTGATCTGATAACCAGACCAGCTCCTGATAAGCTGATCTGAAAACCAGACCAGGTCCTGATAAGCTGATCTGAAAACCAGACCAGCTCCTGATAAGCTGATCTGAAAACCAGATCAGGTCCTGATAAGCTGATCTGATAACCAGACCAGCTCCTGATAAGCTGATCTGATAACCAGACCAGCTCCTGATAAGCTGATCTGATAACCAGACCAGCTCCTGATAAGCTGATATGATAACCAGACCAGCTCCTGATAAGCTGATCTGAAAACCAGATCAGGTCCTGATAAACTGATCTGATAACCAGACCAGCTCCTGCTAAGCTGATCTGATAACCAGACCAGCTCCTGATAAGCTGATCTGAAAATCAGACCAGCTCCTGATAAGCTGATCTGAAATCTGATGGGAACACGAAACACACTTAAACATTTCAGAAATATATACACAATACGCTGAACTTTAATAAAATTAAAAAAAATCATATAGGACAACAAATAAAAGTGAAAGGTGCTCACCCTTTATAAAACATGATAAGGTACATGTAAAAATATTATCAGTATAAAGCAACAGAAATTTCGTCAAACAAAGTCATCTTGTATCCTAGAGGAACCGTCGAAAGGGTATACCTAAAGTCTCTGAAAACCACTTCGTTTTCTGATGATCGCTTTTCAACAAGAAAATAAGTTTGTTCATTGTGACTAATTTAAAAGTACATTTAAATTCAGTCTCATATCCGATCTTAACTGCATCAGAATTTAAGAAAAAAGCTCCTTTTATTCTATTGAATAAAATTTTAATTTAAAACAGTAAGCAAAGATATCAGCTTCAACTTCAAATGATTTCATCACAAAAAAAAACTAGTGATTGTTTTCAACAATTATGAAAATTATAATTTCAATATAAAGCTCCCTTTTGATTTTAAATGTTTATCAATAAAAATAAAAAAAGAAGTTGACTACCAAAGAAAAAAAAAACTATCAGTATATAAGCTGGAGTGCCGGATCAGTTTCATTTAAAAATGTTTATACATTTTCATAAAGCAAAGCAAGATTTCGAAAACAAATGTAGAAAGTGAAGAAAAAAGTCTATAGTTAGAAAAAATTATGTACCCCAAAAATTTCTAACGTTAACTTACTAACGTTGCATCAACTTTAAAAAATGTAAATTGAGTATAAGGAATATTTCTATTATAGTTGCTATTACTATAGAGTATGTATCTTCAGGAATTCAGTTTTACTTAAAAACAGAAAATCCTCACAAACTTTTAAGTAAACGCAGATAAAAATTAAAACGTTTTTATTTTCAAATAAAAAAAAACTGAATATATCGCATCTATACACAGACGAATATTTACAACAACAACACCAACAACAAGAAGAATAAAAGACATCAATGACAAAAAAAAATGTATTCAAAGATTGAAATAAACAAAACCTGTAATATAAACAAATTTCGTATAGGCAGACTTTAACGCGAGACAAATTTAAGTATGAGAAAATATAAAACAAGCGTAAGTATGAAAACATAATAAGATTAGGGAAGTCCAGACATATGATAGTATTTTATAGTACCAAATGTCGATACTGAAAACAATTTATTTCTATCTACATATAAATATTAGCGCAAATACACACACACACACATAGCAGAATTCATATAAGAAATATCCAAGAAAATTTCAACAACACCCCACCTTTTGCAAATCATGACGAGCCTTAAATTCTCCCTCAGATATACATACACAAATTCCCATGATCATACATAGGTACATATACAATATACAAGATTAACCTCAACAACACAACACTCTCACCTACCTGAAATTACAGATAGTCTTAAACTTCTACAGACGTCTATACACATAGATTCTCACGGCTACATATAACAAGAACACCTCGCCCCTAATAAATCACAATCATCTTAAATTCTTACGAAAATACATACATACATACATACATACATACACATAACCAATTTACCTCAACAACATCCTCACCTACCTCAAATCACGATCAGCCTTAAACTACTATAGACAGACACATCCACAAATCCCCATGGATACATATTTCGTCAACAACCCTGCCCACCCAAATCATGGTCAGCCTTAAACTCCTACAGACATACAAACACACAGATTCCCCCGGTTACATATTACTAGAACACCTCACCCCTCATAAATCACAATCAGCCCTAAGCTCCTACAGAAATACACACATTGAAATTCCTACAAACATACACACACACACACACACACACACACACACACATACACACACACACACACGCACACATACACACGCAATCGATCTACCTCAACTACACCCCGCCCCTTCCAATCAAACCCTCACCTAAATTCTCACAGACAGACAGACACATCCGCAAATTCCTATGGTTACATATTACGGCAACAACGCCACCCCCTTAAATCACGGTCAGCCTTAAATTCCCACAGTCTAGCAACACCTACATTAGCATTAGAAAAAATAACTTTCACGTTTTCCCGTCGTCATTAGGAAAAATCATTTTCCCGCCGGCATTTGAAAAAACAATATTCATGTATTGCATGGCATTAGGAAAAATTATCATGCATTGCCTAGGCATTAGGAAAAATTATCATGCATGTCGTGGGCATTAGGAAAAATAATTATCATGTTTTGCCTTCGGTATTAGGAAAAATCATTAGATGATTTTCCGTCAGCATTAGGAAAAACCATTTTCATGATTTTCCCCGTCGTCATATACACACATAAAAACCGCCAAACTATGAACCGCCTTAATACATTCACAGAAAATATTCCACACACAAATTTCCACGGACAGACAGACAGACAGACAGACAGACCGACAGACAGACATACACTTAATGTAAACAAAAACTCCTAATGTAAACAAAAAACTCCTAATGTAAACAAAAAACTCCTTATGTAAACAAAAAAACACAAATTTCCAAGAATTTAACAATTTTCAAATTTTAATTACCCAAATTTAACAATTTCAGCCACAATTTAACAATTTCAATAACAATTTAACAATTTTAATTGGTCCAGAACCGCCATTTCACTACTACTGACTAAATTGACGTCGTTTAGGGGTGTGCAAATTTTGGTAAAGTTTGGATGAAGTGAAAATTTCAAATTTCGGTACAGTTTGGATAAAGTGAAAATTTTGAAAAAAAAAATTTGTTTGCAAATAACGTGAAAATTACATGTACCAAGTCAAAAAACATGAAAATAACAGGTCGCCAAAATGAGCTGATATTTTTAGTATACTACTGAATTGGCGTAGTTAAGCGGTGTGCAAATTTTGGTAAAGTTTGGATGAAGTGAAAATTTAAAAAAAAAATTGTTTGCAAATAACGTGAAAATTACATGTACCAAGTCAAAAAACATGAAAATAACAGGTCGCCAAAATGAGCTGATATTTTTAGTATACAACTAAATTGACGTCGTTTAGCGGTGTGCAAATTTTGGTAAAGTTTGGATAAAGTGAAAATTTTGAAAAAAAATTTGTTTGCAAATAACGTGAAAATTACATGTAATTACCAAGTCAAAAAACATGAAAATAACAGGTCGCCAAAATGCGCTGATATTTTTAGTAATCGACTAAATTGACGTCGTCTAGCGGTGTGCAAATTTTGGTAGAGTTTGGATGAATTAAAAATTTTGAAAAAAAAATTTGTTTGCAAATAACGTGAAAATTACAAGTACCAATTTAAAAAACATAAAAATAACTGGTCGCCAAAATGAGCTGATATTTTTAGTGTACGACTAAATTGACGTCGCTTAGCGGTGTGCAAATTTTGGTAAAGTTTGGATGAAGTGAAAATATTGAAATAAAATTTGTTTGCAAATAACGTGAAAATTACATGTACCAAGTCAGAAAACATGAAAATAACAGGTCGCCAAAATAAGCTGATATTTTTAGTACACGAGTAAATTGACATCGTTTAGCGGTGTGCAAATTTTGGTACAGTTTGGATAAAGTGAAAATTTTGAAAAAAAAAAATTTATTTGCAAATAACGTGAAAATTACATGTACCAAGTCAAAAAACATGAAAATAACAGGTCGCCAAAATGAGCTGATAATTTCAGTATACGACTAAATTGACGTCGTTTAGCGGTGTGCAAATTTTGGCAAAGTTTGGATGAAGTGAAAATTTTGAACAAAAAAATTTGTTTTCAAATAACGTGAAAATTACAAGTACCAAGTCAAAAAACATGAAAATAACAGGTCGCCAAAATAAGCTAATATTTTTAGTATACGACTTAATTAACGTCGTTTAGCGGTGTGCAAATTTTGGTAAAGTTTGGATGAAGGGAAAATATTGGAAAAAAATTTATTTGCAAATAACGTGAAAATTACATGTACCAAGTCAAAAAACATGAAAATAACAGGTCACCAAAATGAGCTGATATTTTTAGTATACAACTAAATTGACGTCGTTTAACGGTGTGCAAATTTTGGTAAAGTTTGGATGAAGTGAAAATTTTGAAAAAAAATTTGTTTGCAAATAACGTGAAAATTACATGTACCAAGTCAAAAAACATGAAAATAACAGGTCGCCAAAATGAGTTGATATTTTTAGTATACGACTAAATTGACGTCGTTTAAAGGTGTGCAAATTTTGGTAAAGTTTGGATGAAGTGAAAATTTTGAAAAAACACTTGTTTGCAAATAACGTGAAAATTACATGTACCAAGTCAGAAAACATGAAAATAACAGGTGGCCAAAATAAGCTGATATTTTTAGTATACGACTAAATTGATGTCGTTTAGCGGTGTGCAAATTTCGGTACAGTTTGGATAAAGTGAAAATTTTGAAAAAAAAATTTGTTTGCAAATAACGTGAAAATTACATGTACCAAGTCAAAAAACATGAAAATAACAGGTCGCCAAAATGAGCTGATATTTTTAGTATACTACTGAATTGGCGTAGTTAAGCGGTGTGCAAATTTTGGTAAAGTTTGGATGAAGTGAAAATTTAAAAAAAAATTGTTTGCAAATAACGTGAAAATTACATGTACCAAGTCAAAAAACATGAAAATAACAGGTCGCCAAAATGAGCTGATATTTTTAGTATACAACTAAATTGACGTCGTTTAGCGGTGTGCAAATTTTGGTAAAGTTTGGATGAAGTGAAAATTTAAAAAAAAAATTTGTTTGCAAATAACGTGAAAATTACATGTACCAAGTCAAAAAACATGAAAATAACAGGTCGCCAAAATGAGTTGATATTTTTAGTATACGACTAAATTGACACCGTTTAGCGGTGTGCAAATTTTGGTACAGTTTGGATAAAGTGAAAATTTTGAAAAAAAAATTTGTTTGCAAATAACGTGAAAATTACATGACCAAGTCAAAAAACATGAAAATAACAGGTCGCCAAAATGAGCTGATATTTTTAGTATATGACTAAATTGGCGTAGTTAAGCGGTGTGCAAATTTTGATAAAGTTTGGATGAAGTGAAAATTTAAAAAAAAAATTGTTTGCAAATAACGTGAAAATTGCATGTATGTACCAAGTCAAAAAACATGAAAATAACAAGTCGCCAAAATGAGCTGATATTTTTAGTATAAGACTTAATTGACGTCGCTTAGCGGTATGCAAATTTTGGTAAAGTTTGGATGAAGTGAAAATTTTGAAAAAAAATTTGTTTGCAAATAACGTGAAAATTACATGTACCAAGTCAAAAAACATGAAAATAACAGGTCGCCAAAATGAGTTGATATTTTTAGTATACGACTAAATTGACGTCGTTTAGCGGTGTGCAAATTTTGGTAAAGTTTGGATGAAGTGAAAATTTTGAAAAAAAATTTGTTTGCAAATAACGTGAAAATTACATGTACCAAGTCAGAAAACATGAAAATAACATGTCGCCAAAATAAGCTGATATTTTTAGTATACGACTAAATTGACACCGTTTAGCGGTGTGCAAATTTTGGTACAGTTTGGATAAAGTGAAAATTTTGAAAAAAAATTTGTTTGCAAATAACGTGAAAATTACATGTAATTACCAAGTCAAAAAACATGAAAATAACAGGTCGCCAAAATGAGCTGATATTTTTAGTAATCGACTAAATTGACGTCGTCTAGCGGTGTGCAAATTTTGGTAGAGTTTGGATGAATTAAAAATTTTGAAAAAAAAAATTTGTTTGCAAATAACGTGAAAATTACAAGTACCAAGTCAAAAAACATAAAAATAACTGGTCGCCAAAATGAGCTGATATTTTTAGTATACGACTAAATTGACGTCGTTTAGCGGTGTGCAAATTTTGGTAAAGTTTGGATGAAATGAAAATATTGAAATAAAATTTGTTTGCAAATAACGGGAAAATTACATGTACCAAGTCAGAAAACATGAAAATAACAGGTCGCCAAAATAAGCTGATATTTTTAGTACACGAGTAAATTGACATCGTTTAGCGGTGTGCAAATTTTGGTACAGTTTGGATAAAGTGAAAATTTTGAAAAAAAAAATTTGTTTGCAAATAACGTGAAAATTACATGTACCAAGTCAAAAAACATGAAAATAACAGGTCGCCAAAATGAGCTGTTATTTTCAGTATACGACTAAATTGACGTCGTTTAGCGGTGTGCAAATTTTGGCAAAGTTTGGATGAAGTGAAAATTTTGAACAAAAAAATTTGTTTTCAAATAACGTGAAAATTACAAGTACCAAGTCAAAAAACATGAAAATAACAGGTCGCCAAAATAAGCTAATATTTTTAGTATACGACTAAATTGACGTCGTTTAGCGGTGTGCAAATTTTGGTAAAGTTTGGATGAAGGGAAAATATTGGAAAAAAATTTATTTGCAAATAACGTGAAAATTACATGTACCAAGTCAAAAAACATGAAAATAACAGATCGCCAAAATGAGCTGATATTTTTAGTATACGACTAAATTGACGTCGTTTAACGGTGTGCAAATTTTGGTAAAGTTTGGATGAAGTGAAAATTTTGAAAAAAAATTTGTTTGCAAATAACGTGAAAATTACATGTACCAAGTCAAAAAACATGAAAATAACAGGTCGCCAAAATGAGTTGATATTTTTAGTATACGACTAAATTGACGTCGTTTAGCGGTGTGCAAATTTTGGTAAAGTTTGGATGAAGTGAAAATTTTGAAAAAAAATTTGTTTGCAAATAACGTGAAAATTACATGTACCAAGTCAGAAAACATGAAAATAACATGTCGCCAAAATAAGCTGATATTTTTAGTATACGACTAAATTGACACTGTTTAGCGGTGTGCAAATTTTGGTACAGTTTGGATAAAGTGAAAATTTTGAAAAAAAATTTGTTTGCAAATAACGTGAAAATTACATGTAATTACCAAGTCAAAAAACATGAAAATA
The DNA here is from genome assembly GCA_949987645.1 of Tachina grossa. Lineage (NCBI taxonomy): Eukaryota > Metazoa > Arthropoda > Insecta > Diptera > Tachinidae > Tachina > Tachina grossa. Next base: position 14,475,141 of record OX465279.1, on the reverse strand, counting down.
ACAGGTCGCCAAAATGAGCTGATATTTTTAGTAATCGACTAAATTGACGTCGTCTAGCGGTGTGCAAATTTTGGTAGAGTTTGGATGAATTAAAAATTTTGAAAAAAAAATTGTTTGCAAATAACGTGAACATTACAAGTACCAAGTCAAAAAACATAAAAATAACAGGTCGCCAAAATGAGCTGATATTTTTAGTATACGACTAAATTGACTTCGTTTAGCGGTGTGCAAATTTTGGTAAAGTTTGGATGAAGTGAAAATATTGAAATAAAATTTGTTTGCAAATAACGTGAAAATTACATGTACCAAGTCAGAAAACATGAAAATAACAGGTCGCCAAAATAAGCTGATATTTTTAGTATACGAGTAAATTGACATCGTTTAGCGGTGTGCAAATATTGGTACAGTTTGGATAAAGAGAAAATTTTGAAAAAAAAATTTGTTTGCAAATAACGTGAAAATTACATGTACCAAGTCAAAAAACATGAAAATAACAGGTCGCGAAAATGAGCTGATATTTTTAGTATACGACTAAATTGGCGTAGTTAAGCGGTGTGCAAATTTTGATAAAGTTTGGATGAAGTGAAAATTTAAAAAAAAATTGTTTGCAAATAACGTGAAAATTGCATGTATGTACCAAGTCAAAAAACATGAAAATAACAAGTCGCCAAAATGAGCTGATATTTTTAGTATAAGACTTAATTGACGTCGCTTAGCGGTATGCAAATTTTGGATGAAGTGAAAATTTTGAAAAAAAATTTGTTTGCAAATAACGTGAAAATTACATGTACCAAGTCAAAAAACATGAAAATAACAGGTCGCCAAAATGAGCTGATATTTTTAGTAATCGACTAAATTGGCGTCGTCTAGCGGTGTGCGAATTTTGGTAAAGTTTGGATGAATTAAAAATTTTGAAAAAAAAAATTTGTTTGCAAATAACGTGAAAATTACAAGTGCCAAGTCAAAAAACATGAAAATAACAGGTCGCCAAAATGAGCTGATATTTTTAGTATAAGACTTAATTGACGTCGTTTAGCGGTGTGCAAATTTTTGTGAAGTTTGAATGAAGTGAAAATTTTGAAAAAAAATTTGTTTGCAAATAACGTGAAAATTACATAAAAAATTTGTTTGCAAATAACGTGAAAATTACATGTACCAAGTCAAAAAACATGAAAATAACAGGTCACCAAAATGAGCTGATATTTTTAGTATACGACTTAATTGACGTCGTTTAGCGTTGTGCAAATTTTGGTAAAGTTTGGATGAAGTGAAAATTTTGAAAAAAAAATTTGTTTGCAAATAACGTGAAAATTACATGTGCCAAGTCAGAAAACATGAAAATAACATGTCGCCAAAATAAGCTGATATTTTTAGTATACGACTAAATTGACATCGTTTAGCGGTGTGCAAATTTTGGTATAGTTTGGATAAAGTGAAAAGTTTGAAAAAAAAATTTGTTTGCAAATAATGTGAAAATTACATGTACCAAGTCAAAAAACATGAAAATAACAGGTCGCCAAAATGAGCTGATATTTTTAGTATACGACTAAATTGGCGTAGTTAAGTGATGTGCAAATTTTGGTAAAGTTTGGATGAAGTGAAAATTTTGAAAAAAAAATTTGTTTGCAAATAACGTGAAAATTACATGTACCAAGTCAAAAAACATGAAAATAACAGGTCGCCAAAATGTGCTGATATTTTTAATATACGACTAAATTGGCGTAGTTAAGCGGTGTGCAAATTTTGGTACAGTTTGGATGAAGTGAAAATTTAAAAAAAAAAATTGTTTGCAAATAACGTGAAAATTACATGTACCAAGTCAAAAAACATGAAAATAACAGGAGCTGATATTTTTAGTATACAACTTAATTGACGTCGTTTATCGGTGTACAAATTTTGGTAAGGTTTGGATGAAGTGAAAATTTGGAAAAAAAATTTGTTTGCAAATAACGTGAAAATTACAAGTACCAAGTCAAAAAACATGAAAATAACAGGTCGCCAAAATGAGCTGATATTTTTAGTATACGACTAAATTGACGTCGTTTAGCGGTGTGCAAATTTTGGTAAAGTTTGGATGAAGGGAAAATATTGGAAAAAAATTTATTTGCAAATAACGTGAAAATTACATGTACCAAGTCAAAAAACATGAAAATAACAGGTCGCCAAAATGAGTTGATATTTTTAGTATACGACTAAATTGACGTCGTTTAGCGGTGTGCAAATTTTGGTAAAGTTTGGATGAAGTGAAAGTTTTGAAAAAAAATTTGTTTGCAAATAACGTGAAAATTACATGTACCAAGTCAGAAAACATGAAAATAACATGTCGCCAAAATAAGCTGATATTTTTAGTAATCGACTAAATTGACGTCGTCTAGCGGTGTGCAAATTTTGGTAGAGTTTGGATGAATTAAAAATTTTGAAAAAAAAATTGTTTGCAAATAACGTGAACATTACAAGTACCAAGTCAAAAAACATAAAAATAACAGGTCGCCAAAATGAGCGGATATTTTTAGTATACGACTAAATTGACTTCGTTTAGCGGTGTGCAAATTTTGGTAAAGTTTGGATGAAGTGAAAATATTGAAATAAAATTTGTTTGCAAATAACGTGAAAATTACATGTACCAAGTCAGAAAACTTGAAAATAACAGGTCGCCAAAATAAGCTGATATTTTTAGTATACGAGTAAATTGACATCGTTTAGCGGTGTGCAAATTTTGGTACAGTTTGGATAAAGAGAAAATTTTGAAAAAAAAATTTGTTTGCAAATAACGTGAAAATTACATGTACCAAGTCAAAAAACATGAAAATAACAGGTCGCGAAAATGAGCTGATATTTTTAGTATACGACTAAATTGGCGTAGTTAAGCGGTGTGAAAATTTTGATAAAGTTTGGATGAAGTGAAAATTTAAAAAAAAATTGTTTGCAAATAACGTGAAAATTGCATGTATGTACCAAGTCAAAAAACATGAAAATAACAAGTCGCCAAAATGAGCTGATATTTTTAGTATAAGACTTAATTGACGTCGCTTAGCGGTATGCAAATTTTGGATGAAGTGAAAATTTTGAAAAAAAATTTGTTTGCAAATAACGTGAAAATTACATGTACCAAGTCAAAAAACATGAAAATAAGAGGTCGCCAAAATGAGCTGATATTTTTAGTAATCGACTAAATTGGCGTCGTCTAGCGGTGTGCAAATTTTGGTAAAGTTTGGATGAATTAAAAATTTTGAAAAAAAAAATTTGTTTGCAAATAACGTGAAAATTACAAGTGCCAAGTCAAGAAACATGAAAATAACAGGACGCCAAAATGAGCTGATATTTTAAGTATACGACTAAATTGACGTCGTTTAGCGGTGTGCAAATTTTTGTGAAGTTTGAATGAAGTGAAAATTTTGAAAAAAAATTTGTTTGCAAATAACGTGAAAATTACATAAAAAATTTGTTTGCAAATAACGTGAAAATTACATGTACCAAGTCAAAAAACATGAAAATAACAGGTCGCCAAAATGAGCTGATATTTTTAGTATACGACTTAATTGACGTCGTTTAGCGGTGTGCAAATTTTGGTAAAGTTTGGATGAAGTGAAAATTTTGAAAAAAAAATTTGTTTGCAAATAACGTGAAAATTACATGTGCCAAGTCAGAAAACATGAAAATAACATGTCGCCAAAATGTGCTGATATTTTTAATATACGACTAAATTGGCGTAGTTAAGCGGTGTGCAAATTTTGGTACAGTTTGGATGAAGTGAAAATTTAAAAAAAAAATTGTTTGCAAATAACGTGAAAATTACATGTACCAAGTCAAAAAACATGAAAATAACAGGTCGCCAAAATGAGCTGATATTTTTAGTATACGACTAAATTGGCGTAGTTAAGTGGTGTGCAAATTTTGGTAAAGTTTGGATGAAGTGAAAATTTTGAAAAAAAATTTGTTTGCAAATAACGTGAAAATTACATGTACCAAGTCAAAAAACATGAAAATAACCGGTCGCCAAAATGTGCTGATATTTTTAATATACGACTAAATTGGCGTAGTTAAGCGGTGTGCAAATTTTGGTACAGTTTGGATGAAGCGAAAATTTAAAAAAAAAAAAATTGTTTGCAAATAACGTGAAAATTACATGTACCAAGTCAAAAAACATGAAAATAACAGGTCGCCAAAATGAGCTGATATTTTTAGTATACAACTTAATTGACGTCGTTTATCGGTGTGCAAATTTTGGTAAGGTTTGGATGAAGTGAAAATTTGGAAAAAAAATTTGTTTGCAAATAACGTGAAAATTACAAGTACCAAGTCAAAAAACATGAAAATAACAGGTCGCCAAAATGAGCTGATATTTTTAGTATACGATTAAGTTGGCGTAGTTAAGCGGTGTGCAAATTTTGGTAAAGTTTGGATGAAGTGAAAAATTTAAAAAAAAAAATTTGTTTGCAAATAACGTGAAAATTACATGTACCAAGTCAAAAAACATGAAAATAACAGGTCGCCAAAATGAGCTGATATTTTTAGTATAAGACAAAATTGACGTCGTTTAGCGTTGTGCAAATTTTGGTAAAGTCTGGATGAAGTGAAAATTTTGAAAAAAAATTTTTTGCAAATAACGTGAAAATTACATGTACCAAGTCAAAAAACATGAAAATAACAGGTCGCCAAAATGAGTTGATATTTTTAGTATACGACTATATTGGCGTAGTTTAGTGGTGTGCAAATTTTGGTAAAGTTTGGATGAAGTGAAAATTTTAAAAAAAAATTTGTTTGCAAATAACGTGAAAATTACAAGTACCAAGTCAAAAAACATGAAAATAACAGGTCGCCAAAATGAGCTGATATTTTTAGTATACGACTAAATTGAAGTCGTTTAGGGGTGTGCAAATTTTGGTAAAGTTTGGATGAAGTGAAAATTTTTAAAAAAACACTTGTTTGCAAATAACGTGAAAATTACATGTACCAAGTCAGAAGACATGGAAATAACAGGTCGCCAAAATAAGCTGATATTTTTAGTATACAACTAAATTGACGTCGTTTAGCGGTGTGCAAATTTTGGTAAAGTTTGGATGAAGTGAAAATTTAAAAAAAACATTTGTTTGCAAATAACGTGAAAATTACATGTACCAGGTCAGAAGACATGGAAATAACAGGTCGCCAAAATAAGCTGATATTTTTAGTATACGAGTAAATTGACGTCGTTTAGCGGTGTGCAAATTTTGGTACAGTTTGGATAAAGTGAAAATTTTGAAAAAAAATTTGTTTGCAAATAACGTGAAAATTACATGTACCAAGTCAAAAAACATGAAAATAACAGGTCGCCAAAATGAGCTGATATTTTTAGTATACGACTAAATTGATGTCGTTTAGCGGTGTGCAAATTTTGGTAAAGTTTGGATGAAGTATAAATTTAAAAAAAAAAATTTGTTTGCAAATAACGTGAAAATTACATGTACCGAGTCAAAAAACATGAAAATAACAGGTCGCCAAAATGAGCTAATATTTTTAGTATACGACTTAGTTGGCGTAGTTAAGCGGTGTGCAAATTTTGGAAAAAAGTTTGGATGAAGTGAAAATTTTGAAAAAAAAAATTTGTTTGCAAATAACGGGAAAATTACAAAATACGAAGTCAAAAAACATGAAAATAACAGGTCGCCAAAATGAGCTGATATTTTTAGTATATGACTAAATTGACGTCGTTTAGCGGTGTGCAAATTTTGGTAAAGTTTGGATGAAGTGAAAATTTTGAGAAAAAAATTTGTTTGCAAATAACGTGAAAATTACAAGTACCAAGTCAAAAAACATGAAAATAACAGGTCGCCAAAATGAGCTGATATTTTTAGTATACGACTAAATTGACGTCGTTTAGCGGTGTGCAAATTTTGGTAAAGTTTGGATGAAGTGAAAATTTTGAAAAAAAAATTTGTTTTCAAATAACGTGAAAATTACATGTACCAAGTCAAAAAACATCAAAATAACAGGTCGCCAAAGTTAGCTGATATTTTTAGTAATCGACTAAATTGACGTCGTCTAGCGGTGTGCAAATTTTGGTAAGGTTTGGATTAATTGAAAATTTTGAAAAAAAAATTTGTTTGCAAATAACGTGAAAATTACATGTACCAAATCAAAAAACATGAAAATAACAGGTCGCCAAAATGAGCTGATATTTTTAGTATACGACTAAATTGACGTCGTTTAGCAGTGTGCAAATTTTGGTAAAGTTTGGATGAAGTGAAAAATTTGAAAAAAAAAATTTGTTTGCAAATAACGTGAAAATTACAAGTACCAATTCAAAAAACATGAAAATAACAGGTCGCCAAAATGAGCTGATATTTTTAGTATAAGACATAATTGACATCGTTCAGCGTTGTGCAAATTTTGGTAAAGTTTGGATGAAGTGAAAATTTTGAAAAAAAAATTTGTTTGCAAATAACGTGAAAATTACATGTACCAAGTCAAAAAACATGAAAATAACAGGTCGCCAAAATGAGTTGATATTTTTAGTATACGACTATATTGGCGGAGTTTAGTGGTGTGCAAATTTTGGTAAAGTTTGGATGAAGTGAAAATTTTGAAAAAAAATTTGTTTGCAAATAACGTGAAAATTACAAGTACCAAGTCAAAAAACATGAAAATAACAGGTCGCCAAAATGAGCTGATATTTTTAGTATACGACTAAATTGACGTCGTTTAGGGGTGTGCAAATTTTGGTAAAGTTTGGATGAAGTGAAAATTTTGAAAAAACACTTGTTTGCAAATAACGTGAAAATTACAAGTACCAAGTCAAAAAACATGAAAATAACAGGTCGCCAAAATGAGCTGATATTTTTAGTATAAGACATAATTGACATCGTTCAGCGTTATGCAAATTTTGGTAAAGTTTGGATGAAGTGAAAATTTTGAAAAAAAAATTTGTTTGCAAATAACGTGAAAATTACATGTACCAAGTCAAAAAACATGAAAATAACAGGTCGCCAAACTGAGCTGATATTTTTAGTAATCGACTAAATTGACGTCGTCTAGCGGTGTGCCAATTTTGGTAAAGTTTGGATGAATTGAAAATTTTGAAAAAAAAAATTGTTTGCAAATAACGTGAAAATTACAAGTACCAAGTCAAAAAACATGAAGATAACAGGTCGCCATAATTGACGTCGTTAAGCGGTGTGCAAATTTTGGTAAAGTTTGGATGAAGTGAAAATTTTAAAAAAAATTTGTTTGCAAATAACGTGAAAATTACATGTACCAAATCAAAAAACATGAAAATAACAGGTCGCCAAAATGAGCTGTATTTTTAGTATACGACTTAATTGACGTCGTTAAGCGATGTGCAAATTTTGGTAAAGTTTGGATGAAGTTAAAATTTTGAAAAAAAATTTGTTTGCAAATAACGTGAAAATTACATGTACCAAGTCAAAAAACATGAAAATAACAGGTCGCCAAAATGAGTTGATATTTTTAGTATACGACTATATTGGCGTAGTTTAGTGGTGTGCAAATTTTAGTAAAGTTTGGATGAAGTGAAAATTTTGAAAAAAAATTTGTTTGCAAATAACGTGAAAATTACAAGTACCAAGTCAAAAAACATGAAAATAACAGGTCGCCAAAATGAGCTGATATTTTTAGTATACGACTAAATTGAAGTCGTTTAGGGGTGTGCAAATTTTGGTAAAGTTTGGATGAAGTGAAAATTTTGAAAAAGCACTTGTTTGCAAATAACGTGAAAATTACATGTACCAAGTCAAAAAACATGAAAATAACAGGTCGCCAAAATGAGCTGATATTTTTAGTATACGACTAAATTGACGTCGTCTAGCGGTGTGCAAATTTTGGTAAAGTTTGGATGAATTGAAAATTTTGAAAAAAAAATTTGTTTGCAAATAACGTGAAAATTACATGTACCAAATCAAAAAACATGAAAATAACAGGTCGCCAAAATGAGCTGATATTTTTAGTATACGACTAAATTGACGTCGTTTAGCGGTGTGCAAATTTTGGTAAAGTTTGGATGAAGTGAAAAATTTGAAAAAAAAATTTGTTTGCAAATAACGTGAAAATTACAAGTACCAAGTCAAAAAACATGAAAATAACAGGTTGCCAAAATGAGCTGATATTTTTAGTATAAGACAAAATTGACGTCGTTCAGCGTTGTGCAAATTTTGGTAAAGTTTGGATGAAGTGAAAATTTTGAAGAAAAAAATTTGTTTGCAAATAACGTGAAAATTACATGTACCAAGTCAAAAAACATGAAAATAACAGGTCGCCAAAATTAGTTGATATTTTTAGTATACGACTATTTTGGCGGAGTTTAGTGGTGTGCAAATTTTGGTAAAGTTTGGATGAAGTGAAAATTTTGAAAAAAAATTTGTTTGCAAATAACGTGAAAATTACAAGTACCAAGTCAAAAAACATGAAAATAACAGGTCGCCAAAATGAGCTGATATTTTTAGTATACGACTAAATTGACGTCGTTTAGGGGTGTGCAAATTTTGGTAAAGTTTGGATGAAGTGCAAATTTTGAAAAAACACTTGTTTGCAAATAACGTGAAAATTACATGTACCAAGTCAGAAAACATGGAAATAACAGGTCGCCAAAATAAGCTGATATTTTTAGTATACGACTAAATTGACGTCGTTTAGCGGTGTGCAAATTTTGGTACAGTTTGGATAAAGTGAAAATTTTGAAAAAAATTTGTTTGCAAATAACGTGAAAATTACATGTACCAAGTCAAAAAACATGAAAATAACAGGTCGCCAAAATTAGTTGATATTTTTAGTATACGACTATTTTGGCGGAGTTTAGTGGTGTGCAAATTTTGGTACAGTTTGGATAAAGTGAACATTTTGAAAAAAACTTTGTTTGCCAATAACGTGAAAATTGCATGTACCAAGTCAAAAAACGTGAAAATAACAGGTCGCCAAAATGAGCTGATATTTTTAGTAATCGACTGAATTGACGTCGTCTAGCGGTGTGCCAATTTTGGTAAAGTTTGGATGAATTGAAAATTTTGAAAAAAAAAATTTGTTTGCAAATAACGTGAAAATTACAAGTACCAAGTCAAAAAACATGAAAATAACAGGTCGCGAAAATGAGCTGATATTTTTAGTATAAGATTTAATTGACGTCGTTTAGCGGTGGGCAAATTTTGGTACAGTTTGGATAAAGTGAAAATTTTGAAAAAAAAAATTTGTTTTGCAAATAACGTGAAAATTACAAGTTCCAAGTCAAAAAATATGTAAATAACAGGTGGCCAAAATGAGCTGATATTTTTAGTATACGACTAAATTGACGTCGTTTAGCGGTGTGCAAATTTTGGTAAAGTTTGGATGAAGTGAAAATTAAAAAAAAATTTGTTTGCAAATAACGTGAAAATTACATGTACCAAGTGAAAAGACACAAAAATAACAGGTCGCCAAAATGAGCTGATATTTTTAGTATACGACTAAATTGACGTCGTTTAGGGGTGTGCAAATATTGGTAAAGTTTGGATGAAGTAAAAATTAAAAAAAAAAATTGTTTGCAAATAACGTTAAAATTACAAGTACCAAGTTAAAAAACATGAAAATAACAGGTCGCCAAAATAAGCTGATATTCTTAGTATACGACTACATTGACGTCGTTTAGGGGTGTGCAAATTTTGGTAAAGTTTGGATAAAGTGAAAATTTTGAAAAAAAATTTGTTTGCAAATAACGTGAAAATTACATAAAAAATTTGTTTGCAAATAACGTGAAAATTACATGTACCAAGTCAAAAAACATGAAAATAACAGGTCGCCAAAATGAGCTGATATTTTTAGTATACGACTTAATTGACGTCGTTTAGCGGTGTGCAAATTTTGGTAAAGTTTGGATGAAGTGAAAATTTTGAAAAAAAAAAATTTGTTTGCAAATAACGTGAAAATTACATGTGCCAAGTCAGAAAACATGAAAATAACATGTCGCCAAAATAAGCTGATATTTTTAGTATACGACTAAATTGACATCGTTAAGCGGGGTGCAAATTTTGGTACAGTTTGGATAAAGTGAAAAGTTTGAAAAAAAATTTTGTTTGCAAATAATGTGAAAATTACATGTACCAAGTCAAAAAACATGAAAATAACAGGTCGCCAAAATGAGCTGATATTTTTAGTATACGACTAAATTGGCGTAGTTAAGTGATGTGCAAATTTTGGTAAAGTTTGGATGAAGTAAAAATTTTGAAAAAAAAAATTTGTTTGCAAATAACGTGAAAATTACATGTACCAAGTCAAAAAAACATGAAAATAACAGGTCGCCAAAATGAGCTGATATTTTTAGTATACGACTAAATTGACGTCGTTTAGCGGTGTGCAAATTTTGGTAAAGTTTGGATGAAGTGAAAATTTTGAAAAAAATTTGTTTGCAAATAACGTGAAAATTACATGTACCAAGTCAAAAAACATGAAAATAACAGGTCGCCAAAATGAGCTGATATTTTTAGTATAAGACATAATTGACGTCGTTCAGCGTTGTGCAAATTTTGGTAAAGTTTGGATGAAGTGAAAATTTTGAAAAAAAAATTTGTTTGCAAATAACGTGAAAATTACATGTACCAAGTCAAAAAACATGAAAATAACAGGTCGCCAAAATTAGATGATATTTTTAGTATAAGACATAATTGACGTCGTTTAGGGGTGTGCAAATTTTGGTAAAGTTTGGATGAAGTGAAAATTTTGAAAACAAATTTGTTTGCAAATAACGTGAAAATTACAAGTACCAAGTCAAAAAACATGAAAATAACAGGTCGCCAAAATGAGCTGATATTTTTAGTATACGACTAAATTGGCGTCGTTTAGGGGTGTGCAAATTTTGGTAAAGTTTGGATGAAGTGCAAATTTTGGAAAAACACTTGTTTGCAAATAACGTGAAAATTACATGTACCAAGTCAGAAAACATGGAAATAACAGGTCGCCAAAATAAGCTGATATTTTTAGTATACGACTAAATTGATGTCGTTTAGCGGTGTGCACATTTTGGTACAGTTTGGATAAAGTGAAAATTTTGAAAAAAACTTTGTTTGCCAATAACGTGAAAATTACATGTACCAAGTCAAAAAACATGAAAATAACAGGTCGCCAAAATGAGCTGATATTTTTAGTATACGACTAAATTGGCGTAGTTAAGCGGTGTGCAAATTTTGGTAAAGTTTGGATGAAGTGAAAATTTTGAAAAAAAAATTGTTTGCAAATAACGTGAAAATTACATGTACAAGTCAAAAAACATGAAAATAACAGGTCGCCAAAATGAGCTGATATTTTTAGTATACGTCTAAATTGACGTCGTTTAGCGGTGTGCAAATTTTGGTAAAGTTTGGATGAAGTGAAAATTTTGAAAAAAATTTGTTTGCAAATAACGTGAAAATTGCATGTACCAAGTCAAAAAACGTGAAAATAACAGGTCGCCAAAATTAGCTGATATTTTTAGTAATCGACTAAATTGACGTCGTCTAGCGGTGTGCCAATTTTGGTAAAGTTTGGATGAATTGAAAATTTTGAAAAAAAAATTTGTTTGCAAATAACGTGAAAATTACAAGTACCAAGTCAAAAAACATGAAAATAACAGGTCGCCAAAATGAGCTGACATTTTTAGTATAAGACTTAATTGACGTCGTTTAGCGGTGGGCAAATTTTGGTACAGTTTGGATAAAGTGAACATTTTGAAAAAAAAATTTGTTTTGCAAATAACGTGAAAATTACAAGTTCCAAGTCAAAAAATATGAAAATAACAGGTGGCCAAAATGAGCTGATATGTTTAGTATACGACTAAATTGACGTCGTTTAGCGGTGTGCAAATTTTGGTAAAGTTTGGATGAAGTGAAAATTAAAGAAAAAATTTGTTTGCAAATAACGTGAAAATTACATGTACCAAGTGAAAAGACACGAAAATAACAGGTCGCCAAAATGAGCTGATATTTTTAGTATACGACTAAATTGACGTCGTTTAGCGGTGTGCAAATTTTGGTAAAGTTTGGATGAAGTGAAAATTTTGAAAAAAAAATTGTTTGCAAATAACGTGAAAATTACATGTACCAAGTCAAAAAACATGAAAATAACAGGTCGCCAAAATTAGTTGATATTTTTAGTATAAGACATAATTGACGTCGTTCAACGTTGTGCAAATTTTGGTAAAGTTTGGATGAAGTGAAAATTTTGAAAAAAAAATTTGTTTGCAAATAACGTGAAAATTACATGTACCAAGTCAAAAAACATGAAAATAACAGGTCGCCAAAATTAGTTGATATTTTTAGTATACGACTATATTGGCGGAGTTTAGTGGTGTGCAAATTTTGGTAAAGTTTGGATGAAGTGAAAATTTTGAAAAAAAATTTGTTTGCAAATAACGTGAAAATTACAAGTACCAAGTCAAAAAACATGAAAATAACAGGTCGCCAAAATGAGCTGATATTTTTAGTATACGACTAAATTGACGTCGTTTAGGGGTGTGCAAATTTTGGTAAAGTTTGGATGAAGTGCAAATTTTGAAAAAACACTTGTTTGCAAATAACGTGAAAATTACATGTACCAAGTCAGAAAACATGGAAATAACAGGTCGCCAAAATAAGCTGATATTTTTAGTATACGACTAAATTGATGTCGTTTAGCGGTGTGCACATTTTGGTACAGTTTGGATAAAGTGAAAATTTTGAAAAAAAACTTTGCCAATAACGTGAAAATTACATGTACCAAGTCAAAAAGCATGAAAATAACAGGTTGCCAAAATGAGCTGATATTTTTAGTATACGACTAAATTGACGTCGTTTAGCGGTGTGCAAATTTTGGTAAAGTTTGGATGAAGTAAAAATTAAAAAAAAAATTTGTTTGCAAATAACGTTAAAATTACAAGTACCAAGTTAAAAAACATGAAAATAACAGGTCGCCAAAATAAGCTGATATTCTTAGTATACGACTACATTGACGTCGTTTAGGGGTGTGCAAATTTTGGTAAAGTTTGGATAAAGTGAAAATTTTGAAAAAAAATTTGTTTGCAAATAGCGTGAAAATTACATAAAAAATTTGTTTGCAAATAACGTGAAAATTACATGTACCAAGTCAAAAAACATGAAAATAACAGGTCGCCAAAATGAGCTGATATTTTTAGTATACGACTTAATTGACGTCGTTTAGCGGTGTGCAAATTTTGGTAAAGTTTGGATGAAGTGAAAATTTTGAAAAAAAAAAAAATTTGTTTGCAAATAACGTGAAAATTACATGTGCCAAGTCAGAAAACATGAAAATAACATGTCGCCAAAATAAGCTGATATATTTAGTATACGACTAAATTGACATCGTTTAGCGGGGTGCAAATTTTGGTACAGTTTGGATAAAGTGAAAAGTTTGAAAAAAAAATTTGTTTGCAAATAATGTGAAAATTACATGTACCAAGTCAAAAAACATGAAAATAACAGGTCGCCAAAATGAGCTGATATTTTTAGTATACGACTAAATTGGCGTAGTTAAGTGATGTGCAAATTTTGGTAAAGTTTGGATGAAGTGAAAATTTTGAAAAAAAAATTTGTTTGCAAATAACGTGAAAATTACATGTACCAAGTCAAAAAACATGAAAATAACAGGTCGCCAAAATGTGCTGATATTTTTAATATACGACTAAATTGGCGTAGTTAAGCGGTGTGCAAATTTTGGTACAGTTTGGATGAAGTGAAAATTTAAAAAAAAAATTGTTTGCAAATAACGTGAAAATTACATGTACCAAGTCAAAAAACATGAAAATAACAGGTCGCCAAAATGAGCTGATATTTTTAGTATACGACTAAATTGACGTCGTTTAGCGGTGTGCAAATTTTGGTAAAGTTTGGATGAAGTGAAAATTTTGAAAAAAATTTGTTTGCAAATAACGTGAAAATTACATGTACCAAGTCAAAAAACATGAAAATAACAGGTCGCCAAAATGAGCTGATATTTTTAGTAATCGACTAAATTGGCGTCGTCTAGCGGTGTGCAAATTTTGGTAAAGTTTGGATGAATTAAAAATTTTGAAAAAAAAATTTGTTTGCAAATAATGTGAAAATTACATGTACCAAGTCAAAAAACATGAAAATAACAGGTCGCGAAAATGAGCTGATATTTTTAGTGTACGACTAAATTGGCGTAGTTAAGTGATGTGTAAATTTTGGTAAAGTTTGGATGAAGTGAAAATTTTGAAAAAAAAAAATTTTGTTTGCAAATAACGTGAAAATTACATGTACCAAGTCAAAAAACATGAAAATAACAGGTCGCCAAAATGAGCTGATATTTTTAGTATACGACTAAATTGATGTCGTTTATCGGTGTGCAAATTTTGGTAAGGTTTGGATGAAGTGAAAAGTTTGAAAAAAAAATTTGTTTGCAAATAATGTGAAAATTACATGTACCAAGTCAAAAAACATGAAAATAACAGGTCGCCAAAATGAGCTGATATTTTTAGTATACGACTAAATTGGCGTAGTTAAGTGATGTGCAAATTTTGGTAAAGTTTGGATGAAGTAAAAATTTTGAAAAAAAAAATTTGTTTGCAAATAACGTGAAAATTACATGTACCAAGTCAAAAAAACATGAAAATAACAGGTCGCCAAAATGTGCTGATATTTTTAATATACGACTAAATTGGCGTAGTTAAGCGATGTGCAAATTTTGGTACAGTTTGGATGAAGTGAAAATGTAAAAAAAAAAAAAATTGTTTGCAAATAACGTGTAAATTACATGTACCAAGTCAAAAAACATGAAAATAACAGGTCGCCAAAATGAGCTGATATTTTTAGTATACGACTAAATTGACGTCGTTTAGCGGTGTGCAAATTTTGGTAAAGTTTGGATGAAGTGAAAATTTTGAAAAAAATTTGTTTGCAAATAACGTGAAAATTACATGTACCAAGTCAAAAAACATGAAAATAACAGGTCGCCAAAATGAGCTGATATTTTTAGTATACAACTTAATTGACGTCGTTTATCGGTGTGCAAATTTTGGTAAGGTTTGGATGAATTGAAAATTTTGAAAAAAAAATTTGTTTGCAAATAACGTGAAAATTACATGTACCAAATCAAAAAACATGAAAATAACAGGTCGCCAAAATGAGCTGATATTTTTAGTATACGACTAAATTGACGTCGTTTAGCGGTGTGCAAATTTTGGTAAAGTTTGGATGAAGTGAAAAATTTGAAAAAAAAATTTGTTTGCAAATAACGTGAAAATTAGAAGTACCAAGTCAAAAAACATGAAAATAACAGGTTGCCAAAATGAGCTGATATTTTTAGTATAAGACATAATTGACGTCGTTCAGCGTTGTGCAAATTTTGGTAAAGTTTGGATGAAGTGAAAATTTTGAAAAAAAAATTTGTTTGCAAATAACGTGAAAATTACATGTACCAAGTCAAAAAACATGAAAATAACAGGTCGCCAAAATTAGATGATATTTTTAGTATAAGACATAATTGACGTCGTTTAGGGGTGTGCAAATTTTGGTAAAGTTTGGATGAAGTGAAAATTTTGAAAACAAATTTGTTTGCAAATAACGTGAAAATTACAAGTACCAAGTCAAAAAACATGAAAATAACAGGTCGCCAAAATGAGCTGATATTTTTAGTATACGACTAAATTGACGTCGTTTAGGGGTGTGCAAATTTTGGTAGAGTTTGGATGAAGTAAAAATTAAAAAAAAAAATTTTTTTGCAAATAACGTTAAAATTACAAGTACCAAGTTAAAAAACATGAAAATAACAGGTTGCCAAAATGAGCTGATATTTTTAGTATAAGACATAATTGACGTCGTTTAGGGGTGTGCAAATTTTGGTAAAGTTTGGATAAAGTGAAAATTTTGAAAAAAAATTTGTTTGCAAATAACGTGAAAATTACATAAAAAATTTGTTTGCAAATAACGTGCAAATTACTGTACCAAGTCAAAAAACATGAAAATAACAGGTCGCCAAAATGAGCTGATATTTTTAGTATACGACTTAATTGACGTCGTTTAGCGGTGTGCAAATTTTGGTAAAGTTTGGATGAAGTGAAAATTTTGAAAAAAAAAAATTTGTTTGCAAATAACGTGAAAATTACATGTGCCAAGTCAGAAAACATGAAAATAACATGTCGCCAAAATAAGCTGATATTTTTAGTATACGACTAAATTGACATCGTTTAGCGGGGTGCAAATTTTGCTACAGTTTGGATAAAGTGAAAAGTTTGAAAAAAAAATTTGTTTGCAAATAATGTGAAAATTACATGTACCAAGTCAAAAAACATGAAAATAACAGGTCGCCAAAATGAGCTGATATTTTTAGTATACGACTAAATTGACGTCGTTTAGCGGTGTGCAAATTTTGGTAAAGTTTGGACGAAGTGAAAATTTTTAAAAAAATTTGTTTGCAAATAACGTGAAAATTACATGTACCAAGTCAAAAAACATGAAAATAACAGGTCGCCAAAGTGAGCTGATATTTTTAGTAATCGACTAAATTGACGTCGTCTAGCGGTGTGCAAATTTTGGTAAAGTTTGGATGAAGTGAAAATTTTGAAAAAAAAATTGTTTGCAAATAACGTGAAAATTACATGTACCAAGTCAAAAAACATGAAAATAACAGGTCGCCAAAATTAGTTGATATTTTTAGTATAAGACATAATTGACGTCGTTCAACGTTGTGCAAATTTTGGTAAAGTTTGGATGAAGTGAAAATTTTGAAAAAAAAATTTGTTTGCAAATAACGTGAAAATTACATGTACCAAGTCAAAAAACATGAAAATAACAGGTCGCCAAAATTAGTTGATATTTTTAGTATACGACTATATTGGCGGAGTTTAGTGGTGTGCAAATTTTGGTAAAGTTTGGATGAAGTGAAAATTTTGAAAAAAAATTTGTTTGCAAATAACGTGAAAATTACAAGTACCAAGTCAAAAAAATGAAAATAACAGGTCGCCAAAATGAGCTGATATTTTTAGTATACGACTAAATTGACGTCGTTTAGGGGTGTGCAAATTTTGGTAAAGTTTGGATGAAGTGCAAATTTTGAAAAAACACTTGTTTGCAAATAACGTGAAAATTACATGTACCAAGTCAGAAAACATGGAAATAACAGGTCGCCAAAATAAGCTGATATTTTTAGTATACGACTAAATTGATGTCGTTTAGCGGTGTGCACATTTTGGTACAGTTTGGATAAAGTGAAAATTTTGAAAAAAACTTTGTTTGCCAATAACTTGAAAATTACATGTACCAAGTCAAAAAGCATGAAAATAACAGGTTGCCAAAATGAGCTGATATTTTTAGTATACGACTAAATTGACGTCGTTTAGCGGTGTGCAAATTTTGGTAAAGTTTGGATGAAGTAAAAATTAAAAAAAAAATTTGTTTGCAAATAACGTTAAAATTACAAGTACCAAGTTAAAAAACATGAAAATAACAGGTCGCCAAAATAAGCTGATATTCTTAGTATACGACTACATTGACGTCGTTTAGGGGTGTGCAAATTTTGGTAAAGTTTGGATAAAGTGAAAATTTTGAAAAAAAATTTGTTTGCAAATAACGTGAAAATTACATAAAAAATTTGTTTGCAAATAACGTGAAAATTACATGTACCAAGTCAAAAAACATGAAAATAACAGGTCGCCAAAATGAGCTGATATTTTTAGTATACGACTTAATTGACGTCGTTTAGCGGTGTGCAAATTTTGGTAAAGTTTGGATGAAGTGAAAATTTTGAAAAAAAAAAAATTTGTTTGCAAATAACGTGAAAATTACATGTGCCAAGTCAGAAAACATGAAAATAACATGTCGCCAAAATAAGCTGATATATTTAGTATACGACTAAATTGACATCGTTTAGCGGGGTGCAAATTTTGGTACAGTTTGGATAAAGTGAAAAGTTTGAAAAAAAATTTGTTTGCAAATAATGTGAAAATTACATGTACCAAGTCAAAAAACATGAAAATAACAGGTCGCCAAAATGAGCTGATATTTTTAGTATACGACTAAATTGGCGTAGTTAAGTGATGTGCAAATTTTGGTAAAGTTTGGATGAAGTGAAAATTTTGAAAAAAAAATTTGTTTGCAAATAACGTGAAAATTACATGTACCAAGTCAAAAAACATGAAAATAACAGGTCGCCAAAATGTGCTGATATTTTTAATATACGACTAAATTGGCGTAGTTAAGCGGTGTGCAAATTTTGGTACAGTTTGGATGAAGTGAAAATTTAAAAAAAAAATTGTTTGCAAATAACGTGAAAATTACATGTACCAAGTCAAAAAACTTGAAAATAACAGGTCGCCAAAATGAGCTGATATTTTTAGTATACGACTAAATTGACGTCGTTTAGCGGTGTGCAAATTTTGGTAAAGTTTGGATGAAGTGAAAATTTTGAAAAAAATTTGTTTGCAAATAACGTGAAAATTACATGTACCAAGTCAAAAAACATGAAAATAACAGGTCGCCAAAATGAGCTGATATTTTTAGTAATCGACTAAATTGGCGTCGTCTAGCGGTGTGCAAATTTTGGTAAAGTTTGGATGAATTAAAAATTTTGAAAAAAAAATTTGTTTGCAAATAATGTGAAAATTACATGTACCAAGTCAAAAAACATGAAAATAACAGGTCGCGAAAATGAGCTGATATTTTTAGTGTACGACTAAATTGGCGTAGTTAAGTGATGTGTAAATTTTGGTAAAGTTTGGATGAAGTGAAAATTTTGAAAAAAAAAAATTTTGTTTGCAAATAACGTGAAAATTACATGTACCAAGTCAAAAAACATGAAAATAACAGGTCGCCAAAATGAGCTGATATTTTTAGTATACGACTAAATTGATGTCGTTTATCGGTGTGCAAATTTTGGTAAGGTTTGGATGAAGTGAAAAGTTTGAAAAAAAAATTTGTTTGCAAATAATGTGAAAATTACATGTACCAAGTCAAAAAACATGAAAATAACAGGTCGCCAAAATGAGCTGATATTTTTAGTATACGACTAAATTGACGTCGTTTAGCGGTGTGCAAATTTTGGTAAAGTTTGGATGAAGTGAAAATTTTGAAAAAAATTTGTTTGCAAATAACGTGAAAATTACATGTACCAAGTCAAAAAACATGAAAATAACAGGTCGCCAAAGTGAGCTGATATTTTTAGTAATCGACTAAATTGACGTCGTCTAGCGGTGTGCAAATTTTGGTAAAGTTTGGATGAATTGAAAATTTTGAAAAAAAAATTTGTTTGCAAATAACGTGAAAATTACATGTACCAAATCAAAAAACATGAAAATAACAGGTCGCCAAAATGAGCTGATATTTTTAGTATACGACAAAATTGACGTCGTTTAGCGGTGTGCAAATTTTGGTAAAGTTTGGATGAAGTGAAAAATTTGAAAAAAAAATTTGTTTGCAAATAACGTGAAAATTACAAGTACCAAGTCAAAAAACATGAAAATAACAGGTTGCCAAAATGAGCTGATATTTTTAGTATAAGACATAATTGACGTCGTTCAGCGTTGTGCAAATTTTGGTAAAGTTTGGATGAAGTGAAAATTTTGAAAAAAAAATTTGTTTGCAAATAACGTGAAAATTACATGTACCAAGTCAAAAAACATGAAAATAACAGGTCGCCAAAATTAGTTGATATTTTTAGTATACGACTATATTGGCGGAGTTTAGTGGTGTGCAAATTTTGGTAAAGTTTGGATGAAGTGAAAATTTTGAAAACAAATTTGTTTGCAAATAACGTGAAAATTACAAGTACCAAGTCAAAAAACATGAAAATAACAGGTCGCCAAAATGAGCTGATATTTTTGGTATACGACTAAATTGACGTCGTTTAGGGGTGTGCAAATTTTGGTAAAGTTTGGATTAAGTGCAAATTTTGGAAAAACACTTGTTTGCAAATAACGTGAAAATTACATGTACCAAGTCAGAAAACATGGAAATAACAGGTCGCCAAAATAAGCTGATATTTTTAGTATACGACTAAATTGATATCGTTTAGCGGTGTGCACATTTTGGTACAGTTTGGATAAAGTGAAAATTTTGAAAAAAACTTTGTTTGCCAATAACGTGAAAATTACATGTACCAAGTCAAAAAACATGAAAATAACAGGTCGCCAAAATGAGCTGATATTTTTAGTATACGTCTAAATTGACGTCGTTTAGCGGTGTGCAAATTTTGGTAAAGTTTGGATGAAGTGAAAATTTTGAAAAAAATTTGTTTGCAAATAACGTGAAAATTGCATGTACCAAGTCAAAAAACGTGAAAATAACAGGTCGCCAAAATGAGCTGATATTTTTAGTAATCGACTAAATTGACGTCGTCTAGCGGTGTGCCAATTTTGGTAAAGTTTGGATGAATTGAAAATTTTGAAAAAAAAATTTGTTTGCAAATAACGTGAAAATTACAAGTACCAAGTCAAAAAACATGAAAATAACAGGTCGCCAAAATGAGCTGATATTTTTAGTATAAGACTTAATTGACGTCGTTTAGCGGTGGGCAAATTTTGGTACAGTTTGGATAAAGTGAAAATTTTGAAAAAAAAAATTTGTTTTGCAAATAACGTGAAAATTACAAGTTCCAAGTCAAAAAATATGAAAATAACAGGTGGCCAAAATGAGCTGATATATTTAGTATACGACTAAATTGACGTCGTTTAGCGGTGTGCAAATTTTGGTAAAGTTTGGATGAAGTGAAAATTAAAAAAAAAATTTGTTTGCAAATAACGTGAAAATTACATGTACCAAGTCAGAAAAAATGAAAATAACAGGTCACCAAAATAAGCTGATATTTTTAGTATACGACTAAATTGACGTCGTTTAGCGGTGTGCAAATTTTGGTAAAGTTTGGATGAAGTGAAAATTTTGAAAAAAAAATTTGTTTGCAAATAACGTGAAAATTACAAGTACCAAGTTAAAAAACATGAAAATAACAGGTCGCCAAAATAAGCTGATATTCTTAGTATACGACTACATTGACGTCGTTTAGGGGTGTGCAAATTTTGGTAAGGTTTGGATAAAGTGAAAATTTTGAAAAAAAATTTGTTTGCAAATAACGTGAAAATTACATAAAAAATTTGTTTGCAAATAACGTGAAAATTACATGTACCAAGTCAAAAAACATGAAAATAACAGGTCGCCAAAATGAGCTGATATTTTTAGTATACGACTTAATTGACGTCGTTTAGCGGTGTGCAAATTTTGGTAAAGTTTGGATGAAGTGAAAATTTTGAAAAAAAAAATTTGTTTGCAAATAACGTGAAAATTACATGTGCCAAGTCAGAAAACATGAAAATAACATGTCGCCAAAATAAGCTGATATTTTTAGTATACGACTAAATTGACATCGTTTAGCGGGGTGCAAATTTTGGTACAGTTTGGATAAAGTGAAAAGTTTGAAAAAAAAATTTGTTTGCAAATAATGTGAAAATTACATGTACCAAGTCAAAAAACATGAAAATAACAGGTCGCCAAAATGAGCTGATATTTTTAGTATACGACTAAATTGGCGTAGTTAAGTGATGTGCAAATTTTGGTAAAGTTTGGATGAAGTGAAAATTTTGAAAAAAAAATTTGTTTGCAAATAACGTGAAAATTACATGTACCAAGTCAAAAAACATGAAAATAACAGGTCGCCAAAATGTGCTGATATTTTTAATATACGACTAAATTGGCGTAATTAAGCGGTGTGCAAATTTTGGTACAGTTTGGATGAAGTGAAAATTTAAAAAAAAAATTGTTTGCAAATAACGTGAAAGTTACATGTACCAAGTCAAAAAACATGAAAATAACAGGTCGCCAAAATGAGCTGATATTTTTAGTATACGACTAAATTGACGTCGTTTAGCGGTGTGCAAATTTTGGTAAAGTTTGGATGAAGTGAAAATTTTGAAAAAAATTTGTTTGCAAATAACGTGAAAATTACATGTACCAAGTCAAAAAACATGAAAATAACAGGTCGCCAAAATGAGCTGATATTTTTAGTAATCGACTAAATTGACGTCGTGTAGCGGTGTGCAAATTTTGGTAAAGTTTGGATGAATTAAAAATTTTGAAAAAAAAAAATTTGTTTGCAAATAATGTGAAAATTACATGTACCAAGTCAAAAAACATGAAAATAACAGGTCGCGAAAATGAGCTGATATTTTTAGTGTACGACTAAATTGGCGTAGTTAAGTGATGTGTAAATTTTGGTAAAGTTTGGATGAAGTGAAAATTTTGAAAAAAAAAAATTTGTTTGCAAATAACGTGAAAATTACATGTACCAAGTCAAAAAACATGAAAATAACAGGTCGCCAAAATGAGCTGATATTTTTAGTATACGACTAAATTGATGTCGTTTATCGGTGTGCAAATTTTGGTAAGGTTTGGATGAAGTGAAAATTTGGAAAAAAAAATTTGTTTGCAAATAACGTGAAAATTACAAGTACCAAGTCAAAAAACATGAAAATAACAGGTCGCCAAAATGAGCTGATATTTTTAGTATACGACTAAATTGACGTCGTTTAGCGGTGTGCAAATTTTGGTAAAGTTTGGATGAAGTGAAAAATTTGAAAAAAAAAAAATTGTTTGCAAATAACGTGAAAATTACATGTACCAAGTCAAAAAACATGAAAATAACAGGTCGCCAAAATGAGCTGATATTTTTAGTATAAGACATAATTGACGTCGTTTAGCGTTGTGCAAATTTTGGTAAAGTCTGGGTGAAGTGAAAATTTTGAAAAAAAATTTGTTTGCAAATAACGTGAAAATTACATGTACCAAGTCAAAAAACATGAAAATAACAGGTCGCCAAAATGAGTTGATATTTTTAGTATACGACTATATTGGCGTAGTTTAGTGGTGTGCAAATTTTGGTAAAGTTTGGATGAAGTGAAAATTTTTAAAAAAAATTTGTTTGCAAATAACGTGAAAATTACAAGTACCAAGTCAAAAAACATGAAAATAACAGGTCGCCAAAATGAGCTGATATTTTTAGTATACGACTAAAGTGGCGTAGTTAAGCGGTGTGCAAATTTTGGTAAAGTTTGGATGAAGTGAAAATTTTGAAAAAAAAATTGTTTGCAAATAACGTGAAAATTACATGTACCAAGTCAAAAAACATGAAAATAACAGGTCGCCAAAATTAGTTGATATTTTTAGTATAAGACATAATTGACGTCGTTCAACGTTGTGCAAATTTTGGTAAAGTTTGGATGAAGTGAAAATTTTGAAAAAAAAATTTGTTTGCAAATAACGTGAAAATTACATGTACCAAGTCAAAAAACATGAAAATAACAGGTCGCCAAAATTAGTTGATATTTTTAGTATACGACTATATTGGCGGAGTTTAGTGGTGTGCAAATTTTGGTAAAGTTTGGATGAAGTGAAAATTTTGAAAAAAAATTTGTTTGCAAATAACGTGATAATTACAAGTACCAAGTCAAAAAACATGAAAATAACAGGTCGCCGAAATGAGCTGATATTTTTAGTATACGACTAAATTGACGTCGTTTAGGGGTGTGCAAATTTTGGTAAAGTTTGGATGAAGTGCAAATTTTGAAAAAACACTTGTTTGCAAATAACGTGAAAATTACATGTACCAAGTCAGAAAACATGGAAATAACAGGTCGCCAAAATAAGCTGATATTTTTAGTATACGACTAAATTGATGTCGTTTAGCGGTGTGCACATTTTGGTACAGTTTGGATAAAGTGAAAATTTTGAAAAAAACTTTGTTTGCCAATAACGTGAAAATTACATGTACCAAGTCAAAAAACATGACAATAACAGGTCGCCAAAATGAGCTGATATTTTTAGTATACGACTAAATTGGCGTAGTTAAGCGGTGTGCAAATTTTGGTAAAGTTTGGATGAAGTGAAAATTTTGAAAAAAAAAATTGTTTGCAAATAGCGTGAAAATTACATGTACCAAGTCAAAAAGCATGAAAATAACAGGTCGCCAAAATGAGCTGATATTTTTAGTATACGACTAAATTGACGTCGTTTAGCGGTGTGCAAATTTTGTAAAAGTTTGGACGAAGTGAAAATTTTGAAAAAAATTTGTTTGCAAATAACGTGAAAATTGCATGTACCAAGTCAAAAAACATGAAAATAACAGGTCACCAAAATGAGCTGATATTTTTAGTAATCGACTAAATTTACGTCGTCTAGCGGTGTGCCAATTTTGGTAAAGTTTGGATGAATTGAAAATTTTGAAAAAAAAATTTGTTTGCAAATAACGTGAAAATTACAAGTACCAAGTCAAAAAACATGAAAATAACAGGTCGCCAAAATGAGCTGATATTTTTAGTATAAGACTTAATTGACGTCGTTAAGCGGTGTGCAAATTTTGGTAAAGTTTGGATGAAGTGAAAATTTTGAAAAAAATTTTGTTTGCAAATAACGTGAAAATTACATGTACCAAGTCAAAAAACATGAAAATAACAGGTTGCCAAAATGAGCTGATATTTTTAGTATACGACTAAATTGACGTCGTTTAGCGGTGTGCAAATTTTTGTAAAGTTTGGATGAAGTGAAAATTTTGAAAAAAAATTTGTTTGCAAATAACGTGAAAATTACATGTACCAAATCAAAAAACATGAAAATAACAGGTCGCCAAAGTGAGCTGATATTTTTAGTAATCGACTAAATTGACGTCGTCTAGCGGTGTGCAAATTTTGGTAAAGTTTGGATGAATTGAAAATTTTGAAAAAAAAATTTGTTTGCAAATAACGTGAAAATTACAAGTACCAAGTCAAAAAACATGAAAATAACAGGTCGCCAAAATGAGCTGATATTTTTAGTATACGACTAAAGTGGCGTAGTTAAGCGGTGTGCAAATTTTGGTAAAGTTTGGATGAAGTGAAAATTTTGAAAAAAAAATTGTTTGCAAATAACGTGAAAATTACATGTACCAAGTCAAAAAACATGAAAATAACAGGTCGCCAAAATTAGTTGATATTTTTAGTATAAGACATAATTGACGTCGTTCAACGTTGTGCAAATTTTGGTAAAGTTTGGATGAAGTGAAAATTTTGAAAAAAAAATTTGTTTGCAAATAACGTGAAAATTACATGTACCAAGTCAAAAAACATGAAAATAACAGGTCGCCAAAATTAGTTGATATTTTTAGTATACGACTATATTGGCGGAGTTTAGTGGTGTGCAAATTTTGGTAAAGTTTGGATGAAGTGAAAATTTTGAAAAAAAATTTGTTTGCAAATAACGTGAAAATTACAAGTACCAAGTCAAAAAACATGAAAATAACAGGTCGCCAAAATGAGCTGATATTTTTAGTATACGACTAAATTGACGTCGTTTAGGGGTGTGCAAATTTTGGTAAAGTTTGGATGAAGTGCAAATTTTGAAAAAACACTTGTTTGCAAATAACGTGAAAATTACATGTACCAAGTCAGAAAACATGGAAATAACAGGTCGCCAAAATAAGCTGATATTTTTAGTATACGACTAAATTGATGTCGTTTAGTGGTGTGCACATTTTGGTACAGTTTGGATAAAGTGAAAATTTTGAAAAAAACTTTGTTTGCCAATAACGTGAAAATTACATGTACCAAGTCAAAAAGCATGAAAATAACAGGTTGCCAAAATGAGCTGATATTTTTAGTATACGACTAAATTGACGTCGTTTAGCGGTGTGCAAATTTTTGTAAAGTTTGGATGAAGTGAAAATTTTGAAAAAAAATTTGTTTGCAAATAACGTGAAAATTACATGTACCAAATCAAAAAACATGAAAATAACAGGTCGCCAAAATTAGTTGATATTTTTAGTATAAGACATAATTGACGTCGTTCAACGTTGTGCAAATTTTGGTAAAGTTTGGATGAAGTGAAAATTTTGAAAAAAAAAATTGTTTGCAAATAACGTGAAAATTACATGTACCAAGTCAAAAAACATGAAAATAACAGGTCGCCAAAATGAGCTGATATTTTTAGTATACGACTAAATTGACGTCGTTTAGCGGTGTGCAAATTTTGTAAAAGTTTGGACGAAGTGAAAATTTTGAAAAAAATTTGTTTGCAAATAACGTGAAAATTGCATGTACCAAGTCAAAAAACATGAAAATAACAGGTCGCCAAAATGAGCTGATATTTTTAGTAATCGACTAAATTGACGTCGTCTAGCGGTGTGCCAATTTTGGTAAAGTTTGGATGAATTGAAAATTTTGAAAAAAAAATTTGTTTGCAAATAACGTGAAAATTACAAGTACCAAGTCAAAAAACATGAAAATAACAGGTCGCCAAAATGAGCTGATGTTTTTAGTATACGACTAAATTGACGTCGTTTAGCGGTGTGCAAATTTTGGTAAAGTTTGGATGAAGTGAAAATTCAAAAAAAAATTTTTTTTTGCAAATTACGTGAAAATTACATGTAACAAGTCAAATAACATGAAATTAACAGGTCGCCAAAATGAGCTGATATTTTTAGTATACGACTAAATTGACGTCGTTTAGCGGTATGCAAATTTTGGAAAAGTTTGGATGAAGTGAAAATTTTGAAAAAAAAATTTGTTTTCAAATAACGTGAAAATTACAAGTACCAAGTCAAAAAATATGAAAATAACAGGTCGCCAAAATGAGCTGATATTTTTAGTATACGACTAAATTGACGTCGTTTAGCGGTGAGCAAATTTTGGTAAAGTTTGGATGAAGTAAAAATTTTGAAAAAAAAAATTTGTTTTGCAAATAACGTGAAAATTACAAGTTCCAAGTCAAAAAATATGAAAATAACAGGTGGCCAAAATGAGCTGATATTTTTAGTATACGACTAAATTGACGTCGTTTAGCGGTGTGCAAATTTTGGTAAAGTTTGGATGAAGTGAAAATTAAAAAAAAAATTTGTTTGCAAATAACGTGAAAATTACATGTACCAAGTGAAAAGACACGAAAATAACAGGTCGCCAAAATGAGCTGATATTTTTAGTATACGACTAAATTAACGTCGTTTAGGGGTGTGCAAATTTTGGTAAGGTTTGGATGAAGTAAAAATTAAAAAAAAAAATTTGTTTGCAATAACGTTAAAATTACAAGTACCAAGTTAAAAAACATGAAAATAACAGGTCGCCAAAATAAGCTGATATTCTTAGTATACGACTACATTGACGTCGTTTAGCGGTGTGCAAATTTTGGTAAAGTTTCGATAAAGTGAAAATTTTGAAAAAAATTTGTTTGCAAATAACGTGAAAATTACATAAAAAATTTGTTTGCAAATAACGTGAAAATTACATGTACCAAGTCAAAAAACATGAAAATAACAGGTCGCCAAAATGAGCTGATATTTTTAGTATACGACTTAATTGACGTCGTTTAGCGGTGTGCAAATTTTGGTAAAGTTTGGATGAAGTGAAAATTTTGAAAAAAAAATTTGTTTGCAAATAACGTGAAAATTACATGTACCAAGTCAAAAAACATGAAAATAACAGGTCGCCAAAATGAGTTGATATTTTTAGTATACGACTATATTGGCGTAGTTTAGTGGTGTGCAAATTTTGGTAAAGTTTGGATGAAGTGAAAATTTTGAAAAAAAAATTTGTTTGCAAATAACGTGAAAATTGCATGTACCAAGTCAAAAAACATGAAAATAACAGGTCGCCAAAATGAGCTGATATTTTTAGTAATCGACTAAATTGACGTCGTCTAGCGGTGTGCCAATTTTGGTAAAGTTTGGATGAATTGAAAATTTTGAAAAAAAAATTTGTTTGCAAATAACGTGAAAATTACAAGTACCAAGTCAAAAAACATGAAAATAACAGGTCGCCAAAATGAGCTGATATTTTTAGTATAAGACTTAATTGACGTCGTTAAGCGATGTGCAAATTTTGGTAAAGTTTGGATGAAGTAAAAATTTTGAAAAAAAAAATTTTTTGCAAATAATGTGAAAATTACATGTACCAAGTCAAAAAACATGAAATTAACAGGTCGCCAAAATGAGCTGATATATTTAGTATACGACTAAATTTACGTCGTTTAGCGGTGTGCAAATTTTTGTAAAGTTTGGATGAAGTGAAAATTTTGAAAAAAAATTTGTTTGCAAATAACGTGAAAATTACATGTACCAAATCAAAAAACATGAAAATAACAGGTCGCAAAAGTGAGCTGATATTTTTAGTAATCGACTAAATTGACGTCGTCTAGCGGTGTGCAAATTTTGGTAAAGTTTGGATGAATTAAAAATTTTGAAAAAAAATTTGTTTGCAAATAACGTGAAAATTACAAGTACCAAGTCAAAAAACATGAAAATAACAGGTCGCCAAAATGAGCTGATGTTTTTAGTATACGACTAAATTGCCGTCGTTTAGCGGTGTGCAAATTTTGGTAAAGTTTGGATGAAGTGAAAAATTTGAAAAAAACTTTGTTTGCCAATAACGTGAAAATTACATGTACCAAGTCAAAAAACATGAAAATAACAGGTCGCCAAAATGAGCTGATATTTTTAGTATACGACTAAATTGGCGTAGTTAAGCGGTGTGCAAATTTTGGTAAAGTTTGGATGAAGTGAAAATTTTGAAAAATAAAATTGTTTGCAAATAACGTGAAAATTACATGTACCAAGTCAAAAAACATGAAAATAACAGGTCGCCAAAATGAGCTGATATTTTTAGTATACGACTAAATTGACGTCGTTTAGCGGTGTGCAAATTTTGTAAAACTTTGGACGAAGTGAAAATTTTGAAAAAAATTTGTTTGCAAATAACGTGAAAATTGCATGTACCAAGTCAAAAAAGATGAAAATAACAGGTCGCCAAAATGAGCTGATATTTTTAGTAATCGACTAAATTGACGTCGTCTAGCGGTGTGCCAATTTTGGTAAAGTTTGGATGAATTGAAAATTTTGAAAAAAAATTTGTTTGCAAATAACGTGAAAATTACAAGTACCAAGTCAAAAAACATGAAAATAACAGGTCGCCAAAATGAGCTGATGTTTTTAGTATACGACGAAATTGACGTCGTTTAGCGGTGTGCAAATTTTGGTAAAGTTTGGATGAAGTGAAAAATTTGAAAAATAAAATTGTTTGCAAATAACGTGAAAATTACATGTACCAAGTCAAAAAACATGAAAATAACAGGTCGCCAAAATGAGCTGATATTTTTAGTAATCGACTAAATTGACGTCGTCTAGCGGTGTGCCAATTTTGGTAAAGTTTGGATGAATTGAAAATTTTGAAAAAAAAATTTGTTTGCAAATAACGTGAAAATTACAAGTACCAAGTCAAAAAACATGAAAATAACAGGTCGCCAAAATGAGCTGATGTTTTTAGTATACGACTAAATTGACGTCGTTTAGCGGTGTGCAAATTTTGGTAAAGTTTGGATGAAGTGAAAATTCAAAAAAAAAATTTTTTTTGCAAATTACGTGAAAATTACATGTAACAAGTCAAATAACATGAAATTAACAGGTCGCCAAAATGAGCTGATATTTTTAGTATACGACTAAATTGACGTCGTTTAGCGGTATGCAAATTTTGGAAAAGTTTGGATGAAGTGAAAATTTTGAAAAAAAAATTTGTTTTCAAATAACGTGAAAATTACAAGTACCAAGTCAAAAAATATGAAAATAACAGGTCGCCAAAATGAGCTGATATTTTTAGTATACGACTAAATTGACGTCGTTTAGCGGTGAGCAAATTTTGGTAAAGTTTGGATGAAGTGAAAATTTTGAAAAAAAAAATTTGTTTTGCAAATAACGTGAAAATTACAAGTTCCAAGTCAAAAAATATGAAAATAACAGGTGGCCAAAATGAGCTGATATTTTTAGTATACGACTAAATTGACGTCGTTTAGCGGTGTGCAAATTTTGGTAAAGTTTGGATGAAGTGAAAATTAAAAAAAAAATTTGTTTGCAAATAACGTGAAAATTACATGTACCAAGTGAAAAGACACGAAAATAACAGGTCGCCAAAATGAGCTGATATTTTTAGTATACGACTAAATTAACGTCGTTTAGGGGTGTGCAAATTTTGGTAAGGTTTGGATGAAGTAAAAATTAAAAAAAAAAAATTTGTTTGCAATAACGTTAAAATTACAAGTACCAAGTTAAAAAACATGAAAATAACAGGTCGCCAAAATAAGCTGATATTCTTAGTATACGACTACATTGACGTCGTTTAGCGGTGTGCAAATTTTGGTAAAGTTTGGATAAAGTGAAAATTTTGAAAAAAATTTGTTTGCAAATAACGTGAAAATTACATAAAAAATTTGTTTGCAAATAACGTGAAAATTACATGTACCAAGTCAAAAAACATGAAAATAACAGGTCGCCAAAATGAGCTGATATTTTTAGTATACGACTTAATTGACGTCGTTTAGCGGTGTGCAAATTTTGGTAAAGTTTGGATGAAGTGAAAATTTTGAAAAAAAAATTTGTTTGCAAATAACGTGAAAATTACATGTACCAAGTCAAAAAACATGAAAATAACAGGTCGCCAAAATGAGTTGATATTTTTAGTATACGACTATATTGGCGTAGTTTAGTGGTGTGCAAATTTTGGTAAAGTTTGGATGAAGTGAAAATTTTGAAAAAAAAATTTGTTTGCAAATAACGTGAAAATTGCATGTACCAAGTCAAAAAACATGAAAATAACAGGTCGCCAAAATGAGCTGATATTTTTAGTAATCGACTAAATTGACGTCGTCTAGCGGTGTGCCAATTTTGGTAAAGTTTGGATGAATTGAAAATTTTGAAAAAAAAATTTGTTTGCAAATAACGTGAAAATTACAAGTACCAAGTCAAAAAACATGAAAATAACAGGTCGCCAAAATGAGCTGATATTTTTAGTATAAGACTTAATTGACGTCGTTAAGCGGTGTGCAAATTTTGGTAAAGTTTGGATGAAGTAAAAATTTTGAAAAAAAAAATTTTTTGAAAATAATGTGAAAATTACATGTACCAAGTCAAAAAACATGAAAATAACAGGTCGCCAAAATGAGCTGATATATTTAGTATACGACTAAATTTACGTCGTTTAGCGGTGTGCAAATTTTTGTAAAGTTTGGATGAAGTGAAAATTTTGAAAAAAAATTTGTTTGCAAATAACGTGAAAATTACATGTACCAAATCAAAAAACATGAAAATAACAGGTCGCCAAAGTGAGCTGATATTTTTAGTAATCGACTAAATTGACGTCGTCTACCGGTGTGCAAATTTTGGTAAAGTTTGGATGAATTAAAAATTTTGAAAAAAAAATTTGTTTGCAAATAACGTGAAAATTACAAGTACCAAGTCAAAAAACATGAAAATAACAGGTCGCCAAAATGAGCTGATGTTTTTAGTATACGACTAAATTGCCGTCGTTTAGCGGTGTGCAAATTTTGGTAAAGTTTGGATGAAGTGAAAAATTTGAAAAAAACTTTGTTTGCCAATAACGTGAAAATTACATGTACCAAGTCAAAAAACATGAAAATAACAGGTCGCCAAAATGAGCTGATATTTTTAGTATACGACTAAATTGGCGTAGTTAAGCGGTGTGCAAATTTTGGTAAAGTTTGGATGAAGTGAAAATTTTGAAAAATAAAATTGTTTGCAAATAACGTGAAAATTACATGTACCAAGTCAAAAAACATGAAAATAACAGGTCGCCAAAATGAGCTGATATTTTTAGTATACGACTAAATTGACGTCGTTTAGCGGTGTGCAAATTTTGTAAAAGTTTGGACGAAGTGAAAATTTTGAAAAAAATTTGTTTGCAAATAACGTGAAAATTGCATGTACCAAGTCAAAAAAGATGAAAATAACAGGTCGCCAAAATGAGCTGATATTTTTAGTAATCGACTAAATTGACGTCGTCTAGCGGTGTGCCAATTTTGGTAAAGTTTGGATGAATTGAAAATTTTGAAAAAAATTTGTTTGCAAATAACGTGAAAATTACAAGTACCAAGTCAAAAAACATGAAAATAACAGGTCGCCAAAATGAGCTGATGTTTTTAGTATACGACGAAATTGACGTCGTTTAGCGGTGTGCAAATTTTGGTAAAGTTTGGATGAAGTGAAAAATTTGAAAAAAATTTGTTTGCAAATAACGTGAAAATTACATGTACCAAGTCAAAAAACGTGAAAATAACAGGTCGCCAAAATGAGCTGATATTTTTAGTATACGACTAAATTGACGTCGTTTAGCGGTGTGCAAATTTTGGTAAAGTTTGGATGAAGTGAAAATTTTGAAAAAAAAATTGTTTGCAAATAACGGGAAAATTACAAGTACCAGGTCAAAAAATATGCAAATAAAAAAAAAATTTGTTTGCAAATAACGTGAAAATTACAAGTACCAAGTCAAAAATCATGAAAATAACAGGTCTCCAAAATGAGCTGATATTTTTAGTATACGACTAAATTGGCGTAGTTAAGCGGTGTGCAAATTTTGGTAAAGTTTGGATGAAGTGAAAATTTTGAAAAAAAATTTGTTTGCAAATAACGTGAAAATTACATGTACCAAGTCAAAAAACATGAAAATAACAGGTCGCCAAAATGAGCTGATATTTTTAGTATACGACTAAATTGGCGTAGTTTAGCGGTGTGCAAATTTTGGTAAAGTTTGGATGAAGTGAAAATTTTGAAAAAAATTTGTTTGCAAATAACGTGAAAATTACATGTACCAAGTCAAAAAACGTGAAAATAACAGGTCGCCAAAATGAGCTGATATTTTTAGTATACGACTAAATTGACGTCGTTTAGCGGTGTGCAAATTTTGGTAAAGTTTGGATGAAGTGAAAATTTTGAAAAAAAAATTTGTCTGCAAATAACGGGAAAATTACAAGTACCAGGTCAAAAAATATGCAAATAACAGGTCGCCAAAATGAGGTGATATTTTTAGTATACGACTAAATTGACGTCGTTTAGCGGTGTGCAAATTTTGGTAAAGTTTGGATGAAGTGAAAATTTAAAAAAAAAATTTGTTTGCAAATTACGTGAAAATTACATGTAACAAGTCAAATAACATGAAATTAACAGGTCGCCAAAATGAGCTGATATTTTTAGTATACGACTAAATTGACGTCGTTTAGCGGTATGCAAATTTTGGAAAAGTTTGGATGAAGTGAAAATTTTGAAAAAAAAATTTGTTTTCAAATAACGTGAAAATTACAAGTACCAAGTCAAAAAATATGAAAATAACAGGTCGCCAAAATGAGCTGATATTTTTAGTATACGACTAAATTGACGTCGTTTAGCGGTGAGCAAATTTTGGTAAAGTTTGGATGAAGTGAAAATTTTGAAAAAAAAATTTGTTTTGCAAATAACGTGAAAATTACAAGTTCCAAGTCAAAAAATATGAAAATAACAGGTGGCCAAAATGAGCTGATATTTTTAGTATACGACTAAATTGACGTCGTTTAGCGGTGTGCAAATTTTGGTAAAGTTTGGATGAAGTGAAAATTAAAAAAAAAAAATTTGTTTGCAAATAACGTGAAAATTACATGTACCAAGTGAAAAGACACGAAAATAACAGGTCGCCAAAATGAGCTGATATTTTTAGTATACGACTAAATTGACGTCGTTTAGGGGTGTGCAAATTTTGGTAAAGTTTGGATGAAGTAAAAATTAAAAAAAAAAATTTGTTTGCAAATAACGTTAAAATTACAAGTACCAAGTCAAAAATCATGAAAATAACAGGTCTCCAAAATGAGCTGATATTTTTAGTATACGACTAAATTGGCGTAGTTAAGCGGTGTGCAAATTTTGGTAAAGTTTGGATGAAGTGAAAATTTTGAAAAAAAATTTGTTTGCAAATAACGTGAAAATTACATGTAACAAGTCAAATAACATGAAATTAACAGGTCGCCAAAATGAGCTGATATTTTTAGTATACGACTAAATTGGCGTAGTTTAGCGGTGTGCAAATTTTGGTAAAGTTTGGATGAAGTGAAAATTTTGAAAAAAATTTGTTTGCAAATAACGTGAAAATTACATGTACCAAGTCAAAAAACGTGAAAATAACAGGTCGCCAAAATAAGCTGATATTTTTAGTATACGACTAAATTGACGTCGTTTAGCGGTGTGCAAATTTTGGTAAAGTTTGGATGAAGTGAAAATTTTGAAAAAAAAAATTTGTTTGCAAATAACGGGAAAATTACAAGTACCAGGTCAAAAAATATGCAAATAACAGGTCGCTAAAATGAGGTGATATTTTTAGTATACGACTAAATTGACGTCGTTTAGCGGTGTGCAAATTTTGGTAAAGTTTGGATGAAGTGAAAATTTAAAAAAAAAATTTGTTTGCAAATTACGTGAAAATTACATGTAACAAGTCAAATAACATGAAATTAACAGGTCGCCAAAATGAGCTGATATTTTTAGTATACGACTAAATTGACGTCGTTTAGCGGTATGCAAATTTTGGAAAAGTTTGGATGAAGTGAAAATTTTGAAAAAAAATTGTTTTCAAATAACGTGAAAATTACAAGTACCAAGTCAAAAAATATGAAAATAACAGGTCGCCAAAATGAGCTGATATTTTTAGTATACGACTAAATTGACGTCGTTTAGCGGTGAGCAAATTTTGGTAAAGTTTGGATGAAGTGAAAATTTTGAAAAA
The DNA here is from genome assembly GCA_949987645.1 of Tachina grossa. Lineage (NCBI taxonomy): Eukaryota > Metazoa > Arthropoda > Insecta > Diptera > Tachinidae > Tachina > Tachina grossa. Next base: position 14,440,661 of record OX465279.1, on the reverse strand, counting down.
AAAAATTTGTTTTGCAAATAACGTGAAAATTACAAGTTCCAAGTCAAAAAATATGAAAATAACAGGTGGCCAAAATGAGCTGATATTTTTAGTATACGACTAAATTGACGTCGTTTAGCGGTGTGCAAATTTTGGTAAAGTTTGGATGAAGTGAAAATTAAAAAAAAAAAATTTGTTTGCAAATAACGTGAAAATTACATGTACCAAGTGAAAAGACACGAAAATAACAGGTCGCCAAAATGAGCTGATATTTTTAGTATACGACTAAATTGACGTCGTTTTGGGGTGTGCAAATTTTGGTAAAGTTTGGATGAAGTAAAAATTAAAAAAAAAAATTTGTTTGCAAATAACGTTAAAATTACAAGTACCAAGTTAAAAAACATGAAAATAACAGGTCGCCAAAATAAGCTGATATTCTTAGTATACGACTACATTGACGTCGTTTAGCGGTGTGCAAATTTTGGTAAAGTTTGGATAAAGTGAAAATTTTGAAAAAAATTTGTTTGCAAATAACGTGAAAATTACATAAAAAATTTGTTTGCAAATAACGTGAAAATTACATGTACCAAGTCAAAAAACATGAAAATAACAGGTCGCCAAAATGAGCTGATATTTTTAGTATACGACTTAATTGACGTCGCTTAGCGGTGTGCAAATTTTGGTAAAGTTTCGATGAAGTGAATATTTTGAAAAAAAAATTTGTTTGCAAATAACGTGAAAATTACATGTGCCAAGTCAGAAAACATGAAAATAACATGTCGCCAAAATAAGCTGATATTTTTAGTATACGACTAAATTGACATCGTTTAGCGGTGTGGAAATTTTGGTACAGTTTGGATAAAGTGAAAAGTTTGAAAAAAAAATTTTTTTGCAAATAATGTGAAAATTACATGTACCAAGTCAAAAAACATGAAAATAACAGGTCGCCAAAATGAGCTGATATTTTTAGTATACGACTAAATTGACGTCGTTTAGCGGTGTGCAAATTTTGTAAAAGTTTGGACGAAGTGAAAATTTTGAAAAAAATTTGTTTGCAAATAACGTGAAAATTGCATGTACCAAGTCAAAAAACATGAAAATAACAGGTCGCCAAAATGAGCTGATATTTTTAGTAATCGACTAAATTGACGTCGTCTAGCGGTGTGCCAATTTTGGTAAAGTTTGGATGAATTGAAAATTTTGAAAAAAAATTTGTTTGCAAATAACGTGAAAATTACAAGTACCAAGTCAAAAAACATGAAAATAACAGGTCGCCAAAATGAGCTGATGTTTTTAGTATACGACGAAATTGACGTCGTTTAGCGGTGTGCAAATTTTGGTAAAGTTTGGATGAAGTGAAAAATTTGAAAAAAAAAATTTGTTTGCAAATAACGTGAAAATTACAAGTACCAAGTCAAAAATAATGAAAATAACAGGTCTCCAAAATGAGCTGATATTTTTAGTATACGACTAAATTGGCGTAGTTAAGCGGTGTGCAAATTTTGGTAAAGTTTGGATGAAGTGAAAATTTTGAAAAAAAATTTGTTTGCAAATAACGTGAAAATTACATGTACCAAGTCAAAAAACATGAAAATAACAGGTCGCCAAAATGAGCTGATATTTTTAGTATACGACTAAATTGGCGTAGTTTAGTGGTGTGCAAATTTTGGTAAAGTTTGGATGAAGTGAAAATTTTGAAAAAAATTTGTTTGCAAATAACGTGAAAATTACATGTACCAAGTCAAAAAACGTGAAAATAACAGGTCGCCAAAATGAGCTGATATTTTTAGTATACGACTAAATTGACGTCGTTTAGCGGTGTGCAAATTTTGGTAAAGTTTGGATGAAGTGAAAATTTTGAAAAAAAAAATTTGTTTGCAAATAACGGGAAAATTACAAGTACCAGGTCAAAAAATATGCAAATAACAGGTCGCCAAAATGAGGTGATATTTTTAGTATACGACTAAATTGACGTCGTTTAGCGGTGTGCAAATTTTGGTAAAGTTTGGATGAAGTGAAAATTTAAAAAAAAAATTTGTTTGCAAATTACGTGAAAATTACATGTAACAAGTCAAATAACATGAAATTAACAGGTCGCCAAAATGAGCTGATATTTTTAGTATACGACTAAATTGACGTCGTTTAGCGGTATGCAAATTTTGGAAAAGTTTGGATGAAGTGAAAAATTTGAAAAAAAAAATTTGTTTGCAAATAACGTGAAAATTACAAGTACCAAGTCAAAAATCATGAAAATAACAGGTCTCCAAAATGAGCTGATATTTTTAGTATACGACTAAATTGGCGTAGTTAAGCGGTGTGCAAATTTTGGTAAAGTTTGGATGAAGTGAAAATTTTGAAAAAAAATTTGTTTGCAAATAACGTGAAAATTACATGTACCAAGTCAAAAAACATGAAAATAACAGGTCGCCAAAATGAGCTGATATTTTTAGTATACGACTAAATTGGCGTAGTTTAGCGGTGTGCAAATTTTGGTAAAGTTTGGATGAAGTGAAAATTTTGAAAAAAATTTGTTTGCAAATAACGTGAAAATTACATGTACCAAGTCAAAAAACGTGAAAATAACAGGTCGCCAAAATGAGCTGATATTTTTAGTATACGACTAAATTGACGTCGTTTACCGGTGAGCAAATTTTGGTAAAGTTTGGATGAAGTGAAAATTTTGAAAAAAAAATTTGTTTTGCAAATAACGTGAAAATTACAAGTTCCAAGTCAAAAAATATGAAAATAACAGGTGGCCAAAATGAGCTGATATTTTTAGTATACGACTAAATTGACGTCGTTTAGCGGTGTGCAAATTTTGGTAAAGTTTGGATGAAGTGAAAATTAAAAAAAAAATTTGTTTGCAAATAACGTGAAAATTACATGTACCAAGTGAAAAGACACGAAAATAACAGGTCGCCAAAATGAGCTGATATTTTTAGTATACGACTAAATTGACGTCGTTTAGGGGTGTGTAAATTTTGGTAAAGTTTGGATGAAGTAAAAATTAAAAAAAAAAATTTGTTTGCAAATAACGTTAAAATTACAAGTACCAAGTCAAAAATCATGAAAATAACAGGTCTCCAAAATGAGCTGATATTTTTAGTATACGACTAAATTGGCGTAGTTAAGCGGTGTGCAAATTTTGGTAAAGTTTGGATGAAGTGAAAATTTTGAAAAAAAATTTGTTTGCAAATAACGTGAAAGTTACATGTAACAAGTCAAATAACATGAAATTAACAGGTCGCCAAAATGAGCTGATATTTTTAGTATACGACTAAATTGGCGTAGTTTAGCGGTGTGCAAATTTTGGTAAAGTTTGGATGAAGTGAAAATTTTGAAAAAAATTTGTTTGCAAATAACGTGAAAATTACATGTACCAAGTCAAAAAACGTGAAAATAACAGGTCGCCAAAATGAGCTGATATTTTTAGTATACGACTAAATTGACGTCGTTTAGCGGTGTGCAAATTTTGGTAAAGTTTGGATGAAGTGAAAATTTTGAAAAAAAAAATTTGTTTGCAAATAACGGGAAAATTACAAGTACCAGGTCAAAAAATATGCAAATAACAGGTCGCTAAAATGAGGTGATATTTTTAGTATACGACTAAATTGACGTCGTTTAGCGGTGTGCAAATTTTGGTAAAGTTTGGATGAAGTGAAAATTTAAAAAAAAAATTTGTTTGCAAATTACGTGAAAATTACATGTAACAAGTCAAATAACATGAAATTAACAGGTCGCCAAAATGAGCTGATATTTTTAGTATACGACTAAATTGACGTCGTTTAGCGGTATGCAAATTTTGGAAAAGTTTGGATGAAGTGAAAATTTTGAAAAAAAAATTTGTTTTCAAATAACGTGAAAATTACAAGTACCAAGTCAAAAAATATGAAAATAACAGGTCGCCAAAATGAGCTGATATTTTTAGTATACGACTAAATTGACGTCGTTTAGCGGTGAGCAAATTTTGGTAAAGTTTGGATGAAGTGAAAATTTTGAAAAAAAAAATTTGTTTTGCAAATAACATGAAAATTACAAGTTCCAAGTCAAAAAATATGAAAATAACAGGTGGCCAAAATGAGCTGATATTTTTAGTATACGACTAAATTGACGTCGTTTAGCGGTGTGCAAATTTTGGTAAAGTTTGGATGAAGTGAAAATTAAAAAAAAAAAATTTGTTTGCAAATAACGTGAAAATTACATGTACCAAGTGAAAAGACACGAAAATAACAGGTCGCCAAAATGAGCTGATATTTTTAGTATACGACTAAATTGACGTCGTTTTGGGGTGTGCAAATTTTGGTAAAGTTTGGATGAAGTAAAAATTAAAAAAAAAAATTTGTTTGCAAATAACGTTAAAATTACAAGTACCAAGTTAAAAAACATGAAAATAACAGGTCGCCAAAATAAGCTGATATTCTTAGTATACGACTACATTGACGTCGTTTAGCGGTGTGCAAATTTTGGTAAAGTTTGGATAAAGTGAAAATTTTGAAAAAAATTTGTTTGCAAATAACGTGAAAATTACATAAAAAATTTGTTTGCAAATAACGTGAAAATTACATGTACCAAGTCAAAAAACATGAAAATAACAGGTCGCCAAAATGAGCTGATATTTTTAGTATACGACTTAATTGACGTCGTTTAGCGGTGTGCAAATTTTGGTAAAGTTTGGATGAAGTGAATATTTTGAAAAAAAAATTTGTTTGCAAATAACGTGAAAATTACATGTGCCAAGTCAGAAAACATGAAAATAACATGTCGCCAAAATAAGCTGATATTTTTAGTATACGACTAAATTGACATCGTTTAGCGGTGTGGAAATTTTGGTACAGTTTGGATAAAGTGAAAAGTTTGAAAAAAAAATTTTTTTGCAAATAATGTGAAAATTACATATACCAAGTCAAAAAACATGAAAATAACAGGTCGCCAAAATGAGTTGATATTTTTAGTATACGACTATATTGGCGTAGTTTAGTGGTGTGCAAATTTTGGTAAAGTTTGGATGAAGTGAAAATTTTGAAAAAAAATTTGTTTGCAAATAACGTGAAAATTACAAGTACCAAGTCAAAAAACATGAAAATAACAGGTCGCCAAAATGAGCTGATATTTTTAGTATACGACTAAATTGAAGTCGTTTAGGGGTGTGCAAATTTTGGTAAAGTTTGGATGAAGTAAAAATTTTGAAAAAACACTTGTTTGCAAATAACGTGAAAATTACATGTACCAAGTCAAAAAACATGAAAATAACAGGTCGCCAAAATGAGCTGATATTTTTAGTATACGACTAAAGTGGCGTAGTTAAGCGGTGTGCAAATTTTGGTAAAGTTTGGATGAAGTGAAAATTTTGAAAAAAAAAATTGTTTGCAAATAACGTGAAAATTACATGTACCAAGTCAAAAAACATGAAAATAACAGGTCGCCAAAATGAGCTGATATTTTTAGTATACGACTAAATTGACGTCGTTTAGCGGTGTGCAAATTTTGGTAAAGTTTGGACGAAGTGAAAATTTTGAAAAAAATTTGTTTGCAAATAACGTGAAAATTAAATGTACCAAGTCAAAAAACATGAAAATAACAGGTCGCCAAAGTGAGCTGATATTTTTAGTAATCGACTAAATTGACGTCGTCTAGCGGTGTGCAAATTTTGGTAAAGTTTGGATGAAGTGAAAATTTTGAAAAAAAAATTTGTTTGCAAATAACGTGAAAATTACAAGTACCAGGTCAAAAAATATGCAAATAACAGGTCGCCAAAATGAGCTGATATTTTTAGTATACGACTAAATTGACGTCGTTTAGCGGTGTGCAAATTTTGGTAAAGTTTGGATGAAGTGAAAATTTAAAAAAAAAATTTGTTTGCAAATTACGTGAAAATTACATGTAACAAGTCAAATAACATGAAATTAACAGGTCGCCAAAATGAGCTGATATTTTAAGTATACGACTAAATTGACGTCGTTTAGCGGTGAGCAAATTTTGGTAAAGTTTGGATGAAGTGAAAATTTTGAAAAAAAAAATTGTTTTGCAAATAACGTGAAAATTACAAGTTCCAAGTCAAAAAATATGAAAATAACAGGTGGCCAAAATGAGCTGATATTTTTAGTATACGACTAAATTGACGTCGTTTAGCGGTGTGCAAATTTTGGTAAAGTTTGGATGAAGTAAAAATTAAAAAAAAAATTTGTTTGCAAATAACGTTAAAATTACAAGTACCAAGTTAAAAAACATGAAAATAACAGGTCGCCAAAATAAGTTGATATTCTTAGTATACGACTACATTGACGTCGTTTAGCGGTGTGCAAATTTTGGTAAAGTTTGGATAAAGTGAAAATTTTGAAAAAAAATTTGTTTGCAAATAACGTGAAAATTACATAAAAAATTTGTTTGCAAATAACGTGAAAATTACATGTACCAAGTCAAAAAACATGAAAATAACAGGTCGCCAAAATGAGCTGATATTTTTAGTATACGACTTAATTGACGTCGTTTAGCGGTGTGCAAATTTTGGTAAAGTTTGGATGAAGTGAAAATTTTGAAAAAAAAATTTGTTTGCAAATAACGTGAAAATTACATGTGCCAAGTCAGAAAACATGAAAATAACATGTCGCCAAAATAAGCTGATATTTTTAGTATACGACTAAATTGACATCGTTTAGCGGTGTGCAAATTTTGGTAAAGTTTGGATGAAGTGAAAATTTTGAAAAAACACTTGTTTGCAAATAACGTGAAAATTACATGTACCAAGTCAAAAAACATGAAAATAACAGGTCGCCAAAATGAGCTGATATTTTTAGTATACGACTAAATTGACGTCGTTTAGCGGTGTGCAAATTTTGGTAAAGTTTGGACGAAGTGAAAATTTTGAAAAAAATTTGTTTGCAAATAACGTGAAAATTACATGTACCAAGTCAAAAAACATGAAAATAACAGGTCGCCAAAGTGAGCTGATATTTTTAGTAATCGAATAAATTGACGTCGTCTAGCGGTGTGCAAATTTTCGTAAAGTTTGGATGAATTGAAAATTTTGAAAAAAAAAATTTGTTTGCAAATAACGTGAAAATTACATGTACCAAATCAAAAAACATGAAAATAACAGGTCGCCAAAATGAGCTGATATTTTTAGTATACGACTAAATTGACGTCGTTTAGCGGTGTGCAAATTTTGGAAAAGTGTGGATGAATTGAAAACTTTGAAAAAAAAATTTGTTTGCAAATAACGTGAAAATTACAAGTACCAAGTCAAAAAACATGAAAATAACAGGTTGCCAAAATGAGCTGATATTTTTAGTATAAGACATAATTGACGTCGTTCAGCGTTGTGCAAATTTTGGTAAAGTTTGGATGAAGTGAAAATTTTGAAAAAAAAATTTGTTTGCAAATAACGTGAAAATTACATATACCAAGTCAAAAAACATGAAAATAACAGGTCGCCAAAATTAGAGTATATTTTTAGTATACGACTATATTGGCGGAGTTTAGTGGTGTGCAAATTTTGGTAAAGTTTGGATGAAGTGAAAATTTTGAAAAAAAATTTGTTTGCAAATAACGTGAAAATTACAAGTACCAAGTCAAAAAACATGAAAATAACAGGTCGCCAAAATGAGCTGATATTTTTAGTATACGACTAAATTGACATCGTTTAGGGGTGTGCAAATTTTGGTAAAGTTTGGATAAAGTGCAAATTTTGAAAAAACACTTGTTTGCAAATAACGTGAAAATTACATGTACCAAGTCAGAAAACATGGAAATAACAGGTCGCCAAAATAAGCTGATATTTTTAGTATACGACTAAATTGATGTCGTTTAGCGGTGTGCACATTTTGGTACAGTTTGGATAAAGTGAAAATTTTGAAAAAAAACTTTGTTTGCCAATAACGTGAAAATTACATGTACCAAGTCAAAAAACATGAAAATAACAGGTCGCCAAAATGAGCTGATATTTTTAGTATACGACTAAATTGGCGTAGTTAAGCGGTGTGCAAATTTTGGTAAAGTTTGGATGAAGTGAAAATTTTGAAAAAAAAAATTGTTTGCAAATAACGTGAAAATTACATGTACCAAGTCAAAAAACATGAAAATAACAGGTCGCCAAAATGAGCTGATATTTTTAGTATACGACTAAATTGACGTCGTTTAGCGGTGTGCAAATTTTGTAAAAGTTTGGACGAAGTGAAAATTTTGAAAAAAATTTGTTTGCAAATAACGTGAAAATTGAATGTACCAAGTCAAAAAACATGAAAATAACAGGTCGCCAAAATGAGCTGATATTTTTAGTAATCGACTAAATTGACGTCGTCTAGCGGTGTGCCAATTTTGGTAAAGTTTGGATGAATTGAAAATTTTGAAAAAAAAAAATTTGTTTGCAAATAACGTGAAAATTACAAGTACCAAGTCAAAAAACATGAAAATAACAGGTCGCCAAAATGAGCTGATATTTTTAGTATAAGACTTAATTCACGTCGTTAAGCGGTGTGCAAATTTTGGTAGAGTTTGGATGAAGTGAAAATTTTGAAAAAAAAAATTGTTTGCAAATAACGTGAAAATTACATGTACCAAATCAAAAAACATGAAAATAACAGGTCGCCAAAGTGAGCTGATATTTTTAGTAATCGACTAACTTGACGTCGTCTAGCGGTGTGCAAATTTTGGTAAAGTTTGGATGAATAGAAAATTTTGAAAAAAAAAATTTGTTTGCAAATAACGTGAAAATTACAAGTAAGTACCTAGTCAAAAAACATGAAAATAACAGGTCGCCAAAATGAGCTGATGTTTTTAGTATACGACTAAATTGACGTCGTTTAGCGGTGTGCAAATTTTGGTAAAGTTTGGATGAAGTGAAAAATTTGAAAAAAACTTTGTTTGCCAATAACGTGAAAATTACATGTACCAAGTCAAAAAATTGACGTCGTTTAGCGGTGTGCAAATTTTGGTAAAGTTTGGACGAAGTGAAAATTTTGAAAAAAATTTGTTTGCAAATAACGTGAAAATTACATGTACCAAGTCAAAAAACATGAAAATAACAGGTCGCCAAAGTGAGCTGATATTTTTAGTAATCGACTAAATTGACGTCGTCTAGCGGTGTGCAAATTTTGGTAAAGTTTGGATGAATTGAAAATTTTGAAGAAAAAAATTTGTTTGCAAATAACGTGAAAATTACAAGTACCAAGTCAAAAAACATGAAAATAACAGGTTGCCAAAATGAGCTGATATTTTTAGTATAAGACATAATTGACGTCGTTCAGCGTTGTGCAAATTTTGGTAAAGTTTGGATGAAGTGAAAATTTTGAAAAAAAATTTTTTTGCAAATAACGTGAAAATTACATATACCAAGTCAAAAAACATGAAAATAACAGGTCGCCAAAATTAGTTGATATTTTTAGTATACGACTATATTGGCGGAGTTTAGTGGTGTGCAAATTTTGGTAAAGTTTGGATGAAGTGAAAATTTTGAAAAAAAATTTGTTTGCAAATAACGTGAAAATTACAAGTACCAAGTCAAAAAACATGAAAATAACAGGTCGCCAAAATAAGCTGATATTTTTAGTATACGAGTAAATTGACATCGTTTAGGGGTGTGCAAATTTTGGTAAAGTTTGGATGAAGTGCAAATTTTGAAAAAAACACTTGTTTGCAAATAACGTGAAAATTACATGTACCAAGTCAGAAAACATGGAAATAACAGGTCGCCAAAATAAGCTGATATTTTTAGTATACGACTAAATTGATGTCGTTTAGCGGTGTGCACATTTTGGTACAGTTTGGATAAAGTGAAAATTTTGAAAAAAAAACTTTGTTTGCCAATAACGTGAAAATTACATGTACCAAGTCAAAAAACATGAAAATAACAGGTCGCCAAAATTAGTTGATATTTTTAGTATACGACTATATTGGCGGAGTTTAGTGGTGTGCAAATTTTGGTAAAGTTTGGATGAAGTGAAAATTTTGAAAAAAAATTTGTTTGCAAATAACGTGAAAATTACAAGTACCAAGTCAAAAAACATGAAAATAACAGGTCGCCAAAATGAGCTGATATTTTTAGTATACGACTAAATTGGCGTAGTTAAGCGGTGTGCAAATTTTGGTAAAGTTTGGATGAAGCGAAAATTTTGAAAAAAAAATTGTTTGCAAATAACGTGAAAATTACATGTACAAGTCAAAAAACATGAAAATAACAGGTCGCCAAAATTAGTTGATATTTTTAGTATACGACTATATTGGCGGAGTTTAGTGGTGTGCAAATTTTGGTAAAGTTTGGATGAAGTGAACATTTTGAAAAAAATTTGTTTGCAAATAACGTGAAAATTACAAGTACCAAGTCAAAAAACATGAAAATAACAGGTCGCCAAAATGAGCTGATATTTTTAGTATACGACTAAATTGACATCGTTTAGGGGTGTGCAAATTTTGGTAAAGTTTGGATGAAGTGCAAATTTTGAAAAAACACTTGTTTGCAAATAACGTGAAAATTACATGTACCAAGTCAGAAAACATGGAAATAACAGGTCGCCAAAATAAGCTGATATTTTTAGTATACGACTAAATTGATGTCGTTTAGCGGTGTGCACATTTTGGTACAGTTTGGATAAAGTGAAAATTTTGAAAAAAAAAACTTTGTTTGCCAATAACGTGAAAATTACATGTACCAAGTCAAAAAACATGAAAATAACAGGTCGCCAAAATGAGCTGATATTTTTAGTATACGACTAAATTGGCGTAGTTAATTTTGGTAAAGTTTGGATGAAGTGAAAATTTTGAAAAAAAAAATTGTTTGCAAATAACGTGAAAATTACATGTACCAAGTCAAAAAACATGAAAATAACAGGTCGCCAAAATGAGCTGATATTTTTAGTATACGACTAAATTGACGTCGTTTAGCGGTGTGCAAATTTTGTAAAAGTTTGGACGAAGTTAAAATTTTGAAAAAAATTTGTTTGCAAATAACGTGAAAATTGAATGTACCAAGTCAAAAAACATGAAAATAACAGGTCGCCAAAATGAGCTGATATTTTTAGTAATCGACTAAATTGACGTCGTCTAGCGGTGTGCCAATTTTGGTAAAGTTTGGATGAATTGAAAATTTTGAAAAAAAAAATTTGTTGGCAAATAACGTGAAAATTACAAGTACCAAGTCAAAAAACATGAAAATAACAGGTCGCCAAAATGAGCTGATATTTTTAGTATAAGACTTAATTGACGTCGTTAAGCGGTGTGCAAATTTTGGTAGAGTTTGGATGAAGTGAAAATTTTGAAAAAAAAAATTGTTTGCAAATAACGTGAAAATTACATGTACCAAGTCAAAAAACATGAAAATAACAGGTCGCCAAAATGAGCTGATATTTTTAGTATACGACTAAATTGACGTCGTTTAGCGGTGTGCAAATTTTTGTAAAGTTTCGATGAAATGAAAATTTTGAAAAAAAATTTGTTTGCAAATAACGTGAAAATTACATGTACCAAATCAAAAAACATGAAAATAACAGGTCGCCAAAGTGAGCTGATATTTTTAGTAATCGACTAAATTGACGTCGTCTAGCGGTGTGCAAATTTTGGTAAAGTTTGGATGAATTGAAAATTTTGAAAAAAAAATTTGTTTGCAAATAACGTGAAAATTACAAGTACCAAGTCAAAAAACATGAAAATAACAGGTCGCCAAAATGAGCTGATGTTTTTAGTATACGACTAAATTGACGTCGTTTAGCGGTGTGCAAATTTTGGTAAAGTTTGGATGAAGTGAAAAATTTGAAAAAAACTTTGTTTGCCAATAACGTGAAAATTACATGTACCAAGTCAAAAAACATGAAAATAACAGGTCGCCAAAATGAGCTGATATTTTTAGTATACGACTAAATTGGCGTAGTTAAGCGGTGTGCAAATTTTGGTAAAGTTTGGATGAAGTGAAAATTTTGAAAAAAAAAAATTGTTTGCAAATAACGTGAAAATTACATGTACCAAGTCAAAAAACATGAAAATAACAGGTCGCCAAAATGAGCTGATATTTTTAGTATACGACTAAATTGACGTCGTTTAGCGGTGTGCAAATTTTGTAAAAGTTTGGACGAAGTGAAAATTTTGAAAAAAATTTGTTTGCAAATAACGTGAAAATTGCATGTACCAAGTCAAAAAACATGAAAATAACAGGTCGCCAAAATGAGCTGATATTTTTAGTATACGACTAAATTGACGTCGTTTAGCGTTGTGCAAATTTTGTAAAAGTTTGGACGAAGTGAAAATTTTGAAAAAAAATTGTTTGCAAATAACGTGAAAATTACAAGTACCAAGTCAAAAAACATGTAAATAACAGGTCGCCAAAATGAGCTGATATTTTTAGTATAAGACTTAATTGACGTCGTTAAGCGTTGTGCAAATTTTGGTAAAGTTTGGATGAAGTGAAAATTTTGAAAAAAATTTGTTTGCAAATAACGTGAAAATTACATGTACCAAATCAAAAAACATGAAAATAACAGGTCGCCAAAATGAGCTGATGTTTTTAGTATACGACTAAATTGACGTCGTTTAGCGGTGTGCAAATTTTGGTAAAGTTTGGATGAAGTGAAAAATTTTAAAAAAAAATTTGTTTGCAAATAACGTGAAAATTACAAGCACCAAGTCCAAAAACATGAAAATAACAGGTCTCCAAAATGAGCTGATATTTTTAGTATAAGATATAATTGACGTCGTTTAGCGGTGTGCAAATTTTGGTAAAGTTTGGATGAAGTGAAAATTTTGAAAAAAAAAATTGTTTTGCAAATAACGTGAAAATTACAAGTTCCAAGTCAAAAAATATGAAAATAACAGGTGGCCAAGATCAGCTGATATTTTTAGTATACGACTAAATTGACGTCGTGTAGCGGTGTGCAAATTTTGGTAAAGTTTGGATGAAGTAAAAATTAAAAAAAAAATTTGTTTGCAAATAACGTTAAAATTACAAGTACCAAGTTAAAAAACATGAAAATAACAGATCGCCAAAATAAGCTGATATTCTTAGTATACGACTACATTGACGTCGTTTAGCGGTGTGCAAATTTTGGTAAAGTTTGGATAAAGTGAAAATTTTGAAAAAAAATTTGTTTGCAAATAACGTGAAAATTACATAAAAAATTTGTTTGCAAATAACGTGAAAATTACATGTACCAAGTCAAAAAACATGAAAATAACAGGTCGCCAAAATGAGCTGATATTTTTAGTATACGACTTAATTGACGTCGTTTAGCGGTGTGCAAATTTTGGTAAAGTTTGGATGAAGTGAAAATTTTGAAAAAAAAATTTGTTTGCAAATAACGTGAAAATTACATGTGCCAAGTCAGAAAACATGAAAATAACATGTCGCCAAAATAAGCTGATATTTTTAGTATACGACTAAATTGACATCGTTTAGCGGTGTGCAAATTTTGGTAAAGTTTGGATGAAGTGAAAATTTTGAAAAAACACTTGCTTGCAAATAACGTGAAAATTACATGTACCAAGTCAAAAAACATGAAAATAACAGGTCGCCAAAATGAGCTGATATTTTTAGTAATCGACTAAATTGACGTCGTCTAGCGGTGTGCCAATTTTGGTAAAGTTTGGATGAATTGAAAATTTTGAAAAAAAAATTTGTTTGCAAATAACGTGAAAATTACAAGTACCAAGTCAAAAAACATGAAAATAACAGGTCGCCAAAATGAGCTGATGTTTTTAGTATACGACTAAATTGACGTCGTTCAGCGTTGTGCAAATTTTGGTAAAGTTTGGATGAAGTGAAAATTTTGAAAAAAAAATTTGTTTGCAAATAACGTGAAAATTACATATACCAAGTCAAAAAACATGAAAATAACAGGTCGCCAAAATTAGTTGATATTTTTAGTATACGACTATATTGGCGGAGTTTAGTGGTGTGCAAATTTTGGTAAAGTTTGGATGAAGTGCAAATTTTGAAAAAACACTTGTTTGCAAATAACGTGAAAATTACATGTACCAAGTCAGAAAACATGGAAATAGCAGGTCGCCAAAATAAGCTGATATTTTTAGTATACGACTAAATTGACGTCGTTTAGCGGTGTGCAAATTTTGGTAAAGTTTGGATGAATTGAAAATTTTTAAAAAAAAATTTGTTTGCAAATAACGTGAAAATTACAAGTACCAAGTCAAAAAACATGAAAATAACAGGTTGCCAAAATGAGCTGATATTTTTAGTATAAGACATAATTGACGTCGTTCAGCGTTGTGCAAATTTTGGTAAAGTTTGGATGAAGTGAAAATTCAAAAAAAAATTTTTTTTGCAAATTACGTGAAAATTACATGTAACAAGTCAAATAACATGAAATTAACAGGTCGCCAAAATGAGCTGATATTTTTAGTATACGACTAAATTGACGTCGTTTAGCGGTATGCAAATTTTGGAAAAGTTTGGATGAAGTGAAAATTTTGAAAAAAAAAATTGTTTGCAAATAACGTGAAAATTACATGTACCAAATCAAAAAACATGAAAATAACAGGTCGCCAAAATGAGCTGATATTTTTAGTATACGACTAAATTGACGTCGTTTAGCGGTGTGCAAATTTTGGTAAAGTTTGGATGAATTGAAAATTTTGAAAAAAAAATTTGTTTGCAAATAACGTGAAAATTACAAGTACCAAGTCAAAAAACATGAAAATAACAGGTTGCCAAAATGAGCTGATATTTTTAGTATAAGACATAATTGACGTCGTTCAGCGTTGTGCAAATTTTGGTAAAGTTTGGATGAAGTGAAAATTTTGAAAAAAAAATTTGTTTGCAAATAACGTGAAAATTACATATACCAAGTCAAAAAACATGAAAATAACAGGTCGCCAAAATTAGTTGATATTTTTAGTATACGACTATATTGGCGGAGTTTAGTGGTGTGCAAATTTTGGTAAAGTTTGGATGAAGTGCAAATTTTGAAAAAACACTTGTTTGCAAATAACGTGAAAATTACATGTACCAAGTCAGAAAACATGGAAATAGCAGGTCGCCAAAATAAGCTGATATTTTTAGTATACGACTAAATTGACGTCGTGTAGCGGTGTGCAAATTTTGGTAAAGTTTGGATGAAGTAAAAATTAAAAAAAAAATTTGTTTGCAAATAACGTTAAAATTACAAGTACCAAGTTAAAAAACATGAAAATAACAGGTCGCCAAAATAAGCTGATATTCTTAGTATACGACTACATTGACGTCGTTTAGCGGTGTGCAAATTTTGGTAAAGTTTGGATAAAGTGAAAATTTTGAAAAAAAATTTGTTTGCAAATAACGTGAAAATTACATAAAAAATTTGTTTGCAAATAACGTGAAAATTACATGTACCAAGTCAAAAAACATGAAAATAACAGGTCGCCAAAATGAGCTGATATTTTTAGTATACGACTTAATTGACGTCGTTTAGCGGTGTGCAAATTTTGGTAAAGTTTGGATGAAGTGAAAATTTTGAAAAAAAAATTTGTTTGCAAATAACGTGAAAATTACATGTGCCAAGTCAGAAAACATGAAAATAACATGTCGCCAAAATGAGCTGATATTTTTAGTATACGACTAAATTGGCGTAGTTAAGCGGTGTGCAAATTTTGGTAAAGTTTGGATGAAGTGAAAATTTTGAAAAAAAAATTGTTTGCAAATAACGTGAAAATTACATGTACCAAGTCAAAAAACATGAAAATAACAGGTCGCCAAAATGAGCTGATATTTTTAGTATACGACTAAATTGACGTCGTTTAGCGGTGTGCAAATTTTGGTAAAGTTTGGACGAAGTGAAAATTTTGAAAAAAATTTGTTTGCAAATAACGTGAAAATTATATGTACCAAGTCAAAAAACATGAAAATAACAGGTCGCCAAAGTGAGCTGATATTTTTAGTAATCGACTAAATTGACGTCGTCTAGCGGTGTGCAAATTTTCGTGAAGTTTGGATGAATTGAAAATTTTGAAAAAAATTTGTTTGCAAATAACGTGAAAATTACATGTACCAAGTCAAAAAACATGAAAATAACAGGTCGCCAAAATTAGTTGATATTTTTAGTATACGACTATATTGGCGGAGTTTAGTGGTGTGCAAATTTTGGTAAAGTTTGGATGAAGTGCAAATTTTGAAAAAACACTTGTTTGCAAATAACGTGAAAATTACATGTACCAAGTCAGAAAACATGGAAATAGCAGGTCGCCAAAATAAACTGATATTTTTAGTATACGACTAAATTGATGTCGTTTAGCGGTGTGCACATTTTGGTACAGTTTGGATAAAGTGAAAATTTTGAAAAAAAAAACTTTGTTTGCCAATAACGTGAAAATTACATGTACCAAGTCAAAAAACATGAAAATAACAGGTCGCCAAAATGAGCTGATATTTTTAGTATACGACTAAATTGGCGTAGTTAAGCGGTGTGCAAATTTTGGTAAAGTTTGGATGAAGTGAAAATTTTGAAAAAAAAAATTGTTTGCAAATAACGTGAAAATTACATGTACCAAGTCAAAAAACATGAAAATAACAGGTCGCCAAAATGAGCTGATATTTTTAGTATACGACTAAATTGACGTCGTTTAGCGGTGTGCAAATTTTGTAAAAGTTTGGACGAAGTGAAAATTTTGAAAAAAATTTGTTTGCAAATAACGTGAAAATTGAATGTACCAAGTCAAAAAACATGAAAATAACAGGTCGCCAAAATGAGCTGATATTTTTAGTATACGACTAAATTGACGTCGTTTAGCGGTGTGCAAATTTTTGTAAAGTTTCGATGAAATGAAAATTTTGAAAAAAAATTTGTTTGCAAATAACGTGAAAATTACATGTACCAAATCAAAAAACATGAAAATAACAGGTCGCCAAAGTGAGCTGATATTTTTAGTAATCGACTAAATTGACGTCGTCTAGCGGTTTGCAAATTTTGGTAAAGTTTGGATGAATTGAAAATTTTGAAAAAAAAAAAATTTGTTTGCAAATAACGTGAAAATTACAAGTACCTAGTCAAAAAACATGAAAATAACAGGTCGCCAAAATGAGCTGATGTTTTTAGTATACGACTAAATTGACGTCGTTTAGCGGTGCGCAAATTTTGGTAAAGTTTGGATGAAGTGAAAAATTTGAAAAAAACTTTGTTTGCCAATAACGTAAAAATTACATGTACCAAGTCAAAAAATTGACGTCGTTTAGCGGTGTGCAAATTTTGGTAAAGTTTGGACGAAGTGAAAATTTTGAAAAAAATTTGTTTGCAAATAACGTGAAAACTACATGTACCAAGTCAAAAAACATGAAAATAACAGGTCGCCAAAGTGAGCTGATATTTTTAGTAATCGACTAAATTGACGTCGTCTAGCGGTGTGCAAATTTTGGGAAAGTTTGGATGAATTGAAAATTTTGAAAAAAAAATTTGTTTGCAAATAACGTGAAAATTACAAGTACCAAGTCAAAAAACATGAAAATAACAGGTTGCCAAAATGAGCTGATATTTTTAGTATAAGACATAATTGACGTCGTTCAGCGTTGTGCAAATTTTGGTAAAGTTTGGATGAAGTGAAAATTTTGAAAAAAAAATTTGTTTGCAAATAACGTGAAAATTACATATACCAAGTCAAAAAACATGAAAATAACAGGTCGCCAAAATTAGTTGATATTTTTAGTATACGACTATATTGGCGGAGTTTAGTGGTGTGCAAATTTTGGTAAAGTTTGGATGAAGTGAAAATTTTGAAAAAAAATTTGTTTGCAAATAACGTGAAAATTACAAGTACCAAGTCAAAAAACATGAAAATAACAGGTCGCCAAAATGAGCTGATATTTTTAGTATACGACTAAATTGACATCGTTTAGGGGTGTGCAAATTTTGGTAAAGTTTGGATGAAGTGCAAATTTTGAAAAAACACTTGTTTGCAAATAACGTGAAAATTACATGTACCAAGTCAGAAAACATGGAAATAACAGGTCGCCAAAATAAGCTGATATTTTTAGTATACGACTAAATTGATGTCGTTTAGCGGTGTGCACATTTTGGTACAGTTTGGATAAAGTGAAAATTTTGAAAAAAAAAACTTTGTTTGCCAATAACGTGAAAATTACATGTACCAAGTCAAAAAACATGAAAATAACAGGTCGCCAAAATGAGCTGATATTTTTAGTATACGACTAAATTGGCGTAGTTAAGCGGTGTGCAAATTTTGTTAAAGTTTGGATGAAGTGAAAATTTTGAAAAAAAAAATTGTTTGCAAATAACGTGAAAATTACATATACCAAGTCAAAAAACATGAAAATAACAGGTCGCCAAAATTAGTTGATATTTTTAGTATACGACTATATTGGCGGAGTTTAGTGGTGTGCAAATTTTGGTAAAGTTTGGATGAAGTGAAAATTTTGAAAAAAAATTTGTTTGCAAATAACGTGAAAATTACAAGTACCAAGTCAAAAAACATGAAAATAACAGGTCGCCAAAATGAGCTGATATTTTTAGTATACGACTAAATTGGCGTAGTTAAGCGGTGTGCAAATTTTGGTAAAGTTTGGATGAAGTGAAAATTTTGAAAAAAAAATTTGTTTGCAAATAACGTGAAAATTACATATACCAAGTCAAAAAACATGAAAATAACAGGTCGCCAAAATTAGTTGATATTTTTAGTATACGACTATATTGGCGGAGTTTAGTGGTGTGCAAATTTTGGTAAAGTTTGGATGAAGTGAAAATTTTGAAAAAAAATTTGTTTGCAAATAACGTGAAAATTACAAGTACCAAGTCAAAAAACATGAAAATAACAGGTCGCCAAAATGAGCTGATATTTTTAGTATACGACTAAATTGACATCCTTTAGGGGTGTGCAAATTTTGGTAAAGTTTGGATGAAGTGCAAATTTTGAAAAAACACTTGTTTGCAAATAACGTGAAAATTACATGTACCAAGTCAGAAAACATGGAAATAACAGGTCGCCAAAATAAGCTGATATTTTTAGTATACGACTAAATTGATATCGTTTAGCGGTGTGCACATTTTGGTACAGTTTGGATAAAGTGAAAATTTTGAAAAAAAAACTTTGTTTGCCAATAACGTGAAAATTACATGTACCAAGTCAAAAAACATGAAAATAACAGGTCGCCAAAATGAGCTGATATTTTTAGTATACGACTAAATTGGCGTAGTAAAGCGGTGTGCAAATTTTGGTAAAGTTTGGATGAAGTGAAAATTTTGAAAAAAAAAATTGTTTGCAAATAACGTGAAAATTACATGTACCAAGTCAAAAAACATGAAAATAACAGGTCGCCAAAATGAGCTGATATTTTTAGTATACGACTAAATTGACGTCGTTTAGCGGTGTGCAAATTTTGTAAAAGTTTGGACGAAGTGAAAATTTTGAAAAAAATTTGTTTGCAAATAACGTGAAAATTGAATGTACCAAGTCAAAAAACATGAAAATAACAGGTCGCCAAAATGAGCTGATATTTTTTTAGTAATCGACTAAATTGACGTCGTCTAGCGGTGTGCCAATTTTGGTAAAGTTTGGATGAATTGAAAATTTTGAAAAAAAAAATTTGTTTGCAAATAACGTGAAAATTACAAGTACCAAGTCAAAAAACATGAAAATAACAGGTCGCCAAAATGAGCTGATATTTTTAGTATAAGACTTAATTGACGTCGTTAAGCGGTGTGCAAATTTTGGTAGAGTTTGGATGAAGTGAAAATTTTGAAAAAAAAAAATTGTTTGCAAATAACGTGAAAATTACATGTACCAAGTCAAAAAACATGAAAATAACAGGTCGCCAAAATGAGCTGATATTTTTAGTATACGACTAAATTGACGTCGTTTAGCGGTGTGCAAATTTTTGTAAAGTTTCGATGAAATGAAAATTTTGAAAAAAAATTTGTTTGCAAATAACGTGAAAATTACATGTACCAAATCAAAAAACATGAAAATAACAGGTCGCCAAAGTGAGCTGATATTTTTAGTAATCGACTAAATTGACGTCGTCTAGCGGTGTGCAAATTTTGGTAAAGTTTGGATGAATTGAAAATTTTGAAAAAAAAAATTTGTTTGCAAATAACGTGAAAATTACAAGTACCAAGTCAAAAAACATGAAAATAACAGGTCGCCAAAATGAGCTGATTATTTTAGTATACGACTAAATTGACGTCGTTTAGCGGTGTGCAAATTTTGGTAAAGTTTGGATGAAGTGAAAAATTTGAAAAAAACTTTGTTTGCCAATAACGTGAAAATTACATGTACCAAGTCAAAAAACATGAAAATAACAGGTCGCCAAAATGAGCTGATATTTTTAGTATACGACTAAATTGGCGTAGTTAAGCGGTGTGCAAATTTTGGTAAAGTTTGGATGAAGTGAAAATTTTGAAAAAAAAATTGTTTGCAAATAACGTGAAAATTACATGTACCAAGTCAAAAAACATGAAAATAACAGGTCGCCAAAATGAGCTGATATTTTTAGTATACGACTAAATTGACGTCGTTTAGCGGTGTGCAAATTTTGTAAAAGTTTGGACGAAGTGAAAATTTTGAAAAAAATTTGTTTGCAAATAACGTGAAAATTGAATGTACCAAGTCAAAAAACATGAAAATAACAGGTCGCCAAAATGAGCTGATATTTTTAGTAATCGACTAAATTGACGTCGTCTAGCGGTGTGCCAATTTTGGTAAAGTTTGGATGAATTGAAAATTTTGAAAAAAAAAATTTGTTTGCAAATAACGTGAAAATTACAAGTACCAAGTCAAAAAACATGAAAATAACAGGTCGCCAAAATGAGCTGATATTTTTAGTATAAGACTTAATTGACGTCGTTAAGCGGTGTGCAAATTTTGGTAGAGTTTGGATGAAGTGAAAATTTTGAAAAAAAAAATTGTTTGCAAATAACGTGAAAATTACATGTAACAAGTCAAAAAACATGAAAATAACAGGTCGCCAAAATGAGCTGATATTTTTAGTATACGACTAAATTGACGTCGTTTAGCGGTGTGCAAATTTTTGTAAAGTTTCGATGAAATGAAAATTTTGAAAAAAAATTTGTTTGCAAATAACGTGAAAATTACATGTACCAAATCAAAAAACATGAAAATAACAGGTCGCCAAAGTGAGCTGATATTTTTAGTAATCGACTAAATTGACGTCGTCTAGCGGTGTGCAAATTTTGGTAAAGTTTGGATGAATTGAAAATTTTGAAAAAAAAAATTTGTTTGCAAATAACGTGAAAATTACAAGTACCAAGTCAAAAAACATGAAAATAACAGGTCGCCAAAATGAGCTGATGTTTTTAGTATACGACTAAATTGACGTCGTTTAGCGGTGTGAAAATTTTGGTAAAGTTTGGATGAAGTGAAAAATTTGAAAAAAACTTTGTTTGCCAATAACGTGAAAATTACATGTACCAAGTCAAAAAACATGAAAATAACAGGTCGCCAAAATGAGCTGATATTTTTAGTATACGACTAAATTGGCGTAGTTAAGCGGTGTGCAAATTTTGGTAAAGTTTGGATGAAGTGAAAATTTTGAAAAAAAAAATTGTTTGCAAATAACGTGAAAATTACATGTACCAAGTCAAAAAACATGAAAATAACAGGTCGCCAAAATGAGCTGATATTTTTAGTATACGACTAAATTGACGTCGTTTAGCGGTGTGCAAATTTTGTAAAAGTTTGGACGAAGTGAAAATTTTGAAAAAAATTTGTTTGCAAATAACGTGAAAATTGCATGTACCAAGTCAAAAAACATGAAAATAACAGGTCGCCAAAATGAGCTGATATTTTTAGTATACGACTTAATTGACGTCGTTTAGCGGTGTGCAAATTTTGTAAAAGTTTGGACGAAGTGAAAATTTTGAAAAAAATTTGTTTGCAAATAACGTGAAAATTACATGTACCAAGTCAAAAAACATGAAAATAACAGGTCGCCAAAATGAGCTGATATTTTTAGTAATCGACTAAATTGACGTCGTCTAGCGGTGTGCCAATTTTGGTAAAGTTTGGATGAATTGAAAATTTTGAAAAAAAAAATTTGTTTGCAAATAACGTGAAAATTACAAGTACCAAGTCAAAAAACATGAAAATAACAGGTCGCCAAAATGAGCTGATATTTTTAGTATAAGACTTAATTGACGTCGTTAAGCGGTGTGCAAATTTTGGTAGAGTTTGGATGAAGTGAAAATTTTGAAAAAAAAAATTGTTTGCAAATAACGTGAAAATTACATGTACCAAGTCAAAAAACATTAAAATAACAGGTCGCCAAAATGAGCTGATATTTTTAGTATACGACTAAATTGACGTCGTTTAGCGGTGTGCAAATTTTTGTAAAGTTTCGATGAAATGAAAATTTTGAAAAAAAATTTGTTTGCAAATAACGTGAAAATTACATGTACCAAATCAAAAAACATGAAAATAACAGGTCGCCAAAGTGAGCTGATATTTTTAGTAATCGACTAAATTGACGTCGTCTAGCGGTGTGCAAATTTTGGTAAAGTTTGGATGAATTGAAAATTTTGAAAAAAAAAATTTGTTTGCAAATAACGTGAAAATTACAAGTACCAAGTCAAAAAACATGAAAATAACAGGTCGCCAAAATGAGCTGATATTTTTAGTATACGACTAAATTGGCGTAGTTAAGCGGTGTGCAAATTTTGGTAAAGTTTGGATGAAGTGAAAATTTTGAAAAAAAAAATTGTTTGCAAATAACGTGAAAATTACATGTACCAAGTCAAAAAACATGAAAATAACAGGTCGCCAAAATGAGCTGATATTTTTAGTATACGACTAAATTGACGTCGTTTAGCGGTGTGCAAATTTTGGTAAAGTTTGGACGAAGTGAAAATTTTGAAAAAAATTTGTTTGCAAATAACGTGAAAATTACATGTACCAAGTCAAAAAACATGAAAATAACAGGTCGCCAAAGTGAGCTGATATTTTTAGTAATCGACTAAATTGACGTCGTCTAGCGGTGTGCAAATTTTCGTAAAGTTTGGATGAATTGAAAATTTTGAAAAAAATTTGTTTGCAAATAACGTGAAAATTACATGTACCAAGTCAAAAAACATGAAAATAACAGGTCGCCAAAATTAGTTGATATTTTTAGTATACGACTATATTGGCGGAGTTTAGTGGTGTGCAAATTTTGGTAAAGTTTGGATGAAGTGCAAATTTTGAAAAAACACTTGTTTGCAAATAACGTGAAAATTACATGTACCAAGTCAGAAAACATGGAAATAGCAGGTCGCCAAAATAAACTGATATTTTTAGTATACGACTAAATTGATGTCGTTTAGCGGTGTGCACATTTTGGTACAGTTTGGATAAAGTGAAAATTTTGAAAAAAAAAACTTTGTTTGCCAATAACGTGAAAATTACATGTACCAAGTCAAAAAACATGAAAATAACAGGTCGCCAAAATGAGCTGATATTTTTAGTATACGACTAAATTGGCGTAGTTAAGCGGTGTGCAAATTTTGGTAAAGTTTGGATGAAGTGAAAATTTTGAAAAAAAAAATTGTTTGCAAATAACGTGAAAATTACATGTACCAAGTCAAAAAACATGAAAATAACAGGTCGCCAAAATGAGCTGATATTTTTAGTATACGACTAAATTGACGTCGTTTAGCGGTGTGCAAATTTTGTAAAAGTTTGGACGAAGTGAAAATTTTGAAAAAAATTTGTTTGCAAATAACGTGAAAATTGAATGTACCAAGTCAAAAAACATGAAAATAACAGGTCGCCAAAATGAGCTGATATTTTTGGTAATCGACTAAATTGACGTCGTCTAGCAATGTGCCAATTTTGGTAAAGTTTGGATGAATTGAAAATTTTGAAAAAAAAAATTTGTTTGCAAATAACGTGAAAATTACAAGTACCAAGTCAAAAAACATGAAAATAACAGGTCGCCAAAATGAGCTGATATTTTTAGTATAAGACTTAATTGACGTCGTTAAGCGGTGTGCAAATTTTGGTAGAGTTTGGATGAAGTGAAAATTTTGAAAAAAAAAATTGTTTGCAAATAACGTGAAAATTACATGTACCAAGTCAAAAAACATGAAAATAACAGGTCGCCAAAATGAGCTGATATTTTTAGTATACGACTAAATTGACGTCGTTTAGCGGTGTGCAAATTTTTGTAAAGTTTCGATGAAATGAAAATTTTGAAAAAAAATTTGTTTGCAAATAACGTGAAAATTACATGTACCAAATCAAAAAACATGAAAATAACAGGTCGCCAAAGTGAGCTGATATTTTTAGTAATCGACTAAATTGACGTCGTCTAGCGGTTTGCAAATTTTGGTAAAGTTTGGATGAATTGAAAATTTTGAAAAAAAAAAAATTTGTTTGCAAATAACGTGAAAATTACAAGTACCTAGTCAAAAAACATGAAAATAACAGGTCGCCAAAATGAGCTGATGTTTTTAGTATACGACTAAATTGACGTCGTTTAGCGGTGCGCAAATTTTGGTAAAGTTTGGATGAAGTGAAAAATTTGAAAAAAACTTTGTTTGCCAATAACGTAAAAATTACATGTACCAAGTCAAAAAATTGACGTCGTTTAGCGGTGTGCAAATTTTGGTAAAGTTTGGACGAAGTGAAAATTTTGAAAAAAATTTGTTTGCAAATAACGTGAAAACTACATGTACCAAGTCAAAAAACATGAAAATAACAGGTCGCCAAAGTGAGCTGATATTTTTAGTAATCGACTAAATTGACGTCGTCTAGCGGTGTGCAAATTTTGGGAAAGTTTGGATGAATTGAAAATTTTGAAAAAAAAATTTGTTTGCAAATAACGTGAAAATTACAAGTACCAAGTCAAAAAACATGAAAATAACAGGTTGCCAAAATGAGCTGATATTTTTAGTATAAGACATAATTGACGTCGTTCAGCGTTGTGCAAATTTTGGTAAAGTTTGGATGAAGTGAAAATTTTGAAAAAAAAATTTGTTTGCAAATAACGTGAAAATTACATATACCAAGTCAAAAAACATGAAAATAACAGGTCGCCAAAATTAGTTGATATTTTTAGTATACGACTATATTGGCGGAGTTTAGTGGTGTGCAAATTTTGGTAAAGTTTGGATGAAGTGAAAATTTTGAAAAAAAATTTGTTTGCAAATAACGTGAAAATTACAAGTACCAAGTCAAAAAACATGAAAATAACAGGTCGCCAAAATGAGCTGATATTTTTAGTATACGACTAAATTGGCGTAGTTAAGCGGTGTGCAAATTTTGGTAAAGTTTGGATGAAGTGAAAATTTTGAAAAAAAAATTTGTTTGCAAATAACGTGAAAATTACATATACCAAGTCAAAAAACATGAAAATAACAGGTCGCCAAAATTAGTTGATATTTTTAGTATACGACTATATTGGCGGAGTTTAGTGGTGTGCAAATTTTGGTAAAGTTTGGATGAAGTGAAAATTTTGAAAAAAAATTTGTTTGCAAATAACGTGAAAATTACAAGTACCAAGTCAAAAAACATGAAAATAACAGGTCGCCAAAATGAGCTGATATTTTTAGTATACGACTAAATTGACATCCTTTAGGGGTGTGCAAATTTTGGTAAAGTTTGGATGAAGTGCAAATTTTGAAAAAAACACTTGTTTGCAAATAACGTGAAAATTACATGTACCAAGTCAGAAAACATGGAAATAACAGGTCGCCAAAATAAGCTGATATTTTTAGTATACGACTAAATTGATATCGTTTAGCGGTGTGCACATTTTGGTACAGTTTGGATAAAGTGAAAATTTTGAAAAAAAAACTTTGTTTGCCAATAACGTGAAAATTACATGTACCAAGTCAAAAAACATGAAAATAACAGGTCGCCAAAATGAGCTGATATTTTTAGTATACGACTAAATTGGCGTAGTAAAGCGGTGTGCAAATTTTGGTAAAGTTTGGATGAAGTGAAAATTTTGAAAAAAAAAATTGTTTGCAAATAACGTGAAAATTACATGTACCAAGTCAAAAAACATGAAAATAACAGGTCGCCAAAATGAGCTGATATTTTTAGTATACGACTAAATTGACGTCGTTTAGCGGTGTGCAAATTTTGTAAAAGTTTGGACGAAGTGAAAATTTTGAAAAAAATTTGTTTGCAAATAACGTGAAAATTGAATGTACCAAGTCAAAAAACATGAAAATAACAGGTCGCCAAAATGAGCTGATATTTTTTTAGTAATCGACTAAATTGACGTCGTCTAGCGGTGTGCCAATTTTGGTAAAGTTTGGATGAATTGAAAATTTTGAAAAAAAAAATTTGTTTGCAAATAACGTGAAAATTACAAGTACCAAGTCAAAAAACATGAAAATAACAGGTCGCCAAAATGAGCTGATATTTTTAGTATAAGACTTAATTGACGTCGTTAAGCGGTGTGCAAATTTTGGTAGAGTTTGGATGAAGTGAAAATTTTGAAAAAAAAAAATTGTTTGCAAATAACGTGAAAATTACATGTACCAAGTCAAAAAACATGAAAATAACAGGTCGCCAAAATGAGCTGATATTTTTAGTATACGACTAAATTGACGTCGTTTAGCGGTGTGCAAATTTTTGTAAAGTTTCGATGAAATGAAAATTTTGAAAAAAAATTTGTTTGCAAATAACGTGAAAATTACATGTACCAAATCAAAAAACATGAAAATAACAGGTCGCCAAAGTGAGCTGATATTTTTAGTAATCGACTAAATTGACGTCGTCTAGCGGTGTGCAAATTTTGGTAAAGTTTGGATGAATTGAAAATTTTGAAAAAAAAAATTTGTTTGCAAATAACGTGAAAATTACAAGTACCAAGTCAAAAAACATGAAAATAACAGGTCGCCAAAATGAGCTGATTATTTTAGTATACGACTAAATTGACGTCGTTTAGCGGTGTGCAAATTTTGGTAAAGTTTGGATGAAGTGAAAAATTTGAAAAAAACTTTGTTTGCCAATAACGTGAAAATTACATGTACCAAGTCAAAAAACATGAAAATAACAGGTCGCCAAAATGAGCTGATATTTTTAGTATACGACTAAATTGGCGTAGTTAAGCGGTGTGCAAATTTTGGTAAAGTTTGGATGAAGTGAAAATTTTGAAAAAAAAATTGTTTGCAAATAACGTGAAAATTACATGTACCAAGTCAAAAAACATGAAAATAACAGGTCGCCAAAATGAGCTGATATTTTTAGTATACGACTAAATTGACGTCGTTTAGCGGTGTGCAAATTTTGTAAAAGTTTGGACGAAGTGAAAATTTTGAAAAAAATTTGTTTGCAAATAACGTGAAAATTGAATGTACCAAGTCAAAAAACATGAAAATAACAGGTCGCCAAAATGAGCTGATATTTTTAGTAATCGACTAAATTGACGTCGTCTAGCGGTGTGCCAATTTTGGTAAAGTTTGGATGAATTGAAAATTTTGAAAAAAAAAATTTGTTTGCAAATAACGTGAAAATTACAAGTACCAAGTCAAAAAACATGAAAATAACAGGTCGCCAAAATGAGCTGATATTTTTAGTATAAGACTTAATTGACGTCGTTAAGCGGTGTGCAAATTTTGGTAGAGTTTGGATGAAGTGAAAATTTTGAAAAAAAAAATTGTTTGCAAATAACGTGAAAATTACATGTAACAAGTCAAAAAACATGAAAATAACAGGTCGCCAAAATGAGCTGATATTTTTAGTATACGACTAAATTGACGTCGTTTAGCGGTGTGCAAATTTTTGTAAAGTTTCGATGAAATGAAAATTTTGAAAAAAAATTTGTTTGCAAATAACGTGAAAATTACATGTACCAAATCAAAAAACATGAAAATAACAGGTCGCCAAAGTGAGCTGATATTTTTAGTAATCGACTAAATTGACGTCGTCTAGCGGTGTGCAAATTTTGGTAAAGTTTGGATGAATTGAAAATTTTGAAAAAAAAAATTTGTTTGCAAATAACGTGAAAATTACAAGTACCAAGTCAAAAAACATGAAAATAACAGGTCGCCAAAATGAGCTGATGTTTTTAGTATACGACTAAATTGACGTCGTTTAGCGGTGTGAAAATTTTGGTAAAGTTTGGATGAAGTGAAAAATTTGAAAAAAACTTTGTTTGCCAATAACGTGAAAATTACATGTACCAAGTCAAAAAACATGAAAATAACAGGTCGCCAAAATGAGCTGATATTTTTAGTATACGACTAAATTGGCGTAGTTAAGCGGTGTGCAAATTTTGGTAAAGTTTGGATGAAGTGAAAATTTTGAAAAAAAAAATTGTTTGCAAATAACGTGAAAATTACATGTACCAAGTCAAAAAACATGAAAATAACAGGTCGCCAAAATGAGCTGATATTTTTAGTATACGACTAAATTGACGTCGTTTAGCGGTGTGCAAATTTTGTAAAAGTTTGGACGAAGTGAAAATTTTGAAAAAAATTTGTTTGCAAATAACGTGAAAATTGCATGTACCAAGTCAAAAAACATGAAAATAACAGGTCGCCAAAATGAGCTGATATTTTTAGTATACGACTTAATTGACGTCGTTTAGCGGTGTGCAAATTTTGTAAAAGTTTGGACGAAGTGAAAATTTTGAAAAAAATTTGTTTGCAAATAACGTGAAAATTACATGTACCAAGTCAAAAAACATGAAAATAACAGGTCGCCAAAATGAGCTGATATTTTTAGTAATCGACTAAATTGACGTCGTCTAGCGGTGTGCCAATTTTGGTAAAGTTTGGATGAATTGAAAATTTTGAAAAAAAAAATTTGTTTGCAAATAACGTGAAAATTACAAGTACCAAGTCAAAAAACATGAAAATAACAGGTCGCCAAAATGAGCTGATATTTTTAGTATAAGACTTAATTGACGTCGTTAAGCGGTGTGCAAATTTTGGTAGAGTTTGGATGAAGTGAAAATTTTGAAAAAAAAAATTGTTTGCAAATAACGTGAAAATTACATGTACCAAGTCAAAAAACATTAAAATAACAGGTCGCCAAAATGAGCTGATATTTTTAGTATACGACTAAATTGACGTCGTTTAGCGGTGTGCAAATTTTTGTAAAGTTTCGATGAAATGAAAATTTTGAAAAAAAATTTGTTTGCAAATAACGTGAAAATTACATGTACCAAATCAAAAAACATGAAAATAACAGGTCGCCAAAGTGAGCTGATATTTTTAGTAATCGACTAAATTGACGTCGTCTAGCGGTGTGCAAATTTTGGTAAAGTTTGGATGAATTGAAAATTTTGAAAAAAAAAATTTGTTTGCAAATAACGTGAAAATTACAAGTACCAAGTCAAAAAACATGAAAATAACAGGTCGCCAAAATGAGCTGATTATTTTAGTATACGACTAAATTGACGTCGTTTAGCGGTGTGCAAATTTTGGTAAAGTTTGGATGAAGTGAAAAATTTGAAAAAAACTTTGTTTGCCAATAACGTGAAAATTACATGTACCAAGTCAAAAAACATGAAAATAACAGGTCGCCAAAATGAGCTGATATTTTTAGTATACGACTAAATTGGCGTAGTTAAGCGGTGTGCAAATTTTGGTAAAGTTTGGATGAAGTGAAAATTTTGAAAAAAAAAATTGTTTGCAAATAACGTGAAAATTACATGTACCAAGTCAAAAAACATGAAAATAACAGGTCGCCAAAATGAGCTGATATTTTTAGTATACGACTAAATTGACGTCGTTTAGCGGTGTGCAAATTTTGTAAAAGTTTGGACGAAGTGAAAATTTTGAAAAAAATTTGTTTGCAAATAACGTGAAAATTGAATGTACCAAGTCAAAAAACATGAAAATAACAGGTCGCCAAAATGAGCTGATATTTTTAGTAATCGACTAAATTGACGTCGTCTAGCGGTGTGCCAATTTTGGTAAAGTTTGGATGAATTGAAAATTTTGAAAAAAAAAATTTGTTTGCAAATAACGTGAAAATTACAAGTACCAAGTCAAAAAACATGAAAATAACAGGTCGCCAAAATGAGCTGATATTTTTAGTATAAGACTTAATTGACGTCGTTAAGCGGTGTGCAAATTTTGGTAGAGTTTGGATGAAGTGAAAATTTTGAAAAAAAAAATTGTTTGCAAATAACGTGAAAATTACATGTACCAAGTCAAAAAACATGAAAATAACAGGTCGCCAAAATGAGCTGATATTTTTAGTATACGACTAAATTGACGTCGTTTAGCGGTGTGCAAATTTTTGTAAAGTTTCGATGAAATGAAAATTTTGAAAAAAAATTTGTTTGCAAATAACGTGAAAATTACATCTACCAAATCAAAAAACATGAAAATAACAGGTCGCCAAAGTGAGCTGATATTTTAAGTAATCGACTAAATTGACGTCGTCTAGCGGTGTGCAAATTTTGGTAAAGTTTGAATGAATTGAAAATTTTGAAAAAAAAAATTTGTTTGCAAATAACGTGAAAATTACAAGTACCAAGTCAAAAAACATGAAAATAACAGGTCGCCAAAATGAGCTGATGTTTTTAGTATACGACTAAATTGACGTCGTTTAGCGGTGTGAAAATTTTGGTAAAGTTTGGATGAAGTGAAAAATTTGAAAAAAACTTTGTTTGCCAATAACGTGAAAATTACATGTACCAAGTTAAAAAACATGAAAATAACAGGTCGCCAAAATGAGCTGATATTTTTAGTATACGACTAAATTGGCGTAGTTAAGCGGTGTGCAAATTTTGGTAAAGTTTGGATGAAGTGAAAATTTTGAAAAAAAAAAATTGTTTGCAAATAACGTGAAAATTACATGTACCAAGTCAAAAAACATGAAAATAACAGGTCGCCAAAATGAGCTGATATTTTTAGTATACGACTAAATTGACGTCGTTTAGCGGTGTGCAAATTTTGTAAAAGTTTGGACGAAGTGAAAATTTTGAAAAAAATTTGTTTGCAAATAACGTGAAAATTGCATGTACCAAGTCAAAAAACATGAAAATAACAGGTCGCCAAAATGAGCTGATATTTTTAGTATACGACTTAATTGACGTCGTTTAGCGGTGTGCAAATTTTGTAAAAGTTTGGACGAAGTGAAAATTTTGAAAAAAAATTGTTTGCAAATAACGTGAAAATTACAAGTACCAAGTCAAAAAACATGTAAATAACAGGTCGCCAAAATGAGCTGATATTTTTAGTATAAGACTTAATTGACGTCGTTAAGCGTTGTGCAAATTTTGGTAAAGTTTGGATGAAGTGAAAATTTTGAAAAAAATTTGTTTGCAAATAACGTGAAAATTACATGTACCAAATCAAAAAACATGAAAATAACAGGTCGCCAAAATGAGCTGATATTTTTAGTATACGACTAAATTGACGTCGTTTAGCGATGTGCAAATTTTGGTAAAGTTTGGATGAAGTAAAAATTTTGAAAAAAAATTTGTTTGCAAATAACGTGAAAATTACAAGTACCAAGTCAAAAAACATGAAAATAACAGGTCGCCAAAATGAGCTGATGTTTTTAGTATACGACTTAATTGACGTCGTTTAGCGGTGTGCAAATTTTGGTAAAGTTTGGATGAATTGAAAAATTTGAAAAAAAAATTTGTTTGCAAATAACGTGAAAATTACAAGCACCAAGTCCAAAAACATGAAAATAACAGGTCTCCAAAATGAGCTGATATTTTTAGTATAAGACATAATTGACGTCGTTTAGCGGTGTGCAAATTTTGGTAAAGTTTGGATGAAGTGAAAATTTTGAAAAAAAAATTTGTCTGCAAATAACGTGAAAATTACATGTACCAAGTCAAAAAACATGAAAATAACAGGTAGCCAAAATGAGCTGATATTTTTAGTATACGACTAATATGGCGCACTTTAGCGGTGTGCAAATTTTGGTAAAGTTTGGATGAAGTAAAAATTTTGAAGAAAAAATTTGTTTGCAAATAACGTGAAAATTACAAGTACCAAGTCAAAAATCATGAAAATAACAGGTCTCCAAAATGAGCTGATATTTTTAGTATACGACTAAATTGGCGTAGTTAAGCGGTGTGCAAATTTTGGTAAAGTTTGGATGAAGTGAAAATTTAAAAAAAAAATTTGTTTGCAAATAACGTGAAAATTACATGTACCAAGTGTAGTGTATCACACTAGTTAGTAATGCCTGCACAATAAATGCAACAAAGAACTAATAAAGTATCAATAACATTACTTTCTTTGTATGCATGCAGAACTGCTTACAAATTATTATTTGAGTGACACATTTCTGTTTGAGTGCAATTATAAATACAAAGCACTATGATTGGTCAAACAGAAATGTGAGTACAAACCTTCATAGTATTGAAAGAGAAAACAATAATATTTGTATGTTTAGAATAAGTTAGAAAGGTTAAGATTTAGTTTGAAAATTAGTATATAAGCCGAAGTAAAACCAAAATAAAATTAGACTTTAATTTGATTAACATAAATCGGCTCTCTAGCCTTGTTTTCCTTTTAAAGTTTCACACTTTCTTTTGGCAGTTCTTTTGAACGCCTAAGTTTTAGCTGGGACCCCCCCAGCTGTTTTAAAATAAAAAGGGGTTATAGGGACTCCTTTTTTTTAAGACAACACTTTTATATATAAATTGTATGCCAATCCTGGCTCATTACACGGCGATCCTGCCCTTATTTATAAACGCATTACATGGCGATCCTGCCAAATCCTTTTAAACATTATTTGGCGACCAAACCTTTCCTTGGTAAACATTACATGGCGATCCTGACCACTTCGATCCTGCAACCATGATCCTGAGGACAAGATCCTGCGGACCAAAAATAACATTGCGACAAAAGTAAAAAGCTTTGAAGAACAATCAAATTTTATCCTGGTCTTAAAACATACTTTAATTAAAAAGAATTTACTGTAACCTGTGGCTATAGAGAAATGTCAAAAAAGATTTAAGAGATGTCTTCAACAAATACAAAATACCTACAAAAAGTTTGCAATACCTTTTCAACACGAAGCAACAACATGTCAAATATAGCATACCTTCAAAAGTTTTGCAATATCTTTGCAACACAAAGCAACAAGTTGCCTTCAATAAACGTGGAATTTCACATTCGAA
This sequence comes from Tachina grossa, assembly GCA_949987645.1. NCBI lineage: Eukaryota > Metazoa > Arthropoda > Insecta > Diptera > Tachinidae > Tachina > Tachina grossa. The sequence continues at coordinate 14,407,717 of OX465279.1, read as the reverse complement.
ATAAGTTTTTAAAGTTACCAACAAAATCACACTTTCTAAAGCGGAAAAGTACTTCAGTAAAGTCAGCACACCAATTAAAATACAGCACGCTTATGTAAATGACAAAAAAAAATTTTTTTAGCAATTATTATTAAATTTTATACATACTTAAATTTACTTAATATTAGAATAAATTATTATTTTTTTAACAAAAATATTTTAACTTTTATAAAAATATAGTTATGATTCATTAACTAAAAACAAAAAAAAAAAAAAAAAAAAAAAAATATACACATGTTTCTCCACAAATTTTAAACACAAAAATATTTACTGTCACACTAACATAATTAAAAACCGTGAGATATTAAATTACAAAACATTAACAATGACGAAAGTAAAAAACAAAAAAAAAAAAAAAAAAAAAAACTACAAAAAAAAACTTGCTAATTATCACAAAAATATTAGTGACGACTATGCAAAAATAGAATTGACAAACAAAGTGCATTCACTCATATATTATAGGAAAAGAACAATGAAAATTACTCTATATTCCAAAACCATGACATTAGACAACACTACATACAGTCTACATAAAAAACTACACACACGTACAGAAATTATTCAAGCCATAAAACTAGAACTAAAAGAAGATTGCGTCATATTTAATAAACAATTACAAGAGGGAATATTTTTAAGTAATTCAATAGCACCCAAAAGCGGCATGACACACATAAAAATTTTAAATACAACAAATGACTTCGTAACAATAAAAGGCATTCAACTCCAGACTGACCCACTTAAAAATTATGAGATATTAAGTTACAATAATATGAACAATAACGAACGTTTTGAAAGAATAGTGAATGAACTTAAATTAGACCATAATGACAAATTTGCAAAAGCACAATTAATAGAAATATTTAAACAATACCAAAATGTTTTTCATTTAGAAGACGATAAATTAACCGTCAACAATTTTTACAAACAAACAATCACGACCTCGGACAACACACCAGTTTATATAAAAAACTATAGATTACCACACTCACACACTGAAGTAATAAATGAACAAGTACAGAAAATGCTTGATGACGAAATAATAGAACCATCAATTAGCCCATATAATGCTCCACTCCTTTTGGTACCAAAGAAAAATATAGAAGATAAAAAGAAATGGAGACTTGTTGTAGATTTTAGAAAACTTAATGATAAAATTGTCAATGACAAATTTCCTTTAACTAGATTAGAAGACATTTTGGACAAATTAGGTAGAGCAAAATGGTTTTCTACACTCGATATGACCAGTTCCTTTCACCAAATTGAGTTAAATAAAGAATCCAGACAACTAACTGCTTTTTCTACACCACAAGGCCATTTTCAATTTAAAAGACTTCCATTCGGATTAAAAATTTCTTCAAATAGTTTTCAAAGAATGCTTACAATAGCACTATCTGGACTAGAATCTGAAGCATTTCTTTACGTTGATGACATAATTGTGTACGGATGTAGTTTAAATCATCACAATCAAAATTTAATAAAAGTACTAGACCGATTACAAAAATACAATCTAAAACTAAATCCAAAGAAATGTTGTTTTTTAAGACCAGAAGTAGTTTACTTAGGACATTTAATAACAAAAGACGGAGTAAAAACAGACCCATCCAAACACGAAGTAATCAAAAAATATCCAGTACCGAAAAACGCGGACGAAGTAAGACGATTCGTTGCATTCTGCAACTACTACAGAAAATTCATACCAAACTTTGCCGACATTGCAAAACATTTGAACTCACTATTAAAGAAATCAACTAAACTTATTTGGACGGAACAATGCCAACATGCTTTTGAAGAATTAAAAGAAAAATTAATGAACCCACCAGTATTGCAATATCCGGATTTTGATAAACCATTTATTTTAACAACTGACGCATCAAACTATGCGTTAGGAGCAGTATTATCTCAAGGCGAAATAGGTCAAGATTTACCAATCTCATACGCTAGTAAATCATTACAAAAACATGATATTAACAAACCAGTAATTGAAAAAGAACTTCTAGCAATTCATTGGAGCACAAATTTCTTTAAACCTTACTTATATGGCAGAAAATCTATTGTAGTTACAGACCACAGACCATTAATTTCACTATTTTCACACAAGAATCCCTCATCAAAAATGACAAGAATAAGACTGGATTTAAGTGACTATGACTTCACAATCGTTTATAAAAAATGAAAAATGAATACAAATGCTGATGCACTTTCTAGGATAGAACTAGATTCAGACATATTAAAAGAAATGATACCACAAGAAAATGACGAAAAAGAAAAAAAAGTATTAATAACGACAAGGGGTATGCAAAATAAATTAAACAATGCAAATAAAAATAAAACTAATGAGGCAAACATAAAAGAAAACAATGAGGCAACTAACAATAATAATAATAAAAATGAAAATAATGAGCTCACAGCAGAAATAAATATGGAAAAATATGATTCTCAGAAGTCTGATCAACTTCAAATATGGGAATGCATATCCATTAATGACGTCAAAAATATGAAGAAATTACAATTTAATAAATTTGAAAATATAAAAGAGGCCGACATAAATATTGAAAATAACATTGTGCACATTGGACGTAATGATAATTCATCGAAACCAGATTCGAATATGAAGAAATTGCGTACCAAAAATATGAATATAGGATGTAATGATAATTCATCGAAACCAGATTCGACTATGAAGAAGTTACATACCAAAAATATGAATAATGAAATTAATAATGAAAATAATAAGCTAGCAAGATTCAGCGATAACTCAGCGAAACTAGATTCGATTCTGAGGAAACTGATATCTAAAATGAATAAAGAAAATACAAAAGAATTAGCGCTTTCAAATGAAGATAAAATATTTAAAATATATACCAAAGAAGAATTAAAAGAAGCGTATGCAAAAATAAGAATATATAACAAAAGTCCTCAACTGAAAATATTAATATATATCGCCCCAAAAAGAATAACAGATGACATTTTGAAATATAAACTAATTGACCAATTCCACAATGCCACCCACGCAGGACATTTAGGAATAAGAAAAACAATCATTAAATTAAAACAACGATACATCTGGAAGAACTTGAACAAAATGGTAAAACAATTTGTATCTTATTGTGACAGTTGTAACAAAAATAAACAAACAAAACACATAAAAGAACCACTAACACTAACAAACACACCAAACAATAGTTTTGAAGTGATTTCAATTGACACCGTTGGTCCTCTTCGCATATCAAATGACTACCGCTACATCTTAACAATGCAATGCGAGCTAACAAAATTTGTCGTTGCACATCCAATGCCGACAAAAGATGCACTTGTCACAGCAAAAACATTAGTTGAACATTTTATTTTAAAATATGGTCAATTTAAAGTACTTAAATCCGACAAAGGAACAGAATTTACAAATGAACTTATGAAAAACATATGCTCATTATTACAAATCAAACAAGTATTTTCAACACCATACCACCATGAAACATTAGGTTCAATAGAAAGAAACCATAGAGTTCTTAATGAATTTTTGTTAACAACCGCAAATGATTATGAATGGGATAAGTGGATTCCATATTTTACTTTTGCCTATAACACGGCACCACACATTGACACAGGCTACTCGCCATATGAATTAGTATACGGAAAATTACCGTCCCTTCCATCTAACATTGCAGACAACAATACAAAATTTTATAACTATGATGACTACGCACAAGAACTACGACTCAAATTACAATTTACACTAAAAAGAGCTAGAGACTTGTCATTAAAAGCAAAAGAAAATAGAGTAATAAACAATAAATATGAAAACAGACTTAATTTAAAGATAGGAGATTTAGTACTAGTTAAAGTAGAAAATAGAAAGAAAAATCAGAGCCCATATAAGGGACCTTATAAAATATTAAGTAGAAACGGTGTAAACACCACAATAGAATATGAAGGAAAAACAAAAGAAATACACAACAATAATTTAAAACCCTACAAAACTTTATAAATATAATTTCTAGAATAATCATATAAACATAAAATATAAAATTTATAAGAACATTATTTTTAATACAAATAAACTGTAAGAAAAATTAAATACTTATTAAATACTTTATCTATATTTTATATGTAAGCAAATAGTACACAGAAAGCTATTACAAAACAAACAAAAATTATGACTTAGATTCAAAAATAATTAAACATATTTTATAACATTTTAAAATTTTATTACACTTCAAGAAAACATTATATAAAAAAAAAAAATAAGTTTATTTACACTATTATTTTAAGAATATCATTAAAAATATTTTTATTTTACAAATTTATTAATATTGTAACAATACTATGAGGTTGATTAGAAAAATTCCTCCCTAATTTTTCTCTTAAGGGTGAGGGTGTAGTGTATCACACTAGTTAGTAATGCCTGCACAATAAATGCAACAAAGAACTAATAAAGTATCAATAACATTACTTTCTTTGTACGCATGCAGAACTGCTTACAAATTATTATTTGAGTGACACATTTCTGTTTGAGTGCAATTATAAATACAAAGCACTATGATTGGTCAAACAGAAATGTGAGTACAAACCTTCATAGTATTGAAAGAGAAAACAATAATATTTGTATGTTTAGAATAAGTTAGAAAGGTTAAGATTTATTTTGAAAATTAGTATATAAGCCGAAGTAAAACCAAAATAAAATTAGACTTTAATTTGATTAACATAAATCGGCTCTCTAGCCTTGTTTTCCTTTTAAAGTTTCACACTTTCTTTTGGCAGTTCTTTTGAACGCCTAAGTTTTAGCTGGGACCCCCCCAGCTGTTTTAAAATAAAAAGGGGTTATAGGGACTCCTTTTTTTTAAGACAACACTTTTATATATAAATTGTATGCCAATCCTGGCTCATTACACGGCGATCCTGCCCTTATTTATAAACGCATTACATGGCGATCCTGCCAAATCCTTTTAAACATTATTTGGCGACCAAACCTTTCCTTGGTAAACATTACACAAGTCAAAAAACATGAAAATAACAGGTCGCCAAAATGAGCTGATATTTTTAGTATACGACTAAATTGGCGTAGTTTAGCGGTGTGCAAATTTTGGTAAAGTTTGGATGAAGTGAAAATTTTTAAAAAAATTTGTTTGCAAATAACGTGAAAATTACATCTACCAAGTCAAAAAACATGAAAATAACAGGTCGCCAAAATGAGCTGATATTTTTAGTATACGACTAAATTGGCGTAGTTAAGCGGTGTGCAAATTTTGGTAAAGTTTGGATGAAGTGAAAATTTAAAAAAAAAATTTGTTTGCAAATAACGTGAAAATTACAAGTACCAGGTCAAAAAATATGCAAATAACAGGTCGCCAAAATGAGCTGATATTTTTAGTATACGACTAAATTGACGTCGTTTAGCGGTGTGCAAATTTTAGTAAAGTTTGGATGAAGTGAAAATTTAAAAAAAAATTTGTTTGCAAATTACGTGAAAATTACATGTAACAAGTCAAATAACATGAAATTAACAGGTCGCCAAAATGAGCTGATATTTTTAGTATACGACTAAATTGACGTCGTTTAGCGGTGTGCAAGTTTTGGTAAAGTTTGGATGAAGTGAAAAGTTAAAAAAAATTTTTTGCAAATAACGTGAAAATTACATGTACCAAGTCAAAAAACATGAAAATAACAGGTCGCCAAAATGAGCTGATATTTTTAGTATACGACTAAATTGACGTCGTTTAGCGGTGTGCAAATTTTGGTAAAGTTTGGATGAAGTGAAAATTTAAAAAAAAAAATTTGTTTGCAAATAACGTGAAAATTAAATGTACCAAGTCAAAAAACATGGAAATAACAGGTCGCCAAAATGAGTTGATATTTTTAGTATACGACTAAATTGGCGTAGTTTAGCGGTGTGCAAATTTTGGTAAAGTTTGGATGAAGTGAAAATTTTGAAAAAAATTTGTTTGCAAATAACGTGAAAATTACATCTACCAAGTCAAAAAACGTGAAAATAACAGGTCGCCAAAATGAGCTGATATTTTTAGTATACGACTAAATTGACGTCGTTTAGCGGTGTGCAAATTTTGGTAAAGTTTGGATGAAGTGAAAATTTTGAAAAAAAAAATTTGTTTGCAAATAACGTGAAAATTACAAGTACCAGGTCAAAAAATATGCAAATAACAGGTCGCCAAAATGAGCTGATATTTTTAGTATACGACTAAATTGACGTCGTTTAGCGGTGTGCAAATTTTGGTAAAGTTTGGATGAAGTGAAAATTTAAAAAAAAATTTGTTTGCAAATTACGTGAAAATTACATGTAACAAGTCAAATAACATGAAATTAACAGGTCGCCAAAATGAGCTGATATTTTTAGTATACGACTAAATTGACGTCGTTTAGCGGTATGCAAATTTTGGAAAAGTTTGGATGAAGTGAAAATTTTGAAAAAAAATTTGTTTTCAAATAACGTGAAAATTACAAGTACCAAGTCAAAAAATATGAAAATAACAGGTCGCCAAAATGAGCTGATATTTTTAGTATACGACTAAATTGACGTCGTTTAGCGGTGAGCAAATTTTGGTAAAGTTTGGATGAAGTGAAAATTTTGAAAAAAAAATTTGTTTTGCAAATAACGTGAAAATTACAAGTTCCAAGTCAAAAAATATGAAAATAACAGGTGGCCAAAATGAGCTGATATTTTTAGTATACGACTAAATTGACGTCGTTTAGCGGTGTGCAAATTTTGGTAAAGTTTGGATGAAGTGAAAATTAAAAAAAAAATTTGTTTGCAAATAACGTGAAAATTACATGTACCAAGTGAAAAGACACGAAAATAACAGGTCGCCAAAATGAGCTGATATTTTTAGTATACGACTAAATTGACGTCGTTTAGGGGTGTGCAAATTTTGGTAAAGTTTGGATGAAGTAAAAATTAAAAAAAAAAATTTGTTTGCAAATCACTTTAAAATTACAAGTACCAAGTTAAAAAACATGAAAATAACAGGTCGCCGAAATAAGCTGATATTCTTAGTATACGACTACATTGACGTCGTTTAGGGGTGTGCAAATTTTGGTAAAGTTTGGATAAAGTGAAAATTTTGAAAAAAAATTTGTTTGCAAATAACGTGAAAATTACATGTACCAAGTCAAAAAACATGAAAATAACAGGTCGCCAAAATGAGCTGATATTTGTAGTATACCACTAAATTGGCGTAGTTAAGCGGTGTGCACATTTTGGTAAAGTTTGGATGAAGTGAAAATTTTGAAAAAAAATTTGTTTGCAAATAACGTGAAAATTACATGTACCAAGTCAAAAAACATGAAAATAACAGGTCGCCAAAATGAGCTGATATTTTCAGTATACGACTAAATTGACGTCGTCTAGCGGTGTGCAAAGTTTGGTAAAGTTTGGATGAAGTGAAAATTTTGAAAAAAAATTTGTTTGCAAATAACGTGAAAATTACAAGTACCAAGTCAAAAAACATGAAAATAACAGGTCGCCAAAATGAGCTGATATTTTTAGTTTAAGACTTAATTGACGTCGTTTAGCGGTATGCAAATTTTGGTAAAGTTTGGATGAAGTGAAAATTTAAAAAAAAAATTTGTTTGCAAATAACGTGAAAATTACATGTAACAAGTCAAAAAACATGAAAATGACAGGTCGCCAAAATGAGCTGATATTTTTAGTATACGACTAAATTGACGTCGTTTAGCGGTATGTAAATTTTGGAAAAGTTTGGGTGAAGTGAAAATTTTGAAAAAAAAAAATTTGTTTTCAAATAACGTGAAAATTACAAGTACCAAGTCAAAAAATATGAAAATAACAGGTCGCCAAAATGAGTGAGATGATGAGACAGCAATTGTATCTGGATCAACCCAACTCATGAATGTATTGTATACGGAGATGATTGATGGTGATGAAGACCTTTTTTAAGTGAATAATCATTACATATGAATGCGACAGTGATTGACCCCTCAAACCTCATGTAGAAATACTTGAGGGGAACAATTCTCTCAAAACATAGATATTTCATTGTTTCTAACACTTTTTGAAAACACCAACGGTAAATTGCTGGTAGAGGTAACTGAGTTATTTGAGATCGATTTGATACAATAGTTGCTTATTAAACATGCATTTCTTTGTATCTAAACTAATTTCTACATACCTAATGTATATACCCAGCAAAAAATTATACAAAAATTCTCTATTCCAAGTAGTAAAATCTGAAAAAAGTAGTGGCACATTAGAAGAAAAAAAAATTAAAATAAATAAAAATAGAGACTGACTGACCAACTAATACGTACACTCTGCCCGATGGGCACACATAACACACTTAAACATTTCAGAAATATATATACAATACGCTGAACTTTAATAAAATGAAAAAAAAATCATATAGAACATTAAATAAAAGCCATAGGTGCTCACCCTTCATAAAATAAACATATGTATATGTACCTTATTAATGTGAACATATTATCAGTATAAAGCAACAGAAATTTCGTCATAAAAAGTCATCTTGTATCCTAGAGGAGCCGTCGAAAGGGTATACCTAAATTATATGAAAACGAGTTCGTTTTCTGTTGATCGCTATTAAAGAAGAAAATATGTTTGTTCATTATGATTTAACTAATTTAAAAGTACATTTAAATTCAGTCTCATCTCCGTACTTCTTAACATAAAAATTAAAAATAAATGTTATCCAATTCTATATTATACTATGTATCAAAAATTCCAAAAAGCTGTTATATGAAAGAATCTCCAGCGCTTCTAACTGCATTAGAGTTTAAGAAAAAATCTCCTTTTATTCAGTTGAATAAAATTTTAATTTGAAACAGTAAGCAGAGACAGCTTACTGCATTCTTATTCATAATCGTATAATAGAAAATATAACCACCAAAGTACAAATTCTAAAAGTCTTATAAATTAAGCAATATAGAAAATAACATAATTTTTATAAACATGTAAGGTTTCAAAAGTAATTCAAATGATTTCATCGCAAAAGAAGTAGCGATTGTTTTCAACAATTATGAAAATAATAATTTCAATATAAAACTCCCTTTTGATTTTAAATGTTTATCTATAAAAAATAAACAGTAAGTTGAGTAACAAAAAACAAAAGAAAAAAACACTATCAGTATCTTAGCTGGAGTGCCGGATCAGTTTCATTTAAAAATGTTTATAAATTTTATAAAAAAGCAATGCAAGATTTCCAAAAATAAATGTAGAAAGTGAAGAAAAAAGGCTATAGTTAGAAAAAATTGCATACCCCCCAAAAATGTCAAACGTTGACTAACTAACGTTGCGTCAACTTTAAAAAAATGTAAATTAAGTATAAGAAATATTTCTATTATAGTTACTATTACTATAGAGTATGTATCTTCAGGAATTCAGTTTTACTTAAAACAGAAAATCTTCACAAACTTTTAAGTAAATGCACAACGTTTTTAATTTCAGATAATACACAACAAAAAGATATCACATGACAAAAATAAAATGAATTCAAAGATTGAGTTGTACTCTTATTTGTATGTACGTATATACATACATACATACACACATAAAACAATTTGTATGTATACATATCAAATTTCTTATCAACCCTGCAGATAATGCGACTAGTCCATACATGCATGTAAGGACTAGTCCAAAGAGGAGTTGGAGTACTCCAAAACTACTCCAAATATATGAAAAAAAGGTGGTTGATTTAACATTGCGATGTCCTAGGGTTGGACCACATGGTACAACGTTGCATTACATCGGACTAACCCCAAAAACTACCCCATATGGAATAGTTATAGACTACTCGCATACAATTTGTGAGTGAATAAGAAGAACGATCATATTCGTTTAAACACGAATATTTATCGTGCAGCTTGAATGGTTGTATTGAAACGATATGATCCATGACTGCATTACATGAGACTATGATGTAACTAGACTGTTTCATCTAGATTGGACCACATACTCCAATATTATTTGCATGGAATGCTCAAGTATTTATTAGATCTTAACAATCACACTTACATATCTACATCATGAAAATATATGAAGCGTCGTTTAGTCAAAGCACAATGTATAGATAATCAATCAATACACTCAGGGAAAATGTGCAGCTTAAAAATAAGAATGCTTCACATTAATTCAATAATTTTCAATATAATAGAAAATGTATATTGAAATACCTAAAAACTAATGAGTTTAATAAATGAATACTGTAAATTAATATTTTTCCGTATTGAAATAAGAAATTTCAATATGAATAAACCTTCGTTAATGTATAAAAACATACTAGGATTAGGGAAGTTCAGATATATGATAGTATTTTACAGTACCAAATGTCGATATTGAAAACAATTTATTTCTACCTACATATAAATATCAGCGCGAGAAAATCATTTACATACTGGCACACACACACATACACAAAGAAGTGATCACGTAATACACAAACATACATACATAATGAAATTTTATAATATTTGCAATTCAAACTCCTCTGTCATGAAATACGAAACAATATTTCTTAAATAAATAAACGAAGATTTCATAACATCACCTTCGTCTCCCACCATACGATCACGTACATTACTCCAAAAACATATATGTACATACATTATCAAATACATTCCCTCTCCACTTCCATTTTCAGCAGATATCAGGGTTGCCACTATCTGCAGCTACTAGAATATTTCCCCAGAAATAAAAAAATGCATGCATACATACGAGCACAATAACCATACATATGCATAGCAACGACAACTCACAACAACAAAAATAATGATTCTACATACACACGAATTCGTTGTCACTACCCTGCAGTCAGACAGGGATCAAGTGTCTTTGTGTCAACACTAAAATTCTAGTGACCATTATAGTATAATACGTTTTATTCTATCTGTCAGTAAAAAGGAAAGATTTTGCAACAACTTGTCAATATACACACCTTTTTGTATGTACATAAATTATAGAAATATAACAGTAACTAACTGTCTGGTTGGTATGTCTCTACGTTCCAATAAGAACCACGTAGTCATACCTATTCAATTGTTTTAGTGTTACTAGTAGATTTTAAATGACAAGCATATGCTAAATGTCTATAGTGAAAATTATTGAATGGGATATAATTATATAGTAGTACTGGTGACAAAGTCAAAAGCGACTCAGTACATTTTCACCATCGACATTTCCTACTGGGTATAATGATTGTCTACTACGACAAAAGTATCTGAGACCGACAAACATACAATTAAATACAAAAACGCACACATATGCACACACACATACATACACACACAAACATCCCACACATACATACACTGTATGTATACATCCACTGTAAGCACAACGTTTCTCTACAATAACAACAAAACCTGTACACACAAGTGTACATACATTCCCATACACAGAAAGAATCAAACTCACACACATACACACATACAACACCCACATATACATACATCCATGCACTGTTAGCACAACGTTTCTCTACAATAACAACAAAAGCTGGGCACACAAGTATACATACACATAAACAAAGAATCAAACTCACACACACACACACATACACATAGCCAAGAAACTCTCAGCATGAAAATCCCCAAAAACCCCCATTTGTAACAGGGTTGCCATCGTTTTTATTTTTTCCCGATTTTGAATTCCCAAAACATGTCGTCCGTCCCCATTAGTAATCTACTGGAAATCGTAGTCATAATATGAAAAAAGGCAACAAGGAAGGTGCAAAACAAAAATATAATTCGCTTGTAAATATCTGGTTAATCGCACAATTTTTATTTTTATAAACTTATAACAACACAAATTATTTCACTTCACACGTTTTTAAGAGACTATTTTCCTTTTTTAATATACATACATACATATGCATATTTGCTCAATTTCTCTTGTTCCCAGTTTAAAACTTCATATCCCCAAAAAATCCCCATTTCAAAAAAATCCTAATTTTTCTCCCCAAAAATATTTTTTTCAATGTTATTGTTTGATATCATTTTAAAATGCTGTAACTCAATACATTACTCCAAAACTCTTTGTAAATTTGTTCCCATAAGATAACCATCTAATGTTTTTGAAATAATATTAGATTTTGTTATCATCTCGATGTTAGAAACTTTTTGCGAATTTTCATTTCCTCAAATGTTTGGCATTCCTTACAATTTTAGCAATTCGTAATCAATATTAAGGCTGTTTTTTAAATTTTGCAACTTTTCGAGAATTATAATATATTTCACTTTATAGAAATATAATTACTTTTGTAATTAGCTTTAAAATTTCGTAACTTTCTTTTTATTTTGCAATAAAAAATTTTTTTAAGCACTAATTTTATTTATATATTTTGCTATATTGTCAACACCGTTCTTGATTTGTAGCCATCAAAAATAGAAATTAGTTTAATTTGACTACAACGCCAAATGTAGCACGGACAACAACCTGTATCCTGTTGCCGTCAAAATAATCATTCTCATATAAACATGTGTATTCTTGACATTAGGTAGTAGCTAGCTTGCTGTGGTGAATGTGTTTAAGCATTAAACTTAAAACACACTGCACTAACAGATTTTTAAAAACAAAAATGTTGCCAGTACTAAATTATTTACTGTCAACATCCACGATTAGTTTTGATGCTGATGCATGCAAATTTAATACACTAAGTGCTAATACTATTTTAAAATAATCTGTAAAATTAGAAGAAAACCCATAAAACGTAAATATTATATTAAGACAACATAAAAGAAAATGTGACGTTAGAGCTCAAAATTAAAAGTTCCCAAATCCCTCCCCACGAAAATCTGTCCCAAATGAGAGGCGAAATCCCCATTTTGGGGACAAATCCCCTAATCTGGCTGAATTGTTATCTAAATGTCAAGCGCAATACAGAAGAGTCGAACATAAATTAACAGCCAGTTTGACGTTTCATGTTTGCACTAATTGTCAACGAAAAGATGTTGACAATTATTGCCGCAATTATTACAAGCACTGGCAATGAGCTGTCTACATTGGCAATATCAATATTTTGACATTTGCTGCAATATATGCTAATGAATTTATTGTCAGTCTAGACGGGGGTTACAACCGTGTGAAGTGGCAACTTTTCTCTGACATCGTCCATTGCAAGACTAGCAGCTGACAACGAATTGTCAGACTTCACACAATCGTGTGAACACATTGTAAAATTATTGCCAGAAATTTGTCAGACATTTTAATATTGTCGGATGTACGAAGTTTATGCATATGACAATAGCGTCATTGTAAGAGAATTCTTTCTATGGGGAGTACTGCACACTCTTGATTTAAAAGAAAAAATATTTAATGCAATACATGCAATTGCTGCTTGTAATTGCTTATTTATAGTCCATAATAATTTATATTTTCAATTTTTACATCTAACACAACCAGAAACGTTTGATATTTAACAATTTCTAACAAATGCTTTGAGTCTGGCAACTCATAACAACAGATTTGACAATTTTTTTTCACGATTTTGTCAGATGAATTTATTGTCATACAACCGTATAATATTATGTTCACACAACACGTGCTTCACTCTCTATCAAGGTTGGAAGCCGAAATAAGTAACGGTATCGGTATTGATACCGGTACAACTATTTTTTAAATTTCGGTATCGGTAACGGTATCGGTATTTTATTTATTTCGGTATCGGTATTACCGGTACATACCGTTACCGAGTTTATAATAGTGGTATACCGATATTACTACTAAATTTATTAATTCAGACAGTGGACATAGCAAAAAATCTTTTTTTTATTAAATTGCTTCGAAAAGAGAATATTTTTACATTAACATATAAAAACAAATAAACTTATTTGTTGCTTTATATGTTTTAATACTTTTATTAAAAAATAAATTTATTAAAAAATTAAATTAGAAAACTGCAGTTGAAACTTTGCATATATAAAGTATACATTTTGGTTAATTATACAAAATAATAAAAATAAATACTTACACTGTATGTATATTATACACGAAGTATAAAATTGTATGCACTTAGTGATGTGCGAATATTTGTATTCAAATTCCCGAATATTCCGCCGTTTTTGGATATTCTTGTTCGTACTCGTCAAATTCAGACGAAACGAACATTTGAATATTTCAATTCAAAGAATAAACAATATTCTTGTAGCCAACATCAAAATAAACAACAAATTTCTTGTAAAATTAACATCAAAAAAGTTAAATTAAGTACTTTTCTTCACCTCAAGGGAGCAATCGTTAACTTTAGATATAAATATTTATAAAATCTTTCTCCATCAGCCTTATAAATATCAAATTCCAAAGTAAAAAAACTTATTACGCCACCTTAAGACAGGATATGTTTTTTAAATATTTCCAAAAATCTAGGCTGCGTCCGGCGAAAACTAAGAAGCATACTGCAAAAATACTGAAAAGTAAAATTTTTTCTGTGTGTTGATTGCATCATTTTCTACCAAAGAGAGACTTTTCAGCTGAACATATTGATTGGCAAAATTATTTTATAATGGCAAAATAATTAACCCACTCTTTCTGCAAAAAACGGCGAAAATTTACATTTTTTCAATTTTTTAATTGTGATTTTGATATCAAATTTTTTTTAATTTTCTAAATCTAACAAGATTTGAATTCACCATTAGCTGAACAGTGGACCAAGGTTACCAAAAAAGAGAAAACCCATAAATGTAGCAGACTTTTTTTTAGCTCTTGGATAGTGTTATGATTGTACGTTTATAATTATAACTAAGCAATTTAATAAATAATTATATGTTTATTGTTTAACATAAAAATCACAATACAAATCATAACTAATTTAAATGAAAGGAAAAACGAAAGTAAAACGGTTAATTCAAATAGACTGCGGCTGCCAGACTAATGGCCAATATTTTTGGCTTTTGCCGAGATAGAAAAAAATCCACTAGCAAAAAATATTTTTTTTCAGATCAGAAACATGAGCTTTGCTTGGATTTTAATTTTTCATTAACCCAAAGTTTCCCACTGTGTTGATTTTTAACTCCGCCTCCTTTAAAGATATATACGTCTAACATAAATATGTCACCTCCCCAAATGCTGTATAAAATTTCATAACAATCGGAAAGGTAGTTTAGAAACTGCAGAATTATTTCCAATTTTTTTTTACTAAATCTCCAATGTTTATCGGATACTTTAGAAAAGCTCCGTCGGATCGAGCTAAAAAATAAAACCTCATGTATGTCTAATGTACATACATATGTATGTGTATTAAAAAACACTCTTGAAAACTTTAAATCTCGTCAACAACTTGTGTATCTGGAACAGACAATATACATAACTTTCGCGATTTCATATAACTGTGTCTTACTATGGCTTTGCTCTTTTTCTAAAAGCATTAAGCAGCTCACAAAGTATGTTAGTATTTGGCACTAGTGATGATTATGATATGATTGCACTTTGCAGTTGAATAAAAAAAAATAGCAAGCAACAAGAACAAATACGTTTATAAAGAAAGAAATTGATATATGTTTTTGAAGTTTTATTTTTGGTGGGAATCGGTATACCGGTACAGACCGGTATAGACGTAAACGGTATTCTGGATACCGGTATTTTTTAACCGAAACGGATTACGGTATCAGTAATGATACCGGTATCTAATTTTAGCGGTATTTGAACCGGTATCGGTATTTTTACGATACCGTTTTGCAACCTTGCTCTCTATTCATGCTTCATACCCCAATAATGACCGAATCAACTTGCTGCGCCACACAAAATTATGAGAGCGAATTAAGTAGATTTAATATGAATCTACTTGCGAAGCAGGTATAATTGGTATATTCTTTAACTTATATCGCAGCTTATCGCCAGTTTAGCTGAAATAGTTATCAAAACAAAATGTGTATAGTTGTGAACAAATAAAATCAAACCAAAAAAAACATAGGTGTGAGTTTAATATAAATAAATTTAGTTAAGTTATAAATAGTAAAAAATTCAGTAAAGTGTGACTCTGACTCGCGCACGAAGGGTTCCGTACGAACACTAGATATGTAATTTAATAAAAACTTCAGCTATATAATATATAGTTTTGGCATTTTTTTGGTTTTTGGCGTTTTTTCAATTCGGCGATTTTTTTCATTTTGGAGATTTTTTTACATTTTGGCGTTTTTTTTTCATTTGGGCGATTTTTTTAGTTTTGGCGCTTTTTTCGCGTTTTGGCGATTTTTTTCGGTTTTTGGCGATCTTTTTTTCATTTTGGCGATTATTTTCATTTTGGCGACTTTTTTTTTCATATAAACAATTATTTTGGTTTTGACGCCTTTTTCGCGTTTTGGCGATTTTTTTCGATTTTTGGCGTATTTTTTTTAATTTTGGCGATTTTTTTCATTTGGGCGATTTTATCGAATTTGGCGATTTATTTTAGCGTTGAGTTTTTTTTTATTTTGACGATTTTTTTTTGGGTTTGGCGATTTTATAATTTTCAGATCTTTTAATTTTACCGTTTTTGAAAATTTCAAGTGTTTGCCTCTTACAGTTTCCAAGATATAGCAAATGTCAAAATTACATAGTCAAAATTGCATTAACTGATGGACCACCCTTTAATTTAAATTTTTTAAATTTTAGTGTAAATTGCTGTAGTCTGTATAAAAATACACTAATTTTACAAATTTCAAGTTTCAATATACATATGTTCATACAATTGTATGTATATTACATGGGATTTTAACATTTTTCGTTGCTCGTTTTGGAACACCCTTTAATTTTTAATTCTCATGTATTTGTTGTTGTAGCGGCCAAGGTTCTACATACTCTGTCTCAGGTCCGTAGCTCTTACGGTTCCTGAGAAAATACCGTGTGACGGACAGACGGACAGCGTAGCGAAAACAATAGGGTTCCTTTTCAACTTTGGTGTACGGAACCCTAAAAAAAGGCAAAAATAAGAAGAAAATATAGGGATGCCTTCAAAATCAAGATTTTGAATGAGTCGAATGTATGTGTGTATGTATCAGAAAAGCGCAATGAGTCATGTTTTCGCTATTCATACTGACTCATAAAATTTTAAATGTAAGTCAGTAGACATCATTTGAAATAAACTACTCTGATTTACTCATACTCACCATGACATTGATTTATAAGTATAGGTTGAAATAAATATGAATGCGACGTCAACATCAAAGTCATCCACACTCACACTCATAAATGACTTCAGTTTGATTTATACCCTCTAGTCAACTTAGAACCATATGTCTCTATGTCAATACTCTTTCTCCAGCGACAATTGCACTAGTTAAAATGTCGACAACTTTCCTTTTAAGCGCGAGTAGAGATACGTTAGAGACGACAGTTCTAGTGTATTTCTGGTGATATTGCCAATGAACGCGTCAATAGTTTGTTTTCTTTATTATTATGTTGTGCAATAATATTAAATAAATATATGTAGACGAGGGTCACTAAAATCTACGAGTGAATCTTCGGTTTAAATATCTCCATATAGTCGTAAAAGAACTACCTTCTCAATAGTGCTAAAGTCTACTGATAGATTTTGAATGACAACCCTACGTTATTTGTCAATAGGCATTTGCATTGGCTGGGGTACACCTAGTCAGTAGCACTATTGACAATGTCACTAGAAAATCACTATAAGTTTACTATTGACAACGAGAGGGATATATCGATATTGTAGACTAGAGCCCCTAAAATTTAATAGTGAATCTTTGGTGCCAATGTCTCCATGTTGTCCCGAAAGAGGTAGTAAGTCAGTAGTGCTATAGTCTAGTGTTGGATTTTCAATGACAAGCTAATGTTAAATGTCAATAGATGATACCATTGGCTGGGGTACACCTGGTCAGTAGTGCTACTGACAACGTCACTAGTTAATCACCACAATTTCACTATTCGCACTTTCTGCAGTGTCATTTCAGGAAAATACTTAATACTACTCATGTTGATTCAGCTCACTCAACGCATGCATGTATATTTATTTAAAGTTTTAGTCATTAAAGAGTTTGCAAGTAGTATACAATAGTAGTAAATAGGGTTGTTTTTCAATTTCTACAAAAAAAAACAAACAAAAAAGCAACAGATCAAACACAACCTCATAATAGCCCAATTCACAATCTTGTGCAAATGGTCTTGCATCGTAGCAAGTGCAAAATGGTATAGTATATTGATACTCACCACTTAACAATTCTTAGTGGTGAGTATTGAGAACTTAAATGTTGGTATTGCGAGTCATACTTATTTTACATCGTCCATAGACATTGAGTTAAGGAGAGTGGAAATCAATAACGTCATAATTATTGCTAGGTATGAGTTCGATGAGCACTTCAAACTTTCGAGTGATTGCAATAAGTATGAATCAATTATTTTAGTCCCACGCCTTGGGAAGAACTTCTACCAAAAATGCTTAATTCCAAACCCGATTACCATTTTTAAAATTTTTTGCAGGGTATGTATGTACAAGTATAAACGCTTATATATCAACCTACACGTTCTGTATACAATTTGTCATTACGATTCGTCGAAAGAAACCATCGATGTTTTTCGATTATTTAAGAGCAAAAAAACATCGAATTATACCGATGTTGCGATACATACATATATCTTTGCATATAAATGTAATTAAACGAAATTTTCTTTTATATATGAATAACTAGTTTAGTTTTATATTCAGCTCAATTATGAATATTCGCGGGGAGTTTTTTCTCTTCCCTATCATTTGTTCCCGGGGAATAAACAAATACGGGAGAGAGTAGAATCTGGATCAGCTGTTTAATGTTTACATTTTATTCTGCAATAAAGCAAGAGTTCAGCAATAGAAATTTAATAAAAATGTTTCATTTTCATTGCAAATAAGATTGTGTGTTAATAGGTTTTCGTATCGGTCTTGATATTAAAGGGAAACAAATCTTCCATTTACCTGCTTTGAGAACTTAAAGGAGGCGTGCAATTTTTAGTGTTTTAGTATTTTTTCTACAGGCAGAAGTAGTTCAGTTTTTTGAAGTTGATGTGGGCAGGCCTTGGATAAAAATGCTTAAAACAAGAGAGAAATATAACATTCCGGAGCTTATTTAAACTTTTTGTTCTAAATATTTATATGCATAAACCATTGTTATATTGTTATAAACCTCATATTTAGAATACCTACTTTTTTCCCGGAGAACTTTTTATTCATAATAGGAGGAATGGGAAAAGGGAAAAAACTCCCGCAGAATTGTTATTCCTAATTGGGCTTAATACATATTTAACCTTGATCAATAAGCTTTAATTGCTTTGCTAATATTTTTTACATAGCCATAAATAACAAAAACAAAAAACCGCAAACAAAAAAAAACAAAAGAAAGTGCCCTTGAGGAATACTCTATATGAGTACCTCAAAAACCAATAATTGTGAAGTGAGTTATAACGGCAGAAATGCATATTTTACTGTGAGCTCTGAAGCTCTTAATGACAATAATAAAAATAAAAAAATCTGATGAGACTTTTTCTAACGGCAAAGCCACTTTTTCTTCAGCGATCAACTTCGCTTTGTCCAATGTCAAATAGTAGTGATTCATTAACATTACAGTTTTATTTATTTATTTATTTATTATTATTACAAGTCTATAGAAAAATTCCTTTCTGACTGATGTAGGACATACAATTAAAACATAAATTACAATAAATTAGCTATTTAAGTGAACAATAATATTACGTTTTATAACATTCAAATTAGATGAAAAATCAATAAAACGGCACATTTCATTGAAACAGCAGAATAATCTTCTCCAAGGATCATTCATTGCAAAGTTAGTTTGATAAGTGGTGACATCAAGCAAGCAAGATTTGATGCGATCAATGTAAACATTGTAGAACGGATCCCATATAATTGATCCATATTCCAAAATCGGTCTTACAAGCGATATGTATAAGATTTTAGTAATGAGCGGGTCTTAGCATTCTTTAGCCCATCGTTTAATAAAAGCTAAAACTCCACGGGCTTTATTTACACTCATTGAAATGTGCTGGACAAAACTTAGCTTTGAATCAAGCAAAATCCCCAAGTCTGAAAATGTGCTGACCAGTTCCAATTTACAGCTATTGAGAAAATAAAAATGAGGATCATGTCTTCCTCTGGAGAAGCGCATATGTTTGCATTTTGCTAGGTTTAGTTCCATTTAGTAAATTAAATTCACAGAAATTATCCAAGTCATTTTGAAGTTGAATATAATTCAACTCATTTTTAAAACTCAAAAATAACTTAACATCAGCATACAATAAGATGTTACAGTATTTAATTGATTCAGTTATGTAATTTATAAATAGTAAAAACAACATTGGGCCTAGGTGACTGCCTTGTGGTACTCCAGAGGTTAAAAAAAATTCCTTTGAAACTGCAGATTTAAATTTGATGATCTTAGATCGGCCACAAAGATACGATTTTATCCAGTTCAAATAAATACCATCAAAGCCCATTTTATCAGTTTTACTAACAAAAGTTTGTGGTTCACTTTATCGAACGCTTTGCTGAAATCGGTATAAACAACATCGGTATATTGACCATTAGTAAACCCTCTATTAACTAATTTGGTAAAATGAAGTATGTGATAAACCTTTACGAAATCCGTGCTGGAGGGGTGTAAGTAACGACGAAGCTTGATGTGTAAGAAAGTCGATGGTACATTTTTCGAAAAGTTTAGGTATGTCCCTTAATTTGGCAATACCCCTGTAATTTATTACATTTGACTTGTTACCAGATTTGAATAAAGGAACAATGTATGATTTTTTCCATTTTTGCGGAAAATATCCTTGCTTTAACGAAAATTAAAAATAATCGATAATGGTACCGCTAAAGCAGATGAGCAGTTAATTAAAATGCAACTTGGAACACCATCCGGTCCACTATATATTGATGACTTCAAAGTTTTTA
Source organism: Tachina grossa (assembly GCA_949987645.1). Taxonomy (NCBI): domain Eukaryota; kingdom Metazoa; phylum Arthropoda; class Insecta; order Diptera; family Tachinidae; genus Tachina; species Tachina grossa. The sequence continues at coordinate 14,386,820 of OX465279.1, read as the reverse complement.
TGCAATTTACCATATGAGTTGTGCTGACTGAAGATGTAGATATTGCGTGATTGGAGTAAATATTGTAAGGATATTCAATGGAGTCATTATAATGAGCATTAGAATAAGTAGAGGCAAAGAAGTCCGCGAACATGTTGCTTATTACCATTTCGTCATTTGATTCAGATAATAAATATTTCATTCTGTTTGGGATGCCAGATGAATTAACAAATGCATAAAACGATTTGGGATTATGTAAAAAATTTTATTTTAGGTTTCGTATATAATTGTTGTAAAACTGAATGTTTAGCTGGTTGTATTGAGCACGAAGGACAGAATATTTTCTATAATGAAAAGATGAGCCAGATAGTTTGTACTTTTTGAAGTATTTATTTTTTTAATTTTTTATTGAGCTAAGTTGTTTAGAGTTCCAAGGCGGTCCAGTTTTAGTACAAACTTCGGGATGCATTCATTCATATATTCAAAAATAATTTTATAAAAGCGGTTTATGATTTCATCAATTCTGCACGTATTATTGATGGGTGTAGGTAGTAATTGAAGCCAATTAGTATTAACTAAGAGATTATTCAATTCGGTATAATCAGCTCGCTTGAAACAGAATTGTTCAATTCCTCTAATCGAACTGTTGTTGGCATGTCACAGCTTATTTCTATTGTAAGATGATATCTATCCTCAGGTAAAGTAACTGGATCAACGCGATTAACTGTACACTCTTTGGGGTCTTTAACAAATATTAAATAAAGTTGTTTGCCTATTGTGTTCTGAACACCGTTGATTTCATATACAGAGAAGACATCGCCATAATTATCAGATGATGATGGTAAGCAACAGCTACATATATTCAGGTGAAAAATTCCATGCAATTTGAGGCAAATTGAAGTCACCAAAAACGAATACAAAATTCGACGAGTTTGAATTTACGATTACAGTATTAATCGCTTCAATATTTTTTTTTGTATATTGACATATCCGATTGTGGAGGAATACATGAGCAAATTATATATATTTTAACATAACTTATTTTCATAACAACAGCAATGAATTCAATGTCAAATGATGATCCAACTGGTCATCTGACGGATAAAGATTTGAGGTAGCAATTAAAACTCCACCTCCTGTCGTGGTTGTAATTCTGTCTCGGCGAAAAATTTGAAAATCGTTGCAAAGTATTTCAGAGTTAAAAAAGGTATCATTTAGCCAAGTTTCGGTAAAAACAATAACGTGATGATTTATATTGGAACTTTCATTGAAAAGATTAGAACATTTCGATTTTAGTCCTCGGACATTCAGGTATATCATATGAATTTGATTATCGGAGAAATTTATTAGTTTTTTTGTTGCATAGTCCGATTAGGAGGAAGTTGGGCAATATTATTAACACGTTGGTGACGAGTCTGTTCATATTCACGAATTAACGCGTGATGAGGCCAAAATGATCGATCAACGACTTGATTGAAAATTTCGAATGGAAGTGTTATTTTAAATGACACAATAATTCTCCTTAAGAATAAGAGAACTTTTTTAAGTAGATATCCATATCAGCATTAATTTTAGAACGAATGAAATTATAAATTTCCTCAGCAGTCGTATCAGGTACAAAGCGAGATATAAAAATATGCTTCCTTGGACGAATTACACGAAGCTCACTCTGAGTAGAGGGACTATTACGTTCAACATGGCTAATTGGGAAATTCAAACAAGAGTTTTTTTGAACGGTTGCACTAGGAGTAACATTCGACGCTAAGCCTGAACTAGGAATGGGTTCAGTACTAGGAATGATTTGATCATTGTTAAATATGACTACACAGAAAAAAATAAGTTTCATTTTTGATAACAAAAATCCCGGTGTTCAATCATTTTAATTTTCGAATTTCCTGTGATAAAGAAATCCGCTATATCAATAACAAAAATTGTAAACGAATAGTATTATTTTTTTCAATAATACAAATATTTGAATTAATAAAATATCTTATTCATAATTTGTAATTTTTCAATAAAGAAATTTAATGAATCAAGGAAAAAAGTTGTTGAGTGAAATTTTACTTTCAGTGATAATTGTTATTGTGTTGTGTTATTTGTGTGTATGTCACATTTTTCAACCCCTTTTTGTTTGTCTTTGCTTGGCTGCAATTAAAATTGAATGTGTTTCGGATGATGAGTTGAACCGGCAATCTCTTGACTAATAAACTAACGTACTTACCACCAGCGATGCCAAATATTTATAACCCAAACGCGCTACCACACTTCTCAAAACGCGCTAGAACGCGCTATGTTACAGCATTGTCAAATATTTATAGCAAAAACGCGCTATTTTCTACGCGCTAAATTAAATTTCAATAAAAGTCGATGTATGCATGTATGTATTAGTATTCGTATATACAATTAATTTTTCAGATTTTGCAATATTGCTTCCTTCACATTATGTTTTAATTAACTAAAATCATTTTTGGTGCCCCTGTGGTTGAGTGGTAGCGATGCTAGCCTCTCACTCCAGAGGTCGTGGGTTCGATTTCCACCATAAGCCCTGGGTGTTTTTCGCAGACAAGCTACTCGCTTTGCGAATTGTGTCTTTGTAACAACATATAAATTGTCGAATAGTTATGCGATTCAAATGCTTTTTGTATTTCAGCTATAATAGATGATTTGTAAGTTATGTACCCTTTTGTTGGTCATTGTATGTATGTAGTACATATTTTTATTTGTGAAATTTCAAAATATTACAGTAATAAAATGCGTTTTTTTATTCTAACCACAGTCAAGCGAATTTTGTTTGCGACAGCTGATTCATTAACTAATTTAAAAAAATGTTATCGGAGTTTAGTTAGAAAATTGTTAAATTTATATATATATTTAGAAAATTGTTAAATTTATACAAAAAAAGTTAAAAAAAAATATTGAGCTGAAATTATTGACTATATTCAAAACGCGCTAATTTAGCGCTTTTTTTATTAAACGCGCTAAGACGGAAACAAGCGCGCTTGGCATAGTTAAAACGCGCTAAATCTAGCGCGAAACGCGCTAAATTGGCATCGCTGCTTACCACTCAGCTAAAGAGCAAATCGTTATTGGGTACGCAAATAATGAATATACGCAAAACATGATTTCTTATGTTTCTTCTGCATGGCGCATTTCGTTGATACAATCTAAATATAACTTTATTGATTTAAAAAAAAACCACAATAAAATGCTAAGTATATAAAGCAGAAATCTACATCAAGTGACACCACACACAGTGGACCAAACACAAAAGAACGCTAAAGATGAAGGTTTAGTGGCCTTCGAAAACGGCTGGCTGTTCCGTTCAACTATGTGTTGTTAGTCAGAATATTTACAACAGACTTTGGTGTTATTTGTTCATTAATAATTATCACATGTAATTTGGCTTAGAAAGCGATACGAACTTTAGCTCGTTCAAATCACAAATATAAAAACCACGACGTTTTTCGGCTTCTTGTCGGAATTTACACGTATACAACACCAACAATCAAAATAAACAATAACATCAGCACATGACCACGTTGAGTCAATCGACAAGCAAGGAAAACACCAACACAAACAAATGAAATTAAATGATATTTTAAAATGCGCGGAATTGATAAGTACAATATTCAAATTAATGACAAATATTATTGAAATTAAAAATTTTATTCATTAACATGGTTTTATTGAAAATAATTCTTGTCTATTTTTTTCTGTGTACAGCAGAATCAGAACTATGCCCGTTTGCAGGAACGTTTTGTGAATTATTTACGATCGGTGACACACCCGAATTAGTTGGTGATGGTGGGCAAGTATCTGGAAGATTGATAGCAACTGAAGTTGAAGTGGTAGAAGCAGAAATCGTATCAGAAGAATTCTGGGATGACGAAGCAGATCTTAAATTCCATTTTAAATTTTTGGGGGAAGGATTTTGCTGTAAATTAACGAATTTATCAAGATTTGGATAGTTTATTTTTTAGCACTATAAATTCTTTCTTAATTGTATCGAATTCATCTTTGGAATTTTTGAAGGCCTTATAAAAATCAACACTTATGCTTCTACAGCTTGGACAAGTCGATTGCAGGAATTTTTGAGGATCAGCCAATGCATCCGCATCACGAGCTTTAAGACCGCTTAAATGATAATGTTTAACACATAACCAACATGAAACCATACGGTCATTAACTGAAACAGAACAGGTAGAATTAGAGCACTCCATAGAATAAAGGTTGGACATTGCGGAAAATAAAAGTTTTTAAGTTGAGATGGTAGCACTTTTCCGTGATTTCTTATCACAGACACGATCCTATATTTATAGTATTGCCAGCACTAAGGCAGAAACAGAAACAGCAAAAACAAAATGATCAGCGAAAGAAAAACAATTTATAAAATGTACATATCACGTATGTGGGTGTTGTAGTTGTTGTTCAAAATAGGCAAAAAGAAAATGATCAGCGAAGGGGAAAAAAATGTATAAAATGTACATATCACAAATGTGATTGTTGCAGTTGTTCTTCCAACACTTTTAATTTGATTAACCAAATAACACTCCGAAATTAAAATACAGGAAGAACAGTCAATTTAATTAAAAGCCCAAAGTTCAATTAACAAGGCATTTCACTATTTAAAAAAAAAACAGTCAATTTTTATAAAAATGTTATTTTAGTTCAACCGACAATTAAATCACGTCAAATATATAACAGAGACGGGACTCTCTTCTAGTTGCCTAGCAACTTCTTTGTAGAAGGGTCCTAAAAATTAGTGATAATATGTATCATAAAGAGAATATAAAGAAAATTAAGAAAATTCTGCAGAAAAATAGTTTTTCGTTCAATTTAGCAACAAAGATAGTAAAAAACGCCATAAAATATCGTAATCGCGAACCGCTAGAAAAAACTACAAAAACGTATAAGTCAATGACACATATTCCTGGATTTTCTGAAAGAATTATTCACTCCGATATATTTGATAAAGAAAATGTTAATATCGCACTAAAAACAGACAATAATTTGAATAAGCTATTTTCAAATACCAAACGTAAGGTGGATAAATTAGACAAATCAAATATAATTTACAAAATACCTTGTAGCGGATATGTTTCTAACAAATGTAATAAAGTATATGTCGGAACAACGAAGTCCAAGCTACGTACTAGATTATCCGCACATAAATCTGATTACAAAACACGTAAAGGAGCAACTGACCAAAAAAAAGCTTTAGAGGCCCACTGTGCAATAAGTGGACACTCGCCTGACATCACCAATACAACAATATTACAACATGAGAACAACTATAAAAAGAGATTTACAATAGAGATGTTACATATAATTAATACTCCCGCGAATATAAGGATGAACTACAAAACAGACACAGAAAATTGCGCGCATACATATAGACATATATTAGCTAAACATAAACAAAAAATAAGAAACTAAACAAACAGGTTTTTAGTAAGAATTTGACTCTTTCTCAAAGCGGACAGCTGACGACCTTACTCTAAGTAAGATAATATTATGTTTTTGTTGTATTTATGTATATAAAATTGAAATTTGTATTTGCATATACACATATATATTTAAAGTACATACATATGTTTATATTTTTGTTTTTTGTTCTTTATATAGAATTTTTCCTGAAGAAGGACACCGAAGGTGTTCGAAATATTGAAAAAATAAAAAGATTAAACAAAATCAATAATTTAATAAAACAAAAAGAGTTTTATTTAAATGATTATGACCTTGAGCCTGATTAAGAAGAAACAAATATATACGTTTAATAATTTTTATTTCTTACATTTCTTTAATAAATTTTTATGTACAGTTTTGATTTTTCCATTAATTTTTAATTCCACATTTACATTATCCATATTTATTATTTCGTAAGGACCATGATATGGTGCTTCATATTTTCTTCTATTCTCTTTTTTTATTAAAACTACGTCTCCTATTCTAAGATATATTCTGTTAGTTTTGTTATGTGATTCTGTCTCTTTTTTCTTAACTGCTTCTATAAGCTTTCTAGCATTTTCTAGTGAATTTTTAATTCTAACTCTTAATTCACATGCGCAATTGTCTAGATTATAAGTCCTATTGTCATTATTCATTATTTATTCACCTGGTGAGGTAGGTATTTTGCCAAATATTAATTCAAATGGTGTGTAATTTGTGTGCACGTGAAGGGTTATATTGTATGCAAAATAATAATAAGGTATACAGTCGTGCCAGTAGTCATCATTCACGAATAACAAGAAGTATTCATTTAGAACTCTATGATTTCTTTCTACAGTACCGAGTGTTTCATGATGGTACGGGTGGTGGATATTCTATGTTCTATTTTTATCAAAGTACATCTTTCTTTCATTAATTCATTTACAAACTTTGTACCTCTGTCCGATTTCAGTATTTTAAATATGTCATACTTCAAGATTAAATTTTCTGTCAAATATTTTGCGGTTGATTTGGCTTCCTTTGTTTTCATTGGTGCAGCTATTATGTACATATTTAAAATACATTTGTTAATATACATCGATAGTTTCCAGAAGGTCGTAATGGGTCAAATGTATCTATGTCTATAGTGGAAAAAACTATTTTTTGGTGTGTCTGTGATGCATAAATGATTCTTTGGTGTGTCTTACCTGTTTGTTTCTCTGACATATATTACACTTTAAAACGTACTTTTTTTTACCATGTTGTACATATTTTTCCGTATATATTTTTATTTCAATTTGATTAAAGTTTTTCTTACTCCGAAATGTCCTCCGCATGGGGTGCTGTGATACAATTTAATTAATTCATTTTTCGTGTTTTCATCTGTTATTCTTTGAAGATTACTAACATAAATTAACATTATTTTTACATCATTTTCTTTGCACATGTCTAACTCTTCTCTACTTATTTTTTTTAATATTTCGTCCCCTTTTTCTAGTGCGAATCTTACATAATTCATTCTGCCTAAACAGAAGGTAGTTTCTCCAATATATTATCCAGATAATGAGGATTATCGGTACATCTGATGCTCATTTCATTTAGAACAGAATCGTTTTCAACTTTCATTTCTTTTTGTGATTTTTCAAATATAAACTTCAATTTTCTTGCTAGCTTTATATCATTTATGGATGTACAATACCAAACTTTGAGCTGATCAGGCTCATTAGGATCTGTATTACCGTTCCTTTAATTTTTCTTGTATTTACCTAGGTTTTTGGTTTCCTCATTTTGTATGCTCTTTTCATTCATATTTCTTGTTATCACCAGCGATTTTTTTACAGTTTCATTAATTTTATTAGGAATCATTTCTTTTAAAATTTCTAAAGCTAATTCTATTCTTGACAATGCGTCTGCGTTAGTATTGCTACTTAATTTTTTGTATATTATTTCAAAGTCATATTCCGACAATTCCATATGAATTAATTTTGAATGTGGATTTTTATGTGAGAATAGTGAAGTTAGTGGACGGTGGTCTGTGAGGACAGTAATTTTTCTGTCTTACAGGTAGAGTCTACAAATTTGTATTCCTAGTATAGCTATCAAAATTGTTGTTGCTTTTTCATTATTTTTGTAATGTTTCTATTGTAATAAAAGGAGAGACATCTAGTCAGGAAGCACAGGCAGGACGTTAAGAAGTTCGAAAGAATTTACGCCCCTGTTAGCGTTCTCCTGGATAGATCATCTCCTTTGGAGAAGGCTGTGGGTGTCGACGGAGTCTAGGCTATACCTCGCAAGAGTGTAGGAGCTATATCGACGGGTACATCCCCAAAAATAAGGAGTCTGGTTGGACCTAATTATTATATCTAGATTTAAGATTTGAATACTTATTGTTAGTTCATTTTTGAATAAAGAATAAATAAAACTAAGTGTGCAAAGAAAAGAAAAAAATTCCAACTGGAGTATTAAATATTAAAAGATGAAATCAATCGAGTAATTTCAGACCCTTATTAGTTGACGAAAAGTCGGCGTCCGCGAGTGGTCAAAAATATTCGGCGGTTCGGCTTAGCTGGCTCTAATAGTATGTTAAAACGGTAGCACGTACCGTTTTAACTCTCGCTCTCTACTCATGCTTCACACCCCAATCATGACAGAATTAACTTCCTTCGCCATACAAAATTATGAGAGCGAATCAAGTAAATTCAATATGAATCTACTTGCGAAGTATGTAAAATTGGTATCTTATCGGAAAGCTAAATATGCTAGAAATAAAATAATATCTTGACTTTATTCACAAATAAGCCCACTTTGACAAACATTGTGTAATAAATTTACCCGTAAAGCTATCTACAGATGGTTTGCAGATTTTACAATATTGTTAGTATAAGGTGCTAAAAATTTCTTAACCCCCGACTAGACTGGCAATAAATATGTTAGCAATATAGCAATAACGCCGGCAGAATAGCGGAACAATTTTGCTGATTGCTTTACTTATGTTAAGGCTATGGGAAATCGTAGTCATAATATGAAAAAAGGCAACAACGAAGGTGCAAAACAAAAATATAATTCGCTTGTAAATATCTGGTTAATCGCACAGTTTTTATTTTTATAAACTTATAACAACACAAATTATTTCACTTCACACGTTTTTAAGAGACTATTTTCCTTTTTTAATATACATACATACATATGTATATTTTCTCAATTTCTCTTGTTCCCAATTTAAAACTTCATGTCCCCAAAAAATCCCCATTTCAAAAAATCCTAATTTATCTCCCCAAAAATATTTTTTTCAATGTTATTGTTTGATATTATTTTAAAATGCTGTAACTCAATACATTACTCCAAAACTCTTTGTAAATTTGTTCCCATAAGATAACCATCTAATGTTTTTGAAATAATATTAGATTTTGTTATCATCTCGATGTTAGAAACTTTTTGCGAATTTTCATTTCCTCAAATGTTTGGCATTCCTTACAATTTTAGCAATTCTTAATCAATACCATGGCTTTTTTTTAAATTTTGCAACTTTTCGAGAATTATAATATATTTCACTTTATAGAAATATAATTACTTTTGTAATTAGCTTTAAAATTTCGTAACTTTCTTTTTATTTTGCAATAAAAAATCTTTTTAAGCACTAGTTTTATTTATATATTTTGCTATATTGTCAACACCGTTCTTGATTTGTAGCCATCAAAAATAGAAATTAGTTTAATTTGACTACAACGCCAAATGTAGCACGGACAACAACCTGTATCCTGTTGCCGTCAAAATAATCATTCTCATATAAACATGTGTATTCTTGACATTTGGTAGTCGCTAGCTTGCTGTGGTGAATGTGTTTAAGCATTAAACTTAAAACACACTGCACTAACAGATTTTTAAAAACAAAAATGTTGCCAGTACTAAATTATTTACTGTCAACATCCACGATTAGTTTTGATGCTGATGCATGCAAATTTAATACACTAAGTGCTAATACTATTTTAAAATAATCTGTAAAATTAGAAGAAAATCCATAAAACGTAAATATTATATTAAGACAACATAAAAGAAAATGTGACGTTAGAGCTCAAAATTAAAAGTTCCCAAATCCCTCCCCACGAAAATCTGTCCCTTAATCTGGCTGAATTGTTATCTAAATGTCAAGCGCAATACAGAAGAGTCGAACATAAATTAACAGCCAGTTTGACGTTTCATGTTTGCACTAATTGTCAACGAAAAGATGTTGACAATTATTGCCGCAATTATTACAAGCACTGGCAATGAGCTGTCTACATTGGCAATATCAATATTTTGACATTTGCTGCAATATATGCTAATGAATTTATTGTCAGTCTAGACGGGGGTTACAACCGTGTGAAGTGGCAACTTTTCTCTGACATCGTCCATTGCAAGACTAGCAGCTGACAACGAATTGTCAGACTTCACACAATCGTGTGAACACATTGTAAAATTATTGCCAGAAATTTGTCAGACATTTTAATATTGTCGGATGTACGAAGTTTATGCATATGACAATAGCGTCATTGTAAGAGAATTCTTTCTATGGGGAGTACTGCACACTCTTGATTTAAAAGAAAAAATATTTAATGCAATACATGCAATTGTTGCTTGTAATTGCTTATTTATAGTCCATAATAATTTATATTTTCAATTTTTACATCTAACACAACCAGAAACGTTTGATATTTAACAATTTCTAACAAATGCTTTGAGTCTGGCAACTCATAACAACAGATATGACAATTTTTTTGCATATGATTTTTTGACTCACGATTTTGTCAGATGAATTTATTGTCATACAACCGTATAATATTATGTTCACACAACACGTGCTTCGCTCTCTATCAAGGTTGGAAGCCGAAATAAATAACGGTATCGGTATTGATACCGGTACAACTATTTTTTAAATTTCGGTATGGGTAACGGTATCGGTATTTTATTTATTTCGGTATCGGTATTACCGGTACATACCGTTACCGAGTTTATAATAGTGGTATACCGATATTACTACTAAATTTATTAATTCAGACAGTGGACATAGCAAAAAATCTTTTTTTTATTAAATTGCTTCGAAAAGAGAATATTTTTACATTAACATATAAAAACAAATAAACTTATTTGTTGCTTTATATGTTTTAATACTTTTATTAAAAAATAAATTTATTAAAAAAATTAAATTAGAAAACTGCAGTTGAAACTTTGCATATATAAAGTATACATTTTGGTTAATTATACAAAATAATAAAAATAAATACTTACACTGTATGTATATTATACACGAAGTATAAAATTGTATGCACTTAGTGATGTGCGAATATTCGTATTCAAATTCCCGAATATTCCGCCGTTTTTGGATATTCTTGTTCGTACTCGCCAAATTCAGACGAAACGAACATTTGAATATTTCAATTCAAAGAATAAACAATATTCTTGTAGCCAACATCAAAATAAACAAAAAATTTCTTGTAAAATTAACATCAAAAAAGTTAAATTAAGTACTTTTCTTCACCTCAAGAGAGCAATCGTTAACTTTAGATATAAATATTTATAAAATCTTTCTCCGTCAACCTTATAAATATCAAATTCCAAAGTAAAAAAACTTATTACGCCACCTTAAGACAGGATATGTTTTTTAAATATTTCCAAAAATCTAGGCTGCGTCCGGCGAAAAATAAGAAGCATACTGCAAAAATACTGAAAAGTAAAATTTTTTCTGTGTGTTGATTGCATCATTTTCTACCAAAGAGAGACTTTTCAGCTGAAAATATTGATTGGCAAAATTCTTTTATAATGGCAAAATAATTAACCCACTCTTTCTGCAAAAAACGGCGAAAATTTACATTTTTCAATTTTTTAATTGTGATTTTGATATCAAATTTTTTTTAATTTTCTAAATCTAACAAGATTTGAATTCACCATTAGCTGAACAGTGGACCAAGGTTACCAAAAAAGAGAAAACCCATAAATGTAGCAGACTTTTTTTTAGCTCTTGGATAGTGTTATGATTGTACGTTTATAATTATAATTAAGCAATTTAATAAATAATTATATGTTTATTGTTTAACATAAAAATCACAATACAAATCATAACTAATTTAAATGAAAGGAAAAACGAAAGTAAAACGGTTAATTCAAATAGACTGCGGCTGCCAGACTAATGGCCAATATTTTTGGCTTTTGCCGAGATAGAAAAAAATCCACTAGCAAAAAATATTTTTTTTCAGATCAAAAACATGAGCTTTGCTTGGATTTTAATTTTTCATTAACCCAAGCTTTCCCACTGTGTTGATTTTTAACTCCGCCTCCTTTAAAGATATATACGTCTAACATAAATATGTCACCTCCCCAAATGCTGTATAAAATTTCATAACAATCGGAAAGGTAGTTTAGAAACTGCAGAATTATTTCCAATTTTTTTTTTACAAAATCGCCAATGTTTATCGGATACTTTAGAAAGGCTCCGTCGGATCGAGCTAAAAAATAAAACCTCATGTATGTCTAATGTACATACATATGTATGTGTATTAAAAAACACTCTTGAAAACTTTAAATCTCGTCAACAACTTGTGTATGTGGAACAGACAATATACATAACTTTCGCGATTTCATATAACTGTGTCTTACTATGGCTTCGCTCTTTTTCTAAAAGCATTAAGCAGCTCACAAAGTATGTTAGTATTTGGCACTAGTGATGATTATGATATGATTGCACTTTGCAGTTGAATAAAAAAATAGCAAGCAACAAGAACAAATACGTTTATAAAGAAAGAAATTGATATATGTTTTTGAAGTTTTATTTTTGGTGGGAATCGGTATACCGGTACAGACCGGTATAGACGTAAACGGTATTCTGGATACCGGTATTTTTTAACCGAAACGGATTACGGTATCAGTAATGATACCGGTATCTAATTTTAGCGGTATTTGAATCGGTATCGGTATTTTTACGATACCGTTTTGCAACCTTGCTCTCTATTCATGCTTCATACCCCAATCATGACCGAATCAACTTGCTGCGCCACATAAAATTATGAGAGCGAATTAAGTAGATTTAATATGAATCTACTTGCGAAGCAGGTATAATTGGTATATTCTTTAACTTATATCGCAGTTTATCGCCAGTTTAGCTGAAATAGTTATCAAAACAAAATGTGTATAGTTGTGAACAAATAAAATCAAACCAAAAAAAAACATAGATGTGAGTTTAATATAAATAAATTTAGTTAAGTTATAAATAGTAAAAAATTCAGTAAAGTGTGACTCTGACTCGCGCACGAAGGGTTCCGTACGAACACTAGATATGTAATTTAATAAAAACTTCAGCTATATAATATATAGTTTTGGCATTTTTTTGGCTTTTGGCGTTTTTTCAATTCGGCGATTTTTTTCATTTTGGAGATTTTTTTACATTTTGGCGTTTTTTTTTCATTTGGGCGATTTTTTTTAGTTTTGGCGCTTTTTTCGCGTTTTGGCGATTTTATTGAATTTGGCGATTTATTTTAGCGTTGATTTTTTTTTTTTATTTTGACGTTTTTTTTTTGGGTTTGGCGATTTTATAATTTTCAGATCTTTTAATTTTACCGTTTTTGAAAATTTCAAGTGTTTGCCTCTTACAGTTTCCAAGATATAGCAAATGTCAAAATTACATAGTCAAAATTGCATTAACTGATGGACCACCCTTTAATTTAAATTTTTTAAATTTTAGTGTAAATTGCTGTAGTCTGTATAAAAATACACTAATTTTACAAATTTCAAGTTTCAATATACATATGTTCATACAATTGTATGTATATTACATGAGATTTTAACATTTTTCGTTGCTCGTTTTGGAACACCCTTTAATTTTTAATTCTCATGTATTTGTTGTTGTAGCGGCCAAGGTTCTACATACTCTGTCTCAGGTCCATAGCTCTTACGGTTCCTGAGAAAATACCGTGTGACGGACAGACGGACAGCGTAGCGAAAACAATAGGGTTCCTTTTCAACTTTGGTGTACGGAACCCTAAAAAAAGGCAAAAATAAGAAGAAAATATAGGGATGCCTTCAAAATCAAGATTTTGAATGAGTCGAATTTATGTGTGTATGTATCAGAAAAGCGCAATGAGTCATGTTTTCGCTATTCATACTGACTCATAAAATTTTAAATGTAAGTCAGTAGACATCATTTGAAATAAACTACTCTGATTTACTCATACTCACCATATGACATTGATTTATAAGTATAGGTTGAAATAAATATGAATGCGACGTCAACATCAAAGTCATCCACACACTCATAAATGACTTCAGTTTGATTTATACCCTCTAGTCAACTTAGAACCATATGTCTCTATGTCAATACTCTTTCTCCAGCGACAATTGCACTAGTTAAAATGTCGACAACTTTCCTTTTATGCGCGAGTAGAGATACGTTAGAGACGACAGTTCTAGTGTATTTCTGGTGATATTGTCAATGAACGCGTCAATAGTTTGTTTTCTTTATTATTATGTTGTGCAATAATATTAAATAAATATATGTAGACGAGGGTCACTAAAATCTACGAGTGAATCTTCGGTTTAAATATCTCCATATAGTCGTAAAAGAACTACCTTCTCAATAGTGCTAAAGTCTACAGATAGATTTTGAATGACAACCCTACGTTATTTTCAGTAGGCATTTGCATTGGCTGGGGTACACCTAGTCAGTAGCACTATTGACAATGTCACTAGAAAATCACTATAAGTTTACTATTGACAACGAGACTGATATATCGATATTGTAGACTAGAGCCCCTAAAATTTAATAGTGAATCTTTGGTGCCAATGTCTCCATGTTGTCCCGAAAGAGGTAGTAAGTCAGTAGTGCTATAGTCTAGTGTTGGATTTTCAATGACAAGCTAATGTTAAATGTCAATAGATGATACCATTGGCTGGGGTACACCTGGTCAGTAGTGCTACTGACAACGTCACTAGTTAATCACCACAATTTCACTATTCGCACTTTCTGCAGTGTCATTTCAGGAAAATACTTAATACTACTCATGTTGATTCAGCTCACTCAACGCATGCATGTATATTTATTTAAAGTTTTAGTCATTAAAGAGTTTGCAAGTAGTATACAATAGTAGTAAATAGGGTTGTTTTTCAATTTCTACAAAAAAAAAAACAAACAAAAAAGCAACAGATCAAACACAACCTCATAATAGCCCAATTCACAATCTTGTGCAAATGGTCTTGCATCGTAGCAAGTGCAAAATGGTATAGTATATTGATACTCACCACTTAACAATTCTTAGTGGTGAGTATCAATATACTATACCATTTTGCACATGCTACGATGCAAGACCATTTGCACAAGATTGCGAATTGGGCTAATGAGAACTTAAATGTTGGTATTGCGAATCATACTTATTTTGCATCGTCCATAGACATTGAGTTAAGGAGAGTGGAAATCAATAACGTCATAATTAAGTATGAGTTCGATGAGCACTTCAAACTTTCGAGTGATTGCAATAAGTATGAATCAATTATTTTAGTCCCACGCCTTGGGAAGAACTTCTACCAAAAATGCTTAATTCCAAACCCGATTACCATTTTTAAAATTTTTTGCAGGGTATGTATGTACAAGTATAAACGCTTATATATCAACCTACACGTTCTGTATACAATTTGTCATTACGATTCGTCGAAAGAAACCATCGATGTTTTTCGATTATTTAAGAGCAAAAAAAACATCGAATTATACCGATGTTGCGATACATACATATACCTTTGCATATAAATGTAATTAAACGAAATTTTCTTTTATATATGAATAACTAGTTTAGTTTTATATTCAGCTCAATTATGAATATTCGCGGGGAGTTTTTTCTCTTCCCTATCATTTGTTCCCGGGGAATAAACAAATACGGGAGAGAGTAAAATCTGGATCAGCTGTTTAATGTTTACATTTTATTCTGCAATAAAGCAAGAGTTCAGCAATAGAAATTTAATAAAAATGTTTCATTTTCATTGCAAATAAGATTGTGTGTTAATAGGTTTTCGTATCGGTCTTGATATTAAAGGGAAACAAATCTTCCATTTACCTGCTATGTGAACTTAAAGGAGGCGTGCAATTTTTAGTGTTTTAGTATTTTTTCTACAGGCAGAAGTAGTTCAGTTTTTTGAAGTTGATGTGGGCAGGCCTTGGATAAAAATGCTTAAAACAAGAGAGAAATATAACATTCCGGAGCTTATTTAAACTTTTTGTTCTAAATATTTATATGCATAAACCATTGTTATATTGTTATAAACCTCATATTTAGAATACCTACTTTTTTCCCGGAGAACTTTTTATTCATAATAGGAGGAATGGGAAAAGGGAAAAAACTCCCGCAGAATTGTTATTCCTAATTGGGCTTAATACATATTTAACCTTGATCAATAAGCTTTAATTGCTTTGCTAATATTTTTTACATAGCCATAAATAACAAAAACAAAAAACCGCAAACAAAAAAAAAACAAAAGAAAGTGCCCTTGAGGAATACTCTATATGAGTACCTCAAAAACCAATAATTGTGAAGTGAGTTATAACGGCAGAAATGCATATTTTACTGTGAGCTCTGAAGCTCTTAATGACAATAATAAAAATAAAAAAATCTGATGAGACTTTTTCTAACGGCAAAGCCACTTTTTCTTCAGCGATCAACTTCGCTTTGTCCAATGTCAAATAGTAGTGATTCATTAACATTACAGTTTTATTTATTTATTTATTTATTATTATTACAAGTCTATAGAAAAATTCCTTTCTGACTGATGTAGGACATACAATTAAAACATAAATTACAATAAATTAGCTATTTAAGTGAACAATAATATTACGTTTTATAACATTCAAATTAGATGAAAAATCAATAAAACGGCACATTTCATTGAAACAGCAGAATAATCTTCTCCAAGGATCATTCATTGCAAAGTTAGTTTGATAAGTGGTGACATCAAGCAAGCAAGATTCGATGCGATCAATGTGAACATTGTAGAACGGATCCCATATAATTGATCCATATTCCAAAATCGGTCTTACAAGCGATATGTATAAGATTTTAGTAATGAGCGGGTCTTTGCATTCTTTAGCCCATCGTTTAATAAAAGCTAAAACTCCACGGGCTTTATTTACACTCATTGAAATGTGCTGGACAAAACTTAGCTTTGAATCAAGCAAAATCCCCAAGTCTGAAAATGTGCTGACCAGTTCCAATTTACAGCTATTGAGAAAATAAAAATGAGGATCATGTCTTCCTCTGGAGAAGCGCATATGTTTGCATTTTGCTAGGTTTAGTTCCATTTAGTAAATTAAATTCATAGAAATTATCCAAGTCATTTTGAAGTTGAATATAATTCAACTCATTTTTAAAACTCAAAAATAACTTAACATCAGCATACAATAAGATGTTACAGTATTTAATTGATTCAGTTATGTAATTTATAAATAGTAAAAACAACATTGGGCCTAGGTGACTGCCTTGTGGTACTCCAGAGGTTAAAAAAAATTCCTTTGAAACTGCAGATTTAAATTTGATGATTTTAGATCGGCCACAAAGATACGATTTTATCCAGTTCAAATAAATACCATCAAAGCCCATTTTATCAGATTTACTAACAAAAGTTTGTGGTTCACTTTATCGAGCGCTTTGCTGAAATCGGTATAAACAACATCGGTATATTGACCATTAGTAAACCCTCTATTAACTAATTTGGTAAAATGAAGTATGTGATAAACCTTTACGAAATCCGTGCTGGAGGGGTGTAAGTAACGACGAAGCTTGATGTGTAAGAAAGTCGATGGTACATTTTTCGAAAAGTTTAGGTATGTCCCTTAATTTGGCAATACCCCTGTAATTTATTACATTTGACTTGTTACCAGATTTGAATAAAGGAACAATGTATGATTTTTTCCATTTTTGCGGAAAATATCCTTGCTTTAACGAAAATTAAAAATAATCGATAATGGTACCGCTAAAGCAGATGAGCAGTTAATTAAAATGCAACTTGGAACACCATCCGGTCCACTATATATTGATGACTTCAAAGTTTTTATGCAATTTACCATATGAGTTGTGCTGACTGAAGATGTAGATATTGCGTGATTGGAGTAAATATTGTAAGGATATTCAATGGAGTCATTATAATGAGCATTAGAATAAGTAGAGGCAAAGAAGTCCGCGAACATGTTGCTTATTACCATTTCATCATTTGATTCAGATAATAAATATTTCATTCTGTTTGGGATGCCAGATGAATTAACAAATGCATAAAACGATTTGGGATTATGTAAAAAAATTTATTTTAGGTTTCGTATATAATTGTTGTAAAACTGAATGTTTAGCTGGTTGTATTGAGCACGAAGGACAGAATATTTTCTATAATGAAAAGATGAGCCAGATAGTTTGTACTTTTTGAAGTATTTATTTTTTTAATTTTTTATTGAGCTAAGTTGTTTAGAGTTCCAAGGCGGTCCAGTTTTAGTACAAACTTCGGGATGCATTCATTCATATATTCAAAAATAATTTTATAAAAGCGGTTTATGATTTCATCAATTCTGCACGTATTATTGATGGGTGTAGGTAGTAATTGAAGCCAATTAGTATTAACTAAGAGATTATTCAATTCGGTATAATCAGCTCGCTTGAAACAGAATTGTTCAATTCCTCTAATCGAACTGTTGTTGGCATGTCACAGCTTATTTCTATTGTAAGATGATATCTATCCTCAGGTAAAGTAACTGGATCAACGCGATTAACTGTACACTCTTTGGGGTCTTTAACAAATATTAAATAAAGTTGTTTGCCTATTGTGTTCTGAACACCGTTGATTTGATATACAGAGAAGACATCGCCATAATTATCAGATGATGATGGTAAGCAACAGCTACATATATTCAGGTGAAAAATTCCATGCAATTTGAGGCAAATTGAAGTCACCAAAAACGAATACAAAATTCGACGAGTTTGAATTTACGATTACAGTATTAATCGCTTCAATATTTTTTTTTGTATATTGACATATCCGATTGTGGAGGAATATATGAGCAAGTTATATATATTTTAACATAACTTATTTTCATAACAACAGCAATGAATTCAATGTCAAATGATGATCCAACTGGTCATCTGACGGATAAAGATTTGAGGTAGCAATTAAAACTCCACCTCCTGTCGTGGTTGTAATTCTGTCTCGGCGAAAAATTTGAAAATCGTTGCAAAGTATTTCAGAGTTAAAAAAGGTATCATTTAGCCAAATTTCGGTAAAAACAATAACGTGATGATTTATATTGGAACTTTCATTGAAAAGATTAGAACATTTCGATTTTAGTCCTCGGACATTCTGGTATATCATATGAATTTGATTATCGGAGAAATTTATTAGTTTTTTTGTTGCATAGTCCGATTAGGAGGAAGTTGGGCAATATTATTAACACGTTGGTGACGAGTCTGTTCATATTCACGAATTAACGCGTGATGAGGCCAAAATGATCGATCAACGACTTGATTGAAAATTTCGAATGGAAGTGTTATTTTAAATGACACAATAGTTCTCCTTAAGAATAAGAGAACTTTTTTAAGTAGATATCCATATCAGCATTAATTTTAGAACGAATGAAATTATAAATTTCCTCAGCAGTCGTATCAGGTACAAAGCGAGATATAAAAATATGCTTCCTTGGACGAATTACACGAAGCTCACTCTGAGTAGAGGGACTATTACGTTCAACATGGCTAATTGGGAAATTCAAACAAGAGTTTTTTTGAACGGTTGCACTAGGAGTAACATTCGACGCTAAGCCTGAACTAGGAATGGGTTCAGTACTAGGAATGATTTGATCATTGTTAAATATGACTACACAGAAAAAAATAAGTTTCATTTTTGATAACAAAAATCCCGGTGTTCAATCATTTTAATTTTCGAATTTCCTGTGATAAAGAAATCCGCTATATCAATAACAAAAATTGTAAACGAATAGTATTATTTTTTTCAATAATACAAATATTTGAATTAATAAAATATCTTATTCATAATTTGTAATTTTTCAATAAAGAAATTTAATGAATCAAGGAAAAAAGTTGTTGAGTGAAATTTTACTTTCAGTGATAATTGTTATTGTGTTGTGTTATTTGTGTGTATGTCACATTTTTCAACCCCTTTTTGTTTGTCTTTGCTTGGCTGCAATTAAAATTGAATGTGTTTCGGATGATGAGTTGAACCGGCAATCTCTTGACTAATAAACTAACGTACTTACCACCAGCGATGCCAAATATTTATAACCCAAACGCGCTACCACACTTCTCAAAACGCGCTAGAACGCGCTATGTTACAGCATTGTCAAATATTTATAGCAAAAACGCGCTATTTTCTACGCGCTAAATTAAATTTCAATAAAAGTCGATGTATGCATGTATGTATTAGTATTCGTATATACAATTAATTTTTCAGATTTTGCAATGTTGCTTCCTTCACATTATGTTTTAATTAACTAAAATCATTTTTGGTGCCCCTGTGGTTGAGTGGTAGCGATGCTAGCCTCTCACTCCAGAGGTCGTGGGTTCGATTTCCACCATAAGCCCTGGGTGTTTTTCGCAGACAAGCTACTCGCTTTGCGAATTGTGTCTTTGTAACAACATATAAATTGTCGAATAGTTATGCGATTCAAATGCTTTTTGTATTTCAGCTATAATAGATGATTTGTAAGTTATGTACCCTTTTGTTGGTCATTGTATGTATGTAGTACATATTTTTATTTGTGAAATTTCAAAATATTACAGTAATAAAATGCGTTTTTTTATTCTAACCACAGTCAAGCGAATTTTGTTTGCGACAGCTGATTCATTAACTAATTTAAAAAAATGTTATCGGAGTTTAGTTAGAAAATTGTTAAATTTATATATATATTTAGAAAATTGTTAAATTTATACAAAAAAAGTTAAAAAAAAATATTGAGCTGAAATTATTGACTATATTCAAAACGCGCTAATTTAGCGCTTTTTTATTAAACGGGCTAAGACGGAAACAAGCGCGCTTGGCATAGTTAAAACGCGCTAAATCTAGCGCGAAACGCGCTAAATTGGCATCGCTGCTTACCACTCAGCTAAAGAGCAAATCGTTATTGGGTACGCAAAAAATGAATATTCGCAAAACATGATTTCTTATGTTTCTTCTGCATGGCGCATTTCGTTGATACAATCTAAAAATAACTTCATTGATTTAAAAAAAAACCACAATAAAATGCTAAGTATATAAAGCAGAAATCTACATCAAGTGACACCACACACAGTGGACCAAACACAAAAGAACGCTGATGATGAAGGTTTAGTGGCCTTCGAAAACGGCTGGCTTTTCCGTTCAACTATGTGTTGTTAGTCAGAATATGTACAACAGACTTTGGTGTTATTTGTTCATTAATAATTATCACATGTAATTTGGCTTAGAAAGCGATACGAACTTTAGCCCGTTCAAATCACAAATATAAAAACCACGACGTTTTTCGGCTTCTTGTCGGAATTTACACGTATACAACACCAACAATCAAAATAAACAATAACATCAGCACATGACCACGTTGAGTCAATCGACAAGCAAGGAAAACACCAACACAAACAAATGAAATTAAATGATATTTTAAAATGCGCGGAATTGATAAGTACAATATTCAAATTAATGACAAATATTATTGAAATTAAAAATTTTATTCATTAACATGGTTTTATTGAAAATAATTCTTGTCTATTTTTTTCTGTGTACAGCAGAATCAGAACTATGCCCGTTTGCAGGAACGTTTTGTGAATTATTTACGATCGGTGACACACCTGAATTAGTTGGTGATGGTGGGCAAGTATCTGGAAGATTGATAGCAACTGAAGTTGAAGTGGTAAAAGCAGAAATCGTATCAGAAGAATTCTGGGATGACGAAGCAGATCTTAAATTCCATTTTAAATTTTTGGGGGAAGGATTTTGCTGTAAATTAACGAATTTATCAAGATTTGGATAGTTTATTTTTTAGCACTATAAATTCTTTCTTAATTGTATCGAATTCATCTTTGGAATTTTTGAAGGCCTTATAAAAATCAACACTTATGCTTCTACAGCTTGGACAAGTCGATTGCAGGAATTTTTGAGGATCAGCCAATGCATCCGCATCACGAGCTTTAAGACCGCTTAAATGATAATGTTTAACACATAACCAACATGAAACCATACGGTCATTAACTGAAACAGAGCAGGTAGAATTAGAGCACTCCATAGAATAAAGGTTGGACATTGCGGAAAATAAAAGTTTTTAAGTTGAGATGGTAGCACTTTTCCGTGATTTCTTATCACAGACACGATCCTATATTTATAGTATTGCCAGCACTAAGGCAGAAACAGAAACAGCAAAAACAAAATGATCAGCGAAAGAAAAACAATTTATAAAATGTACATATCACGTATGTGGGTGTTGTAGTTGTTGTTCAAAATAGGCAAAAAGAAAATGATCAGCGAAGGGAAAAAAAATTTATAAAATGTACATATCACAAATGTGATTGTTGTAGTTGTTCTTCCAACACTTTTAATTTGATTAACCAAATAACACTCCGAAATTAAAATACAGGAAGAACAGTCAATTTAATTAAAAGCCCAAAGTTCAATTAACAAGGCATTTCACTATTCACAAAAAAAAACAGTCAATTTTTATAAAAATGTTATTTTAGTTCAACCGACAATAAAATCACGTCAAATATATAACAGAGACGGGACTCTCTTCTAGTTGCCTAGCAACTTCTTTGTAGAAGGGTCCTAAAAATTAGTGATAATATGTATCATAAAGAGAATATAAAGAAAATTAAGAAAATTCTGCAGAAAAATAGTTTTTCGTTCAATTTAGCAACAAAGATAGTAAAAAACGCCATAAAATATCGTAATCGCGAACCGCTAGAAAAAACTACAAAAACGTATAAGTCAATGACACATATTCCTGGATTTTCTGAAAGAATTATTCACTCCGATATATTTGATAAAGAAAATGTTAATATCGCACTAAAAACAGACAATAATTTGAATAAGCTATTTTCAAATACCAAACGTAAGGTGGATAAATTAGACAAATCAAATATAATTTACAAAATACCTTGTAGCGGATATGTTTCTAACAAATGTAATAAAGTATATGTCGGAACAACGAAGTCCAAGCTACGTACTAGATTATCCGCACATAAATCTGATTACAAAACACGTAAAGGAGCAACTGACCAAAAAAAAGCTTTAGAGGCCCACTGTGCAATAAGTGGACACTCGCCTGACATCACCAATACAACAATATTACAACATGAGAACAACTATAAAAAGAGATTTACAATAGAGATGTTACATATAATTAATACTCCCGCGAATATAAGGATGAACTACAAAACAGACACAGAAAATTGCGCGCATACATATAGACATATATTAGCTAAACATAAACAAAAAATAAGAAACTAAACAAACAGGTTTTTAGTAAGAATTTGACTCTTTCTCAAAGCGGACAGCTGACGACCTTACTCTAAGTAAGATAATATTATGTTTTTGTTGTATTTATGTATATAAAATTGAAATTTGTATTTGCATATACACATATATATTTAAAGTACATACATATGTTTATATTTTTGTTTTTTGTTCTTTATATAGAATTTTTCCTGAAGAAGGACACCGAAGGTGTTCGAAATATTGAAAAAATAAAAAGATTAAACAAAATCAATAATTTAATAAAACAAAAAGAGTTTTATTTAAATGATTATGACCTTGAGCCTGATTAAGAAGAAACAAATATATACGTTTAATAATTTTTATTTCTTACATTTCTTTAATAAATTTTTATGTACAGTTTTGATTTTTCCATTAATTTTTAATTCCACATTTACATTATCCATATTTATTATTTCGTAAGGACCATGATATGGTGCTTCATATTTTCTTCTATTCTCTTTTTTTATTAAAACTACGTCTCCTATTCTAAGATATATTCTGTTAGTTTTGTTATGTGATTCTGTCTCTTTTTCTTAACTGCTTCTATAAGCTTTCTAGCATTTTCTAGTGAATTTTTAATTCTAACTCTTAATTCACATGCGCAATTGTCTAGATTATAAGTCCTATTGTCATTATTCATTATTTATTCACCTGGTGAGGTAGGTATTTTGCCAAATATTAATTCAAATGGTGTGTAATTTGTGTGCACGTGAAGGGTTATATTGTATGCAAAATAATAATAAGGTATACAGTCGTGCCAGTAGTCATCATTCACGAATAACAAGAAGTATTCATTTAGAACTCTATGATTTCTTTCTACAGTACCGAGTGTTTCATGATGGTACGGGTGGTGGATATTCTATGTTCTATTTTTATCAAAGTACATCTTTCTTTCATTAATTCATTTACAAACTTTGTACCTCTGTCCGATTTCAGTATTTTAAATATGTCATACTTCAAGATTAAATTTTCTGTCAAATATTTTGCGGTTGATTTGGCTTCCTTTGTTTTCATTGGTGCAGCTATTATGTACATATTTAATATACATTTGTTAATATACATCGATAGTTTCCAGAAGGTCGTAATGGGTCAAATGTATCTATGTCTATAGTGGAAAAAACTATTTTTTGGTGTGTCTGTGATGCATAAATGATTCTTTGGTGTGTCTTACCTGTTTGTTTCTCTGACATATATTACACTTTAAAACGTACTTTTTTTTACCATGTTGTACATATTTTTCCGTATATATTTTTATTTCAATTTGATTAAAGTTTTTCTTACTCTGAAATGTCCTCCGCATGGGGTGCTGTGATACAATTTAATTAATTCATTTTTCCTGTTTTCATCTGTTATTCTTTGAAGATTACTAACATAAATTAACATTATTTTTACATCATTTTCTTTGCACATGTCTAACTCTTCTCTACTTATTTTTTTTAATATTTCGTCCCCTTTTTCTAGTGCGAATCTTACATAATTCATTCTGCCTAAACAGAAGGTAGTTTCTCCAATATATTATCCAGATAATGAGGATTATCGGTACATCTGATGCTCATTTCATTTAGAACAGAATCGTTTTCAACTTTCATTTCTTTTTGTGATTTTTCAAATATAAACTTCAATTTTCTTGGTAGCTTTATATCATTTATGGATGTACAATACCAAACTTTGAGTTAATCAGGCTCATTAGGATCTGTAATAAGGTTACTTTAATTTTTCTTGTATTTACCTAGGTTTTTGGTTTCCTCATTTTGTATCCTCTTTTAATTCACATTTCTTGTTATCACCAGCGATTTTTTTACAGTTTCATTAATTTTATTAGGAATCATTTCTTTTAAAATTTCTAAAGCTAATTCTATTCTTGACAATGCGTCTGCGTTAGTATTGCTACTTAATTTTTTGTATATTATTTCAAAGTCATAGTCCGACAATTCCATATGAATTAATTTTGAATGTGGATTTTTATGTGAGAATAGTGAAGTTAGTGGACGGTGGTCTGTGAGGACAGTAATTTTTCTGTCTTACAGGTAGAGTCTAAAAATTTGTATTCCTAGTATAGCTATCAAAATTGTTGTTGCTTTTTCATTTTTTTTGTAATGTTTCTATTGTAATAAAAGGAGAGACATCTAGTCAGGAAGCACAGGCAGGACGTTAAGAAGTTCGAAAGAATTTACGCCCCTGTTAGCGTTCTCCTGGATAGATCATCTCCTTTGGAGAAGGATGTGGGTGTCGACGGAGTCTAGGCTATACCTCGCAAGAGTGTAGGAGCTATATCGACGGGTACATCCCCAAAAATAAGGAGTCTGGCAGTGCCTTGTTTGCCAAAGCACTCAGGTCCTCGATGGTTGAGGCGGACAAGACACAGTCAGGTAGTAAGAAGAAGGCTCTCAAAGCAGCTGGCTCTCTTAGGGACCCCCGAAAAGAGTCAACGAAGAGAGCGAGATCTGGCGATGATATACCCTCTACGTCAAAGAAGTTGAAGAAGTCGACGAGCCAGGAAGGTGACCTTCAGGCGGCTGTCATAGATAGGAATGATCCGGATGGGAGGATCAATCCTGAACTGTGGAAGATGGTTGAAGGTAGGCTCATCGTTGAAATCAACCTAGCGGGGGTGGAAAATGAGGAATTACAATTTCATGGTGCGGACTGGGCGAGGCGTGTCAAACTTGTTAATTGCGGTAATTAATGTAATTTCAGCCTCGGATCTGCCTCTTCGGGCAGTGGTGACAGCGTGGTTTCCACCACCCGTTAGATCGATGAAAACTATACTGCCGGTTCTGGTAGAATAGAACTCGCCTCTCAGGACAAAGCAATGGAAGCCTTTGGCTTCAATGCATTGTAGAGAGAACGCGGGTAAAGATCTTTGCTTTGCCGTAGATCAGGAGTCTCTAAAGAGACTGCAGTTGTTGGGTGGTGATGTGAAGTTCGGCTTGGGGACTGTCAGATTTACATTAACCAAGTCGGATGATCCCAAGAAGGCTGCCAGTGGTGCAGATAAACCTGTATCACAGTGAGGCAGCCTCGGCCGGACTAGTAATACACCTCAATAAATCGCGAGTAGACGTGGCTCTTATCCAAGAACCCTGGATAAATAAAAATAGGGTTTGCGGTTTAGGAGTCACGGGCTACACATTGTATGTCCCTGTCACAGGGGATAAGCTAAGAACTTGCGTTTTAACAAGGGATGGGCAAGGAGTAACTTTATTTAATTATTTCAGTAACGGAGACCTTACAGTCTGTAATGGAGGGGCCAGAGGTAAGCAGGAAATTATGCTTTCATCGGTCTATATGCCCTAGATGCGGTTGATCCACCGGGGGCTGGTGTGCAGAAGCTGACCGGGTATGCAACGTTAAGAAGGGTTGCGTTGGTACTCGGCTGCGACGCAAATACGCATCATAGTTAGTGGGGGAGCAGCAAGATTAACAAAAGAGGTGAGTTAGTGTTTGATTTTATAACTTCTAGCAATATGTTTATTTGTAACAAGGGTAACGTACCCACGTTCAGGAATAGGAACAGGGCAGAGGTTATAGACATAACACTGACTCACAGAGATAGAAACCTGGTAGGGGACTGGATGGTAGATAAGGACTGTACATTTTCGGACCACAGTAGGATATCGTTCAATCTAAATTTTTCTGGTGAAAGGCGTGACCCATATAGGAATCCAAGAAAGAATAACTGAGATACCTAAGGGGTCACTGGTGATATTAGAGCAAGGGAAACTCCGCAGGGTGCAGATACACAAAGAGGAGTTGGAATATTTCACTAACACTTGTAGGGAATGTTTTAAACAGTTCTGTCCAGTGGTTTTCCAGGGCAAAAGAAAGCAGCCTTCGTGGTGGACCAAGAAGATTGTTCAACAAAGCGAAACTCACAGGAAGGATTGAGGAGTGGAACAATCGCAAGGTAATATCGGGTGTTTTTTTTAGAGGTATAGAACTTCGAATTGAAATAAAACACAAGAAAATCGTTTTAATGTCCATCAATTTGGCTTTATTGGAAGGATAATTTTATGCCATTAATGTTTAAATATGATTTCGGGCATGTGGCCGCCGCGGCTGGCTCGAATAAAGCCAATTCTACAGGTCCAATTTTCAAACACTTTTTCGAGCATATGGGGCCGTATGTTGGCAATAACGCCACGAATGTTGGCTTCCAAGTCCCCTAACGTTTCTGGTTTGTTGGCGTAGACGAGCGACTTCACATATCCCCAAAGAAAATAATCCAATCGTGTCAAATCACACGATCTTGGTGGCCAATTGACAGGTCCATTCCGCGAAATTATGCGCTCATCGAATGTTTCCTTCAATAAATCGATTGTGACGTGCGCTGTGTGGCATGTAGCGCCGTCTTGTTGGAACCACAACTCATATACATTCATGCCATCCAATTCGGGAACAAAATAGTCGGTTATCATGGCTCTATACCGGTCTCCATTAACGGTAACTGACTCTCCAGCATTATTTCGGAAGAAGTATGGCCCAATGACTCCACCAGCCCATAGAGCACACCAAACAGTCAGTTTTTGTGGATGTAATGGCGTCTCAAGGGTCTCATGTGGATTCTCTTCACTCCAAATGCGGCAATTTTGCTTGTTGACGTAGCCATTCAACCAAAAATGAGCCTCATCACTGAACAAAATTTTGCGATGAAAATCAGCATCGAGATCAATCTCATTTTCGGCCATACACCAAAATCACGACGCATTGCATGGTCTCGCGGCTTTAATTCTTGCACAAGCTGGATCTTGTAAGGTCGCAAGCCAAGATCTTTGCGCAAAATCTTCCATAAAGTTGATGGACAAAGCTCCAATTGCTGTGCACGGTGGCGAATCGATTCATTCGGGTCCTCTTCAACACTTTGCTCTACAGCGGCAATTGTTTCTTCGGTGCGCACTGTTCGATGTCTCTGCGGATGCGTATTATCACGTAGTGCGAAAACGATCCATGGTTAACCGAATTAATTGCTCTGATGGACGATTATGTCGACCATAAAATGGACGGAGCTTGCGGTAAACTTCGCGAACTGAACCATTATTTTCGAAATAAATTTGCACGATTTGCAAGCGTTGTTCTTTTGTCAACCTGTTCATGATGAAATGGCAAACCAAACTAAATATTAATCACTTGACAGCTGACAAAATGGCCGCCAGTTAAAAAAGTGATGCCAACTTACAGTTCTATACCTCAATAAAAAACAGCCATTATATAAGTACAAGGGTGATCTCAACAGAGCGAAAAGAGCCTCGTTAAGGAAATACTGTGAGGAAATTGATTCCATTAATGAGTTATCGAGGTTTCGGCGAGTATTGTCAAAGGAACCAAGGGCTCCTGGGAATATTCAAAGATTGGATGGCACATGGACAGAATCCAGCTCTGAGACACTTTCTGTTCTGATGGACACTCACTTTCCTGGCTGTAGGGAAGCAGGGGAAGAGGCAACGACGGAGGTTAATTTTAACTGCTTGTCGGAACCGGAATAAGATGCAGTGGACGACATAATGACGTTGGAAAAATCAACATGGGCAAAAAATACATTCGAACCGTATAAATCACCAGGCCCAGATGGTATTTTTCCGCCCAAGTTGTAGAATGTCCCAGAGCGTGTACTACTGTCCTTGGTGTATATCTTTAAGATATGTTTAGCAGGAGGTTTTTACCGAAAGGCTGGAGAGAGGTTTGAGTCATCTTCATACCCAAGGTGGGTAAGGTAATCCACTCAAAGCCAATGGATTTCACGCCAATCAGTCTTTCGTCGTTTCTTTTGAAAACATTAGAACGACTAATTAATCTTCATCTGAGGAACACAATTGATACCCGCGTCATTAGTGGCGCTCAGCATGTCTATCGTAAAGGCGGGTCTGTTGAGAGTGCGCTTCATGACGTGGTTGTTGTTATAGAGAGAGGACTGCAGCACAAGGCTTACACACTGGCTGCATTCTTAGACATTGTGGGAGCCTTTAACAACATAAGTATAGAGGCTATTACGGAGTCGCTGGAGACTCTTAGGGTTCACAACTTTCTAGTGCAGTGAATAATTATTATGATTAACAGCAGAATCATCAACTCCAGCATGGGAAGAGAAAGCCTGAGGAGATTAGTGATAAGAGGTACCCCAAGGCAGGAGTTTTGTCACCTCTATTGTGGTTGTTGGCAATGAACGCAATTCCTAGGCGTTTTGACAGGAGCGGACGGAAGATAGTTGCATATGCGGATGACGTGATTTTACTGGTAACGAGAAAGTTTCTTCCCACATCAGTGAAATCATGCAGTCGGCGTTGGGCGATCTATCCTCCTGGGCCAGCAGTAAAGGACTAGGAATCAACTCAGAGAAAACCAAGCTAGTCCTCTTTACCAGGAGATACATAATAGAAAGCTTTGTACTACCCAGGATGGGAGGGGTGGAACTAAGACTAGCAGAGGAGGTTAGATACCTAGGTGTTTTCCTAGATAGCAAGCTTTCTTGGAAAATGAACACGGATGAAACAAATGCTAAAATGCCTACTACGCATGCAAGAGGCAGTAAACTGCATTTACATATCAGTTATCAGGCCGGTTATTTCCTATGGTTGAGTGGTATGGTGGAAGGCATTGAGGAAGGAAAGTCACAGGATATTGCTAGCTAAGGTTCAGAGATGTGCCTCGATGGGGATCACAGGTGCTCAAAGGAGCACACCTCAGGCTGCCTTGGACGTCATTCCTCATCTACTTCCGATAGAGGACTTTGTGGTGGGACCGGCGACTAGAAGTCTCCTTAGACTCGTAGAAACTGGTATGGTGAGGACAGGAATATCAGGTCATATATAAATCTTACAAACGATCGGTTTTGGTGATCAGGAATCCGTAACCCCTGGGTTTACGGACTATTAAGTCACTTAAATCGATTGTAGTCGAACACCCTTAATTATAATTACGGATAGGGACTTTTGGGTCAAATCCGATAGGCTGTATGAGGGTAGTGCAGTCTTTAAAGACGGATCAAAAATGGCGGAAGGCTCAGGAGCTGGTGTCTATATCTTGGGAACGAACATTCGTAATTCTTTCAGACTGCCGATTGAATCTATTGTTGGTTGAGATCTCGGCGATCCTCAGGGCCACGGAACTGGTGGCTAAGAATGTAGCTGAAGGTGAGAAGGCAACCTTCTATGTCGACAGCCAGGCAGCGCTAAAAGCTTTGAAGGGACACAATGTCAAATCGAAACTTGTTAGTGACCGGAGGAAAGCCCTCAACTTGCTTATGAAAAAGTATAGTGTCAGACTATGTTGGGTTCTTGGCCACAGCAGTGTTGAGGGAAATTAAATTGCCAAAGAGCTGGATGGAAGAGGGTCGGCGTTAGATGAGGGAATGTCGGACAGATCGGTGAAATTACCGATAGGTCATTACTATAAAGAACTCAGTAATTGGGTAGAAAGCGAAGTAGGGAGGATTGTAGTATCGAGGGGTTTTTGGCCAAAACTTGACTCAGGAAGATCTAAACTACTACTGGACATGAACAGGAAGGCGATGCGAATCATGATAGGCGCGTTGACAGATCACTACTCGGTCAGAGTAAGAACCACCATTTAGGAGACTGCCATTCCAAATTTTTGTAGGATGTGCGGGGATGAAGAGGAACCAGAAACCATTGAACATATTATCTGGCATTGCCCGAAGCTTCAACGTCATAGGCTACGGCGGCTGAGCAGACGTTTCCATGAAAGCATTACTGTTGTTGGGAAGTGTAAACTAGAGGATATCAGGGGCTTCATCAAGGGAATTCGGTGGCTTAGTGATGGATAATATAGTCACTTCTGGCTGCAAATGGGAGGGTAAATATTACTTTTTGGGCAACAGAAGGGAATCACAATAGACCGAATTGGGTATCCGAGTGGAGGTGCGGTAAAGCACCACCCTTCCTAACCTAACCTATTGTAATATGTCCAATATATTGTAACCAGTTTGTATAAATATTAAATCTTATAATATTGTATGCATTCTATCTATGAATTATTAGTTTTTATTTTTATTCTTTCTTAAATTCTATTAATTGCTTAAAGATTAGTTTCATTACAACTCCATAGTTTTTTTTTATCGTTAAATGATTTTAATTAATTTTTTTTATAATTTATTTTGATATTTTTATTAAAATTGTATTTATTAATACTTTTTATTGTATTTATTTTTTAAATTTTACATTATTATATGTTTGTAATTCAGTTGGTAGTTTACACTTTTATAACTAAATAGTAAATAGACTAGCTAAATATTCTGTATAACGTGACATTTTTAGATTTAGTTGAACTGTAGTGAATTTTAGTAAGAAATAATTTGTTATTTGGGCTTAAGTTCAGTAATTTCATTTCTTATTGAATGAAATATTTTTATTAATTAATGTGAGTTTCTAAAGAAGAGAAGAAAAATTAAATTAGACCTTTAAGCTGGGGGAAATACGGAAATTTTTCTGTGCAGCAGCGCACTTCATCAGCACCCTAGTCTATCTATCTACTTGGGTAGAGATTGTTATTAACATCAGCTTTTTATTTATATGTACGCATGTATTTTATTTATTTATTTCCATTAGACTTTAAGAATGAAATTCTTTTATAGTCAAAAAATAAAAATAATATTACATAATAATGGACACCATATATTAATAATATTAAAATTAAATTTAGCAATTATAAAAAAAAATAATTAAATTTAGGCAAGTTAATTTTGAATAACAATGAGCCCATTCCACCTGAATACCACAATGTCCATCCTGCTAGACCATAAAAATTCCCCATAGATTTTGTCGTTTAATTGAAATGTATGGAAAACCCTTACATCACACAAAACAAACAATATATCAATCAGTTTGAATTGACTCAACATGTGTAATAGAAAAATTTAGCACCAAAAACCAAAATTTAATAATAAAAAAATAGTATATATATATATATATATATATATATATATATATATATATATATATATATATATATATATATATATATAATAAAAAGTGTAGCCAGAAAATGAAAAAGAGTACCTATTTGATTAAAGAATAATATA
Source organism: Tachina grossa (assembly GCA_949987645.1). NCBI lineage: Eukaryota > Metazoa > Arthropoda > Insecta > Diptera > Tachinidae > Tachina > Tachina grossa. The sequence continues at coordinate 14,354,878 of OX465279.1, read as the reverse complement.
GATAATTTATTACATAATCATGACAATAAACTAAATACTAGTAGATTAATAATGTATATAAAATAGAAGTGATGCCAATGCAAAAGAAAATGTAGAAGGACAAAGATTGATATTTGTTATATATTTCGCATAACATATTCCCTAAGGGTTTTCTTGAAATTCTGTCTTTCAACAATGAGTCTTAAGTTTGTGGGCAATGAGTTCCAAAGTTTTATGGCATTGATGAAGAAAAATCTGCTTGTATTTAGATAGTTATGCCTTGGTGGTATTAGCGTAGTACCTCTAGGTGATCTACCGAGTGATATTTTGTTAAACAAGTACAACGGTGATTTTATATTTATTAGTTTGTGTAGAAATAGGAGATCTCGCATGCGTAGGTATTTCACTATGTCACAACCAAGAATCATAGTTCTCCAGGACGATATACTACTGAATCTGTGAATACCATATACATATCGAGTAACATTGTTAAATGAGACTTGTAACTTATGAAGTGAGCACGAATCTAATTTGCTATACACCTCCGCAGAGCTGGTTATAATAGGTAAAATTAATTGTAATACAAGACGTTTCTTAACCCGCCAATGGTGACGCAAATTTGACTTTGATCAATGGTGACGCCGGTCTCACGCACCGGAATTTTCAACTGAAGATTTTTCCAAATTTGTTATTAATATTTCGTTTTTTTTTTTAATTTATGCTCTTTGAGAATAAAGCAAGGATGTTTAATCAATTTAAGCTCTTTTATTTCAATATTAACATTAAAAAAATTGTTTTATTAGAGCATTAAAAACAACAGCAATTTTAGTAATACATTTTTCAAAATTAAGAAAAAAATAAAAAAATCACATATTTATAAAGGAAGATAATGTTTTTTAATCTTTCGACATTAGGAACTTTTACAAAATAAATAAAAAAAAATATTAAAAAAATAATGAAAAATGTATACTTGGTTATTTTATTCACATACACGGTGACACACGGTCTCATGTACCGGGTTAGTAAAAAAAATACACAAAGTGTGCTCACGAAGCAGTTTCGTCATTAACTAGTAGTAGGGGATGTGCAATGAGGCAGCTACTCGAAGTTGCAACCAAAAATAATAACAGGGAATAATGTTATTCGAATTTTTTAACACACCCGGTCTCACAGACCAATAGGACACCAATGGCGGGTTAACCTCAGTCGGTGTGTAAATTGAGGTTATTCTTAAATTACGCAGTGTTAAATACACGTTGCGTACCATATTATTAATGTGATCACAGCAAGATAAGGAGGAGTTGATGTGAAATCCGAGATATTTGGCTTTTTGTACATAAACAAGACGAGAGTCACCTAGGCTAACAATAGGAAGCTGGTTGAAATGAAGTCTATTCTTACTAATGGGCAATATAACCGACTTCTTAGGATTCAGCGTGAGGTTATTCGCTTTAGCCCACATATCGATACATTTTAGGTCCTCATTAATTTTATAACACATATCATCCACAAGACCAATACGACTAGATATATATAGTAGAATATCATCAGCATACGAATGAATGCTAACAGACTTAACGATTTTGAATATGCCATTGATATAGATACTGAAGAGTAAAGGTCCCAGAACTGAGCCTTGTGGAACCCCAGAATGCACACCCTTAAAGCATGACTCCCATACACCAACAACCACTTTTTGCAAATGATCAGACAAGTAGTTTCTTATTAGACTGACTGCGCTGTGGTCAAACAAAAAAACATTCCAGTTTTTTACAGAGAATAGAATGATCTACTCTATCAAATGCTTTTGAGAAATCTAACAAGCACATCAGCGACAAATCACCCATATCGTATGCCGGTCTGATATCATCAAGTACTTTTAGGACTGCAGTAGTACAACTATGGTTCGAACGAAACCCAGATTGCAGCGGAGACAGCAAACAATTTGCATTAATGCAATCAATCATCTGCCGACACATTATTGTTTCACAGACATTTCCGAGAACAGGAAGTACACTCATAGGTCTAAAGTCACTAGGGACAGTCGGAGATGTATTTTTGCTACCGGTATGATCCTAGCTCTTTTCCATACTTTAGAGAAAGTGTGTGATCAACCCAACAATATACGGTAAAATTATTTTTAAAAATCGTATGCACACCCCATCCTCACCTATAGCATTAGAGCGGATACTAATCACACTCCTATAGACTTCATCATCAGACACCGTAGAAAACTGAAATGTATTCGGACAATCATAAGAAGGCTGAATTGTAGATAGGTCTGGATTATTTAGATTATTTACAGAAAAAAATCATTTAGCGTGTTAGGATCTAAAGAGCAATCAGAGTTTCGACGAGGGTAGACAACTAAACTTTTAGTATTTTTCCAAAGTTGTCCAGATGATAAGGACGTGTTTAGTTTCCGTAAAAAAAATAATTTCTTTGCTTCTCTTGTAACTAAATTAGCTCGATTCCTAGCTCTGTTATATATAGCCCTGTTTGATTTTTCTTCCATCTGTTATAACAGCGACTACGCTCCCGAATTGCTTGCTTTACATTTTCATTAAACCAAGGACAAGAACTATTTTTGATGTAAAAAGTTCCAACTGGAACATGTTTGTTATATATCTCTAGAATTGATGCTAGAAATACATCTAACTTTGCATCTGCTGTTGGCTCATACCAGCAGTCATTTAAATTATGATTAAAAAGGTCAGAATATAACAAAGGATAGTTAATTGATTTAAGGTCTCTATACGATATTAGACGCGAAGTCTCAGTTTTGTGGCGATTAATATTAAGCGAGCAAAATAAAAGATCATGGTCTGAAATAAATGATATTTGATCAAATAACAGTAAGTAGCTAGCATCTGATAACAACAACAGATCAAGTAGGCTTGGGATACAATTTGGTGAAAAACGTGTAGGCATTAGTTGATTAAAATCGACAAACCAGCCGAACTTACGTAATTAATCAAATTTGCTCTATGATTATCATCACACAACAAATTAATATTAAAATCTCCACAGGTAACATAGAAATCATAGTCTGTAATGTAAGTATTAAAATCAGAGAAAAAAGGATTCAGATCATATTTTTTGTTCGGGTTATACACACATGACTCTAGAACTTCGGTCGTACTGTCATACATTTCAATATTGAGAAATTCAATCCCTTATTCAGAGTTGCCTGACTCGCTGACATATTTAGATTTAATACTAGATTTGCAATATATTGCTACACCACCGCCCCTTTTGTCTCTTCTATTGTTATGATATAGAGTATATCCTTTTATACCGTAATGATCAATAGACAAATCATTATGAAACCATATTTCAGTGACACAAATAACATCAATATTTGAATTTTCAAAGGTCATCCTAACATCATCTAACTTTATACCGTGCAGACTCCTAGCATTAAAGTGAACTATGTTCAAACCACTTCTTTGCTTACATAGAATATTCAGTAAAGCAGATTTTTTTTCAACAACACCATATCTTCAATCAAGTTGACACATCAGAAAAAAAAACATTGTGTAGACAAGAATCAAGAACGTAAATTCTAATGAAACGGAATGGGAGAAATGATTGTTGTGTACAATTATTAATTTACCTTTGGTAATTTACCTTTGGTAATTTACCTTTGGTAAATACATATATATCGAATAAATAAAAAATAAATAATGTGATGATCGTAAAAGATAAGCAAGAATAGTTAAAACATACGTAGGTAGAGTAATATAAGTTCGTGCTAACCTAAATAGAAAAATGAAAAAACAGGGGAAATGAATAGTGATACTTACATATAGGGTTTGCCAAAAACCGTGAAAATCAGAAAATCGCGGTTTCCGGTGTTAAGCTACTAAAACCGGTCGGTTTCGGTTCGGTTTTAAAAATATGCATGTATATAAGTAGGTACGTATGCTGGAAAGATAAATGATGATTTAAAAATAATCATTTCTATCGTGAAAAACAAATGGAATTTTTCTTCATGTGAAATTTTCATTCCCCTCAAAGAGAAAAATGCTATCTTGAATATCCCTTGAATGTAAAAAGGGAAGAATTTTTGTAAAGCTTAAAAATTAATTGAAAATCTTATAAATTTAAGTTGAATATAAAATCACACACATTTTAGGTTATAAACGAAACTTATTTACTTTAAAGTTGTACTCATGGAAGTGCTTCTGTTGATTTAGCTATTTTTTCATTAAGTATACCACCGTGGTGCACCACCATGAAATTTACTGTATGTGAACCAAACAGATTCATACTCTGCAAAAAAATATGTTGTAGGGAATTATTTTCCTAAAAATAAATAATTATAACTTTCAATATATAATTCGAAAAAAATATCGAAATTATTCGGTGTAATAATTCAGTTGGCCTGCAAAAATAAAGTAAACAAAACCAAGGGAAAAGTGAAAAAATTCACGTGAAAAATATTCTGCCTTATTCATGTTAACGGGAACCAAAAAAGGGAAAATATTTCTAGGAACATTTAGTAGTGAGTATATGTATAAAAAGCTTAAGAATAAAAAATTTATATTTAATTTTTCAAGTAATAAAATTTCAGAAACGTTCAAGCGTTCAATGTAGAGTCGTTTAAACGAAATCTTATTTTTGTGCAGAAGTTACTAGAAAACACTCTTTCGCATTCAGTTGAAGAGGAGTTTATTGTGTTATTGTCTTGTGAAGCAATAATATGTTGGTTGTTTTGTTGTTAGTTTTTTTATAAAGTACAAATTCTTATCGAAGAACGTTAAAATTATCGTCTTTTTGCTTTACATCTGCTAGAGCTTTTTTGATAACAAATTACAATTCTTCCTGCAAAGAATCGTTATAATTTTCTTAAAATTTTACAATTTTCTTACCTTTCATTGTTACAGAATTCTTAGTAATGTATAAAAGTCTTCAATGTAAAGTATTTGCTGTATTTTTAAACAATATAATAATGGGTGCGTTCATAAATGCATAACCGATCTGCATCATACGTGCAAACTTTTATATAAAATGCAATACAAGTTCGCTGATTATCTCTTTTAGTAGTTATCATGTTTGTACACTATATTTTACATTTATTTGTGCGTTATCTACTTCAGTGAACCAGTTTAGAACATTTAAATTTCCATTTGAAGCGAGTTGATGCATTTACGAACAAGCCCAATGTTAAAGTAAAACTTAAAAACCGACGCTTTTTTGTCGGTTTCAGTTTTTATGGGCTAAAAATCGCGGTTTCGGTTTCGGTTAAAACCGAACGGCAATCCCTACTTAAATATGTATTTACCAAAGGTAAATCAATAATTGTACACAACAATCATTTCTCACATTCCGTTTCATTAGAATTTACGTTAAATAGCTGATGTTAATAACAATCTCTACCCAAGTTAGGGTTTTTAATTTCCTGACTTTTTCCAGCTCCCGGAAATCGGTATCTTTTTAGTCACCCCCGAGATTTCCCGAGCATACGGGAAAATATTATTAAATAAAACTAAATTAAAAATTTGCTTAGCACATAAGTTGTACATGAACACATTGATTTATTTTCAAATAAAATATTATTCTATAGTTAAATATTCTTAACCTGTTAATTAAAATTTTATTCAAACGAATAATAAAATAAATTTAAATAAAACTTTTTAATTGTTTAATTTTTTAAAATTTAAATTTCTAATTATAAAAAATCGTATGTAAAAAAAATTAAATGTTCAAGAGATCTTTGAATTCAGGAATGTTTGTACTCTCAAGTTTATGTGAAAGCTCTAAAATAAAAATTTAAAACTTCAAACTAATCAATGAGATTGAAGTCGATTTTATATATGCACATATATTAGGTCTTATTTATAAAAATTCTTAAGGCCTTATGTAGGCTTATCAACAAAAATTTTGTTTGAAAATCTGTTTTATAAACCCTTTATTAAACCTTCAAAATTTTTTATAAATAAGGCTAATTGTATTTAAAATAGTTTAAATTTTAAACTATTTTAACTAAACTTTAAAATATTTGCACGTATTTATGTGTATTAGTAAGCTAAATAAAAAGTTATGAGCGTTTCTTGAATAATTATCCCCAAAATAATTTAGGAAACGTTAACTTTCTGGGTTTCAATAAAATGGTATTTTAAAACAATAAGCGCGTTAATAGCACTATCCGAAAGCCGGTTCCTAATTTTGTTGACGAAATTTCCAGAAATTGAAAATACACGCTCGCTTTCGATAGATGTAGAGCTTATTGTCAATAGTGCTTCAAATAGAATATCCAAATTTTCTGTTCTAGTACCAGTTGCTTCAAACATTGCAAAATCTCTTTTTATAATATCTGATCTTGTCAATATCTTTGCTTTTTTGCCGTCTTTCATTGCAGACTCAATAGCTTTATTAAGTTTTTCCTGAAAAGTCTCAATATTATCCAGATCGGTCTCAGAATCTTAGTCAGATACATCTTCAGCATCATCCTGAAATAATCTGTCATACAAATTTTCAGCAAAAAGTAACGTTACTGGCTTCGAAGCTTTTTTAAAAATACCATTGTCGCATTCCACACTGTCAAACAAATTAGGATTCTTTAGATATTTTAATAGTGTTATTATTTCAATATTTCTGCGTTCACAAATTCGTTTCTCAAGTGCGCTTATCAATTTTTTTGCCATATACGAGTAATTGCTTACAGCTAATATTTTATTAAAAAGAACTAGTAGAATTGCATCTGCTGTTAATAAATTTGTGTCTCGCCGACCTAAAGCTTCAACTGCAATTTTTACCGGGTGTAACACATTGTACAGAGACTCTAGGATATTAACATGATCATCTTTCCACATATGGACTAGGCTATAATCAATTAACGTTTTTTTAATTGAATTTTTAATTGTTAAAAACGATTCGATCATTGTTATTATTGAGTTCCATCTAGTCCTAACATCGAGACATAGTTGCAACTTCTTTTCTAACTCAGATTTTACGTCTTTCTGTAGAGTATCATTTTTCAATGCGCTTCTTTTAATAGCTTTTATAATTTGTCTGGTATTGTTTTAAAAAGTGTCATATTCTTCGCTGATATTATAAGTTAGTTCTTCTTCTAATTCGTCGAAATTGTCGGAGTCGCATTCACTGGAACTTGTTTGATTATTAACGCGTTTCTTATAAAGAATGTCTAAAACTGCTAAATAGATTGCGTGATTTACACAAAAAAATCCCACACACTGGGCTCTGATTCACAAATCTTTTCACTATGTTTGGCCCGTCCGAAATTGTTGCAACTGTATGTTCTTTAAATTTTATGTTGTATTCATTCAGTTTTGATTCTACCATTTGTCTCAGTTCAGAAGCACCACACTTTCCTCTGATATTCACCATTCCAAGGTTATATATCTTGTGCTTCGGTACATACAAAGATGTGTTTAAATATCGTTTGTTTCTTAAGCTGATCCATTCATCAAACACCAAGCTGAATCTACCATTGGTTTTGATCATTTTGGCTAGATCTGTCATCAAAGTCTGTTTGATACTTTCATAATAATCTAATATAAATTTCATGACAGTAGCTTCACATTTAGGAACCTTGAATCCCTTATGTGATAAAGACTCCTGGATGAAAGAGCTACGGGTAATTGCTCTTATAGAGATTCCGTCGAAAGCAGCGAGTTTTGCTAAGGTTTCACCCAAATTTTTGTTGCAGACGAATTCTTTTATTAACATTTGTTTTTTCAGTTGAGGTTGGCCGTCATTTTCAGCGCTGGAATTATCATCATCCTTAGCTGCTATTGCGCTTATATAATGAATATTGGAAAGATGCTTAAGCAAACCACTGGTTGAACCTTTATAGGCGAGCATTCTTGGGCATAAAACGCATTGAGCGTTAGATTTTGGTCCTTTTTTAAAGTATTTCCATACGAATGATCGCGGCTCCATTTTCTCTATGACAATAATTAATATTAACTGCACACAATCATAACTGATACAAAGAGTACTTACGACTTCAAATAATTTATTTTATCCAATATACGTGAACGTTTTTATCCTATTTTTTTCTTAAAACAAATAAACAGCTAAAAAAATATTTATTTCTTTGACTATTTTTTTCTTAATACAGTAGTTTTAAACAGTAGTTTTTGCAATCCATCATATGGGCATAGTTGTATATTTTGTGTAGCAGCATAAAGTTGCAATTTTCTGTATTTCTTAATTTTCGGGATTCCCGACGAAAAATCCCGGGAATAGGGAAACAAAAAATAAGCAGAAATCCCGCACCGAATTTCCCGGGATAAAAACCATAACCCAAGTAGATAGACTAGGGTGTTGATGAAGTACGTTGCTGCACAGAAAAATATCGGTATTTCCGCCAGCTTAAAAGTATAATTTAATTTTTCTTCTCTTTTTAAAAACTCACATTAATTAATAAAAATATTTCATTCAATAAGAAATGAAATTACTGAACTTGAGCCCGATTAACAAATTATTTCTGATTGATATTCTGTATAACATTTTTAGGTTAAGCATTCTTTTGAAATGTTTTTTTTACATCTGAAGTTTTTTAAGTAAGATGTTTATTAATATTCTGTTTTTGTTTATGTAAAAAAGGTAAAAATTTGTTTAGTAATATTAATGGAATCAAAATATATTTTAAATTTTATAATTGTTATGTTTTATAATTTTCTTCGTCATCCTTCGTGCCAACTTTGCCATCATCGTTTTGGTATACAGTTGGGGCATTAACATATGCTTTGCTGTCATCATTACAATCATGAAATCAAAAATTCTCAGGTCCATTTTTAACATCGTTGAACTAATTTTTCCATTTGGCTGTCTGGTCTGATATGGATTTCTCTTTTTGCTTCATCCAGTTTTTGTAGGAACTCGTTGCCTTCCACGGCTATTTCATGTGTTATAAGCATGTATGGGCAAATGCAAAATGAAAATGCAAAAAGAGCGAACGATGTGTACATACACAAAATTGATGAGCGAAGCAGAGGAACGAAATTGTGCTTAGTCTAGCAGAAAATTTCGAACGAAGCAGACGTGCGTCGGATGTCATTAAATGAGAAGAAAAACAAAGCAATACAATGCCACACATGCTAAGCTTTCAATGTAGTGGTGGCCATACCTGGTTATAAGGATGGTATCTTATTAAAAAAAATGTTTCTTGATATATTCCAGCTAAGCAATATATAGATGATCCCTGCTAAGCATAAGCTCTCTATGCGGGGTCTATACTTAGTTCCTTTTCACTTAAAAGAATAAGCAATAGCTATTCCTTAAAAATGAAAGGGCAGGATCGCCATGTAATGTATTTTCAATAACATACACAAGCGTTTGTTCTGTGATCAATCAAAGTGTATTGATAATTTATTTCATAATTTCTTCAGCTTATATACTAACAATGTGAAGTTCGCTTTTTTTATTATTTTTACTTATTCTAATATATGTACATTAGGGTGGCCGTTATTTTTTCTTGATCTCTTCTACTCTTACCCCCCAAATCGGTTCAGTTTTATGTAAAAAAAATACAACAAAAATTCATACCGATAAGTTGTGTTTTAGGAGGTGCGTCCGGCCCTCAAAGTTGGCCCTTGGGAACAAAAAAAGAGTAATATGTGGCATCACCGCATTACGGAGTTCGTTGGTTTGCTTGCTTGTTGACATTTTGTTTCTCCCTTTTTTTTAGTGAGAGAGTAAACAAAATTATTAAAATTCACCAACTTGAAAAAACAAGTAAAAATAAGTTTATAAATGATTTATGTGGGCATTATTTTTGTTATTCCAAATAAAAGACCTATAAAATACAAGTTTATGTATATACATTTCGTTTTAATGGAGTATTTAATATTTTTTTATGTTAACTCCCTTCTGTTTTGCCAGAGAAAGATTTTTAGTGAAAAAAGCAAATTCAATTGCTTATGAACGCTAAGGAACTTTTTTACCCCAGGAGTTTTTTTATTCCCACATTTGGTAAAAACAGCGGAAAAACAAATTCATGATAGGAAAAAAGGGAAAAGTGAAAAAACTCGCGCGGAATTTTTGTTCATGATTGGGCTGATTATAAAGGGAAATCATTGATATGTTCTCTCTCAAAATCAGATTTGCCTACGATACCATATCGCGTGCTGAGAGCGAAGGAAGAATGGAGTCAAAAAGGTCTACAGGCAGACCGAAAATTGGCGCGACGAATTGAAAGCTTAATTATTAAAACTATGCTGTAATCCAGCACAAGAGGGTTAACTCTTCAAGCAGAAAATGAATATGATCTAAGTGTATTATATGTTAAAATACAAATAATCTTTATGGAAAAAACCAATGCTCTCAGTGCAAAATAATCAAAAACAATTAAGGTTTACTACAGATCATATTTCACTCCCTCCAGAGTATTGAGATGACGTCCCCGACGAGACAGGACTTATCCTGCTGTCTTATCAGGATGAGTACCACAAACATTGGCGCAAGCCTCTGACAGTAAAGTTTTAACAATTTTCAGTACTAGTATGGAGTTGTTTATCCAGCAAGTCAGGGTTTTGGATGCAATAATGACCAAAGAGGTTTTATTGACCAGAAAATTTCAAATAAAAATATTATCAAGATAATGACCCCAAGCATAAATCTTACTTACATGTGGGTCGTAGTTACGACAACGTAGTTATACAACTGCATCAAAGTTATTGATACCCCTGCCTAAAGTGCTGATGTCAACCCTAAGGAAAATTTGTTAGACCATGTGAAGAAAACGGTTGCATGAACAATCGCCCAAAGAAGAATCGCCCATAGCACCAAAATGAACAATCGCCCAATGTTTTTGGGTTTTTATTCGTAATGAACAAAGACCCAAAAAAAGTGAAAATCGCCAAAAATTTTGTGAAAAAAAAACCTAAATACAAAATGAACGATCGCCCATTAATTTGGGTTATTATTCATTATGCAAAAACACCCAAGTTTATGATGAACAATTGCCCAAAATGGCTGAATGAATAATCGCCCATAAAAAAATCGCCCAGACCACGTAAATGTACAAACGCCCAAAGAAATTAAAACAAAATTTGGGCGATCGTTCATTAATTTGGGTTTTTCGACATTTTTGAAATATTTGGGTAATTCTTCATAATGAAGGATCACTTAAACTTCAAAAATGTCAAAAGACCCAATTTTTTTTTGGCGATCGTTTATTTATCTTATTTTTATAAAAACGTAAAACTTGTATTGCAAGCTAACTGATCATCTTATTTCTTTATTATGCTCCGCCGCTTCGGGAAATACTATGGTGGAGAAAATTCTTCTAGAAAACATTATTAAGCAGGGAAGCTGCAAAAGCAGAAAATCTTTATTATGCTCCGCAGTTTCGGGAAATACCATGGTGGAGATAATCCTTAAGCTCGGCCGAAGGCCGGCAGTCTAAAGAATGTTTTTAGGCAGGGAAACTTTGCAAAGGCGGAAAATCTTTATTATGCTCTGCCGTTTCGGGAAATACCATGGTGGAGAAAGTTCTTAAGCCCGGCCGAAGGCCGCCATTCTAAAGAATGTTTTTAGGCAGGGAAACTTTGCAAAGGCAGAAAATCTTTATTATGCTCCGCCGTTTCGGGAAATACCGTGGTGGAGGTAATCCGTAAGCTCGGCCGAAGTCCAGCAGTCTGGAAAATGTTATCAGGCAGGTAAACTTTGCAAGACAGAAAATCTTTATTAGGTTGTTCAACAGCAGTGGCTTCGCTGAAGAGTGATGCTTCGAAAACAAAGCTATGTAACACTTTTCGTCTTATTTCTCCGAGTTCTGTAAGGAACCATAATCAGAATGCGGTGCCGTAGAATCCCCACAACAGATAAGGAACTTAATTCTCTTTGGACGATTATTAATAAAAACTGTGTGATTTAAAGATATGGGCGATTGTGCACTTTGTGATTTGGGGGGTTATTCACAAAAATTTGGGCGATTTGCACTTTGTTTGTCTTTTTTCATTATGAACAATAGCCCAAAAACATTGGGAGATTGTTCATTTGGGTGATTTGACATTTTCCCCCACAGAACTATTCAAAAAGCTTAATATTCATTAGTTTATGTAAACAATAAATATACAATTGCCCAATTGGGGTCATTGTACATTTTTGTAAAATGGGTGATCGTTCATAATGAACAATGAGCCAAAATTTAATAATGTCAAAACACCTAAAACCAATGAAGAAACGCCCAAATTTACAAAAACACTTTTTTGGGCGATTGTTCATTGGGCGATTGTTCGTGCAACCGAATAAAACTAATGAATATAATATCCCAAAGCTAATTCATTCACTGTTGACGTTGGCAAGCGATAATTCATGCTCAAGGTCACAGAAAATATTGCAACTGAACAGCCGAAAATTAATATTTAACTAAAAGTTTCATCAAATAAGCAAGCATTTTTTTTAACATTACACAAATTGAACTGTTTTCTTTTTTTAATTTACATCACAATTTATTTTATATTATATTATTTTATATATATTTCACATTATATACATTATTATATTAACAAATATTTGTTTATAAAATCTATGTAGAAAAAAAAATTCTTATCTTTATTAGGAATCTGTGTTTATTTTGAATTTTGTTAACATTTTCTCTAATTCCAAATAATTTTTTGCATAAACTGTATGTACTCGTATATCCTAAACATAATATGTACATTAAGACCATCTCATATTGAAAAGAAGTCCATGTGACAAAACTGCAGCCAACTTAGAAGTTTTTATGTATTTATGGGCCTGATTATGGTTTGCATAGATCTGAGCATACAAGAAGACATAAGCCGAGTTTACATCTGTGCGACATGTGCTCAAAAAAGCGTAACCATTAATTACTAATGAAAAACTGTTTGATTTAGACATGTATTTATTGATGTAAACAGTTTCCAAACATGTTGAATTCTACAAAATTTTCCTTAGTTATTATTATAAGTGCTAAAAAAAACTGCAGTCGAAATAGCAAAAGTCGTAAAATTGTGCTATTTCTTCGACGTTTTTTTTGACTGCCGAATCACAGTGTTTAAAAACTTCCTATTTGCGTATTTTCTTTTACTTCTGCTCATACTTCTGCTACTGAAATTCAAAGAGTCGTAGTTGAAGTTAACACAATAAACGAACAGATATACACAACAAAGAGCTTCAAGTGTCGTCATGTTCGTACAGTTTTCGGTTTGGCTTACCGCTGCTTTAAATAAATACGAAGTTAACGAAGCAGAAATGTGTGTGTATGTGTTTGAATGTGTGTTTTGTGTGTGTATGAGTGTTTGGGCCTGTTCGTTAATGCATCACTGCGCTGCAAATGGAAATTTAAATGTTCTAAACTGGTTCACTGAAATAGATATCGCACAAATAAATGTCATGCCTGGCAGAGTGACCTGAATTCAGCAAAAATATTAGTCTACCTGGAAGCATGTATTTTTCATATGTATATAATTAAAAAATTTGCTTTATTTTTTTACTTTTTGTTCGCGCGTTGAATCAGGAGTCGATCCCAAGATTTCCGTATGTTAGGCTAGAACACTACCCACTGAACTGCCGAAGCACATATTTATTTTTGTACACAATTCAACTAAAAAATAAAAAATAAGAACTCGACGTAAAAATTTCATTCGCATCCAAATTTGTATACAGGTAAGCGAGAGAGGATGATCTATAAAAAAATTTGGAGAGTTTGAGTATAAACAGCCGACTGACTTCTTAGTGTTTGTGTTAAATTTCGTCATTCGCTTACGTTATTGCATCCTCGTAAGGCAGAGGGGATGTACTGTGTGCTTCTCCGCGCTTCCGAAGCGCTTAATTTTGTGTTATACATATGTATTAAACTACACCTCCCGAGATGTTTTTATGGAAGGGACTTTTATTAATATGCAATTGCTTCTAAACCTCGATTATTATTATTTTTTTGCTGGGAACTGCAAAACCAAAAGAAAAGAAAAAACACACAACATCTCTACTACGATAACTTCCGAAGCTATTTAAAGCAGCAGTCAGACAAACAGAAAACTTTTCGAACATGTCGAGAGCTGAAGCTTTTCGTTTTGTATAGCAATTCGTTTATTGTGTTAACTTCTACTGCGACTCTTGAATTTTTAGAAGCAGGAGTATGAGCAGAAGCAAAAGAAAATACGCAAATGGGAAGTTTTTAAACACTGATTATTATTAGTGGTTAAGCTTTTTTGGGCACATGACATACATATGTATACTCGGCCATAGGGTATAAATTTTTACAAAGTGGGGAAGTAAGAGGAAATTTTTTTCTAGATCTGAGTGCAGGATAGCACATATGTTGAACTTTTTTTTTCAAAAATAGGACCACGAGGGATGTAGGGAGAAATTGTTTCCTCTTTGAAACTATTTATCCGATTTTGATGAAATTCAAAACATAAATAAATCTCAGTCTAAAAGAAGATATACAGGTCTATTCGAGAATACGCGCTTCACTTCTTCGTCGCCGAACGTTCACTTTCGACAGTTCGACGTCGAAAGATTCTAAAATACGTGCGAAGAAATATCGTTTTCAGTAATCGATATTATGTTATATCTTATAAAAACATAAACAACATTGAAAACAGCTGACTTGTATGCAGAAAAAGTTGAAAACAAAAAGGAATTTAAGAAGTAATTTAAAGAAATAATTAATAAAAAACTTAACAGTACAAGTGCTAAGTAACATAAAAAAACAATAAACAGTAAAAGTAAAATTAGTTAATTCTTTTATTTGTTTTAAAAACGTGTTTACATCTTTGAAGAGTTTAAGAAAACTTAATTGTCTTGTAGAGCCTGGCCGAACGCCATTAAAGCTTAATTAACAGTGGTAGACACCATACAAACACTTCGTATCTCTTTTTTCTTTATTTATTTAAACTAAACGAGCTAAAATTGGCGTCGAACGAATGTGACATTGATCATGGTGACGAAGTATTTTAGAATACCTCCAAAGTGAAAGAAAACATATGTTTTCTATCACTCATCTCCAACGTAGTATTTTAGAATAGCAAAAAGTGAAAGATTCGCGTATTTGTGGTGAAAGTGACTTCCCGAATAGACCTGATAGACTGTTAACTTTTTTAAACAAATAGGACCACGAGAGGAGGTAAGAGAAAATGTCTTCCTCTTTGAAACTATCTACGAGATTTGGTTGAAGTAAAAAAAAGATAGAGCTGAGTATAAAAGAATACATATGCTGCATATTTTTTCAAAAACAGGACCACGAGGGAAGGTAGGGGGAAGATTCTTCCTCTTTGAAACTATCCATCCGATTTTGATGAAATTCAAAATATATACAGATACGAAAGAACATAGGATACACACTTCTTCAAAAAAAGGAGGAGGGGTAGGGGCAATTTCGGCTTCTTTGAAACTACCTAACCGGTTTTGAAGAAATTAAAAACATGATAGATCTGAGTCTGGAAGGACATAAACGCTCTATATTTTATCAATATATGTCTATGTTGAACTTCTTGCGATTATGGTTTACAATACGTGTTTTTATGTGTTGTTAAAACTGCTCATTAGGTGTTGTCTTATTGTCGTTGGAGGAAAATTTTTAAGTATACATAAGTGCAGATTTATATAACTGCAATTTATATTTCTGAGAAAAGTAAAAAGCAGATGGAGAAAGTGTTGGAGGTGATGAATGACACCATAATACAATAATACAGGTAACCTCGAAGCGCCAGCTGATACGAGTGATATGTTTTACCAATACACACGCATAGTGGCTGCATTAAGCTTTACTTATACAAAAATGCTTTGCAAATACAAGAGAACATGCAATCATGTTAGCAACACACGCCTATTAAAATTCTACTAATACAAACAAGCTTTGCAAAGACAAGAGAAATAGCAAGTACAAGTCTCTTGTTTTCTCTTGGTTTTTTACAGTTGTCATCACAATAAAAAGCCCTGTTGTTTTATTTGTTGTAGATTCGCGGGTATCTATATTATTGCATCATGGATGCCACTGAGTCCTGAATTGTAGAAATTAGTACAGAAGAGAAAAAAATCAGTACAATTGAAAACAACAGTACAATACTTTATTCAATATAAAATATTTTATTGGCTTTAATCCTTCTTAAAACACAAACTTGAATTCATTGCATAATTTGTACCATTTTTATTAATAAAATTAAATTTTTACAAAACAATATTACATGTCATATATCGTCGCTGTTTTAACTAACTGACCTAACTAACATTTTAAAAATTTAATAGGAGAGCAGCTTTTATGGTTGTTTTATACATTCATTCTTATGACTGCGTCAGAAATCTTTTTACTTATACAGGCACAAAAGTAATGCTTACGGTCATGAAAATTGTAGACAATGTGTATTATGACTTATAAAGTCTAGTAAAGGACTTAACTCATTTTTCAAAAATATGTCAGGTCAGTTAGTTAAAACAGCGACGATATGTATATTAATAGGGGAATACAAAGTGAACAATACAAAATCTTAAATAGCATTTTTATATACAATAATTTGTAAAAATTGGTTTGGTATTATACAAAGGAAGGAACATATACCTTATTAAAAAAAAATAAGGGAATTCGCAAGGTAGTACTAACTGGTGTATCGGTTATTTTTTAAAAAAATGTTTATCCTCTTTTTTATTATGTCATCGTTTGTCATCTTTAATATTAAAAGAATGATTTAAATTGGTTTTTATCAATGAAATTTCATTTGCATTCTCTAACTATCAGCCAAGCTCCATATATAAATTTTTTTGTTTATTTTGGTTTTATATGGAGGTTAACAGTTTAAATAAACAGCTGCCTTATGGGCTTACCTGGTTTGATTGCACCCTGGTTAGCTTAATGTGTGATATTGCAAACATTTTATCAAGACAAATTCATATAAGGTATACTCAGCTCAATTCGCTTTAAGAAATTTATACTTTAAATTTAAAAGAAATGTACTGAAAGATTTGTGTTGACGTCCAACGCATATTAAAATTACAAGCGGTGAAAAGTCACGTGATCCCTTGCGGCCACCTAGTATGGATTCGCATTGGCCTTAAGGCATCAAACTAAAAATAGTTGGCAACTTGCACTTAAAAAATTATTTAATTAATATTCATACTCTGTGGTTTTAGCAAATTTGCTTGAGCTTAACATTGATATCACTTTGAAAATAAATTTGCCTTAAAGCGAACAGAAAGTAAAAATCAATGGGTGATTCAAAGAAAATAAATACACACTATGACAAGCTTTTTTATACACTGAAAAAAAATTAAAAGCGGTACAAAACCAGTACGTACATGAAAAAATTAGTACACTTGCGTACTGATTTGCTGGTTATGCATAAATCAGTCCTTTAAATAAAGATCAGTACATGTATTGACAAAATCAATACGACTGGCAACCCTACCTGAATATCATATGGGATCAGTTTGATATTAAATGTTGAAGATACTGGTGGTGGTCCATTCACAGAAATAAGCTTGAGCTCACTAGAGAAGTTTTTGTGGAACATGTCTCAAAACAGTCCGATACGGCGGAAACTATATTCCAAGCTGGGGACCATTCACCGATTCAAAAAATAAGCTGGATTACGATCGATTAGAACTGTTAAAAACTGAGGAGGAGATCTTGGACACACTAGAACGCTTGGAAAAAAATTTACACAAAAACTATAAAAACAAAATCTCATAAATTGAAAAAGAAGAAATAGACATCCAACCTCCAATTGAAAAAAAGCAAATGCAGGAAATGTGACTAGCATATATGTACATATCGCTCATTTGCTGCAAGAACGGCATAACTCAAAATTTTAGATTTTGAGATAAATGCGTTTTAAGTGTTCAATTGACTATAGCTCTGAAGAAAAAGGAATAAATGTAAATATTTTGATATCATCTTGTAAATTAACTTATATTTAGAAAAAAGTAGAGTAAAAAATTTTTAATAATTGTTTTTAGATGGAAAATTGTTTATACTTTGAGTTTTGACGTTATTGCTGCTAAAGTTCATTGATAGTAATGTTGTAAACTAAACTGTCGTTCTTATTGCGAAAAAAAAGTTATAATCAGATGATTTTTTTCAACAAAACAGTCAGAACACAAAATATGCCAGTATATAAGAATTTTTACTACATAAAACACATTTTACGTTTTCACTTACAAAGGCACAACGCAAATTATGTCGCTCTTTCCGAAAACAAAATGATGTTTACACCTTAACGACTGTGGCATAACTAATGATGTGTCGTTGTTGTGAGTAAAAGAAGAGCCAAACATAGGAATAGAAATAACGGCATATACTCGTCTCACACGTTCTGTATACAAGATATCAAAATTAGTATTTTACACAAGATAGAACATGATATTGCAGATATTTCTGTATTATTAACTCAAAAATCGCGATTTTTGACTTATGCCGTTCTTGCAGCAAATGAGCGATATGTACGTATCTTTTTAATATACTTGGTCAAGAGCATCGAGAATTTATTGTAATCACGTCGGTAAATTGTTTGTGATATTTCATTCAAATTGCTAAGTTTTCGTTTTTTATCTTTGTTTATTTATTATACATACATACTTATGTGCATAAATTAAAAGCAATGAATATAATTAAAACAACCTAGCTAAAAAAATTATGTATGGTCCATATATTTTTAATATATGAATGTATATAAAGGGTGTCCCAACAAGAACGCAAGATTTAAATTTTAAATAAAACACAGATATTTAAAAAAAAATCGTGAAACTTTATTATATCGTAAAGTAGACAAAATGAGGTTATGTATGGAACAACAAATCGGGCAGATGGCCGCCGCGGCTTTGCTGGCACACACGCGATCTTTTAATGAAATTTTCAATGTTTTGCATAAATGCTGCGGTATTTTATTAATGCAGCATCCAATTTCCTCTTTTAAGGCTTGAGTCGTCGTCGGCTTATTCGCGTAAGCCATCGACTTCAAAAAACCCCAAAGAAAAAAAGTCTAATGGTGTTAAATAGCACGATCTAGGCAGCCAATTCTGGTCTCCAAAACGCGAAACAACACGACCGGGAAATGACTGATGTAGCAATTGAATTGTTTCTCTGGCTGTATGACATGTGGCGCCGTCTTGTTGAAACCACATGCCCTCCAGATTCATTTCTTCAATTCTAGGCACGAAAAAACTGGTTATCATTTCACGATACCGAACACTATTGACTGTTTGCGCTTGAGCGACATCATCACGTACAGCTGGGATATTTTCGGTCGATCGACCTGGTCGAAGGCGCGTTGTTGTCTTTACATCACTAACAGACCCAGTTTCGGCAAATTTATCCATTAATGTCTTTACAGTTTACTCTTTTGGAGCATTATTGTAACCCCAAATTGATCGCAAATTTGCGAACTGTAGCCGCAAAGCTTTCACCATTTTGGTAAAACAATTTCACAATGAGAATGCGTTGTTCATTCGTGTAGCGCTTCATTTTTACTAACCTCGTACCTTCTACTAGCAAACAATAACAATTGTTCAAATGTCAAACAACGACACTTCGAATGGCGCCAAATTTAAATCTTGCGTTCTTGTTGGGACACCCTTTATAAATATATATGAATTCATGTATGGAAATGTATGGGATTCAGTGTTGCCAGAATTCCTCCACCAAAAATGTCTAAATGTAGACAAAAAAAATTGCTAAAAACTAGCTAAAAAAATTGCTAAGCAAAATCGAATGCAAAAATCATGAACTTTAACAAAAACAAGAAGGTATTTCATATATGTATTGTTTTTTAAGGGAAATCAAGAACTTTTTTAAAGTAAATAAAAACAATAAATTGAAGTAATAAATAAAATAATTTTTCTTCAGGTAATAAAGAAACTGCGCATATAGTGCAAACTTACAATACTTGCTTTACGCCTTCTATACATTTGTACATTCTGCTATTAAGTCTTTAAAAGTTTGGGACACTAATCCATTCCTTGCGAAATTTTTGTTTATACTTTTTATTAACTTTCTATTTTTTAAACTTTTATTTTTCTTGATATTTTCACTCGTGTAAAACAAATATGACCCTTGTTTGATTGATATCATAAACCACCAATTACAGTGAAACCTCTCATAACCGGACACTCACGGTCGCCCTGTTTTGGTCTGTTTATTAGAGGGGTCCGGTTATGAGAGAGTTACACATTTTTTGGATTTTATTGTACACTGAAAGAATTTTCGGCAGAAATTCTATGAATTTCGACATTAATCTAATGAAAAATTCATTAAAATTCAACCAACGTCACGCTTCGTTGGATTAATGAAACCAATTTCGATAAAATTATTTTATTGAAAACTTCATCAAATTTATTTAACAGTGTAATTAATGCAGTGCTATAACTTCATCGAAACAATAAAATAATTTCATGAAAAGAATGAAATAACTTAAATATAAAGGGGTTTCTTAATAATTAGAAAATATTGTCATAAATCCAATAAAATATTCCTACGAAACCAGAATACCAAGGAAGCAATTCCAATGAAATTCTTTCACAATATTCAAATTTCATTGGATTTGTGAAATTATCATTAGATTTGTGAAAAAAAATTAATGAAAGTGTTTCATTGGACTTATGAAGCAAAATTCTTTCGGTGTAGTTGAAAAATTATTTTAAGAGTAGACTTCTTCAAATTAGATTGGTATAAATTTCAGCTGTTGGGTTTCAAATGACTTTCAATGATTTTATTTGTTGGAATACAACAAAGTCGTCTCTAGAAAAATGCTTTGAAAAGGCAGTTTGTATAAGAAATGTAGCAATATGAATTGTTAAAATGCACAAGAAACTTTATATCTTCACAAGTTCGTGCACAGAATATTTTCCTTTTTCAAATTCGTTTAAAATATAATTTTTTTCTGTAATTGATAAAAACAATTTTTTCACTGCCATTTGGGACACCAGCTAAGCAAACAACTTCTTCATATAAACAGCCATTTCTTTGCGTCTCCAACGCATCAGTATTTACATATGCGTTAACCAGGGAACCAGCAATATCATTGACACTAATATAAATATGAATCAGAGTTCAATAAAGAAAGACCTACTATTTAAATGCAACTCTTGTTGCCGTGTTTTACCGCTTCTGTGCTTTTATGAGTGTCCGGTTATTGGAGTGCATTTTGTATGGAAAAACTAATGAACGTGTTGGATCTACAAAAATTGTCCGGTTATTAGAGGTGTCCGGTTATAGGAGGTGTCCGTTATGAGATGTTTCACTGTAGACCCGACAACTTATAAACACCTTGCAACGATTATAAGAATGCAGTAGCAAATCTTATTGTTATTGTCATATAAGCGCTTTTAGACAGCTGCAACAAAAATGGCAAGTTTGAACCGGGATTTATAGATATTAATGCGAAAACAATAACATATTACTCTGTTGTGTTTTTTGGTAGTTAATTAATGTTCCCATGTTCCGAGTTTAAATTTTTTGTGAAAAATCAAAAACAAATTTCATGTTTGGAAAAATAGCTAAAAAAAATAGCTAGATTAAAATAAAAATGGCTAAAACAATAGCTAATAGCTAAACTCACTTTTCTTCCGGCTAAATGGGATGAAAAATTGCTAAATTTAGCCAGAAAATGGCTAAATTGGCATCACTGATGGGATTATGCATGACAAAACTATTATACATGAATTAATCTATGGACTAACATATGAAATGTATTATAATATATGAGCTCATATATGGATATTTAATTATGAAGCTCTTCTTGGATCCATATATAGAAATAAGATTTATTATATAATATAAATACTTTGTTGAAATTTATTTATTTATTTTATTTATTTTTTCAACATTTATTTTTTTTAGATTTCATAATTATTTCAATTAAAGTTATTGTTATATTAACAATGTGAATTGTTGAAATTTCGTATCATATTTGTTTTATTAACAAGCTTTTTATACACAATCACAATCCTCGAAAAACACTAATGTCTTTGGGCGGAGTCGAACCGGCAACCTCAGGACTAATAAACTAACTCACTTACCTCTCAGCTAAAGAGCAACACTTTATTAGATAAGCAAATAACGAATACACACAAAACATGATTTTTTGTTTCTACAAAAATTTAAATTTGTTATATCAACAATGATGATTGTTAATTTTTAGGGTTCCGTACACCAAAGGTGAAAAGGAACCCATTTGTTTTCGCTACGCTGTCCGTCTGTCCGTCACACAGTATTTTCTCAGGAACCGTAAGAGCTACGGACATGAAATTTGGACAGAGTATGTAGAACCTTGGCCGCTACAACAACAAATACATGAGAATTAAAAATTAAAGAGTGTTCCAAAACGAGCAACGAAAAATGTTAAAATCCCATGTAATATACATACAATTGTATGAACATATGTATATTGAAACTTGAAATTTGTAAAATTAGTGTGTTTTTATACAGACTACAACAATTAACACTAAAATTTAAAACAATTTAAATTAAAGGGTGGTCCATCAGTTAACGCAATTTTGACTATGTAATTTTGACAATTTGCTATATCTTGGAAACCGTAAGAGGCAAATACTTGAAATTTTCAAAAACGGTAAAACTAAAAAACCCGAAAATTATAAATTATAAATTATATAATATAAATTATATAATAACGCCAAAAAAAAAACCGAAAAGATCCCAAAAACGAAAAAAATGCCAAAACTATATATTATATAGGATGAAGTTTGTATTAAATTACATATCTAGTGTTCGTACGGAACCCTTCGTGCGCGAGTCAGAGTCGCACTTTACTGAATTTATTAAATTATATATTAACAATTGGTTTTGTTGGTTGCATTTCAATGATATTTTTTTCTGTGCATAAGATCGTTTTTGCAATCAAAAAAGCTTGGATTTTATTAACTCGATCTTGTTATCACTGGTGAATTGAAAGTCTATTAGAAACTACAGGTATGCAAAGTTTATTTGCGTAGAGCCTAAATGTTTAAAAAATAAAAACTCGTGCAACAAAAAAAAATCGTGTAACCAAAAAACAATTCTTGTAGGATGTTATATATTGTGGTCCTATTAAATAAATCAAATAATCAAACGGATAATTCTGTCATTAATTTTATAGAAAATAACGGCATTCTCGAGATATTTTTAAGAAAGAAAGTTTATATTACTGTACAAAATTATATTGAAAACTAGTGTTAGTATAAAAATTTATTATTTTTGCTTTTATAATTGCATTATATATATAAAGCAGAAATCTACATCAACTGAAACCACACACACTGGCCCAAACACAAAAGAACACTGATGATGAAGGTTTAGTGGCCTTCGAAAACGGCTGGCTGTTCCGTTCAACTATGTGTTGTTAGTCAGAATATTTACAACAGACTTTGGTGTTATTTGTTCATTAATAATTATCACATGTAATTTGGCTTAAAAAGCGATACGAACTTTAGCCCGTAAAAGTCATTTCATTCATCATTTTAAGTTAAATGGTGAATCAATTATTTAAAAAACACAAAACTTATATTAGATTAAAAACTAATGCAATTAATTATAAAAGAAAATATAATCCGTCTAACAATAGTTTTCAATATAATTTTTTGCAGTAATATGAACTTTGTTTCTTATCTAGAGAATTCAGTTATCTTCTATAAAATTAATGACTGGATTATTCTTTTGATTATTGATTGATATATTAAATGGGGCCCACAATGTATAAAATCATACAAGAATGTTTTTTTTTTTTGAACAAGTTTTTTTTAACGTTGAGGGTACGCATATAAACTTTGCATACCGTATGTATTTTCTAATGGATTTCCAATTCACCAGTGAAAAAATCCAAAAATTTTTGATTGCAAAACGATCTTATGTGAGATATCATGTATGCATACATTCTTATATAGCTCCATATATCAAATCTTATTTCTATATATGGATCCACATATGAAGAGCTTCATAATGAAATTTCCATATACATATGAGCTCATATATTATAATATTAATTAATATTTTTTTTAGCTGGGTTTTGTATTTTTTTAATAATCGATTCACCTTTTCTCTGAAAATGTCGAGTGAAATGTTTCATTAAACACAACCTTTCTGTACAAAATCTTAAAAAAAAATTATTTTAGTAATTTAGTTTATTGCACAGCAGTGAGCTTTTTTGAATCAATGGATTATGCATATGAAGTTCGCATATTGTATAGGGAATATTTACACATACATGTATGAAAATGTATGAATATATATTATCATATATGTCCATATACCCTCATTTTTCGGATCCGAACCATATATGGAATTTCATATATGCTCCATAAAAATTTTTTTAGTTCTAGTTCATCATTATCATAAAAAATGTATCGCTATTTCTCTAACAACATACATTGTATGTATAATATTTAATTCTTTTTTTCAACTTCATCATTTTTGGCATGCAGCTTTGCATTATTAAGTAAATATCTACTACAATTAAAATACAATTGCGTGACATACACACCAGCTAGAGGTTGTAGACCATAATCGCAAAAAGGATTAATGTTCTGTTGTAGTCGAGAAAACACAACAGTTTTGTGTTGTAAATCATAATAGGGGCAAATATTTTTTGCTTTGTGAAAAATTTTCAGCTCTTAATATATTTTTTCTGTTTTAGGTGATAGTCTATTTAAAATCTATTTTTGCCTATTGATTCTACTTATAAGTAATTTTTTCACTTGTTTTCAAACATTTTCGCTTCCATTACTTTGATAGTGCATTTATAATACATAAACAACTCTTGATAAAACTAACAAAAAAAAAAGTCAGCTGTATTTTTAGGACTACTTTATAATTAAATATAACTTGGGTTCCACTCCAAAATTATAGAAAAATCAACCTTTTGCTGATTGTTTTTAATATATCTGTGCCAATAAAGAAAAATTGCTTAAGTCATATTTTACTGGTTTGGAGGAGAGCACTTTTAAGCGTTCAAGTCGATTTTCAGAATTTTCTTTATTTTACAGTTAAATTGGGAAATTCTCCATTGATCTTTATTTTTTAAGCAACATCGTTCTACACACTTTAAGTAACACAGTTAAGTTGATCTATACCAAAGTATAACCTAAATTAAGCTATTATTCCAAGCTAGATATACCAAACGGACGACACAATCGTCCGTATTCTAGAATCTAAATGTAAATAATTTTATTAAGATTTAAAGAAAATTTATCTGAACGTCATAAAAAATTCATTAAAATACAGCCACATACATACGTACTTACATACATATGCCACCATAATTCAATAATTCATGAAATTAAAAATAACCATAAACAAAATCCATTTACTCAAGCTAATTCAATTTCTTAACCTCTCTGCCTTTCCTTCCTTCCTTAAGTATTATGGCTTTCATACAATCACAAATAAGAGAAAAGAAATAGTTAGATCAAGAGAAACACTTCAAGCACACACACACATACTCATGTTTGTTTCTTTTTTACTTGTACGCTAATAAATGTGTGCGCAATATGTTTGCATGTAGTAACAGCAACTTTAAACGCTTATAGCTCCCAAAATACTACCCCGATTTCAATAAAATATAGATTCTGCACATCTGTACAGAAAAACCTTTAAGACCATACAAATCTTTTTAAAATAAGTGCAGTAGTACCAGCGTAAAAGGGATTACAAAAAACACGTTTGCCTATTAATTATATAGATAGATAGATAGATAACATTAGAAGTTTAAAAACATAAGTCGCAGGTCTTAAGGCCGGGGCACAATGAATCCGTCATGCGTTAAACTTCGCCTTTTTCAACTGACAGATAAGTTAAAACACATGGTTTCTTATGAGGTCTGTTACATTCAGTACGTGTCCGTCAACGCAAAGTACAAAATTTGGCCAACTTTTAACTTTATTCCGTACGTTGAGTAGTTTGACAGATATTGGTTGGTTTTTTTGGTATGTTCGAATTTAGGTTTTTGTGTTTTGTGGAAGCAAAAATAAAATTAAATAAAAGAAATAAACGAAATAAATACATAAAATGGACTCGTTTCGTCAATCTACCTCCCTATTGACTGTTTTCTTACCAGCCACAGCCTTACAGTCAGCTCCTCTGCTCAGTTCCAGTTGCCCTTAATTTCTCGCCATTTCAAATTTCAGTGACCCGTTCGCATAGCCAAACATTTTTCAGTGATTTTAGTATAGAATACTTTATGGGTATTGAGAGAAACTTACTTTCAATGGATTTTACACCACTTTACATTACAAATGATTCCGATGAGCAACTTTCCTTTTTATGCACCCTATTTGATAACCTATCGAATTATATTCCTGCCAAACAAGTATCGCGCCCTGTTGCCCATAATAAAATTAAATTTTTTAATGAGATTAACTATTTCAAATTTTTAACTAATATAGCTCTAAAAGCCTTCCATTCTGATGGATGTGATAGAAACTGGATAATATATAAAAACCCCGTAATCTAACTAAATCAAAAATAATATTTTACAAAAGAAATTACAGTCATCGCATATTTAATACAGCATACGAAAGGATGTGGTATAGCTTACGCAATGCTGGTGTTCCTTATGGACGGTAGGTCGATGTAGACGTTAATGTGAATGAAATAAATGAACACTTTAAGTGTAGTCAATCTGATGCTAACTGTGTTGAACCTGATTTCTCAAAGTTTAGTAACCTCACTTCAAATTTTTCTTTTCTAACATCACTATAGCTGACTTATACATTGCCTTGTTTTCCGTTAGGTCTGATGCGATTGCAGTCGATGGTATTCCCAGAAAATTAATAAAAATTTACTTTCCCTACATTAGTAGACACCTATTACATTTTGTTAACAATATTCTAACCTTTTCCAATTTTCCTAGTAATTGGAACACTTCACGCATTATGCCAATTCCAAAAAATGGCAGTCTACTTTCTATCAATAACTTGAGGCCTATTAGTATTTTACCGACTCTATCAAAAGTAGTTGAAAACGTGATGAAGGACCAAATTTCGAAATGGATCAATAAGAGGTTTAATAAATGAGTGTCAATTTGGATTTCGTAAGACAGGTCTTCTTTTGACGGAACTCACAGAATCTATTAGGAAAACCATAACATGGGCAGAGAAGGCGTATTAGAGTTCATTTATTTAACTAAAGCATTCGATCAAGTTAATCATTCCTTGTTGGTTAACAAACTTAGTCGCGAGTATGGATTTTTCATTGTCTGCTTGTCTAAGCTGGTCTTACTTGAGCGAACGAAAACAATTTGTTTCCTACAATGGCTTGGCCGCGGATGTCTTGGATGTAAAATCTGGTGTCCCACAAAGTTCAGTTATTGGACCTGTACTGTTTACTTTGTTTATAAATGACCTTTTTGGTCACCTAGGTTTTTGCAAACCATTTGCCTTTGCCGATGATATACAGCTGTTCTGGTCTGCGGACTACCAATTTTGTGATACCTTACAAGCGACAATAAATTGTGATTTGGCTAATTTGTATAATTGGATGGAAATGAACTATCTTAAAGTAAATCCGGATAAAACCAAAGTTCTTATATTTAGGTCCAATAGAAATAATAGTCTTGATATACAATTGAGAATGTGTAGCTCTTTGGTTGAGATTGTCAGTAGTTTGAAGTGTCTGGGAGTGATTATTGATAACAGATTGAGTTTCGAGCCCCATATTCATTGCTATCATGAATAAAATTCCGCGTGAATTTTTTTCCGGGGAACAATTCCAATTAATAGCAAGTAATAGGGAAAACAAAAAATTCTAATTGGAAAAGGGAGAAATTTCACGCGGAATTTTATTCATGATAGCCCTGATTGATAATATTTGTTCCAAGGTCTGCCTGACTTTGCGCGGATTGTATCACTTGAACCTATATTTTCCGTTGCATGTTAGAAAATATGTGGCGCGTGCACTGCTAATGTCACGTGTTAACTATTGTATTGAAGTTTACTCAGGCTGCAACATGGGGAACAGAAAAAAATCAAATTCATTGTGAACAAAATCATTAGATTTGTTTATGGTCTTAGATTAAGGGCTCATGTTTCTAACCACCCGAAAACCTTTTTAAATTTTACTTTTGAGGATTATTTGAAGTTTCGCTTGCTCATTTCTCTTTATAAAATTATCAAGTCACAAAGTCCGATGCATATTGTTCTGATGATATCTTTCACCAGATCGCTCAGAAATCAGCAAATATTAATCAATCGCATTGGCAATTACGTTTGCGAACACTCATTAGTTGTACGAGCTGCTCGTTTATGGAACATATTGCCCAGAGAATTGCGTACTTTTGCATTGCCTCTGACTAGTTTCAAAAGGAGACTACTTGATCTTTTTTATGACTATATCTAATTGAGCAGCTAATTATTTGGGTCTTCCATATATTTTTTATTAATTTTATCTTTCTTAGTTTTGTGGGAGTTGTTGAATGTTAGGATCTATATGAATATTGTATTATTTGCTATTACTTTATTGATTGCTAATTAATTATTCTCATAGTATATTATACTTATTATATTTTTTTTTTTTGGCCTTGAGGCCATATGTATCACATCCATTGAATAAATAAATTGAAATTGAGTCGACCTATTGAAGCTGTTCAAATACTTCCGGCAATAAAGTACTCATTGTGCCAACCTTCTCCGTTGTTGCGTTAATGTCAGTTAAAAAAGGCGAAGTTTAACTTATGACGGATTCATTGTGCCTCGGCCTTTAGTGCTATAACTTTCTGAAAAATCACACAAATTAATTGATTTTGACCAGGGGTAATTTCAAGTATAAAGATTATGGAGGCACCATTAACTCAAAATCAACT
Organism: Tachina grossa; assembly: GCA_949987645.1. Classification (NCBI taxonomy): domain Eukaryota; kingdom Metazoa; phylum Arthropoda; class Insecta; order Diptera; family Tachinidae; genus Tachina; species Tachina grossa. The sequence goes on along the minus strand of OX465279.1, from coordinate 14,326,178 downwards.
TATCACTTTTTACACTTTTTCCTTTTTGACACAGATATGAAACTTTAGATTTGAACTTGAACATGTTAAGGAAATACTTTCAAAAATATATTTTTTTTATCTGTCGGCTAACAAACTTTTAGGTTGATGTCAGAGTGGCAGCTAGAAGTTATCATAGAAATATATGTTTATCATCTAATAATTTAGGTATTGTTTTACTAAATCAAGAAAATAAACCAAGAAAATGTCAGAATACATCCACAATTTTGGACAGATCTGTTCTTTTCTCAGAATTATATTTCTATCGTTAAGATACATATTTTTTTCTATCTTTGGAGGTGCTTCTCTAAACTAGATCTAAGCCGAAATTTGTCACTACATGGTTAAATTAAAAACTTCTTGTTAAAAAGGTATAAACTTTTAAAAATTAATTAATCAACATATTTGAACAATGGAACTCGCTCCACTCTATATATATATATATATATATACATATATATATATATATATATATATACATACATATATACATATATATATATATGTATATATATATATATATATATATATATATATATATATATATGTATGTATGTAGCTGCAACTCTGACATTTTATAGTAGTGTATATCATCACATATTATCGCTACAAGCTGCCACTTTAACATTAGCCTCAGGCCGACCAGTTTGCACTCAACATATTTTAGATAAGTTTGTATACACTATTATTTACAAATTATTATAATGATATTTAAGAAGATGTATTTAGAAAGCTGTCATAAGGATGAACAGGTTTTTGAGGTTGTTTCCAAATGCTGTGACGAAACATCATTTTTTTCTGTTATCTTTGTTATATACATACACATTTCATTAAAAATATTAAAAATACTATTAATCAAGCTGAATGAAGTTTATTCACCCCAATCAGTGTTATTTATCGTATGTCCTTCAACTAACTGCAACTGTGATATGGAATCCTTGTTTTTGAAATCGCTTTCATCAATAAATTCCACATGTGTGAAAGGAAAGTGGCCTTTTTTACCTTTATGTTCACCTTCCCATTGACCATTTATATTTGTTTTGGTGACTTCTATTATATCTCCAACTTCTAGTTTTAAAGCAGTTTTGTCATAAGCATTGGGAACTCTAGCCTGTTTAACACGAGCAAATGCTGGCAACTTTCGCTAAATACAATATATATGTACATCAATTTAAAGTTTTGATTCTATTTTCCAAATTGAAGCTTACATTTAAATCTGATTTTTTTTAAAATATTACTTAGTTGGTGTATTGATGACGGTGTTGGAACTACATCGGCGCCAGCAGATGAAACTCTGGATTGTCTTATGATACTATTGCTACTTCCACAGATGCTGTTGCTTCCGGAAGATAGTGGTTCCAACGAATTTTCATCCATGTTTTCGTCACACTGAAATAAGAAATATTATTTACTCATTAAGTTTCAAATCTGTTTCAATTAAGATTGATTGTCTTCCAAAGCGGTAATTCTTGCCACTTTTTTGATACTTTTTATTAAATAAAAAGATATTTTTTTACTTTAATATTTTATATGAAATATTTTATATACAGTGATGGACATTCGTTTGACCGCATTATGTTTTTTTTTATTTTAACAGAAACTAAGAGGCTTTAATTAATTTTTTTTAGCAAAACGATTATGTGATTTATTAGCTTACAAATAGTAAACAAAACTTAACCATATTTCATATTCGTAATACGTAATCAATAAAAAACTAAAAAATTAAGAGACATTCGTTTGAACGCAGTTTCCTTAAAATTAAAAAAAAATAAATAAAATTATTTGCAAAATATTAAAAGTTTTTATGTACTAATATTTAGTAGGACCACCTTCACTTCGAATAACTGAAAATATTCTATTTGGCATTGAGTTTACAAGGCTTCTAAGGGTTTCAATTTCAATACCCAACCAACATTCTTTGATTTTTTCTTTTAGCTCATTAACGGTCGAAAACTGTCTTCCCTTTTCGTATACTTTAGCTGCAAGGATGCCCCATAAGTTTTCAATTGGGTTACTAAAGGGACTGCATGCCAGCCATGGAAGTAAATCAATATTTTTGATAGAAAACCACTCCTTATATTTTTGCGATACATGTATTGCTGCGTTGTCCTGTTGGAAAATATGCTCATTTTCCGAATTTTCGTCAAGTTTTGTAATGAGGACATCATCCAGAAGCTCCAGGTATATTTCTGAATTCATTCTGGTGGTTATAAAACAAATAGGAAGCTTGAAGTTATAGGAGAATGCACCCCACACCATAACGCTTCCTCCACCAAAATTTCGCTTTGATCACGCACTACGTTCGATTGGCTCAAATCATGCCAATAACAACTGTAGCAATCTGGACCATCCATGCTTGGGCAAAACTTAGACGTCTCTCCTTGTGTACTTTAGTTCATCGTGGTTTAGACTTAATTTTTTTCCATTTTATCGCTGGAGTCGCATTCAAAACACGGGCTATAGTTCGTGTAGTAACTTGAAGATCAAGTTTGTCCTTGATTTCACGGCAGGATAAGCGATTTCGAGTTGCTTCATGGCGAATCTGTCCTTTTTGACGGGTTGTTATTTTGGAAGATCCCTTCGTTGGAATTTTAATGCCGTACTTTTTGCCAAGTTTTAAGTAATTTCTTATTACTCTTTCAGAACGAATTATTATTCCAGCAATTTTTCGATTTGATAAGCCTTTTTTCTTTAAATTATCGATTAATTTTTTATCGGTATCATTCAACCGCTTTCCTGAACCCATATCTAAACGGTTTACTACAATTCTCGATTTTTTTTATTTCTTATTTTAAAATTAAATTTTTTATCAAATTCGTACAAAAACACTTGTTTGCAATTCAAAATTCACAAAGTAAATAACCTTTTCTCTTAATGCGTTTAAACGAATGTCTGACAAAAAACAGCAACAATTTTACAAAAGAATGCATATTTTCTATTTTTGTAAGCTACGCTTAATAATGTAAATAAAATATCAAAAAAAAAAATTTAACTGTTATAATAGAGTTTAACAAAACAACTTAAAAATTAAAAAGTAAGTGCGGTCAAACGAAAGTCTACCACTGTATATATATATATATATATATATATATATATTATATGAAATATTTTTCTCTTTCGCTTGCTTATATACGTATAATATACATATTATGTACTTATGTCTGTATGATTATTTTTTTTAAAGCATGTATTTATTTATTGTATCTTCAAATATGAACTAACAATAAGTATTCAAATCTTAAATCTAGAATATAATTATTAGGCCCGACAACTGTCGGACATAAACTTAGTGATAGTTATAAATAATACATAAGTAGTGATAATCAAAAAGGAAAAATATAAGTATTTTCAAGCAGTCCCATCTGAAGTGTTGAGTATTAGAGCCCTTGTGTCCCTCTTTTTAGGCGGATGTGTCCAGTAAAGTTCAAAATATTACGAGCAAGCGAATTAGGATGTGACCCGAGTTTTGTTAAATATTTGCCTGCATATTTTGCAATTTCTTCAATCACTAATGGCATATTTAAATCACGATGCATATTTGAATTTTTAATGTACCATGGAGCTGATTCGTTGGATTCTCTCGACATTGGAAGCTGCAGCAGTGCCCCATAGTTGAATTACATGGCACCATATAGGTTTCAAAAGCGACTTGTGTATAAAAAGTTTGCAATATATAATGAGTGTTGAATTTCTACCAATCAGCCAATGTACCTGTTTTAATTTTAGTTTCATTTGTGTTAGCTTTGAGCCAATGTGGTGTTTCTATGTAAGCCGACGATCAAGGTGAATACCAAGCTATTTCACATGTAAATGTTAAAGAACAACTTGACTGTTAATTCTAATGGGGGGACAAGTATCTTTGCGTAGCGTAAATGTTATCTGTACACCTTTCTGTTCGTTTACTCTTATTTTCCATAAGTTTAACCATAGCTCAAGCTGTATTATATGTTCCCGGAGATATCGGGATGTCTCGTGCATACTAAGGCAGACTGTATCATCGGCAAATGTAGAAGTGTGGATATTACTGCTCACGCATATCACAAGTACATAAATCAAATACAAAACTGGCCCCAGTATACTCACTTGTACACCGGATGAGATAGTTTCGGGCGTACTCATAAAGTGTCCTTTCCTAACAGTGATCTTCCGGGTTATCTAACTTTCTAATAGCTTCAGAAAATTTATTTGTAGATATGATTTCTATTTTAAAATTAGGCCTTCATGCCACACTTTGTAAAATGCCTGAGAAACGTCAATGAATAGCGCAGAACAATACTTATTTTCTTTAAAAGTTGTTCTTATAAATTGAACCAATCTATGATTTTGTTCAATGGTGCTATGCTGACTTCTAAAACCAAATTAATGATCTGGGATGCACCCACTACCAATTAGAATTGGGTTTAATTTTGACATGAGCAGTTTTTCGAGAAGTTTTGACATTGTTGATAGCAGACTTGTTGGCCTGTATGATTCAGCATTGGTAAGATCTTTACCCGGCTTTGGAATCATTTTGACTTTGGCAAGCTTCCAGTGGTATGGATAATACTCTAGTCGTAATATGGCATTAACAATAAATAGAAGGATTCTAATTGCAATACGAGGCAAATTCACCAGCATCTTGTTACTAATTCCATCAATACCTGTAGCTGGAAGTGCGCACGTGTGGTTCAAACTCAACGCGTGTTTTAATCCTTTTCGCAACGCACCACAAAGAGTAACTAGATGGTGGTGTGACATCGAGATTTTCCAGATAGTTTTTAAGAGACGCAGTTTTTTTCATATACAAGCATGTCTTGGAGTCGTTTAGTACACTCTTTAAATCTAATTTTGTTTTGGAGTGATATTTGCTGTTGCCATTCCCCTTTAGCTCTTCTTTTTTCACATAAGAGACGTTCAATATCCGTAGAATATACTCTATTAAACCCAGTTTACGGATGGGCGGTAGTGGCATGTTCAGCAGCCTGCTTAATATTTTCATTAAGACTGGCAATGTTAGATTCAACATCATCATGTGTTCTGAGCGTAATGTTTTCTGTGCAATGCCTACTAAGATATTTTTTTAATCCCAGCCAATTAACACGATTGATCATCTTCACATATGGGTGAGGTAAAACACTTCTTGGTGGGTGACAGACCTTAACGATAGTGGGACCGTGATCAGTAGGCCAGTAAGTGGGCTCCCTACTCGAAATCACGTCCAATACCATTTTTGAAATTGTGTTCAACATCGCTCTACCTCTAGGTGTAATAAGGCGTAAACCCGAGAAAGTTTGTTTTGCATTGTAGTCTCCAGCTGCTACGAAACAAGCGATTTGTAGTAATCCTCGTATTGATCCTCAATGATTAAGAATCTGGGAGAGGAGTAAATTGATGATATAACGAAATTTGTACAAAAATTAAAAAAAAAATATTCGTTGCTTGTAGGTGATATGCACAAATGTTATCAAGAACATAGTGCTTGAATCTTGACTTAATTAGAACTGCTCAACCACCGCATGCTCTCCCTCTCGGGTCCTTTGCATCATAAAGATTCTAACCATTTATTTTAAATAAGCTTCTTGAGGTCAAATGAGTCTCAGAGACCAACATTATATAAATTTTTTTTCCATAAGGAAGTGCTCAAGCTCGTTTTTATGTTGACGAATTCTTATTCATGGCTTATTTATAATTGCTTGAAGCAGTGTATTTTGCATTCGCAGCATTTCTTGCATCAAGCTAGTCATATTTGTTGTAAAGTTGTTTATAGTTAGCACCAGATTCTCAATAGTACATAGCTTTAAGACGACTAGAGTTAAAGCTTGAGCTTGTATTCGTTGAATTAATTGACGGTGAAACATTTTTTGTGGGAATAGAACTAGTCTTAAGGCCGTGATACACTATCATACAAAGTCGTGCGATCTACGAAATTATACAACCCTGGTGTGATGAATTGTTATTGTCTTTTAAAAATTTTCATAAACTCCATCATACCAGCGTTGTACTTTTTCGTAGATCGCACGACTTTGTATGATAGTGTATCACGGCCTTTAGCAGCATCGGCATACGATACACCTGAGCAAAAGTGGTGGAGTACGCGTTTATTGGTTGAGCTGGAGCTAATTTAGGTTTTTGATAGCCTGCTGCTTTTGTATTCTTGGCAATTATGGCACTATACGGGACCTGAACGCTTGCGTGGCTCTTCAACTGTGGTTATTCGGTGTAAGAGAAACTTTACGCTATAAATTGGATGGGTTTCATGTTTTTCAATTATATGCCATTCGACTCCAGTTCAGCCCGAAATATGGGTTGGGTGATCTTTTCTGTGTTAATTATATTAGTAACATTTTTTACCTTAAATCCTTGGTCGATAAGCGCACATTTTACTTCTTCGGGCTGAACACATAAATCTATGCCCTTTAATACTATCTATAGGCCTTTAGCACTCTTAAGTTGGTATGTGTAAAAATTTGTTTTATTTTTTTAAATTCACTAAAAATATTTCGGAAATCTTTTTCATCATATATTTGGATTTTAGTTTCATCAATATTACCTCGTTTAATTGAAATAATGTGAAAAATATTTTCACCAATGGTCGACAGTAGTTTTTTTTAGAAGCGTGTTGGAATTAATTTCTCTCAGATAGATAGGTGGTGGCTTAAAAGACTTTTGCGATGATGCAGCGAGCTTGTCGTTATTGTCTTGCAATAATGAAAAACGATCTTTATATTGGGTTATCTCTAGACATCTTTGGAGCAGATGAAATTTTACCACGGTTATATACCTCTCCATTCCGACTTGTACCTTGGGTTTTGAGGTACTGTTATCTGTAGTGATAACTTGATTAAGTTATAAACACGAGCCCGAATCGAAAGATGTCACTGACTTATATGAAGAAGTTGCTAGGCAACTAGAAGAGAGTCCCGTCTCTATTATATATTTGACGTGATTTTATTGTCGCTTGAACTAAAATAACATTTTTATAAAAATTGACTGTTTTTTTTGTGAATAGTGAAATGCCTTGTTAATTGAACTTTGTGCTTTTAATTAAATTGACTGTTCTTCCTGTATTTTAATTTCGGAATGTTATTTGGTTAATCAAATTAAAAGTCTTGGAACAACAACTACAACAATCACATTTGTGATATGTACATTTTATACATTTTTTTTCCTTCGCTGATCATTTTGTTTTTCCCTATTTTGAACAACAACTACAACACCCACAAGTAGTAGTGAACTGGCGGTTCTGCCGCAATTAAAATTGTTAAATTGTTGGTGAAATTGTTAAATTTGGGTAATTAAAATTAGAAAATTGTTAAATTCTTCGAAATTTGTGAAATTTATACCTACGAGGGTGGTTCAATAAGTCCGTCTTACTTTTTGTTTACATAAGGAGCTTTTTGTTTACATTAACCCTTGTGGGAACGGGTGATTTTTTTTGGGTTACATTAATTGTGATAACGGGTGATTTTTTTGAGGTTTTTTATGAGTATATATGCCGACGGGAAAATCATGAAAAGATTTTTCCTAATACCAATGCTGAAATAGTGATTATTAATTTTTCCTAATGCCTACGGCAATGCATGATAATTTTTCCTAATACCAATGCTGAAATAGTGATTATTAATTTTTCCTAATGCCTACGGCAATGCATGATAATTTTTCCTAATGCCTACAGCAAAACATGATTATTATTTTTTTCAAATGCCGACCGCAAAACATGATTGTTATTTTTTTCAAATGCCGACGGTAAAACATGATTATTATTTTTCCTAATGCCTACGGCAATACATAATTATAATTTTTTTTCAAATGCCGACGGCAAAACACGATTATTATTTTCTAATGCTCCTAGTGTTGCCAGACTGTAGAAATTTGTTATCATAATACTATATCAGTAATATCAGAGAAAGAAGGTTTGATGACTACTAGGCGATTCTCATATGAATCGTGGGAATGTGCTTGTATTATTTCCTCACGCTAATAAATTGTTTATAAATAAACAATAAATAAATTATTATAAAATAAAATAAATAAATTATATTATTTATTTATAAAACGTTCTCATGTATGTGAACACCCCTAATGCTTGTGTGTGGGGGGTCCAGCTTGTTTGTCGCTGGTAAGCTTATATTCTGTTTATTTGTTTAAGAAATATATTTGAATGCATGTATGTATGTATGCATGTGTATCTATGTGCGATCGAAAGAACTTGTGCGTGGAATATTTTGTGGCTGTGTAGAATACATTTGTATTTTGCAACGTAGTCATTTTCTTTGTCTACGATTATTTTAAAGCAGCAAAGTTTCAACTAACTACAGTCATAAGCAGAGAAACAAAAAGTAAAAATTTGTAAGTTAGCAAAAATGCTAACTTCTCCTCCTCCTTCCCACTTCCCTCTCTTTCCTTTATGTAGTTTGTATTTGAAATAAGAAAACACTTGTAGATTTTTTATTTTTCTATACATTTATTGCTTAAAATTTTTTAAAATTTTATAATAATACATACATTAATATTTTAAAGAGTGAAAAAATTCATTTAATCTTTTGTTAGTAAAATAGCATTTTTTAATGCGCAAACACCAAGTTTATGATAATTACAATAAAAATATTCTGGATATTTAATCTCCATTTGTTTAAAGTTGATACAGCCTATATCCACAACGTTAAAAATTTTTCGGCATAAGATTTTTTCCAACCATCGTCTTTTCTCTTCACCTTTTACATAAATTTTAGAACATCTTGCGTTGGCTTTTAAAAAATTGCAAACGCTTTCAAAAGAAACTGATCCAGCAGTCCAGCTGAGGTGATGATAGTTTTTCGTTAGCCACTTTGCTTCTCTTTGCTTTTTTATTGATAAGCATTTAAAATCAAAAGGTGGTTTTATAATGAAATTGTTATATTCATAATTGTTGAAAACAATCGCTACTTCTTTTGCGATGAAATCATTTGAATTACTTTTGAAACCTTGTACGTCTATAAAAATTGTATTATTTTCCATATTACTCAATTTATAAGACTTTTCGAACTTGTCCTTTGATGGGTATATATTCTATTATGCGATCATGAATAAGAATGCAGTAAGCTGATGTCTTTGCTGCAATATTAGTTGCTGTTTCAAATGCTATTTTTATATCAAGCGGTCCATTATTGAGTGATTCATTCTGATGACTGACATCTACTACAATAATAGGAGCTTTTGTCTTAAACTCTGATGCAGATAGAAGCGGTTGAGATTCCCTCATATAGTAACTTTGTTGGAATCTTAGATACATATCATATAGAATTGCATATCGTTCATTTTTGAACTTTATGTTAAGATCATCATATGGATATGAGACTGAATTTAAATGTACTTTTAAATTAGTCAAATCACAATGAACAAACTTATTTTCTTGTTGAAAAGAAATCAATACAAAACGGGGGCGTTCTCTATTTGCAGCCAGTTTAACATTCCAAATATGGCTAGTACCTGTGTTTAATTGTGGATTAACATGACAATCCCAACTGCGAAATGCCATAGGTATAGAAGCACCATTGTTAATAATTTTTATCATATTCAATTTGCTAAAGTCGGATAATTGTACATGTGGGATTCTCCATGAGATGAGTGAAATTGTAAGTTTAGCTTTTTCAGTAGAAACACTCGAGCGTACAAGATCTTCATCATTCTTATTGCGCAAGAGTATCAATTCATGTTTTCCATTTAGTATAACTTTGTTGTAGTCTTCGGCGAATCCTAGAAGCATTTTTAGAGGTACATAAAAATTGAAAAATCCATTTTCAAGAGTGACATCGTCAATTTTGTTCCATCCAGCATTTTGCATCACATTGCTTTCTGTTGGTGACAGAGAAACCAAATTTTTTATAGTGCTTGTGGCTCCTAAATATCTTGTATGGTCAATTTCAATTCCATTGAGCTCATAGCGAATTTCATCATATAGATATGCCACAAAGTTGTTTTTTAATAAAAAGTTCTCCGAAGAAGAAGAAGAAGATTTGGCCTTATTATCATCGGCAACAAACCCCTCTACATAAATGTAGCTCTCACTGGGTAGCACATACAAATCTTGATTTTGTATTGAAATTCTAATTTCATCATTATTGTTGTAAGATTGTAAGTATGGTACATATGTATGATAGTCCTTTTTGATTATATTCTCATCAGACAAGGGTTTATCTAAGACATCTATTATTGAACTCATTTTGTCTTCAATTTAAAATTTAAGGACTTTAGAAAATTTTTATTTGATGTTGTTAGAGCTTTTTGTTGAGCTGGTCGCTTTAATGTTGTTGTTGTTGTTCTTGCTGCTATATTTTTCAATGTATTTGTGTTGTATATTAGCATTATTTAGTTGGCCTTAAATGCATCCGTATTGTAATTTCCTCTCCTCGGAAGTTAATTAATTCACCGTGTTGATCCAGTACGCGCAGCGCTAGTGAACTTATCTCTCTGGTGTTTACAGGTAAATAGATAAGATTTCTTGGAACCTCATCTATTTTATAGCCTGGATTGGTATGCGATTTCGAGGTATTCATATATGTGCTTATAGCGATACTACTTTCAATTCGCAAGAGATTCACTTTAAAAATATTAACTGGAAGATCTGAATAATAATATTTGTTTGGTGTTAGGATTTTGCTATTGAATCCTAAAAGTTTTCCAATTGTATTGTCTTTATTAAAATATACAAGATCCTTGGAACTATTAACTTTAACTTGCATTGTATTGTTATTGGCTTCAATAAAAATCTTATTTGCTGGGCAGAGTCGTTTGTATTCTTCTTCTATAAAATCAACTATATTATTTAATTCGTAAGATCCAATTGGTATTTCAATTATATGTTCCCCTATATGAAACATATTGTTGTAGGTGTCTACATTTGGAATACTGTTGTATGAATGAAAATCAGTTAGAGCACACTCATATGCACCATGTAATTCAATAGGAGGAAAGTAACTAGCAGATAGTTCTGATGAGTTAGAGCTCAGAGTAAGTGTTATTGACATTATAACAGTCTGATTACAATTAAATAATGTTTAGTACACAGTATGGTTTATAAGTATGATTTACATATTTTATTTAAAACTTTTTCTCATTTTAAAATTAACATTAGTTTCTGAATATTAATGCTATTGTTGTTGTTGCTATTGATGTTGTTGTTTCTAATTTAGTTTTTCTTCCAACTATAATATTTCATCTTTACTTATCCAAGAATTGTGTTGATTAGAAAATCCCAGCCATTTAACATATACCTCCTTCCCTTTAATTTTAAGAACCTTTTCAACTAGATATGTATTTGGAAATCTAGTTTTTGAAAGTTCCTCAGTATAGAAGCCACCTTTAATAGGATTGCCAAGATAGTCTTCTAATATGTATGTTGCAGGATTTGTATTTTGAACTCTTGTAATTGTGAAAATTTCTGTTGTCCAATTTGGAGTATAAATTTTGACATTTTATACATTTTCAAATGAATGTATACTGTATTTAGCAGCTTTTCCTCATTTGTTGAGTTGACTTTAATAGGAGCCATTTTAATGGTACGATGAACTTTTCTATTGTATGCATTGAGTAAATCTTTGTATATATCAATCCACTTATATGAACCATTATAACTAAATTCTTTCCACATCATTCCTTTCAATGTTCTATTAAATCGTTCTACTATTGATGCTTTCATAATGCTATATGTTGAGTAGTGATTAATGTTGTATTTATGCATTAATTTTCCAAAGTGTTTGTTGAAAAATTCTTTTCCATCATCTGTTTGTAAGTTTTTTGGTACTCGTACCAATTCAAAAATATCTTCCATTGCCTTGGTTGTTTCGAGTGCTGTTTTTGTTTTTAGCGGTACTGCCCATGCAAATTTTGAGAATGTGTCAATTACAGTCAACAAAAATCGATAATTTCTATTTTCTTTAGAATAGTTCCCCATTTCAACTAAATCAGCTTGCCAAAGATCATCTATTCCTTTCATTACAACTCTGCGACGCACAAATTGTTTTCGTGCTTGCTTATGGAGTTCATTTACTAAATTTCTTTTTGAAGACATTAAGTTGTTTTTAAAGATTTTTTGCAGTGTTGTGATCTGCTTGACGCACTTTCAGCTATTGATACAAACATATAATTTTCTAATCTATAAATTTTTTCATTAAGCTGTTCAATTTGTTCTTCAAAGGATGTTTTAATTTGGAGAATATCTTTTTCAATTTTATAATTTTCTTCTATATCTAATTTTATTTCGCGTTGTAGTTCCTCAATTTGCATTTGAATATCTTCTCGTATTGTAGTATTATCCCCCTTCAAGTATGTTAATAATTTCTCTTCTAATTTTTCGATTTGATTTTGCAAAAACAATTTATTGATAACATCGTTTTCCTCCAGAGCTTTTGCAACATTTTTGATCCTTTTGTTTTGGACATCAATGTTGTTGTTCGTATCCACAAAGAACCCCAGCAGTTTAGGTGCATTTTTCAAAGAAATTGTGCTGCTAGTATCGTTTAAATAGTGTCCAAATTTATCAACAGACATACTATATTTAGTTCATTAATGTTAGTGTATTATATTCGCTTCACGTAGTTCTTCAATAATTGATACAATTTCGTTATTGTGATTAGTATGACCTGCACCTTGTGATGCGAGCAGTAGTCGAAGCCGATCTACTAACTCATTTGGATCGTCCCAGTATATATAGTTGGGCTTATTGATGTTAAATTGCATCATTCCATCACCTAAATAGCTACCTTCGGGCTTAGACCCTGTTGATTCAGGTAAATTCTTCTGGTTTTTCTCATCAATAAATTTCTTAATAATATGTTTATATTTATATCCTCTAGTACCCTTAATTTGACCATCAGGTTTAAAGTCTCTTCTATATGCATTAGTAGTAATTAAAATCTTTTTATAGATTTCAAGTTCAAATTTATCATAATTTCTTGGTATTTTATGAAACATTAGAGAAAATAGTCCTGGTGTTAGAGCCCATATTTGACCACCAACTTGTATTTTATCTTCATTCAGTTTTAGGTTACTATCACCAAATTTCCATTCATTATTGTAATCTTTATGTGGGCCATAGTTTGTATCTAATTCATTTTTTCCTTCCAAAACTGATAAATCAGTATAAGTATATTCTGTATTGGAAGTCTGTGAGTAAAAATCATCTTCATCATCATCATCATCATTTTCAGTATTAACATCATTAAATAAGATGGTATTATCAAAAATTTTCCCTTCTACTAGTTTTTTTTGGTGTACTTGACTCTATCTTTACTGATGGGGTTTCAGCCTTTAAATTTGTATTATTTTCAACTTCTGTCTTGATGTTACTTTCTTCTTTCATGCGAATTCTTTTAATATTTTTAGAACTATTTATAATAAATTCTTTAAGAGGTTCTGTTATAGGTTTAAATGCATCTCTTAATTGTTCACGTGTATCTATTTCACCAGTTTTTATACTACGAAGCTTTTTCTTCAACACATTTCTTGTCAACACCAATTGTTTTAAAATTTTCTCATCCATGTTTCCTAAGGGCAAATAACAGGTATAAGCAATCACATCAGCTTATCAGGACCTGGTCTGGTTTTCAGATCAGCTTATTAGGACCTGGTCTGGTTTTCAGATCAGCTTTTCAGGACCTGGTCTGGTTTTCAGATCAGCTTATTAGGACCTGGTCTGGTTTTCAGATCAGCTTATCAGGACCTGGTCTGGTTTTCAGGACCTGGTCTGGTTTTCAGATCAGCTTTTCAGGACCTGGTCTGGTTTTCAGATCAGCTTTTCAGGACCTGGTCTGGTTTTCAGATCAGCTTTTCAGGACCTGGTCTGGTTTTCAGATCAGCTTATCAAGACCTGGTCTGTTTTTCAGATCAGCTTATCAGGACCTGGTCTGGTTTTCAGATCAGCTTATTAGGACCTGGTCTGGTTTTCAGATCAGCTTTTCAGGACCTGGTCTGGTTTTCAGGTAGCTGGTCTAGTTTTGAGATCAGCTTTTCAGGACCTGGTCTGGTTTTCAGATCAGCTTTTCAGGACCTGGTCTGGTTTTCAGGTAGCTGGTCTAGTTTTGAGATCAGCTTATCAGGTATCAGATGAGGTTATAGCAAATAGATGTATCAAGTTTAAAGTTAGATTAATAACTAAAGTCAATCTTTTATGAGAAGTAGTTTATATAGTTATGAAAAAGTCAAATTGCTTTCTGTAGCGACCATCATTTAATTCATTATCTTTGCTTATCACTAAAAATCCATATTTATCCTTCCAACATTCTCTACAAATTTCTTGGAACTTTTCGTAACTCATATCGCTGCCAACATGATCCTATAAACATGCTTCATATTTGTATCATCTTCCTTAAACATTATAATAACATTTGCATTGTCTCTTATTAAATGCTTGGGAATTCTAGTATAAGTTTGACACAAGTAGAATGAATCAATATCCTTATGTCGCCCCATACAAAAATATGTACGTATATTATTCTGCTTTTCACATGCAACATCATCAAATATCATAATTGAATTAGTTTTAGCTTCGTCAGGTGGAATAACTGATTCATTATCGGTGAATGTATAATATCCCATTCCTTTAATTGGTGAAATTAGTTTCTTCAAGTACTCATATTTAGGTTGATAAAGAGATTTTGAGTATAAATAGATGTTTTCAAACTTAGGACTTTAGGACATTAGGACTTTCTAGTAAGCCGATCATAACATTAGTCTTTCAACAATTTGATGGTCCCACTATTAGAGCACGAATAGAATTTGGTAAGAGGGGGCTATGCTTTATTTTTGAAGTGATGTTCGTTGATTCATCAATATTACGAACTAAAATATTTTTATGTTGTTTCACTAACTGCATTTTTGTAACTAAATACATTTCATAAATGTTACCTCTTATTATAGAAAAAATCAGATAATATGGTTATACGATATCAGAAAACGTTTAGTCATAAAAACACCTTCGTTGGAGGAGGTATAGTAGATAAAATAATAAACTCTCTACCTGTTGAACTTCATCTTCCTGGATATCAGTACTGTGGACCTGGAACAAAACTACAAAAACGTTTAAATCGAGGTGATGAAGGAATTAATTTATTGGACTCTGCTTGTAAAGATCACGATATAGCTTATTCGAAAAATAAGGATTTAAGCACTAGACACAAGGCTGATAAAATACTTGAAAATTCAGCTTGGGATCGAGTTTTATCAAAAGATAGTAGTATTGCTGAAAAATCATTTGCCTATATGGTTACTAACGCAATGAAAGCCAAAACAAAATTTGGTATGGGTGTGGAGAAAAAGAAAAATGTTAAAAAGATACTGATAAAATACTTGAAAATTCAGCTTGGGATCGAGTTTTATCAAAAGATAGTAGTATTGCTGAAAAATCATTTGCCTATATGGTTACTAACGCAATGAAAGTCAAAACAAAATTTGGTATGGGTGTGGAGAAAAAGAAAAATGTTAAAAAGAACAAGATAAATGATAAAAAACTGTTTAGAACATCAATTACAGCTGCAACAAAAATACTAAAGAAGGAAAAACCATTAGATATTAACTCAGCAATTAAAATTGCCCGAAAAACTATCAACAAATCATTAAAAGGAAGAAAATCTCAAGTTATAGTACCACGTGTAATACGTGTCCCAAAAATTGGTGGGTTTTTGCCTCTAATACCGATTTTAACTGCTCTGGGTGCAATTGGTAGTCTAACAACTGGAGGTGGTGCTATAGCTAAAGCTGTAAATGCAACAAAGAATGCAAAAAATCAACTTGATGAAGCAACTAGACATAATAAAGCGATGGAGTCTATTGCAGTTGGAAAGGGACTTTACTTAAAACCATATAAAAAGGGTTATGGTTTAGTTTTCAAAGAGGAATCAAAAAACTATTAGAGATGCTACCCAACAGACCACTATCTGATGAGGACCTAAACCGTTTCTCTATAAATATTCCATATTTTAGAGGAGTTTTCATGTTGAATACTCTACCAAAACGAACAAAGAAAATAGAATGTGGAATAATCAATTTAGACGTATCAACAGGACCTGGTACACATTGGGTAGCATATTATAAAAACAACAATGAAAAAGAATATTTCGACAGCTTTGGAAACTTACAACCTCCTTCGGAAGTAGTCAAATATCTTGGTACAAATATAAAATACAACTATAATCAACATCAGAATTTCAATACATTTACCTGTGGTCATTTATGTCTTCAATTTCTGTATGAAATAACTGAAAATATTAAATAAAACACACAAACATTTATATTTTACAAACTATTTAATGTCTTTTTATTTATAATTTAAAATACATAATTAATACATATCATTGCCAAATAGAAAATTGGGAATTTGGAATTAGAAATTCACTCAGCTCACTCTCACCGATTAAGCTTTTTCGATTAGAAAATAAGAGAAACTTGTATGTAGTGAAAAATATAAGGACTTATCCGATTATCTTAATTGTTTCTCTTTATGAAAATATCTAATGAAATTTAATGGAATTTCATAATATTGTGAAATTCAATTTGTCTTGTGCAGATCCTCTCAAAGAAATCAAGACTGTGCATGTTTAAGCGATATGGAAGATATCATTGTTTTTTTTTTATCCAACGAAGTAAAGCCAATAAAGAAATAAAAGCCATTCACACATTTAATTCTTTTTTCAATATTTTATTTCAAATTTTTTCTTAAAAGCTCATATACATATGTACAATAGTTTTTCTTAATAAATAGGATTTTATTTAAAATCATTTCAACAACAATAAATAAGATTTTATTTAAAATAATTTTAACAACAATAATTAGGATTTTATTTACAATAATGTTTCTTAATAACTAAGATTTTATATACAATTTAAAAATTAACTACTTAACTAAAAATTAACCAATTTTAGCTATTTTCTTGCATTCTAGCAATCTCATCTAGCAACATATCAAGTTCATATTCAGGGTTAGTTTCCTTAATACGAAAATGATACCATGCATATGTGTTAATATTATTTGACCTAATTTTTCTCTTATCGTCTCCATAACTTAAGACTACCTTATTTAATTCACTAGTATATATCTGGTGAAGCTTAGATTTAAATGTTAACATATTATCGTATACATTAGTCTTATTGAATAAACAGTTTCTATAAGTAGCTAAACTATATTTATGTAATATGGATCTTTTTACCCCCTTTGATTTTTTAACGTCATTTTGATTTTGTACACTGAATGAGTACATTTTTGATAGCAGCCCAACAAATTCTGTCATTATCGTACCGCAGTTTTCATCTTTCATCATACCTAAAACTTTTTTATTTATTAAGGGGAAATTATAAGTATTGTCCGTGGGATAGTCCGATGTATCAAAATGTTCTTCTATGTCATTTTTTATGTCAGCGTAAAAGTCATCCGTCTGTATTGAATATATAAAAGAGTCCGTATCCATATAGTTCAATGAGAGTTTTGTCTTAAACTTAGGTTGCATGTACCCGTAATGAAAATTATACATTTTCCATTTGGACAATTCAAGTACAGAAAATCCTAAGTAAATTGGTTTGTTGTAGCAGGTTTTGACTCTAGTCATTTCGATTGCTACCAGATCTTCAGAAAATATAGATAAACTATGAAAATTTGGTTTTGATATCCAATCTTGAGCCCCCAAACGATTACAATTCGTTCTCTCCCAATTATTGACAATTTTAACATCTCTCCTCTTATCCACATTTTCCATGGTTTTACCATAGACTGCATTATTAAGTAGCTTGAAAAAGTTTTTTCAAAAGCATTTTTAGCAGTGGCTCTATGTCTGGTATTTAGGTCAATATAGCCTTTTAACCATGGAAATTGTTTAAATGCTAGAATACGATGTGTTTTCTTTAAAACTAAGCCATTTTCTAAGCATGGTTTAAGAACTCTAAAGTGTATCACGTATGATTGCTTTGTAGAGAAATCGGTTATCAACTTGTTATACTTCGCTTGCAGTGGTTTTTTATTTTCAGCGCAAAAAGGTAGGTCATTATGCAAGTCATGTAAGTGAGAAGGATAATCTAAAGTGACCTCATAAACATAACCGTCTGTTCCATTGTCAGATATGCTGTTTGGATCCAGATTCAGCTCGTCTTGCGATAACCATCTGAACCCACCATGAGGAAGATATTCCGACATTGCCCAACCGTAAAGGTTATTTGCGTCTAAATAGACAAGAAACTCCGAGGGCTTTTCTTTGTCGAAATCTTCCAAATATTTGTTATTCGCTTTCGAATATCTTTGGCTACACTGTACGATTCCCCCACGTATACCTTTTTTCATAAAATTGTACATGTCTATGTCCGTCAATAATTCTAGTTCAATTTTTGTGTATTTTAACATTGCATCCCAGGAAAGTCCAGGTGCGGTATAGTATTGACATGGATCCAGCTCATAAATACCTTTACAAACTTTTCTAAAGTTCTCGAAAATATCTGTCAGTAAGAGGACATCTGTTTTTAAGTAAAGTTCCATGTAATCTTTCATTGTTTTGCAACCAAAAGTATTCCATACCTCTACAGCATGTGAGTATTCCTCTAAAGAACACTCTTTATTGTTCAACTTATTAAAGAAATCACTGCGTGAAGGCAGCTGGCACTCGTCTAATTTTTGAAATGAATTTAGGTACTCATAGGGGAAAATGCCTTTCTTCTTAATAAGCTGAAATTCTTTTTCTGATTGAAACAAGGACCTTATATTGTTAAAATCATTATCCGACAAATTGCAGGCTAATGATTCTAAACTCTCAGCCATAAAGCGTAATGTATCAAGAAATCTTATTTCAAGATTATGACCATCGCTCATTTCTGTAAATTGCGAGAGTGATATATAAAGCTCCTTATTGAGAGGGAGTACTTTCAGTTGCATAGAAATTTCACCTAGTTCTTTAATAAAAAGATGTGAATCATAATTTGAGTAATTGTGAAAGTAAACTGGTATAAACTTGGGAATTTGGTAATTCAAATTACAGTTATTGTGGGCTGCACCTCTATATTTACCGCTAATGTGACAATGATCTCTAACGCGATCTTTACCTAAAAATTTTTGACAAATATGACAATTCACCGCACTATAAAAATTATAAATATCAGAAGAGGATAAAGTATCCATTTGCCTATTATTTACTAAATGATTATTATAAATATCCTCACAATCTTTAATTAAAAATGAAACAAATTTTTGTGAAGCATCTTTCCCTGTATAAACCCTTAATTTATCTAACTTATTGCTATGGAGACACTTAATGTAGTAACTAAAAGCACAAGGAGTGTGCTTTTTGACAAGACTGGTTTTACTACTCACGTTATTACTAATGTCTTCCAGGATGCATTCGAAGTCTGCGTACACCACAAAGGGGACATCCATTTTCCTCTGATGCCCCTTAAAACTTAGAACTGCATCTGGATCTGACGGCATAGTTGTCACTATTTTGCCGCATTCCGCCTTATGGCTACTCATACCATTTTCGTTATGTGTGTATTGGAGACAGGTGTTGCAGATATGTAGTTTGTGTTCATTCTGCGTTAATTGACTTCGTAAAAGTCTGTGAATAATAAAAAATATATAAAAGTTTATAAGTAAAATGTCTCTATTATAAAATATGTAACACAAGTATATGTATCAATAAATTAAAGTGTTGAATAATTTTCTAACTTACCTTGATATGTCTTTTATCAATATGTAGTGATGAACTTCACCATTCTCCAAAAGCAACATGTTGACATGCTTTACTTTTTCATCCTTGGTCACATAATAGGGACCGATGATTTGATCTGCTCCCTCATCGTACCCAAACACATTGACACTTATTGCTGGAGTATCTGCCTCGAGATCCTTAATTTTGTTTAGTGCTAATGGGTAAGTTAAGTTTTTGAAATTTAACGCTACACCATTTCGCGTAACAATCGTCTCTGCAGAAATGTCCTGAATGTTATAAGAACTGCAGCGTACTTGATGGTATTTAACAATATCCATGGCAGCGATTATACACCACTTGAAGCAGTATTCGTCACTATTTTCAATATTGATGCATGCTTTTCTGCCTTCTAATTTTTGTGGTGTGGATATCCAACTTGATCCTTTGACTAGCGAAGATTTGTTGATGTTGATTTCTGCGTGACAAAGTCCAACCAGAATCTCGCTCTTCAAATTCGGACATTTTTGTTGAAATCTCCTCAACTTGTTTACGGAATAATTCTTCAATGTTATCTGCCTTCGTCAGCAAACTCATTTTGGCTACATGTGTTATAACACACAACTCCAATTCTTCTTCTACGATTTTGATGTACTCCGCCACAATACTCACATGAAATTTAATTATTATATGCTTAAACAAAGACATTTGAAGTCTCTCAATAAAAATATTCATGTTTTCTTTAATAAATTCTTCCAAGAGAAGTTGGTCTTTTTTATTAAGAATTACATATGTGGCGATATGGTTTTTGAAGGCTTTCGATATTTTGTAATATCTCACATTCTCTTCGACTTCTTCTCTCCTACCATGTGAAGTACTCATTGGAGTTGGCAGAGTTTCTTCTCTTTTTTCTTCTACTTCTCCATCACTTTCCGGTAAACTTATGTCCATAGCATCGTTGCATAAAGTCCCTCCAAGGATATCCACACCTTGTTGATGAGCTTGTTGTTGTTGTAGCTGCTGCTCTTGTTGATAATAATTAAGAGGTTGCCATTGCATCAAATTGGAATACTGCTCCATTTGATTAACTGGTGTGACGGGATTATAATTGTAACTTGGATACTCATATTGCATTGGTACTCGTGATGCCAAAAACTGATTACTCCATGACATTGGTGTAGGGTAACAGTTAGCCATACCGTATTGTTGATATTGAGGATACTGTAGAGAAGGGTGCTCCTGGTGATGAAATGAATTTATCTGCTTTTGAGGATTTTGAACAAATGTCTGCGGTTGCTCTTGATTTGTACCCCGACTTATGACCATTTGATCCTGCACGCTATGACTTTTCACATGATCCAAAAAAGGACTTTTGGTATTTGTATACCTTATGGCATCTATTACACTGATAACCTGTATAACTCATTTTTAATTATTTTATTATTATAAAACTTTAACACAATTGCTGATGATACTACTTGTAAATACAATAAAGTACTGATGTGTTGGTTAGAAAAGTTGGCGTATTTATACGAAAATTAGTAGCAGTATCCTTGCAGCATTCACAGTTTGTACTTTTTGTTTCTCTGCTGATGACTGTACTTAGTTGAAACTTTGCTGCTTTAAAATAAGCGTAGACAAAGAAAATGACTACGTTGCAAAATACAAATGTATTCTACACAGCCACAAAATATTCCACGCACAAGTTCTTTCGATCGCACATACATACATACATACAAACATCATACACACATACATGCATTCAAATATATTTCTGAAACAAATAAACAGAATATAAGCTTACCAGCGACAAACAAGCTGGACCCCCCACACACAAGCATTAGGGGTGTTCACATACATGAGAACGTTTTATAAATAAATAATATAATTTATTTATTTTATTTTATAACAATTTATTTATTGTTTATTTATAAACAATTTATTAGCGTGAGGAAATAATACAAGCACATTCCCACGATTCATATGAGAATCGCCTAGTAGTCATCAAACCTTCTTTCTCTGATATTACTGATATAGTATTATGATAACAAATTTCTACAGTCTGGCAACACTGGGAGCAGTAGAAAATAATAATCGTGTTTTGCCGTCGGCATTTGAAAACAAAAATTATAATTATGTATTGCCGTAGGCATTAGGAAAAATAATAATCATGTTTTACCGTCGGCATTTGAAAAAAATAACAATCATGTTTTGCCGTCGGCATTTGAAAAAAATAATAATCATGTTTTGCTGTAGGCATTAGGAAAAATTATCATGCATTGCCGTAGGCATTAGGAAAAATTAATAATCACTATTTCAGCATTGGTATTAGGAAAAATTATCATGCATTGCCGTAGGCATTAGGAAAAATTAATAATCACTATTTCAGCATTGGTATTAGGAAAAATCTTTTCATGATTTTCCCGTCGGCATATATACTCATAAAAAACCTCAAAAAAATCACCCGTTATCACAATTAATGTAACCCAAAAAAAATCACCCGTTCCCACAAGGGTTAATGTAAACAAAAAGCTCCTTATGTAAACAAAAAGTAAGACGGACTTATTGAACCACCCTCGTAGGTATAAATTTCACAAATTTCCAAGAATTTAACAATTTTGAAATTTTAATTACCCAAATTTAACAATTTCACCAACAATTTAACAATTTTAATTGCGGCAGAACCGCCAGTTCACTACTACTCCCACATACGTGATATGTACATTTTATAAATTGCTTTTCTTTCGCTGATCATTTTGTTTTTGCTTATCATCTGTTTGACAATCATCTGTTTCTGCCTTAGTGCTGGCAATACTATAAATATAGGATCGTGTCTGTGATAAGAAATCACGGAAAAGTGTTACCATCTCAACTTAAAAACTTTTATTTTCCGCAATGTCCAACCTTTATTCTATGGAGTGCTCTAATTCTACCTGTTCTGTTTCAGTTAATGACCGTATGGTTTCATGTTGATTATGTGTTAAACATTATCATTTAAGCGGTCTTAAAGCTCGTGATGCGGATGCATTGGCTGATCCTCAAAAATTCCTGCAATCGACTTGTCCAAGCTGTAGAAGCATAAGTGTTGATTTTTATAAGGCCTTCAAAAATTCCAAAGATGAATTCGATACAAATCAAGATAAATTCGTTAATTTACAGCAAAATCCTTCCCCCAAAAATTTAAAATGGAATTTAAGATCTGCTTCGTCATCCCAGAATTCTTCTGATACGATTTCTGCTTCTACCACTTCAACTTCAGTTGCTATCAATCTTCCAGATACTTGCGCACCATCACCAACTAATTCGGGTGTGTCACCGATCGTAAATAATTCACAAAACGTTCCTGCAAACGGGCATAGTTCTGATTCTGCTGTACACAGAAAAAAATAGACAAGAATTATTTTCAATAAAACCATGTTAATGAATAAAATTTTTAATTTCAATAATATTTGTCATTAATTTGAATATTGTACTTATCAATTCCGCGCATTTTAAAATATCATTTAATTTCATTTGTTTGTGTTGGTGTTTTCCTTGCTTGTCGATTGACTCAACGTGGTCATGTGCTGATGTTATTGTTTATTTTGATTGTTGGTGTTGTATACGTGTAAATTCCGACAAGAAGCCGAAAAACGTCGTGGTTTTTATATTTGTGATTTGAACGGGCTAAAGTTCGTATCGCTTTCTAAGCCAAATTACATGTGATAATTATTAATGAACAAATAACACCAAAGTCTGTTGTACATATTCTGACTAACAACACATAGTTGAACGGAAAAGCCAGCCGTTTTCGAAGGCCACTAAACCTTCATCATCAGCGTTCTTTTGTGTTTGGTCCACTGTGTGTGGTGTCACTTGATGTAGATTTCTGCTTTATATACTTAGCATTTTATTGTGGTTTTTTTTTAAATCAATGAAGTTATTTTTAGATTGTATCAACGAAATGCGCCATGCAGAAGAAACATAAGAAATCATGTTTTGCGAATATTCATTTTTTGCGTACCCAATAACGATTTGCTCTTTAGCTGAGTGGTAAGCAGCGATGCCAATTTAGCGCGTTTCGCGCTAGACTTAGCGCGTTTTAACTATGCCAAGCGCGCTTGTTTCCGTCTTAGCCCGTTTAATAAAAAAAGCGCTAAATTAGCGCGTTTTGAATATAGTCAATAATTTCAGTTCAATATTTTTTTTAACTTTTTTTGTATAAATTTAACAATTTTCTAAATATATATATAAATTTAACAATTTTCTAACAAAACTCCGATAACATTTTTTTAAATTAGTTAATGAATCAGCTGTCGCAAACAAAATTCGCTTGACTGTGGTTAGAATAAAAAAACGCATTTTATTACTGTAATATTTTGAAATTTCACAAATAAAAATATGTACTACATACATACAATGACCAACAAAAGGGTACATAACTTACAAATCATCTATTATAGCTGAAATACAAAAAGCATTTGAATCGCATAACTATTCGACAATTTATATGTTGTTACAAAGACACAATTCGCAAAGCGAGTAGCTTGTCTGCGAAAAACACCCAGGGCTTATGGTGGAAATCGAACCCACGACCTCTGGAGTGAGAGGCTAGCATCGCTACCACTCAACCACAGGGACACCAAAAATGATTTTAGTTAATTAAAACATAATGTGAAGGAAGCAATATTGCAAAATCTTAAAAATTAATTGTATATACGAATACTAATACATACATGCATACATCGACTTTTATTGAAATTTAATTTAGCGCGTAGAAAATAGCGCGTTTTTGCTATAAATATTTGACAATGCTGTAACATAGCGCGTTCTAGCGCGTTTTGAGAAGTGTGGTAGCGCGTTTGGGTTATAAATATTTGGCATCGCTGGTGGTAAGTACGTTAGTTTATTAGTCAAGAGATTGTCGGTTCAACTCATCATCCGAAACACATTCAATTTTAATTGCAGCCAAGCAAAGACGAAAAAAAAGGGGTTGAAAAATGTGACATACACACAAATAACACAACACAATAACAATTATCACTGAAAGTAAAATTTCACTCAACAACTTTTTTCCTTGATTCATTAAATTTCTTTATTGAAAAATTACAAATTATTAATAAGATATTTTATTAATTCAAATATTTGTATTATTGAAAAAAATAATACTATTCGTTTACAATTTTTGTTATTGATATAGCGGATTTTTTTATCACAGGAAATTCGAAAATTAAAATGATTGAATACCGGGATTTTTGTTATCAAAAATGAAACTTATTTTTTTCTGTGTAGTCATATTTAACAATGATCAAATCATTCCTAGTGCTGAACCCATTCCTAGTTCAGGCTTAGCGTCGAATGTTACTCCTAGTGCAACCGTTCAAAAAAACTCTTGTTTGAATTTCCCAATTAGCCATGTTGAACGTAATAGTCCCTCTACTCAGAGTGAGCTTCGTGTAATTCGTCCAAGGAAGCATATTTTTATATCTCGCTTTGCACCTGATACGACTGCTGAGGAAATTTATAATTTCATTCGTTCTAAAATTAATGCTGATATGGATATCTACTTAAAAAAGTTCGTTTATTCTTAAGGAGAATTATTGTGCCATATAAAATAACACTTCCATTCGAAATTTTCAATCAAGTCGTTGATCGATCATTTTGGCCTCATCACGCGTTAATTCGTGAATATGAACAGACTCGTCACCAACGTGTTAATAATATTGCCCAACTTCCTCCTAATCGGACTATGCAACAAAAAAACTAATAAATTTCTCCGATAATCAAATTCATATGATATACCAGAATGTCCGAGGACTAAAAGCGAAATGTTCTAATCTTTTCAATGAAAGTTCCAATATAAATCATCACGTTATTGTTTTTACCGAAACTTGGCTAAATGATACCTTTTTTAACTCTGAAATACTTTGCAACGATTTTCAAATTTTTCGCCGAGACAGAATTACAACCACGACAGGAGGTGGAGTTTTAATTGCTACCTCAAATCTTTATCCGTCAGATGACCACTTGGATCATCATTTGACATTGAATTCATTGCTGTTGTTATGAAAATAAATTATGTTAAAATATATATAACTTGCTCATATATTCCTCCACAATCGGATATGTCAATATACAAACAACATATTGAAGCGATCCAGTTACTTTACCTGAGGACAGATATCATCTTACAATAGAAATAAGCTGTAACATGCCAAATGTTTGCCGCAACAACAGTTCGGTTAGAGGAATTGAACAATTCTGTTTCAAGCGACCTGATTATACCGAATTGATTAATCTCTTAGTTAATACTAATTGGCTTCACCCATCAATAATACGTGCAGAATTGATGAAATCATAAACCGTTTTTATAAAATTATGTTTGAATATATGAATGAATGCATCCCGAAGTTTGTACTAAAACTGGACCGCCTTGGAACTCTAAACAACTTAGCTCAATAAAAAATTTAAAAAATAAATACTTCAAAAAGTACAAACTATCTGGCTCATCTTTTCATTATAGAAAATATTCTGTCCTTCGTGCTCAATACAACCAGCTAAACATTCAGTTTTACAACAATTATATACGAAACCTAAAATCAAATTTTTTACATAATCCCAAATCGTTTTATGCATTTGTTAATTCATCTGGCATCCCAAACAGAATGAAATATTTATTATCTGAATCAAATGATGAAATGGTAATAAGCAACATGTTCGCGGACTTCTTTGCCTCTACTTATTCTAATGCTCATTATTACTAAGTTTATACGCAGGGCTTATTTGCAAATAAAACTGTAAATTGTTGCCATATTATTGTTTTTATTGCGACTTACTAATTCAGAAAACTATTCACGTTTAACGCATTATTTGCAAATAAAATGCTTGAGGTTGCCACGCTTACAAATGTTTGATAACCAAAAACAATAAATGGATTAATATTGCATAAAAAACATTAACAGAAGCAAATAATGACAATTAAAACAAATAATTATTTGATATTTTGCACATTTACACTATTATTTTTGTCAAAAAAAGTAAATTTTCTATAGAAGTGCTACCAAGTTTGTGTACTTTTGCTATTCCGTATAAACAGTGAGTTAATTTATTTGCGAATATTTTTAATTGCAAATAGTGCGTGTATAAACGTAGTATATGATGACTCCATTGAATATCCTTACAATATTTACTCCAATCACGCAATATCTACATCTTCAGTCAGCACAACTCATATGGTAAATTGCATAAAAACTTTGAAATCATCAATATATAGTGGACCGGATGGTGTTCCAAGTTGAATTTTAATTAACTGCTCATCTGCTTTAGCGGTACCATTGTCGATTATTTTTAATATTTCGTTAAAGCAAGGATATTTTCCTCAAAAATGGAAAAAATCATACATTGTTCCTTTATTCAAATCTGGTAACAAGTCAAATGTAATAAATTACAGGGGTATTGCCAAATTAAGTGACGTACCTAAACTTTTCGAAAAATGTACCATCGACTTTCTTACACATCAAGCTTCGTCGTTACTTACACCCCTCCAGCACGGATTTCGTAAAGGTTTATCACATACCTCATTTTACCAAATTAGTTAATAGAGGGTTTACTAATGGTCAATATACCGATGTTGTTTATACCGATTTCAGCAAAGCGTTCGATAAAGTGAACCACAAACTTTTATTAGTAAAACTGATAAAATGGGCTTTGATGCTATTTATTTGAACTGGATAAAATCGTATCTTTGTGGCCGATCTAAAACCATCAAATTTAAATCTGCAGTTTCAAAGGAAATTTTTGTAACCTCTGGAGTACCACAAGGCAGTCACCCAGGCCCAATGTTGTTTTTACTATTTATAAATTACATAACTGAATCAATTAAATACTGTAACATCTTATTGTATGCTGATGTTAAGTTATTTTTGAGTTTGAAAAATGAGTTGAATTATATTCAACTTCAAAATGACGGATAATTTCTATGAATTTAATTTACTAAATGGAACTAAACCTAGCAAAATGCAAACATATGCGCTTCTCCAGAGGAAGACATGATCCTCATTTTTATTTTCTCAATAGCTGTAAATTGGAACTGGTCAGCACATTTTCAGAGTTGGGGATTTTGCTTGATTCAAAGCTAAGTTTTGTCCAGCACATTTCAATGAGTGTAAATAAAGCCCGTGGAGTTTTAGCTTTTATTAAACGATGGGCTAAAGAATGCAAAGACCCGCTCATTACTAAAATCTTATACATATCGCTTGTAAGACCGATTTTGGAATATGGATCAATTATATGGGATCCGTTCTACAATGTTCACATTGATCGCATCGAATCTTGCTTGCTTGATGTCACCACTTATCAAACTAACTTTGCAATGAATGATCCTTGGAGAAGATTATTCTGCTGTTTCAATGAAATGTGCCGTTTTATTGATTTTTCATCTAATTTGAATGTTATAAAACGTAATATTATTGTTCACTTAAATAGCTAATTTATTGTAATTTATGTTTTAATTGTATGTCCTACATCAGTCAGAAAGGAATTTTTCTATAGATTTGTAATAATAATAAATAAATAAATAAATAAAACTGTAATGTCAATGAATCACTACTATTTGACATTGGACAAAGCGAAGTTGATCGCTGTAGAAAAAGTGGATTTGCCGTTAGAAAAAGTCTCATCAGATTTTTTTATTTTTATTATTGTCATTAAGAGCTTCAGAGCTCACAGTAAAATATGCATTTCTGCCGTTATAACTCACTTCACAATTATTGGTTTTTGAGGTACTCATATAGAGTATTCCTCAAGGGCACTTTCTTTTGTTTTTTTTTTGTTTGCGGTTTTTTTGTTTTTGTTATTTATGGCTATGTAAAAAATATTAGCAAAGCAATTAAAGCTTATCGATCAAGGTTAAATATGTATTAAGCCCAATTAGGAATAACAATTCTGCGGGAGTTTTTTCCCTTCTCCCATTCCTCCTATTATGAATAAAAAGTTCTCCGGGAAAAAGTAGGTATTCTAAACATGAGGTTTATAACAATATAACAATGGTTTATGCATTTATGTATTTAGAACAAAAAGTTTAAATAAGCGCCGGAATGTTATATTTCTCTCTTGTTTTAAGCATTTTTATCCAAGGCCTGCTCATGGAACTCATACTTAGCAATAATTATGACGTTATTGATTTCCACTCTCCTTAACTCAATGTCTATGGACGATGAAAAATAAGTATGATTCGCAATACCAACATTTAAGTTCTCATTAGCCCAATTCGCAATCTTGTGCAAATGGTCTTGCATCGTAGCATGTGCAAAATGGTATAGTATATTGATACTCACCACTAAGAATTGTTAAGTGGTATAGTGGTATAGTATATTGATACTCACCACTAAGAATTGTTAAGTGGTGAGTATCAATATACTATACCATTTTGCACTTGCTACGATGCAAGACCATTTGCACAAGATTGTGAATTGGGCTATTATGAGGTTGTGTTTGATCTGTTGCTTTTTTGTTTGTTTTTTTTTTTTTTTTTTTTTTTTTTTTTTTTTGTAGAAATTGAAAAACAACCCTATTTACTACTATTGTATACTACTTGCAAACTCTTTAATGACTAAGGGTCTTATGCAAAAAAACTTAATAAAGCTTTGCCAAGCAATGTTAAGTAAAGTTGTATTCTAAAAAAATTATTGTATAAAAATTCTAAAGTATGCACCCACGTTTGTTAAGACTACTTTAAGTTGATATTTCCAAAATGTGTATTTTGTACCTCAAATATTTTTACTAATATAGCACATACTGATTCATGTTACATCTGAAAATGAAGCTAGAAGTGCCTGCTCTTATCTTAAATTTATTATTTCTGTCATGTAATGGGAAATATCACCAAATTATCCAACTGATTCGAAATACATAGCAAAATCCATAAAAAAATATTAGAATAAATACAATTATACAAAAATGTTTTAGTGATGTACATGCAATCAAAACAAATCGAAAAAAGCTGGATATTCAAATACTCGTTTCATTCGAATAAAACAAATTGTGATAATTTTTCACATTTTTTTACTTTTACTTCATGGTTGTGTTTATCTGTTTTCCTATTAAGTCAGAAGCTCATATTTTTTTAAATTAGGTTGCTTTACTTCAAGATAATTAAAATTTATTTAATAAAATAAAAAAAATATTTGAATACCCGAATGAAATTGTATTCAATTTTGTACATCATAAGCTGTGAAGTGGTTGTTGAACACGGTGGTGTTACCAGTATTTATTATTAAATCACAAAATATTTAAAGTTGTCTTTTGCATATGATTTTTTAACAAAGCTATGTTAGCCTTAAAGTGCTTATCAACTACTATGAACTTTAAAGCTAAAGTAAAATATTTTTTTTGCATAAGGGGGTAAAACTTTAAATAAATATACATGCATGCGTTGAGTGAGCTGAATCAACATGAATAGTATTAAGTATTTTCCTGAAATGACCCTGCAGAAAGTGCGAATAGTGAAATTGTGGTGATTAACTAGTGACGTTGTCAGTAGCACTACTGACCAGGTGTACCCCAGCCAATGGTATCATCTATTGACATTTAACATTAGCTTGTCATTGAAAATCCAACTCTAGACTATAGCACTACTGACTTAGTACCTCTTTCGGGACAACATGGAGACATTGGCACCAAAGATTCACTATTAAATTTTAGGGGCTCTAGTCTACAATATCGATATATCCCTCTCGTTGTCAATAGTAAACTTATAGTGATTTTCTAGTGACATTGTCAATAGTGCTACTGACTAGGTGTACCCCAGCCAATGCAAATGCCTATTGACAAATAACGTAGGGTTGTCATTCAAAATCTATCAGTAGACTTTAGCACTATTGAGAAGGTAGTTCTTTTACGACTATATGGAGATATTTAAACCGAAGATTCACTCGTAGATTTTAGTGACCCTCGTCTACATATATTTATTTAATATTATTGCACAACATAATAATAAAGAAAACAAACTATTGACGCGTTCATTGGCAATATCACCAGAAATACACTAGAACTGTCGTCTCTAACGTATCTCTACTCGCGCTTAAAAGGAAAGTTGTCGACATTTTAACTAGTGCAATTGTCGCTGGAGAAAGAGTATTGACATAGAGACATATGGTTCTAAGTTGACTAGAGGGTATAAATCAAACTGAAGTGATTTATGAGTGTGAGTGTGGATGACTTTGATGTTGACGTCGCATTCATATTTATTTCAACCTATACTTATAAATCAATGTCATGGTGAGTATGAGTAAATCAGAGTAGTTGATTTCAAATGATGTCTACTGACTTACATTTAAAATTTTATGAGTCAGTATGAATAGCGAAAACATGACTCATTGCGCTTTTCTGATACATACACACATAAATTCGACTCATTCAAAATCTTGATTTTGAAGGCATCCCTATATTTTCTTCTTATTTTTGCCTTTTTTTAGGGTTCCGTACACCAAAGTTGAAAAG
Source organism: Tachina grossa (assembly GCA_949987645.1). Lineage (NCBI taxonomy): Eukaryota > Metazoa > Arthropoda > Insecta > Diptera > Tachinidae > Tachina > Tachina grossa. The sequence goes on along the minus strand of OX465279.1, from coordinate 14,295,051 downwards.
GAACCCTATTGTTTTCGCTACGCTGTCCGTCTGTCCGTCACACGGTATTTTCTCAGGAACCGTAAGAGCTACGGACCTGAGACAGAGTATGTAGAACCTTGGCCGCTACAACAACAAATACATGAGAATTAAAAATTAAAGGGTGTTCCAAAACGAGCAACGAAAAATGTTAAAATCCCATGTAATATACATACAATTGTATGAACATATGTATATTGAAACTTGAAATTTGTAAAATTAGTATATTTTTATACAGACTACAGCAATTTACACTAAAATTTAAAAAATTTAAATTAAAGGGTGGTCCATCAGTTAATGCAATTTTGACTATGTAATTTTGACATTTGCTATATCTTGGAAACTGTAAGAGGCAAACACTTGAAATTTTCAAAAACGGTAAAACTAAAAGATCTGAAAATTATAAAATCGCCAAACCCAAAAAAAAATCGTCAAAATAAAAAAAAATTCAACGCTAAAATAAATCGCCAAATTCGATAAAAATCGCCCAAATGAAAAAAATCGCCAAAATTAAAAAAAATACGCCAAAAATCGAAAAAAATCGCCAAAACGCGAAAAAGGCGCCAAAACCAAAATAATTGTTTATATGAAAAAAAAAGTCGCCAAAATGAAAAAAAAGATCGCCAAAAACCGAAAAAAATCGCCAAAACGCGAAAAAAGCGCCAAAACTAAAAAATCGCCCAAATGAAAAAAAAACGCCAAAATGTAAAAAAATCTCCAAAATGAAAAAAATCGCCGAATTGAAAAAACGCCAAAAACCAAAAAAATGCCGAAACTATATATTATATAGCTGAAGTTTTTATTAAATTACATATCTAGTGTTCGTACGGAACCCTTCGTGCGCGAGTCAGAGTCACACTTTACTGAATTTTTTACTATTTATAACTTAACTAAATTTATTTATATTAAACTCACATCTATGTTCTTTTTGGTTTGATTTTATTTGTTCACAACTATACACATTTTGTTTTGATAACTATTTCAGCTAAACTGGCGATAAACTGCGATATAAGTTAAAGCATATACCAATTATACCTGCTTCGCAAGTAGATTCACATTAAATCTACTTAATTCGCTCTCATTCGGTCATGATTGGGGTATGAAGCATGAATAGAGAGCAAGGTTGGAAAACGGTATCGTAAAAATACCGATACCGATTCAAATACCGCTAAAATTAGATACCGGTATCATTACTGATACCGTAATCCGTTTCGGTTAAAAAATACCGGTATCCATAATACCGTTTACGTCTATACCGGTCTGTACCGGTATACCGATTCCCACCAAAAATAAAACTTCAAAAACATATATCAATTAGTTTCTTTATAAACGTATTTGTTCTTGTTGCTTGCTATTTTTTTTTATTCAACTGCAAAGTGCAATCATATCATAATCATCACTAGTGCCAAATACTAACATACTTTGTGAGCTGCTTAATGCTTTTAGAAAAAGAGCAAAGCCATAGTAAGACACAGTTATATGAAATCGCGAAAGTTATGTATATTGTCTGTTCCAAATACACAAGTTGTTGACGAGATTTAAAGTTTTCAAGAGTGTTTTTTAATACACATACATATGTATGTACATTAGACATACATGAGGTTTTATTTTTTAGCTCGATCCGACGGAGCCTTTCTAAAGTATCCGATAAACATTGGAGATTTTGTAAAAAAAAATTGGAAATAATTCTGCAGTTTCTAAACTACCTTTCCGATTGTTATGAAATTTTATACAGCATTTGGGGAGGTGACATATTTATGTTAGACGTATATATCTTTAAAGGAGGCGGAGTTACAAATCACCACAGTGGGAAACCTTGGGTTAATGAAAAATTAAAATCCAAGCAAAGCTCATGTTTTTGATCCGATAAAAAATATTTTTTGCTAGTGGATTTTTTTCTATCTCGGCAATAGCCAAAAATATTGGCCATTAGTCTGGCAGCCCCAGTCTATTTGAATTAACCGTTTTACTTTTGTTTTTCCTTTCATTTAAATTAGTTCTGCCACAAGGCAGTCACCTAGGCCAATTAATACCTTAAAAGTATTCGAAAAAGTTTTGGAAAAAGTAGTAAAAGCACAATTGGAAAAGTATATTGAAGACAATTATTATTTTTTTTAATGCATGTATTTTATTTATTGTATTCAATTATGAACTAACAATAAGTATTCAAATCTTAAATCTAAAGTATAATTATTGGGCCCAACCAATGTCGGACATAAGCTTAGTGATACTTATTGATAATACATAAGTAGTGATAAGCAACAAAAAGAAAAAAGTGTTTTCAAGCAGCTTCATCATCTGCAGTGTTGAATATTATAGCCGGTGTATCTCTCTTTTTTAAGCGGACGTGTCCAGTAAAGTTTAAAATATTACGAGCAAGCGAATTAGGATGTGACTCGAGTTTTGTTAGATATTTGCCTGCGTATTTTGCAATTTCTTCAGTCAGTAGTGGCATATTCAAATCACGATGTATATTTGAATTTTTGATGTACCATGGAGCCGATGTTATCATACGTAAAATTTTGTTTTGCCTTCCTTGAATTTTCTCTACATTTGAAGCTGAAGCAGTGCCCCATAGTTGAATTCCTAAGCACCATATTGGCTTTAAAAGCGACTTGTATATTAAAAGTTTACAGTCTAGGCTAAGCGTTGAATTTCTACCAATCAGCCAATATACCTGAGTTAATTTAAGTTTCATTTGTGATAGCTTAGAATCAATGTGGTGTTTCCATGTAAGTCGTCGATCAAGGTGTATACCAAGATATTTCACATGTGAATGTTGAGAAACAACTTGATTGTTAATCCGAATGGGAGAACAAGTATCTCTTCGTAAGGTAAATGTTACTTGAACACACTTTTGTTCATTTACCTTGATTCTCCATAATTTTAACCAAAGCTCCATTTGGCTAATGTGTTCCTGGAGTTTGCGGGATGCCTCATCTGGTTACTAATTCCATCAATACCCGGAGCTTTTTTCGGGTTGAGTTCGGTAATTAATTTTTGTAAATCACGCGTCTTAAACTTAATGTGTTGAAGGGGTAGAGCGACTAAACTCGGCAAATCAGCAACACCAGTACATATGTTTGGCGTAAAAACGGATTTTAAGTGCTCAGCAAATATGTTACCTTTTTCAGTATGGCTTCTTGCCCAACCTCCGGTAGGTGTGCGTAGAGGTGGCTTATACTCAACGGGTGTTTTAAGCTTTCTAGCAGCGCGCCACAAGGAGTAATTAGATGCTGGTGTGACATCAAGACCTTCCAGATAATTTTAAAGAGATGCAGTTTTTTCAGATGCAAGCAACTCTTAGAGTCGTTTAGTGCACTCTTTAAATCTGATTTTATTTTGTGGTGATCTGTGATGTTGCCATTTCCTTCTAGCTCTTCTTTTTTCACGTACGAGACGTTCAATGTCTGTAGGATGGGAAATAGTGGCATGTTCAGCAGCCTGTTTAATATTCTCGCTGAGATTGGCAATGTTAGATTCAATATCATCGGGTGTTCTAAGCGTTATGTTTTCCGTACAATGACTACTGAGATATTTTTTGAACCCCAGCCAATTAACACGATTGATCATCTTCACATATGGGTCAGGAAAGTTACTTCTTAATGGGCTACAAATTGTAATGATCGTCGGAGAGTGATCGGACGAGAAATCAAGAGAAGCTTGAACTTGAATTAAATCCCTAGAGATATTTTTTATGACGCCAAAATCTATAACATCCGGAATTTTTTGTATGTCAGTAGGCCAATAAGTGGGCTCCCCACTCGAAATGACATCCAAGCCCGTTTTTGAAATAGTGTTGAACAATGCTCGACCTCTGGGTGTAATAAGACGCGAATCCCAGAACGTATGTTTTGCATTGTAGTCGCCAGCTGCTACAAAACAAGGTCCAAGAGATTTGTAGAAATCCTCATATTGATTCTCAGTGATTGAAAATCTGGGAGGGGAGTAAATTGATGATATAACAAAATTTGTACAGAAACTTTCAATGCCAATATTTGTTGCTTGTAGGTGTTCTTCACAAATGTTGTCAAGAACATAGTGCTTGAGTCTTGACTTCATTAGAATTGCTGATCCACCGCAAGCTCTTCCTCTAGGGTCCTTTGTATCATATATAGTGTAGCCATAAATTTTAAAAAGATTTCTCGAAGTCAAATGAGTCTCAGATACTAACATTATATCAATACTTTTTTCCTTGAGGAAGTGCTCAAGTTCATTTTTATGATGGCGAATGCCGTTTGCGTTCCAGAAACATATTGTTAACGTGTTTATGGCTTATTAATTAATGCTTGAAGCAGAGTATTTTACATTCGCAGCATTTCTTGCATCATGCTAGTCATATTTGTTGTAAAATTGTTTATAGTTTGCACCAGATTATCAATAGTAGCTTCAAGGCGATTAAAATTAAAGCTTGCGTCAGTATTTTTTGAATTATTTGGCGGGGAAACATTTTGTGTGGGAATTGAATTTGTCTTAGCAGCATCTGCATACGATACACGGGAAGTAGCTGGTTGGCTCATTTGCGCAAAAGTGGCAGAGTAAGCGTTTGCTGATTAAGTTGGAGCTAATTTAGGTTTTTGCACCATAGTCTTCTTTACGAAAGAGTACACAGGATAACCTCTGTAGTTAGCGGTGTGATTACCTCCACAGTTACTGCATTTTTTATCACTTTGATCTTTTGGCTTATTGCAACTAGCAGTGTCTTGTAATTCGCCGCACACAACACAAACAGTAGGTAAATTGCAATAAGTTTTCGTATGGCCATATTCTTGACTATTATGGCACTGTACAGGACCTGAACGCTTATGCGGCTCTTCAACTGTGATTTTTCGGTATAACAGGTATTTTAAGTTATAAATTGGGTGCGTCTCATTTTATTTTCAATTTTATATCATTAGGCTCAAGTTCAACACGAAATAGGGGTTGGGGAATCTTCTCCCTATTTATTATATTGGACACATTTTTTACCTTAAACCCCTGGAGGACGAGTTCATCTTTTATTTCTTCGGGAACAACATAAGAATCTATGTCCTTCAACACGATCTGCATGCCTTTAGCGCTCTTAAGCTGGTATGTGTAGAAGCTTGTTTTATTTTTTTCAAATTCAGCAACCATTTTGCGGAAATCTTTTTCGTCATAAATTTGGATTTTAGTTTCATCGATGTTGCCACGTTTTATTGGAACAATGTGAAATTTATTCTCACCAATGACCGAAATTAATTTTTTAATAAGGGCATTTGAATTTTTTTTCACTCAAATAGATTGGTGGCGGCTTGGATGTTTTATTCGAGGATACCTCGGGTTTGTCGTTGTCATCTTGCAAAATTTTAAAGCGGTTTTGGCGATTAGTTGAGGCTGCGCTGTTATCCCTAGACATTTTTGGAGCAGATGAAATTTTTGAAGAATTTGGGCTTCGCCCACGCTTTACCACGGTTATATATCTGTCCATTCCGACTTGTACCTTGAGTTTAGAGCCACTGTTATCTCGAAACTCAACTGTTAAGTGATGAACACGAGCCTGAAGGGGATGATATTACTGGCTTATATGAAGAAGTACTGGGCAACTGTAATGTTATTGAAGCACTACTATTTGACATTGGACAGAGCGAAATTGATCGCTGACGAAAAATTGGCTCTGCCGTTAAAAAAAAGCCTTTCATCAGGTTTATTATTTACATTGTTTTCATTAAGAGTTTCAGAACTCACAGTAAAATAAGCATTTCTGCCGTTAGAACTCGCTTCAAAATTTTTTGTATTTGATGCACTCATACATAGAATTCCTCAAGGGTACTTCGTTTGTGTTTTTTTTTTGTTTGCGGTCTTTTTTTGTTTTGTTATTTATGATTGTTTCTTTGTTTTTGAGTATTGCTCAATGACACTTTGTTTAAGTTTTTTTGTTTGCGGTTTTTCTTGTTTTTGTCATTTCTACTATGTAAAAAATATTAACAAAGCATAAAGCTTATTTATAAAGTCAGTATGTACCTATTACGAATAATATGTACTATGAATATTTTTTTGTATAATATTTTGTTTGTTTGGTAAGTATGTAAGCAAAATTCCGCTAATCGACTGTTCGCTATGAAGGTATCACGAGAATGTGTATGAATATGTAAATATAAATAATTATGCATGTACATTGGAGTGGTCGTTAGATGCATGGATAATTTTTTTTATTTGTTATATTCTCTCCCCCCAAAACGGTTCAGTTTTATGTAAAAAAATACAAGAAAATTCATAGCGATAAGTTAAGTTTTATGGTGTGCGTCCAGCCCTCAAAGTTGGCCCTCAAGCCCATTTATTCATTGTATTTTTTTAGTTTTCTTTTGACTATATGTATATGTATAATATAATTTAATAAATATAAGCTCTTATTGTACATGCTTAATATAAATAATAATCATATATGTACAATTTTGGTATATATAATTTAAGGTATTTTGTTGGTTATTTTCTTCATTATTTCCTAAATATTAATTTTAGCAAAAACCTTTGAGACTAATGTTGTTGACTAAAAGTAAAAATAAATAAATAACGGTCACTCTAATGTACATATATCTGACAATATGTAATAATCGCTTAAGTTGACTTACTAAAATTTTGTTTTATTATGCTGTATTATCTCCCAGTTAAAATCTACACTGGTTACAAAGCTACATACATATGCAAAGAAAGGATTGCACAAAAGTGGAAGAAAGCATTAGAGCAAGCATTTGATGTTTTTTCAATACTTCAAAAATATTTTTTATCAAAAAGCTATGTAGTGAAATTTCGACAATAATTAATAGTAGCGATAAAAAACTGAGTCACTAACAACTTCAAAGTGTTTCCAGTTTAGTAATACATACATATACATAATAAGTTAAAGTGAGGCTTTTGCAAATGGTTTCAAGTTATTAGGAAGCTAAGCTATGATGCAAATTTTCAAAACATTTCAAGGTTAAACATTGGCACGAAATTTGAAATATTGCTTGATGCAAATTTATATCCAAACTTGTATATATTTGCTTCATACATATGTAAATATTGGAGTTTTTCTTTTCCCGTACCTTTTTAGTTCTTGGGAAATCCGGATTGGTTTTTTAATTCCCCGGAATACCGGGAATTCCCGTTTAAAACAAACAATTAGAATTTGATTTTTAATATAAAACGTACATATTATTTTAAATTCACTTTAACGAGATCGAGCTTGCAAAACTAAAAAAAAGTCAGTAAAGTGCGACTTTGACTCGCGCACGAGGGTTCCGTACGGAGACATGTAATACTATACAAACCTAGCCCATATAATAAATAGTTTTGGCATTTTATTCATTATCGAGATTTTTCGGTTTTGAGCGTATTTTTAACTTGGCGTTTTTTAGTTTTCACGTTTTTTGCAATTTTGGCATTTTTTAGTTTTGGCGCTTTTTTCTCGTTTTGGCGATTTTTTTTTTGGTTTTGATATTATTTTTTTGGGGTTTTTGGTGCTTTTTTTCATTTTGGAGATTTTTTTATTTTGGCGATTTTTTCGGATTTTGGCGATTTTATAATTTTGGAATTTTTTAGTTTTATCGTTTCAATATTTTGCCTCTTACGGTTTCCAACATACATAGTAAAAATTACATTAACTGATAGAACACCCTTTAATTTAGATTTTTTAGATTTAGTGTAAATTTATTTAGTGTGTATAAAAATACAATAACTGTACAAATTTCAATATGATGCGAAGGAATTCAGCTATGAGGCACTGCTTCAGCTTCCAATGTATTAGAATCCACCGAAGGCAAAACAAGATTACATCGTGGTCTAAATATACCACTTGTGACTGCTGAATTTGCAAAGTACGCAGGCAAATATTTAACAAAACTCAAGTCACATTTAATCCACTTGCTCGTAATATCTTGAACTTGGACACATCCGCTTAAAAAATAGGGACACTAGGGCCCTCCAACAATCCAGAAGAAACTTCTTGAAAATAGTTTTGTGGTTGACACTGGTTGGACCTAATTATTATATCTAGATTTAAGATTTGAATACTTATTGTTAGTTCATTTTTGAATAAAGAATAAATAAAAGTAAGTGTGCAAAGAAAAGAAAAAAAATTCCAACTGGAGTATTAAATATTAAAAAATTAAATCAATCGAGTAATTTCAGACCCTTATTAGTTGACGAAAAGTCGGCGTCCGCGAGTGGTCAAAACTATTCGGCGGTTCGGCCTAGCTGGCTCTAATAGTATGTTAAAACGGTAGCACGTACCGTTTTAACTCTCGCTCTCTATTCATGCTTCACACCCCAATCATGACAGAATTAACTTCCTTCGCCATACAAAATTATGAGAGCGAATCAAGTAAATTCAATATGAATCTACTTGCGAAGCATGTAAAATTGGTATCTTATCGGAAAGCTAAATATGCTAGAAATAAAATAATATCTTGACTTTATTCACAAATAAGCCCAGTTTGACAAACATTGTGTAATAAATTTACCCGTAAAGCTATCTACAGATGGTTTGCAGATTTTACAATATTGTTAGTAAAAGGTGCTAAAAATTTCTTAACCCCCGACTAGACTGGCAATAAATATGTTAGCAATATAGCAATAACGCCGGCAGAATAGCGGAACAATTTTGCTGATTGCTTTACTTATGTTAAGGCTATGGGAAATCGTAGTCATAATATGAAAAAAGGCAACAAGGAAGGTGCAAAACAAAAATATAATTCGCTTGTAAATATCTGGTTAATCGCACAATTTTTATTTTTATAAACTTATAACAACACAAATTATTTCACTTCACACGTTTTTAAGAGACTATTTTCCTTTTTTAATATACATACATACATATGTATATTTTCTCAATTTCTCTTGTTCCCAATTTAAAACTTCATGTCCCCAAAAAATCCCCATTTCAAAAAAATCCTAATTTTTCTCCCCAAAAATATTTTTTTCAATGTTATTGTTTGATATCATATTAAAATGCTGTAACTCAATACATTACTCCAAAACTCTTTGTAAATTTGTTCCCATAAGATAACCATCTAATGTTTTTGAAATAATATTAGATTTTGTTATCTCGATGTTAGAAACTTTTTGCGAATTTTCATTTCCTCAAATGTTTGGCATTCCTTACAATTTTAGCAATTCGTAATCAATATTATGGCTGTTTTTTAAATTTTGCAACTTTTCGAGAATTATAATATTTTTCACTTTATAGAAATATAATTACTTTTGTAATTAGCTTTAAAATTTTGTAACTTTCTTTTTTATTTTGCAATAAAAAATTTTTTTAAGCACTAATTTTATTTATATATTTTGCTATATTGTCAACACCGTTCTTGATTTGTAGCCATCAAAAATAGAAATTAGTTTAATTTGACTACAACGCCAAATGTAGCACGGACAACAACCTGTATCCTGTTGCCGTCAAAATAATCATTCTCATATAAACATGTGTATTCTTGACATTTGGTAGTCGCTAGCTTGCTGTGGTGAATGTGTTTAAGCATTAAACTTAAAACACACTGCACTAACAGATTTTTAAAAACAAAAATTTTGCCAGTACTAAATTATTTACTGTCAACATCCACGACTAGTTTTGATGCTGATGCATGCAAATTTAATACACTAAGTGCTAATACTATTTTAAAATAATCTGTAAAATTAGAAGAAACCCCATAAAACGTAAATATTATATTAAGACAACATAAAAGAAAATGTGACGTTAGAGCTCAAAATTAAAAGTTCCCAAATCCCTCCCCACGAAAATCTGTCCCAAATGAGAGGCGAAATCCCCATTTTGGGGACAAATCCCCTAATCTGGCTGAATTGTTATCTAAATGTCAAGCGCAATACAGAAGAGTCGAACATAAATTAACAGCCAGTTTGACGTTTCATGTTTGCACTAATTGTCAACGAAAAGATGTTGACAATTATTGCCGCAATTATTACAAGCACTGGCAATGAGCTGTCTACATTGGCAATATCAATATTTTGACATTTGCTGCAATATATGCTAATGAATTTATTGTCAGTCTAGACGGGGGTTATAACCGTGTGAAGTGGCAACTTTTCTCTGACATCGTCCATTGCAAGACTAGCAGCTGACAACGAATTGTCAGACTTCACACAATCGTGTGAACACATTGTAAAATTATTGCCAGAAATTTGTCAGACATTTTAATATTGTCGGATGTACGAAGTTTATGCATATGACAATAGCGTCATTGTAAGAGAATTCTTTCTATGGGGAGTACTGCACACTCTTGATTTAAAAGAAAAAATATTTAATGCAATACATGCAATTGCTGCTTGTAATTGCTTATTTATAGTCCATAATAATTTATATTTTCAATTTTTACATCTAACACAACCAGAAACGTTTGATATTTAACAATTTCTAACAAATGCTTTGAGTCTGGCAACTCATAACAACAGATATGACAATTTTTTTGCATATGATTTTTTGACTCACGATTTTGTCAGATGAATTTATTGTCATGCAACCGTATAATATTATGTTCACACAACACGTGCTTCGCTCTCTATCAAGGTTGGAAGCCGAAATAAATAACGGTATCGGTATTGATACCGGTACAACTATTTTTTAAATTTCGGTATCGGTAACGGTATCGGTATTTTATTTATTTCGGTATCGGTATTACCGGTACATACCGTTACCGAGTTTATAATAGTGGTATACCGATATTACTACTAAATTTATTAATTCAGACAGTGGACATAGAAAAAAATCTTTTTTTTATTAAATTGCTTCGAAAAGAGAATATTTTTACATTAACATATAAAAACAAATAAAATTATTTGTTGCTTTATATGTTTTAATACTTTTATTAAAAAATAAATTTATTAAAAAAATTAAATTAGAAAACTGCAGTTGAAACTTTGCATATATAAAGTATACATTTTGGTTAATTATACAAAATAATAAAAATAAATACTTACAGTGTATGTATATTATACACGAAGTATAAAATTGTATGCACTTAGTGATGTGCGAATATTCGTATTCAAATTCCCGAATATTCCGCCGTTTTTTGGATATTCTTGTTCGTACTCGCCAAATTCAGACGAAACGAACATTTGAATATTTCAATTCAAAGAATAAACAATATTCTTGTAGCCAACATCAAAATAAACAAAAAATTTCTTGTAAAATTAACATCAAAAAAGTTAAATTAAGTACTTTTCTTCACCTCAAGAGAGCAATCGTTAACTTTAGATATAAATGTTTATAAAATCTTTCTCCATCAACCTTATAAATATCAAATTCCAAAGTAAAAAAATTTATTACGCCACCTTAAGACAGGATATGTTTTTTAAATATTTCCAAAAATCTAGGCTGCGTCCGGCGAAAAATAAGAAGCATACTGCAAAAATACTGAAAAGTAAAATTTTTTCTGTGTGTTGATTGCATCATTTTCTACCAAAGAGAGACTTTTCAGCTGAAAATATTGATTGGCAAAATTCTTTTATAATGGCAAAATAATTAACCCACTCTTTCTGCAAAAAACGGCGAAAATTTACATTTTTCAATTTTTTAATTGTGATTTTGATATCAATTTTTTTTTAATTTTCTAAATCTAACAAGATTTGAATTCACCATTAGCTGAACAGTGGACCAAGGTTACCAAAAAAGAGAAAACCCATAAATGTAGCAGACTTTTTTTTAGCTCTTGGATAGTGTTATGATTGTACGTTTATAATTATAATTAAGCAATTTAATAAATAATTATATGTTTATTGTTTAACACAAAAATCACAATACAAATCAGAACTAATTTAAATGAAAGGAAAAACAAAAGTAAAACGGTTAATTCAAATAGACTGGGGCTGCCAGACTAATGGCCAATATTTTTGGCTATTGCCGAGATAGAAAAAAATCCACTAGCAAAAAATATTTTTTATCGGATCAAAAACATGAGCTTTGCTTGGATTTTAATTTTTCATTAACCCAAGGTTTCCCACTGTGGTGATTTGTAACTCCGCCTCCTTTAAAGATATATACGTCTAACATAAATATGTCACCTCCCCAAATGCTGTACAAAATTTCATAACAATCGGAAAGGTAGTTTAGAAACTGCAGAATTATTTCCAATTTTTTTTTACAAAATCTCCAATGTTTATCGGATACTTTAGAAAGGCTCCGTCGGATCGAGCTAAAAAATAAAACCTCATGTATGTCTAATGTACATACATATGTATGTGTATTAAAAAACACTCTTGAAAACCTTAAATCTCGTCAACAACTTGTGTATTTGGAACAGACAATATACATAACTTTCGCGATTTCATATAACTGTGTCTTACTATGGCTTTGCTCTTTTTCTAAAAGCATTAAGCAGCTCACAAAGTATGTTAGTATTTGGCACTAGTGATGATTATGATATGATTGCACTTTGCAGTTGAATAAAAAAAAATAGCAAGCAACAAGAACAAATACGTTTATAAAGAAACTAATTGATATATGTTTTTGAAGTTTTATTTTTGGTGGGAATCGGTATACCGGTACAGACCGGTATAGACGTAAACGGTATTATGGATACCGGTATTTTTTAACCGAAACGGATTACGGTATCAGTAATGATACCGGTATCTAATTTTAGCGGTATTTGAATCGGTATCGGTATTTTTACGATACCGTTTTCCAACCTTGCTCTCTATTCATGCTTCATACCCCAATCATGACCGAATGAGAGCGAATTAAGTAGATTTAATATGAATCTACTTGCGAAGCAGGTATAATTGGTATATGCTTTAACTTATATCGCAGTTTATCGCCAGTTTAGCTGAAATAGTTATCAAAACAAAATGTGTATAGTTGTGAACAAATAAAATCAAACCAAAAAGAACATAGATGTGAGTTTAATATAAATAAATTTAGTTAAGTTATAAATAGTAAAAAATTCAGTAAAGTGTGACTCTGACTCGCGCACGAAGGGTTCCGTACGAACACTAGATATGTAATTTAATAAAAACTTCAGCTATATAATATATAGTTTTGGCATTTTTTTGGTTTTTGGCGTTTTTTCAATTCGGCGATTTTTTTCATTTTGGAGATTTTTTTACATTTTGGCGTTTTTTTTCATTTGGGCGATTTTTTAGTTTTGGCGCTTTTTTCGCGTTTTGGCGATTTTTTTCGGTTTTTGGCGATCTTTTTTTTCATTTTGGCGATTATTTTCATTTTGGCGACTTTTTTTTCATATAAACAATTATTTTGGTTTTGGCGCCTTTTTCGCGTTTTGGGGATTTTTTTCGATTTTTGGCGTATTTTTTTTAATTTTGGCGATTTTTTTCATTTGGGCGATTTTATCGAATTTGGCGATTTATTTTAGCGTTGAATTTTTTTTTATTTTGACGATTTTTTTTGGGTTTGGCGATTTTATAATTTTCAGATCTTTTAGTTTTACCGTTTTTGAAAATTTCAAGTGTTTGCCTCTTACAGTTTCCAAGATATAGCAAATGTCAAAATTACATAGTCAAAATTGCATTAACTGATGGACCACCCTTTAATTTAAATTTTTTAAATTTTAGTGTAAATTGCTGTAGTCTGTATAAAAATACACTAATTTTACAAATTTCAAGTTTCAATATACATATGTTCATACAATTGTATGTATATTACATGGGATTTTAACATTTTTCGTTGCTCGTTTTGGAACACCCTTTAATTTTTAATTCTCATGTATTTGTTGTTGTAGCGGCCAAGGTTCTACATACTCTGTCTCAGGTCCGTAGCTCTTACGGTTCCTGAGAAAATACCGTGTGACGGACAGACGGACAGCGTAGCGAAAACAATAGGGTTCCTTTTCAACTTTGGTGTACGGAACCCTAAAAAAAAGGCAAAAATAAGAAGAAAATATAGGGATGCCTTCAAAATCAAGATTTTGAATGAGTCGAATTTATGTGTGTATGTATCAGAAAAGCGCAATGAGTCATGTTTTCGCTATTCATACTGACTCATAAAATTTTAAATGTAAGTCAGTAGACATCATTTGAAATCAACTACTCTGATTTACTCATACTCACCATGACATTGATTTATAAGTATAGGTTGAAATAAATATGAATGCGACGTCAACATCAAAGTCATCCACACTCACACTCATAAATCACTTCAGTTTGATTTATACCCTCTAGTCAACTTAGAACCATATGTCTCTATGTCAATACTCTTTCTCCAGCGACAATTGCACTAGTTAAAATGTCGACAACTTTCCTTTTAAGCGCGAGTAGAGATACGTTAGAGACGACAGTTCTAGTGTATTTCTGGTGATATTGCCAATGAACGCGTCAATAGTTTGTTTTCTTTATTATTATGTTGTGCAATAATATTAAATAAATATATGTAGACGAGGGTCACTAAAATCTACGAGTGAATCTTCGGTTTAAATATCTCCATATAGTCGTAAAAGAACTACCTTCTCAATAGTGCTAAAGTCTACTGATAGATTTTGAATGACAACCCTACGTTATTTGTCAATAGGCATTTGCATTGGCTGGGGTACACCTAGTCAGTAGCACTATTGACAATGTCACTAGAAAATCACTATAAGTTTACTATTGACAACGAGAGGGATATATCGATATTGTAGACTAGAGCCCCTAAAATTTAATAGTGAATCTTTGGTGCCAATGTCTCCATGTTGTCCCGAAAGAGGTACTAAGTCAGTAGTGCTATAGTCTAGAGTTGGATTTTCAATGACAAGCTAATGTTAAATGTCAATAGATGATACCATTGGCTGGGGTACACCTGGTCAGTAGTGCTACTGACAACGTCACTAGTTAATCACCACAATTTCACTATTCGCACTTTCTGCAGGGTCATTTCAGGAAAATACTTAATACTACTCATGTTGATTCAGCTCACTCAACGCATGCATGTATATTTATTTAAAGTTTTACCCCCTTATGCAAAAAAAATATTTTACTTTAGCTTTAAAGTTCATAGTAGTTGATAAGCACTTTAAGGCTAACATAGCTTTGTTAAAAAATCATATGCAAAAGACAACTTTAAATATTTTGTGATTTAATAATAAATACTGGTAACACCACCGTGTTCAACAACCACTTCACAGCTTATGATGTACAAAATTGAATACAATTTCATTCGGGTATTCAAATATTTTTTTTATTTTATTAAATAAATTTTAATTATCTTGAAGTAAAGCAACCTAATTTAAAAAAATATGAGCTTCTGACTTAATAGGAAAACAGATAAGCACAACCATGAAGTAAAAGTAAAAAAATGTGAAAAATTATCACAATTTGTTTTATTCGAATGAAACGAGTATTTGAATATCCAGCTTTTTTCGATTTGTTTTGATTGCATGTACATCACTAAAACATTTTTGTATAATTGTATTTATTCTAATATTTTTTTATGGATTTTGCTATGTATTTCGAATCAGTTGGATAATTTGGTGATATTTCCCATTACATGACAGAAATAATAAATTTAAGATAAGAGCAGGCACTTCTAGCTTCATTTTCAGATGTAACATGAATCAGTATGTGCTATATTAGTAAAAATATTTGAGGTACAAAATACACATTTTGGAAATATCAACTTAAAGTAGTCTTAACAAACGTGGGTGCATACTTTAGAATTTTTATACAATAATTTTTTTAGAATACAACTTTACTTAACGTTGCTTGGCAAAGCTTTATTAAGTTTTTTTGCATAAGACCCTTAGTCATTAAAGAGTTTGCAAGTAGTATACAATAGTAGTAAATAGGGTTGTTTTTCAATTTCTACAAAAAAAAAAAAAAAAAAAAAAAAAAACAAACAAAAAAGCAACAGATCAAACACAACCTCATAATAGCCCAATTCACAATCTTGTGCAAATGGTCTTGCATCGTAGCAAGTGCAAAATGGTATAGTATATTGATACTCACCACTTAACAATTCTTAGTGGTGATTATCAATATACTATACCACTATACCACTTAACAATTCTTAGTGGTGAGTATCAATATACTATACCATTTTGCACATGCTACGATGCAAGACCATTTGCACAAGATTGCGAATTGGGCTAATGAGAACTTAATGTTGGTATTGCGAATCATACTTATTTTGCATCGTCCATAGACATTGAGTTAAGGAGAGTGGAAATCAATAACGTCATAATTATTGCTAAGTATGAGTTCCATGAGCAGGCCTTGGATAAAAATGCTTAAAACAAGAGAGAAATATAACATTCCGGCGCTTATTTAAACTTTTTGTTCTAAATAAATGCATAAACCATTGTTATATTGTTATAAACCTCATGTTTAGAATACCTACTTTTTCCCGGAGAACTTTTTATTCATAATAGGAGGAATGGGAGAAGGGAAAAAACTCCCGCAGAATTGTTATTCCTAATTGGGCTTAATACATATTTAACCTTGATCGATAAGCTTTAATTGCTTTGCTAATATTTTTTACATAGCCATAAATAACAAAAACAAAAAAACCGCAAACAAAAAAAAAAACAAAAGAAAGTGCCCTTGAGGAATACTCTATATGAGTACCTCAAAAACCAATAATTGTGAAGTGAGTTATAACGGCAGAAATGCATATTTTACTGTGAGCTCTGAAGCTCTTAATGACAATAATAAAAATAAAAAAATCTGATGAGACTTTTTCTAACGGCAAAGCCACTTTTTCTTCAGCGATCAACTTCGCTTTGTCCAATGTCAAATAGTAGTGATTCATTAACATTACAGTTTTATTTATTTATTTATTTATTATTATTACAAGTCTATAGAAAAATTCCTTTCTGACTGATGTAGGACATACAATTAAAACATAAATTACAATAAATTAGCTATTTAAGTGAACAATAATATTACGTTTTATAACATTCAAATTAGATGAAAAATCAATAAAACGGCACATTTAATTGAAACAGCAGAATAATCTTCTCCAAGGATCATTCATTGCAAAGTTAGTTTGATAAGTGGTGACATCAAGCAAGCAAGATTCGATGCGATCAATGTGAACATTGTAGAACGGATCCCATATAATTGATCCATATTCCAAAATCGGTCTTACAAGCGATATGTATAAGATTTTAGTAATGAGCGCGTCTTTGCATTCTTTAGCCCATCGTTTAATAAAAGCTAAAACTCCACGGGCTTTATTTACACTCATTGAAATGTGCTGGACAAAACTTAGCTTTGAATCAAGCAAAATCCCCAACTCTGAAAATGTGCTGACCAGTTCCAATTTACAGCTATTGAGAAAATAAAAATGAGGATCATGTCTTCCTCTGGAGAAGCGCATATGTTTGCATTTTGCTAGGTTTAGTTCCATTTAGTAAATTAAATTCATAGAAATTATCCGTCATTTTGAAGTTGAATATAATTCAACTCATTTTTCAAACTCAAAAATAACTTAACATCAGCATACAATAAGATGTTACAGTATTTAATTGATTCAGTTATGTAATTTATAAATAGTAAAAACAACATTGGGCCTGGGTGACTGCCTTGTGGTACTCCAGAGGTTACAAAAATTTCCTTTGAAACTGCAGATTTAAATTTGATGGTTTTAGATCGGCCACAAAGATACGATTTTATCCAGTTCAAATAAATAGCATCAAAGCCCATTTTATCAGTTTTACTAATAAAAGTTTGTGGTTCACTTTATCGAACGCTTTGCTGAAATCGGTATAAACAACATCGGTATATTGACCATTAGTAAACCCTCTATTAACTAATTTGGTAAAATGAGGTATGTGATAAACCTTTACGAAATCCGTGCTGGAGGGGTGTAAGTAACGACGAAGCTTGATGTGTAAGAAAGTCGATGGTACATTTTTCGAAAAGTTTAGGTACGTCACTTAATTTGGCAATACCCCTGTAATTTATTACATTTGACTTGTTACCAGATTTGAATAAAGGAACAATGTATGATTTTTTC
The DNA here is from genome assembly GCA_949987645.1 of Tachina grossa. Classification (NCBI taxonomy): domain Eukaryota; kingdom Metazoa; phylum Arthropoda; class Insecta; order Diptera; family Tachinidae; genus Tachina; species Tachina grossa. The sequence continues at coordinate 14,277,137 of OX465279.1, read as the reverse complement.
CATTTTTGAGGAAAATATCCTTGCTTTAACGAAATATTAAAAATAATCGACAATGGTACCGCTAAAGCAGATGAGCAGTTAATTAAAATTCAACTTGGAACACCATCCGGTCCACTATATATTGATGATTTCAAAGTTTTTATGCAATTTACCATATGAGTTGTGCTGACTGAAGATGTAGATATTGCGTGATTGGAGTAAATATTGTAAGGATATTCAATGGAGTCATCATATACTACGTTTATACACGCACTATTTGCAATTAAAAATATTCGCAAATAAATTAACTCACTGTTTATACGGAATAGCAAAAGTACACAAACTTGGTAGCACTTCTATAGAAAATTTACTTTTTTTGACAAAAATAATAGTGTAAATGTGCAAAATATCAAATAATTATTTGTTTTAATTGTCATTATTTGCTTCTGTTAATGTTTTTTATGCAATATTAATCCATTTATTGTTTTTGGTTATCAAACATTTGTAAGCGTGGCAACCTCAAGCATTTTATTTGCAAATAATGCGTTAAACGTGAATAGTTTTCTGAATTAGTAAGTTGCAATAAAAACAATAATATGGCAACAATTTACAGTTTTATTTGCAAATAAGCCCTGCGTATAAACTTAGTAATAATGAGCATTAGAATAAGTAGAGGCAAAGAAGTCCGCGAACATGTTGCTTATTACCATTTCATCATTTGATTCAGATAATAAATATTTCATTCTGTTTGGGATGCCAGATGAATTAACAAATGCATAAAACGATTTGGGATTATGTAAAAAATTTGATTTTAGGTTTCGTATATAATTGTTGTAAAACTGAATGTTTAGCTGGTTGTATTGAGCACGAAGGACAGAATATTTTCTATAATGAAAAGATGAGCCAGATAGTTTGTACTTTTTGAAGTATTTATTTTTTAAATTTTTTATTGAGCTAAGTTGTTTAGAGTTCCAAGGCGGTCCAGTTTTAGTACAAACTTCGGGATGCATTCATTCATATATTCAAACATAATTTTATAAAAACGGTTTATGATTTCATCAATTCTGCACGTATTATTGATGGGTGAAGCCAATTAGTATTAACTAAGAGATTAATCAATTCGGTATAATCAGGTCGCTTGAAACAGAATTGTTCAATTCCTCTAACCGAACTGTTGTTGCGGCAAACATTTGGCATGTTACAGCTTATTTCTATTGTAAGATGATATCTGTCCTCAGGTAAAGTAACTGGATCAACGCGATTAACTGTAAACTCTTTGGGGTCGTTAACAAATATTAAATAAAGTTGTTTGCCTATTGTGTTCTGAACACCGTTGATTTGATATACAGAGAATTCAGATATATCGTTGTAAAAGACATCACCATAATTATCAGATGATGATGGTAAGTAACAGCTACATATATTCAGGTGAAAAACTCCATGCAATTTGAGGCAAATTGAAGTCGCCAAAAACGAATACAAAATTCGACGAGTTTGAATTTACGATTACAGTATTAATCGCTTCAATATTTTTTTTTTTGTATATTGACATATCCGATTGTGGAGGAATATATGAGCAAGTTATATATATTTTAACATAACTTATTTTCATAACAACAGCAATGAATTCAATTTCAAATGATGATCCAACTGGTCATCTGACGGATAAAGATTTGAGGTAGCAATTAAAACTCCACCTCCTGTCGTGGTTGTAATTCTGTCTCGGCGAAAAATTTTAAAATCGTTGCAAAGTATTTCAGAGTTAAAAAAGGTATCATTTAGCCAAGTTTCGGTAAAAACAATAACGTGATGATTTATATTGGAACTTTCATTGAAAAGATTAGAACATTTCGCTCTTAGTCCTCGGACATTCTGGTATATCATATGAATTTGATTATCGGAGAAATTTATTAGTTTTTTTGTTGCATAGTCCGATTAGGAGGAAGTTGGGCAATATTATTAACACGTTGGTGACGAGTCTGTTCATATCCACGAACTAACGCGTGATGAGGCCAAAATGATCGATCAACGACTTGATTGAAAATTTCGAATGGAAGTGTTATTTTATATGGCACAATAATTCTCCTTAAGAATAAACGAACTTTTTTAAGTAGATATCCATATCAGCATTAATTTTAGAACGAATGAAATTATAAATTTCCTCAGCAGTCGTATCAGGTGCAAAGCGAGATATAAAAATATGCTTCCTTGGACGAATTACACGAAGCTCACTCTGAGTAGAGGGACTATTACGTTCAACATGGCTAATTGGGAAATTCAAACAAGAGTTTTTTTGAACGGTTGCACTAGGAGTAACATTCGACGCTAAGCCTGAACTAGGAATGGGTTCAGTACTAGGAATGATTTGATCATTGTTAAATATGACTACACAGAAAAAAATAAGTTTCATTTTTGATAACAAAAATCCCGGTATTCAATCATTTTAATTTTCGAATTTCCTGTGATAAAGAAATCCGCTATATCAATAACAAAAATTGTAAACGAATAGTATTATTTTTTTCAATAATACAAATATTTGAATTAATAAAATATCTTATTAATAATTTGTAATTTTTCAATAAAGAAATTTAATGAATCAAGGAAAAAAGTTGTTGAGTGAAATTTTACTTTCAGTGATAATTGTTATTGTGTTGTGTTATTTGTGTGTATGTCACATTTTTCAACCCCTTTTTGTTTGTCTTTGCTTGGCTGCAATTAAAATTGAATGTGTTTCGGATGATGAGTTGAACCGGCAATCTCTTGACTAATAAACTAACGTACTTACCACCAGCGATGCCAAATATTTATAACCCAAACGCGCTACCACCCTTCTCAAAACGCGCTAGAACGCGCTATGTTACAGCATTGTCAAATATTTATAGCAAAAACGCGCTATTTTCTACGCGCTAAATAAAATTTCAATAAAAGTCGATGTATGCATATATGTATTAGTATTCGTATATGCAATTAATTTTTCAGATTTTGCAATATTGCTTCCTTCACATTATGTTTTAATTAACTAAAATCATTTTTGGTGCCCCTGTGGCTGAGTGGTAGCGATGCTAGCCTCTCACTCCAGAGGTTGTGGGTTCGATTTCCACCATAAACCCTGGGTGTTTTTCGCAGACAAGCTACTCGCTTTGCGAATTGTGTTTGTGTTAAAAAGAAAAATACAGAATCAGAATCGCCTTCCATAGAATCGAAATGATTAGTTTGTACTTCTAATTTATTTCTAAAACTTTGTAACAACATATAAATTGTCGAATAGTTATCCGATTCAAATGCTTTTTGTATTTCAGCTATAATAGATGATTTGTAAGTTATGTACCCTTTTGTTGGTCATTGTATGTATGTAGTACATATTTTTATTTGTGAAATTTCAAAATATTTGTCATTACAGTAATAAAATGCGTTTTTTTATTCTAACCACAGTCAAGCGAATTTTGTTTGCGACAGCTGATTCATTAACTAATTTAAAAAATGTTATCGGAGTTTTGTTAGAAAATTGTTAAATTTATATATATATTTAGAAAATTGTTAAATTTATACAAAAAAAGTTAAAAAAATTATTGAACTGAAATTATTGACTATATTCAAAACGCGCTAATTTAGCGCTTTTTTTATTAAACGCGCTAAGACGGAAACAAGCGCGCTTGGCATAGTTAAAACGCGCTAAATCTAGCGCGAAACGCGCTAAATTGGCATCGCTGCTTACCACTCAGCTAAAGAGCAAATCGTTATTGGGTACGCAAATAATGAATACACGCAAAACATGATTTCTTATGTTTCTTCTGCATGGCGCATTTCGTTGATACAATCTAAAAATAACTTTATTGATTTAAAAAAAAAAACCACGACGTTTTTCGGCTTCTTGTCGGAATTTACACGTATACAACACCAACAATCAAAATAAACAATAACATCAGCACATGACCACGTTGAGTCAATCGACAAGCAAGGAAAACACCAACACAAACAAATGAAATTAAATGATATTTTAAAATGCGCGGAATTGATAAGTACAATATTCAAATTAATGACAAATATTATTGAAATTAAAAATTTTATTCATTAACATGGTTTTATTGAAAATAATTCTTGTCTATTTTTTTCCGTGTACAGCAGAATCAGAACTATGCCCGTTTGCAGGAACGTTTTGTGAATTATTTACGATCGGTGACACACCCGAATTAGTTGGTGATGGTGGGCAAGTATCTGGAAGATTGATAGCAACTGAATTTGAAGTGGTAGAAGCAGAAATCGTATCAGAAGAATTCTGGGATGACGAAGCAGATCTTAAATTCCATTTTAAATTTTTGGGGGAAGGATTTTGCTGTAAATTAACGAATTTATCAAGATGTGGATAGTTGTGAAATAGATCACCAAATTTGACTAGTTTATTTTTTAGCACTATAAATTCTTTCTTAATTGTATCGAATTCATCTTTGGAATTTTTGAAGGCCTTATAAAAATCAACACTTATGCTTCTACAGCTTGGACAAGTCGATTGCAGGAATTTTTGAGGATCAGCCAATGCATCCGCATCACGAGCTTTAAGACCGCTTAAATGATAATGTTTAACACATAACCAACATGAAACCATACGGTCATTAACTGAAACAGAACAGGTAGAATTAGAGCACTCCATAGAATAAAGGTTGGACATTGCGGAAAATAAAAGTTTTTAAGTTGAGATGGTAAAACTTTTCCGTGATTTCTTATCACAGACACGATCCTATATTTATAGTATTGCCAGCACTAAGGCAGAAACAGATGATTGTCAAACAGATGATAAGCAAAAACAAAATGATCAGCGAAAGAAAAACAATTTATAAAATGTACATATCACGTATGTGGGTGTTGTAGTTGTTGTTCAAAATAGGCAAAAACAAAATGATCAGCGAAGGAAAAAAAATGTATAAAATGTACATATCACAAATGTGATTGTTGTAGTTGTTGTTCCAAGACTTTTAATTTGATTAACCAAATAACACTCCGAAATTAAAATACAGGAAGAACAGTCAATTTAATTAAAAGCACAAAGTTCAATTAACAAGGCATTTCACTATTCACAAAAAAAACAGTCAATTTTTATAAAAATGTTATTTTAGTTCAAGCGACAATAAAATCACGTCAAATATATAACAGAGACGGGACTCTCTTCTAGTTGCCTAGCAACTTCTTCATATAAGTCAGTGACATCTTTCGATTCGGGCTCGTGTTTATAACTTAATCAAGTTATCACTACAGATAACAGTACCTCAAAACCCAAGGTACAAGTCGGAATGGAGAGGTATATAACCGTGGTAAAATTTCATCTGCTCCAAAGATGTCTAGAGATAACCCAATATAAAGATCGTTTTTCATTATTGCAAGACAATAACGACAAGCTCGCTGCATCATCGCAAAAGTCTTTTAAGCCACCACCTATCTATCTGAGAGAAATTAATTCCAACACGCTTCTAAAAAAAAACTACTGTCGACCATTGGTGAAAATATTTTTCACAATATTTCAATTAAACGAGGTAATATTGATGAAACTAAAATCCAAATATATGATGAAAAAGATTTCCGAAATATTTTTAGTGAATTTAAAAAAATAAAACAAATTTTTACACATACCAACTTAACAGTGCTAAAGGCCTACAGATAGTATTAAAGGGCATAGATTTGTGTTCAGCCCGAAGAAGTAAAATGTGCGCTTATCGACCAAGGATTTAAGGTAAAAAATGTTACTAATATAATTAACACAGAAAAGATCCCCCAACCCCTATTTCGGGCTGAACTGGAGTCGAATGGCATATAATTGAAAAACATGAAACCCATCCAATTTATAGCGTAAAGAATAATCACAGTTGAAGAGCCACGCAAGCGTTCAGGTCCCGTACAGTACCATAATTGCCAAGAATACAAAAGCAGCAGGCTATCAAAAACCTAAATTAGCTCCAGCTCAACCAATAAACGCGTACTCCACCACTTTTGCTCAGGTGTATCGTATGCCGATGCTGCTAAAGGCCGTGATACACTATCATACAAAGTCGTCCGATCTACGAAAAAGTACAACGCTGGTATGATGGAGTTTATGAAAATTTTTAAAAGACAATAACAATTCATCACACCAGGGTTGTATAATTTCGTAGATCGCACGACTTTGTATGATAGTGTATCACGGCCTTAAGACTAGTTCTATTCCCACAAAAAATGTTTCACCGTCAATTAATTCAACGAATGCAAGCTCAAGCTTTAACTCTAGTCGTCTTAAAGCTATGTACTATTGAGAATCTGGTGCTAACTATAAACAACTTTACAACAAATATGACTAGCTTGATGCAAGAAATGCTGCGAATTCAAAATACACTGCTTCAAGCAATTATAAATAAGCCATGAATAAGAATTCGTCAACATAAAAACGAGCTTGAGCACTTCCTTATGGAAAAAAAATTTATATAATGTTGGTCTCTGAGACTCATTTGATCTCAAGAAGCTTATTTAAAATAAATGGTTAGAATCTTTATGATGCAAAGGACCCGAGAGGGAGAGCATGCGGTGGTTGAGCAGTTCTAATTAAGTCAAGATTCAAGCACTATGTTCTTGATAACATTTGTGCATATCACCTACAAGCAACGAATATTTTTTTTTTAATTTTTGTACAAATTTCGTTATATCATCAATTTACTCCTCTCCCAGATTCTTAATCATTGAGGATCAATACGAGGATTACTACAAATCGCTTGTTTCGTAGCAGCTGGAGACTACAATGCAAAACAAACTTTCTGGGGTTCACGCCTTATTACACCTAGAGGTAGAGCAATGTTGAACACAATTTCAAAAATGGTATTGGACGTGATTTCGAGTAGGGAGCCCACTTACTGGCCTACTGATCACGGTCCCACTATCGTTAAGGTCTGTCACCCACCAAGAAGTGTTTTACCTCACCCATATGTGAAGATGATCAATCGTGTTAATTGGCTGGGATTAAAAAAATATCTTAGTAGGCATTGCACAGAAAACATTACGCTCAGAACACATGATGATGTTGAATCTAACATTGGCAGTCTTAATGAAAATATTAAGCAGGCTGCTGAACATGCCACTACCGCCCATCCGTAAACTGGGTTTAATAGAGTATATTCTACGGATATTGAACGTCTCGTATGTGAAAAAAGAAGAGCTAACAACAACAGCAAATATCACTCCAAAATAAAATTAGATTTAAAGAGTGTACTAAACGACTCCAAGACATGCTTGTATATGAAAAAAACTGCGTCTCTTAAAAACTATCTGGAAAATCTCGATGTCACACCACCATCTAGTACTTCTTTGTGGTGCGTTGCGAAAAGGATTAAAACACGCGTTGAGTTTGAACCACACGTGCGCACTTCCAGCTACAGGTATTGATGGAATTAGTAACAAGATGCTGGTGAATTTGCCTCGTATTGCAATTAGAATCCTTCTATTTATTGTTAATGCCATATTACGACTAGAGTATTATCCATACCACTGGAAGCTTGCCAAAGTCAAAATGATTCCAAAGCCGGGTAAAGATCTTACCAAGGCTGAATCATACAGGCCAACAAGTCTGCTATCAACAATGTCAAAACTTCTCGAAAAACTGCTCATGTCAAAATTAAACCCAATTCTAATTGGTAGTGGGTGCATCCCAGATCATTAATTTGGTTTTAGAAGTCAGCATAGCACCATTGAACAAAATCATAGATTGGTTCAATTTATAAGAACAACTTTTAAAGAAAATAAGTATTGTTCTGCGCTATTCATTGACGTTTCTCAGGCATTTTACAAAGTGTGGCATGAAGGCCTAATTTTAAAATAGAAATCATATCTACAAATAAATTTTCTGAAGCTATTAGAAAGTTAGATAACCCGGAAGATCACTGTTAGGAAAGGACACTTTATGAGTACGCCCGAAACTATCTCATCCGGTGTACAAGTGAGTATACTGGGGCCAGTTTTGTATTTGATTTATGTACTTGTGATATGCGTGAGCAGTAATATCCACACTTCTACATTTGCCGATGATACAGTCTGCCTTAGTATGCACGAGACATCCCGATATCTCCGGGAACATATAATACAGCTTGAGCTATGGTTAAACTTATGGAAAATAAGAGTAAACGAACAGAAAGGTGTACAGATAACATTTACGCTACGCAAAGATACTTGTCCCCCCATTAGAATTAACAGTCAAGTTGTTCTTTAACATTTACATGTGAAATAGCTTGGTATTCACCTTGATCGTCGGCTTACATAGAAACACCACATTGGCTCAAAGCTAACACAAATGAAACTAAAATTAAAACAGGTACATTGGCTGATTGGTAGAAATTCAACACTCATTATATATTGCAAACTTTTTATACACAAGTCGCTTTTGAAACCTATATGGTGCCATGTAATTCAACTATGGGGCACTGCTGCAGCTTCCAATGTCGAGAGAATCCAACGAATCAGCTCCATGGTACATTAAAAATTCAAATATGCATCGTGACTTAAATATGCCATTAGTGATTGAAGAAATTGCAAAATATGCAGGCAAATATTTAACAAAACTCGGGTCACATCCTAATTCGCTTGCTCGTAATATTTTGAACTTTACTGGACACATCCGCCTAAAAAGATGGACACAAGGGCTCTAATACTCAACACTTCAGATGGGACTGCTTGAAAATACTTATATTTTTCCTTTTTGATTATCACTACTTATGTATTATTTATAACTATCACTAAGTTTATGTCCGACAGTTGTCGGGCCTAATAATTATATTCTAGATTTAAAATTTGAATACTTATTGTTAGTTCATCTTTGAAGATATTGTTAATGCACGAGCATTATTTATTAAATTATTAAAGTTCAATAAACTTCAGCACACTTGGCCTAAATTAATACATTTGTTATTACAATTTATTTTTACTTTATTATTTCTTACAATTGTAATTTAATACATTACATTAATTTATTGCAATTTAATTTATTTTTCATTGGTGCAAAAAAATATGTAAATTAATCATATTTCTTTGATAAAACTGTATATAAGACTAAGAAAATTCTGAATAAAATAATTCTTACTTTGAAATTGAAAGAAACGGCCTTTTTTCAATTAAAGCAAGCAACACGGTTAAGTGCTGTTGCTGCGCCAACTAAATCAATTTACCTCCAAGTTCAAGTGCTTGAGAGGGCATACAAAAAACCAAAATTCTTCAGGTTCATGCGCCTGTAATAAAATCATTGTTTTAAACATTGAAGTAATCTTCCCATTTCTTTGAGCTACAAGTGCTTGGAAGCAGGGTTACCGCTGAGAATTTTTGAAAATTCTCACAAAAGGTCGTTTTATAAAAATAAAGTCTTATAAAAATAAGTCGCGTGAGAAAATAAAAGTTGCACATCTTCTAAAACATTTTTTTTTATTAAAAAAGATAATTGAATTGAACATAACATATACAGTTGCATTATTGTATGTGCTTCAATACTAAATATTAAAAAAACATGCTAAAAAAGTTAAAGATAAGATATTTTTTACAAAATTTTTACATTTTGAACCAAAACCCCTTGAGCTTTTTTCAATTATGTCCGTTTGATCCTGGCAACTTGGATACTATTTTTTGTGTGAATGTATTTAAACTTCAACACACATAAATATTACTTTTTTCGAATCCAGTCTTCTATATCTTTGTCTTTTAAATTTAAAGCTGACATCATTGAGTTACATGTTTTTACTTTTAATTTGTTTCTAAGCAAAGCTAATTTCAAAATGTTCACATGTTGGTACACACCTGTATGTTTTACGACAACTTTTTCTTTCATTGACTCGGCAGCTAAAAATAATTTTGTAAAATACGCACTGCAAAATCACAATTTTTGTTTTAGAAAGCTTTTTTGCTAACACTATTCTTTGAAACTTCTGAAAAATTTGGTAAAATTTGTTAAATACATTGTACACATGACAAGGTTGCAAAAAAGTAATATAATATAAAATAATAAAGTGCTTCCAAGCCAACAATAATCTGTGAATTGCTTTTAAATTTTGACAGAGTCAGTTTGACAATTTTTTTTTTTCGACAAAAAAATTTTAATTTACTGCAATTTAAATGTTTTTTGTGAGAATCTTTACAAAAAAGAGTAAAAAGTCCCAAGAAAATCAAAAAAGCCGCAAAAGTCGGTCATAAAAAAATTCTCAAAAAAAATCGCAGACCGCTAAAAAAAAAGGACCAAATTGCGACTTTAGTCGGACGAACGGTAACCCTGCTTGGAAGAAAGCCCAAAGCGAAGATTCTTAACAGTACGAATAGACGAGCAATTTTTATTTCTGAACATAAGAAATAACATCGACAGAATGACGTCACAAAAAAGTTTGTGTTCAAACTCATTTTAAGGGGTGGCTAGACGTATAATGTTAAAACTCAAAATTTAGGTTGTCGTATGCATAAAAAGTGCACGTTTTATGTTTTGATTTTTTAATACTTCTGCAACAGCGCATATATTTTGTGCTTCTGCTTGATTTTTTTATTATTTTTTTTTTTTTGTAATAAACTTATTATTTCTAGTTTCCCGCCATTATTTTCTACGAAAAAGGTAAATTTGTGCTTGTGTCAGCTTGTTGTTCAGCTTGTGTCCTAACATAATTGCTCAGACTTGTGTTTGAGCAATTGTTTCCAAATATGTGTTCGAACACTAACATTTACGGTTTACACAGTCATTTTTTATGTTAGCAACAGATTTTGACAATTGCCAACACAAAAATTTCCAAACTTATGTCTCGTGTAATCTGACTGTAAGAGATATAATAAATAAATAAATGTATTATAAAAAAAATATTTTGTAAAAATTTTATACAAGCATCTTGTCTACTCAACTTTTCGAGAGAAAAATTTAATTTTCTTTTTTCCATCAAGTTGTGTAAATTGAGAACTACAAACTCGTTTTCTGGCAAACTGGTTTTTTGAGGGCAATTATGTATAAAATTCCGCGAGAAATTTAGTAATAGAAAAAACAAAAAATTCTAATTGCCCTGTTTAAGTTATGATGTTCTTTGATTAAATGAGCGATACGTACATATTAGGGATGCCAATCGGGATCGATTTTTGGAAATCCCGGGATTCGGGATTTTTCAATCCCGATCCCCGGGATTTTCGGGAACCCGGGATTTTTCGGGATCACGGGATTTTCGAGATTTCGGGATCTAAATATTTTTCGTAAAATAAATTATTTTTTTAAATCAATATTACTTTAATAACAATTTAACGCATTTTAAAAGGTTTTATGTTCATAATTTATCATTGCACAATGTCTTTAAAGTGAACAATTTTCTAATACGAGTATGAAAAAAAATCAAAAGAATTTTTCTCATCTATTTTTAAGTTGATTAATCACATTTGATGTTAGAGAATTTATAGTGAAAACAATAACTAAATATGAAAACTTGTTTTTGTTTTCAATATATGTAAATGTTTTTCTATTATCTTAACCAAAACGAATATACATATCGGTGGACTTTTAGCACTACCGCTTAAGTTGACTTACGAAAATTTTTAGATTCACTTTCATACAAATAAGTTGGAAAAACAATATTGTTTTGTTAAAAGTATATCTACTAACGTTCTTTTAATTGCGATTGATCAACAACAAGTGTAACGGTTGTTACATACATATGTATGTATACCAAGCATTATTTAATTTTTTTTATCGATTTCGTTACGACTATGACAACGAACATGTCTGAACATGTCGAAAAATTTAAAGAAATGTATACACTATTCTAATCAAATTCGATTAATTACGTCTAAAGATCACATTTTTATAGGCACATACATTAAAAGTTTGCATGAGCACTTGAACAGTATTTTTGCTCTACTGAAAAGTTTTAAATTCGTATATACGTTTTTTTCTACAAGTTCAACAGATACATACATATGTATGTATGTATTCATACGTTCGCTAAGAGGAGTATGGTTTATTAGTGTCCTGGCCATCTACTCTGCAACTCGAATACAACTATAATTGAGTCGAACTCATTCATTCGGTCATTTTTGACTAAAACTATTTATCAAATCCATGTAATTTAAATGGGTTTGATCTTAGGTTTGTATCAAAACGACCTAAACGGTCTAAATAAAAAACAAAATAATTTTGAACTGCAATGTAAAAAACATACATACACAGTCGAGCAGTTTTTTAGACAAAATACTCCGCATTATTCTATAAATATTTCTCGCTTTTACGTCAACCCGACAACAAAAAGTTTTCACTTGCCTTGTATTGTATTCTACTCCAATTGTAAGGAGGTGTAAATAGTACTCAATTGTTACCGACAAGTAGATAAGTGCTAATTTTTTTAGCGTTGAGGAGTCGACATACAGATAGTTATACACTGCAATTATGCATAAATTTCCGCAAGAAATTTCTCCCTTTTCCAATTAGATTTTTTTGTTTTCCTTATTATTTGCTACTGTTTGAAATTATTCCCCAGGAAAAATTTCTCGTGGAATTTGAATTATAATTGCCCTCATAATATAGAATAATACGGAATAAATTTGTCAAACTTATGAATTTTTCAAATGTTATTTCCCTTCCAAAGGTTATATGTTTCTTTTGTTTTCAAAATAATTCTAAAATGTACATATATTGTAGCACCTTTGATGAATATAATCGTAAGAAAGTCATTAAATTGTTAAAACTGTACGTACAAAATTGTATGCGACTTTTAAATATTATAAAAAATACCTTAAAATCAACGAAAATTTGAATTTATAAAGTTTTTATATAAAAATTGCTAAGAAATCCCGAAAATGAAATCCCGGAATTGAATTTTACAAATCCCGGGATTTCCGGGTTCGGGATTTCCCGTTTGGCATCCCTAGTACATATTAAATTAAATTTTTTCTTTGAAAGTCAATTACCTACATGTGAATGTTCTATAGAAAGTGTTGTGTTTTGCCGATTAATTTTGATTGAAATGGCTCCAAGAAATACAGCATTATCAATTAAGCAAAAACATACATAATTATGTATGCACCTTTTGTATTTATTTTTTTGTAATATAAATTGTTCTTGTTATTTAATAAAACATTTTATTTGAAGACATACATATCGCTCGTTGACTTCAATAGAGTCACAACTAGTGTTGTTAATTATTCGCCTTTTGTGTTTGTTCGAATGAAATTTCAAAAAATTTTCTTGTTCGAACAGACGATTAATTTTGAACTTTTGTTCGAATATTCGAACAAACAAAGAATAAAAAAAAGCAATGTGAGTCCGATCACAGAGGAGATGTGTAAACATCTAGTAATGAAATTTTTTTTTAAGTTGGAAGTACTTATGCTTTTAGTATCTTTTTTTTAAAATTAATTAATTAAAAGTATCAAAACTTTCAATATTGTAAATACATATGAATTTGTTGGTTTTTGTTTGTTTTATTAATAAATGGGCACACTGCAGTATATGTATATGTACTGCATTCAAAATTGCAGTAATTCAGTAAATTTTTACTGCTAATGAAATTTAATTTGCATTACTAGTAAAATCGTAGGGCCGTAGCAAGTGGCAAAGTTTTTTCATTCAAATTTTGAAACTTTTGTATGAAAAACATTTAGCCACTTGGTAGCATTTCATTATGAACACGGGCATTACTGATTACTGAAAATTCAATGCACCTCATCATATAACAAATCATTTAGGCAATTTATAAAAATTGTAGAAAAAAATTTTAGTAATCAGTAATTTTTTTTTTTTTTTTTTGTTTTTACTGAAACTTTAGTGGTACTGCAGTGCTCATATATGGTAAATGCCTTTAATTTTACTTTTTAAGTTTTAATTCCTGTTGTTCATCGTTTACTTGTTGCTGTTCTTGTTGTTGTGTACGAATTGCAATTAAAATAAATTCAGTTAAGTGCGACTTTGACTCGCGCACATTCGGTTTTGATCATTTTTTTTATTTAGCTCTATTAATTTTTTAAGTTATTTCAGTTTAAACGATTTTTTCAGTTTTATCGCTTTTTTCTCGTTTTGGCTTTTTTTTTCTCTGTTTGGGTTGTTGTTAATTTTTGCAATTTTTTTCATTTTCGCGATTTTTTTCACTTTGGCGATTTTTTTCTGTTTTTGGAGGTTTTTTTCATTTTGGCGATTTTTTTTTCTGTTTTTGGGTTTTTTTTATTCAGGCGATTTTTTTATTTTGACAATTTTTTCATATTGGCGATTTTTTTGTTTAAGGATTTTTTTCATTTTGGCGATTTTTCCGGTTTTTCGCGATTTATTTTAGTCCTAGAGATTTTTTTAATTTGGTGCTTTTTTCGTTTTGGAGATTTTTTTTGTTTTTGGCGATTTTTTTATATTTGGCGATTTTATATTTTTTTGATTAGTTTTACCGTTTTTGAAAATTTCAAGAGTTTTCCTCCTACGGTTTCCAAGATACAGCAAGTTGTCAAAATTACAAAGTCAAAATTGCATTAACTGATAGAACACGCATTGATTTAAATTTTTTAAATTTAGTGTTAATTGTCTGTATAAAAATACACTAACTTTTAAAATTTCAAGTGTATATATGTACATACAATTGAATGTATATTACATGGGATTTTAACATTTTTCGTTGCTCGTTTTGGAACACCCTTTAGTTTTTAACTCTCATGTATTTGTTGTTGTAGTGGCCCAATGTCTACACATTGTGTCCAAATTTCAAGTCCGTAGCTCTTACGGTTCATTTTCACCTTTGGTGTACGAAAATATACAGAAAAATAACCGGCGGCGGCACACCGTCGGCTTCGAGCCGGTCGACTTGTTTCTCTGCTTGGTATTGCTTCTTTCAACACTAATACACTCATACATAGCATACATAGCAAAGAAATCAAAGTCAAAAGATTTTTACCCCCTAGCGTATAGATGTTTACACATCAAAAATATATTCGAATAATCTTATTGTATTAGATTGTATTAGATTAATTTTTTTTATTAACAAACGAAAAATATTTCATTACACAAGAAAAACAAATAATTTCAATAACAAACTTAGGAATATTAATAACAAAACTTTAAAATTTTAAGAATCTTTGCTGCAGTTGACACTGTGGCATAGATAAGAACTCTATGTTCCACTTATACTATTGAAGTAACAGAATCGCAAAAAATAAAAGATTAAATAAAAAAATTATAATAATTTCCAATCGACTAAACCCATTTTCTTCAAGTATAAATAAGAAGATATACGATCATGTCGCCATTCAAACGAAAACAAAGCAAAATTAAAATCCGTCACGACGTTGGGAAGCTACGGCGTCAAAGACCTTCATCACTTGAACTTTTCTACAACAACTGAAAGAAAGGGAAAGTAATGCACATCAGAAAAATGCGTGGTGTTGTTATTTAATGACTGTCAGATAGCGGGCTCGATCCTAAAGGAGCCCATGCACGATTCAATTAAATTTTCAATTGAGTCGGTTGTTGTCCAAATCAAAGCTTGTATGGCTTTGTCAATTGATTAGTTTGGCAGTTGTCGAGTTGGTTGAAGAAACATAAAAAGATTTTGATTTTTCATGTTTACTAGTAAATCTTTCAATTCGATTGTGCTGTGTGTGTTCGAGTCTCTTGATAAACTGTCAAAATTTATGTTTGTATCTTTATTTTGTATAGAAAAATGTATGTATTTTTAAAATTGTATTTAATTTCATTGAATTCTAAATAGAAAATATTAAAATATTCATTAATGCAAAATAAATGCAATAGAAGTTTTAAATTTTAAAATTTTTAATTGTGAAAAAAATATAAATTTGACAGTTGAATGAAAATCTTTCAATTCAGTTTATGAAGTGTGTGGCCAAGAATCAATTCAATTGAAAGACTCAATTCACAATTGAATTGAAACGTGTATGGGGTGCTTAAAACCTTCGGTTTTGTAGTCAACGTGCCAACTTCTTCAGCCAATGCCACCCTCAAACAGGAAAACTAAATCAAAATCGGTCCAACCGTTTGGTCTGTACGTCGACTCGTACATAATGGGTGTTTTTTATTGAGGTATAGAACTTTAGTTGGCATCACTTTTTTAACTGGCGGCCATTTTGTCAGCTGTCAAGTGATTAATATTTAGTTTGGTTTGCCATTTCATCATGAACAGGTTGACAAAAGAACAACGCTTGCAAATCGTGCAAATTTATTTCGAAAATAATGGTTCAGTTCGCGAAGTTTACCGCAAGCTCCGTCCATTTTATGGTCGACATAATCGTCCATCAGAGCAATTAATTCGGTTAACCATGGATCGTTTTCGCACTACGTTTACTCTATGTGATAATACGCATCCGCAGAGACATCTAACAGAAAACATTGAGAACGAGAACAAGTGTGCTGGCATAACATGCCAGTTTATTGGGGAGAGAGGCAGAGGGAGTGGTTGGCATTATTTTTCAATACAGCAGCAAAAAACCAATCCACACAACTTAAAAAACAGCAAATGCTAAAAGAAAGCAAAAAACACTAAAGGCAGAATTACCCGACTGTAAATGTAGAAATTTAAATGTGTCAGCTGATCGAATCTGTTGCACGAAAAGCTATGCAAACGCTTAAGGCAGAATTACCCGACTGTAAATGTAGAACTGTAAATGTAAATGTGTCAGCTGATCGAATCTGTTGCATGAAAAGCTATGCAAACGCTTACCTGACTGAAATGGCACGTAAATGTAACGTCTGAACCTGCAGAAAATAGAATTTCATGACGACGTTACGTGACATTTGTAGACAGTTATGGGATGTAGGTATATTGAATGAGAGTGTGGCACAATAGTCCCGAAGTAGTAGGGAACTGGCGGTTCGGTGGCAATTAAAATTGTTAAATTGTGGGTGAAATTGTTAAATTTGGGTAATTAAAATTTGAAAATTGTTAAATTCTTGGAAATTTGTGTTTTTTTTGTTTACATAAGGAGTTTTTTGTTTACATTAGGAGTTTTTTGTTTACATTAGGAGTTTTTGTTTACATTAAGTGTATGTCTGTCTGTCGGTCTGTCTGTCTGCCTGCCTGACCGTGGGAAGTTTGTGTGTGGAATATTTTGTGTGAATGTATTAAGGCGGTTCATAGTTTGGCGGTTTTTATGTGTGTATGTGACGACGGGGAAAATCATGAAAATGGTTTTTCCTAATGCTGACGGAAAATCATCTAATGATTTTTCGTAATTCCGAAGGCAAAACATGATAATTTTTCGTAATACCGAAGGCAAAACATGATAATTTTTCCTAATGCCTACTGCAATACATGATAATTTTTCCTAATGCATACTGCAATACATGATTATTATTTTTTTCAAATGCCGACGGCAAAAAATGAATATAATTTTTTCAAATGCCGACGGGAAAATGATTTTTCCTAATGACGACGGGAAAACGTGAAAGTTATTTTTTCTAATGCTAATGTAGGTGTTGCTAGACTGTGGGAATTTAAGGCTGACCGTGATTTGAGTGGGCGGCGTTGTTGCCGTAATATGTAACCATAGGAATTTGTGGATGTGTCTGTCTGTCTGTGAGAATTTAGGTGAAGGTTTGATTGGCAGGGGGCGGGGTGTAGTTGAGGTAGACCGATTGCGTGTGTAGTTATGTGTGAATGTGTGTGTATGTGTGTGTGTGTGTGTGTGTGTGTGTGTGTGTGTATGTTTGTAGGAATTTCAATGTGTGTATTTCTGTAGGAGCTTAAGGCTGATTGTGATTTATGAGGGGTGAGGTGTTCTAGTAATATGCAACCGGGGGAATCTGTGTGTTTGTATGTCTGTAGGAGTTTAAGGCTGACCATGATTTGGGTGGGCAGGGTTGTTGACGTAATATGTAGCCATGGGGATTTGTGAATGTGTCTCTCTATAGTAGTTTAAGGTTGATCGTGATTTGAGGTGGGTGAGGATGTTGTTGAGGTAAATTGGTTATGCGTATGTATGTATGTATGTATTTTTGTAAGAATTTAAGATGATTGTGATTTATTAGGGGCGAGGTGTTCTTGTAATATGTAGCCGTGAGAATCTATGTGTATAGACGTCTGTAGAAGTTTAAGACTATCTGTAATTTCAGGTAGGTGAGAGTGTTGTGTTGTTGAGATTAATCTTATATATTGTATATGTATGTATGATCATGGGAATTTGTGTATGTATATCTGAGGGAGAATTTAAGGCTCGTCATGATTTGCAAAAGGTGGGGTGTTGTTGAAATTTTCTGGGATATTTCTTATATGAATTCTGCTATGTGTGTGTATTTGAGCTGGTATTTATATGTAGGTAGAAATAAATTGTTTTCAACATCGACATTTGGTACTATAAAATACTATCATATATCTGGACTTCGCTAATCTTAGTATGCTTTTATACTTACGATTGCTTTATATTTTCTCATGCTTAAATTTGTCTCGCGTTGAAGTCGGTCTGTGTGAAATTTGTTTATATTACAGATTTTGTTTATTTAACTACATTCGTCTTCTTTGACTGAAAGAGTTATCTACACACAGAGAAAAACCAACTTGAAATCAGTAAGAACCATGCTGAATTAATAAAAACCATTAGCGAAGGTTTAGTCATATTGAAATTTCTTATTTCAATATGGACAAAATATTAATTTACAGTATTCATTTATTAAACTCATTAGTTTGTAGATATCTCAATATACATTTTCTATTATATTAAAAATTATTGAATTAATGTGATGAATTCTTATTTTTAAGCTGCAGATTTTCCCTGAGTGTATGGATTGTTTATATTTGCATTGTGCTTTAACTAAACGACTTAAGCATTGATAAGAAATTTGATATGTATACATACATATCTACAAATTGATTTTATGTATGTATGTATGTATGTATGTACATATATATGTACATACAAATAAGTGTTCAACTCAATCTTTGAATACATTTTTTATTTTATTTTTTGTCATGTGATGTCTGTTGTTGTTGAAATTAAAAACATTTTAATTTTTATCTGCGTTTACTTAAAAGTTTGTGAGGATTTGTTGTAAGTAAAACTGAATTCTTGAAGATATGTACTTACATACTCTATAGTAATAGTAACTATAATAGAAATATTTCTTATACTTAATTTACAGTTTTTTAAAGTATAGGGTATAAAATTTTTTCTAGCTATAGCCTTCTACATTTATTTTGGAAAACTTGCTTTGCTTTTTAAAAATGTATAAACATTTTTAAATGAAACTGATCCGGCACTCCAGCTTAGGTACTGATAGTTTTTTTTGTTGTTAGTTAACTTACTTATTTTTTATTTTTTATTGATAAACATTGGAAATCAAAAGGGAGTTTTATATTGTAATTATTATTTTCATAATTGTTGAAAACAATCGCTGCTTTTTGTTTGTTTTTTGCGATGAAATCATTTGAATTACTTTTGCAACTTTACGCGTTTATAAAAATTATGTTATTTTCTATATTTCTTAATTTATAAGACTTTTAGACTTTGTCCTTTAGGGGTTATATATTCTATTATACGATTATGAATAAGAATGCAGTAAGCTGATGTATTTGCTTACTGCTTCAAATTAAAATTTTATTAAATTGAATAAAAGGAGTTTTTTTTCTCAAACTCTGATGCAGTTAGAAGCGCTGGAGATTCTTTCATATAACAGCTTTTTTGAAATTTTTGATACATAGTATAATATAGAATTGGATAACATTTATTTTTAATTTTTATGTTAAGAAGTACGGGTATGAGACTGAATTTAAATGTACTTTTAAATTAGTTAAATCATAATGAACAAACATATTTTCTTCTTTAATAGCGATCAACAGAAAACGAACTCGTTTTCATATAATTTAGGTATACCCTATCGACGGCTCCTCTAGGATACAAGATGACTTTGTATGACGAAATTTCTGTTGCTTTATACTGATAATATGTTTACATTAATAAGATACATATACATATGTTTATTTTATGAACGGTGAGCACCTATGGCTTTTATTTAATGTTCTATATGACTTTTTTTTCATTTTATTAAAGTTCAGCGTATTGTATATATATTTCTGAAATGTTTAAGTGTGTTTTGTGTGCCCATCGGGCAGAGTGTACGTATTAGTTGGTCAGTCAGTCTCTATTTTTATTTTTTTTTTCTTCTAATGTGCCACTCCTTTTTCAGATTTTACTACTTGGAATAGAGAATTTTTGTCTAATTTTTTGGTGGGTATATACATTAGGTATGTAGAAATTAGTTTAGATACAAAGAAATGCATGTTTAATATACAACTATTGTATCAAATCGATCTCAAATGACTCAGTTACCTCTACCAGCAATTCACCGTTGGTGTATTCATGAAGTGTTAGAAACAATGAAATATCTATGTTTTGAGAGAATTTTTCCCCTCAAGTATTTCTACATGAGGTTTGAGGGGTCAATCACTGTCGCATTCATATGTAATGATTATTCACTTAAAAAACGTCATCATCACCATCAATCATCTCCGTATACAATACATTCATGAGTTGGGTTGATCCAGATACAATTGCTGTCTCATCACCTTCTAACAGCTTTATATATTTTGCTAGTATGCATGCCTTAGCATGCTTCTATCGATAGTGACGTAAGAGTCCGAGATGTAGAGTGTTACAATTAAAAATCTTTACTATTAGAATTTACCAGTTCGCTCTTTTGAATTTTTACAAAGTAGATACATATGTATGTATTTCATTGACCACAAAATCATAAAATTTCTTTGCTTACAAAATTGTATGACGTGAGGATTTTTTTTTTTTTTTTTTTTTTTTTTTTAATTATACATGCTTCGACATGCTTTCATTTTTTTTCTATAAATCTATGTAATACTCATACAGATACAGATATAAAGTAAGATCTGTTTACTGTACATTTTAAAATTTATGCATGCTTCAGCATGATTCTAATTGAAGCGTATATTCATTCACTAAGTTTGTTTGATACTTATTCATACACATGTACATTCTTAAAGATTGGATATCAAAGTCCAATTTCCGTAGTTTATCTATATTTTCTAAAGATCTGATAGCTAAAGAAATAAATAGAGTGAAGATCTTCTATAATAATCCCATTTTCATATTGTAAAATTTTGCGTGCTAGCGCTTTCGATGGGAAAATATAAATACAACTTTATAAAAAGTGATAATATGATGTGCTGCTGAATATTGCACTATGTTATAGTTCATTTTAAACACTGAAGTTTTAGCAATATTTCATTCAGACCAACAAGTTTAGAGAATTCCACTACATTTAGTTAATTATCTTTCTTAAGACTCATCATTCCTAATCAATCCTACAAAAAACAACACAAACTAGATTTTTCGTTTTAATTTTATTTTTATTAAATTCAACATTCATTCTTCAAATTACTTTATACTATATTAAGTAGCTTTTCCTCATTTGTTGAGTTGACTTTAATAGGAGACATTTTAATGGTACGATGAACTTTTCTATTGCATGCATTGAGTAAGTCTTTATACATACCAATCCACTTATATGAACCATTAAAGCTAATTCTTTTCACATCATTCCTTTCAATGATCTATTAAATCATTCTAATATTGATGCTTTCATATTAAGTAATGTTTAATCTTCTATTTATGTATGAGTTTTCCCAAGTATTTATTTAAAAATTCTTTAGAATCATCTGTTTGTAAGTTTTTTGGTACCCGTACCACTTCAAAAATATTTTCCATTGCCTTGGTTTTTAGAGTGCAGCTTTTATTTTCAGCTGTACTACAATTTGAGAATGTGTCAATTACAGTCTTCAAAAATCAACAATTTCTATTTTCTGTAGAATAGTTCTACATTTCACCTAACTTAGCTCCATAAAACATCATATATTCCTGTCATTACATCTCTACAAGCACAAACAGTTGTTGAAATTTAATATGGACTTCGTTAACTAAATTCCTTTTTAAAGACATTGAATTGTTTCACAGATTTTTTCGAAAGTGTTGTGATCTACATCTTGCACTTTCAGCTATTTATACTAACATGTAGTTAATTTTCTAATCTATATATTTAACCGTAAACTCTTCAATTTGTTTTTAATTATTTACTTTTTAGAATTGCTTTTTCAATTTTATAACTGTCTTCTTTCTCTAATTTTATTTCACGTTGTAGTTCCTCAATTTGCATTTAAATATATTCTTGAATATTAATGCTTTAAGCTATATTAGTAATTTGTCTTGTATTTTATCTTCATTCAGTTTGAGGTAACTATCAACAATAGTTTGTATCTAATTCATTTATGCCTTCCAATACTGATAAGTCAGTATAAATATAAATTTTCCGTATCAGAAAATATTTTCTGAAATCGTATAGCTGCATTAGTTTATTTTTTCTATAATAAGAGATAATGATCCACACTCATAATCAAAACAGCATAAAAATATCCCTTGTTTTGACTATGAGTATGCATCAATATTTATGAAATGCGTTTAGTTACAAAAATGTGGTTAGTAAAACAAAGTATATTTTAACAGCCTTATTTATAACACTTATTAGGGCTTTATAAAGACTTTTTAAGAAAAAATTTTTATAAAAAATTTGTTTTAAAAAGCCTTTCCAAAGCCTTAATAAGTATTATAAATAAGGCTGTAAGAGTTTAAAATCAGTATTTTTTATGATAATACTGGTTTGAAACTCTTAAAATATTCTTTGTTTTGACTATGAGTAGGGGCCATTATCTCTTATTATAGGACAAATAAAATAATATAGCTATACGATTTCAGAAAATATTTTCTGATATCGTATAGCTACATTTTTAATTTTTCTATAATAAGAGATAATATTTATGAAATACATTTCATAAATATTGGCGCATACTCATAGTAAAAACAACCTAAAAATACCTTGGTACGAAATATTGATGAATCATCAAAATTTCATACCATCCTATATTTATGTTGTTTTACTAATCGCATTTTGTAAATAAATGCATTTCATAAATATTATCTATTATTATAGAAAGAATCAAATAGTATGGTTATATGATATTAGAAAACATGATTTCTGATATCATATAATTATACTATTTTATTTTTTTATAATAAGAGATAATGACTCATACTCATAGTCAAAACAAAGGATATTTATATGCTGTTTTGATTATGAGTATGCGTCAATATTTATGAAATGCATTTAGTTATAAAATGCGGTTAGTAAAACAAAGTATATTTTAAGTGTTTAAAACCACCATTTTTATGCTAATACCGGTTTTAAACACTTAAAGCATACTTTGTTTTGACTATGAGCATGAGCTGATATTTATGAAATGGATTTTATAAATATTGACTCATACCCTTAGTCAAAACAACATAAATAATTCTTGGTACGAAATATTGATGATTTATCGAACGATAGTTCAAAAATAAATCATAGTTCCCTTATATCAAATTCTATTCGTGCAACAATAGTTGACCTGTCAAATTACGAAAAAAAAAAACGCTATGATTGGCTTGCTAGAAAGTCCTAATGGACTTAAATTTTGAGAACATTTATTTATACTCAAAATCTTTATATCACCCCAGATATAAATATCTGAAGAAATTAATTACATCAATTAAAATAATAATATATTACAAAATTTACCGATAGTGAATCTGTTATTTCAGTCCAAAGTAATTCCAATATGATATTTAACGATGATGCGTATGGGAAGCATATTTTTGTATGGGGAGAGATAAGAATGTTGATTCATTCTACTTATGTAAAACTTACACCAGAATCACCAAACATTTAATAAGAGATCATCATAATGTATATTTAATGTTTAAGTTAGGTGAGAAAAATAAAAAGCATGTTGAAAGGATAAATATGGATTTTTGATTATAAGCAAAGATAGTGAATTAAACGATGATCGTTATAGAAAATAATTTTACTAGATAAAACTTTACTTTTTCGTATTTCATATGACTTTAAACTTCATGTATATAAATGTTTTAAATGGCTAGCTACTTGTACACTGATAATTAAATCTGACTCAGATATCTTGAAATGAAAATCTGAACAGCTCCTGATAGCCTGATCTGTTACCTGATAAGCTGATCTAAAAATCAGATCAGCTCCTGATAAGCTGATCTGAAAACCAGACCAGCTCCTGATAAGCTGATCTGATAACCAGACCAGCTCCTGATAAGCTGATCTGAAAACCAGACCAGCTCCTGATAAGCTGATCTGAAAACCAGACCAGCTCCTGATAAGCTGATCTGAAAACCAGACGAGGTCCTGATAAGCTGATCTGAAAACCAGACCAGGTCCTGAAAAGCTGATCTGAAAACCAGACCAGGTCCTGAAAAGCTGATCTGAAAACCAGACCAGGTCCTGATAAGCTGATCTGAAAACCAGACCAGGTCCTGAAAAGCTGATCTGAAAACCAGACCAGGTCCTGATAAGCTGATCTGAAAACCAGACCACGTCCTGAAAAGCTGATCTGAAAACCAGACCAGGTCCTGAAAAGCTGATCTGAAAACCAGACCAGCTCCTGAAAAGCTGATATGATTGCTGATACCTGTTATTTGCCCTGGATGAGAAAATTTTAAAACAGTTGGTGTTGACAAGAAATGTGTTGAAGAAAAAGCTTCGTAGCATAAAAACTGGTGAAATAGATACAAGTGGACAACTAAAAGATACATTTAAACCTATAGCAGAAGAATTCATAAATAGTTCTAAAAATATTAAAAGAATTCTTATGAAAGAAGAAAGTAAAATCAAGACAGAAGTTGAAAATATACAAGTTTAAAGCCTGAGAAACCTTCACTCAAGATATAGACAAGTACACCAAAAGAAAGTAGTAGAAGGAACAATATTTGATAATACCATCATATTTAATGATGCTAATACTGAGAATGATGATGACGATGATTTTACTCATAGACTTCCAATTCTGAAGACATTTATACTGACTTATCAGTATTGGAAGGCATAAATGAATTAGATACAAACTATTGTTGATAGTTACCTCAAACTGAATGAAGATAAAATACAAGACAAATTACTAATATAGCTTAAAGCATTAATATTCAAGAATATATTTAAATGCAAATTGAGGAACTACAACGTGAAATAAAATTAGAGAAAGAAGACAGTTATAAAATTGAAAAAGCAATTCTAAAAAGTAAATAATTAAAAACAAATTGAAGAGTTTACGGTTAAATATATAGATTAGAAAATTAACTACATGTTAGTATAAATAGCTGAAAGTGCAAGATGTAGATCACAACACTTTCGAAAAAATCTGTGAAACAATTCAATGTCTTTAAAAAGGAATTTAGTTAACGAAGTCCATATTAAATTTCAACAACTGTTTGTGCTTGTAGAGATGTAATGACAGGAATATATGATGTTTTATGGAGCTAAGTTAGGTGAAATGTAGAACTATTCTACAGAAAATAGAAATTGTTGATTTTTGAAGACTGTAATTGACACATTCTCAAATTGTAGTACAGCTGAAAATAAAAGCTGCACTCTAAAAACCAAGGCAATGGAAAATATTTTTGAAGTGGTACGGGTACCAAAAAACTTACAAACAGATGATTCTAAAGAATTTTTTAATAAATACTTGGGAAAACTCATACATAAATAGAAGATTAAACATTACTTAATATGAAAGCATCAATATTAGAATGATTTAATAGATCATTGAAAGGTATGATGTGAAAAGAATTAGCTTTAATGGTTCATATAAGTGGATTGGTATGTATAAAGATTTACTCAATGCATGCAATAGAAAAGTTCATCGTACCATTAAAATGTCTCCTATTAAAGTCAACTCAACAAATGAGGAAAAGCTACTTAATATAGTATAAAGTAATTTGAAGAATGAATGTTGAATTTAATAAAAATAAAATTAAAACGAAAAATCTAGTTTGTGTTGTTTTTTGTAGGATTGATTAGGAATGATGAGTCTTAAGAAAGATAATTAACTAAATGTAGTGGAATTCTCTAAACTTGTTGGTCTGAATGAAATATTGCTACAACTTCAGTGTTTAAAATGAACTATAACATAGTGCAATATTCAGCAGCACATCTTATTATCAGTTTTTATAAAGTTGTATGTATATTTTCCCATCGAAAGCGCTAGCACGCAAAATTTTACAATATGAAAATGGGATTATTATAGAAGATCTTCACTCTATTTATTTCTTTAGCTATCAGATCCTTAGAAAATATAGATAAACTACGGAAATTGGACTTTGATATCCAATCTTTAAGAATGTACATGTGTATGAATAAGTATCAAACAAACTTAGTGAATGAATATACGCTTCAACTAGAATCATGCTGAAGCATGCATAAATTTTAAAATGTACAGTAAACAGATCTTACTTTATATCTGTATCTGTATGAGTATTACATAGATTTATAGAAAAAAAATGAAAGCATGCCGAAGCATGTATAATTAAAAAAAAAAAAAAAAAAATCCTCACGTCATACAATTTTGTAAGCAAAGAAATTTTATGATTTTGTGGTCAATGAAATACATACATATGTATCTACTTTGTAAAAATTCAAAAGAGCGAACTGGTAAATTCTAATAGTAAAGATTTTTAATTGTAACACTCTACATCTCGGACTCTTACGTCACTATCGATAGAAGCATGCTAAGGCATGCATACTAGCAAAATATATAAAGCTGTTAGAAGTTGATGAGACAGCAATTGTATCTGGATCAACCCAACTCATGAATGTATTGTATACGGAGATGATTGATGGTGATGATGACGTTTTTTAAGTGAATAATCATTACATATGAATGCGACAGTGATTGACCCCTCAAACCTCATGTAGAAATACTTGAGGGGAAAAATTCTCTCAAAACATAGATATTTCATTGTTTCTAACACTTCATGAATACACCAACGGTGAATTGCTGGTAGAGGTAACTGAGTCATTTGAGATCGATTTGATACAATAGTTGTATATTAAACATGCATTTCTTTGTATCTAAACTAATTTCTACATACCTAATGTATATACCCACCAAAAAATTAGACAAAAATTCTCTATTCCAAGTAGTAAAATCTGAAAAAGGAGTGGCACATTAGAAGAAAAAAAAAATAAATAAAAATAGAGACTGACTGACCAACTAATACGTACACTCTGCCCGATGGGCACACAAAACACACTTAAACATTTCAGAAATATATATACAATACGCTGAACTTTAATAAAATGAAAAAAAGTCATATAGAACATTAAATAAAAGCCATAGGTGCTCACCGTTCATAAAATAAACATATGTATATGTATCTTATTAATGTAAACATATTATCAGTATAAAGCAACAGAAATTTCGTCATACAAAGTCATCTTGTATCCTAGAGGAGCCGTCGATAGGGTATACCTAAATTATATGAAAACGAGTTCGTTTTCTGTTGATCGCTATTAAAGAAGAAAATATGTTTGTTCATTATGATTTAACTAATTTAAAAGTACATTTAAATTCAGTCTCATACCCGTACTTCTTAACATAAAAATTAAAAATAAATGTTATCCAATTCTATATTATACTATGTATCAAAAATTTCAAAAAAGCTGTTATATGAAAGAATCTCCAGCGCTTCTAACTGCATCAGAGTTTAAGAAAAAAAACTCCTTTTATTCAATTTAATAAAATTTTAATTTGAAGCAGTAAGCAAATACATCAGCTTACTGCATTCTTATTCATAATCGTATAATAGAATATATAACCCCTAAAGGACAAAGTCTAAAAGTCTTATAAATTAAGAAATATAGAAAATAACATAATTTTTATAAACGCGTAAAGTTGCAAAAGTAATTCAAATGATTTCATCGCAAAAAACAAACAAAAAGCAGCGATTGTTTTCAACAATTATGAAAATAATAATTACAATATAAAACTCCCTTTTGATTTCCAATGTTTATCAATAAAAAATAAAAAATAAGTAAGTTAACTAACAACAAAAAAAACTATCAGTACCTAAGCTGGAGTGCCGGATCAGTTTCATTTAAAAATGTTTATACATTTTTAAAAAGCAAAGCAAGTTTTCCAAAATAAATGTAGAAGGCTATAGCTAGAAAAAATTTTATACCCTATACTTTAAAAAACTGTAAATTAAGTATAAGAAATATTTCTATTATAGTTACTATTACTATAGAGTATGTAAGTACATATCTTCAAGAATTCAGTTTTACTTACAACAGAAAATCCTCACAAACTTTTAAGTAAACGCAGATAAAAATTAAAATGTTTTTAATTTCACCAACAACAGACATCACATGACAAAAAATAAAATAAAAAATGTATTCAAAGATTGAGTTGAACACTTATTTGTATGTACATATATATGTACATACATACATACATACATACATACATACATAAAATCAATTTGTAGATATGTATGTATACATATCAAATTTCTTATCAATGCTTAAGTATTTATTAGATCTACATCATGAAAATATATGAAGCGTCGTTTAGTTAAAGCACAATGCAAATATAAACAATCCATACACTCAGGGAAAATCTGCAGCTTAAAAATAAGAATTCATCACATTAATTCAATAATTTTTAATATAATAGAAAATGTATATTGAGATATCTACAAACTAATGAGTTTAATAAATGAATACTGTAAATTAATATTTTGTCCATATTGAAATAAGAAATTTCAATATGACTAAACCTTCGCTAATGGTTCTTATTAATTCAGCATGGTTCTTACTGATTTCAAGTTGGTTTTTCTCTGTGTGTAGATAACTCTTTCAGTCAAAGAAGACGAATGTAGTTAAATAAACAAAATCTGTAATATAAACAAATTTCACACAGACCGACTTCAACGCGAGACAAATTTAAGCATGAGAAAATATAAAGCAATCGTAAGTATAAAGGCATACTAGGATTAGGGAAGTCTAGATATATGATAGTATTTTATAGTACCATATGTCGATATTGAAAACAATTTATTTCTACCTACACATAAATACCAGCTCAAATACACACACATAGCAGAATTCATATAAGAAATATCCAAGAAAATTTCAACAACACCCCACCTTTTGCAAATCATGACGAGCCTTAAATTCTCCCTCAGATATACATACACAAATTCTCATGATCATACATAGGTACATATACAATATACAAGATTAATCTCAACAACACAACACTCTCACCTACCTGAAATTACAGATAGTCTTAAACTTCTACAGACGTCTATTACGTTGCAAAATATAAATGTATTCTACACAGCCACAAAATATTCCACGCACAAGTTCTTTCGATCGCACATACATACATACATACATACAAACATCATACACACATACATACATACATACATACATACATGCATGCATGCATCATACACACATACATACCTACATACAAATATATTTCTTCAACAAATAAACAGAATATAAGCTTACCAGCGACAAACAAGCTGGACCCCCCACACACAAGCATTAGGGGTGTTCACATACATGAGAACGTTTTATAAATAAATAAAATAATTTATGTAATTATTTTATTCATTTATTTAATTATTTTATTTTATAAGAATTTATTAGCGTGAGGAAATCACACAAGCACATTCCCATGATTCATATGAAACCATATGACCTAGTAGTCATCAAACCTTCTTTCTCTGATATTACTGATATAGTATTACGATAACAAATTTCTACAGTATGGCAACACTGGGAGCATTAGAAAATAATAATCATGTTTTGCCGTAGGCATTTGAAAAAAATAATAATCATGTTTTGCCGTCGGCATTAGGAAAAATTATCATGCATTGACGTAGGCATTAGGAAAAATTATCATGTATTGCCGTCGGCATTTGAAAATAATTATGTATTGCCGTAGGCATTAGGAAATAATTATGTATTGCCGTAGGCATTAGGAAAAATAAGTATGTATTGCCGTCGGCATTAGGAAAAAAAAGTAATCATGTATTGCCGTCGGCATTTGAAAAAAATAATCATGTTTTGCCGTCGGCATTTGAAAATAATTATGTATTGCCGTAGGCATTAGGAAAAATAAGTATGTATTGCCGTCGGCATTAGGAAAAAAAATAATCATGTATTGCCGTCGGCATTTCAAAAAATTATCATGCATTGCCGTAGGCATTAGGAAAAATTATCATGCATTGCCGTAGGCATTAGGAAAAATTATCATGCATGCCGTAGGCATTAGGAAAAAGACAGACTTATTGAACCACCCTCGAAAAATATTTAAAGGACTTATCGAACCACCCTCGTAGGTATCAAATTTCAAGAATTTTAAAATTTTCAAATTTTAATTACCCAAATTTAACAATTTCAGCAACAATTTAACAATTTTAATTGTCCCAGGAGTGGGAGTTCCCTACTACTGATGTGCAAATTTTGGTAAAGTTTGGATGAAGTGAAAATTTTGAAAAAAAAAATTGTTTGCAAATAACGTGAAAATTGCATGTACCAAGTCAAAAAACATGAAAATAACAGGTCGCCAAAATGAGCTGATATTTTAAGTATACGACTAAATTGACGTCGTTTAGTGGTGTGCAAATTTTGTAAAAGTTTGGACGAAGTGAAAATTTTGAAAAAAAATTGTTTGCAAATAACGTGAAAATTACAAGTACCAAGTCAAAAAACATGTAAATAACAGGTCGCCAAATGAGCTGATATTTTTAGTATAAGACTTAATTGACGTCGTTAAGCGGTGTGCAAATTTTGGTAAAGTTTGGATGAAGTGAAAATTTTAAAAAAAATTTGTTTGCAAATAACGTGAAAATTACATGTACCAAATCAAAAAACATGAAAATAACAGGTCGCCAAAATGAGCTGATATTTTTAGTATACGACTAAATTGACGTCGTTTAGCGATGTGCAAATTTTGGTAAAGTTTGGATGAAGTAAAAATTTTGAAAAAAAATTTGTTTGCAAATAACGTGAAAATTACAAGTACCAAGTCAAAAAACATGAAAATAACAGGTCGCCAAAATGAGCTGATGTTTTTAGTATACAACTAAATTGACGTCGTTTAGCGGTGTGCAAATTTTGGTAAAGTTTGGATGAAGTGAAAAATTTGAAAAAAAAAATTTGTTTGCAAATAACGTGAAAATTACAAGCACCAAGTCCAAAAACATGAAAATAACAGGTCTCCAAAATGAGCTGATATTTTTAGTATAAGACATAATTGACGTCGTTTAGCGGTGTGCAAATTTTGGTAAAGTTTGGATGAAGTGAAAATTTTGAAAAAAAAATTTGTCTGCAAATAACGTGAAAATTACATGTACCAAGTCAAAAAACATGAAAATAACAGGTAGCCAAAATGAGCTGATATTTTTAGTATACGACTAATTTGGCGCACTTTAGCGGTGTGCAAATTTTGGTAAAGTTTGGATGAAGTAAAAATTTTGAAGAAAAAATTTGTTTGCAAATAACGTGAAAATTACAAGTACCAAGTCAAAAATCATGAAAATAACAGGTCTCCAAAATGAGCTGATATTTTTAGTATACGACTAAATTGGCGTAGTTAAGCGGTGTGCAAATTTTGGTAAAGTTTGGATGAAGTGAAAATTTTAAAAAAAAATTTGTTTGCAAATAACGTGAAAATTACATGTACCAAGTCAAAAAACATGAAAATAACAGGTCGCCAAAATGAGCTGATATTTTTAGTATACGACTAAATTGGCGTAGTTAAGCGGTGTGCACATTTTGGTAAAGTTTGGATGAAGTGAAAATTTAAAAAAAAAAATTTGTTTGCAAATAACGTGAAAATTACAAGTACCAGGTCAAAAAATATGCAAATAACAGGTCGCCAAAATGAGCTGATATTTTTAGTATACGACTAAATTGACGTCGTTTAGCGGTGTGCAAATTTTGGTAAAGTTTGGATGAAGTGAAAATTTAAAAAAAAATTTGTTTGCAAATTACGTGAAAATTACATGTAACAAGTCAAATAACATGAAATTAACAGGTCGCCAAAATGAGCTGATATTTTTAGTATACGACTAAATTGACGTCGTTTAGCAGTGTGCAAGTTTTGGTAAAGTTTGGATGAAGTGAAAAGTTAAAAAAATTTTTTTGCAAATAACGTGAAAATTACATGTACCAAGTCAAAAAACATGAAAATAACAGGTCGCCAAAATGAGCTGATATTTTTAGTATACGACTAAATTGACGTCGTTTAGCGGTGTGCAAATTTTGGTAAAGTTTGGATGAAGTGAAAATTTAAAAAAAAAAATTTGTTTGCAAATAACGTGAAAATTAAATGTACCAAGTCAAAAAACATGAAAATAACAGGTCGCCAAAATGAGTTGATATTTTTAGTATACGACTAAATTGGCGTAGTTTAGCGGTATGCAAATTTTGGAAAAGTTTGGATGAAGTGAAAATTTAAAAAAAAATTTGTTTGCAAATTACGTGAAAATTACATGTAACAAGTCAAATAACATGAAATTAACAGGTCGCCAAAATGAGCTGATACTTTTAGTATACGACTAAATTGACGTCGTTTAGCGGTATGCAAATTTTGGAAAAGTTTGGATGAAGTGAAAATTTTGAAAAAAAATTTGTTTTCAAATAACGTGAAAATTACAAGTACCAAGTCAAAAAATATGAAAATAACAGGTCGCCAAAATGAGCTGATATTTTTAGTATACGACTAATATGACGTCGTTTAGCGGTGAGCAAATTTTGGTAAAGTTTGGATGAAGTGAAAATTTTGAAAAAAAAATTTGTTTTGCAAATAACGTGAAAATTACAAGTTCCAAGTCAAAAAATATGAAAATAACAGGTCGCCAAAATGAGCTGATATTTTTAGTATACGACTAAATTGACGTCGTTTAGGGGTGTGCAAATTTTGGTAAAGTTTGGATGAAGTAAAAATTAAAAAAAAAAATTTGTTTGCAAATAACGTTAAAATTACAAGTACCAAGTTAAAAAACATGAAAATAACAGGTCGCCGAAATAAGCTGATATTCTTAGTATACGACTACATTGACGTCGTTTAGGGGTGTGCAAATTTTGGTAAAGTTTGGATAAAGTGAAAATTTTGAAAAAAAATTTGTTTGCAAATAACGTGAAAATTACATGTACCAAGTCAAAAAACATGAAAATAACAGGTCGCCAAAATGAGCTGATATTTGTAGTATACCACTAAATTGGCGTAGTTAAGCGGTGTGCACATTTTGGTAAAGTTTGGATGAAGTGAAAATTTTGAAAAAAAATTTGTTTGCAAATAACGTGAAAATTACATGTACCAAGTCAAAAAACATGAAAATAACAGGTCGCCAAAATGAGCTGATATTTTCAGTATACGACTAAATTGACGTCGTCTAGCGGTGTGCAAAGTTTGGTAAAGTTTGGATGAATTGAAAATTTTGAAAAAAAATTTGTTTGCAAATAACGTGAAAATTACAAGTACCAAGTCAAAAAACATGAAAATAACAGGTCGCCAAAATGAGCTGATATTTTTAGTTTAAGACTTAATTGACGTCGTTTAGCGGTATGCAAATTTTGGTAAAGTTTGGATGAAGTGAAAATTTAAAAAAAAAATTTGTTTGCAAATAACGTGAAAATTACATGTAACAAGTCAAAAAACATGAAAATGACAGGTCGCCAAAATGAGCTGATATTTTAAGTATACGACTAAATTGACGTCGTTTAGCGGTATGTAAATTTTGGAAAAGTTTGGCTGAAGTGAAAATTTTGAAAAAAAAAATTTGTTTTCAAATAACGTGAAAATTACAAGTACCAAGTCAAAAAATATGAAAATAACAGGTCGCCAAAATGAGTGAGATGATGAGACAGCAATTGTATCTGGATCAACCCAACTCATGAATATATTGTATACGGAGATGATTGATGGTGATGATGACCTTTTTTAAGTGAATAATCATTACATATGAATGCGACAGTGATTGACCTCACAAACCTCATGTAGAAATACTTGAGGGGAACAATTCTCTCAAAACATAGATATTTCATTGTTTCTAACACTTTATGAAAACACCAACGGTGAATTGCTGGTAGAGGTAACTGAGTTATTTGAGATCGATTTGATACAATAGTTGCTTATTAAACATGCATTTCTTTGTATCTAAACTAATTTCTACATACCTAATGTATATACCCAGCAAAAATTTATACAAAAATTCTCTATTCCAAGTAGTAAAATCTGAAAAAAGTAGTGGCACATTAGAAGAAAAAAAAATTAAAATAAATAAAAATAGAGACTGACTGACCAACTAATACGTACACTCTGCCCGATGGGCACACATAACACACTTAAACATTTCAGAAATATATATACAATACGCTGAACTTTAATAAAATGAAAAAAAATCATATAGAACATTAAATAAAAGCCATAGGTGCTCACCCTTCATAAAATAAACATATGTATATGTACCTTATTAATGTGAACATATTATCAGTATAAAGCAACAGAAATTTCGTCATAAAAAGTCATCTTGTATCCTAGAGGAGCCGTCGAAAGGGTATACCTAAATTATATGAAAACGAGTTCGTTTTCTGTTGATCGCTATTAAAGAAGAAAATATGTTAGTTCATTATGATTTAACTAATTTAAAAGTACATTTAAATTCAGTCTCATTTCCGTACTTCTTAACATAAAAATTAAAAATAAATGTTATCCAATTGTATATTATACTATGTATCAAAAATTCCAAAAAGCTGTTATATGAAAGAATCTCCAGCGCTTCT
This sequence comes from Tachina grossa, assembly GCA_949987645.1. Lineage (NCBI taxonomy): Eukaryota > Metazoa > Arthropoda > Insecta > Diptera > Tachinidae > Tachina > Tachina grossa. The sequence continues at coordinate 14,242,507 of OX465279.1, read as the reverse complement.
AACTGCATTAGAGTTTAAGAAAAAATCTCCTTTTATTCAGTTGAATAAAATTTTAATTTGAAACAGTAAGCAGAGACAGCTTACTGCATTCTTATTCATAATCGTATAATAGAAAATATAACCACCAAAGTACAAATTCTAAAAGTCTTATAAATTAAGCAATATAGAAAATAACATAATTTTTATAAACATGTAAGGTTTCAAAAGTAATTCAAATGATTTCATCGCAAAAGAAGTAGCGATTGTTTTCAACAATTATGAAAATAATAATTTCAATATAAAACTCCCTTTTGATTTTAAATGTTTATCTATAAAAAATAAACAGTAAGTTGAGTAACAAAAAACAAAAGAAAAAAACACTATCAGTATCTTAGCTGGAGTGCCGGATCAGTTTCATTTAAAAATGTTTATAAATTTTATAAAAAAGCAATGCAAGATTTCCAAAAATAAATGTAGAAAGTGAAGAAAAAAGGCTATAGTTAGAAAAAATTGCATACCCCCCAAAAATGTCAAACGTTGACTAACTAACGTTGCGTCAACTTTAAAAAAATGTAAATTAAGTATAAGAAATATTTCTATTATAGTTACTATTACTATAGAGTATGTATCTTCAGGAATTCAGTTTTACTTAAAACAGAAAATCTTCACAAACTTTTAAGTAAATGCACAACGTTTTTAATTTCAGATAATACACAACAAAAAGATATCACATGACAAAAATAAAATGAATTCAAAGATTGAGTTGTACTCTTATTTGTATGTACGTATATACATACATACATACACACATAAAACAATTTGTATGTATACATATCAAATTTCTTATCAACCCTGCAGATAATGCGACTAGTCCATACATGCATGTAAGGACTAGTCCAAAGAGGAGTTGGAGTACTCCAAAACTACTCCAAATATATGAAAAAAAGGTGGTTGATTTAACATTGCGATGTCCTAGGGTTGGACCACATGGTACAACGTTGCATTACATCGGACTAACCCCAAAAACTACCCCATATGGAATAGTTATAGACTACTCGCATACAATTTGTGAGTGAATAAGAAGAACGATCATATTCGTTTAAACACGAATATTTATCGTGCAGCTTGAATGGTTGTATTGAAACGATATGATCCATGACTGCATTACATGAGACTATGATGTAACTAGACTGTTTCATCTAGATTGGACCACATACTCCAATATTATTTGCATGGAATGCTCAAGTATTTATTAGATCTTAACAATCACACTTACATATCTACATCATGAAAATATATGAAGCGTCGTTTAGTCAAAGCACAATGTATAGATAATCAATCAATACACTCAGGGAAAATGTGCAGCTTAAAAATAAGAATGCTTCACATTAATTCAATAATTTTCAATATAATAGAAAATGTATATTGAAATACCTAAAAACTAATGAGTTTAATAAATGAATACTGTAAATTAATATTTTTCCGTATTGAAATAAGAAATTTCAATATGAATAAACCTTCGTTAATGTATAAAAACATACTAGGATTAGGGAAGTTCAGATATATGATAGTATTTTACAGTACCAAATGTCGATATTGAAAACAATTTATTTCTACCTACATATAAATATCAGCGCGAGAAAATCATTTACATACTGGCACACACACACATACACAAAGAAGTGATCACGTAATACACAAACATACATACATAATGAAATTTTATAATATTTGCAATTCAAACTCCTCTGTCATGAAATACGAAACAATATTTCTTAAATAAATAAACGAAGATTTCATAACATCACCTTCGTCTCCCACCATACGATCACGTACATTACTTCAAAAACATATATGTACATACATTATCAAATACATTCCCTCTCCACTTCCATTTTCAGCAGATATCAGGGTTGCCACTATCTGCAGCTACTAGAATATTTCCCCAGAAATAAAAAAATGCATGCATACATACGAGCACAATAACCATACATATGCATAGCAACGACAACTCACAACAACAAAAATAATGATTCTACATACACACGAATTCGTTGTCACTACCCTGCAGTCAGACAGGGATCAAGTGTCTTTGTGTCAACACTAAAATTCTAGTGACCATTATAGTATAATACGTTTTATTCTATCTGTCAGTAAAAAGGAAAGATTTTGCAACAACTTGTCAATATACACACCTTTTTGTATGTACATAAATTATAGAAATATAACAGTAACTAACTGTCTGGTTGGTATGTCTCTACGTTCCAATAAGAACCACGTATGTCTCTACGTTCCAATAAGAACCACGTAGTCATACCTATTCAATTGTTTTAGTGTTACTAGTATATTTTAAATGACAAGCATATGCTAAATGTCTATAGTGAAAATTATTGAATGGGATATAATTATATAGTAGTACTGGTGACAAAGTCAAAAGCGACTCAGTACATTTTCACCATCGACATTTCCTACTGGGTATAATGATTGTCTGCCACTACGACAAAAGTATCTGAGACCGACAAACATACAATTAAATACAAAAACGCACACATATACACGCACACATACATACACACACAAACATCCCACACATACATACACTGTATGTATACATCCACTGTAAGCACAACGTTTCTCTACAATAACAACAAAACCTGTACACACAAGTGTACATACATTCCCATACACAGAAAGAATCAAACTCACACACATACACACATACAACACCCACATATACATACATCCATGCACTGTAAGCACAACGTTTCTCTACAATAACAACAAAAGCTGGGCACACAAGTATACATACACATAAACAAAGAATCAAACTCACACACACACACACATACACATAGCCAAGAAACTCTCAGCATGAAAATCCCCAAAATCCCCCATTTGTAACAGGGTTGCCATCGTTTTTATTTTTTCCCGGTTTTGAATTCCCAAAACATGTCGTCCGTCCCCATTAGTAATCTACTGGAAATCGTAGTCATAATATGAAAAAAGGCAACAAGGAAGGTGCAAAACAAAAATATAATTCGCTTGTAAATATCTGGTTAATCGCACAATTTTTATTTTTATAAACTTATAACAACACAAATTATTTCACTTCACACGTTTTTAAGAGACTATTTTCCTTTTTTAATATACATACATACATATGTATATTTGCTCAATTTCTCTTGTTCCCAGTTTAAAACTTCATATCCCCAAAAAATCCCCATTTCAAAAAAATCCTAATTTTTCTCCCCAAAAATATTTTTTTCAATGTTATTGTTTGATATCATTTTAAAATGCTGTAACTCAATACATTACTCCAAAACTCTTTGTAAATTTGTTCCCATAAGATAACCATCTAATGTTTTTGAAATAATATTAGATTTTGTTATCATCTCGATGTTAGAAACTTTTTGCGAATTTTCATTTCCTCAAATGTTTGGCATTCCTTACAATTTTAGCAATTCGTAATCAATATTAAGGCTGTTTTTTAAATTTTGCAACTTTTCGAGAATTATAATATATTTCACTTTATAGAAATATAATTACTTTTGTAATTAGCTTTAAAATTTCGTAACTTTCTTTTTATTTTGCAATAAAAAATTTTTTTAAGCACTAATTTTATTTATATATTTTGCTATATTGTCAACACCGTTCTTGATTTGTAGCCATCAAAAATAGAAATTAGTTTAATTTGACTACAACGCCAAATGTAGCACGGACAACAACCTGTATCCTGTTGCCGTCAAAATAATCATTCTCATATAAACATGTGTATTCTTGACATTTGGTAGTCGCTAGCTTGCTGTGGTGAATGTGTTTAAGCATTAAACTTAAAACACACTGCACTAACAGATTTTTAAAAACAAAAATGTTGCCAGTACTAAATTATTTACTGTCAACATCCACGATTAGTTTTGATGCTGATGCATGCAAATTTAATACACTAAGTGCTAATACTATTTTAAAATAATCTGTAAAATTAGAAGAAAACCCATAAAACGTAAATATTATATTAAGACAACATAAAAGAAAATGTGACGTTAGAGCTCAAAATTAAAAGTTCCCAAATCCCTCCCCACGAAAATCTGTCCCAAATGAGAGGCGAAATCCCCATTTTGGGGACAAATCCCCTAATCTGGCTGAATTGTTATCTAAATGTCAAGCGCAATACAGAAGAGTCGAACATAAATTAACAGCCAGTTTGACGTTTCATGTTTGCACTAATTGTCAACGAAAAGATGTTGACAATTATTGCCGCAATTATTACAAGCACTGGCAATGAGCTGTCTACATTGGCAATATCAATATTTTGACATTTGCTGCAATATATGCTAATGAATTTATTGTCAGTCTAGACGGGGGTTACAACCGTGTGAAGTGGCAACTTTTCTCTGACATCGTCCATTGCAAGACTAGCAGCTGACAACGAATTGTCAGACTTCACACAATCGTGTGAACACATTGTAAAATTATTGCCAGAAATTTGTCAGACATTTTAATATTGTCGGATGTACGAAGTTTATGCATATGACAATAGCGTCAGTAGTATGTTTATGGTGTTTCGTTATCAAAAATCCCATACATTTTTGGGATCATGCAGAGTTGGAAACATGGTGTAAGAAATCTACTGGTAGTAAGTTATATGCAAGCATTTCGAAATGCATTTTCCATCCCTGAATGTTATTTCTATTAGGGCGGATCCGATCGCTGAGCAGCTTCGGCAACTGGGCTGGCACGACTTGGCTTGGCTTGGGTTGGCTTGGCTTGGCTTGGCTTGGCTTGGCTTGGCTTGGCTTGGCTTGGCTTGGCTTGCCTGGGTTTGGCCGGGGTTTGGTCGGGGTTTGGGTGGGGGTTTGGGTGGGGTTGGTTAGGATTTGTATACTAATTTTGTATGAGAAAAGTAACAACGATGATATAAGTGCTACCCTATTGTATTGTTGTTCTGTTGTTAAAAGTTCTGTTGTGGTTTTTTTTTTTCGTTGATATGTATGAATGTGTTTGGTATGTAGCTACAAGTTTTTAAAATTGTGTGTAATCAGATTCGGTTTCTGTTGTAGTTTTTTTCATTGATGTATATGAATGTGTTTGAAACAGTTGATTTAAGTCGGTATTTTAGTTTCATCGATCGGTACGCTACACAAAGAGAGTGTAGTGTTGTTTCCATCCCTGGAAAAAGTGTATTTCTTGGCGCGTTAAGATTTGTGGTTTTTATATTTTAATAATATTTCTTGGCGCGTTAAGATTTGTGGTTTTATAATTTCTTTGTATTCGCTTCGTCCGTGGGTGGTCAAGTTAATTGTTTGAAATAGATTTCTTAATGTGTGAAAAAAAGTTTAATTGTTGGCGCGTCTAGATTTGTGGTGTAAAATGTATGAAATATTTAGTTTAGTGCTTTTAGTTGGAAGAAAAAATGTAATAGAAAAAGGTATATTTAAACTTGTTTGTGGTTCTGCAAATATATGAAAAATATATTTCTGATTACGAATTTTTGAGAAAAGTAACAACGATGATATAAGTGCTACCCTATTGTATTGTTGTTCTGTTTTTAAAAGTTCTGTTGTGGTTTTTTTTTCGTTGATATGTATGAATGTGTTTGGTATGTAGCTACAAGTTTTTAAAATTGTGTGTAATCAGATTCGGTTTCTGTTGTAGTTTTTTTCATTGATATATATGAATGTGTTTGAAACAGTTGATTTAATTAAATTGTTTGAATACTAAAGCTTGACTCTAACCATACACAACAAAGTTGATTAGAAATAAAAATCAAAACAATACTATTTATGTATATATGTATATTTTATTTGTTAATTTGTTTGAAAATTTTATTATATAATAAAAATAATAAAAAAATAAATCTCATATTGAAGTATATATATATATATATATATATATATATATATATATATATATGTATAATATTATTGAAGTTCATCTTTATTGATCCAAGAATTATGTTGATTGGAAAATCCCAACCATTTTACGTACGCCTGGTGTCCCTTAGTTTTAATAACATTTTCAATCAAGTATGTATTTGGAAAATGTGTCTTTAATAGTTCATGTTCATAGAATCCACCAACAATCGGATTCATTTGATAGTCTTCCAATAAATAAGTAATGGGGTTTGTGTTCTGTAAGGTACGAATTTTAAAAATTTCAGTTGTCCAGTTTGGAGTATATCCTTTTGAAAAAATATGTTTATATTTGCTAATTCGAACGTGATCTCCAACTTTTAGTTTACCAAATTTATATATTTTGGGATGATTATAGACTTGTTTTAGTATAGAACTTTCATTTTCTGTGTTAACAGACTTTGGCGTCATTCCAATTGTTCTATGCTTTTTATTATTATATTGATTAATTAAATCCTTGCATATATGTATCCATTGATAATTTCCTTGTAGACTAAAATTTTTCCACATCATTCCTTTTAGTGTTCTATTAAATCGTTCTACAATAGACGCTTTCATGATACTATATGTAGAATAGTGGTTGATATTATGTTTTATCATCAAGTTTTGAAATATTTTATTATAGAACTCTTTACCATTATCGGTTTGCAAGTTTTTTGGAATTCTCTTTAGCGAAAAAATAGATTGCATAGCATTGGTTATATCTTCACTACTTTTAGATTTTACGGGTACAGCCCAAGCAAACTTTGAAAATGTATCTATAACTGTTAAAATAAATCTATAGCCTTTGTTATATTTTGAGTAAGCACCCATTTCAACAAGATCTGCTTGCCAAAGATCATCAATTCCCTTGATCACCACTCGACGTCGAATGAAATTTCTACGGGCTTGCTTATGAAGCTCCTGAACCACTTCTTGTCGCTCCATTTCTAACGTCTATCTTACAGATTACATCAATTTAAATGCTGCTGATATTGAATTTAAATCAAAAACGATTTACATATCTATGTTTTAATGGTTTGTAATGAGCTTCGTTTTTTCATTTAGACGTTCTTCAACTGAATCAATTTTGTGATTAAATAATGATTTCATTTCATTTAGTGATTGATTGAGATTATTTAGTATTATACTTTGATCATATATTAATTTACTTAAACGTGTTTCTACATTATCAAATTTTTCTATAGTCAACACGTTTTGTTGTTGTATTATTTCGTTAAAACGATCCTCCATTTCCTTAATTCTCTCCATATACATTGTATCCAGTTGTTTCTTTATTTCACTTAAATAACTTTTCATGTAAATTTTGTTTACAGCATCGTTTTCCAATACAGGACTAGCAATATTTTTTATTCTCCGCAAGTTAAAGTTGAAATTACGATCACTATCCAAATGAATCTTGAAATGTTGATTTTGGTATCTTGCAGATTTTTCAATATAATGTCCAAACTTATCGATAGGCATTTTATGAATATGAATTGTTTGTACATTTTTAAGTCTATTTATATAATAATTTTTGCTTCTCTCAATTCCTCAATAATTGATATAATTTCATTATTATGATTTGAGTGACCAGCTGTTGTTGATGAAATCAAAAGACGCAATCTATCAACCAATTCATTAGGATCATCCCAATAAACATAATTATGCTTTTTTCTATTCAATTTCATTAAACCTTTTCCCTTATGAATTTTCTGTTGTTGTTTAAATAGGTTTTTAATAATCGTTGCATATTTAATTGAACGATTTCCTTTAATTTGACCATTAATACTGTTGTTTCGTTTATGGACATTAGTCATCTCCAATATTTGTTTATAATTATTTAAATCTGTTTTATTATAACTGATTGGGTTCTTATAAACTAACAATTCATATAAGCCTGATGTGAAGGGCCATTGTAAATTACCTACAGTAATATTGGTTGAATTGAAAGCGATGGGTTCATTACCCAGTCTCCATATTTGATTTTTATCCTTATGAGGACCATAGGTTTTATCATATATATTTAAGTTAACTTTTGATAAATTATATTGAACACTTTCATTGGGATGTATTGCAATGGTGTTATCATCATCATTGCTATCATCCTCATTATCAACATTATCATTATTATCATCATCATCATCATCATCATAGTCATCATGATCATTTTCATCATCAAATGATTGAAACGTGTTTGAACTTTTCTCGATTTTCTTGTTATTAGAGCTTGGAGAAAACGTGTTATAATCAAGCTTACTCTTTTTATATGGTGTACTGAAGGCAACTTTATTATTCTCAAGATCATGTTTAAAAGAGTTATCCGGATAATTTTCATGTTTTATAATGTTATTATTATTATTATTATTAGTTGATTGAACTAATTCTTTTAATGGTTTTGATATTGGTTTCAATGTCTTTTCCAACAATTCATCATTTGCAATTTCTCCAAGCAAAATATTCTTATATTTCTTTTTTAAAATATTTCGAGTTTTAATAAGATTATTAACTAGATTTGTGTTCATATTTATAGGTTGAATTAGAAACAGATTCAAAACAGATCAGTTTAGCAGTTTAGCAGTATAGCAGTATAGCAGTATAGCAGTATAGCAGTTTAGCAGTTAGCAGTTTAATAGTTGAGAAGCTATTAGTTTAATAATTAATCTTGTACTGATTTTAAAGTATCTGTAATATTTCTTTTATAGCTTTATAAATATATCGAAACCTTTTCTATATCGACCATTATTCATAGGATCATCTTTGTTAATAACTAGAAAACCATATTTTTCTTTCCAACACTCGGTACATAACTCATGAAATGTTTTCAAAGTCATATCAGAACCAACATGATCATTGTAAATATGCTTAATATTCATTGCATCCTGTTTGAAAATTATAATCATATTAGCATTATCGCGAATCAAGTGTTTTGGTATACGTGTATATGTTTGACATAAATAAAAACTATCAATATCTTTATGACGACCCATACAGAAGTAGGCACGTACATGATTTTGTTTCTCACAAGCTATATCGTCGAATATAAATACTGAATTTGGTTTAACTTCGTCTGGCGATAGAACATCATCATTATTGGAAAATGATGAAAAATTTATCTCCTTAATGGGTTTAATTAGACTTTCTAAGTACTTATATTTCGGTTGTTGTGTTGATTTTGAATATAAGTAAATATTTTTAAATTTCAATCCATGAGGACTTTCAATAAGACTGATCATAACATTTGTTTTTCCGCAATTTGATGGACCCACAATAAGAGCTCGAATAGAATTCGGTAGTAATGAACTATGACGAATTTTATTTGATGAATCGAGCTTTGATTCGATATTCCTTACATTAATCCTTTTATGTTGTTTAAAAAAACGCATTCTGAAATCTAATGATAACATAATATATAAACCAGTCTCTTTTATTTGTTTTCAATCAATTTAATTTCAACCTTTAATCGATAAAGTATCAATAGATATGACAATCATTTATAAAAAGTTATTCAGTCGCCATCCATCCTTCATTGGTAAAGGTTTTCTAAATAAAATAATTAATAAACTTCCCATTGAACTTCATCTACCCGGTTATCAATTTTGCGGACCTGGTACAAAATTAAAGAAACGTTTAGCTAGAGGTGATCAAGGAATCAATCCATTGGATACTGCTTGCAGAGAGCACGATATAGCATACTCAAACAATAAAGATTTAGAGAAAAGACATATTGCTGATAGAATTTTAACTGAAAAGGCTTGGCAAAGGGTCAAAGCAAGCGATAGTAGTTTGGGTGAAAAATCAAACGCTTGGTTTGTTGCTACTGCAATGAAAGCATAAACAAAATTCGGTATGGGTAACGTTATTAGTAAAACTAAAAAGTCGTCTCCAGTAAATAAACATCAACTATTTAGACATGTATTGAAAAGTGCAAGAAAGAATATAAAAAAAAGTGAAAACTTGAAAGATGCTATAAAGATTTCACGAAAAGTTGTAAACAATATTTTCAAGGGGAAGAAAAAATCGTTAATAAAAACACCTCGAATAATACCGTTACCAAAATCTGGAGGTTTTCTTCCACTTGCCCCTATATTTGCTGCACTGGGTGCACTTGGTGGTTTAGCTGGTGGTGTATCTGGTATTACAAAAGCAATCAATGCAGTTAAAAATGGAAAGGAACAGCTGACTGAAGCAAAACGACACAATAATACAATGGAAGCCATTGCGATGGGAAAAGGCATGTTCTTAAAACCATATAAAAAAGGACTTGGATTATATTTAAAACCTTATCAACAAAATTTTTAATGAAGCTACCTAAAAGAGCCCTTTCTGATGTAGACTTGAGAAAATATGCAAAACATATTCCAAATTTTAGAGGTGTGTTTATGTGCAACACTCTTCCAAGCAAACCATTTAAAAAAGAATGTGGAATAATCAATCTGGATACTTCAAAGGGACCTGGCACACATTGGGTAGCATACTGGAAAAACAACAATCAAATCGAATATTTTGATAGCTTTGGCAATTTGCAGCCACCAAAACAATTAATAAAATATTTAGGAAAAAACATTAGTTATAATTATGATAGATATCAAAATTTTAATACAATAAATTGTGGTCATTTATGTTTAAAATTTTTGTTTTCGAAACTAAAGTAAAAAGAAACTATAAATGTTTTAATAAAATACATCGGTTAAGAATTAAAAAGATCTTGTTTTATTTATATATATATAAAAAAATTTTTTTTCATTTATTAAAAATTTTAAAAGAAATATTATAATTAAATAATTTTTCTAATTTCGCTTGTTAGAGGTGAGTATTCGATTAAGCGATCATGAATAACTAAACAGTATGCTGATGTTTTTTCTGGAATTGGTTTGTTTGCTTCAGTATCAAATTCAATTCGTACATCAATAGGTCCAATTTTAACAGTTTCATTTTGATGTGAAACATCAACAACAATAAGCGGTGCGTAAGACTTGTAATCGTTAACATCTAGCAATGGTTCAGGTTCTCGCATGTAAAAGCTTTGTTGAAATTTTGCATACATATTATATAGTACAGAATACTGGCCATTTTCAAAACGATTATTTAAATCGTCATATGGATATGACTCTGAGTTTAGATATACTTTTAAATTAGAGATATTACAATGGTCAAATATATTTCCTTGTTCTTTACTTTTCTCTTTTTGTAAACCAATTATAAGAAATCGTGGTCTTTCGTTTTGTGGAGAAAGCTTCACATTCCATAAAACCTTTGTATTCGTTGGTAGTGCAGGATTTACATGACAATCCCAACTACGAAATGCAATTGGTATAGAATTTTTGCTGTTGATTATCTTAAACATTTCCAATTTTGCAAAGTCTGATAGTTGAATATGCGGCATTTTCCATATTATATCCAGAATTGTTAATTTCAACTGATCAGTTGTATTTGTAGAATAATATGATCTCTCATCGGATGTAGAACGTTGAAGAATGAGCTCATGTTTCGAATTTAATAGTATTTTGTTATAATCTTCAGCAAACCCCATCAACATTTTTCAGAGGTATACAACAGCTAAAATGACTTTTTTCTAAAACAAAAGTTTCGTTAAGACACCAACCAGCGTTTTTTAGTGTAGCACTTTCAGCCTTATTCAACGATACAAAATTTTTCATGGTGGATGAAATTCCAAGTTTGCGTGTACGATCAACTTCAAAACCATTAATTTCATAACGAATTCCATCAAACAAATATGAAACAAAGTTGTTTTTAAATTTCACATCTATAGCTGGAATCTCTTTGTTTGCTTCCGTCTTTACTATAAAGCCATGAATGTAAATCATACTCTCACTTGGTAAGACAAAGAGATCCTGATTTTGAATTGGTATACGAATTTCATCATTGTTGTTGAATGATTTTAGATATGGAGAGTAACTATGATATTCTCTTTTTACAATACTCTCATCATATATAGGTTTTTGAAGGACATTTAGTATTTCATTCATGGTTGAAGATTAAATCCTAATGATTTTAAGTATTCTGTATTATATGATGTTAACAGTTTTTTATTTTTTATACTTTCTCGAATGTGAGTTGGTGCGGTATTGAATGGAAATCCTCTTTGCATTACGTTTTTATTGTAAATGATCATTATTCTGGTTTGAAGTGAAGTCTAAGAGTGATTTTTTCTCTTCTAAAATTTATAAGTTCACCGTCTTGATTTAAGATTCTAATCGTTATGTTGTTTATTTGCTGACAGTTGACGGGTAAATAAATAACATTTCGAGGTTTTTCACTTATTTTATATCCTGGAGGAACATCAAGAGGAAATTCATGAATAACATGATTCGAAGTATTATTAATAAATGATCCGGTTGTTAAGTTGCTTTCAATGCGTATTGTATTAACATCCGTAATATGTGCAGGTAAGTCAGATTCAAATAACCTTGTAGTATTCAATTGATTAATATCTACAATCATCACTTCCAAAGATTTATCATTTTGAAGATTTTGATCAGTGTTATAATATGCAGTTGAATTTACTTCTAATTTTCTTTTGCTAAATCCGAGCAACTTTCCTATACTGTTTGGTTGTGAAAAATCTATATCCATTGATGAGGTTATTTCAGTTTTAAGTGTGTTATTGTTAGCTTCAATTATTAGATAAATTGGTTCATCAATATCTTTTAAGCTTGAGTTTAAGAAAAAATCAATATCCTCAAGTTCATACGAACCAACCGGAATAGTAATAATATGATTTCCTATATGAAACAAATTGTTGTGAACATCTACATTGGGTATGGAATTGAATGTTACAAAATCAATAAGTCCACAAACATATTTTGTAGGGAGTTCAATTGGAGGAAAATATTCTCCAACCAGAGTTGAAGTGTTTCCGATTAAAGATATTGTTATTGACATTTCAAGTATTCAGAATGAACTAATGTTTGATGATTATTTTATCTGATTTAAGTGTTAAATAATAAATCCAAAAAAAAAATAATGTTTTTTATAATTTTATGTTTTCTTTATTAATATTTGATTTAATAAACTTTCTTAAGAGTATTACATTTTTTTCAGCACATATACAATATTTTCTATGATAACAACAAATATTTACAGATTTATCATTTTGATATAATGTTTTTAAATTTGGACAATTTAGATCATCTAGGTTATAAAAATTAATTTTATCCTTAAAAATACTTTGAATCCACTTAATTTTTTCTAATCCTTTAACATAATAAATAAAATTTTTATCTTTAACATGCGCAATATAATATTCCTTAATATTTGTTAAGGTTGAATCGCCATCTTGCCATTTTAATCCGTGATGATGATTATAAAGCCAATTAATTTAATCTTTTTCTTTTGTTGTCAACAATGAATATGGAAAAGGTGGTTTAATAATAAATGTTTGTACTTGTATATCGTTAATTGAAATACTCAGTTCTTTTACAATGAATTTATTGTTGAGATAAAAACCTTGTACATCTACAACTGATATTCTCTCCTCAGACATTGTGTAATACTAATCAAGTCACAACGACGACTGTAGAACTGTTTATAAAGTCTATGTTTTTAAATTATTATAAAAATTCATTATACATAATGCTTGTTCCCAACTTTTATCGATAAGGAACATTTACAGGTATCAGGTCCACAAGTTGTTTCATTGTTGAAAAACTGATTATTCATTGTTTTTCTTATTTTAATTTTTTTTATTTATGTTAAATAAATGTTCTTAACACATCAACAACAAAGTTTATATTAAGTAGTAGTAAATGTATTTCATCATATTAGTTAATTTATAATATTTCCATATCCAAATCATGAGTATAATCTTGAATGTTGATTAATGTCATATCGGATCGGTATGTAGTATCATCCTCAGAAACCGTCTCAATTTCACCATTACTTAAAATTCTCTCGTATTCAACTTGACGGTATTCGAAACATGAAATATTTAATCGACGTTTCAAGTAATTGCTGTCATATGTACAACGGATTCTCAATTTTATATTATCTTTGTATTGAAGTTGAAAATGTCTATAAAATGGAGCCGAACTTTCAATTATTCCTGCAATATTTTTTTCTTTTTTTACTAAATCTTGCCTAAATGCTTCAATAGCTTGTTCGACAGTAAAAGATTGATTTATAGGTGGTGTAGAGTCTTCTTGTTCTTCGTTTGATTTATATTCTGTTTTTGCTGTTGACTCGTTGTTTTTATTTAAATCATTATTGAACTTTAAAAGTTTGAAATTTAGTTGTATGCTCACAGTATCATTATTTGGTAATTTTATTGCAAATTCTGTATTTTTAAGTTCATTTTCACTCAAATCAATAGGTAATGAAGCTGAAAACACTTGTATGATATAGATATATGCAAACAATGTGATAAAAATATTTCTCATTTTAGTTTTTCTTTTTAATAGATATGTTCTTAAGTTAGCGATATATTTTTGAATGAGATGATAGAATTGTTTCTCATATTTATATACTAATTTAATAATCTTCATATTGAAATGAGTCATCACCATCGCTAGCACCACCAGCTGTTTTCTTAACTTTACTATTATTGACAATTTTTTGAGGGAGGGGAGGTTTTTGCTGATTTTTATTCAATGAGCGGATACCAGTCTTACCATTATAAGATTTAGCTGGATCACTAAAAACATGTTCATCTATTTCACTATAAACACATGATGGTTTGTATGAGTATACATTTATATCTTTAAAACCACCCTCATAGACTGTTCCAACTAGTGATATCATACCACCGATAACCTCAATTTTTATATGTTGATTGTGACTAAAATGAAATATTGGAATATTTGTTGGCATTTCTTGTCCTCTATTAAGAGAAAAAATTTGAGTTCTTGTCCCTCCTTCTGCGGTTAGGAACACCTGCATTATAATATCCAAAACTACTGCATTTTTATTATTTGAAAAGTTTTCCACTGTGCATGACAAGTACAATATTTATCACCAGTTTTTAAAAATTGACCCCAATACATATTTATCAAAGTTTTAATTTAACTGAATCTCTTTTTATATATGCATATATATATATATATATATATATATATATATATATATATATATATATATATATATATGCATATATAAAAAGAGATTCAGTTAAATTAAAACTTTGATAAATATGTATTGGGGTCAATTTTTAAAAACTGGTGATAAATATTGTACTTGTCATGCACAGTGGAAAACTTTTCAAATAATAAAAATGCAGTAGTTATATATATATATATATATATATATATGCATATATAAAAAGAGATTCAGTTAAATTAAAACTTTGATAAATATGTATTGGGGTCAATTTTTAAAAACTGGTGATAAATATTGTACTTGTCATGCACAGTGGAAAACTTTTCAAATAATAAAAATGCAGTAGTTTTGGATATTATAATGCAGGTGTTCCTAACCGCAGAAGGAGGGACAAGAACTCAAATTTTTTCTCTTAATAGAGGACAAGAAATGCCAACAAATATTCCAATATTTCATTTTAGTCACAATCAACATATAAAAATTGAGGTTATCGGTGGTATGATATCACTAGTTGGAACAGTCTATGAGGGTGGTTTTAAAGATATAAATGTATACTCATACAAACCATCATGTGTTTATAGTGAAATAGATGAACATGTTTTTAGTGATCCAGCTAAATCTTATAATGGTAAGACTGGTATCCGCTCATTGAATAAAAATCAGCAAAAACCTCCCCTCCCTCAAAAAATTGTCAATAATAGTAAAGTTAAGAAAACAGCTGGTGGTGCTAGCGATGGTGATGACTCATTTCAATATGAAGATTATTAAATTAGTATATAAATATGAGAAACAATTCTTATCATCTCATTCAAAAATATATCGCTAACTTAAGAACATATCTATTAAAAAGAAAAACTAAAATGAGAAATATTTTTATCACATTGTTTGCATATATCTATATCATACAAGTGTTTTCAGCTTCATTACCTATTGATTTGAGTGAAAATGAACTTAAAAATACAGAATTTGCAATAAAATTACCAAATAATGATACTGTGAGCATACAACTAAATTTCAAACTTTTAAAGTTCAATAATGATTTAAATAAAAACAACGAGTCAACAGCAAAAACAGAATATAAATCAAACGAAGAACAAGAAGACTCTACACCACCTATAAATCAATCTTTTACTGTCGAACAAGCTATTGAAGCATTTAGGCAAGATTTAGTAAAAAAAGAAAAAAATATTGCAGGAATAATTGAAAGTTCGGCTCCATTTTATAGACATTTTCAACTTCAATACAAAGATAATATAAAATTGAGAATCCGTTGTACATATGACAGCAATTACTTGAAACGTCGATTAAATATTTCATGTTTCGAATACCGTCAAGTTGAATACGAGAGAATTTTAAGTAATGGTGAAATTGAGACGGTTTCTGAGGATGATACTACATACCGATCCGATATGACATTAATCAACATTCAAGATTATACTCATGATTTGGATATGGAAATATTATAAATTAACTAATATGATGAAATACATTTACTACTACTTAATATAAACTTTGTTGTTGATGTGTTAAGAACATTTATTTAACATAAATAAAAAAAATTAAAATAAGAAAAACAATGAATAATCAGTTTTTTCAACAATGAAACAACTTGTGGACCTGATACCTGTAAATGTTCCTTATCGATAAAAGTTGGGAACAAGCATTATGTATAATGAATTTTTATAATAATTTAAAAACATAGACTTTATAAACAGTTCTACAGTCGTCGTTGTGACTTGATTAGTATTACACAATGTCTGAGGAGAGAATATTAGTTGTAGATGTACAAGGTTTTTATCTCAACAATAAATTCATTGTAAAAGAACTGAGTATTTCAATTAACGATATACAAGTACAAACATTTATTATTAAACCACCTTTTCCATATTCATTGTTGACAACAAAAGAAAAAGATTAAATTAATTGGCTTTATAATCATCATCACGGATTAAAATGGCAAGATGGCGATTCAACCTTAACAAATATTAAGGAATATTATATTGCGCATGTTAAAGATAAAAATTTTATTTATTATGTTAAAGGATTAGAAAAAATTAAGTGGATTCAAAATATTTTTAAGGATAAAATTAATTTTTATAACCTAGATGATCTAAATTGTCCAAATTTAAAAACATTATATCAAAATGATAAATCTGTAAATATTTGTTGTTATCATAGAAAATATTGTATATGTGCTGAAAAAAATGTAATACTCTTAAGAAAGTTTATTAAATCAAATATTAATAAAGAAAACATAAAATTATAAAAAACATTATTTTTTTTTGGATTTATTATTTAACACTTAAATCAGATAAAATAATCATCAAACATTAGTTCATTCTGAATACTTGAAATGTCAATAACAATATCTTTAATCGGAAACACTTCAACTCTGGTTGGAGAATATTTTCCTCCAATTGAACTCCCTACAAAATATGTTTGTGGACTTATTGATTTTGTAACATTCAATTCCATACCCAATGTAGATGTTCACAACAATTTGTTTCATATAGGAAATCATATTATTACTATTCCGGTTGGTTCGTATGAACTTGAGGATATTGATTTTTTCTTAAACTCAAGCTTAAAAGATATTGATGAACCAATTTATCTAATAATTGAAGCTAACAATAACACACTTAAAACTGAAATAACCTCATCAATGGATATAGATTTTTCACAACCAAACAGTATAGGAAAGTTGCTCGGATTTAGCAAAAGAAAATTAGAAGTAAATTCAACTGCATATTATAACACTGATCAAAATCTTCAAAATGATAAATCTTTGGAAGTGATGATTGTAGATATTAATCAATTGAATACTACAAGGTTATTTGAATCTGACTTACCTGCACATATTACGGATGTTAATACAATACGCATTGAAAGCAACTTAACAACCGGATCATTTATTAATAATACTTCGAATCATGTTATTCATGAATTTCCTCTTGATGTTCCTCCAGGATATAAAATAAGTGAAAAACCTCGAAATGTTATTTATTTACCCGTCAACTGTCAGCAAATAAACAACATAACGATTAGAATCTTAAATCAAGACGGTGAACTTATAAATTTTAGAAGAGAAAAAATCACTCTTAGACTTCACTTCAAACCAGAATAATGATCATTTACAATAAAAACGTAATGCAAAGAGGATTTCCATTCAATACCGCACCAACTCACATTCGAGAAAGTATAAAAAATAAAAAACTGTTAACATCATATAATACAGAATACTTAAAATCATTAGGATTTAATCTTCAACCATGAATGAAATACTAAATGTCCTTCAAAAACCTATATATGATGAGAGTATTGTAAAAAGAGAATATCATAGTTACTCTCCATATCTAAAATCATTCAACAACAATGATGAAATTCGTATACCAATTCAAAATCAGGATCTCTTTGTCTTACCAAGTGAGAGTATGATTTACATTCATGGCTTTATAGTAAAGACGGAAGCAAACAAAGAGATTCCAGCTATAGATGTGAAATTTAAAAACAACTTTGTTTCATATTTGTTTGATGAAATTCGTTATGAAATTAATGGTTTTGAAGTTGATCGTACACGCAAACTTGGAATTTCATCCACCATGAAAAATTTTGTATCGTTGAATAAGGCTGAAAGTGCTACACTAAAAAACGCTGGTTGGTGTCTTAACGAAACTTTTGTTTTAGAAAAAAGTCATTTTAGCTGTTGTATACCTCTGAAAAATGTTGATGGGGTTTGCTGAAGATTATAACAAAATACTATTAAATTCGAAACATGAGCTCATTCTTCAACGTTCTACATCCGATGAGAGATCATATTATTCTACAAATACAACTGATCAGTTGAAATTAACAATTCTGGATATAATATGGAAAATGCCGCATATTCAACTATCAGACTTTGCAAAATTGGAAATGTTTAAGATAATCAACAGCAAAAATTCTATACCAATTGCATTTCGTAGTTGGGATTGTCATGTAAATCCTGCACTACCAACGAATACAAAGGTTTTATGGAATGTGAAGCTTTCTCCACAAAACGAAAGACCACGATTTCTTATAATTGGTTTACAAAAAGAGAAAAGTAAAGAACAAGGAAATATATTTGACCATTGTAATATCTCTAATTTAAAAGTATATCTAAACTCAGAGTCATATCCATATGACGATTTAAATAATCGTTTTGAAAATGGCCAGTATTCTGTACTATATAATATGTATGCAAAATTTCAACAAAGCTTTTACATGCGAGAACCTGAACCATTGCTAGATGTTAACGATTACAAGTCTTATGCACCGCTTATTGTTGTTGATGTTTCACATCAAAATGAAACTGTTAAAATTGGACCTATTGATGTACGAATTGAATTTGATACTGAAGCAAACAAACCAATTCCAGAAAAAACATCAGCATACTGTTTAGTTATTCATGATCGCTTAATCGAATACTCACCTCTAACAAGCGAAATTAGAAAAATTATTTAATTATAATATTTCTTTTAAAATTTTTAATAAATGAAAAAAAATTTTTTTATATATATATAAATAAAACAAGATCTTTTTAATTCTTAACCGATGTATTTTATTAAAACATTTATAGTTTCTTTTTACTTTAGTTTCGAAAACAAAAATTTTAAACAAAAATGACCACAATTTATTGTATTAAAATTTTGATATCTATCATAATTATAACTAATGTTTTTTCCTAAATATTTTATTAATTGTTTTGGTGGCTGCAAATTGCCAAAGCTATCAAAATATTCGATTTGATTGTTGTTTTTCCAGTATGCTACCCAATGTGTGCCAGGTCCCTTTGAAGTATCCAGATTGATTATTCCACATTCTTTTTTAAATGGTTTGCTTGGAAGAGTGTTGCACATAAACACACCTCTAAAATTTGGAATATGTTTTGCATATTTTCTCAAGTCTACATCAGAAAGGGCTCTTTTAGGTAGCTTCATTAAAAATTTTGTTGATAAGGTTTTAAATATAATCCAAGTCCTTTTTTATATGGTTTTAAGAACATGCCTTTTCCCATCGCAATGGCTTCCATTGTATTATTGTGTCGTTTTGCTTCAGTCAGCTGTTCCTTTCCATTTTTAACTGCATTGATTGCTTTTGTAATACCAGATACACCACCAGCTAAACCACCAAGTGCACCCAGTGCAGCAAATATAGGGGCAAGTGGAAGAAAACCTCCAGATTTTGGTAACGGTATTATTCGAGGTGTTTTTATTAACGATTTTTTCTTCCCCTTGAAAATATTGTTTACAACTTTTCGTGAAATCTTTATAGCATCTTTCAAGTTTTCACTTTTTTTTATATTCTTTCTTGCACTTTTCAATACATGTCTAAATAGTTGATGTTTATTTACTGGAGACGACTTTTTAGTTTTACTAATAACGTTACCCATACCGAATTTTGTTTATGCTTTCATTGCAGTAGCAACAAACCAAGCGTTTGATTTTTCACCCAAACTACTATCGCTTGCTTTGACCCTTTGCCAAGCCTTTTCAGTTAAAATTCTATCAGCAATATGTCTTTTCTCTAAATCTTTATTGTTTGAGTATGCTATATCGTGCTCTCTGCAAGCAGTATCCAATGGATTGATTCCTTGATCACCTCTAGCTAAACGTTTCTTTAATTTTGTACCAGGTCCGCAAAATTGATAACCGGGTAGATGAAGTTCAATGGGAAGTTTATTAATTATTTTATTTAGAAAACCTTTACCAATGAAGGATGGATGGCGACTGAATAACTTTTTATAAATGATTGTCATATCTATTGATACTTTATCGATTAAAGGTTGAAATTAAATTGATTGAAAACAAATAAAAGAGACTGGTTTATATATTATGTTATCATTAGATTTCAGAATGCGTTTTTTTAAACAACATAAAAGGATTAATGTAAGGAATATCGAATCAAAGCTCGATTCATCAAATAAAATTCGTCATAGTTCATTACTACCGAATTCTATTCGAGCTCTTATTGTGGGTCCATCAAATTGCGGAAAAACAAATGTTATGATCAGTCTTATTGAAAGTCCTCATGGATTGAAATTTAAAAATATTTACTTATATTCAAAATCAACACAACAACCGAAATATAAGTACTTAGAAAGTCTAATTAAACCCATTAAGGAGATAAATTTTTCATCATTTTCCAATAATGATGATGTTCTATCGCCAGACGAAGTTAAACCAAATTCAGTATTTATATTCGACGATATAGCTTGTGAGAAACAAAATCATGTACGTGCCTACTTCTGTATGGGTCGTCATAAAGATATTGATAGTTTTTATTTATGTCAAACATATACACGTATACCAAAACACTTGATTCGCGATAATGCTAATATGATTATAATTTTCAAACAGGATGCAATGAATATTAAGCATATTTACAATGATCATGTTGGTTCTGATATGACATTGAAAACATTTCATGAGTTATGTACCGAGTGTTGGAAAGAAAAATATGGTTTTCTAGTTATTAACAAAGATGATCCTATGAATAATGGTCGATATAGAAAAGGTTTCGATATATTTATAAAGCTATAAAAGAAATATTACAGATACTTTAAAATCAGTACAAGATTAATTATTAAACTAATAGCTTCTCAACTATTAAACTGCTAACTGCTAAACTGCTATACTGCTATACTGCTATACTGCTATACTGCTAAACTGCTAAACTGATCTGTTTTGAATCTGTTTCTAATTCAACCTATAAATATGAACACAAATCTAGTTAATAATCTTATTAAAACTCGAAATATTTTAAAAAAGAAATATAAGAATATTTTGCTTGGAGAAATTGCAAATGATGAATTGTTGGAAAAGACATTGAAACCAATATCAAAACCATTAAAAGAATTAGTTCAATCAACTAATAATAATAATAATAATAACATTATAAAACATGAAAATTATCCGGATAACTCTTTTAAACATGATCTTGAGAATAATAAAGTTGCCTTCAGTACACCATATAAAAAGAGTAAGCTTGATTATAACACGTTTTCTCCAAGCTCTAATAACAAGAAAATCGAGAAAAGTTCAAACACGTTTCAATCATTTGATGATGAAAATGATCATGATGACTATGATGATGATGATGATGATGATAATAATGATAATGTTGATAATGAGGATGATAGCAATGATGATGATAACACCATTGCAATACATCCCAATGAAAGTGTTCAATATAATTTATCAAAAGTTAACTTAAATATATATGATAAAACCTATGGTCCTCATAAGGATAAAAATCAAATATGGAGACTGGGTAATGAACCCATCGCTTTCAATTCAACCAATATTACTGTAGGTAATTTACAATGGCCCTTCACATCAGGCTTATATGAATTGTTAGTTTATAAGAACCCAATCAGTTATAATAAAACAGATTTAAATAATTATAAACAAATATTGGAGATGACTAATGTCCATAAACGAAATAACAGTATTAATGGTCAAATTAAAGGAAATCGTTCAATTAAATATGCAACGATTATTAAAAACCTATTTAAACAACAACAGAAAATTCATAAGGGAAAAGGTTTAATGAAATTGAATAGAAAAAAGCATAATTATGTTTATTGGGATGATCCTAATGAATTGGTTGATAGATTGCGTCTTTTGATTTCATCAACAACAGCTGGTCACTCAAATCATAATAATGAAATTATATCAATTATTGAGGAATTGAGAGAAGCAAAAATTATTATATAAATAGACTTAAAAATGTACAAACAATTCATATTCATAAAATGCCTATCGATAAGTTTGGACATTATATTGAAAAATCTGCAAGATACCAAAATCAACATTTCAAGATTCATTTGGATAGTGATCGTAATTTCAACTTTAACTTGCGGAGAATAAAAAATATTGCTAGTCCTGTATTGGAAAACGATGCTGTAAACAAAATTTACATGAAAAGTTATTTAAGTGAAATAAAGAAACAACTGGATACAATGTATATGGAGAGAATTAAGGAAATGGAGGATCGTTTTAACGAAATAATACAACAACAAAACGTGTTGACTATAGAAAAATTTGATAATGTAAAAACACGTTTAAGTAAATTAATATATGATCAAAGTATAATACTAAATAATCTCAATCAATCACTAAATGAAATGAAATCATTATTTAATCACAAAATTGATTCAGTTGAAGAACGTCTAAATGAAAAAACGAAGCTCATTACAAACCATTAAAACATAGATATGTAAATCGTTTTTGATTTAAATTCAATATCAGCAGCATTTAAATTGATGTAATCTGTAAGATAGACGTTAGAAATGGAGCGACAAGAAGTGGTTCAGGAGCTTCATAAGCAAGCCCGTAGAAATTTCATTCGACGTCGAGTGGTGATCAAGGGAATTGATGATCTTTGGCAAGCAGATCTTGTTGAAATGGGTGCTTACTCAAAATATAACAAAGGCTATAGATTTATTTTAACAGTTATAGATACATTTTCAAAGTTTGCTTGGGCTGTACCCGTAAAATCTAAAAGTAGTGAAGATATAACCAATGCTATGCAATCTATTTTTTCGCTAAAGAGAATTCCAAAAAACTTGCAAACCGATAATGGTAAAGAGTTCTATAATAAAATATTTCAAAACTTGATGATAAAACATAATATCAACCACTATTCTACATATAGTATCATGAAAGCGTCTATTGTAGAACGATTTAATAGAACACTAAAAGGAATGATGTGGAAAAATTTTAGTCTACAAGGAAATTATCAATGGATACATATATGCAAGGATTTAATTAATCAATATAATAATAAAAAGCATAGAACAATTGGAACAATGAACAAAGTTCATTTTCACTCAAATCAATAGGTAATGAAGCTGAAAACACTTGTATGATATAGATATATGCAAACAATGTGATAAAAATATTTCTCATTTTAGTTTTTCTTTTTAATAGATATGTTCTTAAGTTAGCGATATATTTTTGAATGAGATGATAAGAATTGTTTCTCATATTTATATACTAATTTAATAATCTTCATATTGAAATGAGTCATCACCATCGCTAGCACCACCAGCTGTTTTCTTAACTTTACTATTATTGACAATTTTTTGAGGGAGGGGAGGTTTTTGCTGATTTTTATTCAATGAGCGGATACCAGTCTTACCATTATAAGATTTAGCTGGATCACTAAAAACATGTTCATCTATTTCACTATAAACACATGATGGTTTGTATGAGTATACATTTATATCTTTAAAACCACCCTCATAGACTGTTCCAACTAGTGATATCATACCACCGATAACCTCAATTTTTATATGTTGATTGTGACTAAAATGAAATATTGGAATATTTGTTGGCATTTCTTGTCCTCTATTAAGAGAAAAAATTTGAGTTCTTGTCCCTCCTTCTGCGGTTAGGAACACCTGCATTATAATATCCAAAACTACTGCATTTTTATTATTTGAAAAGTTTTCCACTGTGCATGACAAGTACAATATTTATCACCAGTTTTTAAAAATTGACCCCAATACATATTTATCAAAGTTTTAATTTAACTGAATCTCTTTTTATATATGCATATATATATATATATATATATATATATATATATATATATATATATATATATATATATATATATATATGTATATGTATATGTATGCATACACGTATACTTAGCCGCAACTGATAAGAAGTTATTGAAATATCTAAAAACGTCTTATACTATCAATTATTGAATATAAAGAATCAGTTTGAAAGTTCGTCTTACGGTGAAAAGTTGAAAGCAAAAAAAAAAAAAAAAAAATGAGGGCAAGCTTAAGAAAATTGTTTCAAAGTTCTAATATTACATACTTACCTTTAAAGAATATGGAAGAAAATACTATATATGAAATCAACAAGATAGATCGAGTACATACAAAATATGGTGAAAGTATAAGATGTGATCTAAATAACGAATATTACATTTATTTACCTAAACGATTTCTGATTATTACTAAAAATCAGATGGATTATCTAAACACAACTCCACACATTTTAAAGAAAGTTAAAGAAGTGAAGGGGTCATATACTCTAATCCTTAAAAAGAAGAAGCAATTTGTATTCTACAACAACTTGTATAACAGTACTGAAGAAGACGATGATGATGATGATGAAATAGAAAACACCTTTTAAACAATTCACGAAACAGAAAACCCTTTAAAAATTAAAATCATATATATTTATGTATATATCATTAAGCAAAACCGAACCCCCCCTTACTTTGAATGATAAAGCTTTTATGATGTTAATAATAATAATATAGTATTTCTATATAATAAATATAATTTAAAATAAAAAGTAAAAATTTTTTGTTTTATTTTATTCTTTATTATTAATTCATTTACATTTATAAATTCCCATCAACTTCTTAATCTATATATTTACATCTAGGAAAATTTGATCATCATCATCATCATCTCGCATAATATCACTATACAAAGTTAAATTTGATGATGATGATGATGATGGTATTCTATAATGTCCCCATGCATAAGTATTAATACCATTATCTCTTATAAATCTCTTATCATCTAAATAGCTTAACGATAATTTACTAATATGTTGAGTATAAATGTTGTGAACCTTAGATCTAAAGATATACATGGAATCATAATATAATTTTTTATCTAACAAACATTTTCTAAAATCAACTATACTCAATTTGTTAGTGATACACTGCTTAACCCCTTTAATTTTTTTAATTTCTTTTTCTTCTCCATCTTTTTTAACTGAGTACATTTTTGCTCTTAAACCAATGAATTCTTTAATAACTTTACCATTACACTCATCCTTCATCATGCCTAAAACTTTCTTATTGAGAAGTGGGATATTGTAGACATTATCTATCGGATATGCAGACGTATCAAAATGAGTATTTATATCGCCTTTAATATCACTGTATAGGTCATCTGTTTTAATATCGTAAATAAAGGAATCAGTATCCATATAATTAAGTTTGATGTTTTCACGATATTTTGGTTTTATGTAATCATAGTGAAAATTATACATTTTCCATTTAGATATTTCTAAAACAGAAAATCCAATATAAATAGGTTTATTGTACACAGATTTAATTCTTTTCATTTGAATGACATGCATATTATCATGAATCTGAAGTGAACTATGAAAATTTGGTTTAGCTATAAGAGTCCTAGCTCCTAAACGTTTACCCCTACTCTCCCATTGACATACTATTTTAATATCTTTCCTCTTGTCGACGTTTTCCATAGTCTTTCCATATACCGCATTATTTAGCAATTTAAAAAAATTTTCTTCAAATGAATTTTTAGCCAGAGTCCTATGATGATTATTTAAATCAATATATTTTTTTAACCAATCTGATTGATTAAATTGAAGAATTCTATATATTTTCTTTAAAATTAATCCATGCTGTATACACTGTTGCAAATTACGATAATGTATTATGTAGTGGCTTTTATTATTTAAATCAGTTATTAATTTCTTTTGTTTCATGCTTTCGATTTTCTTATTTTCAGAGCAAAATGGTAAATCATTATGATAGTCATGCAGCATAGATGGATATTCTAGATCCACTTCTAATATATATCCAAGTAACGAATCTTCTGCTATATTATTAACGTTAAAATTTTCGAAATTCTCAACCCATTTGAAATTCTTATAGGGTAGGTATTGTGACATTGCATAACCATATAAGTTATTAACATCTAAATATATTAGATAATTTGATTCTTTGCTAGAATCATATTCACTAATATATTTATTATTAGCTACTGAATGTCGATTAGAACACTGTACAATACCACCCCTTATACCTTGAAGAACAAAATTGTAGATATTAATATCTGTCAACAACTCTAATTCTATTTCGGTTGTTTTTAGCATTGCATCCCAGGATAGACCTGGAGTGGTATAATATTGACATGGATCTAAATTATATATGCTTACACAAACTTTACGGAAATTTTCAAATATATCACAAAGTAAAAGAATATCTACTTTTAGATATAAAAACAAATAATCCTTTAATGTTACACATTTAAATGTTAACCATACTTTTTGTGCATGTTCATAATCCTCTACACTACATGACTCATTACTTAATTTATTGAAGAATTCTGAACGAGGTGGTAATTGAATTTCATCAAGTCGATTAATTGAACTTAAATAGTCGTACGGAAAGACTCCCTTACGTCTCATTAAATTGAATTCTTCAGGATTTGGATAGCTTGACTTTACTCTCGATAAATCGCTGTCGGACAAATAACTGCTTAGCTTTGATATACTCGACGGCATAAACCTAAATGAATCGAGAAAACGTAACTCAAATGTATCTTTTTTTTCATTGACTGCAATTCTCTTTGATATGGATACATAGAGCTCCTTATTTAAAGGTATTATATTTATAGCACCTTCAATTGTTGAAAGCTCTCTTACAAAGAGATGGCAATCATATGCCGAAAGATTGTGTAAAAATATAGGAATGAATTTTGGTATTTGATATTCTAGATTACACTGGTTATGGGCTGCACCCCTATATTGACCAGTTAGATGACAATGATCAGCTACTTTAGTCTCATTAGTTAAAGGTTTAGAACAAATATGACAAGTCTTGCTTTCATAATGTTGCATCTGTTGAAGGGGTGTTAAGGGATTCATTGGTTTAACAACACTCAGATGCCCAGTGTAAATAGATAAAATATCATGAACTAAACTTTTGAAAAAATATTGTGGTGTATCAACACCACTGTAAATTCTAAAAATATCTAAATCTGAGTTATAAGAACACTTAATGTAATAGCTAAAAGCAAATGGTATATGTTTTTGTACTGATTTAACGTTAGACGAATTTTGTATATTAACTGATTCGAGTATACACTCAAAATCAGCATAGCAGACAAAAGGCATATTCATTTGCTTTTTAAAATTCATAAATCTAAGCTTACTGTTTTCTGAGTCGGGCATATACGTCACTACCCTATTACATTCTTTTTTATGTTTAATCAACGATGATTCCTCATGAAAATGTATTAAACAGCCATTGCATATATAGACTTTATTTTTATGGGATGTTAATTGGCTTCTAATTAATCTGTTAAAAGTTAAATATAAAAATAAAAAATTAATTAGTATACTTTTTTGTTAAAAAGTATAAAAATATGTATTTACCTTGAAATATTTTTAATCCATATATAATGTGATTTTTCAACGTCCTCAAGCAACAACAAGTTGATATGATTAGATTTTTCCTTTTGTGTAAAATAATATGGACCGATTACTTTATTATCCTCATCTAGACCAAACACGTTAATACTAATATCACTGTTATTGGCTTCAAAGATTTTGATTGCATTAATCTGAAGTGGAAAACTCAAGTTTTTAAAATTTAAAACAATCCCGTTTTCCAACACAAGTACTTCATCTTCAATATTGATTATTTTGTATGATGTACATCTATTTGAATTTAAAACAACTGGATTCAATGCTGATATTAGTGCCCATTTGAAACAATACTCATCGTTATTTTGAACATTAATACAGGCCGACTTCTTCAGTATTGACTGTGGTAGTGGAATATAGTTCGTGCCTTTTATACACTTGTATTGGTTAATATTCACTTCCAAATGCATAATTCGAATCAATGTCCAACCACTATCTCGCTCCTGGAATTCACTCATCTTTTTCACTATAACATCACATTGTTCATTGTAAATATTAAGGATATGTTCTCTTGTTGAATACATTTCAAGAATAATCATTTTAGTCTGATGTGACTTTATATCAATCATAGATGAATTATCAACATCATCATCATTATCTTCCTTTATCAATATGTATTCAGCGAACAACTCAATGTTGAATTTTATGTTATCATGTTCTTGTATATGCTTACATAATAATCTTATCACCTTTTCTCTGATTGAAGCTAGAAAACTCTCAGGTATTAACTCATTTTCATTCTCATTTTCAATCAAATATGTTGCAATACGATTGCTGAATGAAGATTTTATACGTTTTAAATTATCAACATCATCATCTTTATCTGATCTCTTAGAACAATTATATTTATGTTCATTTGTTCTTTTATGATAAGACCACTTTTTTCTTAGAATAACTTTTTCACAATCATCACAAAAAATATTTATATTTTCACCATTGTTATTACCTTCTGTTTCAGTGTGTGTGTGTCGGTGCCATTCCTCTCTATCTGAGAAATGTTTTTTGCAGGTCGTACACTTAAACGATGAGGAAGGACCATTATGAAACCGTTGAATATGACGTCTTAAATTATTATTCAATGTAAATAATTTTTTACAAAATTCACAAATAAATCTATCGTTCATTTTTTTACGTTGCTTTCTTTTTAGAACTTATTACGTGAGTGCGTTAGAAAGAACTTTTAAACTAAGAATTATTTTATTAGCTGTAAACAAACCTCATTTATATAGAAAAAGATATGTGTACCTACAAGTTTTTATACCAAACACATTCATACATATCAATGAAAAAACCACAACAGAACTTTTAAAAAATTTCAAGCACATTAATAAATAAAATATATATATATGTAATAGTATATTTATTTTTGGGTTTTTATTTCTTATCAACTTTGTTGTGTATGGTTAGGATCAAGCTTTTGTATTCAAACAACTTAATTAAATCAACTGTTTCAAACACACATTCATACATATCAACGAAAAAAAAAACCACAACAGAACTTTTAACAACAGAACAACAATACAATAGGGTAGCACTTATATCATCGTTGTTACTTTTCTCATACAAAATTAGTATACAAATCCTAACCAACCCCACCCAAACCCCCACCCAAACCCCGACCAAACCCCGGCCAAACCCAGGCAAGCCAAGCCAAGCCAAGCCAAGCCAAGCCAAGCCAACCCAAGCCAAGCCAAGTCGTGCCAGCCCAGTTGCCGAAGCTGCTCAGCGATCAGGGATGGAAAATGCATTTCGAAATGCTTGCATATAACTTACTACCAGTAGATTTCTTACACCATGTTTCCAACTCTGCATGATCCCAAAAATGTATGGGATTTTTGATAACGAAACACCATAAACATACTACTAGCGTCATTGTAAGAGAATTCTTTCTATGGGGAGTACTGCACACTCTTGATTTAAAAGAAAAAATATTTAATGCAATACATGCAATTGCTGCTTGTAATTGCTTATTTATAGTCCATAATAATTTATATTTTCAATTTTTACATCTAACACAACCAGAAACGTTTGATATTTAACAATTTCTAACAAATGCTTTGAGTCTGGCAACTCATAACAACAGATTTGACAATTTTTTTTCATATGATTTTTCGACTCACGATTTTGTCAGATGAATTTATTGTCATACAACCGTATAATATTATGTTCACACAACACGTGCTTCACTCTCTATCAAGGTTGGAAGCCGAAATAAATAATGGTATCGGTATTGATACCGGTACAACTATTTTTTAAATTTCGGTATCGGTAACGGTATCGGTATTTTATTTATTTCGGTATCGGTATTACCGGTACATACCGTTACCGAGTTTATAATAGTGGTATACCGATATTACTACTAAATTTATTAATTCAGACAGTGGACATAGCAAAAAATCTTTTTTTTATTAAATTGCTTCGAAAAGAGAATATTTTTACATTAACATATAAAAACAAATAAACTTATTTGTTGCTTTATATGTTTTAATACTTTTATTAAAAAATAAATTTATTAAAAAAATTAAATTAGAAAACTGCAGTTGAAACTTTGCATATATAAAGTATACATTTTGGTTAATTATACAAAATAATAAAAATAAATACTTACAGTGTATGTATATTATACACGAAGTATAAAATTGTATGCACTTAGTGATGTGCGAATATTCGTATTCAAATTCCCGAATATTCCGCCGTTTTTGGATATTCTTGTTCGTACTCGCCAAATTCAGACGAAACGAACATTTGAATATTTCAATTCAAAGAATAAACAATATTCTTGTAGCCAACATCAAAATAAACAACAAATTTCTTGCAAAATTAACATCAAAAAAGTTAAATTAAGTACTTTTCTTCACCTCAAGGGAGCAATCGTTAACTTTAGATATAAATATTTATAAAATCTTTCTCCATCAGCCTTATAAATATCAAATTCCAAAGTAAAAAAATTTATTACGCCACCTTAAGACAGGATATGTTTTTTAAATATTTCCAAAAATCTAGGCTGCGTCCGGCGAAAACTAAGAAGCATACTGAAAAAATACTAAAAAGTAAAATTTTTTCTGTGTGTTGATTGCATCATTTTCTACCAAAGAGAGACTTTTCAGCTGAACATATTGATTGGCAAAATTCTTTTATAATGACAAAATAATTAACCCACTCTTTCTGCAAAAAACGGCGAAAATTTACATTTTTTCAATTTTTTAATTGTGATTTTGATATCAAATTTTTTTTAATTTTCTAAATCTAACAAGATTTGAATTCACCATTAGCTGAACAGTGGACCAAGGTTACCAAAAAAGAGAAAACCCATAAATGTAGCAGACTTTTTTTTAGCTCTTGGATAGTGTTATGATTGTACGTTTATAATTATAATTAAGCAATTTAATAAATAATTATATGTTTATTGTTTAACATAAAAATCACAATACAAATCATAACTAATTTAAATGAAAGGAAAAACGAAAGTAAAACGGTTAATTCAAATAGACTGCGGCTGCCAGACTAATGGCCAATATTTTTGGCTTTTGCCGAGATAGAAAAAAATCCACTAGCAAAAAATATTTTTTTTCAGATCAAAAACATGAGCTTTGCTTGGATTTTAATTTTTCATTAACCCAAGGTTTCCCACTGTGGTGATTTGTAACTCCGCCTCCTTTAAAGATATATACGTCTAACATAAATATGTCACCTCCCCAAATGCTGTATAAAATTTCATAACAATCGGAAAGGTAGTTTAGAAACTGCAGAATTATTTCCAATTTTTTTTACAAAATCTCCAATGTTTATCGGATACTTTAGAAAGGCTCCGTCGGATCGAGCTAAAAAATAAAACCTCATGTATGTCTAATGTACATACATATGTATGTGTATTAAAAAACACTCTTGAAAACTTTAAATCTCGTCAACAACTTGTGTATGTGGAACAGACAATATACATAACTTTCGCGATTTCATATAACTGTGTCTTACTATGGCTTTGCTCTTTTTCTAAAAGCATTAAGCAGCTCACAAAGTATGTTAGTATTTGGCACTAGTGATGATTATGATATGATTGCACTTTGCAGTTGAATAAAAAAAATAGCAAGCAACAAGAACAAATACGTTTATAAAGAAAGAAATTGATATATGTTTTTGAAGTTTTATTTTTGGTGGGAATCGGTATACCGGTACAGACCGGTATAGACGTAAACGGTATTCTGGATACCGGTATTTTTTAACCGAAACGGATTACGGTACCAGTAATGATACCGGTATCTAATTTTAGCGGTATTTGAACCGGTATCGGTATTTTTACGATACCGTTTTGCAACCTTGCTCTCTATTCATGCTTCATACCCCAATAATGACCGAATCAACTTGCTGCGCCACACAAAATTATGAGAGCGAATTAAGTAGATTTAATATGAATCTACTTGCGAAGCAGGTATAATTGGTATATTCTTTAACTTATATCGCAGCTTATCGCCAGTTTAGCTGAAATAGTTATCAAAACAAAATGTGTATAGTTGTGAACAAATAAAATCAAACCAAAAAAAACATAGATGTGAGTTTAATATAAATAAATTTAGTTAAGTTATAAATAGTAAAAAATTCAGTAAAGTGTGACTCTGACTCGCGCACGAAGGGTTCCGTACGAACACTAGATATGTAATTTAATAAAAACTTCAGCTATATAATATATAGTTTTGGCATTTTTTTGGTTTTTGGCGTTTTTTTCAATTCGGCGATTTTTTTCATTTTGGAGATTTTTTTACATTTTGGCGTTTTTTTTTCATTTGGGCGATTTTTTTAGTTTTGGCGCTTTTTTCGCGTTTTGGCGATTTTTTTCAGTTTTTGGCGATCTTTTTTTTCATTTTGGCGATTATTTTCATTTTGGCGACTTTTTTTTCATATAAACAATTATTTTGGTTTTGGCGCCTTTTTCGCGTTTTGGCGATTTTTTTCGATTTTTGGCGTATTTTTTTAATTTTGGCGATTTTTTTCATTTGGGCGATTTTATCGAATTTGGCGATTTATTTTAGCGTTGAATTTTTTTTTTATTTTGACGATTTTTTTTGGGTTTGGCGATTTTATAATTTTCAGATCTTTTAATTTTACCGTTTTTGAAAATTTCAAGTGTTTGCCTCTTACAGTTTCCAAGATATAGCAAATGTCAAAATTACATAGTCAAAATTGCATTAACTGATGGACCACCCTTTAATTTAAATTTTTTAAATTTTAGTGTAAATTGCTGTAGTCTGTATAAAAATACACTAATTTTACAAATTTCAAGTTTCAATATACATATGTTCATACAATTGTATGTATATTACATGGGATTTTAACATTTTTCGTTGCTCGTTTTGGAACACCCTTTAATTTTTAATTCTCATGTATTTGTTGTTGTAGCGGCCAAGGTTCTACATACTCTGTCTCAGGTCCGTAGCTCTTACGGTTCCTGAGAAAATACCGTGTGACGGACAGACGGACAGCGTAGCGAAAACAATAGGGTTCCTTTTCAACTTTGGTGTACGGAACCCTAAAAAAAGGCAAAAATAAGAAGAAAATATAGGGATGCCTTCAAAATCAAGATTTTGAATGAGTCGAATTTATGTGTGTATGTATCAGAAAAGCGCAATGAGTCATGTTTTCGCTATTCATACTGACTCATAAAATTTTAAATGTAAGTCAGTAGACATCATTTGAAATCAACTACTCTGATTTACTCATACTCACCATGACATTGATTTATAAGTATAGGTTGAAATAAATATGAATGCGACGTCAACATCAAAGTCATCCACACTCACACTCATAAATGACTTCAGTTTGATTTATACCCTCTAGTCAACTTAGAACCATATGTCTCTATGTCAATACTCTTTCTCCAGCGACAATTGCACTAGTTAAAATGTCGACAACTTTCCTTTTATGCGCGAGTAGAGATACGTTAGAGACGACAGTTCTAGTGTATTTCTGGTGATATTGCCAATGAACGCGTCAATAGTTTGTTTTCTTTATTATTATGTTGTGCAATAATATTAAATAAATATATGTAGACGAGGGTCACTAAAATCTACGAGTGAATCTTCGGTTTAAATATCTCCATATAGTCGTAAAAGAACTACCTTCTCAATAGTGCTAAAGTCTACTGATAGGTTTTGAATGACAACCCTACGTTATTTGTCAATAGGCATTTGCATTGGCTGGGGTACACCTAGTCAGTAGCACTATTGACAATGTCACTAGAAAATCACTATAAGTTTACTATTGACAACGAGACTGATATATCGATATTGTAGACTAGAGCCCCTAAAATTTAATAGTGAATCTTTGGTGCCAATGTCTCCATGTTGTCCCGAAAGAGGTACTAAGTCAGTAGTGCTATAGTCTAGTGTTGGATTTTCAATGACAAGCTAATGTTAAATGTCAATAGATGATACCATTGGCTGGGGTACACCTGGTCAGTAGTGCTACTGACAACGTCACTAGTTAATCACCACAATTTCACTATTCGCACTTTCTGCAGTGTCATTTCAGGAAAATACTTAATACTACTCATGTTGATTCAGCTCACTCAACGCATGCATGTATATTTATTTAAAGTTTTAGTCATTAAAGAGTTTGCAAGTAGTATACAATAGTAGTAAATAGGGTTGTTTTTCAATTTCTACAAAAAAAAAAAAACAAACAAAAAAAAAACAAAAAGTATATTGATACTCACCACTTAACAATTCTTAGTGGTGAGTATTGAGAACTTAAATGTTGGTATTGCGAATCATACTTATTTTGCATCGTCCATAGACATTGAGTTAAGGAGAGTGGAAATCAATAACGTCATAATTATTGCTAGGTATGAGTTCGATGAGCACTTCAAACTTTCGAGTGATTGCAATAAGTATGAATCAATTATTTTAGTCCCACGCCTTGGGAAGAACTTCTACCAAAAATGCTTAATTCCAAACCCGATTACCATTTTTAAAATTTTTTGCAGGGTATGTATGTACAAGTATAAACGCTTATATATCAACCTACACGTTCTGTATACAATTTGTCATTACGATTCGTCGAAAGAAACCATCGATGTTTTTCGATTATTTAAGAGCAAAAAAACATCGAATTATACCGATGTTGCGATACATACATATATCTTTGCATATAAATGTAATTAAACGAAATTTTCTTTTATATATGAATAACTAGTTTAGTTTTATATTCAGCTCAATTATGAATATTCGCGGGGAGTTTTTTCTCTTCCCTATCATTTGTTCCCGGAGAATAAACAAATACGGGAGA
This sequence comes from Tachina grossa, assembly GCA_949987645.1. Taxonomy (NCBI): domain Eukaryota; kingdom Metazoa; phylum Arthropoda; class Insecta; order Diptera; family Tachinidae; genus Tachina; species Tachina grossa. The sequence goes on along the minus strand of OX465279.1, from coordinate 14,207,067 downwards.
GAGTAAAATCTGGATCAGCTGTTTAATGTTTACATTTTATTCTGCAATAAAGCAAGAGTTCAGCAATAGAAATTTAATAAAAATGTTTCATTTTCATTGCAAATAAGATTGTGTGTTAATAGGTTTTCGTATCGGTCTTGATATTAAAGGGAAACAAATCTTCCATTTACCTGCTATGTGAACTTAAAGGAGGCGTGCAATTTTTAGTGTTTTAGTATTTTTTCTACAGGCAGAAGTAGTTCAGTTTTTTGAAGTTGATGTGGGCAGGCCTTGGATAAAAATGCTTAAAACAAGAGAGAAATATAACATTCCGGAGCTTATTTAAACTTTTTGTTCTAAATATTTATATGCATAAACCATTGTTATATTGTTATAAACCTCATATTTAGAATACCTACTTTTTTCCCGGAGAACTTTTTATTCATAATAGGAGGAATGGGAAAACGGAAAAAACTCCCGCAGAATTGTTATTCCTAATTGGGCTTAATACATATTTAACCTTGATCAATAAGCTTTAATTGCTTTGCTAATATTTTTTACATAGCCATAAATAACAAAAACAAAAAACCGCAAACAAAAAAAAACAAAAGAAAGTGCCCTTGAGGAATACTCTATATGAGTACCTCAAAAACCAATAATTGTGAAGTGAGTTATAACGGCAGAAATGCATATTTTACTGTGAGCTCTGAAGCTCTTAATGACAATAATAAAAATAAAAAAATCTGATGAGACTTTTTCTAACGGCAAAGCCACTTTTTCTTCAGCGATCAACTTCGCTTTGTCCAATGTCAAATAGTAGTGATTCATTAACATTACAGTTTTATTTATTTATTTATTTATTATTATTACAAGTCTATAGAAAAATTCCTTTCTGACTGATGTAGGACATACAATTAAAATATAAATTACAATAAATTAGCTATTTAAGTGAACAATAATATTACGTTTTATAACATTCAAATTAGATGAAAAATCAATAAAACGGCACATTTCATTGAAACAGCAGAATAATCTTCTCCAAGGATCATTCATTGCAAAGTTAGTTTGATAAGTGGTGACATCAAGCAAGCAAGATTCGATGCGATCAATGTAAACATTGTAGAACGGATCCCATATAATTGATCCATATTCCAAAATCGGTCTTACAAGCGATATGTATAAGATTTTAGTAATGAGCGGGTCTTAGCATTCTTTAGCCCATCGTTTAATAAAAGCTTAAACTCCACGGGCTTTATTTACACTCATTGAAATGTGCTGGACAAAACTTAGCTTTGAATCAAGCAAAATCCCCAAGTCTGAAAATGTGCTGACCAGTTCCAATTTACAGCTATTGAGAAAATAAAAATGAGGATCATGTCTTCCTCTGGAGAAGCGCATATGTTTGCATTTTGCTAGGTTTAGTTCCATTTAGTAAATTAAATTCATAGAAATTATCCAAGTTTTGAAGTTGAATATAATTCAACTCATTTTTAAAACTAAAAATAACTTAACATCAGCATACAATAAGATGTTACAGTATTTAATTGATTCAGTTATGTAATTTATAAATAGTAAAAACAACATTGGGCCTAGGTGACTGCCTTGTGGTACTCCAGAGGTTAAAAAAAATTCCTTTGAAACTGCAGATTTAAATTTGATGATTTTAGATCGGCCACAAAGATACGATTTTATCCAGTTCAAATAAATACCATCAAAGCCCATTTTATCAGTTTTACTAACAAAAGTTTGTGGTTCACTTTATCGAACGCTTTGCTGAAATCGGTATAAACAACATCGGTATATTGACCATTAGTAAACCCTCTATTAACTAATTTGGTAAAATGAAGTATGTGATAAACCTTTACGAAATCCGTGCTGGAGGGGTGTAAGTAACGACGAAGCTTGATGTGTAAGAAAGTCGATGGTACATTTTTCGAAAAGTTTAGGTATGTCACTTAATTTGGCAATACCCCTGTAATTTATTACATTTGACTTGTTACCAGATTTGAATAAAGGAACAATGTATGATTTTTTCCATTTTTGCGGAAAATATCCTTGCTTTAACGAAAATTAAAAATAATCGATAATGGTACCGCTAAAGCAGATGAGCAGTTAATTAAAATGCAACTTGGAACACCATCCGGTCCACTATATATTGATGACTTCAAAGTTTTTATGCAATTTACCATATGAGTTGTGCTGACTGAAGATGTAGATATTGCGTGATTGGAGTAAATATTGTAAGGATATTCAATGGAGTCATTATAATGAGCATTAGAATAAGTAGAGGCAAAGAAGTCCGCGAACATGTTGCTTATTACCATTTCATCATTTGATTCAGATAATAAATATTTCATTCTGTTTGGGATGCCAGATGAATTAACAAATGCATAAAACGATTTGGGATTATGTAAAAAATTTTATTTTAGGTTTCGTATATAATTGTTGTAAAACTGAATGTTTAGCTGGTTGTATTGAGCACGAAGGACAGAATATTTTCTATAATGAAAAGATGAGCCAGATAGTTTGTACTTTTTGAAGTATTTATTTTTTTAATTTTTTATTGAGCTAAGTTGTTTAGAGTTCCAAGGCGGTCCAGTTTTAGTACAAACTTCGGGATGCATTCATTCATATATTCAAAAATAATTTTATAAAAGCGGTTTATGATTTCATCAATTCTGCACGTATTATTGATGGGTGTAGGTAGTAATTGAAGCCAATTAGTATTAACTAAGAGATTATTCAATTCGGTATAATCAGCTCGCTTGAAACAGAATTGTTCAATTCCTCTAATCGAACTGTTGTTGGCATGTCACAGCTTATTTCTATTGTAAGATGATATCTATCCTCAGGTAAAGTAACTGGATCAACGCGATTAACTGTACACTCTTTGGGGTCTTTAACAAATATTAAATAAAGTTGTTTGCCTATTGTGTTCTGAACACCGTTGATTTGATATACAGAGAAGACATCGCCATAATTATCAGATGATGATGGTAAGCAACAGCTACATATATTCAGGTGAAAAATTCCATGCAATTTGAGGCAAATTGAAGTCACCAAAAACGAATACAAAATTCGACGAGTTTGAATTTACGATTACAGTATTAATCGCTTCAATATTTTTTTTGTATATTGACATATCCGATTGTGGAGGAATATATGAGCAAGTTATATATATTTTAACATAACTTATTTTCATAACAACAGCAATGAATTCAATGTCAAATGATGATCCAACTGGTCATCTGACGGATAAAGATTTGAGGTAGCAATTAAAACTCCACCTCCTGTCGTGGTTGTAATTCTGTCTCGGCGAAAAATTTGAAAATCGTTGCAAAGTATTTCAGAGTTAAAAAAGGTATCATTTAGCCAAGTTTCGGTAAAAACAATAACGTGATGATTTATATTGGAACTTTCATTGAAAAGATTAGAACATTTCGATTTTAGTCCTCGGACATTCTGGTATATCATATGAATTTGATTATCGGAGAAATTTATTAGTTTTTTTGTTGCATAGTCCGATTAGGAGGAAGTTGGGCAATATTATTAACACGTTGGTGACGAGTCTGTTCATATTCACGAATTAACGCGTGATGAGGCCAAAATGATCGATCAACGACTTGATTGAAAATTTCGAATGGAAGTGTTATTTTAAATGACACAATAATTCTCCTTAAGAATAAGAGAACTTTTTTAAGTAGATATCCATATCAGCATTAATTTTAGAACGAATGAAATTATAAATTTCCTCAGCAATCGTATCAGGTGCAAAGCGAGATATAAAAATATGCTTCCTTGGACGAATTACACGAAGCTCACTCTGAGTAGAGGGACTATTACGTTCAACATGGCTAATTGGGAAATTCAAACAAGTTTTTTTTGAACGGTTGCACTAGGAGTAACATTCGACGCTAAGCCTGAACTAGGAATGGGTTCAGTACTAGGAATGATTTGATCATTGTTAAATATGACTACACAGAAAAAAATAAGTTTCATTTTTGATAACAAAAATCCCGGTATTCAATCATTTTAATTTTCGAATTTCCTGTAATAAAGAAATCCGCTATATCAATAACAAAAATTGTAAACGAATAGTATTATTTTTTTCAATAATACAAATATTTGAATTAATAAAATATCTTATTAATAATTTGTAATTTTTCAATAAAGAAATTTAATGAATCAAGGAAAAAAGTTGTTGAGTGAAATTTTACTTTCAGTGATAATTGTTATTGTGTTGTGTTATTTGTGTGTATGTCACATTTTTCAACCACTTTTTGTTTGTCTTTGCTTGGCTGCAATTAAAATTGAATGTGTTTCGGATGATGAGTTGAACCGGCAATCTCTTGACTAATAAACTAACGTACTTACCACCAGCGATGCCAAACATTTATAACCCAAACGCGCTACCACACTTCTCAAAACGCGCTAGAACGCGCTATGTTACAGCATTGTCAAATATTTATAGCAAAAACGCGCTATTTTCTACGCGCTAAATTAAATTTCAATAAAAGTCGATGTATGCATGTATGTATTAGTATTCGTATATACAATTAATTTTTCAGATTTTGCAATATTGCTTCCTTCACATTATGTTTTAATTAACTAAAATCATTTTTGGTGCCCCTGTGGTTGAGTGGTAGCGATGCTAGCCTCTCACTCCAGAGGTCGTGGGTTCGATTTCCACCATAAGCCCTGGGTGTTTTTCGCAGACAAGCTACTCGCTTTGCGAATTATGTCTTTGTAACAACATATAAATTGTCGAATAGTTATGCGATTCAAATGCTTTTTGTATTTCAGCTATAATAGATGATTTGTAAGTTATGTACCCTTTTGTTGGTCATTGTATGTATGTAGTACATATTTTTATTTGTGAAATTTCAAAATATTTGTCATTACAGTAATAAAATGCGTTTTTTTATTCTAACCACAGTCAAGCGAATTTTGTTTGCGACAGCTGATTCATTAACTAATTTAAAAAAATGTTATCGGAGTTTAGTTAGAAAATTGTTAAATTTATATATATATATTTAGAAAATTGTTAAATTTATACAAAAAAAATTTAAAAAAAATATTGAACTGAAATTATTGACTATATTCAAAACGCGCTAATTTAGCGCTTTTTTTATTAAACGCGCTAAGACGGAAACAAGCGCGCTTGGCATAGTTAAAACGCGCTAAATCTAGCGCGAAACGCGCTAAATTGGCATCGCTGCTTACCACTCAGCTAAAGAGCAAATCGTTATTGGGTACGCAAATAATGAATATACGCAAAACATGATTTCTTATGTTTCTTCTGCATGGCGCATTTCGTTGATACAATCTAAATATAACTTTATTGATTTAAAAAAAACCACAATAAAATGCTAAGTATATAAAGCAGAAATCTACATCAAGTGACACCACACACAGTGGACCAAACACAAAAGAACGCTGATGATGAAGGTTTAGTGGCCTTCGAAAACGGCTGGCTGTTCCGTTCAACTATGTGTTGTTAGTCAGAATATTTACAACAGACTTTGGTGTTATTTGTTCATTAATAATTATCACATGTAATTTGGCTTAGAAAGCGATACGAACTTTAGCCCGTTCAAATCACAAATATAAAAACCACGACGTTTTTCGGCTTCTTGTCGGAATTTACACGTATACAACACCAACAATCAAAATAAACAATAACATCAGCACATGACCACGTTGAGTCAATCGACAAGCAAGGAAAACACCAACACAAACAAATGAAATTAAATGATATTTTAAAATGCGCGGAATTGATAAGTACAATATTCAAATTAATGACAAATATTATTGAAATTAAAAATTTTATTCATTAACATGGTTTTATTGCAAATAATTCTTGTCTATTTTTTTCTGTGTACAGCAGAATCAGAACTATGCCCGTTTGCAGGAACGTTTTGTGAATTATTTACGATCGGTGACACACCCGAATTAGTTGGTGATGGTGGGCAAGTATCTGGAAGATTGATAGCAACTGAAGTTGAAGTGGTAGAAGCAGAAATCGTATCAGAAGAATTCTGGGATGACGAAGCAGATCTTAAATTCCATTTTAAATTTTTGGGGGAAGGATTTTGCTGTAAATTAACGAATTTATCAAGATTTGGATAGTTTATTTTTTAGCACTATAAATTCTTTCTTAATTGTATCGAATTCATCTTTGGAATTTTTGAAGGCCTTATAAAAATCAACACTTATGCTTCTACAGCTTGGACAAGTCGATTGCAGGAATTTTTGAGGATCAGCCAATGCATCCGCATCACGAGCTTTAAGACCGCTTAAATGATAATGTTTAACATATAACCAACATGAAACCATACGGTCATTAACTGAAACAGAACAGGTAGAATTAGAGCACTCCATAGAATAAAGGTTGGACATTGCGGAAAATAAAAGTTTTTAAGTTGAGATGGTAGCACTTTTCCGTGATTTCTTATCACAGACACGATCCTATATTTATAGTATTGCCAGCACTAAGGCAGAAACAGAAACAGCAAAAACAAAATGATCAGCGAAAGAAAAACAATTTATAAAATGTACATATCACGTATGTGGGTGTTGTAGTTGTTGTTCAAAATAGGCAAAAAGAAAATGATCAGCGAAGGGAAAAAAATGTATAAAATGTACATATCACAAATGTGATTGTTGTAGTTGTTCTTCCAACACTTTTAATTTGATTAACCAAATAACACTCCGAAATTAAAATACAGGAAGAACAGTCAATTTAATTAAAAGCCCAAAGTTCAATTAACAAGGCATTTCACTATTCACAAAAAAAAACAGTAAATTTTTATAAAAATGTTATTTTAGTTCAACCGACAATAAAATCACGTCAAATATATAACAGAGACGGGACTCTCTTCTAGTTGCCTAGCAACTTCTTTGTAGAAGGGTCCTAAAAATTAGTGATAATATGTATCATAAAGAGAATATAAAGAAAATTAAGAAAATTCTGCAGAAAAATAGTTTTTCGTTCAATTTAGCAACAAAGATAGTAAAAAACGCCATAAAATATCGTAATCGCGAACCGCTAGAAAAAACTACAAAAAAGTATAAGTCAATGACACATATTCCTGGATTTTCTGAAAGAATTATTCACTCCGATATATTTGATAAAGAAAATGTTAATATCGCACTAAAAACAGACAATAATTTGAATAAGCTATTTTCAAATACCAAACGTAAGGTGGATAAATTAGACAAATCAAATATAATTTACAAAATACCTTGTAGCGGATATGTTTCTAACAAATGTAATAAAGTATATGTCGGAACAACGAAGTCCAAGCTACGTACTAGATTATCCGCACATAAATCTGATTACAAAACACGTAAAGGAGCAACTGACCAAAAAAAAAGCTTTAGAAGCCCACTGTGCAATAAGTGGACACTCGCCTGACATCACCAATACAACAATATTACAACATGAGAACAACTATAAAAAGAGATTTACAATAGAGATGTTACATATAATTAATACTCCCGCGAATATAAGGATGAACTACAAAACAGACACAGAAAATTGCGCGCATACATATAGACATATATTAGCTAAACATAAACAAAAAATAAGAAACTAAACAAACAGGTTTTTAGTAAGAATTTGACTCTTTCTCAAAGCGGACAGCTGACGACCTTACTCTAAGTAAGATAATATTATGTTTTTGTTGTATTTATGTATATAAAATTGAAATTTGTATTTGCATATACACATATATATTTAAAGTACATACATATGTTTATATTTTTGTTTTTTGTTCTTTATATAGAATTTTTACTGAAGAAGGACACCGAAGGTGTTCGAAATATTGAAAAAATAAAAAGATTAAACAAAATCAATAATTTAATAAAACAAAAAGAGTTTTATTTAAATGATTATGACCTTGAGCCTGATTAAGAAGAAACAAATATATACGTTTAATAATTTTTATTTCTTACATTTCTTTAATAAATTTTTATGTACAGTTTTGATTTTTCCATTAATTTTTAATTCCACATTTACATTATCCATATTTATTATTTCGTAAGGACCATGATATGGTGCTTCATATTTTCTTCTATTCTCTTTTTTTATTAAAACTACGTCTCCTATTCTAAGATATATTCTGTTAGTTTTGTTATGTGATTCTGTCTCTTTTTCTTAACTGCTTCTATAAGCTTTCTAGCATTTTCTAGTGAATTTTTAATTCTAACTCTTAATTCACATGCGCAATTGTCTAGATTATAAGTCCTATTGTTATTATTCATTATTTCTTCACCTGGTGAGGTCGGTATTTTGCCAAATATTAACTCAAATGGTGTGTAATTTGTGTGCACGTGAGGGGTTATATTGTATGAAAAATAATAATAAGGTATACAGTCGTGCCAGTAGTCATCATTCACGAATAACAAGAAGTATTCATTTAGAACTCTATGATTTCTTTCTACAGTACCGAGTGTTTCATGATGGTACGGTGTGGTGGATATTCTATGTTCTATTTTTATCAAAGTACATCTTTCTTTCATTAATTCATTTACAAACTTTGTACCTCTGTCCGATTTCAGTATTTTAAATATGTCATACTTCAAGATTAAATTTTCTGTCAAATATTTTGCGGTTGATTTGGCTTCCTTTGTTTTCATTGGTGCAGCTATTATGTACATATTTAATATACATTTGTTAATATACATCGATAGTTTCCAGAAGGTCGTAATGGGTCAACTGTATCTATGTCTATAGTGGAAAAAACTATTTTTTGGTGTGTCTGTGATGCATAATGATTCTTTGGTGTGTCTTACCTGTTTGTTTCTCTGACATATATTACACTTTAAAACGTACTTTTTTTTACCATGTTGTACATATTTTTCCGTATATATTTTTATTTCAATTTGATTAAAGTTTTTCTTACTCCGAAATGTCCTCCGCATGGGGTGCTGTAATACAATTTAATTAATTCATTTTTCCTGTTTTCATCTGTTATTCTTTGAAGATTACTAACATAAATTAACATTATTTTTACATCATTTCTTTGCACATGTCTAACTCTTCTATACTTATTTTTTTAATATTTCGTCCCCTTTTTCTAGTGCGAATCTTACATAATTCATTCTGCCTAAACAGAAGGTAGTTTCTCCAATATATTATCCAGATAATGAGGATTATCGGTACATCTGATGCTCATTTCATTTAGAACAGAATCGTTTTCAACTTTCATTTCTTTTTGTGATTTTTCAAATATAAAATTCAATTTTCTTGCTAGCTTTATATCATTTATGGATGTACAATACCAAACTTTGAGTTGATCAGGCTCATTAGGATCTGTATTACCGTTCCTTTAATTTTTCTTGTATTTACCTAGGTTTTTGGTTTCCTCATTTTGTATGCTCTTTTCATTCATATTTCTTGTTATCACCAGCGATTTTTTTACAGTTTCATTAATTTTATTAGGAATCATTTCTTTTAAAATTTCTAAAGCTAATTCTATTCTTGACAATGCGTCTGCGTTAGTATTGCTACTTAATTTTTTGTATATTATTTCAAAGTCATATTCCGACAATTCCATATGAATTAGATTTGAATGTGGATTTTTATGTGAGAATAGTGAAGTTAGTGGACGGTGGTCTGTGAGGACAGTAATTTTTCTGTCTTACAGGTAGAGTCTACAAATTTGTATTCCTAGTATAGCTATCAAAATTGTTGTTGCTTTTTCATTATTTTTGTAATGTTTCTATTGTAATAAAAGGAGAGACATCTAGTCAGGAAGCACAGGCAGGACGTTAAGAAGTTCGAAAGAATTTACGCCCCTGTTAGCGTTCTCCTGGATAGATCATCTCCTTTGGAGAAGGCTGTGGGTGCCGACGGAGTCTAGGCTATACCTCGCAAGAGTGTAGGAGCTATATCGATGGGTACATCCCCAAAAATAAGGAGTCTGGTTGGACCTAATTATTATATCTAGATTTAAGATTTGAATACTTATTGTTAGTTCATTTTTGAATAAAGAATAAATAAAACTAAGTGTGCAAAGAAAAGAAAAAAATTCCAACTGGAGTATTAAATATTAAAAGATGAAATCAATCGAGTAATTTCAGACCCTTATTAGTTGACGAAAAGTCGGCGTCCGCGAGTGGTCAAAAATATTCGGCGGTTCGGCTTAGCTGGCTCTAATAGTATGTTAAAACGGTAGCACGTACCGTTTTAACTCTCGCTCTCTACTCATGCTTCACACCCCAATCATGACAGAATTAACTTCCTTCGCCATACAAAATTATGAGAGCGAATCAAGTAAATTCAATATGAATCTACTTGCGAAGCATGTAAAATTGGTATCTTATCGGAAAGCTAAATATGCTAGAAATAAAATAATATCTTGACTTTATTCACAAATAAGCCCACTTTGACAAACATTGTGTAATAAATTTACCCGTAAAGCTATCTACAGATGGTTTGCAGATTTTACAATATTGTTAGTATAAGGTGCTAAAAATTTCTTAACCCCCGACTAGACTGGCAATAAATATGTTAGCAATATAGCAATAACGCCGGCAGAATAGCGGAACAATTTTGCTGATTGCTTTACTTATGTTAAGGCTATGAGAAATCGTAGTCATAATATGAAAAAAGGCAACAACGAAGTGCAAAATAAAAATATAATTCGCTTGTAAATATCTGGTTAATCGCACAGTTTTTATTTTTATAAACTTATAACAACACAAATTATTTCACTTCACACGTTTTTAAGAGACTATTTTCCTTTTTTAATATACATACATACATATGTATATTTTCTCAATTTCTCTTGTTCCCAATTTAAAACTTCATGTCCCCAAAAAATCCCCATTTCAAAAAAATCCTAATTTTTCTCCCCAAAAATATTTTTTTCAATGTTATTGTTTGATATTATTTTAAAATGCTGTAACTCAATACATTACTCCAAAACTCTTTGTAAATTTGTTCCCATAAGATAACCATCTAATGTTTTTGAAATAATATTAGATTTTGTTATCATCTCGATGTTAGAAACTTTTTGCGAATTTTCATTTCCTCAAATGTTTGGCATTCCTTACAATTTTAGCAATTCTTAATCAATACTATGGCTTTTTTTTAAATTTTGCAACTTTTCGAGAATTATAATATTTTTCACTTTATAGAAATATAATTACTTTTGTAATTAGCTTTAAGATTTTGTAACTTTCTTTTTTATTTTGCAATAAAAATTTTTTTAAGCACTAGTTTTATTTATATATTTTGCTATATTGTCAACACCGTTCTTGATTTGTAGCCATCAAAAATAGAAATTAGTTTAATTTGACTACAACGCCAAATGTAGCACGGACAACAACCTGTATCCTGTTGCGTTCAAAATAATCATTCTCATATAAACATGTGTATTCTTGACATTTGGTAGTCGCTAGCTTGCTGTGGTGAATGTGTTTAAGCATTAAACTTAAAACACACTGCACTAACAGATTTTTAAAAACAAAAATGTTGCCAGTACTAAATTATTTACTGTTAACATCCACGATTAGTTTTGATGCTGATGCATGCAAATTTAATACACTAAGTGCTAATACTATTTTAAAATAATCTGTAAAATTAGAAGAAAACCCATAAAACGTAAATATTATATTAAGACAACATAAAAGAAAATGTGACGTTAGAGCTCAAAATTAAAAGTTCCCAAATCCCTCCCCACGAAAATCTGTCCCTTAATCTGGCTGAATTGTTATCTAAATGTCAAGCGCAATACAGAAGAGTCGAACATAAATTAACAGCCAGTTTGACGTTTCATGTTTGCACTAATTGTCAACGAGAAGATGTTGACAATTATTGCCGCAATTATTACAAGCACTGGCAATGAGCTGTCTACATTGGCAATATCAATATTTTGACATTTGCTGCAATATATGCTAATGAATTTATTGTCAGTCTAGACGGGGGTTACAACCGTGTGAAGTGGCAACTTTTCTCTGACATCGTCCATTGCAAGACTAGCAGCTGACAACGAATTGTCAGACTTCACACAATCGTGTGAACACATTGTAAAATTATTGCCAGAAATTTGTCAGACATTTTAATATTGTCGGATGTACGAAGTTTATGCATATGACAATAGCGTCATTGTAAGAGAATTCTTTCTATGGGGAGTACTGCACACTCTTGATTTAAAAGAAAAAATATTTAATGCAATACATGCAATTGCTGCTTGCAATTGCTTATTTATAGTCCATAATAATTTATATTTTCAATTTTTACATCTAACACAACCAGAAACGTTTGATATTTAACAATTTCTAACAAATGCTTTGAGTCTGGCAACTCATAACAACAGATATGACAATTTTTTTGCATATGATTTTTTGACTCACGATTTTGTCAGATGAATTTATTGTCATGCAACCGTATAATATTATGTTCACACAACACGTGCTTCGCTCTCTATCAAGGTTGGAAGCCGAAATAAATAACGGTATCGGTATTGATACCGGTACAACTATTTTTTAAATTTCGGTATCGGTAACGGTATCGGTATTTTATTTATTTCGGTATCGGTATTACCGGTACATACCGTTACCGAGTTTATAATAGTGGTATACCGATATTACTACTAAATTTATTAATTCAGACAGTGGACATAGCAAAAAATCTTTTTTTTTTATTAAATTGCTTCGAAAAGAGAATATTTTTACATTAACATATAAAAACAAATAAACTTATTTGTTGCTTTATATGTTTTAATACTTTTATTAAAAAATAAATTTATTAAAAAAATTAAATTAGAAAACTGCAGTTGAAACTTTGCATATATAAAGTATACATTTTGGTTAATTATACAAAATAATAAAAATAAATACTTACACTGTATGTATATTATACACGAAGTATAAAATTGTATGCACTTAGTGATGTGCGAATATTCGTATTCAAATTCCCGAATATTCCGCCGTTTTTGGATATTCTTGTTCGTACTCGCCAAATTCAGACGAAACGAACATTTGAATATTTCAATTCAAAGAATAAACAATATTCTTGTAGCCAACATCAAAATAAACAACAAATTTCTTGCAAAATTAACATCAAAAAAGTTAAATTAAGTACTTTTCTTCACCTCAAGGGAGCAATCGTTAACTTTAGATATAAATATTTATAAAATCTTTCTCCATCAGCCTTATAAATATCAAATTCCAAAGTAAAAAAATTTATTACGCCACCTTAAGACAGGATATGTTTTTTAAATATTTCCAAAAATCTAGGCTGCGTCCGGCGAAAACTAAGAAGCATACTGAAAAAATACTGAAAAGTAAAATTTTTTCTGTGTGTTGATTGCATCATTTTCTACCAAAGAGAGACTTTTCAGCTGAACATATTGATTGGCAAAATTCTTTTATAATGACAAAATAATTAACCCACTCTTTCTGCAAAAAACGGCGAAAATTTACATTTTTTCAATTTTTTAATTGTGATTTTGATATCAAATTTTTTTTAATTTTCTAAATCTAACAAGATTTGAATTCACCATTAGCTGAACAGTGGACCAAGGTTACCAAAAAAGAGAAAACCCATAAATGTAGCAGACTTTTTTTTAGCTCTTGGATAGTGTTATGATTGTACGTTTATAATTATAATTAAGCAATTTAATAAATAATTATATGTTTATTGTTTAACATAAAAATCACAATACAAATCATAACTAATTTAAATGAAAGGAAAAACGAAAGTAAAACGGTTAATTCAAATAGACTGCGGCTGCCAGACTAATGGCCAATATTTTTGGCTTTTGCCGAGATAGAAAAAAATCCACTAGCAAAAAATATTTTTTTTCAGATCAAAAACATGAGCTTTGCTTGGATTTTAATTTTTCATTAACCCAAGGTTTCCCACTGTGGTGATTTGTAACTCCGCCTCCTTTAAAGATATATACGTCTAACATAAATATGTCACCTCCCCAAATGCTGTATAAAATTTCATAACAATCGGAAAGGTAGTTTAGAAACTGCAGAATTATTTCCAATTTTTTTTACAAAATCCCCAATGTTTATCGGATACTTTAGAAAGGCTCCGTCGGATCGAGCTAAAAAATAAAACCTCATGTATGTCTAATGTACATACATATGTATGTGTATTAAAAAACACTCTTGAAAACTTTAAATCTCGTCAACAACTTGTGTATGTGGAACAGACAATATACATAACTTTCGCGATTTCATATAACTGTGTCTTACTATGGCTTTGCTCTTTTTCTAAAAGCATTAAGCAGCTCACAAAGTATGTTAGTATTTGGCACTAGTGATGATTATGATATGATTGCACTTTGCAGTTGAATAAAAAAAATAGCAAGCAACAAGAACAAATACGTTTATAAAGAAAGAAATTGATATATGTTTTTGAAGTTTTATTTTTGGTGGGAATCGGTATACCGGTACAGACCGGTATAGACGTAAACGGTATTCTGGATACCGGTATTTTTTAACCGAAACGGATTACGGTACCAGTAATGATACCGGTATCTAATTTTAGCGGTATTTGAACCGGTATCGGTATTTTTACGATACCGTTTTGCAACCTTGCTCTCTATTCATGCTTCATACCCCAATAATGACCGAGTCAACTTGCTGCGCCACACAAAATTATGAGAGCGAATTAAGTAGATTTAATATGAATCTACTTGCGAAGCAGGTATAATTGGTATATTCTTTAACTTATATCGCAGCTTATCGCCAGTTTAGCTGAAATAGTTATCAAAACAAAATGTGTATAGTTGTGAACAAATAAAATCAAACCAAAAAAAACATAGATGTGAGTTTAATATAAATAAATTTAGTTAAGTTATAAATAGTAAAAAATTCAGTAAAGTGTGACTCTGACTCGCGCACGAAGGGTTCCGTACGAACACTAGATATGTAATTTAATAAAAACTTCAGCTATATTATATATAGTTTTGGCATTTTTTTGGTTTTTGGCGTTTTTTCAATTCGGCGATTTTTTTCATTTTGGAGATTTTTTTACATTTTGGCGTTTTTTTTTATTTGGGCGATTTTTTTAGTTTTGGCGCTTTTTTCGCGTTTTGGCGATTTTTTTCGGTTTTTGGCGATCTTTTTTTTCATTTTGGCGATTATTTTCATTTTGGCGACTTTTTTTTTCATATAAACAATTATTTTGGTTTTGGCGCCTTTTTCGCGTTTTGGCGATTTTTTTCGATTTTTGGCGTATTTTTTTAATTTTGGCGATTTTTTTCATTTGGGCGATTTTATCGAATTTGGCGATTTATTTTAGCGTTGAATTTTTTTTTATTTTGACGATTTTTTTTTGGGTTTGGCGATTTTATAATTTTCAGATCTTTTAATTTTACCGTTTTTGAAAATTTCAAGTGTTTGCCTCTTACAGTTTCCAAGATATAGCAAATGTCAAAATTACATAGTCAAAATTGCATTAACTGATGGACCACCCTTTAATTTAAATTTTTTAAATTTTAGTGTAAATTGCTGTAGTCTGTATAAAAATACACAAATTTTACAAATTTCAAGTTTCAATATACATATGTTCATACAATTGTATGTATATTACATGGGATTTTAACATTTTTCGTTGCTCGTTTTGGAACACCCTTTAATTTTTAATTCTCATGTATTTGTTGTTGTAGCGGCCAAGGTTCTACATACTCTGTCTCAGGTCCGTAGCTCTTACGGTTCCTGAGAAAATACCGTGTGACGGACAGACGGACAGCGTAGCGAAAACAATAGGGTTCCTTTTCAACTTTGGTGTACGGAACCCTAAAAAAAAGGCAAAAATAAGAAGAAAATATAGGGATGCCTTCAAAATCAAGATTTTGAATGAGTCGAATTTATGTGTGTATGTATCAGAAAAGCGCAATGAGTCATGTTTTCGCTATTCATACTGACTCATAAAATTTTAAATGTAAGTCAGTAGACATCATTTGAAATCAACTACTCTGATTTACTCATACTCACCATAACATTGATTTATAAGTATAGGTTGAAATAAATATGAATGCGACGTCAACATCAAAGTCATCCACACTCACACTCATAAATCACTTCAGTTTGATTTATACCCTCTAGTCAACTTAGAACCATATGTCTCTATGTCAATACTCTTTCTCCAGCGACAATTGCACTAGTTAAAATGTCGACAACTTTCCTTTTAAGCGCGAGTAGAGATACGTTAGAGACGACAGTTCTAGTGTATTTCTGGTGATATTGCCAATGAACGCGTCAATAGTTTGTTTTCTTTATTATTATGTTGTGCAATAATATTAAATAAATATATGTAGACGAGGGTCACTAAAATCTACGAGTGAATCTTCGGTTTAAATATCTCCATATAGTCGTAAAAGAACTACCTTCTCAATAGTGCTAAAGTCTACAGATAGATTTTGAATGACAACCCTCCGTTATTTTCAGTAGGCATTTGCATTGGCTGGGGTACACCTAGTCAGTAGCACTATTGACAATGTCACTAGAAAATCACTATAAGTTTACTATTGACAACGAGACTGATATATCGATATTGTAGACTAGAGCCCCTAAAATTTAATAGTGAATCTTTGGTGCCAATGTCTCCATGTTGTCCCGAAAGAGGTACTAAGTCAGTAGTGCTATAGTCTAGTGTTGGATTTTCAATGACAAGCTAATGTTAAATGTCAATAGATGATACCATTGGCTGGGGTACACCTGGTCAGTAGTGCTACTGACAACGTCACTAGTTAATCACCACAATTTCACTATTCGCACTTTCTGCAGGGTCATTTCAGGAAAATACTTAATACTACTCATGTTGATTCAGCTCACTCAACGCATGCATGTATATTTATTTAAAGTTTTAGTCATTAAAGAGTTTGCAAGTAGTATACAATAGTAGTAAATAGGGTTGTTTTTCAATTTCTACAAAAAAAAACAAACAAAAAAGCAACAGATCAAACACAACCTCATAATAGTCCAATTCACAATCTTGTGCAAATGGTCTTGCATCGTAGCAAGTGCAAAATGGTATAGTATATTGATACTCACCACTTAACAATTCTTAGTGGTGAGTATCAATATACTATACCATTTTGCACATGCTACGATGCAAGACCATTTGCACAAGATTGCGAAGAAGCAAGCAAGATTCGATGCGATCAATGTAAACATTGTAGAACGGATCCCATATAATTGATCCATATTCCAAAATCGGTCTTATAAGCGATATGTATAAGATTTTAGTAATGAGCGGGTCTTAGCATTCTTTAGCCCATCGTTTAATAAAAGCTAAAACTCCACGGGCTTTATTTACACTCATTGAAATGTGCTGGACAAAACTTAGCTTTGAATCAAGCAAAATCCCCAAGTCTGAAAATGTGCTGACCAGTTCCAATTTACAGCTATTGAGAAAATAAAAATGAGGATCATGTCTTCTTCTGGAGAAGCGCATATGTTTGCATTTTGCTAGGTTTAGTTCCATTTAGTAAATTAAATTCATAGAAATTATCCAAGTCATTTTGAAGTTGAATATAATTCAACTCATTTTTAAAACTCAAAAATAACTTAACATCAGCATACAATAAGATGTTACAGTATTTAATTGATTCAGTTATGTAATTTATAAATAGTAAAAACAACATTGGGCCTAGGTGACTGCCTTGTGGTACTCCAGAGGTTAAAAAAAATTCCTTTGAAACTGCAGATTTAAATTTGATGATTTTAGATCGGCCACAAAGATACGATTTTATCCAGTTCAAATAAATACCATCAAAGCCCATTTTATCAGTTTTACTAACAAAAGTTTGTGGTTCACTTTATCGAACGCTTTGCTGAAATCGGTATAAACAACATCGGTATATTGACCATTAGTAAACCCTCTATTAACTAATTTGGTAAAATGAAGTAGGTGATAAACCTTTACGAAATCCGTGCTGGAGGGGTGTAAGTAACGACGAAGCTTGATGTGTAAGAAAGTCGATGGTACATTTTTCGAAAAGTTTAGGTATGTCACTTAATTTGGCAATACCCCTGTAACTTCTTACATTTGACTTGTTACCAGATTTGAATAAAGGAACAATGTATGATTTTTTCCATTTTTGAAGAAAATATCCTTGCTTTAACGAAATATTAAAAATAATCGATAATGGTACCGCTAAAGCAGATGAGCAGTTAATTAAAATGCTACTTGGAACACCATCCGGTCCACTATATATTGATGATTTCAAAGTTTTTATGCAATTTACCATATGAGTTGTGCTGATTGAAGATGTAGATATTGCGTGATTGGAGTAAATATTGTAAGGATATTCAATGAAGTCATCATAATGAGCATTAGAATAAGTAGAGGCAAAGAAGTCCGCGAACATGTTGCTTATTACCATTTCATCATTTGATTCAGATAATAAATATTTCATTCTGTTTGGGATGCCAGATGAATTAACAAATGCATAAAACGATTTGGGATTATGTAAAAAATTTTATTTTAGGTTTCGTATATAATTGTTGTAAAACTGAATGTTTAGCTGGTTGTATTGAGCACTAAGGACAGAATATTTTCTATAATGAAAAGATGAGCCAGATAGTTTGTACTTTTTGAAGTATTTATTTTTTAAATTTTTTATTGAGCTAAGTTGTTTAGAGTTCCAAGGCGGTCCAGTTTTAGTACAAACTTCGGGATGCATTCATTCATATATTCAAACATAATTTTATAAAAACGGTTTATGATTTCATCAATTCTGCACGTATTATTGATGGGTGTAGGTAGTAATTGAAGCCAATTAGTATTAACTAAGAGATTATTCAATTCGGTATAATCAGCTCGCTTGAAACAGAATTGTTCAATTCCTCTAATCGAACTGTTGTTGGCATGTCACAGCTTATTTCTATTGTAAGATGATATCTATCCTCAGGTAAAGTAACTGGATCAACGCGATTAACTGTACACTCTTTGGGGTCTTTAACAAATATTAAATAAAGTTGTTTGCCTATTGTGTTCTGAACACCGTTGATTTGATATACAGAGAAGACATCGCCATAATTATCAGATGATGATGGTAAGCAACAGCTACATATATTCAGGTGAAAAATTCCATGCAATTTGAGGCAAATTGAAGTCACCAAAAACGAATACAAAATTCGACGAGTTTGAATTTACGATTACAGTATTAATCGCTTCAATATTTTTTTTGTATATTGACATATCCGATTGTGGAGGAATATATGAGCAAGTTATATATATTTTAACATAACTTATTTTCATAACAACAGCAATGAATTCAATGTCAAATGATGATCCAACTGGTCATCTGACGGATAAAGATTTGAGGTAGCAATTAAAACTCCACCTCCTGTCGTGGTTGTAATTCTGTCTCGGCGAAAAATTTGAAAATCGTTGCAAAGTATTTCAGAGTTAAAAAAGGTATCATTTAGCCAAATTTCGGTAAAAACAATAACGTGATGATTTATATTGGAACTTTCATTGAAAAGATTAGAACATTTCGATTTTAGTCCTCGGACATTCTGGTATATCATATGAATTTGATTATCGGAGAAATTTATTAGTTTTTTTGTTGCATAGTCCGATTAGGAGGAAGTTGGGCAATATTATTAACACGTTGGTGACGAGTCTGTTCATATTCACGAATTAACGCGTGATGAGGCCAAAATGATCGATCAACGACTTGATTGAAAATTTCGAATGGAAGTGTTATTTTAAATGACACAATAATTCTCCTTAAGAATAAGAGAACTTTTTTAAGTAGATATCCATATCAGCATTAATTTTAGAACGAATGAAATTATAAATTTCCTCAGCAGTCGTATCAGGTACAAGGCGAGATATAAAAATATGCTTCCTTGGACGAATTACACGAAGCTCACTCTGAGTAGAGGGACTATTACGTTCAACATGGCTAATTGGGAAATTCAAACAAGAGTTTTTTTGAACGGTTGCACTAGGAGTAACATTCGACGCTAAGCCTGAACTAGGAATGGGTTCAGTACTAGGAATGATTTGATCATTGTTAAATATGACTACACAGAAAAAAATAAGTTTCATTTTTGATAACAAAAATCCCGGTATTCAATCATTTTAATTTTCGAATTTCCTGTGATAAAGAAATCCGCTATATCAATAACAAAAATTGTAAACGAATAGTATTATTTTTTTCAATAATACAAATATTTGAATTAATAAAATATCTTATTAATAATTTGTAATTTAATGAATCAAGGAAAAAAGTTGTTGAGTGAAATTTTACTTTCAGTGATAATTGTTATTGTGTTGTGTTATTTGTGTGTATGTCACATTTTTCAACCCCTTTTTGTTTGTCTTTGCTTGGCTGCAATTAAAATTGAATGTGTTTCGGATGATGAGTTGAACCGGCAATCTCTTGACTAATAAACTAACGTACTTACCACCAGCGATGCCAAATATTTATAACCCAAACGCGCTACCACACTTCTCAAAACGCGCTAGAACGCGCTATGTTACAGCATTGTCAAATATTTATAGCAAAAACGCGCTATTTTCTACGCGCTAAATTAAATTTCAATAAAAGTCGATGTATGCATGTATGTAAAGGGTGTTTTTTATTGAGGTATAGAACTTTAAGTTGGCATCACTTTTTTAACTGGCGGCCATTTTGTCAGCTGTCAAGTGATTAATATTTAGTTTGGTTTGCCATTTCATCATGAACAGGTTGACAAAAGAACAACGCTTGCAAATCGTGCAAATTTATTTCGAAAATAATGGTTCAGTTCGCGAAGTTTACCGCAAGCTCCGTCCATTTTATGGTCGACATAATCGTCCATCAGAGCAATTAATTCGGTTAACCATGGATCGTTTTCGCACTACGTTTACTCTATGTGATAATACGCATCCGCAGAGACGTCGAACAGTGCGCACCGAAGAAACAATTGCCGCTGTAGAGCAAAGTGTTGAAGAGGACCCGAATGAATCGATTCGCCACCGTGCACAGCAATTGGAGCCGACTAACCGACTATTTTGTTCCCGAATTGGATGGCATGAATGTGGATGAGTTGTGGTTCCAACAAGACGGCGCTACATGCCACACAGCGCACGTCACAATCGATTTATTGAAGGAAACATTCGATGAGCGCATAATTTCGCGGAATGGACCTGTCAATTGGCCACCAAGATCGTGTGATTTGACACCATTGGATTATTTTCTTTGGGGATATGTGAAGTCGCTCGTCTACGCCAACAAACCAGAAACGTTAGGGGACTTGGAAGCCAACATTCGTGGCGTTATTGCCAACATACGGCCCCATATGCTCGAAAAAGTGGTTGAAAATTGGACCTGTAGAATTGGCTTTATTCGAGCCAGCCGCGGCGGCCACATGCCCGATATCATATTTAAACATAAATGGCATTAAATTATCCTTCCAATAAAGCCAAATTGATGGACATTAAAACGATTTTCTTGTGCTTTATTTCAATTCAAAGTTCTATACGTCTAAAAAAACACCCTTTATTAGTATTCGTATATACAATTAATTTTTAAGATTTTGCAATATTGCTTCCTTCACATTATGTTTTAATTAACTAAAATCATTTTTGGTGTCCCTGTGGTTGAGTGGTAGCGATGCTAGCCTCTCACTCCAGAGGTCGTGGGTTCGATTTCCACCATAAGCCCTGGGTGTTTTTCGCAGACAAGCTACTCGCTTTGCGAATTGTGTCTTTGTAACAACATATAAATTGTCGAATAGTTATGCGATTCAAATGCTTTTTGTATTTCAGCTATAATAGATGATTTGTAAGTTATGTACCCTTTTGTTGGTCATTGTATGTATGTAGTACATATTTTTATTTGTGAAATTTCAAAATATTACAGTAATAAAATGCGTTTTTTTATTCTAACCACATAGCTGATTCATTAACTAATTTAAAAAAATGTTATCGGAGTTTAGTTAGAAAATTGTTAAATTTATATATATATTTAGAAAATTGTTAAATTTATACAAAAAAAGTTAAAAAAAATATTGAACTGAAATTATTGACTATATTCAAAACGCGCTAATTTAGCGCTTTTTTTATTAAACGCGCTAAGACGGAAACAAGCGCGCTTGGCATAGTTAAAACGCGCTAAATCTAGCGCGAAACGCGCTAAATTGGCATCGCTGCTTACCACTCAGCTAAAGAGCAAATCGTTATTGGGTACGCAAATAATGAATATACGCAAAACATGATTTCTTATGTTTCTTCTGCATGGCGCATTTCGTTGATACAATCTAAATATAACTTTATTGATTTAAAAAAAACCACAATAAAATGCTAAGTATATAAAGCAGAAATCTACATCAAGTGACACCACACACAGTGGACCAAACACAAAAGAACGCTAAAGATGAAGGTTTAGTGGCCTTCGAAAACGGCTGGCTGTTCCGTTCAACTATGTGTTGTTAGTCAGAATATTTACAACAGACTTTGGTGTTATTTGTTCATTAATAATTATCACATGTAATTTGGCTTAGAAAGCGATACGAACTTTAGCCCGTTCAAATCACAAATATAAAAACCACGACGTTTTTCGGCTTCTTGTCGGAATTTACACGTATACAACACCAACAATCAAAATAAACAATAACATCAGCACATGACCACGTTGAGTCAATCGACAAGCAAGGAAAACACCAACACAAACAAATGAAATTAAATGATATTTTAAAATGCGCGGAATTGATAAGTACAATATTCAAATTAATGACAAATATTATTGAAATTAAAAATTTTATTCATTAACATGGTTTTATTGAAAATAATTCTTGTCTATTTTTTTCTGTGTACAGCAGAATCAGAACTATGCCCGTTTGCAGGAACGTTTTGTGAATTATTTACGATCGGTGACACACCCGAATTAGTTGGTGATGGTGGGCAAGTATCTGGAAGATTGATAGCAACTGAAGTTGAAGTGGTAGAAGCAGAAATCGTATCAGAAGAATTCTGGGATGACGAAGCAGATCTTAAATTCCATTTTAAATTTTTGGGGGAAGGATTTTGCTGTAAATTAACGAATTTATCAAGATTTGGATAGTTTATTTTTTAGCACTATAAATTCTTTCTTAATTGTATCGAATTCATCTTTGGAATTTTTGAAGGCCTTATAAAAATCAACACTTATGCTTCTACAGCTTGGACAAGTCGATTGCAGGAATTTTTGAGGATCAGCCAATGCATCCGCATCACGAGCTTTAAGACCGCTTAAATGATAATGTTTAACACATAACCAACATGAAACCATACGGTCATTAACTGAAACAGAACAGGTAGAATTAGAGCACTCCATAGAATAAAGGTTGGACATTGCGGAAAATAAAAGTTTTTAAGTTGAGATGGTAGCACTTTTCCGTGATTTCTTATCACAGACACGATCCTATATTTATAGTATTGCCAGCACTAAGGCAGAAACAGAAACAGCAAAAACAAAATGATCAGCGAAAGAAAAACAATTTATAAAATGTACATATCACGTATGTGGGTGTTGTAGTTGTTGTTCAAAATAGGCAAAAAGAAAATGATCAGCGAAGGGAAAAAAATGTATAAAATGTACATATCACAAATGTGATTGTTGTAGTTGTTCTTCCAACACTTTTAATTTGATTAACCAAATAACACTCCGAAATTAAAATACAGGAAGAACAGTCAATTTAATTAAAAGCCCAAAGTTCAATTAACAAGGCATTTCACTATTCACAAAAAAAAACAGTAAATTTTTATAAAAATGTTATTTTAGTTCAACCGACAATAAAATCACGTCAAATATATAACAGAGACGGGACTCTCTTCTAGTTGCCTAGCAACTTCTTTGTAGAAGGGTCCTAAAAATTAGTGATAATATGTATCATAAAGAGAATATAAAGAAAATTAAGAAAATTCTGCAGAAAAATAGTTTTTCGTTCAATTTAGCAACAAAGATAGTAAAAAACGCCATAAAATATCGTAATCGCGAACCGCTAGAAAAAACTACAAAAAAGTATAAGTCAATGACACATATTCCTGGATTTTCTGAAAGAATTATTCACTCCGATATATTTGATAAAGAAAATGTTAATATCGCACTAAAAACAGACAATAATTTGAATAAGCTATTTTCAAATACCAAACGTAAGGTGGATAAATTAGACAAATCAAATATAATTTACAAAATACCTTGTAGCGGATATGTTTCTAACAAATGTAATAAAGTATATGTCGGAACAACGAAGTCCAAGCTACGTACTAGATTATCCGCACATAAATCTGATTACAAAACACGTAAAGGAGCAACTGACCAAAAAAAAGCTTTAGAAGCCCACTGTGCAATAAGTGGACACTCGCCTGACATCACCAATACAACAATATTACAACATGAGAACAACTATAAAAAGAGATTTACAATAGAGATGTTACATATAATTAATACTCCCGCGAATATAAGGATGAACTACAAAACAGACACAGAAAATTGCGCGCATACATATAGACATATATTAGCTAAACATAAACAAAAAATAAAAAACTAAACAAACAGGTTTTTAGTAAGAATTTGACTCTTTCTCAAAGCGGACAGCTGACGACCTTACTCTAAGTAAGATAATATTATGTTTTTGTTGTATTTATGTATATAAAATTGAAATTTGTATTTGCATATACACATATATATTTAAAGTACATACATATGTTTATATTTTTGTTTTTTGTTCTTTATATAGAATTTTTCCTGAAGAAGGACACCGAAGGTGTTCGAAATATTGAAAAAATAAAAAGATTAAACAAAATCAATAATTTAATAAAACAAAAAGAGTTTTATTTAAATGATTATGACCTTGAGCCTGATTAAGAAGAAACAAATATATACGTTTAATAATTTTTATTTCTTACATTTCTTTAATAAATTTTTATGTACAGTTTTGATTTTTCCATTAATTTTTAATTCCACATTTACATTATCCATATTTATTATTTCGTAAGGACCATGATATGGTGCTTCATATTTTCTTCTATTCTCTTTTTTTATTAAAACTACGTCTCCTATTCTAAGATATATTCTGTTAGTTTTGTTATGTGATTCTGTCTCTTTTTCTTAACTGCTTCTATAAGCTTTCTAGCATTTTCTAGTGAATTTTTAATTCTAACTCTTAATTCACATGCGCAATTGTCTAGATTATAAGTCCTATTGTCATTATTCATTATTTATTCACCTGGTGAGGTAGGTATTTTGCCAAATATTAATTCAAATGGTGTGTAATTTGTGTGCACGTGAAGGGTTATATTGTATGCAAAATAATAATAAGGTATACAGTCGTGCCAGTAGTCATCATTCACGAATAACAAGAAGTATTCATTTAGAACTCTATGATTTCTTTCTACAGTACCGAGTGTTTCACGATGGTACGGTGTGGTGGATATTCTATGTTCTATTTTTATCAAAGTACATCTTTCTTTCATTAATTCATTTACAAACTTTGTACCTCTGTCCGATTTCAGTATTTTAAATATGTCATACTTCAAGATTAAATTTTCTGTCAAATATTTTGCGGTTGATTTGGCTTCCTTTGTTTTCATTGGTGCAGCTATTATGTACATATTTAATATACATTTGTTAATATACATCGATAGTTTCCAGAAGGTCGTAATGGGTCAACTGTATCTATGTCTATAGTGGAAAAAACTATTTTTTGGTGTGTCTGTGATGCATAAATGATTCTTTGGTGTGTCTTACCTGTTTGTTTCTCTGACATATATTACACTTTAAAACGTACTTTTTTTTACCATGTTGTACATATTTTTCCGTATATATTTTTATTTCAATTTGATTAAAGTTTTTCTTACTCCGAAATGTCCTCCGCATGGGGTGCTGTGATACAATTTAATTAATTCATTTTTCCTGTTTTCATCTGTTATTCTTTGAAGATTACTAACATAAATTAACATTATTTTTACATCATTTTCTTTGCACATGTCTAACTCTTCTCTACTTATTTTTTTTAATATTTCGTCCCCTTTTTCTAGTGCGAATCTTACATAATTCATTCTGCCTAAACAGAAGGTAGTTTCTCCAATATATTATCCAGATAATGAGGATTATCGGTACATCTGATGCTCATTTCATTTAGAACAGAATCGTTTTCAACTTTCATTTCTTTTTGTGATTTTTCAAATATAAAATTCAATTTTCTTGGTAGCTTTATATCATTTATGGATGTACAATACCAAACTTTGAGTTAATCAGGCTCATTAGGATCTGTAATAAGGTTCCTTTAATTTTTCTTGTATTTACCTAGGTTTTTGGTTTCCTCATTTTGTATCCTCTTTTAATTCACATTTCTTGTTATCACCAGCGATTTTTTTACAGTTTCATTAATTTTATTAGGAATCATTTCTTTTAAAATTTCTAAAGCTAATTCTATTCTTGACAATGCGTCTGCGTTAGTATTGCTACTTAATTTTTTGTATATTATTTCAAAGTCATAGTCCGACAATTCCATATGAATTAATTTTGAATGTGGATTTTTATGTGAGAATAGTGAAGTTAGTGGACGGTGGTCTGTGAGGACAGTAATTTTTCTGTCTTACAGGTAGAGTCTAAAAATTTGTATTCCTAGTATAGCTATCAAAATTGTTGTTGCTTTTTCATTATTTTTGTAATGTTTCTATTGTAATAAAAGGAGACATCTAGTCAGGAAGCACAGGCAGGACGTTAAGAAGTTCGAAAGAATTTACGCCCCTGTTAGCGTTCTCCTGGATAGATCATCTCCTTTGGAGAAGGATGTGGGTGTCGACGGAGTCTAGGCTATACCTCGCAAGAGTGTAGGAGCTATATCGACGGGTACATCCCCAAAAATAAGGAGTCTGGCAGTGCCTTGTTTGCCAAAGCACTCAGGTCCTCGATGGTTGAGGCGGACAAGACACAGTCAGGTAGTAAGAAGAAGGCTCTCAAAGCAGCTGGCTCTCTTAGGGACCCCCGAAAAGAGTCAACAAAGAGAGCGAGATCTGGCGATGATATACCCTCTACGTCAAAGAAGTTGAAGAAGTCGACGAGCCAGGAAGGTGACCTTCAGGCGGCTGTCATAGATAGGAATGATCCGGATGGGAGGATCAATCCTGAACTGTGGAAGATGGTTGAAGGTAGGCTCATCGTTGAAATCAACCTAGCGGGGGTGGAAAATGAGGAATTACAATTTCATGGTGCGGACTGGGCGAGGCGTGTCAAACTTGTTAATTGCGGTAATTGATGTAATTTCAGCCTCGGATCTGCCTCTTCGGGCAGTGGTGACAGCGTGGTTTCCACCACCCGTTAGATCGATGAAAACTATACTGCCGGTTCTGGTAGAATAGAACTCGCCTCTCAGGACAAAGCAATGGAAGCCTTTGGCTTCAATGCATTGTAGAGAGAACGCGGGTAAAGATCTTTGCTTTGCCGTAGATCAGGAGTCTCTAAAGAGACTGCAGTTGTTGGGTGGTGATGTGAAGTTCGGCTTGGGGACTGTCAGATTTACATTAACCAAGTCGGATGATCCCAAGAAGGCTGCCAGTGGTGCAGATAAACCTGTATCACAGTGAGGCAGCCTCGGCCGGACTAGTAATACACCTCAATAAATCGCGAGTAGACGTGGCTCTTATCCAAGAACCCTGGATAAATAAAAATAGGGTTTGCGGTTTAGGAGTCACGGGCTACACATTGTATGTCCCTGTCACAGGGGATAAGCTAAGAACTTGCGTTCTAACAAGGGATGGGCAAGGATTAACTTTATTTAATTATTTCAGTAACGGAGACCTTACAGTCTGTAATGGAGGGGCCAGAGGTAAGCAGGAAATTATGCTTTCATCGGTCTATATGCCCTAGATGCGGTTGATCCACCGGGGGCTGGTGTGCAGAAGCTGACCGGGTATGCAACGTTAAGAAGGGTTGCGTTGGTACTCGGCTGCGACGCAAATACGCATCATAGTTAGTGGGGGAGCAGCAAGATTAACAAAAGAGGTGAGTTAGTGTTTGATTTTATAACTTCTAGCAATATGTTTATTTGTAACAAGGGTAACGTACCCACGTTCAGGAATAGGAACAGGGCAGAGGTTATAGACATAACACTGACTCACAGAGATAGAAACCTGGTAGGGGACTGGATGGTAGATAAGGACTGTACATTTTCGGACCACAGTAGGATATCGTTCAATCTAAATTTTTCTGGTGAAAGGCGTGACCCATATAGGAATCCAAGAAAGAATAACTGAGATACCTAAGGGGTCACTGCTGATATTAGAGCAAGGGAAACTCCGCAGGGTGCAGATACACAAAGAGGAGGTGGAATATTTCACTAACACTTGTAGGGAATGTTTTAAACAGTTCTGTCCAGTGGTTTTCCAGGGCAAAAGAAAGCAGCCTTCGTGGTGGACCAAGAAGATTGTTCAACAAAGCGAAACTCACAGGAAGGATTGAGGAGTGGAACAATCGCAAGGTAATATCGGGTGTTTTTTTAGAGGTATAGAGCTTCGAATTGAAATAAAACACAAGAAAATCGTTTTAATGTCCATCAATTTGGCTTTATTGGAAGGATAATTTTATGCCATTAATGTTTAAATATGATTTCGGGCATGTGGCCGCCGCGGCTGGCTCGAATAAAGCCAATTCTACAGGTCCAATTTTCAAACACTTTTTCGAGCATATGGGGCCGTATGTTGGCAATAACGCCACGAATGTTGGCTTCCAAGTCCCCTAACGTTTCTGGTTTGTTGGCGTAGACGAGCGACTTCACATATCCCCAAAGAAAATAATCCAATGGTGTCAAATCACACGATCTTGGTGGCCAATTGACAGGTCCATTCCGCGAAATTATGCGCTCATCGAATATTTCCTTCAATAAATCGATTGTGACGTGCGCTGTGTGGCATGTAGCGCCATCTTGTTGGAACCACAACTCATCCACTTTCATGCCATCCAATTCGGGAACAAAATAGTCGGTTATCATGGCTCTATACCGGTCTCCATTAACGGTAACTGACTCTCCAGCATTATTTCGGAAGAAGTATGGCCCAATGACTCCACCAGCCCATAGAGCACACCAAACAGTCAGTTTTTGTGGATGTAATGGCGTCTCAAGGGTCTCATGTGGATTCTTTTCACTCCAAATGCGGCAATTTTGCTTGTTGACGTAGCCATTCAACCAAAAATGAGCCTCATCACTGAACAAAATTTTGCGATGAAAATCAGCATCGAGATCAATCTCATTTTCGGCCCATACACCAAAATCACGACGCATTGCATGGTCTCGCGGCTTTAATTCTTGCACAAGCTGGATCTTGTAAGGTCGCAAGCCAAGATCTTTGCGCAAAATCTTCCATAAAGTTGATGGACAAAGCTCCAATTGCTGTGCACAGTGGCGAATCGATTCATTCGGGTCCTCTTCAACACTTTGCTCTACAGCGGCAATTGTTTCTTCGGTGCGCACTGTTCGACGTCTCTGCGGATGCGTATTATCACATAGAGTAAACGTAGTGCGAAAACGATCCATGGTTAACCGAATTAATTGCTCTGATGGACGATTATGTCGACCATAAAATGGACGAAGCTTGCGGTAAACTTCGCGAACTGAACCATTATTTTCGAAATAAATTTGCACGATTTGCAAGCGTTGTTCTTTTGTCAACCTGTTCATGATGAAATGGCAAACCAAACTAAATATTAATCACTTGACAGCTGACAAAATGGCCGCCAGTTAAAAAAGTGATGCCAACTTAAAGTTCTATACCTCAATAAAAAACAGCCATTATATAAGTACAAGGGTGATCTCAACAGAGCGAAAAGAGCCTCGTTAAGGAAATACTGTGAGTAAACTGATTCCATTAATGAGTTATCGAGGTTTCGGCGAGTATTGTCAAAGGAACCAAGGGCTCCTGGGAATATTCAAAGATTGGATGGCACATGGACAGAATCCAGCTCTGAGACACTTTCTGTTCTGATGGACACCCACTTTCCTGGCTGTAGGGAAGCAGGGGAAGAGGCAACGACGGAGGTTAATTTTAACTGCTTGTCGGAACCGGAATAAGATGCAGTGGACGACATAATGACGTTGGAAAAATCAACATGGGCAAAAAATACATTCGAACCGTATAAATCACCAGGCCCAGATGGTATTTTTCCGCCCAAGTTGTAGAATGTCCCAGAGCGTGTACTACTGTCCTTGGTGTATATCTTTAAGATATGTTTAGCAGGAGGTTTTTACCGAAAGGCTGGAGAGAGGTTTGAGTCATCTTCATACCCAAGGTGGGTAAGGTAATCCACTCAAAGCCAATGGATTTCACGCCAATCAGTCTTTCGTCGTTTCTTTTGAAAACATTAGAACGACTAATTAATCTGCATCTGAGGAACACAATTGATACCCGCGTCATTAGTGGCGCTCAGCATGTCTATCGTAAAGGCGGGTCTGTTGAGAGTGCGCTTCATGACGTGGTTGTTGTAATAGAGAGAGGACTGCAGCACAAGGCTTACACACTGGCTGCATTCTTAGACATTGTGGGAGCCTTTAACAACATAAGTATAGAGGCTATTACGGAGTCGCTGGAGACTCTTAGGGTTCACAACTTTCTAGTGCAGTGAATAATTATTATGATTAACAGCAGAATCATCAACTCCAGCATGGGAAGAGAAAGCCTGAGGAGATTAGTGATAAGAGGTACCCCAAGGCAGGAGTTTTGTCACCTCTATTGTGGTTGTTGGCAATGAACGCAATTCCTAGGCGTTTTGACAGGAGCGGACGGAAGATAGTTGCATATGCGGATGACGTGATTTTACTGGTAACGAGAAAGTTTCTTCCCACATCAGTGAAATCATGCAGTCGGCGTTGGGCGATCTATCCTCCTGGGCCAGCAGTAAAGGACTAGGAATCAACTCAGAGAAAACCAAGCTAGTCCTCTTTACCAGGAGATACAAAATAGAAAGCTTTGTACTACCCAGGATGGGAGGGGTGGAACTAAGACTAGCAGAGGAGGTTAGATACCTAGGTGTTTTCCTAGATAGCAAGCTTTCTTGGAAAATGAACACGGATGAAACAAATGCTAAAATGCCTACTACGCATGCAAGAGGCAGTAAACTGCATTTACATATCAGTTATCAGGCCGGTTATTTCCTATGGTTGAGTGGTATGGTGGAAGGCATTGAGGAAGGAAAGTCACAGGATATTGCTAGCTAAGGTTCAGAGATGTGCCTCGATGGGGATCACAGGTGCTCAAAGGAGCACACCTCAGGCTGCCTTGGACGTCATTCCTCATCTACTTCCGATAGAGGACTTTGTGGTGGGACCGGCGACTAGAAGTCTCCTTAGACTCGTAGAAACTGGTATGGTGAGGACAGGAATATCAGGTCATATATAAATCTTACAAACGATCGGTTTTGGTGATCAGGAATCCGTAACCCCTGGGTTTATGGACTATTAAGTCACTTAAATCGATTGTAGTCGAACACCCTTAATTATAATTTCGGATAGGGACTTTTGGGTCAAATCCGATAGGCTGTATGAGGGTAGTGCAGTCTTTAAAGACGGATCAAAAATGGCGGAAGGCACAGGAGCTGGTGTCTATATCTTGGGAACGAACATTCGTAATTCTTTCAGACTGCCGATTGAATCTATTGTTGGTTGAGATCTCGGCGATCCTCAGGGCCACGGAACTGGTGGCTAAGAATGTAGCTGAAGGTGAGAAGGTAACCTTCTATGTCGACAGCCAGGCAGCGCTAAAAGCTTTGAAGGGACACAATGTCAAATCGAAACTTGTTAGTGACCGGAGGAAAGCCCTCAACTTGCTTATGAAAAAGTATAGTGTCAGACTATGTTGGGTTCTTGGCCACAGCAGTGTTGAGGGAAATTAAATTGCCAAAGAGCTGGATGGAAGAGGGTCGGCGTTAGATGAGGGAATGTCGGACAGATCGGTGAAATTACCGATAGGTCATTACTATAAAGAACTCAGTAATTGGGTAGAAAGCGAAGTAGGGAGGATTGTAGTATCGAGGGGTTTTTGGCCAAAACTTGACTCAGGAAGATCTAAACTACTACTGGACATGAACAGGAAGGCGATGCGAATCATGATAGGCGCGTTGACAGATCACTACTCGGTCAGAATAAGAACCACCATTTAGGAGACTGCCATTCCAAATTTTTGTAGGATGTGCGGGGATGAAGAGGAACCAGAAACCATTGAACATATTATCTGGCATTGCCCGAAGCTTCAACGTCATAGGCTACGGCGGCTGAGCAGACGTTTCCATGAAAGCATTACTGTTGTTGGGAAGTGTAAACTAGAGGATATCAGGGGCTTCATCAAGGGAATTCGGTGGCTTAGTGATGGATAATATAGTCACTTCTGGCTGCAAATGGGAGGGTAAATATTACTTTTTGGGCAACAGAAGGGAATCACAATAGACCGAATTGGGTATCCGAGTGGAGGTGCGGTAAAGCACCACCCTTCCTAACCTAACCTATTGTAATATGTCCAATATATTGTAACCAGTTTGTATAAATATTAAATCTTATAATATTGTATGCATTCTATCTATGAATTATTAGTTTTTATTTTTATTCTTTCTTAAATTCTATTAATTTCTTAAAGATTAGTTTCATTACAACTCCATAGTTTTTTTTTATCGTTAAATGATTTTAATTAATTTTTTTTATAATTTATTTTGATATTTTTATTAAAATTGTATTTATTAATACTTTTTATTGTATTTATTTTCTAAATTTTACATTATTATATGTTTGTAATTCAGTTGGTAGTTTACACTTTTATAACTAAATAGTAAATAGACTAGCTAAATATTCTGTATAACGTGACATTTTTAGATTTAGTTGAACTGTAGTGAATTTTAGTAAGAAATAATTTGTTATTTGGGCTTAAGTTCAGTAATTTCATTTCTTATTGAATGAAATATTTTTATTAATTAATGTGAGTTTCTAAAGAAGAGAAGAAAAATTAAATTAGACCTTTAAGCTGGGGGAAATACGGAAATTTTTCTGTGCAGCAGCGCACTTCATCAGCACCCTAGTCTATCTATCTACTTGGGTAGAGATTGTTATTAACATCAGCTTTTTATTTATATGTACGCATGTATTTTATTTATTTATTTCCATTAGACTTTAAGAATGAAATTCTTTTATAGTCAAAAAATAATAATAATATTACATAATAATGGACACCATATATTAATAATATTAAAATTAAATTTAGCAATTATAAAAAAAAATAATTAAATTTAGGCAAGTTAATTTTGAATAACAATGAGCCCATTCCACCTGAATACCACAATGTCCATCCTGCTAGACCATAAAAATTCCCCATAGATTTTGTCGTTTAATTGAAATGTATGGAAAACCCTTACATCACACAAAACAAACAATATATCAATCAGTTTGAATTGACTCAACATGTGTAATAGAAAAATTTAGCACCAAAAACCAAAATTTAATAATAAAAAAATAGTATATATATATATATATATATATATATATATATATATATATATATATATATATATATATATATATATATATATAATAAAAAGTGTAGCCAGAAAATGAAAAAGAGTACCTATTTGATTAAAGAATAATATAGATAATTTATTACATAATCATGACAATAAACTAAATACTAGTAGATTAATAATGTATATAAAATAGAAGTGATGCCAATGCAAAAGAAAATGTAGAAGGACAAAGATTGATATTTGTTATATATTTCGCATAACATATTCCCTAAGGGTTTTCTTGAAATTCTGTCTTTCAACAATGAGTCTTAAGTTTGTGGGCAATGAGTTCCAAAGTTTTATGGCATTGATGAAGAAAAATCTGCTTGTATTTAGATAGTTATGCCTTGGTGGTATTAGCGTAGTACCTCTAGGTGATCTACCGAGTGATATTTTGTTAAACAAGTACAACGGTGATTTTATATTTATTAGTTTGTGTAGAAATAGGAGATCTCGCATGCGTAGGTATTTCACTATGTCACAACCAAGAATCATAGTTCTCCAGGACGATATACTACTGAATCTGTGAATACCATATACATATCGAGTAACATTGTTAAATGAGACTTGTAACTTATGAAGTGAGCACGAATCTAATTTGCTATACACCTCCGCAGAGCTGGTTATAATAGGTAAAATTAATTGTAATACAAGACGTTTCTTAACCCGCCAATGGTGACGCAAATTTGACTTTGATCAATGGTGACGCCGGTCTCACGCACCGGAATTTTCAACTGAAGATTTTTCCAAATTTGTTATTAATATTTCGTTTTTTTTTTAATTTATGCTCTTTGAGAATAAAGCAAGGATGTTTAATCAATTTAAGCTCTTTTATTTCAATATTAACATTAAAAAAATTGTTTTATTAGAGCATTAAAAACAACAGCAATTTTAGTAATACATTTTTCAAAATTAAGAAAAAAATAAAAAAATCACATATTTATAAAGGAAGATAATGTTTTTTAATCTTTCGACATTAGGAACTTTTACAAAATAAATAAAAAAAAAATATTAAAAAAATAATGAAAAATGTATACTTGGTTATTTTATTCACATACACGGTGACACACGGTCTCATGTACCGGGTTAGTAAAAAAAAATACACAAAGTGTGCTCACGAAGCAGTTTCGTCATTAACTAGTAGTAGGGGATGTGCAATGAGGCAGCTACTCGAAGTTGCAACCAAAAATAATAACAGGGAATAATGTTATTCGAATTTTTTAACACACCCGGTCTCACAGACCAATAGGACACCAATGGCGGGTTAACCTCAGTCGGTGTGTAAATTGAGGTTATTCTTAAATTACGCAGTGTTAAATACACGTTGCGTACCATATTATTAATGTGATCACAGCAAGATAAGGAGGAGTTGATGTGAAATCCGAGATATTTGGCTTTTTGTACATAAACAAGACGAGAGTCACCTAGGCTAACAATAGGAAGCTGGTTGAAATGAAGTCTATTCTTACTAATGGGCAATATAACCGACTTCTTAGGATTCAGCGTGAGGTTATTCGCTTTAGCCCACATATCGATACATTTTAGGTCCTCATTAATTTTATAACACATATCATCCACAAGACCAATACGACTAGATATATATAGTAGAATATCATCAGCATACGAATGAATGCTAACAGACTTAACGATTTTGAATATGCCATTGATATAGATACTGAAGAGTAAAGGTCCCAGAACTGAGCCTTGTGGAACCCCAGAATGCACACCCTTAAAGCATGACTCCCATACACCAACAACCACTTTTTGCAAATGATCAGACAAGTAGTTTCTTATTAGACTGACTGCGCTGTGGTCAAACAAAAAAACATTCCAGTTTTTTACAGAGAATAGAATGATCTACTCTATCAAATGCTTTTGAGAAATCTAACAAGCACATCAGCGACAAATCACCCATATCGTATGCCGGTCTGATATCATCAAGTACTTTTAGGACTGCAGTAGTACAACTATGGTTCGAACGAAACCCAGATTGCAGCGGAGACAGCAAACAATTTGCATTAATGCAATCAATCATCTGCCGACACATTATTGTTTCACAGACATTTCCGAGAACAGGAAGTACACTCATAGGTCTAAAGTCACTAGGGACAGTCGGAGATGTATTTTTGCTACCGGTATGATCCTAGCTCTTTTCCATACTTTAGAGAAAGTGTGTGATCAACCCAACAATATACGGTAAAATTATTTTTAAAAATCGTATGCACACCCCATCCTCACCTATAGCATTAGAGCGGATACTAATCACACTCCTATAGACTTCATCATCAGACACCGTAGAAAACTGAAATGTATTCGGACAATCATAAGAAGGCTGAATTGTAGATAGGTCTGGATTATTTAGATTATTTACAGAAAAAAATCATTTAGCGTGTTAGGATCTAAAGAGCAATCAGAGTTTCGACGAGGGTAGACAACTAAACTCTTAGTATTTTTCCAAAGTTGTCCAGATGATAAGGACGTGTTTAGTTTCCGTAAAAAAAATAATTTCTTTGCTTCTCTTGTAACTAAATTAGCTCGATTCCTAGCTCTATTATATATAGCCCTGTTTGATTTTTCTTCCATCTGTTATAACAGCGACTACGCTCCCGAATTGCCTGCTTTACATTTTCATTAAACCAAGGACAAGAACTATTTTTGATGTAAAAAGTTCCAACTGGAACATGTTTGTTATATATCTCTAGAATTGATGCTAGAAATACATCTAACTTTGCATCTGCTGTTGGCTCATACCAGCAGTCATTTAAATTATGATTAAAAAGGTCAGAATATAACAAAGGATAGTTAATTGATTTAAGGTCTCTATACGATATTAGACGCGAAGTCTCAGTTTTGTGGCGATTAATATTAAGCGAGCAAAATAAAAGATCATGGTCTGAAATAAATGATATTTGATCAAATAACAGTAAGTAGCTAGCATCTGATAACAACAACAGATCAAGTAGGCTTGGGATACAATTTGGTGAAAAACGTGTAGGCATTAGTTGATTAAAATCGACAAACCAGCCGAACTTACGTAATTAATCAAATTTGCTCTATGATTATCATCACACAACAAATTAATATTAAAATCTCCACAGGTAACATAGAAATCATAGTCTGTAATGTAAGTATTAAAATCAGAGAAAAAAGGATTCAGATCATATTTTTTGTTCGGGTTATACACACATGACTCTAGAACTTCGGTCGTACTGTCATACATTTCAATATTGAGAAATTCAATCCCTTATTCAGAGTTGCCTGACTCGCTGACATATTTAGATTTAATACTAGATTTGCAATATATTGCTACACCACCGCCCCTTTTGTCTCTTCTATTGTTATGATATAGAGTATATCCTTTTATACCGTAATGATCAATAGACAAATCATTATGAAACCATATTTCAGTGACACAAATAACATCAATATTTGAATTTTCAAAGGTCATCCTAACATCATCTAACTTTATACCGTGCAGACTCCTAGCATTAAAGTGAACTATGTTCAAACCACTTCTTTGCTTACATAGAATATTCAGTAAAGCAGATTTTTTTTTCAACAACACCATATCTTCAATCAAGTTGACACATCAGAAAAAAAACATTGTGTAGACAAGAATCAAGAACGTAAATTCTAATGAAACGGAATGGGAGAAATGATTGTTGTGTACAATTATTAATTTACCTTTGGTAATTTACCTTTGGTAATTTACCTTTGGTAATTTACCTTTGGTAAATACATATATATCGAATAAATAAAAAATAAATAATGTGATGATCGTAAAAGATAAGCAAGAATAGTTAAAACATACGTAGGTAGAGTAATATAAGTTCGTGCTAACCTAAATAGAAAAATGAAAAAACAGGGGAAATGAATAGTGATACTTACATATAGGGTTTGCCAAAAACCGTGAAAATCAGAAAATCGCGGTTTCCGGTGTTAAGCTACTAAAACCGGTCGGTTTCGGTTCGGTTTTAAAAATATGCATGTATATAAGTAGGTACGTATGGTGGAAAGATAAATGATGATTTAAAAATAATCATTTCTATCGTGAAAAACAAATGGAATTTTTCTTCATGTGAAATTTTCATTCCCCTCAAAGAGAAAAATGCTATCTTGAATAGCCCTTGAATGTAAAAAGGGAAGAATTTTTGTAAAGCTTAAAAATTAATTGAAAATCTTATAAATTTAAGTTGAATATAAAAATCACACACATTTTAGGTTATAAACGAAACTTATTTACTTTAAAGTTGTACTCATGGAAGTGCTTCTGTTGATTTAGCTATTTTTTCATTAAGTATACCACCGTGGTGCACCACCATGAAATTTACTGTATGTGAACCAAACAGATTCATACTCTGCAAAAAAATATGTTGTAGGGAATTATTTTCCTAAAAATAAATAATTATAACTTTCAATATATAATTCGAAAAAAATATCGAAATTATTCGGTGTAATAATTCAGTTGGCCTGCAAAAATAAAGTAAACAAAACCAAGGGAAAAGTGAAAAAATTCACGTGAAAAATATTCTGCCTTATTCATGTTAACGGGAACCAAAAAAGGGAAAATATTTCTAGGAACATTTAGTAGTGAGTATATGTATAAAAAGCTTAAGAATAAAAAATTTATATTTAATTTTTCAAGTAATAAAATTTCAGAAACGTTCAAGCGTTCAATGTAGAGTCGTTTAAACGAAATCTTATTTTTGTGCAGAAGTTACTAGAAAACACTCTTTCGCATTCAGTTGAAGAGGAGTTTATTGTGTTATTGTCTTGTGAAGCAATAATATGTTGGTTGTTTTGTTGTTAGTTTTTTTATAAAGTACAAATTCTTATCGAAGAACGTTAAAATTATCGTCTTTTTGCTTTACATCTGCTAGAGCTTTTTTGATAACAAATTACAATTCTTCCTGCAAAGAATCGTTATAATTTTCTTAAAATTTTACAATTTTCTTACCTTTCATTGTTACAGAATTCTTAGTAATGTATAAAAGTCTTCAATGTAAAGTATTTGCTGTATTTTTAAACAATATAATAATGGGTGCGTTCATAAATGCATAACCGATCTGCATCATACGTGCAAACTTTTATATAAAATGCAATACAAGTTCGCTGATTATCTCTTTTAGTAGTTATCATGTTTGTACACTATATTTTACATTTATTTGTGCGTTATCTACTTCAGTGAACCAGTTTAGAACATTTAAATTTCCATTTGAAGCGAGTTGATGCATTTACGAACAAGCCCAATGTTAAAGTAAAACTTAAAAACCGACGCTTTTTTGTCGGTTTCAGTTTTTATGGGCTAAAAATCGCGGTTTCGGTTTCGGTTAAAACCGAACGGCAATCCCTACTTAAATATGTATTTACCAAAGGTAAATCAATAATTGTACACAACAATCATTTCTCACATTCCGTTTCATTAGAATTTACGTTAAATAGCTGATGTTAATAACAATCTCTACCCAAGTTAGGGTTTTTAATTTCCTGACTTTTTCCAGCTCCCGGGAATCGGTATCTTTTTAGTCACCCCCGAGATTTCCCGAGCATACGGGAAAATATTATTAAATAAAACTAAATTAAAAATTTGCTTAGCACATAAGTTGTACATGAACACATTGATTTATTTTCAAATAAAATATTATTCTATAGTTAAATATTCTTAACCTGTTAATTAAAATTTTATTCAAACGAATAATAAAATAAATTTAAATAAAACTTTTTAATTGTTTAATTTTTTAAAATTTAAATTTCTAATTATAAAAAATCGTATGTAAAAAAAATTAAATGTTCAAGAGATCTTTGAATTCAGGAATGTTTGTACTCTCAAGTTTATGTGAAAGCTCTAAAATAAAAATTTAAAACTTCAAACTAATCAATGAGATTGAAGTCGATTTTATATATGCACATATATTAGGTCTTATTTATAAAAATTCTTAAGGCCTTATGTAGGCTTATCAACAAAAATTTTGTTTGAAAATCTGTTTTATAAACCCTTTATTAAACCTTCAAAATTTTTTATAAATAAGGCTAATTGTATTTAAAATAGTTTAAATTTTAAACTATTTTAACTAAACTTTAAAATATTTGCACGTATTTATGTGTATTAGTAAGCTAAATAAAAAGTTATGAGCGTTTCTTGAATAATTATCCCCAAAATAATTTAGGAAACGTTAACTTTCTGGGTTTCAATAAAATGGTATTTTAAAACAATAAGCGCGTTAATAGCACTATCCGAAAGCCGGTTCCTAATTTTGTTGACGAAATTTCCAGAAATTGAAAATACACGCTCGCTTTCGATAGATGTAGAGCTTATTGTCAATAGTGCTTCAAATAGAATATCCAAATTTTCTGTTCTAGTACCAGTTGCTTCAAACATTGCAAAATCTCTTTTTATAATATCTGATCTTGTCAATATCTTTGCTTTTTTGCCGTCTTTCATTGCAGACTCAATAGCTTTATTAAGTTTTTCCTGAAAAGTCTCAATATTATCCAGATCGGTCTCAGAATCTTAGTCAGATACATCTTCAGCATCATCCTGAAATAATCTGTCATACAAATTTTCAGCAAAAAGTAACGTTACTGGCTTCGAAGCTTTTTTAAAAATACCATTGTCGTATTCCACACTGTCAAACAAATTAGGATTCTTTAGATATTTTAATAGTGTTATTATTTCAATATTTCTGCGTTCACAAATTCGTTTCTCAAGTGCGCTTATCAATTTTTTTGCCATATACGAGTAATTGCTTACAGCTAATATTTTATTAAAAAGAACTAGTAGAATTGCATCTGCTGTTAATAAATTTGTGTCTCGCCGACCTAAAGCTTCAACTGCAATTTTTACCGGGTGTAACACATTGTACAGAGACTCTAGGATATTAACATGATCATCTTTCCACATATGGACTAGGCTATAATCAATTAACGTTTTTTTAATTGAATTTTTAATTGTTAAAAACGATTCGATCGTTGTTATTATTGAGTTCCATCTAGTCCTAACATCGAGACATAGTTGCAACTTCTTTTCTAACTCAGATTTTACGTCTTTCTGTAGAGTATCATTTTTCAATGCGCTTCTTTTAATAGCTTTTATAATTTGTCTGGTATTGTTTTAAACAGTGTCATATTCTTCGCTGATATTATAAGTTAGTTCTTCTTCTAATTCGTCGAAATTGTCGGAGTCACATTCACTGGAACTTGTTTGATTATTAACGCGTTTCTTATAAAGAATGTCTAAAACTGCTAAATAGATTGCGTGATTTACACAAAAAAATCCCACACACTGGGCTCTGATTCACAAATCTTTTCACTATGTTTGGCCCGTCCGAAATTGTTGCAACTGTATGTTCTTTAAATTTTATGTTGTATTCATTCAGTTTTGATTCTACCATGTGTCTCAGTTCAGAAGCACCACACTTTCCTCTGATATTCACCATTCCAAGGTTATATATCTTGTGCTTCGGTACATACAAAGATGTGTTTAAATATCGTTTGTTTCTTAAGCTGATCCATTCATCAAACACCAAGCTGAATCTACCATTGGTTTTGATCATTTTGGCTAGATCTGTCATCAAAGTCTGTTTGATACTTTCATAATAATCTAATATAAATTTCATGACAGTAGCTTCACATTTAGGAACCTTGAATCCCTTATGTGATAAAGACTCCTGGATGAAAGAGCTACGGGTAATTGCTCTTATAGAGATTCCGTCGAAAGCAGCGAGTTTTGCTAAGGTTTCACCCAAATTTTTGTTGCAGACGAATTCTTTTATTAACATTTGTTTTTTCAGTTGAGGTTGGCCGTCATTTTCAGCGCTGGAATTATCATCATCCTTAGCTGCTATTGCGCTTATATAATGAATATTGGAAAGATGCTTAAGCAAACCACTGGTTGAACCTTTATAGGCGAGCATTCTTGGGCATAAAACGCATTGAGCGTTAGATTTTGGTCCTTTTTTAAAGTATTTCCATACGAATGATCGCGGCTCCATTTTCTCTATGACAATAATTAATATTAACTGCACACAATCATAACTGATACAAAGAGTACTTACGACTTCAAATAATTTATTTTATCCAATATACGTGAACGTTTTTATCCTATTTTTTTCTTAAAACAAATAAACAGCTAAAAAAATATTTATTTCTTTGACTATTTTTTTCTTAATACAGTAGTTTTAAATAGTAGTTTTTGCAATCCATCATATGGGCATAGTTGTATATTTTGTGTAGCAGCATAAAGTTGCAATTTTTTGTATTTCTTAATTTTCGGGATTCCCGACGAAAAATCCCGGGAATAGGGAAACAAAAAATAAGCAGAAATCCCGCACCGAATTTCCCGGGATAAAAACCATAACCCAAGTAGATAGACTAGGGTGCTGATGAAGTACGTTGCTGCACAGAAAAATATCGGTATTTCCGCCAGCTTAAAAGTATAATTTAATTTTTCTTCTCTTTTTTAAAAACTCACATTAATTAATAAAAATATTTCATTCAATAAGAAATGAAATTACTGAACTTGAGCCCGATTAACAAATTATTTCTGATTGATATTCTGTATAACATTTTTAGGTTAAGCATTCTTTTGAAATGTTTTTTTTACATCTGAAGTTTTTTAAGTAAGATGTTTATTAATATTCTGTTTTTGTTTATGTAAAAAAAGTAAAAATTTGTTTAGTAATATTAATGGAATCAAAATATATTTTAAATTTTATAATTGTTATGTTTTATAATTTTCTTCGTCATCCTTCGTGCCAACTTTGCCATCATCGTTTTGGTATACAGTTGGGGCATTAACATATGCTTTGCTGTCATCATTACAATCATGAAATCAAAAATTCTCAGGTCCATTTTTAACATCGTTGAACTAATTTTTCCATTTGGCTGTCTGGTCTGATATGGATTTCTCTTTTTGCTTCATCCAGTTTTTGTAGGAACTCGTTGCCTTCCACGGCTATTTCATGTGTTATAAGCATGTATGGGCAAATGCAAAATGAAAATGCAAAAAGAGCGAACGATGTGTACATACACAAAATTGATGAGCGAAGCAGAGGAACGAAATTGTGCTTAGTCTAGCAGAAAATTTCGAACGAAGCAGACGTGCGTCGGATGTCATTAAATGAGAAGAAAAACAAAGCAATACAATGCCACACATGCTAAGCTTTCAATGTAGTGGTGGCCATACCTGGTTATAAGGATGGTATCTTATTAAAAAAAATGTTTCTTGATATATTCCAGCTAAGCAATATATAGATGATCCCTGCTAAGCATAAGCTCTCTATGCGGGGTCTATACTTAGTTCCTTTTCACTTAAAAGAATAAGCAATAGCTATTCCTTAAAAATGAAAGGGCGCCATGTAATGTATTTTCAATAACATACACAAGCGTTTGTTCTGTGATCAATCAAAGTGTATTGATAATTTATTTCATAATTTCTTCAGCTTATATACTAACAATGCGAAGTTCGCTTTTTTTATTATTTTTACTTATTCTAATATATGTACATTAGGGTGGCCGTTATTTTTTCTTGATCTCTTCTACTCTTACCCCCCAAATCGGTTCAGTTTTATGTAAAAAAAATACAACAAAAAATCATACCGATAAGTTGTGTTTTAGGAGGTGCGTCCGGCCCTCAAAGTTGGCCCTTGGGAACAAAAAAAAGAGTAATATGTGGCATCACCGCATTACGGAGTTCGTTGGTTTGCTTGCTTGTTGACATTTTGTTTCTCCCTTTTTTTTAGTGAGAGAGTAAACAAAATTATTAAAATTCACCAACTTGAAAAAACAAGTAAAAATAAGTTTATAAATGATTTATGTGGGCATTATTTTTGTTATTCCAAATAAAAGACCTATAAAATACAAGTTTATGTATATACATTTCGTTTTAATGGAGTATTTAATATTTTTTTATGTTAACTCCCTTCTGTTTTGCCAGAGAAAGATTTTTAGTGAAAAAAGCAAATTCAATTGCTTATGAACGCTAAGGAACTTTTTTACCCCAGGAGTTTTTTTATTCCCACATTTGGTAAAAACAGCGGAAAAACAAATTCATGATAGGAAAAAAGGGAAAAGTGAAAAAACTCGCGCGGAATTTTTGTTCATGATTGGGCTGATTATAAAGGGAAATCATTGATATGTTCTCTCTCAAAATCAGATTTGCCTACGATACCATATCGCGTGCTGAGAGCGAAGGAAGAATGGAGTCAAAAAGGTCTACAGGCAGACCGAAAATTGGCGCGACGAATTGAAAGCTTAATTATTAAAACTATGCTGTAATCCAGCACAAGAGAGTTAACTCTTCAAGCAGAAAATGAATATGATCTAAGTGTATTATATGTTAAAATACAAATAATCTTTATGGAAAAAACCAATGCTCTCAGTGCAAAATAATCAAAAACAATTAAGGTTTACTACAGATCATATTTCACTCCCTCCAGAGTATTGAGATGACGTCCCCGACGAGACAGGACTTATCCTGCTGTCTTATCAGGATGAGTACCACAAACATTGGCGCAAGCCTCTGACAGTAAAGTTTTAACAATTTTCAGTACTAGTATGGAGTTGTTTATCCAGCAAGTCAGGGTTTTGGATGCAATAATGACCAAAGAGGTTTTATTGACCAGAAAATTTCAAATAAAAATATTATCAAGATAATGACATCAAGCATAAATCTTATTTACATGTGGGTCGTAGTTACGACAACGTAGTTATACAACTGCATCAAAGTTATTGATACCCCTGCCTAAAGTGCTGATGTCAACCCTAAGGAAAATTTGTTAGACCATGTGAAGAAAACGGTTGCATGAACAATCGCCCAAAGAAGAATCGCCCATAGCACCAAAATGAACAATCGCCCAATGTTTTTGGGTTTTTATTCGTAATGAACAAAGACCCAAAAAAAGTGAAAATCGCCAAAAATTTTGTGAAAAAAAAACCTAAATACAAAATGAACGATCGCCCATTAATTTGGGTTATTATTCATTATGCAAAAACACCCAAGTTTATGATGAACAATTGCCCAAAATGGCTGAATGAATAATCGCCCATAAAAAAATCGCCCAGACCACGTAAATGTACAAACGCCCAAAGAAATTAAAACAAAATTTGGGCGATCGTTCATTAATTTGGGTTTTTCGACATTTTTGAAATATTTGGGTAATTCTTCATAATGAAGGATCACTTAAACTTCAAAAATGTCAAAAGACCCAATTTTTTTTTTTGGCGATCGTTTATTTATCTTATTTTTATAAAAACGTAAAACTTGTATTGCAAGCTAACTGATCATCTTATTTCTTTATTATGCTCCGCCGCTTCGGGAA
Source organism: Tachina grossa (assembly GCA_949987645.1). NCBI lineage: Eukaryota > Metazoa > Arthropoda > Insecta > Diptera > Tachinidae > Tachina > Tachina grossa. Next base: position 14,162,285 of record OX465279.1, on the reverse strand, counting down.
ATACTATGGTGGAGAAAATTCTTCTAGAAAACATTATTAAGCAGGGAAGCTGCAAAAGCAGAAAATCTTTATTATGCTCCGCAGTTTCGGGAAATACCATGGTGGAGATAATCCTTAAGCTCGGCCGAAGGCCGGCAGTCTAAAGAATGTTTTTAGGCAGGGAAACTTTGCAAAGGCGGAAAATCTTTATTATGCTCTGCCGTTTCGGGAAATACCATGGTGGAGAAAGTTCTTAAGCCCGGCCGAAGGCCGCCATTCTAAAGAATGTTTTTAGGCAGGGAAACTTTGCAAAGGCAGAAAATCTTTATTATGCTCCGCCGTTTCGGGAAATACCGTGGTGGAGGTAATCCGTAAGCTCGGCCGAAGTCCAGCAGTCTGGAAAATGTTATCAGGCAGGTAAACTTTGCAAGACAGAAAATCTTTATTAGGTTGTTCAACAGCAGTGGCTTCGCTGAAGAGTGATGCTTCGAAAACAAAGCTATGTAACACTTTTCGTCTTATTTCTCCGAGTTCTGTAAGGAACCATAATCAGAATGCGGTGCCGTAGAATCCCCACAACAGATAAGGAACTTAATTCTCTTTGGACGATTATTAATAAAAACTGTGTGATTTAAAGATATGGGCGATTGTGCACTTTGTGATTTGGGGGGTTATTCACAAAAATTTGGGCGATTTGCAACTTTGTTTGTCTTTTTTCATTATGAACAATAGCCCAAAAACATTGGGAGATTGTTCATTTGGGTGATTTGACATTTTCCCCCACAGAACTATTCAAAAAGCTTAATATTCATTAGTTTATGTAAACAATAAATATACAATTGCCCAATTGGGGTCATTGTACATTTTTGTAAAATGGGTGATCGTTCATAATGAACAATGAGCCAAAATTTAATAATGTCAAAACACCTAAAACCAATGAAGAAACGCCCAAATTTACAAAAACAATTTTTTGGGCGATTGTTCATTGGGCGATTGTTCGTGCAACCGAATAAAACTAATATAGGGTGTTTTTTTGAGGGGTATAGAACTTCGAATTGAAATAAAACACAAGAAAATCGTTTTAATGTCCATCAATTTGGCTTTATTGGAAGGATAATTTTATGCCATTAATGTTTAAATATGATTTCGGGCATGTGGCCGCCGCGACTGGCTCGAATAAAGCTAATTCTACAGGTCCAATTTTCAACCACTTTTTCGAGCATATGGGGCCGTATGTTGGCAATAACGCCACGAATGTTGGCTTCCAAGTCCCCTAACATTTCTGGTTTGTTGGCGTAGACGAGCGACTTCACATATCCCCAAAGAAAATAATCCAATGGTGTCAAATCACACGATCTTGGTGGCCAATTGACAGGTCCATTCTGCGAAATTATGCGCTCATCGAATGTTTCCTTCAATAAATCGATTGTGACGTGCGCTGTGTGGCATGTAGCGCCGTCTTGTTGGAATTACAACTCATCCACATTCATGCCATCCAATTCGGGAACAAAATAGTCGGTTAGTCGGCTCCAATTGCTGTGCACGGTGGCGAATCGATTCATTCGGGTCCTCTTCAACACTTTGCTCTACAGCGGCAATTGTTTCTTCGGTGCGCACTGTTCGACGTCTCTGCGGATGCGTATTATCACATAGAGTAAACGTAGTGCGAAAACGATCCATGGTTAACCGAATTAATTGCTCTGATGGACGATTATGTCGACCATAAAATGGACGGAGCTTGCGGTAAACTTCGCGAACTGAACCATTATTTTCGAAATAAATTTGCACGATTTGCAAGCGTTGTTCTTTTGTCAACCTGTTCATGATGAAATGGCAAACCAAACTAAATATTAATCACTTGCCAGCTGACAAAATGGCCGCCAGTTAAAAAAGTGATGCCAACTTAAAGTTCTATACCTCAATAAAAAACACCCTTTAGAATATAATATCCCAAAGCTAATTCATTCACTGTTGACGTTGGCAAGCGATAATTCATGCTCAAGGTCACAGAAAATATTGCAACTGAACAGCCGAAAATTAATATTTAACTAAAAGTTTCATCAAATAAGCAAGCATTTTTTTTAACATTACACAAATTGAACTGTTTTCTTTTTTTAATTTACATCACAATTTATTTTATATTATATTATTTTATATATATTTCACATTATATACATTATTATATTAACAAATATTTGTTTATAAAATCTATGTAGAAAAAAAATTCTTATCTTTATTAGGAATCTGTGTTTATTTTGAATTTTGTTAACATTTTCTCTAATTCCAAATAATTTTTTGCATAAACTGTATGTACTCGTATATCCTAAACATAATATGTACATTAAGACCATCTCATATTGAAAAGAAGTCCATGTGACAAAACTGCAGCCAACTTAGAAGTTTTTATGTATTTATGGGCCCGATTATGGTTTGCATAGATCTGAGCATACAAGAAGACATAAGCCGAGTTTACATCTGTGCGACATGTGCTCAAAAAAGCGTAACCACTAATTACTAATGAAAAACTGTTTGATTTAGACATGTATTTATTGATGTAAACAGTTTCCAAACATGTTGAATTCTACAAAATTTTCTTTAGTTATTATTATAAGTGCTAAAAAAAACTGCAGTCGAAATAGCAAAAGTCGTAAAATTGTGCTATTTCTTCGACGTTTTTTTTGACTGCCGAATCACAGTGTTTAAAAACTTCCTATTTGCGTATTTTCTTTTACTTCTGCTCATACTTCTGCTACTGAAATTCAAAGAGTCGTAGTTGAAGTTAACACAATAAACGAACAGATATACACAACAAAGAGCTTCAAGTGTCGTCATGTTCGTACAGTTTTCGGTTTGGCTTACCGCTGCTTTAAATAAATACGAAGTTAACGAAGCAGAAACGTGTGTGTATGTGTTTGAATGTGTGTTTTGTGTGTATATGAGTGTTTGGGCCTGTTCGTTAATGCATCACTGCGCTGCAAATAGAAATTTAAATGTTCTAAACTGGTTCACTGAAATAGATATCGCACAAATAAATGTCATGCCTGGCAGAGTGACCTGAATTCAGCAAAAATATTAGTCTACCTGGAAGCATGTATTTTTCATATGTATATAATTAAAAAATTTGCTTTATTTTTTTACTTTTTGTTCGCGCGTTGAATCAGGAGTCGATCCCAAGATTTCCGTATGTTAGGCTAGAACACTACCCACTGAACTGCCGAAGCACATATTTATTTTTGTACACAATTCAACTAAAAAATAAAAAATAAAAACTCGACGTAAAAATTTCATTCGCATCCAAATTTGTATACAGGTAAGCGAGAGAGGATGATCTATAAAAAAATTTGGAGAGTTTGAGTATAAACAGCCGACTGACTTCGTAGTGTTTGTGTTAAATTTCGTCATTCGCTTACGTTATTGCATCCTCGTAAGGCAGAGGGGATGTACTGTGTGCTTCTCCGCGCTTCCGAAGCGCTTAATTTTGTGTTATACATATGTATTAAACTACACCTCCCGAGATGTTTTTATGGAAGGGACTTTTATTAATATGCAATTGCTTCTAAACCTCGATTATTATTATTTTTTTGCTGGGAACTGCAAAACCAAAAGAAAAGAAAAAACACACAACATCTCTACTACGATAACTTCCGAAGCTATTTAAAGCAGCAGTCAGACAAACAGAAAACTTTTCGAACATGTCGAGAGCTGAAGCTTTTCGTTTTGTATAGCAATTCGTTTATTGTGTTAACTTCTACTGCGACTCTTGAATTTTTAGAAGCAGGAGTATGAGCAGAAGCAAAAGAAAATATGCAAATGGGAAGTTTTTAAACACTGATTTTTATTAGTGGTTAAGCTTTTTTGGGCACATGACATACATATGTATACTCGGCCATAGGGTATAAATTTTTACAAAGTGGGGAAGTAAGAGGAAATTTTTTTCTAGATCTGAGTGCAGGATAGCACATATGTTAAACTTTTTTTTTTTCAAAAATAGGACCACGAGGGATGTAGGGAGAAATTGTTTCCTCTTTGAAACTATTTATCCGATTTTGATGAAATTCAAAACATAAATAAATCTCAGTCTAAAAGAAGATATACAGAGTAGTAGGGAACTCCCACTCCGGGGACAATTAAAATTGTTAAATTGTGGGCTGAAATTGTTAAATTGTTGCTGAAATTGTTAAATTTGGGTAATTAAAATTTGAAAATTGTTAAATTCTTGGAAATTTGTGTTTTTTTGTTTACATAAGGAGTTTTTTGTTTACATTAGGAGTTTTTTGTTTACATTAGGAGTTTTTGTTTACATTAAGTGTATGTCTGTCTGTCGGTCTGTATGTCTGCCTGCCTGACCGTGGGAAGTTTGTGTGTGGAATATTTTGTGTGAATGTATTAAGGCGGTTCATAGTTTGGCGGTTTTTATGTGTGTATGTGACGACGGGGAAAATCATGAAAATGGTTTTTCCTAATGCTGACGGAAAATCATCTAATGATTTTTCGTAATTCCGAAGGCAAAACATGATAATTTTTCGTAATTCCGAAGGCAAAACATGATAATTTTTCGTAATACCGAAAGCAATACATGATTATTTTTTTTTTTCAAATGCCGACGGCAAAACATGATTTTTTTTTTTTTTTTTCAAATGCATATGGCATGCATGATAATTTTTCCTAATGCCTACGACAATGCATGATATTTTTTTCAAATGCCTACGGCAATGCATGATTATTATTTTTTTCAAATGCCGACGGCAAAACATGATTATTTTTTTTCCTAATGCCGACGGCAATACATACTTATTTTTCCTAATGCCTACGGCAATACATAATTATTTTCAAATGCCGACGGCAATACATGATAATTTTTCCTAATGCCTACGGCAATGCATGATAATTTTTCGTAATACCGAAGGCAATACATGATTTTTTTTTTTTCAAATGCCGACGGCAAAACATGATTATTTTTTTTTTTTTCAAATGCATACGGCATGCATGATAATTTTTCCTAATGCCTACGGCAATGCATGATAATTATTTTTTTCAAATGCCGACGGCAAAAAAATGAATATAATTTTTTCAAATGCCGACGGGAAAATGATTTTTCCTAATGACGACGGGAAAACGTGAAAGTTATTTTTTCTAATGCTAATGTAGGTGTTGCTAGACTGTGGGAATTTAAGGCTGACCGTGATTTGAGTGGGCGGCGTTGTTGCCGTAATATGTAACCATAGGAATTTGTGGATGTGTCTGTCTGTCTGTGAGAATTTAGGTGAAGGTTTGATTGGCAGGGGGCGGGGTGTAGTTGAGGTAGATCGATTGCGTGTGTAGTTGTGTGTGAATGTGTGTGTATGTGTGTGTGTGTGTGTGTGTGTGTGTGTGTGTGTGTATGTTTGTAGGAATTTCAATGTGTGTATTTCTGTAGGAGCTTAAGGCTGATTGTGATTTATGAGGGGTGAGGTGTTCTAGTAATATGCAACCGGGGGAATCTGTGTGTTTGTATGTCTGTAGGAGTTTAAGGCTGACCATGAGTTGGGTGGGCAGGGTTGTTGACGTAATATGTAGCCATGGGGATTTGTGAATGTGTCTCTCTATAGTAGTTTAAGGTTGATCGTGATTTGAGGTGGGTGAGGATGTTGTTGAGGTAAATTGGTTATGCGTATGTATGTATGTATGTATTTTTGTAAGAATTTAAGATGATTGTGATTTATTAGGGGCGAGGTGTTCTTGTAATATGTAGCCGTGAGAATCTATGTGTATAGACGTCTGTAGAAGTTTAAGACTATCTGTAATTTCAGGTAGGTGAGAGTGTTGTGTTGTTGAGATTAATCTTATATATTGTATATGTATGTATGATCATGGGAATTTGTGTATGTATATCTGAGGGAGAATTTAAGGCTCGTCATGATTTGCAAAAGGTGGGGTGTTGTTGAAATTTTCTTGGATATTTCTTATATGAATTCTGCTATGTGTGTGTATTTGAGCTGGTATTTATATGTAGGTAGAAATAAATTGTTTTCAACATCGACATTTGGTACTATAAAATACTATCATATATCTGGACTTCCCTAATCCTAGTATGCTTTTGTACTTACGATTGCTTTATATTTTCTCATGCTTAAATTTGTCTCGCGTTGAAGTCGGTCTGTGTGAAATTTGTTTATATTACAGATTTTGTTTATTTAACTACATTCGTCTTCTTTGACTGAAAGAGTTATCTACACACAGAGAAAAACCAACTTGAAATCAGTAAGAACCATGCTGAATTAATAAGAACCATTAGCGAAGGTTTAGTCATATTGAAATTTCTTATTTCAATATGGACAAAATATTAATTTACAGTATTCATTTATGAAACTCATTAGTTTGTAGATATCTCAATATACATTTTCTATTATATTAAAAATTATTGAATTAATGTGATGAATTCTTATTTTTAAGCTGCAGATTTTCCCTGAGTATATGGATTGTTCATATTTGCATTGTGCTCTAACTAAACGACTTAAGCATTGATAAGAAATTTGATATGTATACATACATATCTACAAATTGATTTTATGTATGTATGTATGTATGTATGTATGTACATATATATGTACATACAAATAAGTGTTCAACTCAATCTTTGAATACATTTTTTATTTTATTTTTTGTCATGTGATGTCTGTTGTTGGTGAAGTTAAAAACATTTTAATTTTTATCTGCGTTTACTTAAAAGTTTGTGAGGATTTTCTGTTGTAAGTAAAACTGAATTCTTGAAGATATGTACTTACATACTCTATAGTAATAGTAACTATAATAGAAATATTTCTTATACTTAATTTACAGTTTTTTAAAGTATAGGGTATAAAATTTTTTCTAGCTATAGCCTTCTACATTTATTTTGGAAAACTTGCTTTGCTTTTTAAAAATGTATAAACATTTTTAAATGAAACTGATCCGGCACTCCAGCCTAGGTACTGATAGTTTTTTTTTTGTTGTTAGTTAACTTACTTATTTTTTATTTTTTATTGATAAACATTGGAAATCAAAAGGGAGTTTTATATTGTAATTATTATTTTCATAATTGTTGAAAACAATCGCTGCTTTTTGTTTGTTTTTTGCGATGAAATCATTTGAATTACTTTTGCAACTTTACGCGTTTATAAAAATTATGTTATTTTCTATATTTCTTAATTTATAAGACTTTTAGACTTTGTCCTTTAGGGGTTATATATTCTATTATACGATTATGAATAAGAATGCAGTAAGCTGATGTATTTGCTTACTGCTTCAAATTAAAATTTTATTAAATTGAATAAAAGGAGTTTTTTTTCTTAAACTCTGATGCAGTTAGAAGCGCTGGAGATTCTTTCATATAACAGCTTTTTTGAAATTTTTGATACATAGTATAATATAGAATTGGATAACATTTATTTTTAATTTTCATGTTAAGAAGTACGGGTATGAGACTGAATTTAAATGTACTTTTAAATTAGTTAAATCATAATGAACAAACATATTTTCTTCTTTAATAGCGATCAACAGAAAACGAACTCGTTTTCATATAATTTAGGTATACCCTATCGACGGCTCCTCTAGGATACAAGATGACTTTGTATGACGAAATTTCTGTTGCTTTATACTGATAATATGTTTACATTAATAAGATACATATACATATGTTTATTTTATGAACGGTGAGCACCTATGGCTTTTATTTAATGTTCTATATGACTTTTTTTTCATTTTATTAAAGTTCAGCGTATTGTATATATATTTCTGAAATGTTTAAGTGTGTTTTGTGTGCCCATCGGGCAGAGTGTACGTATTAGTTGGTCAGTCAGTCTCTATTTTTATTTATTTTTTTTTCTTCTAATGTGCCACTCCTTTTTCAGATTTTACTACTTGGAATAGAGAATTTTTGTCTAATTTTTTGGTGGGTATATACATTAGGTATGTAGAAATTAGTTTAGATACAAAGAAATGCATGTTTAATATACATCTATTGTATCAAATCGATCTCAAATAACTCAGTTACCTCTACCAGCAATTCACCGTTGGTGTATTCATAAAGTGTTAGAAACAATGAAATATCTATGTTTTGAGAGAATTTTTCCCCTCAAGTATTTCTACATGAGGTTTGAGGGGTCAATCACTGTAGCATTCATATGTAATGATTATTCACTTAAAAAACGTCATCATCACCATCAATCATCTCCGTATACAATACATTCATGAGTTGGGTTGATCCAGATACAATCGCTGTCTCATCACCTTCTAACAGCTTTATATATTTTGCTAGTATGCATGCCTTAGCATGCTTCTATCGATAGTGACGTAAGTGTCCGAGATGTAGTAGTGTTACAATTAAAAATCTTTACTATTAGAATTTACCAGTTCGCTTTTTTGAATTTTTGCAAAGTAGATACATATGTATGTATTTCATTGACCACAAAATCATAAAATTTCTTTGCTTACAAAATTGTATGACGTGAGGATTTTTTTTTTTTTTTTTTTTTAATTATACATGCTTCGGCATGCTTTCATTTTTTTTTTCTATAAATTTATGTAATACTCATACAGATACAGATATAAAGTAAGATCTGTTTACTGTACATTTTAAAATTTATGCATGCTTCAGCATGATTCTAGTTGAAGCGTATATTCATTCACTAAGTTTGTTTGATACTTATTCATACACATGTACATTCTTAAAGATTGGATATCAAAGTCCAATTTCCGTAGTTTATCTATATTTTCTAAAGATCTGATAGCTAAAGAAATAAATAGAGTGAAGATCTTCTATAATAATCCCATTTTCATATTGTAAAATTTTGCATGCTAGCGCTTTCGATGGGAAAATATACATACAACTTTATAAAAAGTGATAATATGATGTGCTGCTGAATATTGCACTATGTTATAGTTCATTTTAAACACTGAAGTTTTAGCAATATTTCATTCAGACCAACAAGTTTAGAGAATTCCACTACATTTAGTTAATTATCTTTCTTAAGACCCATCATTCCTAATCAATCCTACAAAAAACAACACAAACTAGATTTTTCGTTTTAATTTTATTTTTATGAAATTCAACATTCATTCTTCAAATTACTTTATACTATATTAAGTAGCTTTTCCTCATTTGTTGAGTTGACTTTAATAGGAGACATTTTAATGGTACGATGAACTTTTCTATTGCATGCATTGAGTAAACCTTTATACATACCAATCCACTTATATGAACCATTAAAGCTAATTCTTTTCACATCATACCTTTCAATGATCTATTAAATCATTCTAATATTGATGCTTTCATATTAAGTAATGTTTAATCTTCTATTTATGTATGAGTTTTCCCAAGTATTTATTAAAAAATTCTTTAGAATCATCTGTTTGTAAGTTTTTTGGTACCCGTACCACTTCAAAAATATTTTCCATTGCCTTGGTTTTTAGAGTGCAGCTTTTATTTTCAGCTGTACTTTGAGAATGTGTCAATTACAGTCTTCACAAATCAACAATTTCTATTTTCTGTAGAATAGTTCTACATTTCACCTAACTTAGCTCCATAAAACATCATATATTCCTGTCATTACATCTCTACAAGCACAAACAGTTGTTGAAATTTAATATGGACTTCGTTAACTAAATTCCTTTTTAAAGACATTGAATTGTTTCACAGATTTTTTCGAAAGTGTTGTGATCTACATCTTGCACTTTCAGTTATTTATACTAACATGTATTTAATTTTCTAATCTATATATTTAACCGTAAACTCTTCAATTTGTTTTTAATTATTTACTTTTTAGAATTGCTTTTTCAATTTTATACCTGTCTTCTTTCTCTAATTTTATTTCACGTTGTAGTTCCTCAATTTGCATTTAAATATATTCTTGAATATTAATGCTTTAAGCTATATTATTAATTTGTCTTGTATTTTATCTTCATTCAGTTTAATGTAACTATCAACAATAGTTTGTATCTAATTCATTTATGCCTTCCAATACTGATAAGTCAGTATAAATGTCTTCAGAATTGGAAGTCTATGAGTAAAATCATCGTCATCATCATTCTCAGTATTAGCATCATTAAATATGATGGTATTATCAAATATTGTTCCTTCTACTAGTTTCTTTTGGGGTACTTGTCTATATCTTGAGTGAAGGTTTCTCAGGCTTTAAACTTGTATATTTTCAACTTCTGTCTTGATTTTACTTTCTTCTTTCATAAGAATTCTTTTAATATTTTTAGAACTATTTATGAATTCTTCTGCTATAGGTTTAAATGTATCTTTTAGTTGTTCACTTGTATCTATTTCACCAGTTTTTATACTACGAAGCTTTTTCTTCAACACATTTCTTGTCAACACCAACTGTTTTAAAATTTTCTCATCCAGGGCAAATAACAGGTATCAGCAATCATATCAGCTTTTCAGGAGCTGGTCTGGTTTTCAGATCAGCTTTTCAGGACCTGGTCTGGTTTTCAGATCAGCTTTTCAGGACCTGGTCTGGTTTTCAGATCAGCTTATCAGGACCTGGTCTGGTTTTCAGATCAGCTTATCAGGAGCTGGTCTGGTTTTCAGATCAGCTTATCAGGAGCTGGTCTGGTTTTCAGATCAGCTTATCAGGAGCTGGTCTGGTTATCAGATCAGCTTATCAGGAGCTGGTCTGGTTTTCAGATCAGCTTATCAGGAGCTGATCTGATTTTTACATCAGCTTATCAGGTAACAGATCAGGCTATCAGGAGCTGTTCAGATTTTCATTTCAAGATATCTGAGTCAGATTTAGTTATCAGTGTACAAGTAGCTAGCCATTTATAACATTTATATACATGAAGTTTAAAGTCAGATGAAATACGAAAAAGTAAAGTTTTATCTAGTAAAATTATTTTCTATAACGATCATCGTTTAATTCACTATCTTTGCTTATAATCAAAAATCCATATTTATTCTTTCAACAGGCTTTTTATTTTTCTCACCTAACTTAAACATTAAATATACATTATGATGATCTCTTATTAAATGTTTGGTGATTCTGGTGTAAGTTTTACATAAGTGAATGAATCAACATTCTTATCTCTCCCCATACAAAAATATGCTTCCCATACGCATCATCGTTAAATATCATATTGGAATTACTTTGGACTGAAATAACAAATTCACTATCGGTAAATTTTGTAATATATTATTATTTTAATTGATGTAATTAATTTCTTCAGATATTTATATCTGGGGTGATATAAAGATTTTGAGTATAAATAAATGTTCTCAAAATTTAAGTCCATTAGTACTTTCTAGCAAGCCAATCATAGCGTTTTTTTTTTTTTTTTTTTGGTAATTTGACAGGTCAACTATTGTTGCACGAATAGAATTTGATATAAGGGAACTATGATTTATTTTTGAACTATCGTTCGATGAATCATCAATATTTCGTACCATTCTATATTTATGTTGTTTTGACTAAGGGTATGAGTCAATATTTATAAAATCCATTTCATAAATATCAGCTCATGCTCATAGTCAAAACAAAGTATGCTTTAAGTGTTTAAAACCGGTATTACCATAAAAATGGTAGTTTTAAACACTTAAAATATACTTTGTTTTACTAACCGCATTTATGTAGCTAAATACATTTTATAAATATTATCTCTTATTATAAAAAAAATAAACTAATACAGCTATACCATATCAGAAAATATTTTCTGAAATCGTATAGCTGCATTAGTTTATTTTTTCTATAATAAGAGATAATGATCCACACTCATAATCAAAACAGCATATAAATATCCTTTGTTTTGACTATGAGTATGCATCAATATTTATGAAATGCGTTTACTTACAAAAATGTGGTTAGTAAAACAAAGTATATTTTAACAGCCTTATTTATAACACTTATTAGGGCTTTATAAAGACTTTTTAAGAAAAAATTTTTATAAAAAATTTGTTTTAAAAAGCCTTTCCAAAGCCTTAATAAGTATTATAAATAAGGCTGTAAGAGTTTAAAATCAGTATTTTTTATGATAATACTGGTTTGAAACTCTTAAAATATTCTTTGTTTTGACTATGAGTAGGGCCCATTATCTCTTATTATAGGACAAATAAAATAATATAGCTATACGATTTCAGAAAATATTTTCTGATATCGTATAGCTACATTTTTAATTTTTCTATAATAAGAGATAATATTTATGAAATACATTTCATAAATATTGGCGCATACTCATAGTAAAAACAACCTAAAAATACCTTGGTACGAAATATTGATGAATCATCAAAATTTCATACCATCCTATATTTATGTTGTTTTACTAATCGCATTTTATAACTAAATGCATTTTATAAATATTATCTATTATTATAGAAAGAATCAAAAAGTAGAATGTTATATGATATTAGAAAACATGATTTCTGATATCATATAATCATACTATTTTATTTTTCTATAATAAGAGATAATGACTCATACTCATAGTCAAAACAAAGGATATTTATATGCTGTTTTGATTATGAGTATGCGTCAATATTTATGAAATGCATTTAGTTATAAAATGCGGTTAGTAAAACAAAGTATATTTTAAGTGTATAAAACTACCATTTTTATGGTAATACCGGTTTTAAACACTTAAAGCATACTTTGTTTTGACTATGAGCATGAGCTGATATTTATGAAATGGATTTTATAAATATTGACTCATACCCTTAGTCAAAACAACATAAATAATTCTTGGTACGAAATATTGATGATTCATCGAACGATAGTTCAAAAATAAATCATAGTTCCCTTATATCAAATTCTATTCGTGCAACAATAGTTGACCTGTCAAATTACGAAAAAAAAAACGCTATGATTGGCTTGCTAGAAAGTCCTAATGGACTTAAATTTTGAGAACATTTATTTATACTCAAAATCTTTATATCACCCCAGATATAAATATCTGAAAAAATTAATTACATCAATTAAAATAATAATATATTACAAAATTTACCGATAGTGAATCTGTTATTTCAGTCCAAAGTAATTCCAATATGATATTTAACGATGATGCGTATGGGAAGCATATTTTTGTATGGGGAGAGATAAGAATGTTGATTCATTCTACTTATGTAAAACTTACACCAGAATCACCAAACATTTAATAAGAGATCATCATAATGTATATTTAATGTTTAAGTTAGGTGAGAAAAATAAAAAGCATGTTGAAAGGATAAATATGGATTTTTGATTATAAGCAAAGATAGTGAATTAAACGATGATCGTTATAGAAAATAATTTTACTAGATAAAACTTTACTTTTTCGTATTTCATCTGACTTTAAACTTTATGTATATAAATGTTATAAATGGCTAGCTACTTGTACACTGATAACTACATCTGACTCAGATATCTTGAAATGAAAATCTGAACAGCTCCTGATAGCCTGATCTGTTACCTGATAAGCTGATCTAAAAATCAGATCAGCTCTTGATAAGCTGATCTGAAAACCAGACCAGCTCCTGATAAGCTGATCTGATAACCAGACCAGCTCCTGATAAGCTGATCTGAAAACCAGACCAGCTCCTGATAAGCTGATCTGAAAACCAGACCAGCTCCTGATAAGCTGATCTGAAAACCAGACCAGGTCCTGATAAGCTGATCTGAAAACCAGACCAGGTCCTGAAAAGCTGATCTGAAAACCAGACCAGGTCCTGATAAGCTGATCTGAAAACCAGACCAGGTCCTGAAAAGCTGATCTGAAAACCAGACCAGGTCCTGAAAAGCTGATCTGAAAACCAGACCAGCTCCTGAAAAGCTGATATGATTGCTGATACCTGTTATTTGCCCTGGATGAGAAAATTTTAAAACAGTTGGTGTTGACAAGAAATGTGTTGCAGAAAAAGCTTCGTAGTATAAAAACTGGTGAAATAGATACAAGTGAACAACTAAAAGATACATTTAAACCTATAGCAGAAGAATTCATAAATAGTTCTAAAAATATTAAAAGAATTCTTATGAAAGAAGAAAGTAAAATCAAGACAGAAGTTGAAAATATACAAGTTTAAAGCCTGAGAAACCTTCACTCAAGATATAGACAAGTACCCCAAAAGAAACTAGTAGAAGGAACAATATTTGATAATACCATCATATTTAATGATGCTAATACTGAGAATGATGATGACGATGATTTTACTCATAGACTTCCAATTCTGAAGACATTTATACTGACTTATCAGTATTGGAAGGCATAAATGAATTAGATACAAACTATTGTTGATAGTTACATTAAACTGAATGAAGATAAAATACAAGACAAATTAATAATATAGCTTAAAGCATTAATATTCAAGAATATATTTAAATGCAAATTGAGGAACTACAACGTGAAATAAAATTAGAGAAAGAAGACAGTTATAAAATTGAAAAAGCAATTCTAAAAAGTAAATAATTAAAAACAAATTGAAGAGTTTACGGTTAAATATATAGATTAGAAAATTAAATACATGTTAGTATAAATAGCTGAAAGTGCAAGATGTAGATCACAACACTTTCGAAAAAATCTGTGAAACAATTCAATGTCTTTAAAAAGGAATTTAGTTAACGAAGTCCATATTAAATTTCAACAACTGTTTGTGCTTGTAGAGATGTAATGACAGGAATATATGATGTTTTATGGAGCTAAGTTAGGTGAAATGTAGAACTATTCTACAGAAAATAGAAATTGTTGATTTTTGAAGACTCAAAGTACAGCTGAAAATAAAAGCTGCACTCTAAAAACCAAGGCAATGGAAAATATTTTTGAAGTGGTACGGGTACCAAAAAACTTACAAACAGATGATTCTAAAGAATTTTTTAATAAATACTTGGGAAAACTCATACATAAATAGAAGATTAAACATTACTTAATATGAAAGCATCAATATTAGAATGATTTAATAGATCATTGAAAGGTATGATGTGAAAAGAATTAGCTTTAATGGTTCATATAAGTGGATTGGTATGTATAAAGATTTACTCAATGCATGCAATAGAAAAGTTCATCGTACCATTAAAATGTCTCCTATTAAAGTCAACTCAGCAAATGAGGAAAAGCTACTTAATATAGTATAAAGTAATTTGAAGAATGAATGTTGAATTTAATAAAAATAAAATTAAAACGAAAAATCTAGTTTGTGTTGTTTTTTGCAGGATTGATTAGGAATGATGGGTCTTAAGAAAGATAATTAACTAAATGTAGTGGAGTTCTCTAAACTTGTTGGTCTGAATGAAATATTGCTAAAACTTCAGTGTTTAAAATGAACTATAACATAGTGCAATATTCAGCAGCACATCATATTATCACTTTTTATAAAGTTGTATGTATATTTTCCCATCGAAAGCGCTAGCACGCAAAATTTTACAATATGAAAATGGGATTATTATAGAAGATCTTCACTCTATTTATTTCTTTAGCTATCAGATCTTTAGAAAATATAGATAAACTACGGAAATTGGACTTTGATATCCAATCTTTAAGAATGTACATGTGTATGAATAAGTATCAAACAAACTTAGTGAATGAATATACGCTTCAATTAGAATCATGCTGAAGCATGCATAAATTTTAAAATATACAGTAAACATATCTTACTTTATATCTGTATCTGTATGAGTATTACATAAATTTATAGAAAAAAAATGAAAGCATGCCGAAGCATGTATAATTAAAAAAAAAAAAAAAAAAAAAAAATCCTCACGTCATACAATTTTGTAAGCAAAGAAATTTTATGATTTTGTAGTCAATGAAATACATACATATGTATCTACTTTGCAAAAATTCAAAAGAGCGAACTGGTAAATTCTAATAGTAAAGATTTTTAATTGTAACACTACTACATCTCGGACTCTTACGTCACTATCGATAGAAGCATGCTAAGGCATGCATACTAGCAAAATATATAAAGCCGTTAGAAGGTGATGAGACAGCAATTGTATCTGGATCAACCCAACTCATGAATGTATTGTATACGGAGATGATTGATGGTGATGATGACGTTTTTTAAGTAAATAATCATTACATATGAATGCGACAGTGACCCCTCAAACCTCATGTAGAAATACTTGAGGGGAAAAATTCTCTCAAAACATAGATATTTCATTGTTTCTAACACTTTATGAATACACCAACGGTGAATTGCTGGTAGAGGTAACTGAGTTATTTGAGATCGATTTGATACAATAGTTGTATATTAAACATGCATTTCTTTGTATCTAAACTAATTTCTACATACCTAATGTATATACCCACCAAAAAATTAGACAAAAATTCTCTATTCCAAGTAGTAAAATCTGAAAAAGGAGTGGCACATTAGAAGAAAAAAAAAATAAATAAAAATAGACTGACTGACCAACTAATACGTACACTCTGCCCGATGGGCACACAAAACACACTTAAATATATATACAATACGCTGAACTTTAACAAAATGAAAAAAAAGTCATATAGAACATTAAATAAAAGCCATAGGTGCTCACCGTTCATAAAATAAACATATGTATATGTATCTTATTAATGTAAACATATTATCAGTATAAAGCAACAGAAATTTCGTCATACAAAGTCATCTTGTATCCTAGAGGAGCCGTCGATAGGGTATACCTAAATTATATGAAAACGAGTTCGTTTTCTGTTGATCGCTATTAAAGAAGAAAATATGTTTGTTCATTATGATTTAACTAATTTAAAAGTACATTTAAATTCAGTCTCATACCCGTACTTCTTAACATAAAAATTAAAAATAAATGTTATCCAATTCTATATTATACTATGTATCAAAAATTTCAAAAAAGCTGTTATATGAAAGAATCTCCAGCGCTTCTAACTGCATCAGAGTTTAAGAAAAAAAACTCCTTTTATTCAATTTAATAAAATTTTAATTTGAAGCAGTAAGCAAATACATCAGCTTACTGCATTCTTATTCATAATCGTATAATAGAATATATAACCCCTAAAGGACAAAGTCTAAAAGTCTTATAAATTAAGAAATATAGAAAATAACATAATTTTTATAAACGCGTAAAGTTGCAAAAGTAATTCAAATGATTTCATCGCAAAAAACAAACAAAAAGCAGCGATTGTTTTCAATAATTATGAAAATAATAATTACAATATAAAACTCCCTTTTGATTTCCAATGTTTATCAATAAAAAATAAAAAATAAGTAAGTTAACTAACAACAAAAAAAAAACTATCAGTACCTAAGCTGGAGTGCCGGATCAGTTTCATTTAAAAATGTTTATACATTTTTAAAAAGCAAAGCAAGTTTTCCAAAATAAATGTAGAAGGCTATAGCTAGAAAAAATTTTATACCCTATACTTTAAAAAACTGTAAATTAAGTATAAGAAATATTTCTATTATAGTTACTATTACTATAGAGTATGTAAGTACATATCTTCAAGAATTCAGTTTTACTTACAACAGAAAATCCTCACAAACTTTTAAGTAAACGCAGATAAAAATTAAAATGTTTTTAACTTCACCAACAACAGACATCACATGACAAAAAATAAAATAAAAAATGTATTCAAAGATTGAGTTGAACACTTATTTGTATGTACATATATATGTACATACATACATACATACATACATACATAAAATCAATTTGTAGATATGTATGTATACATATCAAATTTCTTATCAATGCTTAAGTATTTATTAGATCTACATCATGAAAATATATGAAGCGTCGTTTAGTTAAAGCACAATGCAAATATAAACAATCCATACACTCAGGGAAAATCTGCAGCTTAAAAATAAGAATTCATCACATTAATTCAATAATTTTTAATATAATAGAAAATGTATATTGAGATATCTACAAACTAATGAGTTTCATAAATGAATACTGTAAATTAATATTTTGTCCATATTGAAATAAGAAATTTCAATATGACTAAACCTTCGCTAATGGTTCTTATTAATTCAGCATGGTTCTTACTGATTTCAAGTTGGTTTTTCTCTGTGTGTAGATAACTCTTTCAGTCAAAGAAGACGAATGTAGTTAAATAAACAAAATCTGTAATATAAACAAATTTCACACAGACCGACTTCAACGCGAGACAAATTTAAGCATGAGAAAATATAAAGCAATCGTAAGTATAAAAGCATACTAAGATTAGCGAAGTCCAGATATATGATAGTATTTTATAGTACCAAATGTCGATGTTGAAAACAATTTATTTCTACCTACATATAAATACCAGCTCAAATACACACACATAGCAGAATTCATATAAGAAATATCCCAGAAAATTTCAACAACACCCCACCTTTTGCAAATCATGACGAGCCTTAAATTCTCCCTCAGATATACATACACAAATTCCCATGATCATACATACATATACAATATATAAGATTAATCTCAACAACACAACACTCTCACCTACCTGAAATTACAGATAGTCTTAAACTTCTACAGACGTCTATACACATAGATTCTCACGGCTACATATTACAAGAACACCTCGCCCCTAATAAATCACAATCATCTTAAATTCTTACAAAAATACATACATACATACATACGCATAACCAATTTACCTCAACAACATCCTCACCCACCTCAAATCACGATCAACCTTAAACTACTATAGAGAGACACATTCACAAATCCCCATGGCTACATATTACGTCAACAACCCTGCCCACCCAAATCATGGTCAGCCTTAAACTCCTACAGACATACAAACACACAGATTCCCCCGGTTGCATATTACTAGAACACCTCACCCCTCATAAATCACAATCAGCCTTAAGCTCCTACAGAAATACACACATTGAAATTCCTACAAACATACACACACACACACACACACACATACACACACATTCACACACAACTACACACGCAATCGATCTACCTCAACTACACCCCGCCCCCTGCCAATCAAACCTTCACCTAAATTCTCACAGACAGACAGACACATCCACAAATTCCTATGGTTACATATTACGGCAACAACGCCGCCCACTCAAATCACGGTCAGCCTTAAATTCCCACAGTCTAGCAACACCTACATTAGCATTAGAAAAAATAACTTTCACGTTTTCCCGTCGTCATTAGGAAAAATCATTTTCCCGTCGGCATTTGAAAAAATTATATTGTTACGTAAAAATATTCCTACAGGGTTAAAGCAAAGAACTATCTGGAAGTATTTAACTAAATCACTAAACGTACACACATATTTACGTGCAAATACTATAGCAACAACAATAATTGTATACATAGCTACAGACACACACATGCAAATAAAAGTGCGAGCACTGTACTACCAGTACAAACCGCATTGCCAACATAAGAGTCGTTACTTTTAAATTCAAAAATAACGACCAATCGAATTATCTACAAACGCCTAGAAGCAGCAACATGAATTTTCCCGATTGTGCTAGAGGACTGTTTGAACATCTGGCTACCAATAGTAAATGACAATACAGATGGCATCATGCACCTATCAGGCGAACATTCGAGATCCGGTTCCTGTACTATAAAAAGTGGCAGCATGTGCGAGAACAGGGCAGTACTAATCAGAAAGTAGTCAAGTTAAGACCTCGTTGAAAGTGGATAATAACGATAAGAAGTAGTTAAGAAAAGACAAGTTGTAATTTGCTTCGTTAAGAATAAAAGGAAAAACAGTAGCAAATAAATATTGTGTATTATTTATTTTTATTTTTTGAGCAATCAAAAGAACTCACACGTTTAATAAAATTTAAACGTAACATTTGGTGTCAGAAGTGGGATTGCAAAAATTAAAATAAAAAAAAAAATAATAAATTAATTAGAAAATAATTAATTTGTAATACGAGGAAGAATGAAATTTCAAGAGCTTAAGGTGAAGCAACTCAAGAAAGAGTTGAACAGTCTGTACTTGCCAACAACTGGTAATAAGGTCGAACTACAGAAAAGATTGTTGGAAGAGTTCCAGCGGCGCAACATCGACATAGAAAGCTATGAGTTCGATGAAAAAGAAGAAATTGAGGTATGTACTCGTGCAGCAGCAACCAGTACAGACATCGGAGCAATGTTTGCTGCCATGATGAGCGAAATAAAAGCGGTCAATGAGAAAATAGAAGCAAACAATGAGAAAATGAAGGCTGAAATTCGGGAGTCTTCTGGAGCAATGAAGGCTGAAATTCAGGAGTCTTCTAGAGCTATGAAGGCTGATTTTCAAGAAACTTCTAAAGCCAACAACGAGAGAGTTTTAGCTGAAGTTAAGGCCACAAACGAGAAACTTCAAGAAATTTCTGAGGCCTTATATAGAAGAGTAGATGGTATTGAAGTACAAGTCAGCAAGTTTGACGAGAAAATCTCAGAGCTTGAGAATAAAGTCCATAGCTTAGAAATTGGTGGCGTGGCAGTACAAGTGAAAGATGTAGACGAGAAATTGCACGAGCTGGAAGCAAAAATCGTCAATCTCCAGTGCCAAGGCGGACCAGTGCGATTTGTTCCAGAGGTTTCCAGCAGGATAAAGACGCCTTGTTTCGATGGCAGTGCACCACTGAACATCTTCCAATTTCAGTTCGAAACAGTGGCTAACAGAAATGGATGGGACAGTGAAGAAAAGGCCATAGAGCTAGTTTTGGCCTTAAAAGGTGCGGCAGCAGAAGTTCTCGAAACTGTGCCAGTAGGCTGCAGAAACAGTTTTGATGACATAATGGCGGCACTGCAATGCAAATATGGCGGTGAGCACAAGCGTGACATATACCGCATGGAATTGCGATGTAGAGGACAAAAACCCAATGAGTCTCTACAAGATTTCGCAATAGAAATCGAGCGGTTGGTGCAGCTTACGTATCCAGGCGAAAACCATCCATTCCTGGATCATGTCAAAACGGAGGCGTTTGTTAATGGCATCCGCGACCCTGATATCAAACTTGCAGTGTGTGCTACGCAAAAGGCAACCTTCGCAGAAATGGTTTCATTTGGACTAACTCAGGAGACTGCTAGAGTGATTTTGAAGCCACAGGTGTGCAAGGTACGGAACGTGGAAGTACTTGCCGAAAATGATAATAGTCTAGTCTCTAGCATTAAGGAGGCCGTGAGACAAGCATTGGCGGAGAAAGAGCAAAAAGTTAATAATAAGTGCTATAACTGCGGCAAAGTTGGTCATTACCAGCGCAACTGCAAGGCGCCAAGAAAGAGAGCCAGATCTGTTTCGCCATCAAGGAACAGTAAACGGGTGTACCAACAAACAACACAAGAGTCCCCGTTAAACTAAAACGAGCTAGCACTAAGGGGCAAGAGCTAGCTCCCACAAACGACGGCCCCACAATCTCCATATCAGTGATGCAACAGAAAAATAGCAACCTTACTGCATGCGGATACATCAACGGTGAAAAGCACATCCTTACCATAGACACAGGAGCGTCACAGTCAATAATCAGGCCCATTATAGTGAAGGGGAAATGTGAAACTATAAGTAATATACGACTACGTACAGCTACTGGGGAGCCTGCCACTGTCTATGGTAAAACTGAGGCGAAGGTGACTATTGCCAATATCAGTGTGAAACACGTATTTATTGTTGCCGATATTGTAGACGAGGTTATTATTGGAGCCGATTTTATGATAAACCACGGAATCAACTTGCATATGGGGCAACAAGTGATGATTTGGCGTAATGTTGAAATACCGCTTGATGTTGGATATGACAATCAGATGCACGTCAAGAAACTGCTTGCTATTGAAAATCAGACATTACCACCACGGTCTGAATCAGTAATATGGGCACAAATGGAGGGAAATTGTGAGGACAATCGGTTGTGGGTAGTAGAACCAGCAGAAATTAAGAGAGAGCTATTAACAGCAAAAGCCCTCGTAAGAACTTGCAATGAAAGAAAGGTTCCCATACGGGTACTAAATTTATCAGGCCAAGAAAAAGTCATCAACAAGAATTCCGAAATAGGTCAATGTGCTCAAGCAGAGGCAATAATAAACTGCGATAAAAAGCCAGAACCTGCCAATTTGTCTGCAAAGGAGCGTGAAGAATTTCAGGCATATGTGGAGCGATGGGTAGCAGGGCTATCACCTCCTGACAGAAATAAAGCCAAGCAACTGCTAAAAAGGCACGCCTGCATTTTTGCCGGGCAGAATAAAAGCCAAGGGAGAACGGCAATAGTGAAACACGAAATAAATACTGGCGAAGCAAGGCCAATAAAACTGGCACCCAGAAGTATACCACTGGCTAAGCGAACTGAGGTAAAAGAGCTCGTCAATGAAATGGAGCGGTGTGGTGTAATCGAACCATCTTCAAGTCCCTGGAGCTCACCGGTAGTGTTAGTAAAGAAAAAGGACGGCAGTACTCGATTTTGCGTCGATTATAGGAAACTTAACGACGTGACCAAAAAGGACAGTTACCCGCTACCAAGAATTGACGACACCTTAGACACGCTTGCTGGAACGAAATGGTTCTCCACATTGGATCTACAAAGCGGCTATTGGCAGGTGGAGATTGCAGAGAAAGACAAGGAGAAAACTGCTTTCAGCGCATGCGATGGTCTGTGGCAGTTTAATGTTATGCCATTTGGGCTCTGCAATGCTCCGGCTACTTTCGAGCGGCTCATGGAGCAAGTGTTAAAAGGACTGCACTGGAAAACATGCTTGGTGTATCTTGACGACATAATTGTAATGGGGAAGACTTTTGATGAACACCTTAAAAATCTGACTGAAGTCTTTCAGCGCATATCATCGGCTGGACTCAAACTCAGCATCAAAAAGTGTGCACTATTCCAGAAAGAGGTGAAGTATCTGGGACATAAAGTTACAGCAGATGGTATTTCAACAGATGAAGATAAGATACGAGCAGTAAAGGACTGGCCTCGTCCAAGAAATCTTCACGAATTGCGCAGCTTTTTGGGCCTTTGCACATACTACAGACGCTTTGTGCCAAATTTTGCCAGCGTAGCTGAAAGCTTGCATGAGCTAACAAAGAAGTCACAACCATACGATTGGGGTGAATTGCAGGAGAATGCTTTCCAGACACTAAAAGATTTATTGTGCACATCACCAGTCTTATCATATCCAGTTGCTGGGGAAAAATTTGTGCTAGATAGCGATGCAAGTGGATATGGAATAGGAGGTGTGTTATCACAGGTGATTAATGGAACAGAAAAAGTAGTGGGCTATTACAGCCGAATACTTTCGAAACCTGAGAGGAATTACTGTGTGACACGACGGGAGCTTCTGGCAGTGTTTGAGTGCATTAAGCATTTTCATAAATACTTGTATGGCCAACACTTTACTTTAAGAACTGACCATTCTGCGCTCAGGTGGCTACTGCAGTTTAAAAATCCTGAAGGGCAGCTAGCACGCTGGATTGAACGTCTTCAGAGCTACGACTTCAGCATTGAGCACAGAAAGGGTGCAAAGCATAATAATGCTGATGCTCCGTCACGACGGCCCTGTAGCTTAGAGTGCAGACATTGTTCAAAATTCGAGGCGAAGGAATGTGTCATTGATGTCAGGCTTACAAAAATTGGTACGGAAGAAGACTGGTCAGAGGCGCAAAGGGCAGATCCAGCACTGGGAAAAATTATAGCGGCTAAAGAGGAGGATAGAAGACCCACCCGTAATGAGATATCAGCTGAAAGTCCACTGGTAAAATCGTATTGGGCCCAGTGGGACAGCCTGAATTTGATAAATGGTTGTTTGTATCGTGTCTGGGAAAGTGTAGACGGTAAGACGGTTTCCAATCTGATCGTGGTCCCAACATCCAAGATGAGCGAGGTGTTGAAGGAGTTCCATAATGGACCCAGCGGTGGTCACCTGGGCGTAACAAAAACGCTCGAAAAGTTAAAACAGCGTTTTTATTGGATTGGATGTCAACAAGCCGTAGCCGAATGGATAGCGAATTGCACACAGTGTATGAAGGCTAAAGGTCCAGCAAAACGAAGTCGGGGTCTGCTGCAAAAATATAACTCGGGAGCACCCTTTGAGAGGATAGCAATGGATGTAGCAGGACCTTTTCCGGTCAGCAACGCTGGGAATCGTTATATTCTTGTAGTGATGGACTATTTCAGCAAATGGCCAGAAGTTTATGCCATACCCAACCAGGAAGCCAGAACGGTTGTGGACGCGTTTGTAAACAACTGGGTATGTCGCTATGGAGTTCCTATTGAACTGCACTCTGACCAAGGTAGAAATTTTGAGTCTGCCATATTTAAAGACATGTGCGAGCGATATGGGATAAAGAAAACCAGAACCACACCACTTCACCCACAGTCTGATGGCATGGTAGAGAGGTTCAACCGTACATTAGAAGAATATTTGCGAAAAGTGGTGAGCACGCATCAAAAGGACTGGGACGAACACATTCCGGAGTTTCTATTAGCATAAAGGTCAGCTGTGCATGACACAACATCGCGAACACCTGCAAAAATTATTTTTGGAGCTGAGTTAAAGTTGCCTGGAGATTTAGAGTTCGGCGTCAAGCCTCCACTAACAAATGAAGCAGATACTGGCCCTTTCCAAAGGCAAGAAAATTTAAATGAGCTACATGAATTTATCCGTAGCCGAATTAAAATGGTCAGTAATAAGATGAAAGTTAGATATGACCGTGCTGCAAATTCTAAAGGCTTTAATGAAGGTCAATTGGTTCTACTTTTCAACCCACAGCGGAAAATAGGATTGTCTCCAAAACTACAGACTCACTGGGAGGGACCATATACGGTGGTAAAAAGGTTAAACGATGTCGTCTACAGAATACAAAAACACAATAGCCCAAGGTCAAAAATGAAAGTTGTACATTTAGAACGACTCGCAAACTATGGAAAGCCGGATAATGTGCCTATTCGGGACGAATAGGCTTAAGTGGGCGGCAGTGTTACGTAAAAATATTCCTACAGGGTTAAAGCAAAGAACTATCTGGAAGTATTTAACTAAATCACTAAACGTACACACATATTTACGTGCAAATACTATAGCAACAACAATAATTGTATACATAGCTACAGACACACACATGCAAATAAAAGTGCGAGCACTGTACTACCAGTACAAACCGCATTGCCAACATAAGAGTCGTTACTTTTAAATTCAAAAATAACGACCAATCGAATTATCTACAAACGCCTAGAAGCAGCAACATGAATTTTCCCGATTGTGCTAGAGGACTGTTTGAACATCTGGCTACCAATAGTAAATGACAATACAGATGGCATCATGCACCTATCAGGCGAACATTCGAGATCCGGTTCCTGTACTATAAAAAGTGGCAGCATGTGCGAGAACAGGGCAGTACTAATCAGAAAGTAGTCAAGTTAAGACCTCGTTGAAAGTGGATAATAACGATAAGAAGTAGTTAAGAAAAGACAAGTTGTAATTTGCTTCGTTAAGAATAAAAGGAAAAACAGTAGCAAATAAATATTGTGTATTATTTATTTTTATTTTTTGAGCAATCAAAAGAACTCACACGTTTAATAAAATTTAAACGTAACAATATTCATTTTTTTGCCGTCGGCATTTGAAAAAAATAATTATCATGCATTGCCGTAGGCATTAGGAAAAATTATCATGCATGCCGTATGCATTTGAAAAAAAAAAAAATAATCATGTTTTGCCGTCGGCATTTGAAAAAAAAATAATCATGTATTGCCTTCGGTATTACGAAAAATTATCATGCATTGCCGTAGGCATTAGGAAAAATTATCATGTATTGCCGTCGGCATTTGAAAATAATTATGTATTGCCGTAGGCATTAGGAAAAATAAGTATGTATTGCCGCCGGCATTAGGAAAAAAAAATAATCATGTTTTGCCGTCGGCATTTGAAAAAAATAATAATCATGCATTGCCGTAGGCATTTGAAAAAAATATCATGCATTGTCGTAGGCATTAGGAAAAATTATCATGCATGCCATATGCATTTGAAAAAAAAAAAATAATCATGTTTTGCCGTCGGCATTTGAAAAAAAAAAAATAATCATGTATTGCTTTCGGTATTACGAAAAATTATCATGTTTTGCCTTCGGAATTACGAAAAATTATCATGTTTTGCCTTCGGAATTACGAAAAATCATTAGATGATTTTCCGTCAGCATTAGGAAAAACCATTTTCATGATTTTCCCCGTCGTCACATACACACATAAAAACCGCCAAACTATGAACCGCCTTAATACATTCACACAAAATATTCCACACACAAACTTCCCACGGTCAGGCAGGCAGACAGACAGACCGACAGACAGACATACACTTAATGTAAACAAAAACTCCTAATGTAAACAAAAAACTCCTAATGTAAACAAAAAACTCCTTATGTAAACAAAAAAACACAAATTTCCAAGAATTTAACAATTTTCAAATTTTAATTACCCAAATTTAACAATTTCAGCAACAATTTAACAATTTCAGCCCACAATTTAACAATTTTAATTGTCCCCGGAGTGGGAGTTCCCTACTACTATACAGGTCTATTCGAGAATACGCGCTTCACTTCTTCGTCGCCGAACGTTCACTTTCGACAGTTCGACGTCGAAAGATTCTAAAATACGTGCGAAGAAATATCGTTTTCAGTAATCGATATTATGTTATATCTTATAAAAACATAAACAACATTGAAAACAGCTGACTTGTATGCAGAAAAAGTTGAAAACAAAAAGGGATTTAAGAAGTAATTTAAAGAAATAATTAATAAAAAACTTAACAGTACAAGTGCTAAGTAACATAAAAAAACAATAAACAGTAAAAGTAAAATTAGTTAATTCTTTTATTTGTTTTAAAAACGTGTTTACATCTTTGAAGAGTTTAAGAAAACTTAATTGTCTTGTAGAGCCTGGCCGAACGCCATTAAAGCTTAATTAACAGTGGTAGACACCATACAAACACTTCGTATCTCTTTTTTCTTTATTTATTTAAACTAAACGAGCTAAAATTGGCGTCGAACGAATGTGACATTGATCATGGTGACGAAGTATTTTAGAATACCTCCAAAGTGAAAGAAAACACATGTTTTCTATCACTCATCTCCAACGTAGTATTTTAGAATAGCAAAAAGTGAAAGATTCGCGTATTTGTGGTGAAAGTGACTTCCCGAATAGACCTGATAGACTGTTGACTTTTTTAAACAAATAGGACCACGAGAGGAGGTAAGAGAAAATGTCTTCCTCTTTGAAAGTATCTACGAGATTTGGTTGAAGTAAAAAAAAGATAGAGCTGAGTATAAAAGAATACATATGCTGCATATTTTTTCAAAAACAGGACCACGAGGGAAGGTAGGGGGAAGATTCTTCCTCTTTGAAACTATCCATCCGATTTTGATGAAATTCAAAATATATACAGATACGAAAGAACATAGGATACACACTTCTTCAAAAAAAGGAGGAGGGGTAGGGGCAATTTCGGCTTCTTTGAAACTACCTAACCGGTTTTGAAGAAATTAAAAACATGAATGATCTGAGTCTGGAAGGACATAAACGCTCTATATTTTATCAATATATGTCTATGTTGAACTTCTTGCGATTATGGTTTACAATACGTGTTTTTATGTGTTGTTAAAACTGCTCATTAGGTGTTGTCTTATTGTCGTTGGAGGAAAATTTTTAAGTATACATAAGTGCAGATTTATATAACTGCAATTTATATTTCTGAGAAAAGTAAAAAGCAGATGGAGAAAGTGTTGGAGGTGATGAATGACACCATAATACAATAATACAGGTAACCTCGAAGCGCCAGCTGATACGAGTGATATGTTTTACCAATACACACGCATAGTGGCTGCATTAAGCTTTACTTATACAAAAATGCTTTGCAAATACAAGAGAACATGCAATCATGTTAGCAACACACGCCTATTAAAATTCTACTAATACAAACAAGCTTTGCAAAGACAAGAGAAATAGCAAGTACAAGTCTCTTGTTTTCTCTTGGTTTTTTACAGTTGTCATCACAATAAAAAGCCCTGTTGTTTTATTTGTTGTAGATTCGCGGGTATCTATATTATTGCATCATGGATGCCACTGAGTCCTGAATTGTAGAAATTAGTACAGAAGAGAAAAAAATCAGTACAATTGAAAACAACAGTACAATACTTTATTCAATATAAAATATTTTATTGGCTTTAATCCTTCTTAAAACACAAACTTGAATTCATTGCATAATTTGTACCATTTTTATTAATAAAATTAAATTTTTACAAAACAATATTACATGTCATATATCGTCGCTGTTTTAACTAACTGACCTAACTAACATTTTAAAAATTTAATAGGAGAGCAGCTTTTATGGTTGTTTTATACATTCATTCTTATGACTGCGTCAGAAATCTTTTTACTTATACAGGCACAAAAGTAATGCTTACGGTCATGAAAATTGTAGACAATGTGTATTATGACTTATAAAGTCTAGTAAAGGACTTAACTCATTTTTCAAAAATATGTCAGGTCAGTTAGTTAAAACAGCGACGATATGTATATTAATAGGGGAATACTAAGTGAACAATACAAAATCTTAAATAGCATTTTTATATACAATAATTTGTAAAAATTGGTTTGGTATTATACAAAGGAAGGAACATATACTTTATTAAAAAAAAATAAGGGAATTCGCAAGGTAGTACTAACTGTTGTATCGGTTATTTTTTAAAAAAATGTTTATCCTCTTTTTTATTATGTCATCGTTTGTCATCTTTAATATTAAAAGAATGATTTAAATTGGTTTTTATCAATGAAATTTCATTTGCATTCTCTAACTATCAGCCAAGCTCCATATATAAATTTTTTTGTTTATTTTGGTTTTATATGGAGGTTAACAGTTTAAATAAACAGCTGCCTTATGGGCTTACCTGGTTTGATTGCACCCTGGTTAGCTTAATGTGTGATATTGCAAACATTTTATCAAGACAAATTCATATAAGGTATACTCAGCTCAATTCGCTTTAAGAAATTTATACTTTAAATTTAAAAGAAATGTACTGAAAAATTTGTGTTGACGTCCAACGCATATTAAAATTACAAGCGGTGAAAAGTCACGTGATCCCTTGCGGCCACCTAGTATGGATTCGCATTGTCCTTAAGGCATCAAACTAAAAATAGTTGGCAACTTGCACTTAAAAAATTATTTAATTAATATTCATACTCTGTGGTTTTAGCAAATTTGCTTGAGCTTAACATTGATATCACTTTGAAAATAAATTTGCCTTAAAGCGAACAGAAAGTAAAAATCAATGGGTGATTCAAAGAAAATAAATACACACTATGACAAGCTTTTTTATACACTGAAAAAAATTAAAAGCGGTACAAAACCAGTACGTACATGAAAAAATTAGTACACTTGCGTACTGATTTGCTGGTTATGCATAAATCAGTACTTTAAATAAAGATCAGTACATGTATTGACAAAATCAATACGACTGGCAACCCTACCTGAATATCATATGGGATCAGTTTGATATTAAATGTTGAAGATACTGGTGGTGGTCCATTCACAGAAATAAGCTTGAGCTCACTAGAGAAGTTTTTGTGGAACATGTCTCAAAACAGTCCGATACGGCGGAAACTATATTTCAAGCTGGGGACCATTCACCGATTCAAAAAATAAGCTGGATTACGATCGATTAGAACTGTTAAAAACTGAGGAGGAGATCTTGGACACACTAGAACGCTTGGAAAAAAATTTACACAAAAACTATAAAAACAAAATCTCATAAATTGAAAAAGAAGAAATAGACATCCAACCTCCAATTGAAAAAAAGCAAATGCAGGAAATGTGACTAGCATATATGTACATATCGCTCATTTGTTGCAAGAACGGCATAACTCAAAATTTTAGATTTTGAGATACATGCGTTTTAAGTGTTCAATTGACTATAGCTCTGAAGAAAAAGGAATAAATGTAAATATTTTGATATCATCTTGTAAATCAACTTATATTTAGAAAAAAGTAGAGTAAAAAATTTTTAATAATTGTTTTTAGATGGAAAATTGTTTATACTTTGAGTTTTGACGTTATTGCTGCTAAAGTTCATTGATAGTAATGTTGTAAACTAAACTGTCGTTCTTATTGCGAAAAAAAAAGTTATAATCAGATGATTTTTTTTCAACAAAACAGTCAGAACACAAAATATGCCAGTATGTAAGAATTTTTACTACATAAAACACATTTTACGTTTTCACTTACAAAGGCACAACGCAAATTATGTCGCTCTTTCCGAAAACAAAATGATGTTTACACCTTAACGACTGTGGCATAACTAATGATGTGTCGTTGTTGTGAGTAAAAGAAGAGCCAAACATAGGAATAGAAATAACGGCATATACTCGTCTCACACGTTCTGTATACAAGATATCAAAATGAGTATTTTACACAAGATAGAACATGATATTGCAGATATTTCTGTATTATTAACTCAAAAATCGCGATTTTTGACTTATGCCGTTCTTGCAGCAAATGAGCGATATGTACGTATCTTTTTAATATACTTGGTCAAGAGCATCGAGAATTTATTGTAATCACGTCGGTAAATTGTTTGTGATATTTCATTCAAATTGCTAAGTTTTCGTTTTTTATCTTTGTTTATTATACATACATACTTATGTGCATAAATTAAAAGCAATGAATATAATTAAAACAACCTAGCTAAAAAAATTATGTATGGTCCATATATTTTTAATATATGAATGTATATAAAGGGTGTCCCAACAAGAACGCAAGATTTAAATTTTAAATAAAACACAGATATTTAAAAAAAAAATCGTGAAACTTTATTATATCGTAAAGTAGACAAAATGAGGTTATGTATGGAACAACAAATCGGGCAGATGGCCGCCGCGGCTTTGCTGGCACACACGCGATCTTTTAATGAAATTTTCAATGGCTGTTTTGCATAAATGCTGCGGTATTTTATTAATGCAGCATCCAATTTCCTCTTTTAAGGCTTGAGTCGTCGTCGGCTTATTCGCGTAAGCCATCGACTTCAAAAAACCCCAAAGAAAAAAAGTCTAATGGTGTTAAATAGCACGATCTAGGCAGCCAATTCTGGTCTCCAAAACGCGAAACAACACGACCGGGAAATGACTGATGTAGCAATTGAATTGTTTCTCTGGCTGTATGACATGTGGCGCCGTCTTGTTGAAACCACATGCCCTCCAGATTCATTTCTTCAATTCTAGGCACGAAAAAACTGGTTATCATTTCACGATACCGAACACTATTGACTGTTTGCGCTTGAGCGACATCATCACGTACAGCTGGGATATTTTCGGTCGATCGACCTGGTCGAAGGCGCGTTGTTGTCTTTACATCACTAACAGACCCAGTTTCGGCAAATTTATCCATTAATGTCTTTACAGTTTACTCTTTTGGAGCATTATTGTAACCCCAAATTGATCGCAAATTTGCGAACTGTAGCCGCAAAGCTTTCACCATTTTGGTAAAACAATTTCACAATGAGAATGCGTTGTTCATTCGTGTAGCGCTTCATTTTTACTAACCTCGTACCTTCTACTAGCAAACAATAACAATTGTTCAAATGTCAAACAACGACACTTCGAATGGCGCCAAATTTAAATCTTGCGTTCTTGTTGGGACACCCTTTATAAATATATATGAATTCATGTATGGAAATGTATGGGATTCAGTGTTGCCAGAATTCCTCCACCAAAAATGTCTAAATGTAGACAAAAAAAATTGCTAAAAACTAGCTAAAAAAATTGCTAAGCAAAATCGAATGCAAAAATCATGAACTTTAACAAAAACAAGAAGGTATTTCATATATGTATTGTTTTTTAAGGGAAATCAAGAACTTTTTTAAAGTAAATAAAAACAATAAATTGAAGTAATAAATAAAATAATTTTTCTTCAGGTAATAAAGAAACTGCGCATATAGTGCAAACTTACAATACTTGCTTAACGCCTTCTATACATTTGTACATTCTGCTATTAAGTCTTTAAAAGTTTGGGACACTAATCCATTCCTTGCGAAATTTTTGTTTATACTTTTTATTAACTTTCTATTTTTTAAACTTTTATTTTTCTTGATATTTTCACTCGTGTAAAACAAATATGACCCTTGTTTGATTGATATCATAAACCACCAATTACAGTGAAACCTCTCATAACCGGACACTCACGGTCGCCCTGTTTTGGTCTGTTTATTAGAGGGGTCCGGTTATGAGAGAGTTACACATTTTTTGGATTTCATTGTACACTGAAAGAATTTTCGGCAGAAATTCTATGAATTTCGACATTAATCTAATGAAAAATTCATTAAAATTCAACCAACGTCACGCTTCGTTGGATTAATGAAACCAATTTCGATAAAATTATTTTATTGAAAACTTCATCAAATTTATTTAACAGTGTAATTAATGCAGTGCTATAACTTCATCGAAACAATAAAATAATTTCATGAAAAGAATGAAATAACTTAAATATAAAGGGGTTTCTTAATAATTAGAAAATATTGTCATAAATCCAATAAAATATTCCTACGAAACCAGAATACCAAGGAAGCAATTCCAATGAAATTCTTTCACAATATTCAAATTTCATTGGATTTGTGAAATTATCATTAGATTTGTGAAAAAAATCAATGAAAGTGTTTCATTGGACTTATGAAGCAAAATTCTTTCGGTGTAGTTGAAAAATTATTTTAAGAGTAGACTTCTTCAAATTAGATTGGTATAAATTTCAGCTGTTGGGTTTCAAATGACTTTCAATGATTTTATTTGTTGGAATACAACAAAGTCGTCTCTAGAAAAATGCTTTGAAAAGGCAGTTTGTATAAGAAATGTAGCAATATGAATTGTTAAAATGCACAAGAAACTTTATATCTTCACAAGTTCGTGCACCGAATATTTTCCTTTTTCAAATTCGTTTAAAATATAATTTTTTTCTGTAATTGATAAAAACAATTTTTTCACTGCCATTTGGGACACCAGCTAAGCAAACAACTTCTTCATATAAACAGCCATTTCTTTGCGTCTCCAACGCATCAGTATTTACATATGCGTTAACCAGGGAACCAGCAATATCATTGACACTAATATAAATATGAATCAGAGTTCAATAAAGAAAGACCTACTATTTAAATGCAACTCTTGTTGCCGTGTTTTACCGCTTCTGTGCTTTTATGAGTGTCCGGTTATTGGAGTGCATTTTGTATGGAAAAACTAATGAACGTGTTGGATCTACAAAAATTGTCCGGTTATTAGAGGTGTCCGGTTATAGGAGGTGTCCGTTATGAGATGTTTCACTGTAGACCCGACAACTTATAAACACCTTGCAACGATTATAAAAATGCAGTAGCAAATCTTATTGTTATTGTCATATAAGCGCTTTTAGACAGCTGCAACAAAAATGGCAAGTTTGAACCGGGATTTATAGATATTAATGCGAAAACAATAACATATTACTCTGTTGTGTTTTTTGGTAGTTAATTAATGTTCCCATGTTCCGAGTTTAAATTTTTTGTGAAAAATCAAAAACAAATTTCATGTTTGGAAAAATAGCTAAAAAAAATAGCTAGATTAAAATAAAAATGGCTAAAACAATAGCTAATAGCTAAACTCACTTTTCTTCCGGCTAAATGGGATGAAAAATTGCTAAATTTAGCCAGAAAATGGCTAAATTGGCATCACTGATGGGATTATGCATGACAAAACTATTATACATGAATTAATCTATGGACTAACATATGAAATGTATTATAATATATGAGCTCATATATGGATATTTAATTATGAAGCTCTTCTTGGATCCATATATAGAAATAAGATTTATTATATAATATAAATACTTTGTTGAAATTTATTTATTTATTTTATTTATTTTTTCAACATTTATTTTTTTTAGATTTCATAATTATTTCAATTAAAGTTATTGTTATATTAACAATGTGAATTGTTGAAATTTCGTATCATATTTGTTTTATTAACAAGCTTTTTATACACAATCACAATCCTCGAAAAACACTAATGTCTTTGGGCGGAGTCGAACCGGCAACCTCAGGACTAATAAACTAACTCACTTACCTCTCAGCTAAAGAGCAACACTTTATTAGATAAGCAAATAACGAATACACACAAAACATGATTTTTTGTTTCTACAAAAATTTAAATTTGTTATATCAACAATGATGATTGTTAATTTTTAGGGTTCCGTACACCAAAGGTGAAAAGGAACCCATTTGTTTTCGCTACGCTGTCCGTCTGTCCGTCACACAGTATTTTCTCAGGAACCGTAATAGCTACGGACATGAAATTTGGACAGAGTATGTAGAACCTTGGCCGCTACAACAACAAATACATGAGAATTAAAAATTAAAGAGTGTTCCAAAACGAGCAACGAAAAATGTTAAAATCCCATGTAATATACATACAATTGTATGAACATATGTATATTGAAACTTGAAATTTGTAAAATTAGTGTGTTTTTATACAGACTACAACAATTAACACTAAAGTTTAAAACAATTTAAATTAAAGGGTGGTCCATCAGTTAACGCAATTTTGACTATGTAATTTTGACAATTTGCTATATCTTGGAAACCGTAAGAGGCAAATACTTGAAATTTTCAAAAACGGTAAAACTAAAAAACCCGAAAATTATAAATTATAAATTATATAATATAAATTATATAATAACGCCAAAAAAAAACCGAAAAGATCCCAAAAACGAAAAAAATGCCAAAACTATATATTATATAGGATGAAGTTTGTATTAAATTACATATCTAGTGTTCGTACGGAACCCTTCGTGCGCGAGTCAGAGTCGCACTTTACTGAATTTATTAAATTATATATTAACAATTGGTTTTGTTGGTTGCATTTCAATGATATTTTTTTCTGTGCATAAGATCGTTTTTGCAATCAAAAAAGCTTGGATTTTATTAACTCGATCTTGTTATCACTGGTGAATTGAAAGTCTATTAGAAACTACAGGTATGCAAAGTTTATATGCGTAGAGCCTAAATGTTTAAAAAATAAAAACTCGTGCAACAAAAAAAAAATCGTGTAACCAAAAAACAATTCTTGTAGGATGTTATATATTGTGGTCCTATTAAATAAATCAAATAATCAAACGGATAATTCTGTCATTAATTTTATAGAAAATAACGGCATTCTCGAGATATTTTTAAGAAAGAAAGTTTATATTACTGTACAAAATTATATTGAAAACTAGTGTTAGTATAAAAATTTATTATTTTTGCTTTTATAATTGCATTATATATATAAAGCAGAAATCTACATCAACTGAAACCACACACACTGGCCCAAACACAAAAGAACACTGATGATGAAGGTTTAGTGGCCTTCGAAAACGGCTGGCTGTTCCGTTCAACTATGTGTTGTTAGTCAGAATATTTACAACAGACTTTGGTGTTATTTGTTCATTAATAATTATCACATGTAATTTGGCTTAAAAAGCGATACGAACTTTAGCCCGTAAAAGTCATTTCATTCATCATTTTAAGTTAAATGGTGAATCAATTATTTAAAAAACACAAAACTTATATTAGATTAAAAACTAATGCAATTAATTATAAAAGAAAATATAATCCGTCTAACAATAGTTTTCAATATAATTTTTTGCAGTAATATGAACTTTGTTTCTTATCTAGAGAATTCAGTTATCTTCTATAAAATTAATGACTGGATTATTCTTTTGATTATTGATTGATATATTAAATGGGGCCCACAATGTATAAAATCATACAAGAATGTTTTTTTTTTGAACAAGTTTTTTTTAACGTTGAGGGTACGCATATAAACTTTGCATACCGTATGTATTTTCTAATGGATTTCCAATTCACCAGTGAAAAAATCCAAAAATTTTTGATTGCAAAACGATCTTATGTGAGATATCATGTATGCATACATTCTTATATAGCTCCATATATCAAATCTTATTTCTATATATGGATCCACATATGAAGAGCTTCATAATGAAATTTCCATATACATATGAGCTCATATATTATAATATTAATTAATATTTTTTTTAGCTGGATTTTGTATTTTTTTAATAATCGATTCACCTTTTCTCTGAAAATGTCGAGTGAAATGTTTCATTAAACACAATCTTTCTGTACAAAATCTTAAAAAAAAATTATTTTAGTAATTTAGTTTATTGCACAGCAGTGAGCTTTTTTGAATCAATGGATTATGCATATGAAGTTCGCATACTGTATAGGGAATATTTACACATACATGTATTAAAATGTATGAATATATATTATCATATATGTCCATATACCCTCATTTTTCGGATCCGAACCATATATGGAATTTCATATATGCTCCATAAAAATTTTTTTAGTTCTAGTTCATCATTATCATAAAAAATGTATCGCTATTTCTCTAACAACATACATTGTATGTATAATATTTAATTCTTTTTTTCAACTTCATCATTTTTGGCATGCAGCTTTGCATTATTAAGTAAATATCTACTACAATTAAAATACAATTGCGTGACATACACACCAGCTAGAGGTTGTAGACCATAATCGCAAAAAGGATTAATGTTCTGTTGTAGTCGAGAAAACACAACAGTTTTGTGTTGTAAATCATAATAGGGGCAAATATTTTTTGCTTTGTGAAAAATTTTCAGCTCTTAATATATTTTTTCTGTTTTAGGTGATAGTCTATTTAAAATCTATTTTTGCCTATTGATTCTACTTATAAGTAATTTTTTCACTTGTTTTCAAACATTTTCGCTTCCATTACTTTGATAGTGCATTTATAATACATAAACAACTCTTGATAAAACTAACAAAAAAAAAAAAGTCAGCTGTATTTTTAGGACTACTTTATAATTAAATATAACTTGGGTTCCACTCCAAAATTATAGAAAAATCAACCTTTTGCTGATTGTTTTTAATATATCTGTGCCAATAAAGAAAAATTGCTTAAGTCATATTTTACTGGTTTGGAGGAGAGCACTTTTAAGCGTTCAAGTCGATTTTCAGAATTTTTTTATTTTACAGTTAAATTGGGAAATTCTCCATTGATCTTTATTTTTTAAGCAACATCGTTCTACACACTTTAAGTAACACAGTTAAGTTGATCTATACCAAAGTATAACCTAAATTAAGCTATTATTCCAAGCTAGATATACCAAACGGACGACACAATCGTCCGTATTCTAGAATCTAAATGTAAATAATTTTATTAAGATTTAAAGAAAATTTATCTGAACGTCATAAAAAATTCATTAAAATACAGCCACATACATACGTACTTACATACATATGCCACCATAATTCAATAATTCATGAAATTAAAAATAACCATAAACAAAATCCATTTACTCAAGCTAATTCAATTTCTTAACCTCTCTGCCTTTCCTTCCTTCCTTAAGTATTATGGCTTTCATACAATCACAAATAAGAGAAAAGAAATAGTTAGATCAAGAGAAACACTACAAGCACACACACACATACTCATGTTTGTTTCTTTTTTACTTGTACGCTAATAAATGTGTGCGCAATATGTTTGCATGTAGTAACAGCAACTTTAAACGCTTATAGCTCCCAAAATACTACCCCGATTTCAATAAAATATAGATTCTGCACATCTGTACAGAAAAACCTTTAAGACCATACAAATCTTTTTAAAATAAGTGCAGTAGTACCAGAGTAAAAGGGATAACAAAAAACACGTTTGCCTATTAATTATATAGATAGATAGATAGATAACATTAGAAGTTTAAAAACATAAGTCGCAGGTCTTAAGGCCGGGGCACAATGAATCCGTCATGCGTTAAACTTCGCCTTTTTCAACTGACAGATAAGTTAAAACACATGGTTTCTTATGAGGTCTGTTACATTCAGTACGTGTCCGTCAACGCAAAGTACAAAATTTGGCCAACTTTTAACTTTATTCCGTACGTTGAGTAGTTTGACAGATATTGGTTGGTTTTTTTGGTATGTTCGGATTTAGGTTTTTGTGGAAGCAAAAATAAAATTAAATAAAAGAAATAAACGAAATAAATACATAAAATGGACTCGTTTCGTCAATCTACCTCCCTATTGACTGTTTTCTTACCAGCCACAGCCTTACAGTCAGCTCCTCTGCTCAGTTCCAGTTGCCCTTAATTTCTCGCCATTTCAAATTTCAGTGACCCGTTCGCATAGCCAAACATTTTTCAGTGATTTTAGTATAGAATACTTTATGGGTATTGAGAGAAACTTACTTTCAATGGATTTTACACCACTTTACATTACAAATGATTCCGATGAGCAACTTTCCTTTTTATGCACCCTATTTGATAACCTATCGAATTATATTCCTGCCAAACAAGTATCGCGCCCTGTTGCCCATAATAAAATTAAATTTTTTAATGAGATTAACTATTTCAAATTGTTAACTAATATAGCTCTAAAAGCCTTCTATTCTGATGGATGTGATAGAAACTGGATAATATATAAAAACCCCGTAATCTAACTAAATCAAAAATAATATTTTACAAAAGAAATTACAGTCATCGCATATTTAATACAGCATACGAAAGGATGTGGTATAGCTTACGCAATGCTGGTGTTCCTTATGGACGGTAGGTCGATGTAGACGTTAATGTGAATGAAATAAATGAACACTTTAAGTGTAGTCAATCTGATGCTAACTGTGTTGAACCTGATTTCTCAAAGTTTAGTAACCTCACTTCAAATTTTTCTTTTCTAACATCACTATAGCTGACTTATACATTGCCTTGTTTTCCGTTAGGTCTGATGCGATTGCAGTCGATGGTATTCCCAGAAAATTAATAAAAATTTACTTTCCCTACATTAGTAGACACCTATTACATTTTGTTAACAATATTCTAACCTTTTCCAATTTTCCTAGTAATTGGAACACTTCACGCATTATGCCAATTCCAAAAAATGGCAGTCTACTTTCTATCAATAACTTGAGGCCTATTAGTATTTTACCGACTCTATCAAAAGTAGTTGAAAACGTGATGAAGGACCAAATTTCGAAATGGATCAATAAGAGGTTTAATAAATGAGTGTCAATTTGGATTTCGTAATACAGGTCTTCTTTTGACGGAACTCACAGAATCTATTAGGAAAACCATAACATGGGCAGAGAAGGCGTATTAGAGTTCATTTATTTAACTAAAGCATTCGATCAAGTTAATCATTCCTTGTTGGTTAACAAACTTAGTCGCGAGTATGGATTTTTCATTGTCTGCTTGTCTAAGCTGGTCTTACTTGAGCGAACGAAAACAATTTGTTTCCTACAATGGCTTGGCCGCGGATGTCTTGGATGTAAAATCTGGTGTCCCACAAAGTTCGGTTATTGGACCTGTACTGTTTACTTTGTTTATAAATGACCTTTTTGGTCACCTAGGTTTTTGCAAACCATTTGCCTTTGCCGATGATATACAGCTGTTCTGGTCTGCGGACTACCAATTTTGTGATACCTTACAAGCGACAATAAATTGTGATTTGGCTAATTTGTATAATTGGATGGAAATGAACTATCTTAAAGTAAATCCGGATAAAACCAAAGTTCTTATATTTAGGTCCAATAGAAATAATAGTCTTGATATACAATTGAGAATGTGTAGCTCTTTGGTTGAGATTGTCAGTAGTTTGAAGTGTCTGGGAGTGATTATTGATAACAGATTGAGTTTCGAGCCCCATATTCATTGCTATCATGAATAAAATTCCGCGTGAATTTTTTTCCGGGGAACAATTCCAATTAATAGCAAGTAATAGGGAAAACAAAAAATTCTAATTGGAAAAGGGAGAAATTTCACGCGGAATTTTATTCATGATAGCCCTGATTGATAATATTTGTTCCAAGGTCTGCCTGACTTTGCGCGGATTGTATCACTTGAACCTATATTTTCCGTTGCATGTTAGAAAATATGTGGCGGTGCACTGCTAATGTCACGTGTTAACTATTGTATTGAAGTTTACTCAGGCTGCAACATGGGGAACAGAAAAAAATCAAATTCATTGTGAACAAAATCATTAGATTTGTTTATGGTCTTAGATTAAGGGCTCATGTTTCTAACCACCCGAAAACCTTTTTAAATTTTACTTTTGAGGATTATTTGAAGTTTCGCTTGCTCATTTCTCTTTATAAAATTATCAAGTCACAAAGTCCGATGCATATTGTTCTGATGATATCTTTCACCAGATCGCTCAGAAATCAGCAAATATTAATCAATCGCATTGGCAATTACGTTTGCGAACACTCATTAGTTGTACGAGCTGCTCGTTTATGGAACATATTGCCCAGAGAATTGCGTACTTTTGCATTGCCTCTGACTAGTTTCAAAAGGAGACTACTTGATCTTTTTTATGACTATATCTAATTGAGCAGCTAATTATTTGGGTCTTCCATATATTTTTTATTAATTTTATCTTTCTTAGTTTTGTGGGAGTTGTTGAATGTTAGGATCTATATGAATATTGTATTATTTGCTATTACTTTATTGATTGCTAATTAATTATTCTCATAGTATATTATACTTATTATATTTTTTTTTTTGGCCTTGAGGCCATATGTATCACATCCATTGAATAAATAAATTGAAATTGAGTCGACCTATTGAAGCTGTTCAAATACTTCCGGCAATAAAGTACTCATTGTGCCAACCTTCTCCGTTGTTGCGTTAATGTCAGTTAAAAAAGGCGAAGTTTAACTTATGACGGATTCATTGTGCCTCGGCCTTTAGTGCTATAACTTTCTGAAAAATCACACAAATTAATTGATTTTGACCAGGGGTAATTTCAAGTATAAAGATTATGGAGG
Source organism: Tachina grossa (assembly GCA_949987645.1). Classification (NCBI taxonomy): domain Eukaryota; kingdom Metazoa; phylum Arthropoda; class Insecta; order Diptera; family Tachinidae; genus Tachina; species Tachina grossa. The sequence continues at coordinate 14,121,613 of OX465279.1, read as the reverse complement.
CACCATTAACTCAAAATCAACTTATCACTTTTTACACTTTTTCCTTTTTGACACAGATATGAAACTTTAGATTTGAACTTGAACATGTTAAGGAAATACTTTCAAAAATATATTTTTTTTATCTGTCGGCTAACAAACTTTTAGGTTGATGTCAGAGTGGCAGCTAGAAGTTATCATACAAATATATGTTTATCATCTAATAATTTAGGTATTGTTTTACTAAATCAAGAAAATAAACCAAGAAAATGTCAGAATACATCCACAATTTTGGACAGATCTGTTCTTTTCTCAGAATTATATTTCTATCGTTAAGATACATATTTTTTTCTATCTTTGGAGGTGCTTCTCTAAACTAGATCTAAGCCGAAATTTGTCACTACATGGTTAAATTAAAAACTTCTTGTTAAAAAGGTATAAATTTTTAAAAATTAATTAATCAACATATTTGAACAATGGAACTCGCTCCACTCTATATATATATATATATATATATATATATATATATATATATATATATATATATATATATATATATATACATGTATGTATGTAGCTGCAACTCTGACATTTTATGGTAGTGTATATCATCACATATTATCGCTACAAGCTGCCACTTTAACATTAGCCTCAGGCCGACCAGTTTGCACTCAACATATTTTAGATAAGTTTGTATACACTATTATTTACAAATTATTATAATGATATTTAAGAAGATGTATTTAGAAAGCTGTCATAAGGATGAACAGGTTTTTGAGGTTGTTTCCAAATGCTGTGACGAAACATCATTTTTTTTCTGTTATCTTTGTTATATACATACACATTTCATTAAAAATATTAAAAATACTATTAATCAAGCTGAATGAAGTTTATTCACCCCAATCAGTGTTATTTATCGTATGTCCTTCAACTAACTGCAACTGTGATATGGAATCCTTGTTTTTGAAATCGCTTTCATCAATAAATTCCACATGTGTGAAAGGAAAGTGGCCTTTTTTACCTTTATGTTCACCTTCCCATTGACCATTTATATTTGTTTTGGTGACTTTTATTATATCTCCAACTTCTAGTTTTAAAGCAGTTTTGTCATAAGCATTGGGAACTCTAGCCTGTTTAACACGAGCAAATGCTGGCAACTTTCGCTAAATACAATATATATGTACATCAATTTAAAGTTTTGATTCTATTTTCCAAATTGAAGCTTACATTTAAATCTGATTTTTTTAAAATATTACTTAGTTGGTGTATTGATGACGGTGTTGGAACTACATCGGCGCCAGCAGATGAAACTCTGGATTGTCTTATGATACTATTGCTACTTCCACAGATGCTGTTGCTTCCGGAAGATAGTGGTTCCAACGAATTTTCATCCATGTTTTCGTCACACTGAAATAAGAAATATTATTTACTCATTAAGTTTCAAATCTGTTTCAATTAAGATTGATTGTCTTCCAAAGCGGTAATTCTTGCCACTTTTTTGATACTTTTTATTAAATAAAAAGATATTTTTTTACTTTAATATTTTATATGAAATATTTTATATACAGTGATGGACATTCGTTTGACCGCATTATGTTTTTTTTATTTTAACAGAAACTAAGAGGCTTTAATTAATTTTTTTTAGCAAAACGATTATGTGATTTATTAGCTTACAAATAGTAAACAAAACTTAACCATATTTCATATTCGTAATACGTAATCAATAAAAAACTAAAAAATTAAGAGACATTCGTTTGAACGCAGTTTCCTTAAAATTAAAAAAAAATAAATAAAATTATTTGCAAAATATTAAAAGTTTTTATTTACTAATATTTAGTAGGACCACCTTCACTTCGAATAACTGAAAATATTCTATTTGGCATTGAGTTTACAAGGCTTCTAAAGGTTTCAATTTCAATACCCAACCAACATTCTTTGATTTTTTCTTTTAGCTCATTAACGGTCGAAAACTGTCTTCCCTTTTCGTATACTTTAGCTGCAAGGATGCCCCATAAGTTTTCAATTGAGTTACTAAAGGGACTGCATGCCGGCCATGGAAATAAATCAATATTTTTGATAGAAAACCACTCCTTATATTTTTGCAATACATGTATTGCTGCGTTGTCCTGTTGGAAAATATGCTCATTTTCCGAATTTTCGTCAAGTTTTGTAATGAGGACATCATCCAGAAGCTCCAGGTATATTTCTGAATTCATTCTGGTGGTTATAAAACAAATAGGAAGCTTGAAGTTATAGGAGAATGCACCCCACACCATAACGCTTCCTCCACCAAAATTTCGCTTTGATCGCGCACTACGTTCGATTGGCTCAAATCATGCCAATAACAACTGTAGCAATCTGGACCATCCAAGTTAAATATTTTTTCATTTGAAAAAATAACTTTTTTCCATTCATCAGTCCATGACATGTGTGCTTGGGCAAAACTTAGACGTCTCTCCTTGTGTACTTTAGTTAATCGTGGTTTAGACTTAATTTTTTTCCATTTTATCGCTGGAGTCGCATTCAAAACACGGGCTATAGTTCGTGTAGTAACTTGAAGATCAAGTTTGTCCTTGATTTCACGGCAGGATAAGCGATTTCGAGTTGCTTCATGGCGAATCTGTCCTTTTTGACGGGTTGTTATTTTGGAAGATCCCTTCGTTGGAATTTTAATGCCGTACTTTTTGCCAAGTTTTAAGTAATTTCTTATTACTCTTTCAGAACGAATTATTATTCCAGCAATTTTTCGATTTGATAAGCCTTTTTTCTTTAAATTATCGATTAATTTTTTATCGGTATCATTCAACCGCTTTCCTGAACCCATATCTAAACGGTTTACTACAATTCTCGACTTTTTTTATTTCTTATTTTAAAATTAAATTTTTTATCAAATTCGTACAAAAACACTTGTTTGCAATTCAAAATTCACAAAGTAAATAACCTTTTCTCTTAATGCGTTTAAACGAATGTCTGACAAAAAACAGCAACAATTTTACAAAAGAATGCATATTTTCTATTTTTGTAAGCTACGCTTAATAATGTAAATAAAATATCAAAAAAAAATGTAACTGTTATAATAGAGTTTAACAAAACAACTTAAAAATTAAAAAGTAAGTGCGGTCAAACGAAAGTCTATATATATATATATATATATATATATATATATATATATATATATATATATAAACTTAGTGATAGTTATAAATAATACATAAGTAGTGATAATCAAAAAGGAAAAATATAAGTATTTTCAAGCAGTCCCATCTGAAGTGTTGAGTATTAGAGCCCTTGTGTCCCTCTTTTTAGGCGGATGTGTCCAGTAAAGTTCAAAATATTACGAGCAAGCGAATTAGGATGTGACCCGAGTTTTGTTAAATTTTTGCCTGCATATTTTGCAATTTCTTCAATCACTAATGGCATATTTAAATCACGATGCATATTTGAATTTTTAATGTACCATGGAGCTGATTCGTTGGATTCTCTCGACATTGGAAGCTGCAGCAGTGCCCCATAGTTGAATTACATGGCACCATATAGGTTTCAAAAGCGACTTGTGTATAAAAAGTTTGCAATATATAATGAGTGTTGAATTTCTACCAATCAGTCAATGTACCTGTTTTAATTTTATTTTCATTTGTGTTAGCTTTGAGCCAATGTGGTGTTTCTATGTAAGCCGACGATCAAGGTGAATACCAAGCTATTTCACATGTAAATGTTAAAGAACAACTTGACTGTTAATTCTAATGGGGGGACAAGTATCTTTGCGTAGCGTAAATGTTATCTGTACACCTTTCTGTTCGTTTACTCTTATTTTCCATAAGTTTAACCATAGCTCAAGCTGTATTATATGTTCCCGGAGATATCGGGATGTCTCGTGCATACTAAGGCAGACTGTATCATCGGCAAATGTAGAAGTGTGGATATTACTGCTCACGCATATCACAAGTACATAAATCAAATACAAAACTGGCCCCAGTATACTCACTTGTACACCGGATGAGATAGTTTCGGGCGTACTCATAAAGTGTCCTTTCCTAACAGTGATCTTCCGGGTTATCTAACTTTCTAATAGCTTCAGAAAATTTATTTGTAGATATGATTTCTATTTTAAAATTAGGCCTTCATGCCACACTTTGTAAAATGCCTGAGAAACGTCAATGAATAGCGCAGAACAATACTTATTTTCTTTAAAAGTTGTTCTTATAAATTGAACCAATCTATGATTTTGTTCAATGGTGCTATGCTGACTTCTAAAACCAAATTAATGATCTGGGATGCACCCACTACCAATTAGAATTGGGTTTAATTTTGACATGAGCAGTTTTTCGAGAAGTTTTGACATTGTTGATAGCAGACTTGTTGGCCTGTATGATTCAGCCTTGGTAAGATCTTTACCCGGCTTTGGAATCATTTTGACTTTGGCAAGCTTCCAGTGGTATGGATAATACTCTAGTCGTAATATGGCATTAACAATAAATAGAAGGATTCTAATTGCAATACGAGGCAAATTCACCAGCATCTTGTTACTAATTCCATCAATACCTGTAGCTGGAAGTGCGCACGTGTGGTTCAAACTCAACGCGTGTTTTAATCCTTTTCGCAACGCACCACAAAGAGTAACTAGATGGTGGTGTGACATCGAGATTTTCCAGATAGTTTTTAAGAGACGCAGTTTTTTTCATATACAAGCATGTCTTGGAGTCGTTTAGTACACTCTTTAAATCTAATTTTATTTTGGAGTGATATTTGCTGTTGCCATTCCCCTTTAGCTCTTCTTTTTTCACATACGAGACGTTCAATATCCGTAGAATATACTCTATTAAACCCAGTTTACGGATGGGCGGTAGTGGCATGTTCAGCAGCCTGCTTAATATTTTCATTAAGACTGGCAATGTTAGATTCAACATCATCATGTGTTTTGAGCGTAATGTTTTCTGTGCAATGCCTACTAAGATATTTTTTTAATCCCAGCCAATTAACACGATTGATCATCTTCACATATGGGTGAGGTAAAACACTTCTTGGTGGGTGACAGACCTTAACGATAGTGGGACCGTGATCAGTAGGCCAGTAAGTGGGCTCCCTACTCGAAATCACGTCCAATACCATTTTTGAAATTGTGTTCAACATCGCTCTACCTCTAGGTGTAATAAGGCGTGCACCCGAGAAAGTTTGTTTTGCATTGTAGTCTCCAGCTGCTACGAAACAAGCGATTTGTAGTAATCCTCGTATTGATCCTCAATGATTAAGAATCTGGGAGAGGAGTAAATTAATGATATAACGAAATTTGTACAAAAATTAAAAAAAAAAATATTCGTTGCTTGTAGGTGATATGCACAAATGTTATCAAGAACATAGTGCTTGAATCTTGACTTAATTAGAACTGCTCATCCACCGCATGCTCTCCCTCTCGGGTCCTTTGCATCATAAATATTCTAACCATTTATTTTAAATAAGCTTCTTGAGGTCAAATGAGTCTCAGAGACCAACATTATATAAATTTTTTTTCCATAAGGAAGTGCTCAAGCTCGTTTTTATGTTGACGAATTCTTATTCATGGCTTATTTATAATTGCTTGAAGCAGTGTATTTTGCATTCGCAGCATTTCTTGCATCAAGCTAGTCATATTTGTTGTAAAGTTGTTTATAGTTAGCACCAGATTCTCAATAGTACATAGCTTTAAGACGACTAGAGTTAAAGCTTGAGCTTGCATTCGTTGAATTAATTGACGGTGAAACATTTTTTGTGGGAATAGAACTAGTCTTAAGGCCGTGATACACTATCATACAAAGTCGTGCGATCTACGAAATTATACAACCCTGGTGTGATGAATTGTTATTGTCTTTTAAAAATTTTCATAAACTCCATCATACCAGCGTTGTACTTTTTCGTACATCGCACGACTTTGTATGATAGTGTATCACGGCCTTTAGCAGCATCGGCATACGATACACCTGAGCAAAAGTGGTGGAGTACGCGTTTATTGGTTGAGCTGGAGCTAATTTAGGTTTTTGATAGCCTGCTGCTTTTGTATTCTTGGCAATTATGGCACTGTACGGGACCTGAACGCTTGCGTGGCTCTTCCACTGTGGTTATTCGGTGTAAGAGAAACTTTACGCTATAAATTGGATGGGTTTCATGTTTTTCAATTATATGCCATTCGACTCCAGTTCAGCCCGAAATATGGGTTGGGTGATCTTTTCTGTGTTAATTATATTAGTAACATTTTTTACCTTAAATCCTTGGTCGATAAGCGCACATTTTACTTCTTCGGGCTGAACACATAAATCTATGCCCTTTAATACTATCTATAGGCATTTAGCACTCTTAAGTTGGTATGTGTAAAAATTTGTTTAATTTTTTTAAATTCACTAAAAATATTTCGGAAATCTTTTTCATCATATATTTGGATTTTAGTTTCATCAATATTACCTCGTTTAATTGAAATAATGTGAAAAATATTTTCACCAATGGTCGACAGCGTAGTTGGAATTAATTTCTCTCAGATAGATAGGTGGTGGCTTAAAAGACTTTTGCGATGATGCAGCGAGCTTGTCGTTATTGTCTTGCAATAATGAAAAACGATCTTTATATTGGGTTATCTCTAGACATCTTTGGAGCAGATGAAATTTTACCACGGTTATATACCTCTCCATTCCGACTTGTACCTTGGGTTTTGAGGTACTGTTATCTGTAGTGATAACTTGATTAAGTTATAAACACGAGCCCGAATCGAAAGATGTCACTGACTTATATGAAGAAGTTGCTAGGCAACTAGAAGAGAGTCCCGTCTCTATTATATATTTGACGTGATTTTATTGTCGCTTGAACTAAAATAACATTTTTATAAAAATTGACTGTTTTTTTTTGTGAATAGTGAAATGCCTTGTTAATTGAACTTTGTGCTTTTAATTAAATTGACTGTTCTTCCTGTATTTTAATTTCGGAGTGTTATTTGGTTAATCAAATTAAAAGTCTTGGAACAACAACTACAACAATCACATTTGTGATATGTACATTTTATACATTTTTTTTCCTTCGCTGATCATTTTGTTTTTGCCTATTTTGAACAACAACTACAACACCCACAAGTAGTAGTGAACTGGCGGTTCTGCCGCAATTAAAATTGTTAAATTGTTGGTGAAATTGTTAAATTTGGGTAATTAAAATTAGAAAATTGTTAAATTCTTCGAAATTTGTGAAATTTATACCTACGAGGGTGGTTCAATAAGTCCGTCTTACTTTTTGTTTACATAAGGAGTTTTTTGTTTACATTAACCCTTGTGGGAACGGGTGATTTTTTTTGGGTTACATTAATTGTGATAACGGGTGATTTTTTTGAGGTTTTTTATGAGTATATATGCCGACGGGAAAATCATGAAAAGATTTTTCCTAATACCAATGCTGAAATAGTGATTATTAATTTTTCCTAATGCCTACGGCAATGCATGATAATTTTTCCTAATACCAATGCTGAAATAGTGATTATTAATTTTTCCTAATGCCTACGGCAATGCATGATAATTTTTCCTAATGCCTACAGCAAAACATGATTATTATTTTTTTCCAATGCCGACCGCAAAACATGATTGTTATTTTTTTCAAATGCCGACGGTAAAACATGATTATTATTTTTCCTAATGCCTACGGCAATACATAATTATAATTTTTTTTTCAAATGCCGACGGCAAAACACGATTATTATTTTCTAATGATCCTAGTGTTGCCAGACTGTAGAAATTTGTTATCATAATACTATATCAGTAATATCAGAGAAAGAAGGTTTGATGACTACTAGGCGATTCTCATATGAATCGTCGGAATGTGCTTGTACTATTTCCTCACGCTAATAAATTGTTTATAAATAAAGAATAAATAAATTATTATAAAATAAAATAAATAAATTATATTATTTATTTATAAAACGTTCTCATGTATGTGAACACCCCTAATGCTTGTGTGTGGGGGGTCCAGCTTGTTTGTCGCTGGTAAGCTTATATTCTGTTTATTTGTTTAAGAAATATATTTGAATGCATGTATGTATGTATGCATGTGTATCTATGTGCGATCGAAAGAAATTGTGCGTGGAATATTTTGTGGCTGTGTAGAATACATTTGTATTTTGCAACGTAGTCATTTTCTTTGTCTACGATTATTTTAAAGCAGCAAAGTTTCAACTAACTACAGTCATAAGCAGAGAAACAAAAAGTAAAAATTTGTAAGTTAGCAAAAATGCTAACTTCTCCTCCTCCTTCCCACTTCCCTCTCTTTCCTTTATGTAGTTTGTATTTGAAATAAGAAAACACTTGTAGATTTTTTATTTTTCTATACATTTATTGCTTAAAATTTTTTAAAATTTTATAATAATACATACATTAATATTTTAAAGAGTGAAAAAATTCATTTAAAGCAAGATATTTCTTTTGTTAGTAAAATAGCATTTTTTAATGCGCAAACACCAAGTTTATGATAATTACAATAAAAATATTCTGGATATTTAATCTCCATTTGTTTAAAGTTGATACAGCCTATATCCTCAACGTTAAAAATTTTTCGGCATAAGATTTTTTCCAACCATCGTCTTTTCTCTTCACCTTTTACATAAATTTTAGAACATCTTGCGTTGGCTTTTACAAAATTGCAAACGCTTTCAAAAGAAACTGATCCAGCAGTCCAGCTGAGGTGATGATAGTTTTTCGTTAGCCACTTTGCTTCTCTTTGCTTTTTTATTGATAAGCATTTAAAATCAAAAGGTGGTTTTATAATGAAATTGTTATATTCATAATTGTTGAAAACAATCGCTACTTCTTTTGCGATGAAATCATTTGAATTACTTTTGAAACCTTGTACGTCTATAAAAATTGTATTATTTTCCATATTACTCAATTTATAAGACTTTTCGAACTTGTCCTTTGATGGGTATATATTCTATTATGCGATCATGAATAAGAATGCAGTAAGCTGATGTCTTTGCTGCAATATTAGTTGCTGTTTCAAATGCTATTTTTATATCAAGCGGTCCATTATTGAGTGATTCATTCTGATGACTGACATCTACTACAATAAAGGAGCTTTTGTCTTAAACTCTGATGCAGATAGAAGCGGTTGAGATTCCCTCATATAGTAACTTTGTTGAAATCTTAGATACATATCATATAGAATTGCATATCGTTCATTTTTGAACTTTATGTTAAGATCATCATATGGATATGACACTGAATTTAAATGTACTTTTAAATTAGTCAAATCACAATGAACAAACTTATTTTCTTGTTGAAAAGCAATCAATACAAAACGGGGGCGTTCTCTATTTGCAGCCAGTTTAACATTCCAAATATGGCTAGTACCTGTGTTTAATTGTGGATTAACATGACAATCCCAACTGCGAAATGCCATAGGTATAGAAGCACCATTGTTAATAATTTTTATCATATTCAATTTGCTAAAGTCGGATAATTGTACATGTGGGATTCTCCATGAGATGAGTGAAATTGTAAGTTTAGCTTTTTCAGTAGAAACACTCGAGCGTACAAGATCTTCATCATTCTTATTGCGCAAGAGTATCAATTCATGTTTTCCAGTTAGTATAACTTTGTTCTAGTCTGCGGCGAATCCTAGAAGCATTTTTAGAGGTACATAAAAATTGAAAAATCCATTTTCAAGAGTGACATCGTCAATTTTGTTCCATCCAGCATTTTGCATCACATTGCTTTCTGTTGGTGACAGAGAAACCAAATTTTTTATAGTGCTTGTGGCTCCTAAATATCTTGTATGGTCAATTTCAATTCCATTGAGCTCATAGCGAATTTCATCAAATAGATATGCCACAAAGTTGTTTTTTAATAAAAAGTTCTCCGAAGAAGAAGAAGAAGATTTGGCCCTATTATCATCGGCAACAAACCCCTCTACATAAATGTAGCTCTCACTGGGTAGCACATACAAATCTTGATTTTGTATTGAAATTATAATTTCATCATTATTGTTGTAAGATTGTAAGTATGGTACATATGTATGATAGTCCTTTTTGATTATATTCTCATCAGACAAGGGTTTATCTAAGACATCTATTATTGAACTCATTTTGTCTTCAATTTAAAATTCAAGGACTTTAGAAAATTTTTATTTGATGTTGTTAGAGCTTTTTGTTGAGCTGGTCGCTTTAATGTTGTTGTTGTTGTTCTTGGTGCTATATTTTTCAATGTATTTGTGTTGTATATTAGCATTATTTAGTTGGCCTTAAATGTATTCGTATTGTAATTTCCTCTCCTCGGAAATTAATTAAATCACCGTGTTGATCCAGTACGCGCAGCGCTAGTGAACTTATCTCTCTGGTGTTTACAGGTAAATAGATAAGATTTCTTGGAACCTCATCTATTTTATAGCCTGGATTGGTATGCGATTTCGAGGTATTCATATATGTGTTTATAGCGATACTACTTTCAATTCGCAAGAGATTCACTTTAAAAATATTAACTGGAAGATCTGAATAATAATATTTGTTTGGTGTTAGGATTTTGCTATTGAATCCTAAAAGTTTTCCAATTGTATTGTCTTTATTAAAATATACAAGATCCTTGGAACTATTAACTTTAACTTGCATTGTATTGTTATTGGCTTCAATAAAAATCTTATTTGCTGGGCAGAGTCGTTTGTATTCTTCTTCTATAAAATCAACTATATTATTTAATTCGTAAGATCCAATTGGTATTTCAATTATATGTTCCCCTATATGAAACATATTGTTGTAGGTGTCTACATTTGGAATACTGTTGTATGAATGAAAATCAGTTAGAGCACACTCATATGCACCATGTAATTCAATAGGAGGAAAGTAACTAGCAGATAGTTCTGATGAGTTAGAGCTCAGAGTAAGTGTTATTGACATTATAACAGTCTGATTACAATTAAATAATGTTTAGTACACAGTATGGTTTATAAGTATGATTTACATATTTTATTTAAAACTTTTTCTCATTTTAAAATTAACATTAGTTTCTTAATATTAATGCTATTGTTGTTGTTGCTATTGATGTTGTTGTTTCTAATTTAGTTTTTCTTCCAACTATAATATTTCATCTTTACTTATCCAAGAATTGTGTTGATTAGAAAATCCCAGCCATTTAACATATACCTCCTTCCCTTTAATTTTAAGAACCTTTTCAACTAGATATGTATTTGGAAATCTAGTTTTTGAAAGTTCCTCAGTATAGAAGCCACCTTTAATAGGATTGCCAAGATAGTCTTCTAATATGTATGTTGCAGGATTTGTATTTTGAACTCTTGTAATTGTGAAAATTTCTGTTGTCCAATTTGGAGTATAAATTTTGACATTTTATACATTTTCAAATGAATGTATACTGTATTTAGCAGCTTTTCCTCATTTGTTGAGTTGACTTTAATAGGAGCCATTTTAATGGTACGATGAACTTTTCTATTGTATGCATTGAGTAAATCTTTGTATATATCAATCCACTTATATGAACCATTATAACTAAATTCTTTCCACATCATTCCTTTCAATGTTCTATTAAATCGTTCTACTATTGATGCTTTCATAATGCTATATGTTGAGTAGTGATTAATGTTGTATTTATGCATTAATTTTCCAAAGTGTTTGTTGAAAAATTCTTTGCCATCATCTGTTTGTAAGTTTTTTGGTACTCGTACCAATTCAAAAATATCTTCCATTGCCTTGGTTGTTTCGAGTGCTGTTTTTGTTTTTAGCGGTACTGCCCATGCAAATTTTGAGAATGTGTCAATTACAGTCAACGAAAATCGATAATTTCTATTTTCTTTAGAATAGTTCCCTATTTCAACTAAATCAGCTTGCCAAAGATCATCTATTCCTTTCAGTACAACTCTGCGACGCACAAATTGTTTTCGTGCTTGCTTATGGAGTTCATTTACTAAATTTCTTTTTGAAGACATTAAGTTGTTTTTAAAGATTTTTTGCAGAGTGTTGTGATCTGCTTGACGCACTTTCAGCTATTGATACAAACATATAATTTTCTAATCTATAAATTTTTTCATTAAGCTGTTCAATTTGTTCTTCAAAGGATGTTTTAATTTGGAGAATATCTTTTTCAAATTTTATAATTTTCTTCTATATCTAATTTTATTTCGCGTTGTAGTTCCTCAATTTTCATTTGAATATCTTCTCGTATTGTAGTATTATCCCCCTTAAAGTATGTTAATAATTTCTCTTCTAATTTTTCGATTTGATTTTGCAAAAACAATTTATTGATAACATCGTTTTCCTCCAGAGCTTTTGCAACATTTTTGATCCTTTTGTTTTGCACATCAATGTTGTTGTTCGTATCCACAAAGAACCCCAGCAGTTTAGGTGCATTTTTCAAAGAAATTGTGCTGCTAGTATCGTTTAAATAGTGTCCAAATTTATCAACAGACATACTATATTTAGTTTATTAAAGTTAGTGTATTATATTCGCTTCACGTAGTTCTTCAATAATTGATACAATTTCGTTATTGTGATTAGTATGACCTGCACCTTGTGATGCGAGCAGTAGTCGAAGCCGATCTACTAACTCATTTGGATCGTCCCAGTATATATAGTTGGGCTTATTGATGTTAAATTGCATCATTCCATCACCTAAATAGCTACCTTCGGGCTTAGACCCTGTTGATTCAGGTAATTCTTCTGGTTTTTCTCATCAATAAATTTCTTAATAATATGTTTATATTTATATCCTCTAGTACCCTTAATTTGACCATCAGGTTTAAAGTCTCTTCTATATGCATTAGTAGTAATTAAAATCTTTTTATAGATTTCAAGTTCAAACTTATCATAATTTCTTGGTATTTTATGAAACACTAGAGAAAATAGTCCTGGTGTTAGAGCCCATATTTGACCACCAACTTGTATTTTATCTTCATTCAGTTTTAGGTTACTATCACCAAATTTCCATTCATTATTGTAATCTTTATGTGGGCCATAGTTTGTATCTAATTCATTTTTTCCTTCCAAAACTGATAAATCAGTATAAGTATATTCTGTATTGGAAGTCTGTGAGTAAAAATCATCTTCATCATCATCATCATCATTTTCAGTATTAACATCATTAAATAAGATGGTATTATCAAAAATTTTCCCTTCTACTAGTTTTTTTGGTGTACTTGACTCTATCTTTACTGATCGGGTTTCAGCCTTTAAATTTGTATTATTTTCAACTTCTGTCCTGATGTTACTTTCTTCTTTCATGCGAATTCTTTTAATATTTTTAGAACTATTTATAATAAATTCTTTAAGAGGTTCTCTTATAGGTTTAAATGCATCTCTTAATTGTTCACGTGTATCTATTTCACCAGTTTTTATACTACGAAGCTTTTTCTTCAACACATTTCTTGTCAACACCAACTGTTTTAAAATTTTCTCATCCATGTTTCCTAAGGGCAAATAACAGGTATAAGCAATCACATCAGCTTATCAGGACCTGGTCTGGTTTTCAGATCAGCTTATTAGGACCTGGTCTGGTTTTCAGATCAGCTTTTCAGGACCTGGTCTGGTTTTCAGATCAGCTTATTAGGACCTGGTCTGGTTTTCAGATCAGCTTATCAGGACCTGGTCTGGTTTTCAGGACCTGGTCTGGTTTTCAGATCAGCTTTTCAGGACCTGGTCTGGTTTTCAGATCAGCTTTTCAGGACCTGGTCTGGTTTTCAGATCAGCTTTTCAGGACCTGGTCTGGTTTTCAGATCAGCTTATCAAGACCTGGTCTGTTTTTCAGATCAGCTTATCAGGACCTGGTCTGGTTTTCAGATCAGCTTATTAGGACCTGGTCTGGTTTTCAGATCAGCTTTTCAGGACCTGGTCTGGTTTTCAGGTAGCTGGTCTAGTTTTGAGATCAGCTTTTTAGGACCTGGTCTGGTTTTCAGATCAGCTTTTCAGGACCTGGTCTGGTTTTCAGGTAGCTGGTCTAGTTTTGAGATCAGCTTATCAGGTATCAGATGAGGTTATAGCAAATAGATGTATCAAGTTTAAAGTTAGATTAATAACTAAAGTCAATCTTTTATGAGAAGTAGTTTATATAGTTATGAAAAAGTCAAATTGCTTTCTGTAGCGACCATCATTTAATTCATTATCTTTGCTTATCACTAAAAATCCATATTTATCCTTCCAACATTCTCTACAAATTTCTTGGAACTTTTCGTAACTCATATCGCTGCCAACATGATCCCTATAAACATGCTTCATATTTGTCTCATCTTGCTTAAACATTATAATAACATTTGCATTGTCTCTTATTAAATGCTTGGGAATTCTAGTATAAGTTTGACACAAGTAGAATGAATCAATATCCCTATGTCGCCCCATACAAAAATATGTACGTATATTATTCTGCTTTTCACATGCAACATCATCAAATATCATAATTGAATTAGTTTTAGCTTCGTCAGGTGGAATAACTGATTCATTATCGGTGAATGTATAATATCCCATTCCTTTAATTGGTGAAATTAGTTTCTTCAAGTACTCATATTTAGGTTGATAAAGAGATTTTGAGTATAAATAGATGTTTTCAAACTTGAGTCCATTAGGACTTTCTAGTAAGCCGATCATAACATTAGTCTTTCAACAATTTGATGGTCCCACTATTAGAGCACGAATAGAATTTGGTAAGAGGGGGCTATGCTTTATTTTTGAAGTGATGTTCGTTGATTCATCAATATTACGAACTAAAATATTTTTATGTTGTTTCACTAACTGCATTTTTGTAACTAAATACATTTCATAAATGTTACCTCTTATTATAGAAAAAATCAGATAATATGGTTATACGATATCAGAAAACGTTTAGTCATAAAAACACCTTCGTTGGAGGAGGTATAGTAGATAAAATAATAAACTCTCTACCTGTTGAACTTCATCTTCCTGGATATCAGTACTGTGGACCTGGAACAAAACTACAAAAACGTTTAAATCGAGGTGATGAAGGAATTAATTTATTGGACTCTGCTTGTAAAGATCACGATATAGCTTATTCGAAAAATAAGGATTTTAACACTAGACACAAGGCTGATAAAATACTTGAAAATTCAGCTTGGGATCGAGTTTTATCAAAAGATAGTAGTATTGCTGAAAAATCATTTGCCTATATGGTTACTAACGCAATGAAAGCCAAAACAAAATTTGGTATGGGTGTGGAGAAAAAGAAAAATGTTAAAAAGATACTGATAAAATACTTGAAAATTTAGCTTGGGATCGAGTTTTATCAAAAGATAGTAGTATTGCTGAAAAATCATTTGCCTATATGGTTACTAACGCAATGAAAGTCAAAACAAAATTTGGTATGGGTGTGGAGAAAAAGAAAAATGTTAAAAAGAACAAGATAAATGATAAAAAACTGTTTAGAACATCAATTACAGCTGCAACAAAAATACTAAAGAAGGAAAAACCATTAGATATTAACTCAGCAATTAAAATTGCCCGAAAAACTATCAACAAATCATTAAAAGGAAGAAAATCTCAAGTTATAGTACCACGTGTAATACGTGTCCCAAAAATTGGTGGGTTTTTGCCTCTAATACCGATTTTAACTGCTCTGGGTGCAATTGGTAGTCTAACAACTGGAGGTGGTGCTATAGCTAAAGCTGTAAATGCAACAAAGAATGCAAAAAATCAACTTGATGAAGCAACTAGACATAATAAAGCGATGGAGTCTATTGCAGTTGGAAAGGGACTTTACTTAAAACCATATAAAAAGGGTTATGGTTTAGTTTTCAAAGAGGAATCAAAAAACTATTAGAGATGCTACCCAACAGACCACTATCTGATGAGGACCTAAACCGTTTCTCTATAAATATTCCATATTTTAGAGGAGTTTTCATGTTGAATACTCTACCAAAACGAACAAAGAAAATAGAATGTGGAATAATCAATTTAGACGTATCAACAGGACCTGGTACACATTGGGTAGCATATTATAAAAACAACAATGAAAAAGAATATTTCGACAGCTTTGGAAACTTACAACCTCCTTCGGAAGTAGTCAAATATCTTGGTACAAATATAAAATACAACTATAATCAACATCAGAATTTCAATACATTTACCTGTGGTCATTTATGTCTTCAATTTCTGTATGAAATAACTGAAAATATTAAATAAAACACACAAACATTTATATTTTACAAACTCTTTAATGTCTTTTTATTTATAATTTAAAATACATAATTAATACATATCATTGCCAAATAGAAAATTGGGAATTTGGAATTAGAAATTCACTCAGCTCACTCTCACCGATTAAGCTTTTTCGATTAGAAAATAAGAGAAACTTGTATGTAGTGAAAAATATAAGGACTTATCCGATTATCTTAATTGTTTCTCTTTATGAAAATATCTAATGAAATTTAATGGAATTTCATAATATTGTGAAATTCAATTTGTCTTGTGCAGATCCTCTCAAAGAAATCAAGACTGTGCATGTTTAAGCGATATGGAAGATATCATTGTTTTTTTTTTATCCAACGAAGTAAAGCCAATAAAGAAATAAAAGCCATTCACACATTTAATTCTTTTTTCAATATTTTATTTCAAATTTTTTCTTAAAAGCTCATATACATATGTACAATAGTTTTTCTTAATAAATAGGATTTTATTTAAAATCATTTCAACAACAATAAATAAGATTTTATTTAAAATAATTTTAACAACAATAATTAGGATTTTATTTACAATAATGTTTCTTAATAACTAAGATTTTATATACAATTTAAAAATTAACTACTTAACTAAAAATTAACTAATTTTAGCTATTTTCTTGCATTCTAGCAATCTCATCTAGCAACATATCAAGTTCATATTCAGGGTTAGTTTCCTTAATACGAAAATGATACCATGCATATGTGTTAATATTATTTGACCTAATTTTTCTCTTATCGTCTCCATAACTTAAGACTACCTTATTTAATTCACTAGTATATATCTGGTGAAGCTTAGATTTAAATGTTAACATATTATCGTATACATTAGTCTTATTGAATAAACAGTTTCTATAAGTAGCTAAACTATATTTATGTAATATGGATCTTTTTACCCCCTTTGATTTTTTAACGTCATTTTGATTTTGTACACTGAATGAGTACATTTTTGATAGCAGCCCAACAAATTCTGTCATTATCGTACCGCAGTTTTCATCTTTCATCATACCTAAAACTTTTTTATTTATTAAGGGGAAATTATAAGTATTGTCCGTGGGATAGTCCGATGTATCAAAATGTTCTTCTATGTCATTTTTTATGTCAGCGTAAAAGTCATCCGTCTGTATTGAATATATAAAAGAGTCCGTATCCATATAGTTCAATGAGAGTTTTGTCTTAAACTTAGGTTGCATGTACCCGTAATGAAAATTATACATTTTCCATTTGGACAATTCAAGTACAGAAAATCCTAAGTAAATTGGTTTGTTGTAGCAGGTTTTGACTCTAGTCATTTCGATTGCTACCAGATCTTCAGAAAATATAGATAAACTATGAAAATTTGGTTTTGATATCCAATCTTGAGCCCCCAAACGATTACAATTCGTTCTCTCCCAATTATTGACAATTTTAACATCTCTCCTCTTATCCACATTTTCCATGGTTTTACCATAGACTGCATTATTAAGTAGCTTGAAAAAGTTTTTTCAAAAGCATTTTTAGCAGTGGCTCTATGTCTGGTATTTAGGTCAATATAGCCTTTTAACCATGGAAATTGTTTAAATGTTAGAATACGATGTGTTTTCTTTAAAACTAAGCCATTTTCTAAGCATTGTTTAAGAACTCTAAAGTGTATCACGTATGATTGCTTTGTAGAGAAATCGGTTATCAACTTGTTATACTTCGCTTGCAGTGGTTTTTTATTTTCAGCGCAAAAAGGTAGGTCATTATGCAAGTCATGTAAGTGAGAAGGATAATCTAAAGTGACCTCATAAACATAACCGTCTGTTCCATTGTCAGATATGCTGTTTGGATCCAGATTCAGCTCGTCTTGCGATAACCATCTGAACCCACCATGAGGAAGATATTCCGACATTGCCCAACCGTAAAGGTTATTTGCGTCTAAATAGACAAGAAACTCCGAGGGCTTTTCTTTATCGAAATCTTCCAAATATTTGTTATTCGCTTTCGAATATCTTTGGCTACACTGTACGATTCCCCCACGTATACCTTTTTTCATAAAATTGTACATGTCTATGTCCGTCAATAATTCTAGTTCAATTTTTGTGTATTTTAACATTGCATCCCAGGAAAGTCCAGGTGCGGTATAGTATTGACATGGATCCAGCTCATAAATACCTTTACAAACTTTTCTAAAGTTCTCGAAAATATCTGTCAGTAAGAGGACATCTGTTTTTAAGTAAAGTTCCATGTAATCTTTCATTGTTTTGCAACCAAAAGTATTCCATACCTCTACAGCATGTGAGTATTCCTCTAAAGAACACTTTTTATTGTTCAACTTATTAAAGAAATCACTGCGTGAAGGCAGCTGGCACTCGTCTAATTTTTGAAATGAATTTAGGTACTCATAGGGGAAAATGCCTTTCTTCTTAATAAGCTGAAATTCTTTTTCTGATTGAAACAAGGACCTTATAGTGTTAAGATCATTATCCGACAAATTGCAGGCTAATGATTCTAAACTCTCAGCCATAAAGCGTAATGTATCAAGAAATCTTATTTCAAGATTATGACCATCGCTCATTTCTGTAAATTGCGAGAGTGATATATAAAGCTCCTTATTGAGAGGGAGTACTTTCAGTTGCATAGAAATTTCACCTAGTTCTTTAATAAAAAGATCTGAATCATAATTTGAGTAATTGTGAAAGTAAACTGGTATAAACTTGGGAATTTGGTAATTCAAATTACAGTTATTGTGGGCTGCACCTCTATATTTACCGCTAATGTGACAATGATCTCTAACGCGATCTTTACCTAAAAATTTTTGACAAATATGACAATTCACCGCACTATAAAAATTATAAATATCAGAAGGGGATAAAGTATCCATTTGCCTATTATTTACTAAATGATTATTATAAATATCCTCACAATCTTTAATTAAAAATGAAACAAATTTTTGTGAAGCATCTTTCCCTGTATAAACCCTTAATTTATCTAACTTATTGCTATGGAGACACTTAATGTAGTAACTAAAAGCACAAGGAGTGTGCTTTTTGACAAGATTGGTTTTACTACTCACGTTATTACTAATGTCTTGCAGGATGCATTCGAAGTCTGCGTACACCACAAAGGGGACATCCATTTTCCTCTGATGCCCCTTAAAACTTAGAACTGCATCTGGACCTGACGGCATAGTTGTCACTATTTTGCCGCATTCCGCCTTATGGCTACTCATACCATTTTCGTTATGTGTGTATTGGAGACAGGTGTTGCAGATATGTAGTTTGTGTTCATTCTGCGTTAATTGACTTCGTAAAAGTCTGTGAATAATAAAAAATATATAAAAGTTTATAAGTAAAATGTCTCTATTATAAAATATATAACACAAGTATATGTATCAATAAATTAAAGTGTTGAATAATTTTCTAACTTACCTTGATATGTC
The DNA here is from genome assembly GCA_949987645.1 of Tachina grossa. Classification (NCBI taxonomy): domain Eukaryota; kingdom Metazoa; phylum Arthropoda; class Insecta; order Diptera; family Tachinidae; genus Tachina; species Tachina grossa. Next base: position 14,102,076 of record OX465279.1, on the reverse strand, counting down.
TCTTATCAATATGTAGTGATGAACTTCACCATTCTCCAAAAGCAACATGTTGACATGCTTTACTTTTTCATCCTTGGTCACATAATAGGGACCGATGATTTGATCTGCTCCCTCATCGTACCCAAACACATTGACACTTATTGCTGGAGTATCTACCTCGAAATCCTTAATTTTGTTTAGTGCTAATGGGTAAGTTAAGTTTTTGAAATTTAGTGTTACACCATTTCGCGTAACAATCGTCTCTGCAGAAATGTCCTGAATATTATAATAACTGCAGCGTCTTGCATCATGATAGTTGGTAGTATCCATGGCAGCGATTATACACCACTTGAAACAGTATTCATCACTATTTTCAATATTGATGCAAGCTTTTTTTCTTAATAGTTTTTCCGGAGTAGATATCCAACTTGATCCTTTGACAAGCGAAGATTTGTTGATGTTGATTTCTGCTCGGACTATGCGTGACAAAGTCCAACCAGAATCTCGCTCTTCAAATTCGGACATTTTTGTTGAAATCTCCTCAACTTGTTTACGGAATAATTCTTCAATGTTATCTGCCTTCGTCAGCAAACTCATTTTGGCTACATGTGTTATAACACACAACTCCAATTCTTCTTCTACGATTTTGATGTACTCCGCCACAATACTCACATGAAATTTAATTATTATATGCTTAAACAAAGACATTTGAAGTCTCTCAATAAAAATATTCATGTTTTCTTTAATAAATTCTTCCAAGAGAAGTTGGTCTTTTTTATTAAGAATTACATATGTGGCGATATGGTTTTTGAAGGCTTTCGATATTTTGTAATATCTCACATTCTCTTCGACTTCTTCTCTCCTACCATGTGAAGTACTCATTGGAGTTGGCAGAGTTTCTTCTCTTTTTTCTTCTACTTCTCCATCACTTTCCGGTAAACTTATGTCCATAGCATCGTTGCATAAAGTCCCTCCAAGGATATCCACACCTTGTTGATGAGCTTGTTGTTGTTGTAGCTGCTGCTCTTGTTGATAATAATTAAGAGGTTGCCATTGCATCAAATTGGAATACTGCTCCATTTGATTAACTGGTGTGACGGGATTATAATTGTAACTTGGATACTCATATTGCATTGGTACTCGTGATGCCAAAAACTGATTACTCCATGACATTGGTGTAGGGTAACAGTTAGCCATACCGTATTGTTGATATTGAGGATACTGTAGAGAAGGGTGCTCCTGGTGATGAAATGAATTTATCTGCTTTTGAGGATTTTGAACAAATGTCTGCGGTTGCTCTTGATTTGTACCCAGACTTATGACCATTTGATCCTGCACGCTATGACTTTTCACATGATCCAAAAAAGGACTTTTGGTATTTGTATACCTTATGGCATCTATTACACTGATAACCTGTATAACTCATTTTTAATTATTTTATTATTATAAAACTTTAACACAATTGCTGATGATACTACTTGTAAATACAATAAAGTACTGATGTGTTGGTTAGAAAAGTTGGCGTATTTATACGAAAATTAGTAGCAGTATCCTTGCAGCATTCACAGTTTGTACTTTTTGTTTCTCTGCTGATGACTGTACTTAGTTGAAACTTTGCTGCTTTAAAATAAGCGTAGACAAAGAAAATGACTACGTTGCAAAATACAAATGTATTCTACACAGCCACAAAATATTCCACGCACAAGTTCTTTCGATCGCACATACATACATACATACAAACATCATACACACATACATGCATTCAAATATATTTCTGAAACAAATAAACAGAATATAAGCTTACCAGCGACAAACAAGCTGGACCCCCCACACACAAGCATTAGGGGTGTTCACATACATGAGAACGTTTTATAAATAAATAATATAATTTATTTATTTTATTTTATAACAATTTATTTATTGTTTATTTATAAACAATTTATTAGCGTGAGGAAATAATACAAGCACATTCCCACGATTCATATGAGAATCGCCTAGTAGTCATCAAACCTTCTTTCTCTGATATTACTGATATAGTATTATGATAACAAATTTCTACAGTCTGGCAACACTGGGAGCAGTAGAAAATAATAATCGTGTTTTGCCGTCGGCATTTGAAAACAAAAATTATAATTATGTATTGCCGTAGGCATTAGGAAAAATAATAATCATGTTTTACCGTCGGCATTTGAAAAAAATAACAATCATGTTTTGCCGTCGGCATTTGAAAAAAATAATAATCATGTTTTGCTGTAGGCATTAGGAAAAATTATCATGCATTGCCGTAGGCATTAGGAAAAATTAATAATCACTATTTCAGCATTGGTATTAGGAAAAATTATCATGCATTGCCGTAGGCATTAGGAAAAATTAATAATCACTATTTCAGCATTGGTATTAGGAAAAATCTTTTCATGATTTTCCCGTCGGCATATATACTCATAAAAAACCTCAAAAAAATCACCCGTTATCACAATTAATGTAACCCAAAAAAATCACCCGTTCCCACAAGGGTTAATGTAAACAAAAAACTCCTTATGTAAACAAAAAGTAAGACGGACTTATTGAACCACCCTCGTAGGTATAAATTTCACAAATTTCCAAGAATTTAACAATTTTGAAATTTTAATTACCCAAATTTAACAATTTCACCAACAATTTAACAATTTTAATTGCGGCAGAACCGCCAGTTCACTACTACTCCCACATACGTGATATGTACATTTTATAATTTGCTTTTCTTTCGCTGATCATTTTGTTTTTGCTTATCATCTGTTTGACAATCATCTGTTTCTGCCTTAGTGCTGGCAATACTATAAATATAGGATCGTGTCTGTGATAAGAAATCACGGAAAAGTGTTACCATCTCAACTTAAAAACTTTTATTTTCCGCAATGTCCAACCTTTATTCTATGGAGTGCTCTAATTCTACCTGTTCTGTTTCAGTTAATGACCGTATGGTTTCATGTTGGTTATGTGTTAAACATTATCATTTAAGCGGTCTTAAAGCTCGTGATGCGGATGCATTGGCTGATCCTCAAAAATTCCTGCAATCGACTTGTCCAAGCTGTAGAAGCATAAGTGTTGATTTTTATAAGGCCTTCAAAAATTCCAAAGATGAATTCGATACAATTAAGAAAGAACTTATAGTGCTAAAAAATAAACTATCCAAATATTGATAAATTCGTTAATTTACAGCAAAATCCTTCCCCCAAAAATTTAAAATGGAATTTAAGATCTGCTTCGTCATCCCAGAATTCTTCTGATACGATTTCTGCTTCTACCACTTCAACTTCAGTTGCTATCAATCTTCCAGATACTTGCCCACCATCACCAACTAATTCGGGTGTGTCACCGATCGTAAATAATTCACAAAACGTTCCTGCAAACGGGCATAGTTCTGATTCTGCTGTACACAGAAAAAAATAGACAAGAATTATTTTCAATAAAACCATGTTAATGAATAAAATTTTTAATTTCAATAATATTTGTCATTAATTTGAATATTGTACTTATCAATTCCGCGCATTTTAAAATATCATTTAATTTCATTTGTTTGTGTTGGTGTTTTCCTTGCTTGTCGATTGACTCAACGTGGTCATGTGCTGATGTTATTGTTTATTTTGATTGTTGGTGTTGTATACGTGTAAATTCCGACAAGAAGCCGAAAAACGTCGTGGTTTTTATATTTGTGATTTGAACGGGCTAAAGTTCGTATCGCTTTCTAAGCCAAATTACATGTGATAATTATTAATGAACAAATAACACCAAAGTCTGTTGTACATATTCTGACTAACAACACATAGTTGAACGGAAAAGCCAGCCGTTTTCGAAGGCCACTAAACATTCATCATCAGCGTTCTTTTGTGTTTGGTCCACTGTGTGTGGTGTCACTTGATGTAGATTTCTGCTTTATATACTTAGCATTTTATTGTGGTTTTTTTTTAAATCAATGAAGTTATTTTTAGATTGTATCAACGAAATGCGCCATGCAGAAGAAACATAAGAAATCATGTTTTGCGAATATTCATTTTTTGCGTACCCAATAACGATTTGCTCTTTAGCTGAGTGGTAAGCAGCGATGCCAATTTAGCGCGTTTCGCGCTAGATTTAGCGCGTTTTAACTATGCCAAGCGCGCTTGTTTCCGTCTTAGCCCGTTTAATAAAAAAAGCGCTAAATTAGCGCGTTTTGAATATAGTCAATAATTTCAGTTCAATATTTTTTTTAACTTTTTTTGTATAAATTTAACAATTTTCTAAATATATATATAAATTTAACAATTTTCTAACAAAACTCCGATAACATTTTTTTAAATTAGTTAATGAATCAGCTGTCGCAAACAAAATTCGCTTGACTGTGGTTAGAATAAAAAAACGCATTTTATTACTGTAATGACAAATATTTTGAAATTTCACAAATAAAAATATGTACTACATACATACAATGACCAACAAAAGGGTACATAACTTACAAATCATCTATTATAGCTGAAATACAAAAAGCATTTGAATCGCATAACTATTCGACAATTTATATGTTGTTACAAAGACACAATTCGCAAAGCGAGTAGCTTGTCTGCGAAAAACACCCAGGGCTTATGGTGGAAATCGAACCCACGACCTCTGGAGTGAGAGGCTAGCATCGCTACCACTCAACCACAGGGGCACCAAAAATGATTTTAGTTAATTAAAACATAATGTGAAGGAAGCAATATTGCAAAATCTGAAAAATTAATTGTATATACGAATACTAATACATACATGCATACATCGACTTTTATTGAAATTTAATTTAGCGCGTAGAAAATAGCGCGTTTTTGCTATAAATATTTGACAATGCTGTAACATAGCGCGTTCTAGCGCGTTTTGAGAAGTGTGGTAGCGCGTTTGGGTTATAAATATTTGGCATCGCTGGTGGTAAGTACGTTAGTTTATTAGTCAAGAGATTGCCGGTTCAACTCATCATCCGAAACACATTCAATTTTAATTGCAGCCAAGCAAAGACAAACAAAAAGGGGTTGAAAAATGTGACATACACACAAATAACACAACACAATAACAATTATCACTGAAAGTAAAATTTCACTCAACAACTTTTTTCCTTGATTCATTAAATTTCTTTATTGAAAAATTACAAATTATTAATAAGATATTTTATTAATTCAAATATTTGTATTATTGAAAAAAATAATACTATTCGTTTACAATTTTTGTTATTGATATAGCGGATTTCTTTATCACAGGAAATTCGAAAATTAAAATGATTGAACACCGGGATTTTTGTTATCAAAAATGAAACTTATTTTTTTCTGTGTAGTCATATTTAACAATGATCAAATCATTCCTAGTACTGAACCCATTCCTAGTTCAGGCTTAGCGTCGAATGATACTCCTAGTGCAACCGTTCAAAAAAACTCTTGTTTGAATTTCCCAATTAGCCATGTTGAACGTAATAGTCCCTCTACTCAGAGTGAGCTTCGTGTAATTCGTCCAAGGAAGCATATTTTTATATCTCGCTTTGCACCTGATACGACTGCTGAGGAAATTTATAATTTCATTCGTTCTAAAATTAATGCTGATATGGATATCTACTTAAAAAAGTTCTCTTATTCTTAAGGAGAATTATTTTGCCATTTAAAATAACACTTCCATTCGAAATTTTCAATCAAGTCGTTGATCGATCATTTTGGCCTCATCACGCGTTAATTCGTGAATATGAACAGACTCGTCACCAACGTGTTAATAATATTGCCCAACTTCCTCCTAATCGGACTATGCAACAAAAAAACTAATAAATTTCTCCGATAATCAAATTCATATGATATACCAGAATGTCCGAGGACTAAAAGCGAAATGTTCTAATCTTTTCAATGAAAGTTCCAATATAAATCATCACGTTATTGTTTTTACCGAAACTTGGCTAAATGATACCTTTTTTAACTCTGAAATACTTTGCAACGATTTTCAAATTTTTCGCCGAGACAGAATTACAACCACGACAGGAGGTGGAGTTTTAATTGCTACCTCAAATCTTTATCCGTCAGATGACCACTTGGATCATCATTTGACATTGAATTCATTGCTGTTGTTATGAAAATAAATTATGTTAAAATATATATAACGTGCTCATATATTCCTCCACAATCGGATATGTCAATATACAAACAACATATTGAAGCGATCCAGTTACTTTACCTGAGGACAGATATCATCTTACAATAGAAATAAGCTGTAACATGCCAAATGTTTGCCGCAACAACAGTTCGGTTAGAGGAATTGAACAATTCTGTTTCAAGCGACCTGATTATACCGAATTGATTAATCTCTTAGTTAATACTAATTGGCTTCACCCATCAATAATACGTGCAGAATTGATGAAATCATAAACCGTTTTTATAAAATTATGTTTGAATATATGAATGAATGCATCCCGAAGTTTGTACTAAAACTGGACCGCCTTGGAACTCTAAACAACTTAGCTCAATAAAAAATTTCAAAAATAAATACTTCAAAAAGTACAAACTATCTGGCTCATCTTTTCATTATAGAAAATATTCTGTCCTTCGTGCTCAATACAACCAGCTAAACATTCAGTTTTACAACAATTATATACGAAACCTAAAATCAAATTTTTTACATAATCCCAAATCGTTTTATGCATTTGTTAATTCATCTGGCATCCCAAACAGACTGAAATATTTATTATCTGAATCAAATGATGAAATGGTAATAAGCAACATGTTTGCGGACTTCTTTGCCTCTACTTATTCTAATGCTCATTATGATGACTTCATTGAATATCCTTACAATATTTACTCCAATCACGCAATATCTACATCTTCAATCAGCACAACTCATATGGTAAATTGCATAAAAACTTTGAAATCATCAATATATAGTGGACCGGATGGTGTTCCAAGTTGCATTTTAATTAACTGCTCATCTGCTTTAGCGGTACCATTATCGATTATTTTTAATATTTCGTTAAAGCAAGGATATTTTCTTCAAAAATGGAAAAAATCATACATTGTTCCTTTATTCAAATCTGGTAACAAGTCATATGTAAGAAATTACAGGGGTATTGCCAAATTAAGTGACATACCTAAACTTTTCGAAAAATGTACCATCGACTTTCTTACACATCAAGCTTCGTCGTTACTTACACCCCTCCAGCACGGATTTCGTAAAGGTTTATCACATACTTCATTTTACCAAATTAGTTAATAGAGGGTTTACTAATGGTCAATATACCGATGTTGTTTATACCGATTTCAGCAAAGCGTTCGATAAAGTGAACCACAAACTTTTATTAGTAAAACTTGATAAAATGGGCTTTGATGGTATTTATTTCAACTGGATAAAATCGTATCTTTGTGGCCGATCTAAAACCATCAAATTTAAATCTGCAGTTTCAAATGAAATTTTTGTTACCTCTGGAGTACCACAAGGCAGTCACCTAGGCCAATTAATACCTTAAAAGTATTCGAAAAAGTTTTGGAAAAAGTAGTAAAAGCACAATTGGAAAAGTATATTGAAGACAATTATTATTTTTTTTAATGCATGTATTTTATTTATTGTATCTTCAATTATGAACTAACAATAAGTATTCAAATCTTAAATCTAAAGTATAATTATTGGGCCCAACCAATGTCGGACATAAGCTTAGTGATACTTATTGATAATACATAAGTAGTGATAAGCAACAAAAAGAAAAAAGTGTTTTCAAGCAGCTTCATCATCTGCAGTTTGAATATTATAGCCGGTGTATCTCTCTTTTTTAAGCGGACGTGTCCAGTAAAGTTTAAAATATTACGAGCAAGCGAATTAGGATGTGACTCGAGTTTTGTTAGATATTTGCCTGCGTATTTTGCAATTTCTTCAGTCAGTAGTGGCATATTCAAATCACGATGTATATTTGAATTTTTGATGTACCATGGAGCCGATGTTATCATACGTAAAATTTTGTTTTGCCTTCCTTGAATTTTCTCTACATTTGAAGCTGAAGCAGTGCCCCATAGTTGAATTCCTAAGCACCATATTGGCTTTAAAAGCGACTTGTATATTAAAAGTTTACAGTCTAGGCTAAGCGTTGAATTTCTACCAATCAGCCAATATACCTGAGTTAATTTAAGTTTCATTTGTGATAGCTTAGAATCAATGTGGTGTTTCCATGTAAGTCGTCGATCAAGGTGTATACCAAGATATTTCACATGTGAATGTTGAGAAACAACTTGATTGTTAATCCGAATGGGAGAACAAGTATCTCTTCGTAAGGTAAATGTTACTTGAACACACTTTTGTTCATTTACCTTCATTCTCCATAATTTTAACCAAAGCTCCATCTGGCTAATGTGTTCCTGGAGTTTGCGGGATGCCTCATCAGGGTTTTCGTGCATACTAATAGTGTTTTCACACTGAAAGTTAAAACCTGGTTTTAACGTTAAAACCATAAACAGCTGATTTTGCATTCACACTGCAAGTTTGTTAAATTCAGGTTTTAACTCACAGGCTGTCTAATAACTTTGCTCAAAATAAAATACATCTCCTGCAGAAATGCGTGTATTTGTTGTTGCATTTTTCTGCTTTTTAATAACACTTGTTGGACATACTGTTCAACTGTTTTTGTTTGTATGTAAAACTGAGATTTCACAATGCGCTCTAAAATGGGAATTATTTTATATTTTGTAAATAAAATTTTTTTAAATTATGGAACTTCTTATACAGAATGAAGATGTGCTTGGAAATTAAGTTATATATAAAAATGCGCAAATACATTATAAGATAAACCTTTTATATAGGCAGATGAATGTCAGTCATATTGTCTTTTTTCAGTTTCCAGAGTTCAATGCAAATATTTTCTTTGTTTTCCTTCCAAAAAAAACTCTTTTTCCCATAATTTTTTGATTATTGTTGCTGCTGCATCCATTTTTAAGTTGAAAATCTTTCAAGCGCCATCTATTGTTATTCACCGGCATAAACATTACCAGCAAATGTCGGTCATTTCAACTTGGCGGCACTGAATTTATCACAGCGAAAACAAGGTTGCATTTCTTAAAACCAACTTAAAACCAATTCAAAAATGGTTTTAATTTGGTTTTAACAAAAACAATTTGTATGGTAAAACCAGGTTTTAAAAGTTGGTTTTAACGTTAAAACCAATTTTTATTAAAACCATGTCAGTGTGAAAACACTATAAGGCAGGCTGTATCGTCGGCAAATGTGGAAGTATGGATACTACTGCTCACAGGCATATCACAAGTATAAATCAAATATAAAACTGGTCCCAGTATACTCCACTGTGGCACACCGGATGAAATAGCTTCAGGCATACTCGTAAAGTCTCCTTCCACAACAGTGAGCTTACGGGAAATAATGTAACTTTCCAAAAGATTTAAAATGTTTATTGGTAAGTCTACAATTTTAAAATTATGCCTTCATGCCACACTTTATCAAATGCATGGGAAATGTCAATAAACAGCGCAGAACAATACTTTTTTTCTTCAAAAGTTCTTCTTATAAATTGAGCCAATCTGTGAGTTTGTTCAATGGTGCTATGCTGACTTCTAAAACCAAATTGATGGTCTGGTATGCACCCACTACTAATTAGAATTGGGGACAATTTTGTTTTGAGCAGTTTGCCCGGCTTTGGAATCATTTTAATCTTGGCAAGCTTCCAGCTGTGTGGATAATACTCCAGTCGTAAAATGGCATTCAAAATGAATAACAGGATTCTCACTGCAATACGAGGCAACTTCATCAGCATCTGGTTACTAATTCCATCAATACCCGGAGCTTTTTTCGGGTTGAGTTCGGTAATTAATTTTTGTAAATCACGCGTCTTAAACTTAATGTGTTGAAGGGGTAGAGCGACTAAACTCGGCAAATCAGCAACACCAGTACATATGTTTGGCGTAAAAACGGATTTTAAGTGCTCAGCAAATATGTTACCTTTTTCAGTATGGCTTCTTGCCCAACCTCCGGTAGGTGTGCGTAGAGGTGGCTTATACTCAACGGGTGTTTTAAGCTTTCTAGCAGCGCGCCACAAGGAGTAATTAGATGCTGGTGTGACATCAAGACCTTCCAGATAATTTTAAAGAGATGCAGTTTTTTCAGATGCAAGCAACTCTTAGAGTCGTTTAGTGCACTCTTTAAATCTGATTTTATTTTGTGGTGATCTGTGATGTTGCCATTTCCTTCTAGCTCTTCTTTTTTCACTTACGAGACGTTCAATGTCTGTAGGATGGGAAATAGTGGCATGTTCAGCAGCCTGTTTAATATTCTCGCTGAGATTGGCAATGTTAGATTCAATATCATCGGGTGTTCTAAGCGTTATGTTTTCCGTACAATGACTACTGAGATATTTTTTGAACCCCAGCCAATTAACACGATTGATCATCTTCACATATGGGTCAGGAAAGTTACTTCTTAATGGGCTACAAATTGTAATGATCGTCGGAGAGTGATCGGACGAGAAATCAAGAGAAGCTTGAACTTGAATTAAATCCCTAGAGATATTTTTTATGACGCCAAAATCTATAACATCCGGAATTTTTTGTGTGTCAGTAGGCCAATAAGTGGGCTCCCCACTCGAAATGACATCCAAGCCCGTTTTTGAAATAGTGTTGAACAATGCTCGACCTCTGGGTGTAATAAGACGCGAATCCCAGAACGTATGTTTTGCATTGTAGTCGCCAGCTGCTACAAAACAAGGTCCAAGAGATTTGTAGAAATCCTCATATTGATTCTCAGTGATTGAAAATCTGGGAGGGGAGTAAATTGATGATATAACAAAATTTGTACAGAAACTTTCAATGCCAATATTTGTTGCTTGTAGGTGTTCTTCACAAATGTTGTCAAGAACATAGTGCTTGAGTCTTGACTTCATTAGAATTGCTGATCCACCGCAAGCTCTTCCTCTAGGGTCCTTTGTATCATATATAGTGTAGCCATAAATTTTAAAAAGATTTCTCGAAGTCAAATGAGTCTCAGATACTAACATTATATCAATACTTTTTTCCTTGAGGAAGTGCTCAAGTTCATTTTTATGATGGCGAATGCCGTTTGCGTTCCAGAAACATATTGTTAACGTGTTTATGGCTTATTAATTAATGCTTGAAGCAGAGTATTTTACATTCGCAGCATTTCTTGCATCATGCTAGTCATATTTGTTGTAAAATTGTTTATAGTTTGCACCAGATTATCAATAGTAGCTTCAAGGCGATTAAAATTAAAGCTTGCGTCAGTATTTTTTGAATTATTTGGCGGGGAAACATTTTGTGTGGGAATTGAATTTGTCTTAGCAGCATCTGCATACGATACACGGGAAGTAGCTGGTTGGCTCATTTGCGCAAAAGTGGCAGAGTAAGCGTTTGCTGATTAAGTTGGAGCTAATTTAGGTTTTTGCACCATAGTCTTCTTTACGAAAGAGTACACAGGATAACCTCTGTAGTTAGCAGTGTGATTACCTCCACAGTTACTGCATTTTTTATCACTTTGATCTTTTGGCTTATTGCAACTAGCAGTGTCTTGTAATTCGCCGCACACAACACAAACAGTAGGTAAATTGCAATAAGTTTTCGTATGGCCATTTTCTTGACTATTATGGCACTGTACAGGACCTGAACGCTTATGCGGCTCTTCAACTGTGATTTTTCGGTATAACAGGTATTTTAAGTTATAAATTGGGTGCGTCTCATTTTATTTTCAATTTTATATCATTAGGCTCAAGTTCAACACGAAATAGGGGTTGCGGAATCTTCTCCCTATTTATTATATTGGACACATTTTTTACCTTAAACCCCTGGAGGACGAGTGCATCTTTTATTTCTTCGGGAACAACATAAGAATCTATGTCCTTCAACACGATCTGCATGCCTTTAGCGCTCTTAAGCTGGTATGTGTAGAAGCTTGTTTTATTTTTTTCAAATTCAGCAACCATTTTGCGGAAATCTTTTTCGTCATAAATTTGGATTTTAGTTTCATCGATGTTGCCACGTTTTATTGGAACAATGTGAAATTTATTCTCACCAATGACCGAAATTAATTTTTTAATAAGGGCATTTGAATTTTTTTTCTCTCAAATAGATTGGTGGCGGCTTGGATGTTTTATTCGAGGATACCTCGGGTTTGTCGTTGTCATCTTGCAAAATTTTAAAGCGGTTTTGGCGATTAGTTGAGGCTGCGCTGTTATCCCTAGACATTTTTGGAGCAGATGAAATTTTTGAAGAATTTGGGCTTCGCCCACGCTTTACCACGGTTATATATCTGTCCATTCCGACTTGTACCTTGAGTTTCGAGCCACTGTTATCTCGAAACTCAACTGTTAAGTGATGAACACGAGCCTGAAGGGGATGATATTACTGGCTTATATGAAGAAGTACTGGGCAACTGTAATGTTATTGAAGCACTACTATTTGACATTGGACAGAGCGAAATTGATCGCTGACGAAAAATTGGCTCTGCCGTTAAAAAAAGCCTTTCATCAGGTTTATTATTTACATTGTTTTCATTAAGAGTTTCAGAACTCACAGTAAAATAAGCATTTCTGCCGTTAGAACTCGCTTCAAAATTTTTTGTATTTGATGCACTCATACATAGAATTCCTCAAGGGTACTTCGTTTGTGTTTTTTTTTTGTTTGCGGTCTTTTTTTGTTTTGTTATTTATGATTGTTTCTTTGTTTTTGAGTATTGCTCAATGTCACTTTGTTTAAGTTTTTTTGTTTGCGGTTTTTTTTGTTTTTGTTATTTCTACTATGTAAAAAATATTAACAAAGCATAAAGCTTATTTATAAAGTCAGTATGTACCTATTACGAATAATATGTACTATGAATATTTTTTTGTATAATATTTTGTTTGTTTGGTAAGTATGTAAGCAAAATTCCGCTAATCGACTGTTCGCTATGAAGGTATCACGAGAATGTGTATGAATATGTAAATATAAATAATTATGCATGTACATTGGAGTGGTCGTTAGATGCATGGATAATTTTTTTTTATTTGTTATATTCTCTCCCCCCAAAACGGTTCAGTTTTATGTAAAAAAATACAAGAAAATTCATAGCGATAAGTTAAGTTTTATGGTGTGCGTCCAGCCCTCAAAGTTGGCCCTCAAGCCCATTTATTCATTGTATTTTTTTAGTTTTCCTTTGACTATATGTATATGTATAATATAATTTAATAAATATAAGCTCTTATTGTACATGCTTAATATAAATAATAATCATATATGTACAATTTTGGTATATATAATTTAAGGTATTTTGTTGGTTATTTTCTTCATTATTTCCTAAATATTAATTTTAGCAAAAACCTTTGAGACTAATGTTGTTGACTAAAAGTAAAAATAAATAAATAACGGTCACTCTAATGTACATATATCTGACAATATGTAATAATCGCTTAAGTTGACTTACTAAAATTTTGTTTTATTATGCTGTATTATCTCCCAGTTAAAATCTACACTGGTTACAAAGCTACATACATATGCAAAGAAAGGATTGCACAAAAGTGGAAGAAAGCATTAGAGCAAGCATTTGATGTTTTTTCAATACTTCAAAAATATTTTTTATCAAAAAGCTATGTAGTGAAATTTCGACAATAATTAATAGTAGCGATAAAAAACTGAGTCACTAACAACTTCAAAGTGTTTCCAGTTTAGTAATACATACATATACATAATAAGTTAAAGTGAGGCTTTTGCAAATGGTTTCAAGTTATTAGGAAGCTAAGCTATGATGCAAATTTTCAAAACATTTCAAGGTTAAACATTGGCACGAAATTTGAAATATTGCTTGATGCAAATTTATATCCAAACTTGTATATATTTGCTTCATACATATGTAAATATTGGAGTTTTTCTTTTCCCGTACCTTTTTAGTTCTTGGGAAATCCGGATTGGTTTTTTAATTCCCCGGAATCCCGGGAATTCCCGTTTAAAACAAACAATTAGAATTTGATTTTTAATATAAAACGTACATATTATTTTAAATTCACTTTAACGAGATCGAGCTTGCAAAACTAAAAAAAAGTCAGTAAAGTGCGACTTTGACTCGCGCACGAGGGTTCCGTACGGAGACATGTAATACTATACAAACCTAGCCCATATAATAAATAGTTTTGGCATTTTATTCATTATCGAGATTTTTCGGTTTTGAGCGTATTTTTAACTTGGCGTTTTTTAGTTTTCACGTTTTTTGCAATTTTGGCATTTTTTAGTTTTGGCGCTTTTTTCTTGTTTTGGCGATTTTTTTTTTTTTTTGGTTTTGATATTATTTTTTGGGGTTTTTGGTGATTTTTTTTCATTTTGGAGTTTTTTTTATTTTGGCGATTTTTTCGGATTTTGGCGATTTTATAATTTTGGAATTTTTTAGTTTTATCGTTTCAATATTTTGCCTCTTACGGTTTCCAACATACATAGTAAAAATTACATTAACTGATAGAACACCCTTTAATTTAGATTTTTTAGATTTAGTGTAAATTTATTTAGTGTGTATAAAAATACAATAACTGTACAAATTTCAATATGATGCGAAGGAATTCAGCTATGAGGCACTGCTTCAGCTTCCAATGTATTAGAATCCACCGAAGGCAAAACAAGATTACATCGTGGTCTAAATATACCACTTGTGACTGCTGAATTTGCAAAGTACGCAGGCAAATATTTAACAAAACTCAAGTCACATTTAATCCACTTGCTCGTAATATCTTGAACTTGGACACATCCGCTTAAAAAATAGGGACACTAGGGCCCTCCAACAATCCAGAAGAAACTTCTTGAAAATAGTTTTGTGGTTGACACTGGTTGGACCTAATTATTATATCTAGATTTAAGATTTGAATACTTATTGTTAGTTCATTTTTGAATAAAGAATAAATAAAAGTAAGTGTGCAAAGAAAAGAAAAAAAATTCCAACTGGAGTATTAAATATTAAAAAATTAAATCAATCGAGTAATTTCAGACCCTTATTAGTTGACGAAAAGTCGACGTCCGCGAGTGGTCAAAACTATTCGGCGGTTCGGCCTAGCTGGCTCTAATAGTATGTTAAAACGGTAGCACGTACCGTTTTAACTCTCGCTCTCTATTCATGCTTCACACCCCAATCATGACAGAATTAACTTCCTTCGCCATACAAAATTATGAGAGCGAATCAAGTAAATTCAATATGAATCTACTTGCGAAGCATGTAAAATTGGTATCTTATCGGAAAGCTAAATATGCTAGAAATAAAATAATATCTTGACTTTATTCACAAATAAGCCCAGTTTGACAAACATTGTGTAATAAATTTACCCGTAAAGCTATGTACAGATGGTTTGCAGATTTTACAATATTGTTAGTAAAAGGTGCTAAAAATTTCTTAACCCCCGACTAGACTGGCAATAAATATGTTAGCAATATAGCAATAACGCCGGCAGAATAGCGGAACAATTTTGCTGATTGCTTTACTTATGTTAAGGCTATGGGAAATCGTAGTCATAATATGAAAAAAGGCAACAAGGAAGGTGCAAAACAAAAATATAATTCGCTTGTAAATATCTGGTTAATCGCACAATTTTTATTTTTATAAACTTATAACAACACAAATTATTTCACTTCACACGTTTTTAAGAGACTATTTTCCTTTTTTAATATACATACATACATATGTATATTTTCTCAATTTCTCTTGTTCCCAATTTAAAACTTCATGTCCCCAAAAAATCCCCATTTCAAAAAAATCCTAATTTTTCTCCCCAAAAATATTTTTTTCAATGTTATTGTTTGATATCATTTTAAAATGCTGTAACTCAATACATTACTCCAAAACTCTTTGTAAATTTGTTCCCATAAGATAACCATCTAATGTTTTTGAAATAATATTAGATTTTGTTATCTCAATGTTAGAAACTTTTTGCGAATTTTCATTTCCTCAAATGTTTGGCATTCCTTACAATTTTAGCAATTCGTAATCAATATTATGGCTGTTTTTTAAATTTTGCAACTTTTCGAGAATTATAATATTTTTCACTTTATAGAAATATAATTACTTTTGTAATTAGCTTTAAAATTTTGTAACTTTCTTTTTTATTTTGCAATAAAAAATTTTTTTAAGCACTAATTTTATTTATATATTTTGCTATATTGTCAACACCGTTCTTGATTTGTAGCCATCAAAAATAGAAATTAGTTTAATTTGACTACAACGCCAAATGTAGCACGGACAACAACCTGTATCCTGTTGCCGTCAAAATAATCATTCTCATATAAACATGTGTATTCTTGACATTTGGTAGTCGCTAGCTTGCTGTGGTGAATGTGTTTAAGCATTAAACTTAAAACACACTGCACTAACAGATTTTTAAAAACAAAAATGTTGCCAGTACTAAATTATTTACTGTCAACATCCACGATTAGTTTTGATGCTGATGCATGCAAATTTAATACACTAAGTGCTAATACTATTTTAAAATAATCTGTAAAATTAGAAGAAAACCCATAAAACGTAAATATTATATTAAGACAACATAAAAGAAAATGTGACGTTAGAGCTCAAAATTAAAAGTTCCCAAATCCCTACCCACGAAAATCTGTCCCAAATGAGAGGCGAAATCCCCATTTTGGGGACAAATCCCCTAATCTGGCTGAATTGTTATCTAAATGTCAAGCGCAATACAGAAGAGTCGAACATAAATTAACAGCCAGTTTGACGTTTCATGTTTGCACTAATTGTCAACGAAAAGATGTTGACAATTATTGCCGCAATTATTACAAGCACTGGCAATGAGCTGTCTACATTGGCAATATCAATATTTTGACATTTGCTGCAATATATGCTAATGAATTTATTGTCAGTCTAGACGGGGGTTACAACCGTGTGAAGTGGCAACTTTTCTCTGACATCGTCCATTGCAAGACTAGCAGCTGACAACGAATTGTCAGACTTCACACAATCGTGTGAACACATTGTAAAATTATTGCCAGAAATTTGTCAGACATTTTAATATTGTCGGATGTACGAAGTTTATGCATATGACAATAGCGTCATTGTAAGAGAATTCTTTCTATGGGGAGTACTGCACACTCTTGATTTAAAAGAAAAAATATTTAATGCAATACATGCAATTGCTGCTTGCAATTGCTTATTTATAGTCCATAATAATTTATATTTTCAATTTTTACATCTAACACAACCAGAAACGTTTGATATTTAACAATTTCTAACAAATGCTTTGAGTCTGGCAACTCATAACAACAGATATGACAATTTTTTTGCATATGATTTTTTGACTCACGATTTTGTCAGATGAATTTATTGTCATGCAACCGTATAATATTATGTTCACACAACACGTGCTTCGCTCTCTATCAAGGTTGGAAGCCGAAATAAATAACGGTATCGGTATTGATACCGGTACAACTATTTTTTAAATTTCGGTATCGGTAACGGTATCGGTATTTTATTTATTTCGGTATCGGTATTACCGGTACATACCGTTACCGAGTTTATAATAGTGGTATACCGATATTACTACTAAATTTATTAATTCAGACAGTGGACATAGCAAAAAATCTTTTTTTTATTAAATTGCTTCGAATAGAGAATATTTTTACATTAACATATAAAAACAAATAAACTTATTTGTTGCTTTATATGTTTTAATACTTTTATTAAAAAATAAATTTATTAAAAAAATTAAATTAGAAAACTGCAGTTGAAACTTTGCATATATAAAGTATACATTTTGGTTAATTATACAAAATAATAAAAATAAATACTTACACTGTATGTATATTATACACGAAGTATAAAATTGTATGCACTTAGTGATGTGCGAATATTCGTATTCAAATTCCCGAATATTCCGCCGTTTTTGGATATTCTTGTTCGTACTCGCCAAATTCAGACGAAACGAACATTTGAATATTTCAATTCAAAGAATAAACAATATTCTTGTAGCCAACATCAAAATAAACAAAAAATTTCTTGTAAAATTAACATCAAAAAAGTTAAATTAAGTACTTTTCTTCACCTCAAGAGAGCAATCGTTAACTTTAGATATAAATGTTTATAAAATCTTTCTCCATCAACCTTATAAATATCAAATTCCAAAGTAAAAAAATTTATTACGCCACCTTAAGACAGGATATGTTTTTTAAATATTTCCAAAAATCTAGGCTGCGTCCGGCGAAAAATAAGAAGCATACTGCAAAAATACTGAAAAGTAAAATTTTTTCTGTGTGTTGATTGCATCATTTTCTACCAAAGAGAGACTTTTCAGCTGAAAATATTGATTGGCAAAATTCTTTTATAATGGCAAAATAATTAACCCACTCTTTCTGCAAAAAACGGCGAAAATTTACATTTTTCAATTTTTTAATTGTGATTTTGATATCAAATTTTTTTTAATTTTCTAAATCTAACAAGATTTGAATTCACCATTAGCTGAACAGTGGACCAATGTTACCAAAAAAGAGAAAACCCATAAATGTAGCAGACTTTTTTTTAGCTCTTGGATAGTGTTATGATTGTACGTTTATAATTATAATTAAGCAATTTAATAAATAATTATATGTTTATTGTTTAACACAAAAATCACAATACAAATCAGAACTAATTTAAATGAAAGGAAAAACAAAAGTAAAACGGTTAATTCAAATAGACTGGGGCTGCCAGACTAATGGCCAATATTTTTGGCTATTGCCGAGATAGAAAAAAATCCACTAGCAAAAAATATTTTTTATCGGATCAAAAACATGAGCTTTGCTTGGATTTTAATTTTTCATTAACCCAAGGTTTCCCACTGTGGTGATTTGTAACTCCGCCTCCTTTAAAGATATATACGTCTAACATAAATATGTCACCTCCCCAAATGCTGTATAAAATTTCATAACAATCGGAAAGGTAGTTTAGAAACTGCAGAATTATTTCCAATTTTTTTTTACAAAATCTCCAATGTTTATCGGATACTTTAGAAAGGCTCCGTCGGATCGAGCTAAAAAATAAAACCTCATGTATGTCTAATGTACATACATATGTATGTGTATTAAAAAACACTCTTGAAAACTTTAAATCTCGTCAACAACTTGTGTATCTGGAACAGACAATATACATAACTTTCGCGATTTCATATAACTGTGTCTTACTATGGCTTTGCTCTTTTTCTAAAAGCATTAAGCAGCTCACAAAGTATGTTAGTATTTGGCACTAGTGATGATTATGATATGATTGCACTTTGCAGTTGAATAAAAAAAAATAGCAAGCAACAAGAACAAATACGTTTATAAAGAAACTAATTGATATATGTTTTTGAAGTTTTATTTTTGGTGGGAATCGGTATACCGGTACAGACCGGTATAGACGTAAACGGTATTATGGATACCGGTATTTTTTAACCGAAACGGATTACGGTATCAGTAATGATACCGGTATCTAATTTTAGCGGTATTTGAATCGGTATCGGTATTTTTACGATACCGTTTTCCAACCTTGCTCTCTATTCATGCTTCATACCCCAATCATGACCGAATGAGAGCGAATTAAGTAGATTTAATATGAATCTACTTGCGAAGCAGGTATAATTGGTATATGCTTTAACTTATATCGCAGTTTATCGCCAGTTTAGCTGAAATAGTTATCAAAACAAAATGTGTATAGTTGTGAACAAATAAAATCAAACCAAAAAGAACATAGATGTGAGTTTAATATAAATAAATTTTGTTAAGTTATAAATAGTAAAAAATTCAGTAAAGTGTGACTCCGACTCGCGCACGAAGGGTTCCGTACGAACACTAGATATGTAATTTAATAAAAACTTCAGCTATATAATATATAGTTTCGGCATTTTTTTGGTTTTTGGCGTTTTTTCAATTCGGCGATTTTTTTCATTTTGGAGATTTTTTTACATTTTGGCGTTTTTTTTCATTTGGGCGATTTTTTAGTTTTGGCGCTTTTTTCGCGTTTTGGCGATTTTTTTCGGTTTTTGGCGATCTTTTTTTTTCATTTTGGCGACTTTTTTTTCATATAAACAACTATTTTTGTTTTGGCGCCTTTTTCGCGTTTTGGCGATTTTTTTCGATTTTTGGCGTATTTTTTTAATTTTGGCGATTTTTTTCATTTGGGCGATTTTATCGAATTTGGCGATTTATTTTAGCGTTGAATTTTTTTTTATTTTGACGATTTTTTTTTGGGTTTGGCGATTTTATAATTTTCAGATCTTTTAGTTTTACCGTTTTTGAAAATTTCAAGTGTTTGCCTCTTACAGTTTCCAAGATATAGCAAATGTCAAAATTACATAGTCAAAATTGCATTAACTGATGGACCACCCTTTAATTTAAATTTTTTAAATTTTAGTGTAAATTGCTGTAGTCTGTATAAAAATACACTAATTTTACAAATTTCAAGTTTCAATATACATATGTTCATACAATTGTATGTATATTACATGGGATTTTAACATTTTTCGTTGCTCGTTTTGGAACACCCTTTAATTTTTAATTCTCATGTATTTGTTGTTGTAGCGGCCAAGGTTCTACATACTCTGTCTCAGGTCCGTAGCTCTTACGGTTCCTGAGAAAATACCGTGTGACGGACAGACGGACAGCGTAGCGAAAACAATAGGGTTCCTTTTCAACTTTGGTGTACGGAACCCTAAAAAAAAGGCAAAAATAAGAAGAAAATATAGGGATGCCTTCAAAATCAAGATTTTGAATGAGTCGAATTTATGTGTGTATGTATCAGAAAAGCGCAATGAGTCATGTTTTCGCTATTCATACTGACTCATAAAATTTTAAATGTAAGTCAGTAGACATCATTTGAAATCAACTACTCTGATTTACTCATACTCACCATGACATTGATTTATAAGTATAGGTTGAAATAAATATGAATGCGACGTCAACATCAAAGTCATCCACACTCACACTCATAAATCACTTCAGTTTGATTTATACCCTCTAGTCAACTTAGAACCATATGTCTCTATGTCAATACTCTTTCTCCAGCGACAATTGCACTAGTTAAAATGTCGACAACTTTCCTTTTAAGCGCGAGTAGAGATACGTTAGAGACGACAGTTCTAGTGTATTTCTGGTGATATTGCCAATGAACGCGTCAATAGTTTGTTTTCTTTATTATTATGTTGTGCAATAATATTAAATAAATATATGTAGACGAGGGTCACTAAAATCTACGAGTGAATCTTCGGTTTAAATATCTCCATATAGTCGTAAAAGAACTACCTTCTCAATAGTGCTAAAGTCTACTGATAGATTTTGAATGACAACCCTACGTTATTTGTCAATAGGCATTTGCATTGGCTGGGGTACACCTAGTCAGTAGCACTATTGACAATGTCACTAGAAAATCACTATAAGTTTACTATTGACAACGAGAGGGATATATCGATATTGTAGACTAGAGCCCCTAAAATTTAATAGTGAATCTTTGGTGCCAATGTCTCCATGTTGTCCCGAAAGAGGTACTAAGTCAGTAGTGCTATAGTCTAGAGTTGGATTTTCAATGACAAGCTAATGTTAAATGTCAATAGATGATACCATTGGCTGGGGTACACCTGGTCAGTAGTGCTACTGACAACGTCACTAGTTAATCACCACAATTTCACTATTCGCACTTTCTGCAGGGTCATTTCAGGAAAATACTTAATACTAAGTTTTACCCCCTTATGCAAAAAAAATATTTTACTTTAGCTTTAAAGTTCATAGTAGTTGATAAGCACTTTAAGGCTAACATAGCTTTGTTAAAAAATCATATGCAAAAGACAACTTTAAATATTTTGTGATTTAATAATAAATACTGGTAACACCACCATGTTCAACAACCACTTCACAGCTTATGATGTACAAAATTGAATACAATTTCATTCGGGTATTCAAATATTTTTTTTATTTTATTAAATAAATTTTAATTATCTTGAAGTAAAGCAACCTAATTTAAAAAAATATGAGCTTCTGACTTAATAGGAAAACAGATAAACACAACCATGAAGTAAAAGTAAAAAAATGTGAAAAATTATCACAATTTGTTTTATTCGAATGAAACGAGTATTTGAATATCCAGCTTTTTTCGATTTGTTTTGATTGCATGTACATCACTAAAACATTTTTGTATAATTGTATTTATTCTAATATTTTTTATGGATTTTGCTATGTATTTCGAATCAGTTGGATAATTTGGTGATATTTCCCATTACATGACAGAAATAATAAACTTAAGATAAGAGCAGGCACTTCTAGCTTCATTTTCAGATGTAACATGAATCAGTATGTGCTATATTAGTAAAAATATTTGAGGTACAAAATACACATTTTGGAAATATCAACTTAAAGTAGTCTTAACAAACGTGGGTGCATACTTTAGAATTTTTATACAATAATTTTTTTAGAATACAACTTTACTTAACATTGCTTGGCAAAGCTTTATTAAGTTTTTTTGCATAAGACCCTTAGTCATAAAAGAGTTTGCAAGTAGTATACAATAGTAGTAAATAGGGTTGTTTTTCAATTTCTACAAAAAAAAAAAAAAAAAAAAAAACAAACAAAAAAGCAACAGATCAAACACAACCTCATAATAGCCCAATTCACAATCTTGTGCAAATGGTCTTGCATCGTAGCAAGTGCAAAATGGTATAGTATATTGATACTCACCACTTAACAATTCTTAGTGGTGATTATCAATATACTATACCACTATACCACTTAACAATTCTTAGTGGTGAGTATCAATATACTATACCATTTTGCACATGCTACGATGCAAGACCATTTGCACAAGATTGCGAATTGGGCTAATGAGAACTTAAATGTTGGTATTGCGAATCATACTTATTTTGCATCGTCCATAGACATTGAGTTAAGGAGAGTGGAAATCAATAACGTCATAATTATTGCTAAGTATGAGTTCCATGAGCAGGCCTTGGATAAAAATGCTTAAAACAAGAGAGAAATATAACATTCCGGCGCTTATTTAAACTTTTTGTTCTAAATAAATGCATAAACCATTGTTATATTGTTATAAACCTCATGTTTAGAATACCTACTTTTTCCCGGAGAACTTTTTATTCATAATAGGAGGAATGGGAGAAGGGAAAAAACTCCCGCAGAATTGTTATTCCTAATTGGGCTTAATACATATTTAACCTTGATCGATAAGCTTTAATTGCTTTGCTAATATTTTTTACATAGCCATAAATAACAAAAACAAAAAAACCGCAAACAAAAAAAAAACAAAAGAAAGTGCCCTTGAGGAATATTCTATATGAGTACCTCAAAAACCAATAATTGTGAAGTGAGTTATAACGGCAGAAATGCATATTTTACTGTGAGCTCTGAAGCTCTTAATGACAATAATAAAAATAAAAAAATCTGATGAGACTTTTTCTAACGGCAAAGCCACTTTTTCTACAGCGATCAACTTCGCTTTGTCCAATGTCAAATAGTAGTGATTCATTGACATTACAGTTTTATTTATTTATTTATTTATTATTATTACAAGTCTATAGAAAAATTCCTTTCTGACTGATGTAGGACATACAATTAAAACATAAATTACAATAAATTAGCTATTTAAGTGAACAATAATATTACGTTTTATAACATTCAAATTAGATGAAAAATCAATAAAACGGCACATTTCATTGAAACAGCAGAATAATCTTCTCCAAGGATCATTCATTGCAAAGTTAGTTTGATAAGTGGTGACATCAAGCAAGCAAGATTCGATGCGATCAATGTGAACATTGTAGAACGGATCCCATATAATTGATCCATATTCCAAAATCGGTCTTACAAGCGATATGTATAAGATTTTAGTAATGAGCGGGTCTTTGCATTCTTTAGCCCATCGTTTAATAAAAGCTAAAACTCCACGGGCTTTATTTACACTCATTGAAATGTGCTGGACAAAACTTAGCTTTGAATCAAGCAAAATCCCCAAGTCTGAAAATGTGCTGACCAGTTCCAATTTACAGCTATTGAGAAAATAAAAATGAGGATCATGTCTTCTTCTGGAGAAGCGCATATGTTTGCATTTTGCTAGGTTTAGTTCCATTTAGTAAATTAAATTCATAGAAATTATCCAAGTCATTTTGAAGTTGAATATAATTCAACTCATTTTTAAAACTCAAAAATAACTTAACATCAGCATACAATAAGATGTTACAGTATTTAATTGATTCAGTTATGTAATTTATAAATAGTAAAAACAACATTGGGCCTAGGTGACTGCCTTGTGGTACTCCAGAGGTTAAAAAAAATTCCTTTGAAACTGCAGATTTAAATTTGATGATTTTAGATCGGCCACAAAGATACGATTTTATCCAGTTCAAATAAATACCATCAAAGCCCATTTTATCAGTTTTACTAACAAAAGTTTGTGGTTCACTTTATCGAACGCTTTGCTGAAATCGGTATAAACAACATCGGTATATTGACCATTAGTAAACCCTCTATTAACTAATTTGGTAAAATGAAGTATGTGATAAACCTTTACGAAATCCGTGCTGGAGGGGTGTAAGTAACGACGAAGCTTGATGTGTAAGAAAGTCGATGGTACATTTTTCGAAAAGTTTAGGTACGTCACTTAATTTGGCAATACCCCTGTAATTTATTACATTTGACTTGTTACCAGATTTGAATAAAGGAACAATGTATGATTTTTTCCATTTTTGAGGAAAATATCCTTGCTTTAACGAAATATTAAAAATAATCGACAATGGTACCGCTAAAGCAGATGAGCAGTTAATTAAAATTCAACTTGGAACACCATCCGGTCCACTATATATTGATGATTTCAAAGTTTTTATGCAATTTACCATATGAGTTGTGCTGACTGAAGATGTAGATATTGCGTGATTGGAGTAAATATTGTAAGGATATTCAATGGAGTCATCATATACTACGTTTATACACGCACTATTTGCAATTAAAAATATTCGCAAATAAATTAACTCACTGTTTATACGGAATAGCAAAAGTACACAAACTTGGTAGCACTTCTATAGAAAATTTACTTTTTTTGACAAAAATAATAGTGTAAATGTGCAAAATATCAAATAATTATTTGTTTTAATTGTCATTATTTGCTTCTGTTAATGTTTGTTATGCAATATTAATCCATTTATTGTTTTTGGTTATCAAACATTTGTAAGCGTGGCAACCTCAAGCATTTTATTTGCAAATAATGCGTGAATAGTTTTCTGAATTAGTAAGTCGCAATAAAAACAATAATATGGCAACAATTTACAGTTTTATTTGCAAATAAGCCCTGCGTATAAACGTAGTAATAATGAGCATTAGAATAAGTAGAGGCAAAGAAGTCCGCGAACATGTTGCTTATTACCATTTCATCATTTGATTCAGATAATAAATATTTCATTCTGTTTGGGATGCCAGATGAATTAACAAATGCATAAAACGATTTGGGATTATGTAAAAAATTTGATTTTAGGTTTCGTATATAATTGTTGTAAAACTTCATGTTTAGCTGGTTGTATTGAGCACGAAGGACAGAATATTTTCTATAATGAAAAGATGAGCCAGATAGTTTGTACTTTTTGAAGTATTTATTTTTTAAATTTTTTATTGAGCTAAGTTGTTTAGAGTTCCAAGGCGGTCCAGTTTTAGTACAAACTTCGGGATGCATTCATTCATATATTCAAACATAATTTTATAAAAACGGTTTATGATTTCATCAATTCTGCACGTATTATTGATGGGTGAAGCCAATTAGTATTAACTAAGAGATTAATCAATTCGGTATAATCAGGTCGCTTGAAACAGAATTGTTCAATTCCTCTAACCGAACTGTTGTTGCGGCAAACATTTGGCATGTTACAGCTTATTTCTATTGTAAGATGATATCTGTCCTCAGGTAAAGTAACTGGATCAACGCGATTAACTGTAAACTCTTTGGGGTCGTTAACAAATATTAAATAAAGTTGTTTGCCTATTGTGTTCTGAACACCGTTGATTTGATATACAGAGAATTCAGATATATCGTTGTAAAAGACATCACCATAATTATCAGATGATGATGGTAAGTAACAGCTACATATATTCAGGTGAAAAACTCCATGCAATTTGAGGCAAATTGAAGTCGCCAAAAACGAATACAAAATTCGACGAGTTTGAATTTACGATTACAGTATTAATCGCTTCAATATTTTTTTTTTTTTGTATATTGACATATCCGATTGTGGAGGAATATATGAGCAAGTTATATATATTTTAACATAACTTATTTTCATAACAACAGCAATGAATTCAATGTCAAATGATGATCCAACTGGTCATCTGACGGATAAAGATTTGAGGTAGCAATTAAAACTCCACCTCCTGTCGTGGTTGTAATTCTGTCTCGGCGAAAAATTTGAAAATCGTTGCAAAGTATTTCAGAGTTAAAAAAGGTATCATTTAGCCAAGTTTCGGTAAAAACAATAACGTGATGATTTATATTGGAACTTTCATTGAAAAGATTAGAACATTTCGCTTTTAGTCCTCGGACATTCTGGTATATCATATGAATTTGATTATCGGAGAAATTTATTAGTTTTTTTGTTGCATAGTCCGATTAGGAGGAAGTTGGGCAATATTATTAACACGTTGGTGACGAGTCTGTTCATATTCACGAACTAACGCGTGATGAGGCCAAAATGATCGATCAACGACTTGATTGAAAATTTCGAATGGAAGTGTTATTTTATATGGCACAATAATTCTCCTTAAGAATAAACGAACTTTTTTAAGTAGATATCCATATCAGCATTAATTTTAGAACGAATGAAATTATAAATTTCCTCAGCAGTCGTATCAGGTGCAAAGCGAGATATAAAAATATGCTTCCTTGGACGAATTACACGAAGCTCACTCTGAGTAGAGGGACTATTACGTTCAACATGGCTAATTGGGAAATTCAAACAAGAGTTTTTTTGAACGGTTGCACTAGGAGTAACATTCGACGCTAAGCCTGAACTAGGAATGGGTTCAGTACTAGGAATGATTTGATCATTGTTAAATATGACTACACAGAAAAAAATAAGTTTCATTTTTGATAACAAAAATCCCGGTGTTCAATCATTTTAATTTTCGAATTTCCTGTGATAAAGAAATCCGCTATATCAATAACAAAAATTGTAAACGAATAGTATTATTTTTTTCAATAATACAAATATTTGAATTAATAAAATATCTTATTAATAATTTGTAATTTTTCAATAAAGAAATTTAATGAATCAAGGAAAAAAGTTGTTGAGTGAAATTTTACTTTCAGTGATAATTGTTATTGTGTTGTGTTATTTGTGTGTATGTCACATTTTTCAACCCCTTTTTGTTTGTCTTTGCTTGGCTGCAATTAAAATTGAATGTGTTTCGGATGATGAGTTGAACCGGCAATCTCTTGACTAATAAACTAACGTACTTACCACCAGCGATGCCAAATATTTATAACCCAAACGCGCTACCACCCTTCTCAAAACGCGCTAGAACGCGCTATGTTACAGCATTGTCAAATATTTATAGCAAAAACGCGCTATTTTCTACGCGCTAAATAAAATTTCAATAAAAGTCGATGTATGCATATATGTATTAGTATTCGTATATACAATTAATTTTTCAGATTTTGCAATATTGCTTCCTTCACATTATGTTTTAATTAACTAAAATCATTTTTGGTGCCCCTGTGGCTGAGTGGTAGCGATGCTAGCCTCTCACTCCAGAGGTTAGGGGTTCGATTTCCACCATAAACCCTGGGTGTTTTTCGCAGACAAGCTACTCGCTTTGCGAATTGTGTTTGTGTTAAAAAGAAAAATACAGAATCAGAATCGCCTTCCATAGAATCGAAATGATTAGTTTGTACTTCTAATTTATTTCTAAAACTTTGTAACAACATATAAATTGTCGAATAGTTATGCGATTCAAATGCTTTTTGTATTTCACCTATAATAGATGATTTGTAAGTTATGTACCCTTTTGTTGGTCATTGTATGTATGTAGTACATATTTTTATTTGTGAAATTTCAAAATATTTGTCATTACAGTAATAAAATGCGTTTTTTTATTCTAACCACAGTCAAGCGAATTTTGTTTGCGACAGCTGATTCATTAACTAATTTAAAAAATGTTATCGGAGTTTTGTTAGAAAATTGTTAAATTTATATATATATTTAGAAAATTGTTAAATTTATACAAAAAAAGTTAAAAAAAATATTGAACTGAAATTATTGACTATATTCAAAACGCGCTAGTTTAGCGCTTTTTTTATTAAACGCGCTAAGACGGAAACAAGCGCGCTTGGCATAGTTAAAACGCGCTAAATCTAGCGCGAAACGCGCTAAATTGGCATCGCTGCTTACCACTCAGCTAAAGAGCAAATCGTTATTGGTTACGCAAATAATGAATACACGCAAAACATGATTTCTTATGTTTCTTCTGCATGGCGCATTTCGTTGATACAATCTAAAAATAACTTTATTGATTTAAAAAAAACCACGACGTTTTTCGGCTTCTTGTCGGAATTTACACGTATACAACACCAACAATCAAAATAAACAATAACATCAGCACATGACCACGTTGAGTCAATCGACAAGCAAGGAAAACACCAACACAAACAAATGAAATTAAATGATATTTTAAAATGCGCGGAATTGATAAGTACAATATTCAAATTAATGACAAATATTATTGAAATTAAAAATTTTATTCATTAACATGGTTTTATTGAAAATAATTCTTGTCTATTTTTTTCTGTGTACAGCAGAATCAGAACTATGCCCGTTTGCAGGAACGTTTTGTGAATTATTTACGATCGGTGACACACCCGAATTAGTTGGTGATGGTGGGCAAGTATCTGGAAGATTGATAGCAACTGAATTTGAAGTGGTAGAAGCAGAAATCGTATCAGAAGAATTCTGGGATGACGAAGCAGATCTTAAATTCCATTTTAAATTTTTGGGGGAAGGATTTTGCTGTAAATTAACGAATTTATCAAGATGTGGATAGTTGTGAAATAGATCACCAAATTTGACTAGTTTATTTTTTAGCACTATAAATTCTTTCTTAATTGTATCGAATTCTTCTTTGGAATTTTTGAAGGCCTTATAAAAATCAACACTTATGCTTCTACAGCTTGGATAAGTCGATTGCAGGAATTTTTGAGGATCAGCCAATGCATCCGCATCACGAGCTTTAAGACCGCTTAAATGATAATGTTTAACACATAACCAACATGAAACCATACGGTCATTAACTGAAACAGAACAGGTAGAATTAGAGCACTCCATAGAATAAAGGTTGGACATTGCGGAAAATAAAAGTTTTTAAGTTGAGATGGTAACACTTTTCCGTGATTTCTTATCACAGACACGATCCTATATTTATAGTATTGCCAGCACTAAGGCAGAAACAGATGATTGTCAAACAGATGATAAGCAAAAACAAAATGATCAGCGAAAGAAAAACAATTTATAAAATGTACATATCACGTATGTGGGTGTTGTAGTTGTTGTTCAAAATAGGCAAAAACAAAATGATCAGCGAAGGAAAAAAAATGTATAAAATGTACATATCACAAATGTGATTGTTGTAGTTGTTGTTCCAAGACTTTTAATTTGATTAACCAAATAACACTCCGAAATTAAAATACAGGAAGAACAGTCAATTTAATTAAAAGCACAAAGTTCAATTAACAAGGCATTTCACTATTCACAAAAAAAAAAACAGTCAATTTTTATAAAAATGTTATTTTAGTTCAAGCGACAATAAAATCACGTCAAATATATAACAGAGACGGGACTCTCTTCTAGTTGCCTAGCAACTTCTTCATATAAGTCAGTGACATCTTTCGATTCGGGCTCGTGTTTATAACTTAATCAAGTTATCACTACAGATAACAGTACCTCAAAACCCAAGGTACAAGTCGGAATGGAGAGGTATATAACCGTGGTAAAATTTCATCTGCTCCAAAGATGTCTAGAGATAACCCAATATAAAGATCGTTTTTCATTATTGCAAGACAATAACGACAAGCTCGCTGCATCATCGCAAAAGTCTTTTAAGCCACCACCTATCTATCTGAGAGAAATTAATTCCAACACGCTTCTAAAAAAAACTACTGTCGACCATTGGTGAAAATATTTTTCACAATATTTCAATTAAACGAGGTAATATTGATGAAACTAAAATCCAAATATATGATGAAAAAGATTTCCGAAATATTTTTAGTGAATTTAAAAAAATAAAACAAATTTTTACACATACCAACTTAAGAGTGCTAAAGGCCTACAGATAGTATTAAAGGGCATAGATTTGTGTTCAGCCCGAAGAAGTAAAATGTGCGCTTATCGACCAAGGATTTAAGGTAAAAAATGTTACTAATATAATTAACACAGAAAAGATCCCCCAACCCCTATTTCGGGCTGAACTGGAGTCGAATGGCATATAATTGAAAAACATGAAACCCATCCAATTTATAGCGTAAAGAATAATCACAGTTGAAGAGCCACGCAAGCGTTCAGGTCCCGTACAGTGCCATAATTGCCAAGAATACAAAAGCAGCAGGCTATCAAAAACCTAAATTAGCTCCAGCTCAACCAATAAACGCGTACTCCACCACTTTTGCTCAGGTGTATCGTATGCCGATGCTGCTAAAGGCCGTGATACACTATCATACAAAGTCGTGCGATCTACGAAAAAGTACAACGCTGGTATGATGGAGTTTATGAAAATTTTTAAAAGACAATAACAATTCATCACACCAGGGTTGTATAATTTCGTAGATCGCACGACTTTGTATGATAGTGTATCACGGCCTTAAGACTAGTTCTATTCCCACAAAAAATGTTTCACCGTCAATTAATTCAACGAATGCAAGCTCAAGCTTTAACTCTAGTCGTCTTAAAGGTATGTACTATTGAGAATCTGGTGCTAACTATAAACAACTTTACAACAAATATGACTAGCTTGATGCAAGAAATGCTGCGAATGCAAAATACACTGCTTCAAGCAATTATAAATAAGCCATGAATAAGAATTCGTCAACATAAAAACGAGCTTGAGCACTTCCTTATGGAAAAAAAATTTATATAATGTTGGTCTCTGAGACTCATTTGACCTCAAGAAGCTTATTTAAAATAAATGGTTAGAATCTTTATTATGCAAAGGACCCGAGAGGGAGAGCATGCGGTGGATGAGCAGTTCTAATTAAGTCAAGATTCAAGCACTATGTTCTTGATAACATTTGTGCATATCACCTACAAGCAACGAATATTTTTTTTTTTAATTTTTGTACAAATTTCGTTATATCATCAATTTACTCCTCTCCCAGATTCTTAATCATTGAGGATCAATACGAGGATTACTACAAATCGCTTGTTTCGTAGCAGCTGGAGACTACAATGCAAAACAAACTTTCTCGGGTGCACGCCTTATTACACCTAGAGGTAGAGCGATGTTGAACACAATTTCAAAAATGGTATTGGACGTGATTTCGAGTAGGGAGCCCACTTACTGGCCTACTGATCACGGTCCCACTATCGTTAAGGTCTGTCACCCACCAAGAAGTGTTTTACCTCACCCATATGTGAAGATGATCAATCGTGTTAATTGGCTGGGATTAAAAAAATATCTTAGTAGGCATTGCACAGAAAACATTACGCTCAGAACACATGATGATGTTGAATCTAACATTGCCAGTCTTAATGAAAATATTAAGCAGGCTGCTGAACATGCCACTACCGCCCATCCGTAAACTGGGTTTAATAGAGTATATTCTACGGATATTGAACGTCTCGTATGTGAAAAAAGAAGAACTAAAGGGGAATGGCAACAGCAAATATCACTCCAAAATAAAATTAGATTTAAAGAGTGTACTAAACGACTCCAAGACATGCTTGTATATGAAAAAAACTGCGTCTCTTAAAAACTATCTGGAAAATCTCGATGTCACACCACCATCTAGTACTTCTTTGTGGTGCGTTGCGAAAAGGATTAAAACACGCGTTGAGTTTGAACCACACGTGCGCACTTCCAGCTACAGGTATTGATGGAATTAGTAACAAGATGCTGGTGAATTTGCCTCGTATTGCAATTAGAATCCTTCTATTTATTGTTAATGCCATATTACGACTAGAGTATTATCCATACCACTGGAAGCTTGCCAAAGTCAAAATGATTCCAAAGCCGGGTAAAGATCTTACCAAGGCTGAATCATACAGGCCAACAAGACTGCTATCAACAATGTCAAAACTTCTCGAAAAACTGCTCATGTCAAAATTAAACCCAATTCTAATTGGTAGTGGGTGCATCCCAGATCATTAATTTGGTTTTAGAAGTCAGCATATCACCATTGAACAAAATCATAGATTGGTTCAATTTATAAGAACAACTTTTAAAGAAAATAAGTATTGTTCTGCGCTATTCATTGACGTTTCTCAGGCATTTTACAAAGTGTGGCATGAAGGCCTAATTTTAAAATAGAAATCATATCTACAAATAAATTTTCTGAAGCTATTAGAAAGTTAGATAGCCCGGAAGATCACTGTTAGGAAAGGACACTTTATGAGTACGCCCGAAACTATCTCATCCGGTGTACAAGTGAGTATACTGGGGCCAGTTTTGTATTTGATTTATGTACTTGTGATATGCGTGAGCAGTAATATCCACACTTCTACATTTGCCGATGATACAGTCTGCCTTAGTATGCACGAGACATCCCGATATCTCCGGGAACATATAATACAGCTTGAGCTATGGTTAAACTTATGGAAAATAAGAGTAAACGAACAGAAAGGTGTACAGATAACATTTACGCTACGCAAAGATACTTGTCCCCCCATTAGAATTAACAGTCAAGTTGTTCTTTAACATTTACATGTGAAATAGCTTGGTATTCACCTTGATCGTCGGCTTACATAGAAACACCACATTGGCTCAAAGCTAACACAAATGAAACTAAAATTAAAACAGGTACATTGGCTGATTGGTAGAAATTCAACACTCATTATATATTGCAAACTTTTTATACACAAGTCGCTTTTGAAACCTATATGGTGCCATGTAATTCAACTATGGGGCACTGCTGCAGCTTCCAATGTCGAGAGAATCCAACGAATCAGCTCCATGGTACATTAAAAATTCAAATATGCATCGTGATTTAAATATGCCATTAGTGATTGAAGAAATTGCAAAATATGCAGGCAAATATTTAACAAAACTCGGGTCACATCCTAATTCGCTTGCTCGTAATATTTTGAACTTTACTGGACACATCCGCCTAAAAAGAGGGACACAAGGGCTCTAATACTCAACACTTCAGATGGGACTGCTTGAAAATACTTATATTTTTCCTTTTTGATTATCACTACTTATGTATTATTTATAACTATCACTAAGTTTATGTCCGACAGTTGTCGGGCCTAATAATTATATTCTAGATTTAAAATTTGAATACTTATTGTTAGTTCATCTTTGAAGATATTGTTAATGCACGAGCATTATTTATTAAATTATTAAAGTTCAATAAACTTCAGCACACTTGGCCTAAATTAATACATTTGTTATTACAATTTATTTTTACTTTATTATTTCTTACAATTGTAATTTAATACATTACATTAATTTATTGCAATTTAATTTATTTTTCATTGGTGCAAAAAAATATGTAAATTAATCATATTTCTTTGATAAAACTGTATATAAGACTAAGAAAATTCTGAATAAAATAATTCTTACTTTGAAATTGAAAGAAACGGCCTTTTTTCAATTAAAGCAAGCAACACGGTTAAGTGCTGTTGCTGCGCCAACTAAATCAATTTACCTCCAAGTTCAAGTGCTTGAGAGGGCATACAAAAAACCAAAATTCTTCAGGTTCATGCGCCTGTAATAAAATCATTGTTTTAAACATTGAAGTAATCTTCCCATTTCTTTGAGCTACAAGTGCTTGGAAGCAGGGTTACCGCTGAGAATTTTTGAAAATTCTCACAAAAGGTCGTTTTATAAAAATAAAGTCTTATAAAAATAAGTCGCGTGAGAAAATAAAAGTTGCACCTCTTCTAAAACATTTTTTTTTTATTAAAAAAGATTATTGAATTGAACATAACATATACAGTTGCATTATTGTATGTGCTTCAATACTAAATATTAAAAAAACATGCTAAAAAAGTTAAAGATAAGATATTTTTTACAAAATTTTTACATTTTGAACCAAAACCCCTTGAGCTTTTTTCAATTATATCCGTTTGATCCTGGCAACTTGGATACTATTTTTTGTGTGAATGTATTTAAACTTCAACACACATAAATATTACTTTTTTCGAATCCAGTCTTCTATATCTTTGTCTATTAAATTTAAAGCTGACATCATTGAGTTACATGTTTTTACTTTTAATTTGTTTCTAAGCAAAGCTAATTTCAAAATGTTCACATGTTGGTACACACCTGTATGTTTTACGACAACTTTTTCTTTCATTGACTCGGCAGCTAAAAATAATTTTGTAAAATACGCACTGCAAAATCACAATTTTTGTTTTAGAAAGCTTTTTTGCTAACACTATTCTTTGAAACTTCTGAAAAATTTGGTAAAATTTGTTAAATACATTGTACACATGACAAGGTTGCAAAAAAGTAATATAATATAAAATAATAAAGTGCTTCCAAGCCAACAATAATCTGTGAATTGCTTTTAAATTTTGACAGAGTCAGTTTGACAATTTTTTTTTTCGACAAAAAAATTTTAATTTACTGCAATTTAAATGTTTTTTGTGAGAATCTTTACAAAAAAGAGTAAAAAGTCCCAAGAAAATCAAAAAAGCCGCAAAAGTCGGTCATAAAAAAATTCTCAAAAAAAATCGCAGACCGCTAAAAAAAGGGCCAAATTGCGACTTTAGTCGGACGAACGGTAACCCTGCTTGGAAGAAAGCCCAAAGCGAAGATTCTTAACAGTACGAATAGACGAGCAATTTTTATTTCTGAACATAAGAAATAACATCGACAGAATGACGTCACAAAAAAGTTTGTGTTCAAACTCATTTTAAGGGGTGGCTAGACGTATAATGTTAAAACTCAAAATTTAGGTTGTCGTATGCATAAAAAGTGCACGTTTTATGTTTTGATTTTTTAATACTTCTGCAACAGCGCATATATTTTGTGCTTCTGCTTGATTTTTTTATTTTTTTTTGTAATAAACTTATTATTTCTAGTTTCCCGCCATTATTTTCTACGAAAAAGGTAAATTTGTGCTTGTGTCAGCTTGTTGTTCAGCTTGTGTCCTAACATAATTGCTCAGACTTGTGTTTGAGCAATTGTTTCCAAATATGTGTTCGAACACTAACATTTACGGTTTACACAGTCATTTTTTATGTTAGCAACAGATTTTGACAATTGCCAACACAAAAATTTCCAAACTTATGTCTCGTGTAATCTGACTGTAAGAGATATAATAAATAAATAAATGTACATATTATAAAAAAAAATATTTTGTAAAAATTTTATACAAGCATCTTGTCTACTCAACTTTTCGAGAGAAAAATTTAATTTTCTTTTTTCCATCAAGTTGTGTAAATTGAGAACTACAAACTCGTTTTCTGGCAAACTGGTTTTTTGAGGGCAATTATGTATAAAATTCCGCGAGAAATTTAGTAATAGAAAAAACAAAAAATTCTAATTGCCCTGTTTAAGTTATGATGTTCTTTGATTAAATGAGCGATACGTACATATTAGGGATGCCAATCGGGATCGATTTTTGGAAATCCCGGGATTCGGGATTTTTCAATCCCGATCCCCGGGATTTTCGGGAACCCGGGATTTTTCGGGATCACGGGATTTTCGAGATTTCGGGATCTAAATATTTTTCGTAAAATAAATTATTTTTTTAAATCAATATTACTTTAATAACAATTTAATGCATTTTAAAAGGTTTTATGTTCATAATTTATCATTGCACAATGTCTTTAAAGTGAACAATTTTCTAATACGAGTATGAAAAAAAATCAAAAGAATTTTTCTCATCTATTTTTAAGTTGATTAATCACATTTGATGTTAGAGAATTTATAGTGAAAACAATAACTAAATATGAAAACTTGTTTTTGTTTTCAATATATGTAAATGTTTTTCTATTATCTTAACCAAAACGAATATACATATCGGTGGACTTTTAGCACTACCGCTTAAGTTGACTTACGAAAATTTTTAGATTCACTTTCATACAAATAAGTTGGAAAAACAATATTGTTTTGTTAAAAGTATATCTACTAACGTTCTTTTAATTGCGATTGATCAACAACAAGTGTAACGGTTGTTACATATGTATGTATACCAAGCATTATTTAATTTTTTTTATCGATTTCGTTACGACTATGACAACGAACATGTCTGAACATGTCGAAAAATTTAAAGAAATGTATACACTATTCTAATCAAATTCGATTAATTACGTCTAAAGATCACATTTTTATAGGCACATACATTAAAAGTTTGCATGAGCACTTGAACAGTATTTTTGCTCTACTGAAAAATTTTAAATTCATATATACGTTTTTTTCTACAAGTTCAACAGATACATACATATGTATGTATGTATTCATACGTTCGCTAAGAGGAGTATGGTTTATTAGTGTCCTGGCCATCTACTCTGCAACTCGAATACAACTATAATTGAGTCGAACTCATTCATTCGGTCATTTTTGACTAAAACTATTTATCAAATCCATGTAATTTAAATGGGTTTGATCTTAGGTTTGTATCAAAACGACCTAAACGGTCTAAATAAAAAACAAAATAATTTTGAACTGCAATGTAAAAAACATACATACACAGTCGAGCAGTTTTTTAGACAAAATACTCCGCATTATTCTATAAATATTTCTCGCTTTTACGTCAACCCGACAACAAAAAGTTTTCACTTGCCTTGTATTGTATTCTACTCCAATTGTAAGGAGGTGTAAATAGTACTCAATTGTTACCGACAAGTAGATAAGTGCTAATTTTTTTAGCGTTGAGGAGTCGACATACAGATAGTTATACACTGCAATTATGCATAAATTTCCGCAAGAAATTTCTCCCTTTTCCAATTAGATTTTTTTGTTTTCCTTATTATTTGCTACTGTTTGAAATTATTCCCCAGGAAAAATTTCTCGTGGAATTTGAATTATAATTGCCCTCATAATATAGAATAATACGGAATAAATTTGTCAAACTTATGAATTTTTCAAATGTTATTTCCCTTCCAAAGGTTATATGTTTCTTTTGTTTTCAAAATAATTCTAAAATGTACATATATTGTAGCACCTTTGATGAATATAATCGTAAGAAAGTCATTGAATTGTTAAAACTGTACGTACAAAATTGTATGCGACTTTTAAATATTATAAAAAATACCTTAAAATCAACGAAAATTTGAATTTATAAAGTTTTTATATAAAAATTGCTAAGAAATCCCGAAAATGAAATCCCGGAATTGAATTTTACAAATCCCGGGATTTCCGGGTTCGGGATTTCCCGTTTGGCATCCCTAGTACATATTAAATTAAATTTTTTCTTTGAAAGTCAATTACCTACATGTGAATGTTCTATAGAAAGTGTTGTGTTTTGCGGATTAATTTTGATTGAAATGGCTCCAAAAAATACAGCATTATCAATTAAGCAAAAACATACATAGTTATGTATGCACCTTTTGTATTTATTTTTTTGTAATATAAATTGTTCTTGTTATTTAATAAAACATTTTATTTGAAGACATACATATCGCTCGTTGACTTCAATAGAGTCAGAACTAGTGTTGTTAATTATTCGCCTTTTGTGTTTGTTCGAATGAAATTTCAAAAAATTTTCTTGTTCGAACAGACGATTAATTTTGAACTTTTGTTCGAATATTCGAACAAACAAAGAATAAAAAAAAGCAATGTGAGTCCGATCACAGAGGAGATGTGTAAACATCTAGTAATGAAATTTTTTTTTAAATTAATTAATTAAAAGTATCAAAACTTTCAATATTGTAAATACATATGAATTTGTTGGTTTTTGTTTGTTTTGTTAAACTTATTTGGTTAATAAATGGGCACACTGCAGTATATGTATATGTACTGCATTCAAAATTGCAGTAATTCAGTAAATTTTTACTGCTAATGAAATTTAATTTGCATTACTAGTAAAATCGTAGGGCCGTAGCAAGTGGCAAAGTTTTTTCATTCAAATTTTGAAACTTTTGTATGAAAAACATTTAGCCACTTGGTAGCATTTCATTATGAACACGGGCATTACTGATTACTGAAAATTCAATGCACCTCATCATATAACAAATCATTTAGGCAATTCATAAAAATTGTAGAAAAAAATTTTAGTAATCAGTAATTTTTTTTTTTTGTTTTTACTGAAACTTTAGTGGTACTGCAGTGCTCATATATGGTAAATGCCTTTAATTTTACTTTTTAAGTTTTAATTCCTGTTGTTCATCGTTTACTTGTTGCTGTTCTTGTTGTTGTGTACGAATTGCAATTAAAATAAATTCAGTTAAGTGCGACTTTGACTCGCGCACATTCGGTTTTGATCATTTTTTTTATTTAGCTTTCTTAATTTTTTAAGTTGTTTCAGTTTAAACGATTTTTTCAGTTTTATCGCTTTTTTCTCGTTTTGGCTTTTTTTTCTCTGTTTGGGTTGTTGTTAATTTTTGCAATTTTTTTCATTTTCGCGATTTTTTTCACTTTGGCGATTTTTTCTGTTTTTGGAGGTTTTTTTCATTTTGGCGATTTTTTTTCTGTTTTTGGGTTTTTTTTATTTAGGCGATTTTTTTATTTTGACAATTTTTTCACATTGGCGATTTTTTTGTTTAAGGATTTTTTTCATTTTGGCGATTTTTCGCGATTTATTTTAGTCCTAGAGATTTTTTTAATTTGGTGCTTTTTTCGTTTTGGAGATTTTTTTTTTGTTTTTGGCGATTTTTTTATATTTGGCGATTTTATATTTTTTTGATTAGTTTTACCGTTTTTGAAAATTTCAAGAGTTTTCCTCCTACGGTTTCCAAGATACAGCAAGTTGTCAAAATTACAAAGTCAAAATTGCATTAACTGATGGAACACCCATTGATTTAAATTTTTTAAATTTAGTGTTAATTGTCTGTATAAAAATACACTAACTTTTAAAATTTCAAGTGTATATATGTACATACAATTGAATGTATATTACATGGGATTTTAACATTTTTCGTTGCTCGTTTTGGAACACCCTTTAGTTTTTAACTCTCATGTATTTGTTGTTGTAGTGGCCCAATGTCTACACATTGTGTCCAAATTTCAAGTCCGTAGCTCTTACGGTTCATTTTCACCTTTGGTGTACGAAAATATACAGAAAAATAACCGGCGGCGGCACACCGTCGGCTTCGAGCCGGTCGACTTGTTTCTCTGCTTGGTATTGCTTCTTTCAACACTAATACACTCATACATAGCTCACACCGATTTTACAATGCAAAGCAAAAGCAAAAAGCAAAGAAATCTCAGCAAAGAAATCAAAGTCAAAAGATTTTTACCCCCTAGCGTATAGATGTTTACACATCAAAAATATATTCGAATAATCTTAAAAAATTTTCCAAAAAACGACACGTATGTGTATTAGATTAATTTTTTTTATTAACAAACGAAAAATATTTCATTACACAAGAAAAACAAATAATTTCAATAACAAACTTAGGAATATTAATAACAAAACTTTAAAATTTTAAGAATCTTTGCTGCAGTTGACACTGTGGCATAGATAAGAACTCTATGTTCCACTTATACTATTGAAGTAACAGAATCGCAAAAAATAAAAGATTAAATAAAAAAATTATAATAATTTCCAATCGACTAAACCCATTTTCTTCAAGTATAAATAAGAAGATATACGATCATGTCGCCATTCAAACGAAAACAAAGCAAAATTAAAATCCGTCACGACGTTGGGAAGCTACGGCGTCAAAGACCTTCATCACTTGAACTTTTCTACAACAACTGAAAGAAAGGGAAAGTAATGCACATCAGAAAAATGCGTGGTGTTGTTATTTAATGACTGTCAGATAGCGGGCTCGATCCTAAAGGAGCCCATGCACGATTCAATTAAATTTTCAATTGAGTCGGTTGTTGTCCAAATCAAAGCTTGTATGGCTTTGTCAATTGATTAGTTTGGCAGTTGTCGAGTTGGTTGAAGAAACATAAAAAGATTTTGATTTTTCATGTTTACTAGTAAATCTTTCAATTCGATTGTGCTGTGTGTGTTCGAGTCTCTTGATAAACTGTCAAAATTTATGTTTGTATCTTTATTTTGTATAGAAAAATTTATGTATTTTTAAAATTGTATTTAATTTCATTGAATTCTAAATAGAAAATATTAAAATATTCATTAATGCAAAATAAATGCAATAGAAGTTTTAAATTTTAAAATTTTTAATTGTGAAAAAAATATAAATTTGACAGTTGAATGAAAATCTTTCAATTCAGTTTATGAAGTGTGTGGCCAAGAATCAATTCAATTGAAAGACTCAATTCACAATTGAATTGAAACGTGTATGGGGTGCTTAAAACCTTCGGTTTTGTAGTCAACGTGCCAACTTCTTCAGCCAATGCCACCCTCAAACAGGAAAACTAAATCAAAATCGGTCCAACCGTTTGGTCTGTACGTCGACTCGTACATAATGGGTGTTTTTTATTGAGGTATAGAACTTTAGTTGGCATCACTTTTTTAACTGGCGGCCATTTTGTCAGCTGTCAAGTGATTAATATTTAGTTTGGTTTGCCATTTCATCATGAACAGGTTGACAAAAGAACAACGCTTGCAAATCGTGCAAATTTATTTCGAAAATAATGGTTCAGTTCGCGAAGTTTACCGCAAGCTCCGTCCATTTTATGGTCGACATAATCGTCCATCAGAGCAATTAATTCGGTTAACCATGGATCGTTTTCGCACTACGTTTACTCTATGTGATAATACGCATCCGCAGAGACATCTAACAGAAAACATTGAGAACGAGAACAAGTGTGCTGGCATAACATGCCAGTTTATTGGGGAGAGAGGCAGAGGGAGTGGTTGGCATTATTTTTCAATACAGCAGCACAAAACCAATCCACACAACTTAAAAAACAGCAAATGCTAAAAGAAAGCAAAAAACACTAAAGGCAGAATTACCCGACTGTAAATGTAGAAATTTAAATGTGTCAGCTGATCGAATCTGTTGCACGAAAAGCTATGCAAACGCTTAAGGCAGAATTACCCGACTGTAAATGTAGAACTGTAAATGTAAATGTGTCAGCTGATCGAATCTGTTGCATGAAAAGCTATGCAAACGCTTACCTGACTGAAATGGCACGTAAATGTAACGTCTGAACCTGCAGAAAATAGAATTTCATGACGACGTTACGTGACATTTGTAGACAGTTATGGGATGTAGGTATATTGAATGAGAGTGTGGCACAATAGTCCCGAAGTAGTAGGGAACTGGCGGTTCGGTGGCAATTAAAATTGTTAAATTGTGGGTGAAATTGTTAAATTTGGGTAATTAAAATTTGAAAATTGTTAAATTCTTGGAAATTTGTGTTTTTTTTGTTTACATAAGGAGTTTTTTGTTTACATTAGGAGTTTTTTGTTTACATTAGGAGTTTTTGTTTACATTAAGTGTATGTCTGTCTGTCGGTCTGTCTGTCTGCCTGCCTGACCGTGGGAAGTTTGTGTGTGGAATATTTTGTGTGAATGTATTAAGGCGGTTCATAGTTTGGCGGTTTTTATGTGTGTATGTGACGACGGGGAAAATCATGAAAATGGTTTTTCCTAATGCTGACGGAAAATCATCTAATGATTTTTCGTAATTCCGAAGGCAAAACATGATAATTTTTCGTAATACCGAAGGCAAAACATGATAATTTTTCCTAATGCCTACTGCAATACATGATAATTTTTCCTAATGCCTACTGCAATACATGATTATTATTTTTTTCAAATGCCGACGGCAAAAAATGAATATAATTTTTTCAAATGCCGACGGGAAAATGATTTTTCCTAATGACGACGGGAAAACGTGAAAGTTATTTTTTCTAATGCTAATGTAGGTGTTGCTAGACTGTGGGAATTTAAGGCTGACCGTGATTTGAGTGGGCGGCGTTGTTGCCGTAATATGTAACCATAGGAATTTGTGGATGTGTCTGTCTGTCTGTGAGAATTTAGGTGAAGGTTTGATTGGCAGGGGGCGGGGTGTAGTTGAGGTAGATCGATTGCGTGTGTAGTTGTGTGTGAATGTGTGTGTGTGTGTGTGTGTGTGTGTGTGTGTGTGTGTGTGTGTGTATGTTTGTAGGAATTTCAATGTGTGTATTTCTGTAGGAACTTAAGGCTGATTGTGATTTATGAGGGGTGAGGTGTTCTAGTAATATGCAACCGGGGGAATCTGTGTGTTTGTATGTCTGTAGGAGTTTAAGGCTGACCATGATTTGGGTGGGCAGGGTTGTTGACGTAATATGTAGCCATGGGGATTTGTGAATGTGTCTCTCTATAGTAGTTTAAGGTTGATCGTGATTTGAGGTGGGTGAGGATGTTGTTGAGGTAAATTGGTTATGCGTATGTATGTATGTATGTATTTTTGTAAGAATTTAAGATGATTGTGATTTATTAGGGGCGAGGTGTTCTTGTAATCTATGTGTATAGACGCCTGTAGAAGTTTAAGACTATCTGTAATTTCAGGTAGGTGAGAGTGTTGTGTTGTTGAGATTAATCTTATATATTGTATATGTATGTATGATCATGGGAATTTGTGTATGTATATCTGAGGGAGAATTTAAGGCTCGTCATGATTTGCAAAAGGTGGGGTGTTGTTGAAATTTTCTGGGATATTTCTTATATGAATTCTGCTATGTGTGTGTATTTGAGCTGGTATTTATATGTAGGTAGAAATAAATTGTTTTTAACATCGACATTTGGTACTATAAAATACTATCATATATCTGGACTTCCCTAATCCTAGTATGCTTTTGTACTTACGATTGCTTTATATT
Organism: Tachina grossa; assembly: GCA_949987645.1. Classification (NCBI taxonomy): domain Eukaryota; kingdom Metazoa; phylum Arthropoda; class Insecta; order Diptera; family Tachinidae; genus Tachina; species Tachina grossa. The sequence continues at coordinate 14,059,105 of OX465279.1, read as the reverse complement.
TTCTCATGCTTAAATTTGTCTCGCGTTGAAGTCGGTCTGTGTGAAATTTGTTTATATTACAGATTTTGTTTATTTAACTACATTCGTCTTCTTTGACTGAAAGAGTTATCTACACACAGAGAAAAACCAACTTGAAATCAGTAAGAACCATGCTGAATTAATAAGAACCATTAGCGAAGGTTTAGTCATATTGAAATTTCTTATTTCAATATGGACAAAATATTAATTTACAGTATTCATTTATTAAACTCATTAGTTTGTAGATATCTCAATATACATTTTCTATTATATTAAAAATTATTGAATTAATGTGATGAATTCTTATTTTTAAGCTGCAGATTTTCCCTGAGTGTATGGATTGTTTATATTTGCATTGTGCTTTAACTAAACGACTTAAGCATTGATAAGAAATTTGATATGTATACATACATATCTACAAATTGATTTTATGTATGTATGTATGTATGTATGTATGTACATATATATGTACATACAAATAAGTGTTCAACTCAATCTTTGAATACATTTTTTATTTTATTTTTTGTCATGTGATGTCTGTTGTTGGTGAAATTAAAAACATTTTAATTTTTATCTGCGTTTACTTAAAAGTTTGTGAGGATTTTCTGTTGTAAGTAAAACTGAATTCTTGAAGATATGTACTTACATACTCTATAGTAATAGTAACTATAATAGAAATATTTCTTATACTTAATTTACAGTTTTTTAAAGTATAGGGTATAAAATTTTTTCTAGCTATAGCCTTCTACATTTATTTTGGAAAACTTGCTTTGCTTTTTAAAAATGTATAAACATTTTTAAATGAAACTGATCCGGCACTCCAGCTTAGGTACTGATAGTTTTTTTTGTTGTTAGTTAACTTACTTATTTTTTATTTTTTATTGATAAACATTGGAAATCAAAAGGGAGTTTTATATTGTAATTATTATTTTCATAATTGTTGAAAACAATCGCTGCTTTTTGTTTGTTTTTTGCGATGAAATCATTTGAATTACTTTTGCAACTTTACGCGTTTATAAAAATTATGTTATTTTCTATATTTCTTAATTTATAAGACTTTTAGACTTTGTCCTTTAGGGGTTATATATTCTATTATACGATTATGAATAAGAATGCAGTAAGCTGATGTATTTGCTTACTGCTTCAAATTAAAATTTTATTAAATTGAATAAAAGGAGTTTTTTTTCTTAAACTCTGATGCAGTTAGAAGCGCTGGAGATTCTTTCATATAACAGCTTTTTTGAAATTTTTGATACATAGTATAATATAGAATTGGATAACATTTATTTTTAATTTTTATGTTAAGAAGTACGGGTATGAGACTGAATTTAAATGTACTTTTAAATTAGTTAAATCATAATGAACAAACATATTTTCTTCTTTAATAGCGATCAACAGAAAACGAACTCGTTTTCATATAATTTAGGTATACCCTATCGACGGCTCCTCTAGGATACAAGATGACTTTGTATGACGAAATTTCTGTTGCTTTATACTGATAATATGTTTACATTAATAAGATACATATACATATGTTTATTTTATGAACGGTGAGCACCTATGGCTTTTATTTAATGTTCTATATGACTTTTTTTTCATTTTATTAAAGTTCAGCGTATTGTATATATATTTCTGAAATGTTTAAGTGTGTTTTGTGTGCCCATCGGGCAGAGTGTACGTATTAGTTGGTCAGTCAGTCTCTATTTTTATTTATTTTTTTTTTCTTCTAATGTGCCACTCCTTTTTCAGATTTTACTACTTGGAATAGAGAATTTTTGTCTAATTTTTTGGTGGGTATATACATTAGGTATGTAGAAATTAGTTTAGATACAAAGAAATGCATGTTTAATATACAACTATTGTATCAAATCGATCTCAAATGACTCAGTTACCTCTACCAGCAATTCACCGTTGGTGTATTCATGAAGTGTTAGAAACAATGAAATATCTATGTTTTGAGAGAATTTTTCCCCTCAAGTATTTCTACATGAGGTTTGAGGGGTCAATCACTGTCGCATTCATATGTAATGATTATTCACTTAAAAAACGTCATCATCACCATCAATCATCTCCGTATACAATACATTCATGAGTTGGGTTGATCCAGATACAATCGCTGTCTCATCACCTTCTAACAGCTTTATATATTTTGCTAGTATGCATGCCTTAGCATGCTTCTATCGATAGTGACGTAAGTGTCCGAGATGTAGTAGTGTTACAATTAAAAATCTTTACTATTAGAATTTACCAGTTCGCTTTTTTGAATTTTTGCAAAGTAGATACATATGTATGTATTTCATTGACCACAAAATCATAAAATTTCTTTGCTTACAAAATTGTATGACGTGAGGATTTTTTTTTTTTTTTTTTTTAATTATACATGCTTCGGCATGCTTTCATTTTTTTTTCTATAAATTTATGTAATACTCATACAGATACAGATATAAAGTAAGATCTGTTTACTGTACATTTTAAAATTTATGCATGCTTCAGCATGATTCTAGTTGAAGCGTATATTCATTCACTAAGTTTGTTTGATACTTATTCATACACATGTACATTCTTAAAGATTGGATATCAAAGTCCAATTTCCGTAGTTTATCTATATTTTCTAAAGATCTGATAGCTAAAGAAATAAATAGAGTGAAGATCTTCTATAATAATCCCATTTTCATATTGTAAAATTTTGCATGCTAGCGCTTTCGATGGGAAAATATACATACAACTTTATAAAAAGTGATAATATGATGTGCTGCTGAATATTGCACTATGTTATAGTTCATTTTAAACACTGAAGTTTTAGCAATATTTCATTCAGACCAACAAGTTTAGAGAATTCCACTACATTTAGTTAATTATCTTTCTTAAGACCCATCATTCCTAATCAATCCTACAAAAAACAACACAAACTAGATTTTTCGTTTTAATTTTATTTTTATTAAATTCAACATTCATTCTTCAAATTACTTTATACTATATTAAGTAGCTTTTCCTCATTTGCTGAGTTGACTTTAATAGGAGACATTTTAATGGTACGATGAACTTTTCTATTGCATGCATTGAGTAAATCTTTATACATACCAATCCACTTATATGAACCATTAAAGCTAATTCTTTTCACATCATACCTTTCAATGATCTATTAAATCATTCTAATATTGATGCTTTCATATTAAGTAATGTTTAATCTTCTATTTATGTATGAGTTTTCCCAAGTATTTATTAAAAAATTCTTTAGAATCATCTGTTTGTAAGTTTTTTGGTACCCGTACCACTTCAAAAATATTTTCCATTGCCTTGGTTTTTAGAGTGCAGCTTTTATTTTCAGCTGTACTACAATTTGAGAATGTGTCAATTACAGTCTTCAAAAATCAACAATTTCTATTTTCTGTAGAATAGTTCTACATTTCACCTAACTTAGCTCCATAAAACATCATATATTCCTGTCATTACATCTCTACAAGCACAAACAGTTGTTGAAATTTAATATGGACTTCGTTAACTAAATTCCTTTTTAAAGACATTGAATTGTTTCACAGATTTTTTCGAAAGTGTTGTGATCTACATCTTGCACTTTCAGCTATTTATACTAACATGTAGTTAATTTTCTAATCTATATATTTAACCGTAAACTCTTCAATTTGTTTTTAATTATTTACTTTTTAGAATTGCTTTTTCAATTTTATAACTGTCTTCTTTCTCTAATTTTATTTCACGTTGTAGTTCCTCAATTTGCATTTAAATATATTCTTGAATATTAATGCTTTAAGCTATATTAGTAATTTGTCTTGTATTTTATCTTCATTCAGTTTGAGGTAACTATCAACAATAGTTTGTATCTAATTCATTTATGCCTTCCAATACTGATAAGTCAGTATAAATGTCTTCAGAATTGGAAGTCTATGAGTAAAATCATCGTCATCATCATTCTCAGTATTAGCATCATTAAATATGATGGTATTATCAAATATTGTTCCTTCTACTACTTTCTTTTGGGGTACTTGTCTATATCTTGAGTGAAGGTTTCTCAGGCTTTAAACTTGTATATTTTCAACTTCTGTCTTGATTTTACTTTCTTCTTTCATAAGAATTCTTTTAATATTTTTAGAACTATTAATGAATTCTTCTGCTATAGGTTTAAATGTATCTTTTAGTTGTTCACTTGTATCTATTTCACCAGTTTTTATACTACGAAGCTTTTTCTTCAACACATTTCTTGTCAACACCAACTGTTTTAAAATTTTCTCATCCAGGGCAAATAACAGGTATCAGCAATCATATCAGCTTTTCAGGAGCTGGTCTGGTTTTCAGATCAGCTTTTCAGGACCTGGTCTGGTTTTCAGATCAGCTTTTCAGGACCTGGTCTGGTTTTCAGATCAGCTTATCAGGACCTGGTCTGGTTTTCAGATCAGCTTTTCAGGACCTGGTCTGGTTTTCAGATCAGCTTATCAGGACCTGGTCTGGTTTTCAGATCAGCTTTTCAGGACCTGGTCTGGTTTTCAGATCAGCTTTTCAGGACCTGGTCTGGTTTTCAGATCAGCTTATCAGGACCTGGTCTGGTTTTCAGATCAGCTTATCAGGAGCTGGTCTGGTTTTCAGATCAGCTTATCAGGAGCTGGTCTGGTTATCAGATCAGCTTATCAGGAGCTGGTCTGGTTTTCAGATCAGCTTATCAGGAGCTGATCTGATTTTTAGATCAGCTTATCAGGTAACAGATCAGGCTATCAGAAGCTGTTCAGATTTTCATTTCAAGATATCTGAGTCAGATTTAGTTATCAGTGTACAAGTAGCTAGCCATTTATAACATTTATATACATGAAGTTTAAAGTCAGATGAAATACGAAAAAGTAAAGTTTTATCTAGTAAAATTATTTTCTATAACGATCATCGTTTAATTCACTATCTTTGCTTATAATCAAAAATCCATATTTATCCTTTCAACATGCTTTTTATTTTTCTCACCTAACTTAAACATTAAATATACATTATGATGATCTCTTATTAAATGTTTGGTGATTCTGGTGTAAGTTTAACATAAGTAGAATGAATCAACATTCTTATCTCTCCCCATACAAAAATATGCTTCCCATACGCATCATCGTTAAATATCATATTGGAATTACTTTGGACTGAAATAACAGATTTACTATCGGTAAATTTTGTAATATATTATTATTTTAATTGATGTAATTAATTTCTTCAGATATTTATATCTGGGGTGATATAAAGATTTTGAGTATAAATAAATGTTCTCAAAATTTAAGTCCATTAGGACTTTCTAGCAAGCCAATCATAGCGTTTTTTTTCGTAATTTGACAGGTCAACTATTGTTGCACGAATAGAATTTGATATAAGGGAACTATGATTTATTTTTGAACTATCGTTCGATGAATCATCAATATTTCGTACCAAGAATTATTTATGTTGTTTTGACTAAGGGTATGAGTCAATATTTATAAAATCCATTTCATAAATATTGACGCATACTCATAATCAAAACAGCATATAAATATCCTTTGTTTTGACTATGAGTATGAGTCATTATCTCTTATTATAAAAAAATAAAATAGTATAATTATATGATATCAGAAATCATGTTTTCTAATATCATATAACCATACTATTTGATTCTTTCTATAATAATAGATAATATTTATGAAATGCATTTATTTACAAAATGCGATTAGTAAAACAACATAAATATAGGATGGTATGAAATTTTGATGATTCATCAATATTTCGTACCAAGGTATTTTTAGGTTGTTTTTACTATGAGTATGCGCCAATATTTATGAAATGTATTTCATAAATATTATCTCTTATTATAGAAAAAATAAACTAATGCAGCTATACGATTTCAGAAAATATTTTCTGATACGGTATAGCTGTATTAGTTTATTTTTTTTATAATAAGAGATAATGATCCACACTCATAATCAAAACAGCATAAAAATATCCTTTTTTTGACTATGAGTATGCATCAATATTAATGAAATGCGTTTAGTTACAAAAATGTGGTTAGTAAAACAAAGTATATTTTCACAGCCTTATTTATAACACTTATTAGGGCTTTATAAAGACTTTTTAAGAAAAAATTTTTATAAAAAATTTGTTTTAAAAAGTCTTTCCAAAGCCTTAATAAGTATTATAAATAAGGCTGTAAGAGTTTAAAATCAGTATTTTTTATGATAATACTGATTTGAAACTCTTAAAATATTCTTTGTTTTGACTATGAGTAGGGGCCATTATCTCTTATTATAGGACAAATAAAATAATATAGCTATACGATTTCAGAAAATATTTTCTGATATCGTATAGCTACATTTTTAATTTTTCTATAATAAGAGATAATATTTATGAAATACATTTCATAAATATTGGCGCATACTCATAGTAAAAACAACCTAAAAATACCTTGGTACGAAATATTGATGAATCATCAAAATTTCATACCATCCAATATTTATGTTGTTTTACTAATCGCATTTTGTAAATAAATGCATTTCATAAATATTATCTATTATTATAGAAAGAATCAAATAGTATGGTTATATGATATTAGAAAACATGATTTCTGATATCATATAATTATACTATTTTATTTTTTTATAATAAGAGATAATGACTCATACTCATAGTCAAAACAAAGGATATTTATATGCTGTTTTGATTATGAGTATGCGTCAATATTTATGAAATGGATTTTATAAATATTGACTCATACCCTTAGTCAAAACAACATAAATAATTCTTGGTACGAAATATTGATGATTCATCGAACGATAGTTCAAAAATAAATCATAGTTCCCTTATATCAAATTCTATTCGTGCAACAATAGTTGACCTGTCAAATTACGAAAAAAAACGCTATGATTGGCTTGCTAGAAAGTCCTAATGGACTTAAATTTTGAGAACATTTATTTATACTCAAAATCTTTATATCACCCCAGATATAAATATCTGAAGAAATTAATTACATCAATTAAAATAATAATATATTACAAAATTTACCGATAGTAAATCTGTTATTTCAGTCCAAAGTAATTCCAATATGATATTTAACGATGATGCGTATGGGAAGCATATTTTTGTATGGGGAGAGATAAGAATGTTGATTCATTCTACTTATGTAAAACTTACACCAGAATCACCAAACATTTAATAAGAGATCATCATAATGTATATTTAATGTTTAAGTTAGGTGAGAAAAATAAACAGCATGTTGAAAGGATAAATATGGATTTTTGATTATAAGCAAAGATAGTGAATTAAACGATGATCGTTATAGAAAATAATTTTACTAGATAAAACTTTACTTTTTCGTATTTCATCTGACTTTAAACTTCATGTATATAAATGTTATAAATGGCTAGCTACTTGTACACTGATAACTAAATCTGACTCAGATATCTTGAAATGAAAATCTGAACAGCTTCTGATAGCCTGATCTGTTACCTGATAAGCTGATCTAAAAATCAGATCAGCTCCTGATAAGCTGATCTGAAAACCAGACCAGCTCCTGATAAGCTGATCTGATAACCAGACCAGCTCCTGATAAGCTGATCTGAAAACCAGACCAGCTCCTGATAAGCTGATCTGAAAACCAGACCAGCTCCTGATAAGCTGATCTGAAAACCAGACCAGGTCCTGATAAGCTGATCTGAAAACCAGACCAGGTCCTGAAAAGCTGATCTGAAAACCAGACCAGGTCCTGAAAAGCTGATCTGAAAACCAGACCAGGTCCTGATAAGCTGATCTGAAAACCAGACCAGGTCCTGAAAAGCAGATATGATTGCTGATACCTGTTATTTGCCCTGGATGAGAAAATTTTAAAACAGTTGGTGTTGACAAGAAATGTGTTGAAGAAAAAGCTTCGTAGTATAAAAACTGGTGAAATAGATACAAGTGAACAACTAAAAGATACATTTAAACCTATAGCAGAAGAATTCATAAATAGTTCTAAAAATATTAAAAGAATTCTTATGAAAGAAGAAAGTAAAATCAAGACAGAAGTTGAAAATATACAAGTTTAAAGCCTGAGAAACCTTCACTCAAGATATAGACAAGTACCCCAAAAGAAAGTAGTAGAAGGAACAATATTTGATAATACCATCATATTTAATGATGCTAATACTGAGAATGATGATGACGATGATTTTACTCATAGACTTCCAATTCTGAAGACATTTATACTGACTTATCAGTATTGGAAGGCATAAATGAATTAGATACAAACTATTGTTGATAGTTACCTCAAACTGAATGAAGATAAAATACAAGACAAATTACTAATATAGCTTAAAGCATTAATATTCAAGAATATATTTAAATGCAAATTGAGGAACTACAACGTGAAATAAAATTAGAGAAAGAAGACAGTTATAAAATTGAAAAAGCAATTCTAAAAAGTAAATAATTAAAAACAAATTGAAGAGTTTACGGTTAAATATATAGATTAGAAAATTAACTACATGTTAGTATAAATAGCTGAAAGTGCAAGATGTAGATCACAACACTTTCGAAAAAATCTGTGAAACAATTCAATGTCTTTAAAAAGGAATTTAGTTAACGAAGTCCATATTAAATTTCAACAACTGTTTGTGCTTGTAGAGATGTAATGACAGGAATATATGATGTTTTATGGAGCTAAGTTAGGTGAAATGTAGAACTATTCTACAGAAAATAGAAATTGTTGATTTTTGAAGACTGTAATTGACACATTCTCAAATTGTAGTACAGCTGAAAATAAAAGCTGCACTCTAAAAACCAAGGCAATGGAAAATATTTTTGAAGTGGTACGGGTACCAAAAAACTTACAAACAGATGATTCTAAAGAATTTTTTAATAAATACTTGGGAAAACTCATACATAAATAGAAGATTAAACATTACTTAATATGAAAGCATCAATATTAGAATGATTTAATAGATCATTGAAAGGTATGATGTGAAAAGAATTAGCTTTAATGGTTCATATAAGTGGATTGGTATGTATAAAGATTTACTCAATGCATGCAATAGAAAAGTTCATCGTACCATTAAAATGTCTCCTATTAAAGTCAACTCAGCAAATGAGGAAAAGCTACTTAATATAGTATAAAGTAATTTGAAGAATGAATGTTGAATTTAATAAAAATAAAATTAAAACGAAAAATCTAGTTTGTGTTGTTTTTTGTAGGATTGATTAGGAATGATGGGTCTTAAGAAAGATAATTAACTAAATGTAGTGGAATTCTCTAAACTTGTTGGTCTGAATGAAATATTGCTAAAACTTCAGTGTTTAAAATGAACTATAACATAGTGCAATATTCAGCAGCACATCATATTATCACTTTTTATAAAGTTGTATGTATATTTTCCCATCGAAAGCGCTAGCACGCAAAATTTTACAATATGAAAATGGGATTATTATAGAAGATCTTCACTCTATTTATTTCTTTAGCTATCAGATCTTTAGAAAATATAGATAAACTACGGAAATTGGACTTTGATATCCAATCTTTAAGAATGTACATGTGTATGAATAAGTATCAAACAAACTTAGTGAATGAATATACGCTTCAACTAGAATCATGCTGAAGCATGCATAAATTTTAAAATGTACAGTAAACAGATCTTACTTTATATCTGTATCTGTATGAGTATTACATAGATTTATAGAAAAAAAATGAAAGCATGCCGAAGCATGTATAATTAAAAAAAAAAAAAAAAAAAAATCCTCACGTCATACAATTTTGTAAGCAAAGAAATTTTATGATTTTGTGGTCAATGAAATACATACATATGTATCTACTTTGTAAAAATTCAAAAGAGCGAACTGGTAAATTCTAATAGTAAAGATTTTTAATTGTAACACTCTACATCTCGGACTCTTACGTCACTATCGATAGAAGCATGCTAAGGCATGCATACTAGCAAAATATATAAAGCTGTTAGAAGGTGATGAGACAGCAATTGTATCTGGATCAACCCAACTCATGAATGTATTGTATACGGAGATGATTGATGGTGATGATGACGTTTTTTAAGTGAATAATCATTACATATGAATGCGACAGTGATTGACCCCTCAAACCTCATGTAGAAATACTTGAGGGGAAAAATTCTCTCAAAACATAGATATTTCATTGTTTCTAACACTTCATGAATACACCAACGGTGAATTGCTGGTAGAGGTAACTGAGTCATTTGAGATCGATTTGATACAATAGTTGTATATTAAACATGCATTTCTTTGTATCTAAACTAATTTCTACATACCTAATGTATATACCCACCAAAAAATTAAACAAAAATTCTCTATTCCAAGTAGTAAAATCTGAAAAAGGAGTGGCACATTAGAAGAAAAAAAAAAAAATAAAAATAGAGACTGACTGCCCAACTAATACGTACACTCTGCCCGAAAGGCACACAAAACACACTTAAACATTTCAGAAATATATATACAATACGCTGAACTTTAATAAAATGAAAAAAAAAAAAGTCATATAGAACATTAAATAAAAGCCATAGGTGCTCACCGTTCATAAAATAAACATATGTATATGTATCTTATTAATGTAAACATATTATCAGTATAAAGCAACAGAAATTTCGTCATACAAAGTCATCTTGTATCCTAGAGGAGCCGTCGATAGGGTATACCTAAATTATATGAAAACGAGTTCGTTTTCTGTTGATCGCTATTAAAGAAGAAAATATGTTTGTTCATTATGATTTAACTAATTTAAAAGTACATTTAAATTCAGTCTCATACCCGTACTTCTTAACATAAAAATTAAAAATAAATGTTATCCAATTCTATATTATACTATGTATCAAAAATTTCAAAAAAGCTGTTAAATGAAAGAATCTCCAGCGCTTCTAACTGCATCAGAGTTTAAGAAAAAAAAAACTCCTTTTATTCAATTTAATAAAATTTTAATTTGAAGCAGTAAGCAAATACATCAGCTTACTGCATTCTTATTCATAATCGTATAATAGAATATATAACCCCTAAAGGACAAAGTCTAAAAGTCTTATAAATTAAGAAATATAGAAAATAACATAATTTTTATAAACGCGTAAAGTTGCAAAAGTAATTCAAATGATTTCATCGCAAAAAACAAACAAAAAGCAGCGATTGTTTTCAACAATTATGAAAATAATAATTACAATATAAAACTCCCTTTTGATTTCCAATGTTTATCAATAAAAAATAAGTAAGTTAACTAACAACAAAAAAAAAAACTATCAGTACCTAAGCTGGAGTGCCGGATCAGTTTCATTTAAAAATGTTTATACATTTTTAAAAAGCAAAGCAAGTTTTCCAAAATAAATGTAGAAGGCTATAGCTAGAAAAAATTTTATACCCTATACTTTAAAAAACTGTAAATTAAGTATAAGAAATATTTCTATTATAGTTACTATTACTATAGAGTATGTAAGTACATATCTTCAAGAATTCAGTTTTACTTACAACAGAAAATCCTCACAAACTTTTAAGTAAACGCAGATAAAAATTAAAATGTTTTTAATTTCACCAACAACAGACATCACATGACAAAAAATAAAATAAAAAATGTATTCAAAGATTGAGTTGAACACTTATTTGTATGTACATATATATGTACATACATACATACATACATACATACATAAAATCAATTTGTAGATATGTATGTATACATATCAAATTTCTTATCAATGCTTAAGTATTTATTAGATCTACATCATGAAAATATATGAAGCGTCGTTTAGTTAAAGCACAATGCAAATATAAACAATCCATACACTCAGGGAAAATCTGCAGCTTAAAAATAAGAATTCATCACATTAATTCAATAATTTTTAATATAATAGAAAATGTATATTGAGATATCTACAAACTAATGAGTTTAATAAATGAATACTGTAAATTAATATTTTGTCCATATTGAAATAAGAAATTTCAATATGACTAAACCTTCGCTAATGGTTCTTATTAATTCAGCATGGTTCTTACTGATTTCAAGTTGGTTTTTCTCTGTGTGTAGATAACTCTTTCAGTCAAAGAAGACGAATGTAGTTAAATAAACAAAATCTGTAATATAAACAAATTTCACACAGACCGACTTCAACGCGAGACAAATTTAAGCATGAGAAAATATAAAGCAATCGTAAGTATAAAAGCATACTAGGATTAGGGAAGTCTAGATATATGATAGTATTTTATAGTACCAAATGTCGATGTTGAAAACAATTTATTTCTACCTACATATAAATACCAGCTCAAATAAACAAACATAGCAGAATTCATATAAGAAATATCCAAGAAAATTTCAACAACACCCCACCTTTTGCAAATCATGACGAGCCTTAAATTCTCCCTCAGATATACATACACAAATTCCCATGATCATACATACATATACAATATATAAGATTAATCTCAACAACACAACACTCTCACCTACCTGAAATTACAGATAGTCTTAAACTTCTACAGACGTCTATACACATAGATTCTCACGGCTACATATTACAAGAACACCTCGCCCCTAATAAATCACAATCATCTTAAATTCTTACAAAAATACATACATACATACATACGCATAACCAATTTACCTCAACAACATCCTCACCCACCTCAAATCACGATCAACCTTAAACTACTATAGAGAGACACATTCACAAATCCCCATGGCTACATATTACGTCAACAACCCTGCCCACCCAAATCATGGTCAGCCTTAAACTCCTACAGACATACAAACACACAGATTCCCCCGGTTGCATATTACTAGAACACCTCACCCCTCATAAATCACAATCAGCCTTAAGCTCCTACAGAAATACACACATTGAAATTCCTACAAACATACACACCACACACACACACACACACACACACACACACATACACACACACATTCACACACAACTACACACGCAATCGATCTACCTCAACTACACCCCGCCCCCTGCCAATCAAACCTTCACCTAAATTCTCACAGACAGACAGACACATCCACAAATTCCTATGGTTACATATTACGGCAACAACGCCGCCCACTCAAATCACGGTCAGCCTTAAATTCCCACAGTCTAGCAACACCTACATTAGCATTAGAAAAAATAACTTTCACGTTTTCCCTATATTTTTGTGACTGCAAAATATTATAGCACACAAATATTACAAATAACACCTACCGAAAAATATGCATAGAAAAATATTTCAACTCTAAAAAATATTTCGCCATTCAACTACTCTGAAAAATATGCTAAATGAAATATGAGAAAATTGAAATATTTGAGAAAAAAATATGTAGATATGCAAACAAGATATATTGTCATTTTGAAAATATTTTCAAGAAATATGCATATTTATGGCAAAAAATATTTCTGACTCATTATGATGCGTAAAATGGAATGATTGAAGATTAGTGTGGGCATTTGACTATGTGTGTATGTTGTATATTTATGTGTGTACGTATGTTAATTAATTTACGCAAAGTTTATTATCATTATTATTATTAATAATAATAGTAATAATAATAATAATTTTAATTATTGCTTTTTTTAAATATATTTTACTTAGAATGTGTAAGTAAATAAAATGTTCACTAAGGAAACATTTCCTTCTAGGATGAACAAAATAGTAAAACTACAATTCATATTAGATAATACTAAAAAATACGTTAGATAGGACAAACTTGCCCTTAAGTTATCGCTCACTTTAGGTTAAACTAAAATTGTAATAATGAAAAAAACTTTTTATACGTCGGATAAAATCATAATTTTAAATAATTAATAAGCTCTTCCCAAATCAAATGTCAATGCAAAATTATCTCAATTATATCTTTGTAGGTTTTTCTTCTAGCACATTGTAGATATTGGTGTTTTATTATTTTACTATTTAAATTTATAAAACCAAATTCTCGACAGACAAAATTGATGAATATGTTATTTGGGAACTCATTTTTTATATTTTTTTTTTTACAAAACGTGCAACGAATTAAAATTAAATGGACGCGCTGATAAAAGCAATTATATTAAAATCATGCACATATACTAAAAACAATAATAAAACAGTTAAGTTTTGACTTACTTATATAAAGTCTATAGTACACGGCATGTAAAAAGCTACGTGCGCATGTGGTTCTGACGTAATTTTGTCGTCATCACAAAGCTACATTTGCTACATGCCGTGTACTAGTAACATATGTACATGTAAATATTCACATGCTTACAAATTTGCTGCCTTAGAAAATGTATTCAACTCGGCTAAATATGTCATATTTGTATTTTCGAACAAAATTTTGTATCAAAATTTTACGGCATGTAGCCACTACTAGTAATTTTAAAAAATGCAGCCAACATGCTGAAAATTTCCGAGACGTCATCGCCACATATGCATGTGGCTTTTTACATGCCGTGACTATAGACTTTAGACCACTTCCATAATTAAAGGCACATTTGATTTCATAATTTTTTTTATTTTTGGTTTTTTAAGTTTAAAAGCATTTTTTTTTTGTTAATCTCCCACAAGTGTCCATTTTTTATTTATTTGTTACTGGAATGCAATACAAAAATGTGGGGATTCACATCGAGGCGCATACATATACATAAATATGTTTTTAAGGGATGATTTTATTACTTACCTAGAATTTTGTGTGCTAATTCTACAACAACAAACGAAACGCGCTCAAAAGGATCAATTTCATTCCAAGAAATTGTTAGCAGTCAGGTCATTTGGAATTTTCATTTATGAATAAAAAAGAAATGCCGCAAGAATGCGGTATGTTAATTGCTACCTGTAATATTTTTCAATGTGATCTACATATTTTGTTTATATTTTTGGTGCACCTCTTTTTGCGTGAATCAAGTCCTTTGGAATTTTCATTTATGAATAAAGAAATAAATCTCGCAAGAATGCGGAATGTTAATTGTTACCTGTAATATTTTTCAAGGTGATGCTTCTTATTTTATTATTGGTTGTACCTCTTCTTTCTCGAATCAAATCATTTGGAATGTAAAATATCATTTGGAATGAAAAATATTTGAAAAGCTAAATTTTATTCGCATGCCTTAAGCCTATGGTACACGGCATGTAAAAAGCCACATGCATATGTGGCGATGACGTCTCGGAAATTTTCAGCATGTTGGCTGCATTTTTTAAAATTACTAGTAGTGGCTACATGCCGTAAAATTTTGATACAAAATTTTGTTCGAAAATACAAATATGACATATTTAGCCGAGTTGAATACATTTTCTAAGGCAGCAAATTTGTAAGCATGTGAATATTTACATGTACATATGTTACTAGTACACGGCATGTAGCAAATGTAGCTTTGTGATGACGACAAAATTACGTCAGAACCACATGCGCACGTAGCTTTTTACATGCCGTGTACTATAGACTTTATATAAGTAAGTCAAAACTTAACTGTTTTATTATTGTTTTTAGTATATGTTCATGATTTTAATATAATTGCTTTTATCAGCGCGTCCATTTAATTTTAATTCGTTGCACGTTTTGTAAAAAAAAAAATATAAAAAATGAGTTCCCAAATAACATATTCACCAATTTTGTCTGTCGAGAATTTGGTTTTATAAATTTAAATAGTAAAATAATAAAACACCAATATCTACAATGTGCTAGAAGAAAAACCTACAAAGATATAATTGTGATAATTCTGCATTGACATTTGATTTGGGAAGAGCTTATTAATTATTTAAAATTATGATTTTATCCGACGTATAAAAAGTTTTTTTCATTATTACAATTTTAGTTTAACCTAAAGTGAGCGATAACTTAAGGGCAAGTTTGTCCTATCTAACGTATTTTTTAGTATTATCTAATATGAATTGTAGTTTTACTATTTTGTTCATCCTAGAAGGAAATGTTTCCTTAGTGAACATTTTATTTACTTACACATTCTAAGTAAAATATATTTAAAAAAAGCAATAATTAAAATTATTATTATTATTACTATTATTATTAATAATAATAATGATAATAAACTTTGCGTAAATTAATTAACATACGTACACACATAAATATACAACATACACACCTAGTCAAATGCCCACACTAATCTTCAATCATTCCATTTTACGCATCATAATGAGTCAGAAATATTTTTTGCCATAAATATGCATATTTCTTCAAAATGTTTCTTGAAAATATCTTCAAAATGACAATATTTCTTGTTTGCATATCTACATACTTATTTTTTTCTCAAATATTTCAATTTTCTCATATTTCATTTAGCATATTTTCAGAGTAGTTGAATGGCGAAATATTTTTTAGAGTTGAAATATTTTTCTATGCATATTTTTCGGTAGTTGTTATTTGTAATATTTGTGTGCTATAATATTTTGCAGTCACAAAAATATAACACAAGCTAATATGCAAAAATTGAAATCTGTGTACTGCGTAAAATATTATTGTGGATATATTTTTAGTTTGTGTGCATAGAAAAATATTACTACAAAAATATTTCTGTTCTGATTGCTATGGAAGGTATAAAATATTTATTTGCGCATATATGTAATATGCAAATGCACTTGAATATTTTTATTATGCACTTTGTCAAAAATTCAAACAAGTCATATTTTCATAATAGTCATATTTAAACTAAAAATTTTTAAAAACTAATTTTTAAACCCTGTTTTTAAGTATTCTATAAGCGCTCAAACGTTTATATTTACATTTACCTTACATCTGCGATTTCTACAGTCGGGTAACGGAGCCTTAATAAACACAAAGCTGTGTGCACGTATACATTTTTATGCCAGATGAATTCAGCGTTACCGTTGGTGCTACTCTTTAGTAGCTACTTTTAGCAATTTGCAACTTTTTCGACTGCTTGGATACTATTGTGCTACCTTTACAAAATGCACCCAAATTTTACACATTTTCTAATTTTTGTCACTTTTTGATACTTTTTGCTGAACGAAGATATACTTTTTGGACTTCCGGTTTTATTAGTATATTCAAAAATTGTTTTAGTTAAATTATGTAGTGAAGTTTTGTGAAGAATTAATAGAAGCGATAAAAGACTGATTTTATTAAAGTATTTATTTAGATCCGGTATCTATTAAATTGTTTCCGTTCTTAGTAATATAATAAGCGAACTTGAGTTAAAGTTACGCGTGTTAGTAAAGCTACGGTCACACTTGTCAAACATTTGCCCAAAAAAAGCGTAACCACTAAATGCCAATGAAAAGTTTTTCAATTCAGACAAAAATTCGCAAAGCTAAGAAGTATCCAATATTGTTGGATTCTATGACATTGTCTACTAGTTGTGTTCGAAACTGTTTTACAGGGTGGGCCAAAAGAAACCAAGGGGTGTAAAAGTTTAATAACTTTTTTGTTTATTAATTTTTTTTTATTTTTTCTTTCAGATTATATAGACAACACTTGGAGAATTTATAATGGAGAGGTTCACAACTGAACAGGGAACCAGAACAATAGAATTTTATTATTTAAACCAGAAATCAATTATTTTAACGCAAAGAGCATATCGTCGACATTTTAACGTCATTTGAATGGCTTTGTTAATAAGCAGAACTGTAGGTTCTGGGGTTCTCAAAATCCAAGAGCCATTCATCAACGCCAATTGCACCCCATCAGTTGTACAGTATGGTGTGGGATCACATCTGAAAATGTCATTGGGCCCTACTTCTTCGAGAATGAAGATGGAAGTGCTGTAACCGTAAATGGAGAGCGGTATCGGTTTATGATAGAAAATTTTTTACGTCCTGCTCTTGAAAACAGACCTGGTATGTGGTTTCAGCAGGACGGAGCCACTGCCCATACTGCCCGAGACACAATGGCACTTTTAAGTCAAATTTTTGGAGAGCGAATAATTTCTCGAAATTCGGAAATTATTTGGCCAGCGCGATCGCCAGATTTGACAGCACCCGACTATTTTCTTTGGGGTTTTTTGAAGGAGCGAGTGTATGTGAACAAGCCAGAGACAATCCTTGAACTCAAGGCAAACATTGTTGCAGAAATTCGAACGCTACAGCCACAAGTTTTGAAAGATGTTATGGAAAATGCTCTAAAAATAGCCCATCAGTGCGAAGCTGAAAACGGTGGTCATTTAAGAGACATCATTTTTCATACTTAGTGTAAAAAAATTTCCATTTTGTATATTATATAATCTGAAAGAAAAAATAAAAAAAAGTTAATAAACAAAAAAGTTATTAAACTTTTACACCCCTTGGTTTCTTTTGGCCCACCCTGTATATGATAAACAAGTGTCTAGATCAAAACTTTTTTTCTTTAGTGTTTGTTGGTTACGCGTTTTGGGGCAAATGTTTTATAAGTGTGACCGTAGCTTAATCTAAGCAAATAAAGAATGCTGTGATGTGATTTTCAAAATATCTCAACTTAAAATCTTGGTACGAAATTGGTACAGCAATTTATCAAATTGCTCGGATGAAAATTTATATTCAAAGTTGTTTACATTTGCTTCATATGTTTATGTATATTTAGTGAGCTGTACGATATTACTCCTGCTGAACAGTTCTTTTTCTAAATTGGGATCGTTAGAAAATAAATTAGCTAACGACCTGAAAGTTGTAGCAAAGTGATTTAGAAGATTGAACACAGAGGATACCAGAGTTGAAGAAAGTGTCTCCTGAAAAAAACTAGAATCATCTATGATGCAGGTTCTGCGTCTGAAAGGGACAACTGTAGTATATTTGTTATTAAGATGTTAACAACATAATCAAAATAAACAAGAGCAAATTTGTATTTTGAGAAATGAAAACGTGTACACTGTACATATATACACATTTACAAAACTAAATGAAAGATACATTTTTAGATTTTAATTGAACTATAGTGAATTTTTAATCAGAATTAATTTTTAGTCAGGCTTAAGTTCAGTAATTTCAATTCTTTTATTAAATGAAATATTTTTATTAATTAATGTGAGTTTCTAAAGAAGAGAAGAAAAATTAAATTAGACTTTTAAGATGGGGGGAAATACCGATATTTTTCTGTGCAGCAACGCACTTCATCAGCACCCTAGTCTATCTACTTGGGTAGAAATTGTTATTAACATCAGCTATTTAACTTAAATTCTAATGAAACGGAATGTGAGAAATGATTGTCGTGTACAATTACTGATTTAGCTTTGGTAAATACATATGTAAGTATCACTATTTATTTCCCCTGTTTTTCCATTTTTTCATTTTTCTATTTAGGTTAGCACGAAGTTATATTACTCTACCTACGTATGTTTAACTATTCTTGCTTGAAAGAGTTTGTTTCATTGAATTAAAAAATAGAGCAAGACACATTAATCAGGTACCCGAGATTCTACAACAAATATTACAACAGCAACAACCACATGTACTTTGTTGGATAAATTACCTTATTACTTTTCAAAACAGGGTAGCATCGTCAGATTGGATATTTCTTATAGAAAATGTCAAACTCCATACAAAACTGAAATTTCGAAAGATGTTTATGTATACCTAAATAAAAGCATGCTTTTAGGCTTATACCTACACAATCCAAATTTGACATTTAGATTGGTATAATGACATTAGTCACCTGGTGTAGTGCTGCCACCTGATAAGTGCGCCTTGAAATAGAGTGTGAAAAAGATTATTGGTATTAAAAAGTAATTAAAATTTATTTCCAAATGATTCTTGATTTGACTAAGACTTTTCATCTTACAATTTTAATTTTTACCATTTATTTACAAGCATCGCACAGCGAGTGAGGTTACAAAGTATACAACGAAAATAAGCTAAAACTGCCACCACTAAAGGAGGTTTAAGAAAGACGCAGTGACTGAGTGAACGAGACATCAGAAAACACTTTCTCGTGTCATATCTGGAGACTGGATTCCAAATAATGAACTTATTCAAAAGGGCAGATATACAGTTTAAAAAATTAGCATATACTAATAACTATTAGAAATTTCTAAAAACGATATTTTCCGTCAATTAAAAAATGCAAGGCACAAAAAATTTACAGAATATGCCAGTGTCTTCAGAATTCAATACTCACTTATTTATCAAAAGTTAAGTACATATTTTCTTAAGTAAATAAGCTGAGTTAATTTTTTTATAAAAAAGTGGCAATGCCAAAAAAAGCATTAAAAATATATATGTATGTATCTTCAGAAAATTCAAGTCAGTTATTATTCTAAGCGCAGATTATCGGCCCTGTTCTGTAAACCGAGTCCGAGTAAATTTTTCGTTTTCAAAAAATTAATAATGATCCAGCAGACGTGTTTAAGATCATGCACGATAATTTTTTTTCAGACATGATATTTAAGAATATATATAGTAAAAAAAAATAAACAAAATCTAAAAAAATATTCCTATTGTCGGAGTTAGTTTTCTAAATTCGTGCGATTTCAAATCGATTGGTTTACAACAGTACAGGGCCGTATATTAACTATTTTTATATTTTTTAGCTTTGTTTTATCATAAAAAATAGTAATTTTTACTCTATATATATGCAAAACCTATTTTTATTCTTGATGTTTTCAAAAATAAGCAGATCTGTTTTAATTTTTCTGGTTTTTGAGGTTTCCCCTATTTTTCTTAAAATCCCCTTTTTGATGGCACCTGTTTTAAAAAATCCCCTTTTTGTGGCGCTTTCAATGGGTTTTGATTCGAAATGTTAGAATTTTGTGAAAATATCTTATCTTTAACTTTTTTTGCTTGTTTTTTTAAAGTCCTGCTTCTTTGACATCGGCAGTATGCGACAGCCAAATTATTATTAAACCGGCCACAAACAATACATTAATTTAATCGTGCGCCGCTAGAAAAGATAATGATGGGAAATAAATGGAAACGATTTGGTATATTTGCGGCGAATTTGACATCACCATTTAATATAATTTTATTGCACTATTATTTAACACATTAAGGGTTATTATTACAACTTAAAGTTAGTTAAAAGTAGGATTTTATATCGGACGTATAAAAAGCTTTCCATTAGTGAAAATTGGATTTAACTTACCATGTAGGATAAACTTGCCTGTAATTTATCGCTCACTTTAGGTTCAAGTAAAATTTTGCAAATGATAAAGTTTTTATACGTCCGATAAAGTCCTACTTTTAACTAACTTTAAGTTGTAATAATGGCCCTACTTTTGTTTGATATAGCTAAGTAGCAATTGATATAACCGGGTGTCCTAAGACACCTCTCATCTTTTTTATTTTATTTATTTTTTTTATTGATTTATATATTCGACCTGCGCAACAAGACTATGTCTTATTGTAATGGTTAAATGGAGGATCGCCATGTAAAGGTTGGAGAGAGGATCGCCATGTAAATTGTTTAGGTGCAAGATGTAAAGGTTTAAAGGATATCACGTAAATGTTGAACTCACAGGATGCAGATGTCCTAGTCCTAGCTTGTAGTAGTGTATGTGGTAGATTTGCCTCCATAGAAAAATTCCTTGCAGACTGATGTAGGACATACAATTTAGTAAAACTTAAATTACAATAAATTATATATTTAAGTGAACAATAATATTGCGTTTTATAACATTCAAATTATAAGAAAAATTAATAAAACGGGACATGAGACAGCAGCATAATCTTCTCCAAGGATCATTCATTGCAATGTTAGTGAGGTGAATGGTGACATGAAGCAAGCTACAAGATCGTAATGATAGTTGAGGAATATGGAATGCCATTGATAAGATTCATGAGAAATTATACATGCATGGTTCTTCGGCTTTTTAATGTTGGCAAATTGATCTCAGCTAACCTTAACCAATAAGAGGGAAGGGTCACAAAATCTCGATAGATATCTTTTAAACAAAATATAAGAAACTGCTTTTGTACGAATTCGATTTGATCAATGTGAACATTGTAGAACGAATCCATATTCCAAAACCGGTCTTACAAGCGATATGTGTAAAGTTTTAGTATTGAGCGGGTCTGTAAATTCTTTTGCCCATCGTTTAATAAAAGCTAAAACCAAACCGGCTTTATTTACACTCATTGAAATGTGCTGGAGAAAACTTATCTTTGGATCAAGCAAAATCCCCAAGTCTGAAAATGTGGTGACCAGTTCCAATTTACATCTATTAAGGATATATTAATGAGGATTATCTCGTCGTCCTCTTGTGAAGCGCATATGGTTGCATTTTGCTAAATTGTGCGTACACCATTCACAGAAATTGTCCAAATCATTTTGAAGCTGGATATAATTCAACTCAATTTTCAAACTCAAAAATATTTTAACATCATCAGCATACAATAAGATGTTACAGTATTTAATTGATTTAGTTATGTCATTTATAAATAGTAAAAACAACATGGAGCCTAGGTGACTGCCTTGTAGTACTCCAGAAGTAACAAAAATTTCCTTTGAAAATGCTGATTTAAATTTGATGGCTTGAGTTCGACCACAAAGATACGATTTTATCCAGTTCAAATAAATACCATCAAAGCCCATTTTATCAAGCCCATTTATCAAAGTGGTTCACTTTGTCGAACGCTTTGCCAAAATCGGTATAAATGGTATCGGTATATTGACCATTCCATTGCGTACTGCGACCGGAGGCTGGACAAGAAGCGATAGTGAGAAAGGTAACTTATTTTCTGAGCATTTAAAATCTGTATTCACTCCCAATTCATGTACGGGTGCTGCTGATTTACCGAATGTAGTTTCTCTACCCCCTCGTCCCTTAAGGTTTAAGATGCGTGAAGTACAAAAAGTAATTGCTGAACTCAACCCGAAGAAAGCTCCAGGTATTGATGGCATTAGTAACAAAATGCTCATGAACTTACCTCATATTGCAATAAGAATCCTGCTATTTACTTTTAATGCTATTTTAAGAATGCAGTATTTTCCACATAACTGGAAACTGGCCAAGATCAAAATGATTCCAAAGGCGGGCAAAGATCTTACAAAGACTGAGTCATATAGGCCTATAAGCTGCTCATGACTAAATTGTCCAGAATTTTAACTGATAACATCCCGCACCACCAATTTGGCTTTAGAAGTCAGCACAGCACGATTGAACAAACGCATAGACTGGTCCAAGTTGTAAGAAGAACATTTGAAGAAAAGAAGTATTGTTCTGCTCTCTTTATTGATGTTTCTCAGGCGTTTGATAAAGTATGGCACGAAGGCCTAGTTTTAAAATTGAAGACATATCTGCCAATAAACATTCAAAAGCTTTTGGAAAGTTATATTATTGATAGGAAGTTCACTGTTGTGGAAGGAGAGTTCACGAGTGTGCCCGAATCTATATCTTCTGGTGTGCCACAGGGTAGTATTCTGGGTGCTGTCTTGTATTTAATATATACTTGTGATATGCCTGTGAGCAATAATATCCATATTTCTACTTTTGCCGATGATACAGCCTGTATGAGTGTGCACGAAAACCCTTATGAGGCATCCCGCAATCTCCAGGAACATATTACCCAGCTGGAAATATGGTTGAACTTATGGAGAATTAAAGTCAATGAACAAAAGTGTGTCCATATAACGTTCACCCTCAGAAGAGATACTTGCTCCCCCATTCGAATCAACAATCAAAATATTCCTCAACATTCCCAAGTGAAATACCTTGGTATACACCTTGATAGAAGACTTACATGGAAACATCATATTGACTCTAAGTTAACTCAGATGAAACTTAAGTTAACTCAAATATATTGGTTGATTGGCAGAAACTCAACACTCAGCCTAGACTGCAAACTTTTATTATACAAGTCGCTTTCGAAGCCAATATGGCGCTACGGAATTCAGTTATGGGGCACTGCTTCAGCTTCCAATGTCGAGAGAATCCAACGAAGGCAAAACAAAATTTTACGGTTAATAACATCGGCTCCATGGTACATCCAAAATTCTATTATACATCGTGATTTAAATATGCCAGTAGTGACTGAAGAAATTGCAAAATACGCAGGCAAATATTTAACAAAACTAGAATCACATCCTAATCCGCTTGCTCGTAATATTTTGAGCTTTACTGGACACATCCGCTTAAAAAAGAGGGACACACGGGCTCTTATACCTAACACTCCAGATGGGACTACTTGAAAATACTTTTTCCCCCCTTTTTTTGATTATCACTACTAATGTATTATTTATAACTACCACTAAGTTTATGTCCGACACTGGTCTGGCCTAATAATTTTTTTTATAGATTTAAGATTTGAATACTTATTGTTAGTTCATATATGAAGATACAATAAATAAATTCATGCAAAAAAAAAAAAAAAAATATTGACCATTAGTAAACCCTCTATTAACTAATTTTGTAAACTGAAGTATGTTGGTTATATGTGTTAAATCTTTTCGAAATTCGTGCTGGAGGGGTGTAAGTAACGCTGCAAAAGTGATGCTCTCAGGCAGTGGTACGATGCATAGGGGTAATTAATCTTCTTTCTCTTCCTGCCAGAATAAATTACTTTATGAAGAAGAACAAGCGTTCTGATATTCATATAGCATTCAAGAGTGACACCAAAAATATTCCTTGAGAAATTTGATACAAGGCTAATGCTAGGAACACAATTGGGACGAACGACGAATTCCGCCAAAGTCGACGAATTCGGCGACAAGAATTCGCTGCGTAAAATCGTCATGTGAAGCACAATAACAACGAATTTACTCAGCGAATTCAGCTCTTATAATTGATAAAGTTGGTTATTGTCAGTGTGACCATATTAGCTAATTTAGGGCTAAATTTAGCTAATTTCTTCGGGATTTAGCTTTAAAATTTTCATTTAGCTCTCAGCTTATTTTTTAGCATTTTTAAAAACTGATTTAGCTTTTTTAGCCTTTTTTTAATCTAAATTGCGTATTCTTTAAAAATGTATTAAATACATAAAATTGTTATAGTCATAATTTTTTAACATTTAAATATTGTAACGACGTTTTCTTTTGCTGGGGTAAACTCACCGCTGTCCAGGATCGTGTCACAAATTATTTATTTGTTTAGGACCTTTAGAAAAAATAAAAACACACACCTTTTTTTGTTGCAATAAACTTTATTATTCAAATAATAACTCTTATGCCTAACTAAGTTTAATGACATTACATATATTCTAACGAATCTTTGCAGTCCTCTACTGGAAATAAATTTTTACTGGCTTCGCAGACCCGTTAATACTATCCTGATCCCGATTTTCCACTACAGCGATATAACCACCGCAGTGAGACAGTCTACTTTCCTAGGAGCCACAACCTATCCTCAGCCGGTTTCCACTTCATTTGTTTGCTAATAGTTTATCACCATGGTAAACACCTACCAATTCCTCGTTGGAGCTTTTCCTCCAATTCATTTACCACCGTCGTAAATATCCTCTAATTCCTACACTGGAATTCTCCTATATTTAGTTACTACCGCGGTATAACCACCGTAGCAAATACCTTCTACTCCTTACTCGAATTTCCCTTTCACTTTGTTTACTACCGCAGAATAACCACCGTAGTAAATATCTCCTAATTTCTACTCTAGAGCTCTTCTACAATTGATTTACTACCGCGGTATAACCACCGTAGTAAATCTGTGCTAATTCCTACTAATAGTTTATCACCGTTGTATAACCTCCGTGGTAAACCACTTTACCCAAACACAGCTCGCACCAAACAGAACTTCTTTCATGTGCGAGCACTCCTTTTATAATTACCCTTATTCCAGTTGTCGGCATCGACGTCACTTAACACAATACCAAAAAATTGTGGCTTGTGCACCCGGTGTCGAAAACAGCTGACTCCTTTTGGCAGGTTTATGCTATTTTCTAGAACTTAGGGAACGGAAATAGGTTGCCAGTTGCACAAAATTATTCTTGAGAGCGAGTAAACAAGCCCCAATTTTTTGGTATTGTGTTAAGATGACGTCGATGTCGACAACTGGAATAAGGGTGAGTATTTGCTGGCTGCGCTGCTATGCTATAACATTCGTTGATCTCTCTGCTTAGTGATGACGTTTTAATGTTGAAAACATATGTTAGCTATGTCAAGCGAGTGATGCTCAGTGGAAAAATTATGAAAAATTGTAATGTAGGCTACACAAAAGAGAAAATTCATTGCAAACCTTACAAGTTTTTGCACACCAAAATAAAGATTGGACATTTTTCTTTTAAATTGTTTACTCAAAAGTGAAGAAAATTGTGGTTATGGTTAAAGTTATGAAGAATATACAAAAAAAACGCCCCACAAATTCGATGTTTTGCCAAAATTCGACTTGTTATACCTATGAACCTCTTCCGAAAAATCTGAAAAAAAAATCTCAAAAATACTTGACATTATAAGGTTTCAAATTGTGCTTGAGCCTTAAAAAATTTTTTTTGGGACCGCCTAGTGTACAAGTATAATTCCAAGTATTATCTTGGGTATTTTTCAAAGATAGGCGCAGCTGTATAACTATAGTTATACATATACATATGTACATGAATATAACACCAATATATTCAATTAATACAGCTACCAGCAACAATAAAAAAATAAAAAAGTATTTTCTTATAAAAATAGATTTGTAGTAGTTTTTTTCTAATGACCTGCTTCTGCTTACAACATATAAAGAGTTTTGCGAGAAGACAGAGGTCTTACACAAAGGAATGCTATAAAATTCGCATTGATCAATATTTTCTGCTGAAGATTCTCACTTAGGTGGAAAATTATGCAATTAATACACAAAAAGTAAAACCACATAGAATTTTCTTTTGAGTTACCGGTAGATCTCAAAAAGATTTCATAAAATCCTAAAAATGGAATTTATTGGTATTTCTTCTTTTTTTTCTTATCTTTCGCCGGGCGCAGATAATATTTTGGAAAATATTTAAAAACATACCATGTCGTAAGGTGGAATGAAAAGTTTTTTGTTCCAGCCTTGGAATTTGAGAACAAAGGCCTCACATTTGATATTTATAACAAAAATATGTCAATTTCGAAACGATCTGGCACCTTTATCAACGAAAATTTTAAACCAAAAATTTTTTTGTTATGTTTCTTATAGTATAATTTTTTGAATAATTGAAAACATGGGGTTGGCATGCAAAGTTTTTAAATAATAGCGATCAAAAACATCAGCTTGGCCTCGGTTGGAATTTTTCATTAACCCGAGGTTGCCCACTTTGAGGCTTTGTGGCTCCGCCCCCTTTAAAGATATATAATCCGAATTCCAGAATTCGGTAACACCTCTTTAAATGGTGTATGAAATTTCATAACAATCGGACGGCTCGTTTAGAAACTGCAGAATTATTTCCACTTTTTTTTCCAAAATCCCCCACTGTGTGACGTTAGGTGTTATAGGCCTTTTTCTAAATTAACTTGTTTCAAAAAATTTTAGCACATCATTCATAAGAAACTGTTCTTCCTAACAAAGAGGCTTCCATACTGGTAGGTCTACTGTAACGAATCTGACACTATTTAATGAATACTGTTTAGAGGCCTTGGTTAACGGCGCCCAAGTTGAGGTAATTTGATAAATTATCGCATTCGGTCTTATTATCTAAATTGAAGTTAATGGGGTTCTATTCTAATTTCTCAGTATGGATTACATCTTATTTGTCCAATAGAACTTGTCCTGTATATACTGGGGCCTTTATTGTTCAACTTTTTCATTAACGATAATGGTAGTTATTTTTTGAAATCAAATTATTTATTATATGCTGATGATTTAAAATTTTTCTTGAAATTAGATTCGAGCATGATGCATAAATTATGCAAACTGATCTCTATAACCTTAGTGATTGGTGTCGCCTAAATAGTTTGCGTTTGAACATTAATAAATGTGTGCATGTTTCCTTCTACAGGTCTGTTGCCCCTAATGTTGTGGCCTTTTATATTGATGGTGTAGTGTAGAATACATCTAATTTAAAACTTGACTTAGACGTTATATTTGATTGATACTCATGTTGAGTATTTACTTCCTAGAGCATATAATATACTGGATTTTCTAAAGAGAACTTGTTCTGAGTTTGCTGATCCATACACTCTGAAATATGTCCATACGTCTTTCATCAGATCTAAATTAGAATATGCTTCTATTATTTGGAATCCCCATATCTCTAATCGTATTGCTCGTATAGAGAGTTGAACGCATTTTCGTCAAATGGGCTACGCGCTCGCTATTTTATTTATCGTCCGTTCCATATGAATCTAAATGCTTGTTTATTGGCCTACGTGCTTTGGCGTCTCGTAGAAAAGTTCAATCTGCCCTGCTGTTATATGATATTATCAATGGATCTATTGATTGTCCTGATTGCTTTATGCCATACGGGTTTATATACCTCCCAGGAGTATGAGGTTCGCTAAACTTTTCGATGTTCCATTTCATCGCACAGATTATGCTCGTAATGGTACTCTATCACGTACATTCTCTTTAAAGAACGACATAAATTATAATATTCAAAAAGATTCAAAATCTTTTATTGAATTTAGCACTGAAAAATCTGAGTTTAAATTGCTACTTTTTAGCTTATTGAAATAACTGTGATCTCAATGCTATAAAGTCGATTTATCGATTTTCGGCTGCGAATAAAATTTTCAATCGTATATTGCTAAATCAGGCATTGGCTCAAAAATTTAATTCGCCGAAATTTTATTGTTTTGTGCCATCGCCAAAAATTTTTAATTTGCTATTTGTTCTGCATTTTAGCGACTAAATTTAGATTGAGCTTTAGCGAGTTACATAATACGGGGGCTGGCCACAGTTTCCAACAAAATGCTCTAAAAAATTGAAACATGCAGACTATTATATTTTTCTTTATAAAAACAAAAAAAAAAGTCGTAAAAAAATTAAAAGAAACTATAATTTTTTAACTATCACGCAAATTAATTTTCTTATGGAAATTTTTGAATTCCTGGAGAACGAACATATCTGGGCGGCTAGATTTTTTTGAAATTTATGTCTTTCGTAGTGTACCACACTTATAGTAATGCACTGTAACAAAATTACTTGCATTGCTGTAATAGCAGTTCAATGCACAAGCATTGCAACACAACCCAAAACAGCAATAATGCTGAATGAATAAATTGAGTGACATTCTTTTTGAGTCACAATATAATTTCTGATTATTAAATCCCCTTTTTTTTTTGATTGGTTAATAAAATAATGCTTACTATTTTCATAGTAAAGAAAGAAACAAAATATAATTGTAAATATTAAATGTAAGATAGAAAGGCTAACCTAGATTTGTAAAATTAGTATATAAGCAGAATGAAATGTTAAATAAATTCAGACTTTGATTTAAAAACGCAATTCGGCAACAACTTGCTTAGTTTTACAAATTGAATTCTCACTTTTTTTTGGCAGTTCCTTTGAATGCCTATTTATAAGCTGGACTTCCTGTACAGCTGGATAAAAATAATAATTGGGCTATAAGGCTTTACATACATAACACACTACCCAAACATACAATATTAACACTACATGGCGATCCTTCCATTTTAACATTACATGGCGATCCTGCAAACACGAATCTGTGACTGAGATCCTTAGACCACTGCAACCAAGATCCTACCGTCAAAAAATAACCCTCCGATAACAAATTAAAAACTGCAGCTGAGCGAAAATTTTGATAAACAATGAATTAATATCCTGCAATCAGGTGACACAAAAAACATTCATTTAATTTTTACATACTTGTATGTAACCCGTGACTTTTTAACAAATGCCCGAAGAGATAGACGAGGAAGTTTTACAAAATACCTACTATATCCTTGTAGTACCTTTTCAACACAACAACATGTCAAATATAGCATACCTTCAAAAGCTTTGCAATATCTTTGCAACACAAAGCAACAAGTTGCCTTCAATAAATGCAGAATTTCGCATTCGAAATAAGTTTTTGAAGTTACCAACAAAATCACACTTTCTGAAGCGGAAAAGTACTTCAGTAGTCAGCACACCAATTAAAATACAACACGTTTATGTAAATGACAAAAAAAAAAAAAATTTAGCAATTATTATTAAATTTTATACATACTTAACTTTTCTTAATATTAGAATAAATTATTATTTTTTTTTAACAAAAATATTTTAACTTTTATAAAAAATATAATTATGATTCATTAACTAAAAACATCAAAAAAATTATACACATGTTTATCTACAAATTTTAAACACAAAAAAAATATTCAATGTGAGATATTAAATTACAAAACATTAACAATGACAATGAACGCTTCAGAACTTGCATCAATTGCAAAATTAATTCCCATTTACTCTAGTAAAAAGGAAGACCTTAACCCATTCATAGCCAATTTGGAATTGATTCAAAAAACCCTAGATGATATAAAGAAACCCTATTTATTTCAATTCATTTTTAAAACCAGATTAGTTCAAAAAGTACAAAGCAGAATAAAGCAAAATAGTATACCAAACAATTTAGAAGAATTAACAAAAGAACTAAAGAAAAATTATAAGACAAAACAAACACCAAATAGCATCCTAAATGACTTAAATAAAATAAAACAAAAAGGTGACATACGAAAATTTGCAGACAAAATTGAAAGTTTAATTTTAGAACTAAACGAATTGCAAATATCAAGCATAGGTGAAGAAAGCAGAAATGCAATAATACAATCAAACGGTATCATTGCATTCAACGCATTTAAAAATGGATTAGCGAATAGAGAAATAATTAAAACAATAGAAGCAGAGTAAAAACATTTGCAGAAGCTTTAGAAATTGCAGAAGAATCCAACAATTCAAATGCCCAAGCCCATATTATGCACCAGAAAATTAGAATAAATAATAATAATAGAAATCAGAATAGATATAATAGTAATTTTAACAACACAAACCGCATGAATAACCATAATAATAACAGAAATAATAACTTTGTTAACTTCAGAAATAACAATTTTAGTAGAGGAAACAATTTTAATAACAGTAGAAACAACACAAATTTGAATAGAAACAATAATCCAAACACTAGAAATAACACCTTCAATAATAGAAATGGAAACAGTAATAATTTTAATAGAGATAGACAAAATAACACATACAGAAATAACAACAACAGACATATACACACAATACAAGATTCGGGAAACGGATTAGGCTCGGAATACACAGATATTCCGGACAGCCAAATTTAAAAATACACAAAGTATCTGATAATAACACAAATTTCATAACCACTAAGTACAAAAATAAAACTTTCACATTTCTTATTGACACAGGAGCTGACATATCGCTTTGTCGAATGCAAAATGAATTCCAATATGAATTTTTAAACGAAGAAGAAAGATGCAAATTAACAGGCATTACTACAGAAGAAATCCATTCACTAGGTACAATAGAAATAGAACTAAATTTAGCAAATGAAATATGCTTACACCCATTTCATATAGTAGATTCAGATTTTCCTATAGAAACAGACGGAATAATAGGTAGAGATTTTCTAAAAAAATATCTTTGCAAAATAGATTACGAAACATTTACAATTTCCATGTTTACAAATAATACAACCATTACACTCCCAATGCATACAAAATCATTTACGTCATTACAAATAAAAATACCACCAAGAACAGAAATAATACAAGCATTAAAATTAAACTTAACTGAAGATAGTGTAATTTTTAATAATGAATTAAAACCAGGCGTATTTTTAAGTAATTCAATAGCACCCAAAAACGGCATGACTCATTTCAAAATATTAAATACAACAAATGATGAAATAATTTTAAAAGGCATTAAACTCCAGACTGACCCTCTTAAAAACTATGAAATATTAAATTACAATAATGTTAATAACCCCAAACGTTTTGAACAAATACTGAATGACTTGCAAATAAATAATAATGACAATTATGCAAAAACAGAATTCATAAAAATTTTTAGGAAATATCAAAATGTTTTTCACCTCGAAGACGAAAAATTAAGCGTCAACAATTTTTACACACAAAAAATCGTGACGTCAAACAATACACCGGTTTACATAAAAAACTACAGATTACCACATGCACATACTGAAGTAATAAACGAACAAGTACAAACAATGCTTGATGACGACATAATAGAACCATCAATTAGCCCATATAGTGCTCTACTCCTCTTGGTACCCAAAACGAACACGGAAGACAAAAAGAAATGGAGACTAGTAGTAGACTTTAGAAAACTCAATGACAAAATTGTAAGCGACAAATTTCCACTAACTAGATTAGAATATATTTTGGACAAACTTGGTAGAGCCAAATGGTTTTCTACACTAGACATGACAAGCTCATTTCACCAGATTGAATTAAAAGAAGAATCTAGACCACTTACAGCATTTTCTACGCCACAAGGCCACTATCAATTCAAAAGACTCCCTTTCGGACTAAAAATTTCTTCAAACAGTTTCCAACGAATGCTAACAATAGCACTTTCCGGACTAGAATCCGAAGCATTTCTTTACGTAGACGACATAATAGTATATGGATGTAGCTTAAATCATCACAACCAAAATCTAATAAAAGTACTGGACAGACTTCAAAAGTACAATCTTAAACTTAACCCAAAGAAATTTTGTTTTTTAAGACCAGAAGTAATTTACTTAGGACATTTAATAACAAAAGACGGTGTAAAGACAGACCCATCCAAATATGAAACGATAAAAAATTATCCAATACCTAAAAACACAGACGAAGTAAGACGATTCATTGCATTTTGCTAAAGACTTAAACGCACTTTTAAAGAAATCAACAGAATTCAAATGGACAGAACAATGCCAACATGCCTTTGAAATACTAAAAGAAAAGCTTATTAACCCACCTGTATTACAATACCCAAATTTTGAAAAACTTTTTATACTTACAACCGACGCTTCAAACTACGCGTTAGGTGCTGTACTATCACAAGGAGAAATAGGACAAGATTTACCAATTTCATATGCGAGTAAAGCATTACAAAAACATGACATAAATAAACCAGTAATTGAAAAAGAACTATTAGCAATACACTGGGGAATAAATTATTTTAAACCGTATCTATATGGAAGACAATTTATAGTAGTAACAGACCACAGACCTTTGATTTCACTCTTTTCACATAAGAATCCTTCATCTAAAATGACAAGAATTAGACTAGACCTAAGTGATGATGATTTTACAATTATTTATAAGAAAGGAAAAATGAACACTAATGCTGATGCACTTTCAAGAATAAAAATTGACTCTGACATATTAAAACAAATGATACCATTAAAAAATGATGAAAAAGAAAGAAAATTATTAGTAACTACAGGGGCAATGAAAAACGAAACTAATGAGGCAAATATAAAAGAAAATAATGAGGCAAATAACAATAATATAAATGAAAATAATGCGCGCGCAACACAAACAAATATGGAAAAATATGATTCTCAGAAGTCTGATCAACTTCAAATATGGGAATGCATATCCATTAATGACGTCAAAAATATGAAGAAATTGAAATTTAACAAGCTTGAAAATATAAAAGAAAAAGGTATATTTATTGAAAATAATATTGTGCACATAGGACGTAATGATAATTCATCGAAACCAGATTCGAATATGAAGAAATTGCGTACCGAAAATATGAATATAGGATGTAATGATAATTCATCGAAACCAGATTCGACTATGAAGAAGTTACATACCCAAAATATGAATAATGAAATTAATAATGAAATTAATAAGCTAGCAAGACTCAGCGATAACTCAGCGAAACTAGATTCGATTCTGAGGAAACTGACATCTAAAATGAAGAAGGAAAATATAAAAGAATTAGCGCTATCAAATAATGATGAAATATTGAAATATTTAAAATAAGAAGCATATGCCAAGATAAAAATAAATAACAAAAGTCCTCAACAAAAATATTAATATACAATGCCCCAACAAAAATAACAGATGCAATATTGCAATACAAACTAATTGACGAATACCACAATGCCACACACGCAGGCCACTTAGGAATTAGAAAAACTATCATCAAATTAAAACAAAAATATATTTGGAAAAACATGTCAAAGATGGTAAAGAAATTTGTGTCATATTGTGACAAATGTACGAAAAACAAACAAACAAAACACATTAAGGAACCACTTACACTAACAGACACACCAAACAATAGTTTTGAAGTAATTTCAATTGACACCGTAGGGCCTCTTCGTATTTCAAATGATTACCGATACATTTTAACCATGCAGTGCGAACTGACAAAATTTGTCGTTGCTCACCCAATGCCGACAAAAGATGCACTTACAACAGCCAAAACACTTGTTGAACAATTTATTTTAAAATACGGACAATTTAAAGTACTTACGTCAGACAGAGGAACATAATTTAAAAATGAAATAATGAGTAACATATGTTTGTTATTAGGAATAAAACAAAATTTTTCAACACCTTATCATCATGAAACACTAGCATCAATTGAAAGAAATCACAGGGTACTTAACGAATTTCTATTAACAACCGCAAATGATTATGAGTGGGATAAGTGGATTCCATATTTTACTTTTGCCTATAACACGGCGCCACACATTGACACAGGCTACTCGCCATATGAGTTAGTATACGGAAAATTACCATCCCTACCATCTGACATTGTAGACAACAATACAGAATTTTATAATTATGATGACTACGCACAAGAACTACAACTCAAATTACAATTTACACTAAAAAGAGCTAGAGACTTAGCAACAAAAGCAAAAGAAAATAGAGTAATAAATAATAAATATGAAAATAGATTTAATTTAAAGATAGGAGATTTAGTACTAGTTAAAGTAGAAAATAGAAAGAAAAATCAGAGCCCATATAAGGGACCTTATAAAATATTAAGTAGAAACGGTGTAAACACTACAATAGAATATGAAGAAAAACCAAAAGAAATACACAACAATAATTTGAAATCTTACAAAAATTTATAAATATAAATTCTAGGATAATTGTATATGTAAATAAACATAAAACATAAGAATACTATTAATACAAACTGTAAAAAAAAATAATAAATACTAAACAAAAATTCATCTGTAAGCAAATAATATAAAGAAAACAATTACAAAAAAATTATAACTTAGACTCAAAAATAATCAAACATATTAAAATTTTATTACACTTCAAGAAAACATTATATACCAAAATAAATTTATTTATATTTTATATTCTTTTATACACTAAAAACATAATTATTTTAAGAAAATTATGTACAAAAAAAACACTTTTATTTTAAGAAAATTATACATGAAAAAAAAACATTTAACAAATTTATTAATATTGTAACTTTACTGTGAGAATGGTAAGAAAAATTACTTACATAATTTTTCTCTTAAGGGTGAGGGTGTAGTGTACCACACTTATAGTAATGCACTGTAACAAAATTACTTGCATTGCTGTAATAGCAGTTCAATGCACAAGCATTGCAACACAACCCAAAACAGCAATAATGCTGAATGAATAAATTGAGTGACATTCTTTTTGAGTCACAATATAATTTCTGATTATTAAATCCCCTTTTTTTTATTGGTTAATAAAATAATGCTTACTATTTTCATAGTAAAGAAAGAAACAAAATATAATTGTAAATATTAAATGTAAGATAGAAAGGCTAACCTAGATTTGTAAAATTAGTATATAAGCAGAATGAAATGTTAAATAAATTCAGACTTTGATTTAAAAACGCAATTCGGCAACAACTTACCTAGTTTTACAAATTGAATTCTCACTTTTTTTTGGCAGTTCCTTTGAACGCCTATTTATAAGCTGGAACCCCTGTACAGCTGGATAAAAATAATAATTGGGCTATAGGGCTTTACATACATAACACACTACCCAAACATACAATATTTACACTACATGGCGATCCTTCCATTTTAACATTACAGCCCTTTTATAATATCCAGATGTCAAAACCCTTAAAATTTGCGTTTTTCATAAAAAAAAATTAGCCGCCCAGGCATGTTCGTTCTCCTGAAAATCGTCCATTAGTGAAAATCGAAATTTGAAAATTTAGAAAAATCAAATTTTTTAATGAAAAACGCAAATGTTAAGGGTTTTGACATCTGGATATTATAGAAAGGCACGAAAGACATAAATTCAAAAAAATTTAGCCGCCCAGGTATGTTCGTTCTCCTGAAATTCGTCCTTTAGTGAAAATCGAAATTTGAAAATTTAGAAAAATTCAAATTTCTTTTATGAAAAAACGCAAATTTTAAGGGTTTTGACATCTGGATATTATAAAAGGGCACGAAAGACATAAATTCCAATCAAATTTAGACGCCCAGGTATGTTCGTTCTCCTGAAATTCGTCCTTTAGTGAAAATCTAAATTTGAAAATTTAGAAAAATCAAATTTTTTTATAAAAAACGCAAATGTTAAGGGTTTTGACATCTAGATATTATAAAAGGGCACGAGACATAAATTCCTAAAAAATTTAGCCGCCCAGATATGTTCGTTCTCCAGGAATTCAAAAATTTCCATAAAAAAAAAATTAATTTACTTGATAGTTAAAAAATTATAGTTTCTTTACATTTTTTAATACTGTTTTCTTTTTGTTTTTATATAGAAAAATATAATAGTGTGCATATTTTGATTTTTTTAGCTCATTTAGTTGTAAAATATGACCAGGATTCCATTTGGAGTAGAGCCGCTCACGTAAAAAAAACATCGATTTTTTTCTCATTCGATTCATTATTAATTCACATCGATGTTATTCGATGCATCGATTTAAAAAAACATCGAAGTTTACGATTGATTAATTATAACCAAGAAAATTTATTACATAAATAAAAGTCGATTTTAAAATTACATACGGATTAAGAAAAGCATGTGTGCAAAGCACGGTATGTGCTTCTTTTTTCAAAGGCCAGCTCTACAGCTTCGCAAATCGGACCAAATGTATGTACTCAAGGTAATATTTTCCATTGTAAGTAATTTAGTTTTCAATGTTCCTAACAAAGCGTCATATTTTTTATCCACCTAACGAATCAGTAGCTCTACTTGGAACTTTAAAATGCGGTGATATAACTTTCACTAGGTGTCTAAAACTTTCTGTAACAATAATTTTAAGCCAAATATATTATTGATTTTAACATCAAATATGGAAAAAGAACTTACATTGCTGATTATTACCATACAATACCAAGAAAATTTTTAAAATTTTTTCACAATAAAAATATATAGATATTTGGATGCTGAAAAATAATGCTGTTGCTTCGATGACGCTTTGTAAATTGACAAAAAAAAATACCTTTAATATTGTGTTGTTACATCAAGAGATTTTAAAACAATTTTAAAATTTTAAGAACGTTTTAAAAGTCATTCTTGAAGGGGTTTTATTATCACTACATTAAATGAGTTGCAAGCATCAATATATAAAAAAAGTCGTCTTTTCGATACATCGAATAAAAACATCGATGTACGATTAACATCGAGTAGCTCTAATTTGGAGTATGTACTTCCAAGATTTTCACGTCTAACAGGGCTCTGTTATCAGGTTAACATAGCTCTGTTAATGCAATTGGTTTGTGTCTTGGGTTTAAATTTCGAAATTTATCTTCACACGCGTCTTCTTTTTAGCCTATTAAAATAACTGTGATCTTAAATTATTTAATTAAATTATTAATTGTAAACTTCTTAAAGTAATATTGTAAAGGGTGGTTAAATTTCAAGCGCCGATGTTGAATGTGAACCACACCTAAACGTCAAGTTTCTTCTGCATTTCATTTGACATTTATCAATTTCAGACTAACTCAATTTGAACCATGAAAAGATACACAATCGAGCAACGCGGTAAAGTTATTCAGGCTTATTATAAAAACGGGCGTTCAAATCAAAATGCATATCGAAGAAAATCATCTTCAGTGATGAGGCACATTTTCACCTTAGTGGCTTCCTCAATAAGCAGAATTGCCGCAATTGATAATCCAAGAGAGATTGTCGAAAAACAAATGCATCCGTAAAGAGTGACTGTTTGGTGCGGCTTATGGGCTGGCGGCATCATCGGGCCGTATTTTTTCCGAAATGAGGCCGGTCAGGCAGTTACTGTGAATGGTGTTCGCTATCGTGAGATGATAACGAACTTTTTATGGCCCGAATTGGAAGAGATGGATGTGGACGATATGTGGTTTCAACAAAACGGTCCAACACAGCTAACGAAACTCCTTTGCGCAACAAATTAAATGGCCGTGTTATCTCACTTGGTGGCGATGTCAATTGGCCGCCAAGATCATGTGATTTGACACCGTTGGACTTCTTTCTTTGGGGTTATTTGAAAGAAAAGGTGTACGTCGATATGCCAGCAACAATTCAAGAGCTAAAGGATGAGATAATTCGGCACATTAACGGCATAGAACCTCAATTATGCCTCAGCGTCATCGAAAATTTGGAGCATTGGATAGAGGTGAGCCGCCGAGGTCGCGGCGGTCCTTTGGCCATATTATCATAATAAAAAGAAATGACAATAATTTCCTAAATCATTTGTGTTTTATTCAAAATAACATCGGCCCTTAAAATTTACCCACCCTTTACATATGTATATATATATACGTGATAAATTGCTTTATTAATACACATTTTATAAACAACCTTACTATTAGTTATTAATTAATGTTATCTTACTCCGTAAGGATTATTGACTGAACTACAATAAATAAATTAATTAAAAATGTTGCAGAAATAGTACTCTGTCTATCTTGAGAAAAACATTTGAAATGTATAGAGGCCTACGTAAACAGTCTTGGAATGTAAATACGTCTTGTTTTTTAAATGTATTCTCGTGGCATGTATTATACTAAACAAATAATAAATGCTGTCATACAATAAGCGAAGCAAGATGGATGCATTGGTGATCGTGTATATGAGCATAAACAAGCGATGTCGCGAAGACTTCTTGTTCATAACAAAGAATCAAAAGTAGTGTTGATGAGTGTATGTTTGTTATTTTGCATATTGTACGTTTGCGTGTAAGATGTAGATGGTAAGCTAGTATGTGTTTTAGGGAGGTTTTTTAAGCAATCGCACACAACTAATCGCAATGCATATGTGCGTTTGTATGTGCGCAGAAAAATATAAGAGCATACACACAACTTATGTGTGCATGTATGTATGACGTTTGCACACGCGCCCATGCGTATGAAAAACCAAGCATCACAAATTCTTCCGTCACGAAGTATTTTCTCCTTTACTCCTATACCTGCAACAACTGAAACAAATGTCTTGCCAACAGGTATTTATGGTTTGTTTTATACGATTTCGCCGTAGCAGAGCATTTGAAAAATCCCTCGTTTCTAAAGTTTTTGTAACTGGTGTTTTTCAGGAGTTCTAATGAGAAATAAGTAGGCCACTTCTTGCGTATGGAATTTACAACAAACACATGGGGTGTTTCTACAACATAAGAAATCGTAGCATAGTTTCAGGCACCAGTTAATATTGCTAACATGTCAAATTTTTCGTACGAATTAATCAATGTTGATAAAAAATTTTCCCAAATTTGAACCGAGTACTATGCTTTAGGATGAAAATAATACAATTAATGCACAAAAAGTAAAAACAAATAGAATTTGCTTTTGAGTTCCCAGCAAATCCCCATGAATTCCCTAAAAACACAAAAATAGCATTTTGCAGTATTTTTGCTGCCCAATCAATCATAAACAAAAATTCCGCACGAGTTTTCTCACTTTTCCCTTTTCTCCTATTATGAATTTGTTTTTTAGCTCTTTTTACCAAATGCAGGAATAAAAAACTCCCCAGGGGAAAAAGTAGGTATCATGAACGCAGTCGAACTTGCTTTTTTCACTAAAAATCTTTCACTTGCAAAACAGAAGGGAGTCTACATAAAAATGCACTTAATGCTCCATTAAACAAGAATTTATATACATAAACTTCTATTTTATATTTCTTGCATGTGGAAAAACACAAATAATGCCCAAATAAATCATTTATAAACTTATTTTTACATATTTTTACAAATTGGTAAATGTTAATAATTTTGTTTACTCTCTCACTACAAAAACAGGGAGAAACAAAATGTCAACAAACAAGCAAAACAACGAGCTTCGCACTGTGGTGATGCCACGTATTACTCTTTTTTGTTCCCAAGGAATTTATGATTGGAGGAATTTTTTCTCGAGAAAATTATTTTCCGTGAGAAATTAAATATTCCGGGGGAATATTCATGATTGGGTTGAATATTCTTTCAAAATAGTGAAATAATTAACCCACTTTTTTCTGCAAAAGAAGGGGAAAAATCTACTTTTTTTCAAAATTTAATTGCGCATGATTTTGACTCAATTGTGTATTTGATAATTTATTTTTAATGTTATAAATCACCGGTCCAATTAAACGAGGTAATATTGATGAAACTAAAATCCAAATATATGATGAAGATCTGCGGTGAATTGCATGGTACTGCTAGATGTACTAAGCCAAAACATCAATCAGAAAAAAATGTAGTAATCACACCGCTAACTATAGAGGATGCCCTATATATTCTTTCGTTAAACAGGCTATGGGTCAAAAACCTAAATTAGCTCCAGCTCAAAAAGCCAACGCTTACTCTGCCACTTTTACTCAAACTAGCCAACTAATTGCTTCATGTGTATCGTATGCCGATGCTGTTAGGGCGAATTATATTAACACACAAAAAGTTTCTCCGCCAAATAATTCACCAACTACAAACTCACACTTTAATTTAAATCGCCTTGAAGCTACTATTATAATTTGGTGCAAACTATAAACAACTTTACAACAAACATGACTAGCTTGATGCCAGAAATGCTGCGAATGCAAAATACACTGCTTCAAGCAATTATAAATAAGCCATTAACAGTTTAAAAATATGTTTCTGGAACGCAAACGGCATCCGGCAACACAAAAACGAGCTCGAGCACTTCCTTATAGAAAAATATTGATATAATGTTGGTCTCTGAGACTCATTTGACCTCTAGAAGGTTATATAAAATAAATGGTTACACTCTATATGATACAAAGGACCCGAGAGGGTCAGCAATTCTAATTAAGTCAAGACTCAAGCATCATCAATTTACTCATCTCCAATATTCTTAATCACTAAGGAAGAATACGAGGATTTCTACAAATCGCTTGGACCTTGTTTCGTAGTAGCTGGAGACTACAATGCAAAACATACGTTCTGGGGTTCACGCCTTATTACACCTAGAGGTAGAGCGATGTTGAACACAATTTCAAAAATGGTATTGGACGTGATTTCGAGTGGGGAGCCCACATACTGGTCTAGGCCCACATACTGGTCTACTGACATACAGTAAATTCCGGGTGTTATGGATTTTGGCGTCATGAAGAGTATCTCTAGGGATTTAGTTCATGTTGAAGCTTCTTTAGATCTCTCCTCTGATCACTCTCCTACTATCGTTACGGTATATTACCCACTAAGAAGTGTTTTACCTCACCCATATGTGGAATTCAAAAAATATCTTAATAGTAATTGCACAGAAAACATTACGCTAAGAACACATTGAAAATAGCATTGCCAATCTTAATGAAAATTTAAGCTGGCTGCTGAACATGCCACGACCTCCCATCCGTAGACTGGGTTTAATAGAGTATATTCTACGTATATTGAACGTCTCGTATTTGAAAAAAGAAGAGCTAGAAGGGAATGGCAACAGCACAGATCAGCCCAAATCAAATTCAGATTTAAAGAGTGAACTAAACGACCCCAAGAGTTGCTTGCATATAAAAAAAAACTGCATCTCTCAAAAACTATCTGGAAAATCTCGATGTCACACAAGCATCTGGTTACTCTTGGCGCATTGCGAAAAGGATTAAATCCTTGTATGAGTGCATATTTTACTTCTTCGGGATTAACATAAGAATCAATGCCCTTCAATACGATTTGCATACCTTTAGCACTCTTAAGCTGGTACGTATAAAAACTTGTTTTATATTTTTCGAATTCGGTTACTATTTTGCGGAAATCTTTTTCTTCGTATATTTGAATTTTAATTTCGTCAATGTTACCACGTTTTATTAGAATAACGTGAAATGCGTTCTCACCAATTGCCGAGACTAATTTTTTAATAAGGGAGTTAGAATTTTTTCTCTCAAATATATTGGTGGTGGTTTGGAGGTTTTTGTCGAAGATACAGCGGGTTGGTCATTATTAGCCTGCAATACTGAAAAACGATTACTACGATTAATTGATGCAGCGTCGTTATCCCTGGATATCTTGGGAAGCGATGAGAGTTTTGAAGAATTTGGGCTTCGCCCACGCTTTACAACTGTAATATATCTGTCCATTCCGACTTGAACTTTAGATTTTTGACTACTGTTATCCAAAGTGATAAGTTGATTAAGTGATGAACACAGCGGATGATATCGCTGAATTAAATGAAGAAGTACCAGGCAACTCAAATGTTAACAAATCACTAGTTGGCATTGGGCAAAGCGAATTTGAACGCTGACGAAAAATTGGATTTTCCGTTAGAAAAATACTATCACCAGATTTATTATTTTTATTGTTTTCATTAAGAGCTCCATAACTCACAGTAATATTATCATCAGATTTTTTTATTTTCATTGATTTCATTAAGAGTTTCAGAACTCACAGTAAAATAAGCATTTCTGCCGTTAGAACTCACTTAAAAATTTTTTGTATTTGAGGTACTCATATAGAGTATGTATTCCTCAACTGCACTTTATTTGTGTTTTTTTTTGCGGTTTTGTTTTTGTTATTTCTACTATGTAAAAAAATATTATCAAAGCAATAAAGCTTATTTATTACAGTCAGTATGTACCTATTACGAATAATATGTACTACGAATAATTTTTTTGTATAATGTTTTGTTTGTTTAGTAAGTATTTAAGAAATATTCCGCTAATCGACTATTCACTATGAAGGTACAACGAGAACTGATTCGTACATTTATGACCCAAAACACTTGTCAGGATGTAACTTGAGGTTGTATTTCCTACAAGTCTGAAAAACCTCTCTTAAATTTTTTATCATATGGTTTTTTGAACAGCCAATGACGATAAGATCATCCATATACAAAAATGCTGTGGATGGTCTTAAACCGGAAAAGGCTAACGTCATGCGCTGGAAAGAATTTGGGAAAATTTTTAATCCAAACGGGAGTCTTTTAAACCTGACGGTAATCAATTACCAGACGCCATCTTTTGGCCTGATTGCGCTCTGATTTTTTCGGCACTAATAAAACTGGACTGTTATGTGAAAAAGAAGGTTCCACTAAATCATCTTTAATCCGTTTGTCAACCTGTTTCTCGATTTCTTCTTTCTGCGTTTCTGGAATTCTATAATTTTTTATATATACTGGCAAGTCTAAATGATGACTTAACTTTTGTTTGTAAAAATTGTTTGTAGTGATCGGTTCGCTTTCCAATGCAAATACATCCAAAAATTCTTGGCATAATGTTAACAATTCAACCTTTGCGATTTCTGGAACATGTGATTGCAATTTTTCCAAAATGATTTCTGAGCGGTTTGGTGAATGACACTTGGGTTTAGTAATTAAATTATAATTTGAAAGAGGATCAAATTCTATGGTTGGTAACTTTAATCTTTATAGAATTTGAAGTGTTGATAAATTTGATTATGGGGTTTGTAACTGTGTTTGCTACAAACACATCTTTCTCTAATTGTTGGTGAGGAATTAAGATGTCATGAATACCATGCTGTAATCTGATTTTTCGCGCGACTTCTGCTCGTGCAGGTAATGTGATGGTATCCTCATTAAGACTTTCAAATCATGGGATGTTTATAGAGTACTTTAAATTACAGGGATTTAATGATAATCGATTTGAATTCTGATTTTGTCCATACTGAAT
This sequence comes from Tachina grossa, assembly GCA_949987645.1. Lineage (NCBI taxonomy): Eukaryota > Metazoa > Arthropoda > Insecta > Diptera > Tachinidae > Tachina > Tachina grossa. The sequence continues at coordinate 14,015,388 of OX465279.1, read as the reverse complement.
AGTGGCATTATAAATTTTTAAGAAATCTAGGCCTAGAATGCCTTGAAATGGTATCGAAAAAGTATCAGAAATTGCATGAAAGAGGTGAGGAATAGTAATTTTTTTATATTTTAATTGTACCTAATGTTTTGATTTGTCCGTCCCCAATTCCAGTTAAATTGATGATGTGGTTTGTGTTAAGCTTTGAGTTGTTCAAGGCAGAAATCTTGATTAGTGATACATCAGCTCCAGTGTCTACTAAAAATTTATTTAAGTTATTATTTGCTGGTAGGTGTACTGTAATGTAACTGCTTAAAATGAGGTTTAAATTGAAATACTGTTGACGGCAAGTTGATTGTCGGGGAGTTTCATTTCGGTTTCTTTGGTGCCAACTGTTGTTATGGCGATTGCTACTATTACCATGGCTATCGCGCCAAGCCTGGGCACGTCCACGATAATTATTAAATCTGCAATTTTCATTGAAAGTTCGCTGCTGTTTTGAATAGAATATCGAACCGTTTGTTGTAGCAGCTTCTGTGCTGGCTTCCACAAATTTAGATACAACTTCGTTGAGAATTGAAATTTCCCGTTTTAATGATGAGTTTAACCTCATCACTTGAAGCGTTTCGAGCAAGGGCTTTAGTTGCATTTTGCTTTATTAACTTTTCTGTTATATATTGCGGGTAGCCTTCTCGAATGTAGGCACCAGCTAGTTTTTTAGTAATATCCTGAATTTCATCAGCGTATGCTGTGGCTGATTTCGATAATTGCTTTATGTTCATTAGTTTTGAGCACAGCATTTCAACTGATTCGCCTTTTATGGACGATAGTAGTTTAGCTCTAATATCTGCAATTGTATTTTCATTTGTAATAAGATGTCGTGCATGCCCCTTCAACTTAGTTTTTATAATTTATATCGCAACTGCCTCATGTGTATCTTTTATTCTTTCAATTAGGGTTAGAGCATCAATGAAACTTTGTAGTTCTCTTAAATTTCCGTCAAATACGGGCACAATTTTTGTTGTTTTGTCTATTATATCATCTTCAGTTCGAGGCAGTTTGACTGTTTTGTCTTCGTCAGTTTCTTTCTCTGTTTTTGAATCCTCTTGATCACTGTCGTCCGTTTAAGTGATATTTATATCTACTTAGGAGCTTAGTGTTAATGGAACCTTAATATTAACACTATGTTTGCAAAATATTTTAATTAGCTTGTCTCTTAGTTTCAAAAATATTTCATCGGCTTTGTAGTATCTATGGTCTGTTGTGTATCTGTCGTATTGTCTACTTAATATTGCTCTTATTGAATTGAACGTGTCAATTAGAATCTGAATGTGTTTGTTAAGGGTTTCAGTTTTTATTTCTCTATTTTGGTTTATGCATTTGTGTGATTGCTTAAACTTTATTTCCAATGGGGTGATACTATGCATTATTTTTTTCCATTGCATAATTTTCTAAATTGCTAACACAAATTATTAATTGTTTAAACTACAGGGTGGGCCAAAAGAAACCGAGGGGTGTAAAAGTTTAATAACTTTTTTGTTTATTAACTTTTTTTTATTTTTTCTTTCAGATTATATAATATACAAAATGGAAATTTTTTTACACTAAGTATGAAAAATGATGTCTCTTAAATGACCACCATTTTCAGCTTCGCACTGATGGGCTCTTTTTAGAGCATTTTCCATAACATCTTTCAAAACTTGTGGCTGTAGCGTTCGAATTTCTGCAACAATGTTTGCCTTGAGTTCAAGGATTGTCTCTGGCTTGTTCACATACACTCGCTCCTTTCAAAAAACCCCAAAGAAAATAGTCGGGTGCTGTCAAATCTGGCGATCGCGCTGGCCAAATAATTTCCGAATTTCGAGAAATTATTCGCTCTCCAAAAATTTGACTTAAAAGTGCCATTGTGTCTCGGGCAGTATGGGCAGTGGCTCCGTCCTGCTGAAACCACATACCAGGTCTGTTTTCAAGAGCAGGACGTAAAAAATTTTCTATCATAAACCGATACCGCTCTCCATTTACGGTTACAGCACTTCCATCTTCATTCTCGAAGAAGTAGGGCCCAATGACATTTTCAGATGTGATCCCACACCATACTGTACACCTGATGGGGTGCAATTGGCGTTGATGAATGGCTCTTGGATTTTGAGAACCCCAGAACCTACAGTTCTGCTTATTAACAAAGCCATTCAAATGAAAATGGCTTCATCACTCATAATCAAATTTTCAATAAAGTTGATTTCATTTCTGGCCAACTCTTGAAATTTAACTGCAAAATTTAGACGTTGCCGATGATCTGCGGGTTTTAATTCTTGGACCAATTGCACCTTATATGGGTATAACTGTAAATCTTTTTTTAAAATGCGCCGTAGTGACGTACGAGACATTTCTAGCTGAGCAGAACGCCTTCTGCCAGATGTTTCTGGTGCTTCGTTAACACTTTGCTGTACTCGTTCAATATTTTCCGCAGTGCGACTTAAAGGTGGTCTACCGCTTCGAGGCAAATCTCTTACGCTGCAATGTTGGTGATGACGATTAACTAAGCAACGAATCATCGCTTCAGAGGGAGAAATTCTGACGTTAAAATGTCGACGATATGCTCTTTGCGTTAAAATAATTGATCTCTGGTTTAAATAATAAAATTCTATTGTTCTGGTTCTCTGTTCAGTTGTGAACCTCTCTATTATAAATTCTCCAAGTGTTGTCTATATAATCTGAAAGAAAAAATAAAAAAAAAATTAATAAACAAAAAAGTTATTAAACTTTTACACCCCTTGGTTTCTTTTGGCCCACCCTGTATAAAAAACAATTTTTTTTTTTTAAACTGTCAACTGTAAAAATAGATTCACTTATTTTATAAGTACGTACATATTGCTGAAGGCTTGCCTGCCAATGTGGATATTCATCTGTCTGAGTGAAGTGAAGTTGCCTTGCGTTGATCATATTTGTTGCTTGAAGTAAAATGTTGTAATAAATGTTGAATGATGCTGCCTGCACTCTCAATGGCTGAGGGATGTGTAGTTGATTATAATTTCTAGTCTCATATACATAGCAATCACTGCGCTGTTGGATCTTGTATGGTGTCCATGACACGAACCCCTCTATAAGATTACGTACATTCGTATCATATTTCGGTTTTGTACCACTCTGTTGAGCAGCATCAGTTGTTAAAGGCGACCCAACCAAAGCAATATAAAGTGTTGGCCAAATTGTTGCATGGGATGCCGCACATGTCATTTACATATTGTGAGTCCAGATGACATTTATTTTCGTTGATCTAATTATGATTGTCTTTCGTCTTTCTTGTGGGGAAGCAATTTAGAAACGTATTCATTCCACATATATAAACAACATGCACATCTTAAGCAATTACTTTATTTGCGACTTATCATTTTATCTTTTGTTGAGTCTTTATCGTCAGTAGCAATTTTTCGGCTACATATTTTTCAAATGCCGAGAAATTATCACAATGAGAAAGTGCACAATCGATAGCACAAATACAAGCACTTTGAATTACAATTCTTCCGCGGTCACGGTCGCCATATTCTTTATTAACTAACTTCCACAAAAACCTCTTAATGTTAATATTCTTATACTATTTCAAGGTTTAGGTGCAACCAAAACCAAAGCAAACAAACAAAGAACAAAACATTGCTGAAATAGCAATATGCAATATTTAGGTCACTTGAATTTGGCAAGTCAACATATTGGTAAGCCAGAAATAATAAAATATAAGAATAACCAATTTAGAGAGCAATAACCGAAAAGTCAACGATAAGAAATAAATGAAAATATCTTGTTTCAATACATTGACTTATTTCTAGTATAGCTTAATTGTAATCGTTGTTTCAAGTGCACAAACAAAGCGTGAATCACAAATTCATACTTTACTAATAGTTAACACATGACAGCATCAGTAACTCAAAAAAAATTTTTGAGTAAATGAGGGATATGTGATATAAATACATTTAATTTTGGGATCTTAGAAAGGAGTCGTTAGTTAATGTGTTTAGAAAGAATTGAATTTATTACCTTTTGTACATAAGGTACCGGAATTTGTCCAATTTGCCCTAAAGCATTTTTCGCAGTCCACCATTGATCTTCGTCCTTCCTAATGATGGTTAATATTTCACCACGTCTGAATGGTAAATCATCCTGGTCCTTATATATTATAAAATTAAAGTCATAACATATATGTAAATAAATTGTTCGCTTTTTTCAACTACTTATAGCGCATACTTACGCTGCCATCAAAATCAAACTTCCCCACTACTCGTTCAACCTTTTTCGGAGCCGGTTTACGCAGCGGTGTTGTATCCAAATAGTGCAATGTGTAGAATGTTAAAAGTTTTGATAAGTTTTCAAACGATTGATCTCCAATGCGATAAACTATCTGGTCATTTTGCTGTATTTTATTTATAATGTAATTTCCAACTTTGGTGTCTTCTCTATGTAATAAAAGGAATTCATGGTGGATTGCGCAAATTCATTTTTTTGCATATAATACCTTACGCACAAAACATAATCGCCTACAATAGAATTACTATCACGAACTAAAAATACACCGCGCTCACGTTCATTCATTAACACCTCAGTAGCATCTTGACGCGACATAGGTCCAAAGTACCAGCTGCAAATATAATTCAATTAAAAACACATTTAAAATAGTAATCACAAATAATTCTAAGACTTAAACACGAATTTGGTCGTGATGTTTACCTGTTTTTATCATTGACATCGAAAGTGTCCATATCTACTAGTTACGCAAGTGTTTGTATGCTCTTAATACCATGAGTAGAAGACTAAAATTTAATATACAACATGTGAAGACAAATGTTCGTTTTAATTAATTTTTGTGAGACAAAAAGTATTTTATATTTTAAATGTATGTATATTACATAAAGAAAAGTTTGAAAAGATTGAATATTTTGTGGTGCGCTTACAGCTGAACTGGATTCGCACGTGGCAATTTTTCTTATCAACTTATTAGATTATGGGCGACAGAGGAAGATGGATCATCATCATGGCATGATCAATAATAGCTATGTACCTATTTTCGTATAAGTATGTTCATATGTTTATCAAATAAAATTTGTGCAAATAGTTTTGCTGAATTCCTTATTAAAAATTCCGAATTTCATTTAGAATTTTTTTAATTCTAAATTAAATTTTCTCAATTTCAAATTGTAATTCTCGATAACATTTGGATTTTTTTTTAAATTTAAATCCTTAATTTCAATTGGAATTTTCTCAATTTCAAATTGAAATTCTTAATTTCATTTGGGAATTTCTCAATTTTAATTTAAAATTTTAATTTGGAAATTCCTAATTTCAAATTGAATCTCTCATTTTCGTTTGGAATTTTCAAATTGAAATTCGTAATATCTTTTGGAATTTTTCAAAATTATCTTGAACTTTCTCAATTTCAATGAAAAATGGCGTAGTAAAAATTAACTAGTATAATTCTTGTCAGAATATGCACTTAATTGCAATGTGAAAGTTCCCAGCAAAAAAATTTGCTTACTAGAATGCAAAAAAGTGTATGTACTCCTCAGCCGTAACTACTTACAATTTGACTGAATTACCCCTTTTTTTTTGAGAAGTTCAAAAATTATGTGGTACCCTATACTTTTTGCCTAGAAACATCCAAAAGTTAATAGATTAATGATTGGCTTAAAGTATTCAAAATTTAATGGGTTATTTTTTGCTTACAAATATGCAAAATATTTTGGATTACGCTTTGCCTCAAAAATTATGTAAAAGTTAATTGGCAATTTTTTCTAATAAAAATACGTAAAATTTTCCAACAAAATTATAAAACTAGTACCTTTTTTATGATTATTGAAAATCATAATTTTACAAAGAAAATATGTGAATATGTATATTGAAGAATATGCGAAAATACTTATATTTTGTAAAAAAAAACTTCCACTCGTAATAAACAAAGTTAGTTAATTGGTTTTGAAACTCATTTTCAGGATCAAAAGATTTTTTTCTAGATATATTTCATTATTAACTGGAAAGAACTACAATAAGTACTTACACGTAATGATATAAATAAATTGTTATTTTATTCATTGTCCTATAATGAAAAGAAATTATAAAAAATTATATAAGTATGTACAACTCATTACTTTGTAAGCCATTAAAAGAGTACTACCCATTACAAAATCTTTAAATTTTTTTGCTGGAAATTGTTACAGAATTCTTCTTGTATCCTTTTATCCTCATTTTTTGTTTTAAGTTCAACAAGTGAAGATATCTCTTAAATAATTTTTTTAATGCATGTTTTTTTATTTATTGTATCTTCAAATATGAACTAACAATAAGTATCCAAATCTAAAATATAATTACACGGTGTTACAAAAAAAAAACACTTTTTGTCAGAACTTGAAAAGCGACCTAGTTGGACTTGCAGGCCTAGGTGAGGAAATACAAAAACCGTTTTCAAAGATTTTAAAACACCCTAAAAAATTCGAGTTATTTGGAAAAAACCATTTTAGGGTGGGTCGTAGTACTTTAGTACCTCTAGCTCACACATTTTTTAACCAATTTTAAAATTTTATACAGTTTTGGAAAGGCAAAGAATAAGTTTTTTTTTTAATTTATGCATTAATTGTATGTTTCAAAAAATTGGGTAAGTTTTTATCAGACATTTCGATTTTTTTGCGTAATTTTTGAAAATAAACAATTATATTTTAATTTTTTTCTACGAAGACCTATTTTTTCACATAACTTTAAAGGAAATTTTATATAGAAAAGAATGAGATATCATTTGTTACAATCGATTTATATTTGTAAAAGTTATTAAAATTGTTCTAAAGTACAAATATTGCGATTGCAGACTTTTTTTGGTAAGCCACTTTATACAAATTACAGTCCTCTGCTTTATGGAATATTTGATGATGCCAAATCATTGGGAAATATAATGGTAATGAGGGGCTTATAAGCTCTACAGACTTAATTTTCTTAAATACACTGGAATAGCTTGTACAAGTACTTTCGGAGTTCATACCATTTGCTAGAACTATGTATATGAGCAGTCAAAATCTGTTTTGAAGACATCTTTTGTGTGGCTGTCCGCTTCGCGCAGGTATTCGAGTGGAATTCAAGTCAGCATGTAAACCGCAAACATAAAATAAATTATTATGCTTATCACACACTGCATGATGATTGCAAAATCTACAAACTTAATTATTTTAATTAAAATAAATATTAATAGCACATCACTTGTCGACAATTTTAATCTACTTACAATTGTTTACTCTTTTCTAAAAACAATAACCTTCACCGCACTTTGGCATTGTGTTGGTACTCCCCAGCTAAAAAAGTATGTATGAAGCATATAAGATATCCCATATATGGTTCGGATCCGAAAAATGAGGGTATATGGGCATATATGATTATATATATATTCATAAATCTTCATACATATACATATGTGTAAATATTCCCTCTACAGCATGCAAAGTTCATATACATACTCTTTAAATTCACAAAAGCGCACTGCTGTGTAATAAATTAAATTACTAAAATTAAATCTTTGTAAGATTTTGTATAGGCAGGTTGTATTGAATGAAAAATTAGTTCCCAGCTAAAAAAATTATATATGGTCCATATATTTTTAATAAATGAATGTCTATAACTATATATGAATATGTATGAATTCATGTATGGAAATGTATGGGATTATACATGGCAAAAGTATTATATATGAACTAATATATGGACTAATATATTAGCTCATATATGGAAATTTAATTATGAAGCTCTTCATATGTGGATCCATATATAGAAATAAGATTTAATATATGGAGCTATATAAGATTGTATGCATACATGATATCTCACATAAAATCATTTTTGCAATCAAAAAGCTTGCATTTATTAATTCGATCTTTTTCTATCTTTTTAATCACTCGTGTATTGGATGTTTGTTAGAAGATACACACGGTATGTAAATTTTATATGCGTAGACCCTCAAGATTTAAAAAATAAAAACTCGTGCAACAAAAAAAATCATTCTTGTAGGATTTTATATATTGTGGGTCTATTTAATAAATCAAATAATCAAAAAGATAATTCAGTCATTAATTTTATAAAAATTAACTGAATTCTCAGATATATTTAAGAAACAAAATTCATATAACTGCCAAAAAATAATATTAAAAACTAGTGTTAGTATCAAAATGATTAATTTTTCTTTTATTCTTAAATTATATGTCGTGTACAAATGTGTGTTTTGTGTTTTTTAATAATCGATTCACATTTTCTCTTAAAATGTCGAATGAAATGTCTTTTAGTTCGTTTTGAATTATTTTGTTCGAACAAATGTTTCATTAAACACAACTTTTCTGTAACAAATCTAACAAAAAAATTATTTTAATAATTTAATTTATTGCACAGCAGTGCGCTTTTTGAATCAATATGAACTGGGAATACACATTCATGTATGAAAATGTATGAATATATATTATCATATATGTCCATATACCCTCATTTTTCGGATCCGAACCATATATGGGATATCATATATGCTCCATACATATTTTTTTAGCTGCCCAGCTAAAAAAATTATATATGGTCCATATATTTTTAATATATTAATGTATATAAATATATATGAATATGTATGAATTCCTGTATGGAAATGTATGGGATTATAGATGGCAAAACCATTATATATGAATTGATATATGGACTAATATATGAAATGTATTATAATGTATGAACTCATATATGGAAATTTTAATTATGAAGCTCTTCATATGTGATTCATATATAGAAATAAGATGTTATATATGGTGACATATAAAAATGTATGCATACATGATATATCACATAAGATCGCATTTGCAATCAAAAAAGATTAAATTTTATTAATTCGATCTTTTTACCTTTACAAAAAAATAATTTTAATAATTTAATTTATTGCACAGCAGTGCGCTTGTTGAATCAATATGAACTTTGCATACTATATAGGGAATACACATTCATGTACGAAAATGTATGAATATATATTATCATATATGTCCATATACCCTCATTTTTCGGATCCGAACCATATATGGGATATCATATATGCTCCATACATATTTTTTTTAGCTGGGTGGGTAGTTTTTTTTTAATGTTGAGGCTACGCATATAAACCTTACATGCCGTATGTATTTTCTATAGATTTCCAATTCGCCAGTGATAAAAAGAGAAAATAAAATGCAAACTTTTTTTATTGCAAAAATGTTATGTGAGATATCATGTATGCATACATTCTTATATGGCTCCATATATTAAATCTTATTTCTATATATGGATCCAGATATGAAGAGCTTCATAATGAAATTTCCATATATGAGCTCATATATTATTTTATGTATTAGTCCATATATTAGTTCATATATAATAGTTTTGCCAGGTATAATCCCATACATTTCCATACATGAATTCATACATATTCATATATAGTTATATACATTCATATATTAAAAATATATGGACCATATATAATTTTTTTAGCTGGGTAAAATACATTTTAAACCGGTTTAAATTTTATGAATATGGGTTAACGAAAAAAATACTTATATTACATATGTACATCCATATTTATGTAAATTTTGATTTATTAACTTGGGCTACAATGGATAAAATCGTACAAGAATTGTTTTGTTTCAAAAGTTTTTCTTTTTTAAACGTTTTCTAATAGTTTTCCAATTCTCCAGTGATAAAAAAGAGAGATAACGATCGATTTGATTGCAAAAACAATCTTATGTGAGATATCATGTATGCATACATTTTTATATGACTCCATATATTACATGTTATTTCTATATATGGATCTACATATGAGGAGCTTCATAATTAAATTTCTATATATGAGCTTATATATTATAATATATTTTATATATTAGTCCATATATTAATTCATATATAATAGTTTTGCCAAGTATAATCCAAAACATTTCCATACATGAATTCATACATATTCATATATATTTATATACATTCATATATTTAAAATATATGGACCATACATAATTTTTTTAGCTGGGATATTACAATTTTTTATAGTAAGCTAATTATATAAATTAGATATTAGAGGATTATTTGATAACGTACAAATAAGTATAAAGCGTTCAGCATAAATTCCTTCTCCTAACCCTCTACGTGTGTGCCGGCTGGTAACAAGTACCACAATTCCATCTTATTTTTGCCTTGCATTCCCAGGACGGTGCTTGGCTAAGGTTCTGGATACTCATCTGGCTATCTGTACTGTCCTAGTGGTGCAATAGGTAGATGGGCGGAAGAAGGTATGTCCCGATCAGCCAGAAGTCATGTTGGAGGACTTAAGCTCTTAGGAGTGCCGTATCTTCATGCACTGATGGTAGTGTACTTACATCCTCTCTCCATGTTGGTGGTTGGAGAAAGGTCGGGAACAGGAGCTCAGTATGGTCATGTCTCTGCTGTAGTTTCCTGTTTAATTGTAGGTAGGCGGAGATCTTGTATCCACTCTTAAATCTTGTACCTCTAATCCACGGTGGAACAGCATATGCCAAGGGATGCGTGGCTAATAGGGAGATTAGTCGTGAGTTTCCGGACTCTGGACCTGGGAACTGCAGTTTTACTTAATGTCCACTCTAGCAAGGAGCTCTGCTAGAAGTGTTATGTTCATTCCCCAAACAAAAACAATTTTTCATGGAAATATATATCAAAAACAGAAATAAAACCCCCAATACAATATTATCAACCGAAGGAAATCTGTTGGGCTATCCGGAGGTAAAACCACAAACCCTGCGGAAGCGCAGGTCAATGTGGATATGGAGCTTACTGGAAATGCTGTTGGGCAACCTGATGCGCTTCATGGCGATATTGCAATACCCCAGGGACTACAAGTGTAAGAAACTGAGGACCCACATGAGGGAAAGATGGGGTCAGACAATCTAAGTCTATGTTGTGAAAGATCCAGTGCTACAACAATAGGCAAAGATCTGGACAATGTGAAGATCCAAACGGGATCTCTATTTGTCAAGTTTTCAGCATCGGAGAAACAGCGCTTCAAAAAAGCTTTAGAAGCAAGAACCATGGGCCGCCGAAGGTAAAATTTTAGGCCTTCAACAAGAACCAGGCAGGTTAATATTTTTTTTTTGGAAATCCCAACGGAGCAAGGGACTAGACAAGTAGTCTATGCGTTAGCATTTTTTGAAGGTGACTTACCTATACCACCTATTTGGGTGAAGGAACTGATAAGTTACTGTCATGAGGATAATTTTTAGTTCATAATTGGTTGTGATGCTAATGCTCATCACACAGTATGGGGTAGTAGTGACGTTAATGGAAGTAGTAGTAGTAGTAGGCTATTTTAGAATTTCTAGGCTGTGAGGGTATAGAGATTTTGAATAGGGGATCAAAGCCAACTTTTGTTCATGCCATCAGGGAAGAGGTATTAGACCCCACTTTATCTGGCTCATTCATTTCTAATTACATATCCAATTGGAGGGTCTCAGACAAAGTCTCCCTGTCGGATCATCGATACATAAGGTTTGATTTTCCAGGAGACATGTCCGTTACCCAACAATTAACGAGTCGCAAACATATTAACTGGGCTGCGTTTAAGGAACTGGTAGCCTCGAGATCCAATCTGCTAACTTCCAATATTTCTTGTGGAAGAACTAGATATAGCAGCAGATCAGCTTAATCAAGTCATTATTTCCCCATATCATGATATTTGTAGTCTGACAAACCGAAAAACGAAACGAAGATACCGTGGTGGACTGACCTTCTTGATGATATGCTCAAAGAAGTTAGAAGACTGTTTAATTACGCACAACGTTCAGGTAATTGGGAAGTGTACACAAGATACCCAACCAATTACAACAAAGAAATTAGGAAATCCAAAAGGGAGTCCTGGACAAAATTCTGCGAGGATATCAAGAATACCTTAACAGCAGCGAGATTGCATAAGGCTCTCTCCCGCTCTAAAGTCAGCCAAATTAGCCTTCTAAGGAAAGCTGATGGTAATTACACCAAGAACCAAAGAAACCCTGGAACATTTACTTAGTTTTCATTTTCCTGAGTCGATTCCCAAGGTCCAAAGTGATGATGACCTAACGATTTGCTCTCCTGTTTCACACAGAACAGCTCTCAAATTGTCTAAAGTTATCTTTGATCCGGATAGGATAAAATGGGCTATTACCTCCTTTCAGCCTTTTAAGGCTCCTGGCTGGGATGGTATATTTCTAGCGCTTTTGCAAAGGTGCATTGATGTACAGCTTAGTGCACTCGCCGCCCTATTTAGAGCTACTTTGGTCTTCGGACAAAGGAGGAAGGTTGACGTTGTATTTATACCTAAAATGGGCACTATGCCAGGATATTTGGCCAAATCATACAGACCAATTAGCCTAACATCGTTTTTGTTGAAAACTATGGAAAGACTAATTGATCTGCACATTAGATCGACGGTTTTGAATACCGCCCCCTTGCATGCAAATCAATATGCATACGCTAAGGGTAAATCGACCGAGCATGCTCTGCATCATCTTGTTACAAAGATCGAGAGGGCTCATGGGTCGGGTTAAATTGCATTGTTTGCTTTTTTAGACATTAATGGCACATTTGATAATACAGAATATGACTCAATAGAGTGCTCTCTTAGACAAAAAGGTCTTGATCACGCGTCTGTGAAATGGATTATGTCTATGCTCGAGAGCAGGGACATAACTTCTTCTATGAGTAATGATATGGTTACTATTAAGGTAGTCAAAGGGTGTCCCTAAGGTGGTTATTTATCACCACTCCTTTAGTCAGTGGTGATTGATGAACTTCTACTCACTCTTAGTGAACAAGGACATGAACTTATAGGGTATGCTGATGACGTGGTTGTGATGGCAACTGGAAAATTCGGCAACATTCTTTCAGACGTCATGAGCAATACTTTGTGCACTGTAACGATTGGTGTGCGAGACACTGCCTGGCGGTCAACTCTGATAAGACTATTCTGGTACCTATTTTTCTTAGAAGAAAACTTGGTCTAGGGACAGTATCTTTGAATGGATGTAATATTCCTCATGCGACCAATGTCAAATACTTAGGGATTACCCTTGATAGAAAGCTAACTTGGAACCGACATGTTGAATGCGTAACACAGAAAGCCACTAGGGCGATCTGGGTGGTTAAGAGTTGCGCTGGGTGCACCTGGGGCATGAGCACAAAAATGGTTATGTGGATCTACACAATGATTGTTAGGCCAATTATAAAGTACGGCGCGATAGTTTGGTGGCAAAAGACTCGCCAGGTTATGGCGACAACTAAACTCTGCAAGGTTCAGAGATTGGCGTGTCTTCTTGCAACAGGCGCAATGAGGTGATGTCCAACCTTGGCCAATGAGGCCTTGATTGGACTACCACCGATACAAATCTCTATAAGATCATCTGCGGCAATGGCCGCTTATAGGATGGGTCTCGGGACATCTGCTCGTTTTGTTGGCAACGGGCACTCGTCAGTCCTGATTACAATGCCCAGCTTAGGACTGCTAGGAATGCATAGTGACAGGATAAACTGTTAACTGAGGTTCGACAGGAGATTCAATGTCACAATTCCACCCAGGGCAGTATGGGACGAAAACGGTCCCGATGTGGATTCCAGAAGTTTATGTTGATATTAAAGGGTTGCATTTGTATACTTGTTTGTATAGCCAAAATAAATATACCATGGAAAATATACTATGGTATGTGAGCGACAGAACTAGTATAAGAGTTATTGTGTGTGCGTGTTTTTCCAAATTACAATACAATTAAAAACAAATAACAATTGTTTATCGTATTGCTGCTGAGCAACTGTTTGATCTGTTTTTGCTCAAAAATACATATTGTAATACAAATATATGAAAAAACAACTGTTGAAACAAATACATGATGAGCAGATGTATGTGCAGACGTTCGATATGTTATTTTGTGGCGCAGCCAAGTATAGAGAGAGAGAGACAATTTTGCTCTAAGAGTAATTACACATTCATATCGTGTGTATTTTTTTTTTGTATTTGCAGCTCATGTGTTTCATGTATCATTTACTTACATATGTATGTGAAATTTTGCTTTTATTCATTCATTCATCAGCCATGTATATTTTTTCTCAACACATCATAAAGCACTTATGGTAAAAGCAGTTTTATGTATCTTATTTGTTTTAGAAAAACAAATATATATAAATGTGTTGTTTTCATTTGCTCATTGCCCAACCATACAATAATTGCTTTAAAAAATCAACATTTACAACTAGTAAAATAAACGCTATGTTATAGAGCTGTGTCGTTCATGAACGAACGAGTACAATTGAACGAATCAGTAAAATGAACGAAGTGAGCCGGTCACTTTACTGAGCTGTTTTGGCTCAGCAGTATTGATAAAAAGTATAATTGAACGAAATGAACGAACGAACGCACTTGGGTGTTTTTGTTTTGCTTTTTTTTTCTTGGTTTTTCTTTATTCATGTGAGATTTTTTTGTCACATTCTGGTTTTCATTTGCCTTTTTGCCTGCTTTCAGTAATAGTATGACCATTATGAAATTAATAAAATTGCCATTAATATTTCTTAAGTTTTTAGAACATATTAGTAGTTCTTTTATATGTATATATATATATATATATATATATATATACGCAGATATTATAAAGTTTATTTTTATTCTTTATATGTGGATTTTTTTTTTGGCAATATGCATCTTTTGATCTCTTAGTCCTAAGAATATAAAATACTTTAATATTTTAAAAAACTTTACTTGCTGATTTTTTATTTTTATTTTTTTTTTTTTTTTTTGCTTATTTTGCTAAATAATTCATAACAAACCCAATGCATTTGTCCCTTTTTATTTGACGAATCAACTGTTGGTTTTTATTTCGTTCTGTTTCTTGAAAAGAGCGGATGAACGAAATGAACGAACTCTAGAAAATGAACGAAAATGAGCGGTCACTTGAATGAACGATTTGGCACAGCTATAATATGTTATATATTTGTTCATACCAGATCCAAAAACACGCAAAACTGGTGCAAACAGATGTATCTGTGCAATGCTATAGTTGGTATACGGATGGATCCAAAATGGTGGATGGAGTTGGTGCTGGAGTTTTTGGGCCCAACGTAAAACCTCTTTGCCCATGGGCAAATGGCCTACTGTATTTCAGGCAGAAATACAGGCAATCACCAAATGTGTTGATATTAATTTAAATAGGGGCATTAGAGGTGCGCATATAGCTATATTTTCCGATAGTCAGGCAGCTCTTAAGTCTCTACTTTCATGGGAATTCCGTTCCAGGCTAGTTTTAGAGTGCTTTGACTCATTACAAAAGCTATCCATACGGAACAAGGTTTCCATTTATTGGATACTTGACCACAGCGGTCATCCAGGGAATGAGGAAGCGGATGAACTGGCCAATGGGGGCCTCTGCTGCTCCTTTTATGGACCCAGAGCCGTTTTGTGGCGTAAGTCGGTCGTTTACAACATGTCAAGCAGATGACACTTCGAATGCTAAGGAAATGTGGATGTCTTCTTCTGGTTTAAGGCAGGCTCAAGTTTTGATGCATCCATTTACATATAATGGCATCCTGAAACTTAACCGGAATAATTTACGGCTTGTTACGGGTTATCTTTCTGGTCACTTCGGACTCCTACCGCCAGGGGAGTCTATTTTTGACTACGGGTGTGGCAATCCCGGGGCCCCAGCTAGGGTAATGTAGCTTTTTCCGCTGACGGACCTTTGGCTCATTACCCGTAAAACTTATGTGGTACTACCCAATCTCTGAACATAAACAGAGTAACGGATGTGCACATATTTATAAAAGGAAAACAAATATTGTACGCCCGTTGTTGTCAGCTAGGTGCAGCGTCACCTAGAACTGCCCCTGAGTTCAAAAGACGATAGAGGTGAAGCCCTTGTGGTGGAACTTCGAGGCCTAACCAGAGGCTACTTCTGGTACCACGGGTGCCGGTTGCCCGACAGCTGGGCTGCTTAGAGATAAATGCATTGCGGTTGCCGGAAATTTCTGGTCCAAAATGGCTTTCGTCCTGGATACGACCCCAGGACTCTTTCACTTTTTAGTGTCTTGCCGTAGTAGGCACAGAAACTTAGGTGGCGTGCTTGCATTCTTCTCGCGTAAGTGGTCCTCGCTGCTCTGATGTTTTGAGTGCATGTAGCGGTCGTCAGTTTCCTTTGCTAAAATGCCGAGTTCGTCCTACCCCAATGGTGTATACCCCACGGGGTTAAAGGGATGATTTTGGTAGGTGTGGAGTAAGCACTGGTTATTTGGCGACACAGGCATGCGTTCATTATGGATGAGTGGTTAGCTGTGCCGGCAATGGTTGAGGAATTTTCTTGGGGACCTCGCTAAGGTGTATACACAACACCTTAGCGTGGAAGCCGGATAATTATCGTGGTGGTTGTGGTTGCTTCCAAAATCGCTGGGAGAATAGTCTTTGCTTCCCAGTGTT
This sequence comes from Tachina grossa, assembly GCA_949987645.1. NCBI lineage: Eukaryota > Metazoa > Arthropoda > Insecta > Diptera > Tachinidae > Tachina > Tachina grossa. The sequence goes on along the minus strand of OX465279.1, from coordinate 13,998,935 downwards.
AAATCAATGCTAGTGGTTGGTCTGACGCGGTGCTGTTGCCATTCAACAGAGCTGCTATGGGCACGGAGATAGCAGCAGAGTTTAGATAGCTCAAAGTACCTCAGCAAGGTACTTGAATATAGAACAGGGATAACTATATTTAAAGATTGCAACCTATGTGCCTTATGGAGTGGGCCATAGGTTCATTCTAAAAGGGTGCATTGGGGCGTTTGTCTGGCGTCTAACCCACACCCGGTGCTTTGGCACACGTGAGATAAGGCCGCAACGGCAGGTACTCACGTAAAGCAATTGCACATCTGTCACTTCGGACTGAATTATCCTCTGTGGAAAGTAACCAAATTCGTTCACCTTTGTGTCGTTTATGCTTGGAAGATGAAGAGACGAAAACACACATTCTTTGTGAGTGTATCGTATTATGTGATAGTATAAGGCGTGTTTTTCATTCTAAGTTTCTGTGTTTAGATGATGTTAGGCGGGCTTCTCCAATATTCTTAATCTAATTCACAGATCTATGGTACAAAAGATCCATCAGGGGTCGCAGTGCCAGTCTTTGGACTAGATCTTCCCCCTATTATATTCTATTCTATTCCAATTATAAATATTTTATCGCGAATCATATTTATATTATTATCGTTGTGAAGTTCTTTGGTGGAAAAGTGCCAGTAGTAAATTTAGCATAATTATTTCATCTTTTATTTTGGAAAATTTTTTACTTTTTAATATGCGTTTCGGCGCATACTCCCCAGACGGGGCAGGCATACACAATAATGAGTTGGAAGATTGATTTCACTAAAACTATTTTGTTCTCTTGACTTAAGAATGATTTACGCCCAATGAGGGAAGTTATATTTTTAAATAATCTTTTGAATGTGTATGTCAAAAGAAAGCTTTCTAAATATTTTACATTGTTATTCCATTGTACTGGATCTCTATTGACCCTTATTTGATCTGTAGGATAAAAGCAGAAACTTCTCCTTCTTGTAAAAGATACCGCTTGTTTTATTCTCATTGAATTTAATTCTCCAGGTGTGCAAAAATCTACCTAGTTGATTTAATGCAGGTTGCAAAATGTCCACAATATTCTGGCCGTAGATATGAGAGGAACATAAACAGGTGTTATCAGTGTAAGTTGCGCATTCAATTCCATTGAATTGTGGCATATCAGAACAAGATAAACTGTAAAGTAGCGGATCTAAAACCGAGCATTGGGGGACTCCTGCTGCTATTTCTAATATATCAGAAAATTTTTAATTCAGGTTAAAACAAAAGCTTCTGTTTTTTAAAAATGACTCAATACTTTTTATAAAATACAATGAAAAATTACTTTGAATGATTTTATGTATCAAACCGTTATAGCATAACGTATCAGAAGCTTTTTCGATATCGAGTGCCACCAAACATTTTCAAACCCGCTTTTTTTATAGTCACATAAACGCTTTATTTCATTATTTATTCATATTGTTACGAAAATGGCCGTCGACAAGGTTAAGCAGCATTACACAAAAATATTCCAACAGGGTTAATGTAAGTGTTACGCGAAAATATTCCTACAGGGTCCATGTAAAGAATAATCTAGAATAGTAACAAACAACTAAATAAGCATGCGCAGCATTAAACGTAAACAACCAAAAGCAACAACAAAAAGCGTCTGCTTATTAAGAAGATTCACATATTTACCTACGTACATACATGCTAATTCAAACGAAAAGCAAAAGATAAACAACCACCGTGTATTGCTTAGTTAATGATGTACACACGTATGCATATACAGATGTATGTACATAATTACCACATGAGCTTAATTAGGCACTTTGTAAACAGCATATAAGATGATAATGATCGTCTAGACATTGCTTGAAACTTCTAGTGGTATTTGTGTGGTATATAAAAAGAGGTGACGCAGCCAATGAGTTAGTTAGTTGCAGTTGTGAGTCAGTTGCGACCAAGTCAGTTGCGAACAAGTTAGTCAGTTGCGTGTGAACAAGTCAGTTGATAATTAAGTTGTGAATTAATAATAGTCTGCGATACAGTGGTGAGTTGGTAGTTAAGAGCAGTCTGTTCCTTACTCGTGAGTTGGAGAAAAGGAGAAACTATAGGACAGTCTATAATGACAGCAAAGTCTGTCGTGGAATTGAGATTATTGTGGAGTCTATCGTGTCGACTGGAGTAAAAGGAACAGCGCAGCGAATAGAAGTGTGTAAGGGTGTAAGTAAAGCCAGTGAGTCTTTATTGGTGTATCAACTGTGAGTGTCAGCAGAGTGAGTGTCGTGTGTGACAAGCAACAGACAAAGAGGTATTGGTGTAGCAACTGTGAGCGACGGCAGAGTGAGTCTCGTAAGTGACGAGTAGCAGACAAAGAGGTGTCACGTGAATACTTGCGCAGCCAGTTAAGAGACGTGTGTAAGATACAGCGAGGAAGGCGTAGTGGTAACCAGTTGTGAATATTTGTGTGTAATTCAGTAGTTTAAGTTGTATTAGTTTATATAAGCTCTTGATTAATTTAGTTTAAGTGTATTTGTAAATAAAACTTGTATCATTCTTAACCCTAATTACTACACTCGGCTCTTGTATTCATTTGCAAATCTTCGGGTTCACGGAAAAGCGTTTTTATAGAGAGAAAAACTTAACAATATTTTTAATATCATCGAGTCCAGAGGCTTTCCTTAATTTGAGCTCTTTCATGATGTTTCATTAAAATCTGTGTATTCTGTTGTGCTTGTGGTAATATCAAGCATAGGAAAACGTTGATTTACAGAATCAACCGTACAATTGTGTGTTTTATTATGGTGATTTTCTAGAAAATTAGCGGCAAACTGATTTGTTTTTTCCTGAACCGTATATAACGTTCGAGTACTTTCTAAAAGAGGAGCTATAAAGTTTGTTTTTTTTCAGACATTTAGCTATTTTCCAAAATGGTTTTGAGGACTTACATATCTATGCTATTAATTTTGGTATTCCATGATCTTTTTCTAAATTTGGATTTTTCAGTGGGAATTTTTTTGTTATACATTTCCATAGTCATATAACCGGTCCCATTTCGATACCTCATCCATAGTCTTCGCAAGAAATTACGAGAAGTTAGCAGTTGCTTAATACACAAAGGTATTTTACTACTTTCAAAGTCAATAACTATTTTTGGGGTAGCGATCAGAAAACTTTAACAATTTTTAACAAAAAAATCGTCAAAATCTGCATTTGATTTTTAAAATCTTAAAAAAAATATTCAAAGCAATTTTAAAACAACTTTTTATATTTTATTCAAAAAATTTACATAAATATGGATGTACATGTGTAATATAAGTATTTTTTTCGTTAACCCATATTCATAAAATTTAAACTCCGTTTAAAATGTATTTTATTTTATTTTCTTAGAAAAAATTTTCTTAACACAACTTTCAAGCACATTTTATTTTTTTATGAATGTAAGCATTTGATGAAGTATGAAGAATGTGCATTTCGTTTCTGCCTGAGAAACACAACCAAAAAATTTTTGAAATAAGGTAAAAAACTTCATATGTTTATAGAACGACTATCAATATGTTATTAAGAATAATAGGTTATATTCATAAAAATTATTTTGAGTTACAAAACGTTTAACATCCCAGCTAAAAATATGTATGGAGCATATATGATATCCCATATATGGTTTGGATCCGAAAAATGAGGGTATATGGACATATATGATAATATATATTCATACATTTTCATACATGTTTGTGTAAATATTCCATATACGGTATGTAAAGTTCATATTCATACACACACATTCATACTAATGCAATTAGAAAATCAAACAAATCCGTTTTTATACTAACACTAGTGTACAATAAAATTGTTTACAGTAATATGAACTTTGTTTCTTAAAAATATCTAAAGTATTCTATCAAATTTCTATCAAATTAATGACTGGATTATCCTTTTGATTATTTGATATATTGAATGGGGCCACAAATTATAAAATCGTACCAGAATGTTCTTTTTTTGTTACAAAAGTTTTTCTTTTTTAAAAGTTGAGGCTGTACGCATATAAACTTTGCATGCCGTATCTATTTTGTAATAGATTTCCAATTCACCAGTGATAAAAAACAGAGAAAAAGATCGAGTTAATAAAATGCAAGCTTTTTTGATTGCAAATACGATCTTATGTGAGACCTCATGTATGCATACATTTTTATATGGCTTCATATGTTACATCTTATTTCTATATATGGCTTCAAATATGAAGAGCTTCATAATTAGATTTCCATATATAGGCTCATATATTATAATACATTTCATATATTACTTCATATATCAATTCATATATAATACTCTTGCCATTTATAATCCCATACATTTCCATACATGAATTCATATATATACATACATATATATTTATATACATTCATATATAATAATGTATATTTGTTCATTTCTTTATATCGGTAAAAATGTTGTTAAGTTAGCAGATTATCTAGAAATTATATGGCAACCTTACGATTACAAATTTATATAATGCATAGCATATTTCAGTGATAGGTATTGTACCAAACAAGAACTTGGTCAAAATTTATATCTCACTACTTTTAATGGCCGAACTTTTTTATAGGAACTTGGCCTTTTTTCACATTTATGTTTTTGTGAGGATCTGACTACTTTTTGAAAAATTTTCTATGATAACATTTTTTACACTTAAAATTTCTAGTGTGTTTTGTTTCTATTCATGATTACTTTGCCAGTTAAAAATGGCATAGTTACATAAAATAATGGGCTAGAGTGTGAGTAAAAATGCATTATTGTGTTATTACAACGGGTCGCCAGTGTGTACGCAATTTGTTAAGAGTCGTCTGGAAAGAAACATGTAAAATACAGCGTCAATTTTAGTGGGAGTGATCCCAGCTATTTTCTCAATATATTTACATATTAAAGTCTGCTTAGCCGAAGTACATAAATCAAAAGGATATGCCCAATGTACATGCAAAGTTTCAATAGGGTAGCTGGTGCTTTAATTTTTGGATTTTGCGATTGAGTAAATCAGTTAGGACTATTTGTCTACAAAATGTCAGCTCTCTACAGTATAATATTACGTACAATTTTTATGGGCCTGACCCCGCCGAATTTTATATCTGCTAGTATGAAAAAGCTAATGGGAAATACATGAGTAATAGACTAAAGAATGCTAAGCCGAAGTAAATGAAAGAAAAAGCTAAGATTTATGGGTGAAGTCACGTCCACTTTTCCAAACAGGAAATTTTTACTTTGGATAACTGCAATGTGTATGAAAAGTTTCAATAAAATTTAACTTAATTTTGAGTTTACAGTGCTTTTTCCCAATCCCTGATTGAAACTTTTGGTTTCTTATGTAGGTAGTTATGTTGCTCGTTGAATAGAAACGCTTACTATTAATTAATGTAAGAATATAATTTTTATTTATCGAGCTTAAAACTACTATATACAAAATTTACAAAAATTATGACGCGCAGTTACAGACTGAAAAAAATGTGTATCTAAAGAACTGCCCGTCTATCAGGGATACCAGACTTTTTAGAATTTTTTCTGACAGTCTTGTATCATGGGGAATGTCCGCCACATTACTCCCCCTTTCGTTGAAGGCAAAAACGCACCTTGCGACCATAACGAGAAGTGATGTTTTTTGGTTCGTTGTTTGGATTTAATAATATATTACCAGAGTTTCCGGGTGGTTTATTATCCGAAGGTTTTTTACTTGCTTCCTTTTCGTAAGCTGGCTTTTGCATAGTCGTGTTTGCCGAATGCTCGTGCTCTGGTTCATAACTAACGTTGGTGGTATGTTGTGGATTCAATACAAATGCGGATTTCAAGCGGTCCAAGCTGATATTCATCTTCTTTCCATTGACATCGACTGTAAAGTATTTGTCGTGTCGCTTCAAGACTGGAAATGGTCCTTCATACGGAGTCTGTAAAGGCTTACATACCATTGAGTTTCGAATGAACACTTGAGGTGAAGTTAACAAATTTTTTTCAATGAACGGCTTGTCCTTTGCGTGGTGAGATGTTGTAGTGGGTCGTAGTTCAGCCATGAACTTTCTAAGCCTTTTTACGAATTCATTTTGAGAAACGTCGCATGTGGCTTCAGCTACTAAAAATTCGCCTGGAATACGTAAACTTGATCCATATACGAGTTGTGATGGTGTTGCGTCGATGTCTTCTTTATACGTGATTCTAAATCCGAGTAGAATGAGGGGTAAAATCTCTACCCAGTTCTCACTGCTATAGCATTTAATTGCGGCTTTCAGCGGTCTGTGAAAACGTTCTATTATGCCATTTGCGGCGGGGTGGTAAGCGGTGGTTCTTAGATGTTGAGTTCCCAAAAGTTTTGTCGTTTCCTTGAAAAAATTACACTCGAACTGACGCCCTTGGTCCGTTGTCACCCTGAGTGGAATACCGAATCTCGATATCCACGTTGAATAGAATGCAAATGCGACTGCTTCGGCTGTAATGTCCTCTAGGGGACAAGCCTCTGTCCAGCGAGTGAAGCGGTCGATCATGGTCAGGCAGTAACGAAATCCTCTGGAGACTGGCAATGGACCGACAATGTCGATGTTTATGTGGTCGAAGCGATCTGAAGAACTGAAATACTTACAAATCGGAGCTTTGTTGTGCCGATGGATTTTACTTTTTTGACATGCTATGCATGCCTTTGCCCATAAGTGACAATCACGTTTCATATTTGGCCATACAAATTTTTCGGACACTAACTTTGTTGTTTTTTTTTTGCGTTTGCATGGCATAGGTTGTGTACAGAGTCGAAAGCAATTCTGCGAAAATTTTCTGTTATATATGGACGTACAGATCCGGTCGATATGTCACAGTAAACTGAAAAATTGGTGTTAGGTATCACGAATGTTTTTAATTGCAAGTTTGAATTAGTGTTGAGTAAGTTTTTCATTTCATCATCGTTGCTTTGCTGGCGAGATAGTTCCTCATAATTTATTGTTTTATTGACGTGCATTGCATCTATACGCGATAAAGCGTCTGCCGCAATATTGCTTTTTCCGGGAATATGCCGTATGTCCGTTGTGAATTGGCCTAAGAAATCTAAATGTCGAATTTGTCTAGGACTTCCTTGTCTAGTTTCTGTTTGAAAGCAAATTGCAGCGGCTTGTGATCCGTATAAATGGTAAATCTTCTGCCCTCAAGCATGTGCCGAAAGTATTTGACAGCTCTGTATGCGCTTAAAAGCTCCCTGTCGTAAGTGCTATATTTACGTTGGGCATCAGTTAAACATTCTGAATAAAATCCTAGTGGTTGGAAATCCGCACCAACTAGTTGTTGCAACACTGCGCCGGTGGCGATATTTGACGCATCGACCATAAGTGCCAGTTTCGAGCTAGATTTTGGGAATGCAATATATGTGGCATCACTTAAATGTTTTTTGCACGATTCGAAGGCAATCTTTGCTTCATCAGTCCATTCGATTAAGGTTCTGTCATTCTTTTTGTTACCATGGGTGAATTTATAGAGTGTTGCCTGATGAGAGGCGGCGTTGGGAAGAAATCTCCGGTAAAAGTTAATCATGCCCATGAAACGTTTTAAATCGCATACTCGTTTGGGCAATGCGTATTGTGCTATTACTGTTACTTTTTCTGTGGGTGGTCGAATGCCATTTTTGTTGACAGTGAAACCGAGAAAATTAACTTCTGATTTGCCAAAGTTGCATTTAGACGGATTGATAGCCACATTAAATTCTTTTAGTTTTTTTAAGACGCTTTCAACATGTGTTTTATGCTCATCTAAATTTTTTGAAGCTATCAGAATATCATCAAGATAAGCGTAGGCGAATTCAAAATCTCGTAAAATGTGGTCTATGAGGCGCTGGAAAGTTTGACCTGCATTCCTGAGGCCGAACGTCATGTGCGTGAATTCGTACATGCCGAAAGGTGTTGTTATGGCGGTCTTCGGAACGTCGTGTGATGCTAAGGGGATTTGGTGGTATGCCCTACGCAAATCAATTGTTGAGAAAAATGTAGAATCTTCTAGCCAGTGTGTGAAATCGTGAATGTGGGGAATCGGATAGCGGTCAGGCTCCGTAATAGAGTTTAATTTTCTATAATCGCCGCAAGGCCTCCATTCCCCATTCTTTTTCTTCACCATATGTAGTGGGCTTGCCCAAGGACTAGATGATGGGCGACATATACCAGCGTCAAGTAAGACTTGAATTTCAGCCTTTGCTGCTTTTAGCATATCAGGTGAAAGACGACGGGGCTTAGCGTACACTGGTGAGCCAGTTGTAATAATATGGTGTACTACTTCATGTGTAGTGGTGTTAATCGTAGACGTGTCCCGTGTAATCTCTGGAAATTGTTTAAGCATTGTGTGGAATAAATCATTTTTATTAAGCGCTGACAATCCTAAAATAGGAGATTCTATGGTGGTAACTGAACAGATGCATGACATATTTGTATTGCCATCGAATAGTTTTTGTTCTCGCATGCTTATGACGAGGTTATGATGACTTAAGAAATCTGCCCCCAGAATAGGCTGTGAAACTTCAGCGATCACGAACTTCCACAAAAAAGGTCTACGTAAATTCAAATTAAGTGTTAGTGTTTTCTCACCAAATGTTTTGATCGCAGATCTGTTTGCTGCAAATAAAAAAATATTTTGATCCGGTGATCGTTGTTGTTGTTTGTTGGGGGTACTACGCTGATTTCTGCTCCGGTATCGACGAGAAAATTTAAACCAGAGTTTTTATCATTAATAATAAGTCGGCGGTGTTTCCTAAATTGTCTGTCATGTACCGTCGATAATGACAGGCTTTCTAGTTTAAATTTTTTGTACACGGGTCTTTACATTTTTTGGCTTGAGAGCCAAATTTACGGTGATACCAGCATAACTCATTTGCTTGAGAGCTTTCACGAGAATTAACATTACCACGATTACGTGAACGGGGTCTTTGGCGGCTACGTGAGCGTTGAAATTGTGTCTTCAAGCTTGCGACTTCTTTGGTCAGTTTGAGTATTTGTTGTTGCAGTGCCGAATCGGGCATTGAAAGTGGTGCAGAAATTTCTTGCACTGTTGCATTATCGTTCACCTCAGATATTTTGTCAGCCATCAGTGCGATTTTGCCCAGTGGTTCGCTGCTAACTGAAATAATGGCTCTCATGTGTGTTGGTAAACGTGTCATCCACATAGACTTCAATAATGCATCATCCACTTGATTGCCTGCTAAATTCTTCATTTCGCGCAATAGCTGTGAGGGACGCAAATCTCCCAAGTCGATATCTTGGAGCAATTTTTTTAAACGTTTTTGTTCCGAAACAGAAAATTCTTGAAGCATTCGTTGCTTTAAAGCTGAATAAGGGTTTTCGCTTGGCATACTTAATATCATGTCGCTTACTTGGGACAGGATGGAGCTGTCAATTGTTGCGACTACGGTGTGGTATTTTGTTTGCTCGGAAGTAATGCCCGCTGTGATAAATTGTGATTCTACCTGTGCGAACCACAGCTCAGGCCGGGCGTGCCAAAAAGGTGGAATTTTTATTTTTTTTTCACTAGCACTCATTCTTAATTTGGGCCTTTCAAGAAATAAATACGATATCTTAAGGAAGGTGCTTAAAGAAAAAAGTAGGCCTTTGCCATCAAGTACATTGTTGTTAAAAAGAAAATAGTAAATTTTGCCACATCCGCTAACAGTGGATAACCGAAGTGCAGTGATTAGTTTGTCAGACCTTCTTCATAATACAGCATCAAGACTCATCGCTACTTTTGACGAAAGAGACTTAGATACATGTAATAATTCTGAACTAACACTAATATACAAATGGGGATGTGATGGATCATCTGGATTTTCAGAATATAGACTGCCCAGTGCATACGATAATGACTTCTCCAAAGTTTTAATGGCATCGTTAGTACCATTAAGGCTTCGACTACATAATGAAATGCCTTCAACAAGTAAAAATGCATTTAAAGATATGTGGGTAAATACTACTCCAGGCTCAAAGTTTTTATGCCGACCAATACGTTTTGAATACATCAAGGAAAACAAAGAAACAACTCAAAATCTGGTTGATGGTATAAAACATGAAATTTCTAATATGGAACCCATATATTAGGAAGAATAACAACAGTATCTTTTAGACCTTTGTTAACAATGATAGATGGAAAAGTTGCAAATGCAATAACCGATACAAAATCTTATTTGATTTGTAATATATGTAAGCGAAAAGAAAAATTCTGATTTTAAGGACATTGAGAATTATACTCCAACTAATGAAGATGCCCTTAAGCTTGGAATATCACCACTTCATGCTCGGACTCGATTCATGGAGTACATTTTACATCTATCTTACGGCAATAAATGTCTCAGAACATCAGAACGTTCCACTTGCGAATAATTCTGCTTTAAAACAGATACGGTTGGAAGAAAAGAATTCAAGATGAGTTTATGAAACGTGGCTTAATCATTGACAAACCTTTATATGGCTATGGAAACTCCCATAATTATCCCATTATCCACTGTTATCGGATGTGGCAAAATTTACTATTTTCTTTTTAACAACAATGTACTTGATGGCAAAGGCCTACTTTTTTCTTTAAGCACCTTCCTTAAGATATCGTATTTATTTCTTGAAAGGCCCAAATTAAGAATGAGTGCTAGTGAATCTTCCATCGTAAAATGTTTACTATATTTTGGCGTTGGAATGCTTTCCACCATCCGTCTTAATCTTTTTGGGGACGCAACTGGTAGCACATCTACGATTTTGCCTGCTTCTTTTAGTTGAGTCTTCGCTAAAATCGATTTGAATGAATCTTGGATTTCATTTTCCGAATACGTATTTATCAAGACTTCTTGTTTAATCATTTTGCTCCTGCATCGAACGTTATCGTAATCTTTATTTGGCCGACCAAACTTCTTTGGGTATATTTCCGTAGATAGTCCCATATCTAACCAATCCTGATTTTTATTCCGAAATTTAGAAATTGATTTATTGCATTCGCGTATCTTCTTTTCATATAATTTAAAAAAAATTTTCAAGTTTTTTTGATAAATCGGTGTTTACAGATAAACCATATGTAGTATATATTATGTACATCATTTGGTCTACCTTGTCCAACCGAGTACTCCCATCAGTGAGGTTTTCCCACATTAATTTGCAGAGCGATTTATTTTTAATTATTATCTCCATGATAGCTATAAATGAAATAATGACATTAAATGCTTCGCAGCTTAAATATATAGCTATTTTACAAGCTACGAATACAAAACCGATACAAATATCAGGTAAAACCATACCCATAATGGAAATGTGCGCGCAGGTGCCTTTGTACTTGTGGGTATGTAAATATACTGTGTGTGTATATAAATTCTTATATTTTATTGTATTTAAGTAAAGAAAAAGTTCATAAAAAATGTGGATTTGTTTGAATATCAGATAAAACACGTAAATTGTTACCTGAGGTGTTATATTTGTGTATACCTTTTAAGACTGATATAATGGCAAAGGTATACATATTATATACCGTTGAATAGACAATTATATCTACTATTGTAATAACATAGAAAAAATGAAGAAACATTTGCAGTAAAGAAAATAAGATCAATAATTTAGACAAAAATAAAAAATGTAGAAAATTAAAATTTTTAATCAAAATTGGATTTTGAATATTTGGAAAAGTATTGAAGGTAGGAGAATAATTTTTTTCAGTTTGCAAAGCTAAATGTATACTATTGATAAAAATTAAAATCATTCTCAATTTTGTGTTAGAAAAATTTTAGCATTTTTAGAAAATCTCCTCTCCTGCCTATATTTATGAGTAGAATGTCAAGAGTTTCTTACAATTTATTTATAAAAAGTTTATTTATAATAAAAAACCAAAAAATTTGCAAAAACGACCGTGCAATTTTTTTGCCACATCCGAAAATCGGATTTTTTGAAAAAAAAATTGCTAGATTACGACCAATGCTGCATGTAGGGTGCACCAACAAAAATTTCCAAAATTTATTTCACAGGCTTTCTCAATGTCTCCCTTCTCAGAAAAAATCAAAGTTTTTATCAAATACTTAAATTTTTGTTAAAATATTCCAAAAAAATTAAGAATACTTTTTTCACAAAATATTCAAAATTTTCTCATAATTTTTAAAAATCCTAATTGCAAAATTATTCCTTGCTACAATTTTTGAGACATCAAAAAAAAATTTTCATATAAATTGAAATTAAGTTTTCTTTCAAAAACAACAAAACAAACTGATTTTTGCCAAGTAATAAAGAAGTTATGTACTAACGAATAAAAAGTCAGAGCCAAAAATTAAAAAATAAATTTTTCAAGTCAAATAACTTGGAAACTGAAGGAGATAAAATGGTACTCTAAGTATGTTTTATTTTTATTTCTTAACGTAGATTGTCCCGCTGAAAAAATTATTGAAATCGGTCCCTATTTACAAAAGTTACAAGCTCCGAAAGAATTTCGATACCCGCACTTTCCCACTTTGAGGCTCTTTGGAGCTACCCTGTCTTACAACAGGGTGCCTCAAAATATGCTTTCTAAAAATTTCAACACTTCTACTTTCCAAAACAGTTGGTTTCATCGAAATCGGTTGACTAGTTCAAAAGTTGCGGACTTTTTACCACTTTTTTAAAATTCACGCCACTGTGCATAGGTTGGTGAACCTGAGTGTAAAATAGTGTACGGAAGTACAGAAACAGTTTCATAAAAAATATTAACCCAAACGTTAGCGCGATTACAGTTCCAGCTCCTATGCTTACTGTTTAGGTCACCACAGACTATAACATTTCTATCAGTTTTAAATATTTTTCTAATATCTTTTTTGAATAAGCCTCTTGTTTCCGAATTAGAAGCACTTGCTGGAAAATAAACTGCAAGTGAATTGATTTCTCTACCATTAGTAGTCTTAATAATAATAAACCGTAAGTCTTCCACCAATACGATCACTTCGATCACAACGAACGCAAAAATATCCCATCTGCGAAATATTTACAGAATTTGTTAATCATGTTTCTGACAGAAAGCAGATCTCTACATTATTACAGCCGTATTCATAAAAAATTTAAGTAGCATTTCAAATGTTGTTTGAGCAAAATTCGCTAAAATTTTATTCATAATAGAATTTTAGCTTGAAAAGCGTCTTTAAAACTTGTGCAAATCAGCAAATTTTAAAATTGACTGCACCCATGTTTAAATCAATTTTAAGATGACGTTGTTGTAATTTGGCTTCGTTTTAATTTCTACTATTTTTCCATTCGCCTACTTTTTTCGGCAACAGCTCTTTTTGATATTAAATTTTAAAGTTTTCGAAGTAATTACTCATTTAGTGCATTTTACTGCAAAAACAAACAAAAAACACGTTATTTCGCAACTAGTATTGACTGGAACTTGGATTACTTTTCATTTAATCAACTATTTTAACATTGCGAAGTCCTAAGCGGTAGTCAATTTTCTCACTCTACATTACTTTTCAACTAACTTAAAGTTGATTTTTTTAAACCACTAGGTAGTCAGTAAATTAAAAAAATTTCTGGGACTCGAACTCAGCGAATGTACCATCTAAAATAACAACAGCAAAATGTTAATATAAAACTGAAATGAGTTTCAAAGTAGCTGAGAATAAATTTGTTGGCTCTCATCGAATTCGATTACGTACTCAACTTAAGAATTAATTTTGAGTTTGTTCTGGATGACATTGCAGTTAGCTTTTAGGCAGTCTAAGAATGTTAACTATAAGTTCACTATTTTTGTAGTCAACCACACATTCTCCGACAGGGTAAATACAAACTGAATTCCATTTTACATACATACTTGCTATTCCACATAATTCTAAAAGATAATAATACATGGACTAGGGATGCGAATCGGGATCGATTTTTGTAAATCGTGGGATTCGGGATTTTGTAAATCCTGATCCTGAAATCCTGGGATTTTCCGGAATTTCGAGATTTCGCGATGTAATTTTTTTCGGTATATATATATATATATTATATATTACTTTAATAACAAATTTTATTTTACTTATGTATTTTAAAAAGGTTTTATGTTGATAATATATAATTTCACAATTGTCTTTAAAGTTATCAATTTTCAAATCAAAAGAATTTTTATATAGCATTTAAAAAATCTCTCGTCTTGAAAGGTCTTATAAATACTCTTGTGCAGGACACTAATAGGCACATACATTAAAAGTTTGCCTGAGCACTTGAAAAGTACTTTTGCTCTACTGAAAAATTATAAATTCATACATAAGTTGTTTTCTACAAGCTCAACAGACTCATATGTATTCCTACGCTCGCTAAGTACTTTTTTTACATTTGAGACATTTCTTATCGGACATTTTTTCAATTCTCTTTTGTTCTTGCCCGAAGCTTTTACATATTGGAAATTAATATACAGATAGAAATTTTGTAGTTTGTTCACTTCTTATTCGCGTTTGCCACTTACACACATACACATACATATCATATGCCTTCACAACAAACACCAAGTATCCATATAGCCGTTGAAATGAGAAAAATCAAATGAAGCAACAAGAACAAATTGCGAAAAGTAGAAAAAAGAAACAAAAAATATCCGGTACAGAGGGTCGTGTACTACACACTCTGCATCTTCGTCCCTTCTTCTACAAACTTCGTGTCTGTCTTTCAATTTCTCAAATGTAAAACGGCACTAATGGGAGTATGGTTTACTAGTGCGCAGATCTTCTACTCTGCAACTCGAATAAAACTATAGTTGGTTCGAACTCATTCAGTCGGTCGTTTTTGACACAAACCTTTGGGTTTGATCATAGGTTTGTGTCAAAAACGACCTAAACGGTCTAAATAAAATGAAAATAATTTGGAACTGCAATGCAATACATACAAACTCGAGCAGTTTTTAAGATAAAATACTTCGAATTATTCTGTAACTATTTCTCGCTTTTACGTTAACCCGACAGCAAAAAGTTTGCACTTGCCTTGTATCGATTCTACTTCAATGGTTAGTAGCTGACAATAGTACTCAATTGTTATCGACAAGTAGTGCTATTTTTTATAGCATTGAGGAATCGACATATATGTAGGTAGTTATACACTGCAATTATGAACAAATTTCCGCAAGAAATTTCTCCCTTTTCGAATTAGATTTCTTTTATTTTCCCTATTATTTGCTACTGTTTGAAATTGTTCCCCGGGAAATATTTCTGGAGGAATTTTGTTCATAATTACCCTCATAATATGGAATAAGAAAGAATAAATTGTCAAACTTAAGAATTTTCTAAATATTATTTTCATTCATATGGTTCTTTTTGTTTTCAAGTAATTCTTATGCGGCCCCTACACATTGCGACTTGTTGTACAATTTGATTAAGTTGTACAACCAATTGTTACGTTAGAGGTATGATTGACCAACGGTTGGTCATTGGTTAATGAAAAATCTAAACATTTTGAACAACGACGAACAGCCTAGGGCTTAACTCTTCAATTCCCAGTGTCACCTGCAGGTGACATAGATTGGAGACATTTTTAAGCATTCATATTGATACCTTTTGAACATTTATTTTTTATTTGTACAATTATAACACCCTATAGTGTTTGTAATTTTATTTTGAAAATTCTGGCATTTTTTATCTGACAAATTTGTCTTATTCTTTCAACCAGTTTTTTGATTTCTTTGTACTGGAGTGCCTTGTGATAAATAAATTGTTGTAGAAATAAGGTTAATTAACGAAAAGATTTTTGCAAATTAGTACTATGAGATATTAAAACTAATGATTTAAAATTATATCGTTAAAAAATAAAATATGTGTTAGCGAAAATTGGAGAAAGTTTATGAAGTGTCACCTGTAGGTGACACTGGGTATTATTATACAGTATAAACAGATGTATGTAACGAAATTTGTGAATACTAAATTTCACAATTGCTACTTGTATTGCTGTAGATTGAGTTTGAACGATATACTGGAAATATTAGAGAGTGGAGACCCCGCTGTTTACACTCCTTGAGGATGGAAAGGTTAATGATGAAGATAGTGGAGACGAAAATGAAGTCGATTTTGTTCACCTTCCTAGCCGAATGTTACGTTTAGAAGTTGAGGTTCATACAAGATCTATCGATAGAAGTGGTGAGGTGGATTAGATTATATTATAAGTATCATAATAGAGTGAAGAAGGATTGATTGTACAGTAAAGAAATGGTCAAATAATGCTGCAAGTTTTACTCAGATTTGAGTATTTCTGACTGCCTCTAGTTATAATATAGTGAGAATATAGCAAATCTAATCGCTAATGAGCAACTTGAACAATTATACATTGAATAAGACAGTTAACTAAGTCAGAGTTTATACTGCTATACTGTTACTGTCTGGTGCTAACACATACAATTAGGTATCTGGGAGCATAAAACGAAACCGTTTTTTGAAAAACAACAATATCTCCACTTGTGTAAAATTGCCAAGACCAGAAAATACTTTGAGTTGTTTATTGGTACCTTCTGAACTGATACTTTACTGGAACATTTACATACATGGTCGGCCGCGACAGCCGATGATATATTATAAACTGAGAAGTGTGCCAAGCAGCAAGTAGTCCGAATTTCAAAACACACCACTTCAAGGACTTTTCACAACGGCGTAATTTTTCATGAACGGACAAGGAAAATGTGCTCTAAGTGCAATATTAGACATTTCAAATAATGGTACAAATCCCTCAAAAAATTTAATAAACTAATATTTTGTTCTGCCAAAGTTTTAGTAAATAATAGAATAATTTATTGTTAGTTTTTTCATATACTGCCAATGCCCAGTGCCCAGTGTCACCTGTAGGTGACACCTCTCTAAAAACAAAGCTAGCAATTTTTTTTTATATCGAAATTTTTTTTTGGTGTAAATCAAACATACTTATGCTATACACAAAAACAAATCAGCTTTATTTTCATAAATGAAGGTATGGGAATTGGAGAGTTAAATCTTTTTAAGGGCCACCTCCCAAAAATGAAAAAAAGTATCCTATCCTAAGTAAATTAAAAAATACGAAAAAAAATTAAATAAAAATATTGGCGGCGAGGCTTAGTTTCCGAGTTATGGGCCTCTGAAATTCTAGTACAATATTGTGATTATACGGTGTTTTCCAACGAATATCTGAGTTATGGGCCTCTGAAATTCTAGTACAATATTTTGATTATACGGTGTTTTTCAACGAATATGACCAATATTGGTATCACAAAAATTTCAAAAAAGTACCGTATCTTATAGAAAATTGAAAAATAAGAAGAAAAAATTAAATAAAAAGACTGGCTGCAAGGCTTAATTATAATTTAAAATTACAATTTAATATATAATTATGGTGTTTCCCTAGACGGCACAGCCTAGTAAAAATTTTCTGCCTTGCAAAGTTTTCTTGCCTAATAACGTTTTTCTGCATTGCCGGCCTTCTGCCGGGAGTTTTATCGTTTTTCTTGTTCCCTTTTTGAAATTCAAGAAGTGGAATTTGAGTTTCAGCAGCATGGTGAATAAATCTACGATCGAAGTTTATCATAGCTAGGAAACGTCGTATTTCTTTCACATTGTTGGGCTTTGGATAACTGCTAATAGCAGCTACCTTATCAGAAAGTGGGTATATACCGTCTTTATTAACAACATGACCAAGAAATTTAATTTCCGGTTGACCAAAGTGACATTTTGACAAATTAATTACTATACGGTAGTCATTGAAACGACTAAAAACCAATTCAAGAGGACATCGTCCAAATAGCTAAAACAAAACTCAAGATCACGTAAGACTTCATGGATGAATCTTTGAAAAGTTTGACTAGCGTTGCATAATATAAACGTCATATAATGAAATTCAAAAAGTCCAAATGGTGTTATGATGGCAGTTTTTGGAACATCTTCGGGAGCCACGGGAATTTGATTGTAGGCGCGCACCAAATCAATCGAAGAAAAAATTATCTTACCATTCAATTTAAAACCGAAGTCGTGTATATGAGGTAAAGGATATTTATCTGGAACTGTAATGGAATTTAGACGTCGATAATCTCCACAAGACCGCCACTGGCCATTTGCTTTTCGCACCATGTGTAATGGACTGGACCAATTACTTTTTGATGGAAAACATATACCTTCTTCTACCATAAACTGATATTCATGTTTTGCAATTTGTAATTGTTCAGGAGAAAGACGTCGCGCCTTAGAAGCCACCGGTTGTCCCTTTGTTTCGATAATGTGTTGAACATTATGTTTTTGTTTAGTTGAGGTTGTTGACAGATTTGTTATATCTGGAAAACGACCAAGCAAGTCAAAGTAGGGAACTTTATTACTTACAGTTTTTATTTCTAAATGAACCGCCTTTTTAACGAAAAAAGATGAATTTAAACAAGTATTGTTGTCAATTAACTTCTTTTTTTTAGGTCTACGAGTAAATCATAATGTTGTAAAAAGTCTGCACCGATTATTATTCCACGAAAAAGTTCTTTTTAGACACAACGTTGGATATAGAATTTCTTCACCATATGTATTAATTACATTTCCATTAGCTGCAAAAAGTTTGTAATTTTGAGGATGATTTCTCAAATTTTGATTTGATAATGGTATAACTGATATATCAGTTCCGGAATCAATCAAAAAACTTTTTTGAACATGGGGGTCGTAAATAAATAGACGATTAGTTGCTTGGCTACGGTCACTAGTTATATTTAGTGACCGCCTTGGAAGTTTTCAGGAGTTGTATAGGAACAAGGCTTCCGGCAACAACGAGCGTTATTTCCAAATTTGCGGTGATAATAGCATACCTTTTGTGAAACACTATTTCTTTTTAATCTGCAGCGTGAAGTTGAACGCGATGGATTACGATACCGAGTCGTTTGAAGATTCTTAACGGCATTAGTAAGTGCGGAAATTTGTTCCCTTAAATCAGTGATTTCATTAGTGCTTCGAATGCTAGCAATGTTATGATGAGCTAGAAATATCTTCAATTTTGTCAGCCATAACTGCTAAATTGTCTAGAGATTCTGATGAAGTTGCCAATATTGCTTGAGTTTGAGGGGACAAACGTTGTAGCAACATAGTTCGCATAAATTCATCTTTTACTCCACCATTAGCAAGCCCACGCAGTTCGCGCAATAAGGAACTTGGTTTTTTGTCACCTATTGGCATTTCATTTAAAATTTTCTTTATGCGCTTTTCTTCAGATATGGAGAAATGTTCAATAAGCCTTTGTTTTATCTTCATATAAACATCATTAGGGCGTTCCAAAATGATGTCACTTACTTGAGTGAGTACATCAGGTTCTACTTCTGGCAAAATTGCAAAAAAAAACTTAGATTTTTCATTTGTAATGTTGAGGTTTTCAAACTGTGCCTCTAACTGAGCAAACCAAACCGCTGGATTATCTCTCCAAAATCGTGGAATACGAAGTGTAATAAACGATGATGTTGCAGCGGGTTCCGCTGCAGATCCTTGAATTTATTGTCTCGGCATGTTCTAAATTTATTATTGAGATTAATAAACGCGTGAGGAATTCGGGATCACCAATTATTGAAACGAAGTTATTTCAATTTTAAAACTAAACTAATTTTTTTATTTTTCATTTTTTACAAAGTCTTAATTCTAAAATCAAAGCTACTTATGTTATTTTTATTTTTATTTAACAAGTGTTTTGTTGGCAAAGTAGTTGCTATCAAAATTTTATCTATGGACTATAGAGCTAAAAAATCAGAGCTCATGTTGGCTCTCTAAAAATAATTTTTTAATGAAATTTGATGAAAAATTGGTTGAAAATTTGCAGCCTGTGCAGTGTGTGATCAACTGGTATATGCAACTCAATTGTACAACCAGTTGCAACTTACACGTTGCAGTGTCCCCATAATCCCATAATCGAACTAGAAAAACTCGGAAACTAAGCCTCGCTTACAATTTTTTTGTTCAATTTTTTTTCTTATTTTTAAATTTCTATCGGATAGCATTTTTTTAGAGTTGCCCCAAACTTGATTTGTCCACATTCCACCATACCTATAATCACAATTTTGTACAGCAACTTCAGGAGATCTACTCTGTAATTCGAAACGAAAGCAAATGTTTTCGTAAACGAATAACTGCTCTGCATCATGCGTGCAAACTTTTATTTAAAATGCAATAAAAGTTCGCTGAAAATCTGTTTTAGTAGTAATCATGTTTGTACACCATATTTAACATTTACATATGTGCGATATCTACTTCAGTAAACCACTTTAGAACATTTACATTTCTATTTGCAGCGCAGTGATGCACTTACGAACAGCCCCTAACACACAAATTCGAAAGCATTTTCTTTCGTTTCGAAACACAGAGTAGACACCCAGAGGTCCATAACTCAGAAAGTAAGGCTCGACGCCAATTCTGTTATTCATTTTTTTATTACTTTTGGAGTAATGGCGGTAGACTTGATTTGTTCCCATTTTTTATTGGAAAACATAGTACAGAGTTAGTATAATTATTCCTTTCGTTGACCTCGAATGCATGGGAGGTGCTTATTTTTTCATATTCACCAAGACACATTCGGCAAGAATTTTTAGTTATAGAATGATTTTGGTCAACAATTGATATTTTATTGTATGAATTATTTTTGCGTATTAAAAATACTATATAAACCATTTTACTTTCAATTACTTACAAAGCCTTCTTTAAAACATCCGCATACATAAATTCATATGTGTACATGTACAATATTTAAATCCACAGTGGATTCATTATTTTAAAATATTTAAAATAATGTAACCCGTACACAAAACTTATTTTATTTATAACGAAGAGAGATTAAATTCTTCTAAGTTTAATATTTCTTGTTTATAAAACTAAAAATTGATTAAAAATATCAATCCAGTAGCAAATAAAAAGCTTCACCGAGAGAAACAAGACGATGCCACAAAAAATTACCGGCGGTGGTGCAGCAGTTTTCTGACAAGCGGAGAATCTTCGGCGGCTCAAATAAACATTCAATAATATCGACGCTGTTTTAACAAACTGACCTAAAAATTTAACAGAAGAGCAGTTTTTAAGGTTGTTTTGTACATTCATTCTTATGGCTGCGTCAGAAATCTTTTTACTTATATAGTCACAAAAGTAATGCTTACAGTCATGAAAATTGTAGACATGTGTATTAAGTGCCCCAAACATAATGCAATTTAATTTTCAATTGAGTCCGTTGTTGTCCATATCAAAGCGTGTATGACTCTGTCAATTGATTAGTTTCGCAGTTATGGAGTTGGTTAAAGAAAAATCCAAAGTTTTTGATCTTTCATGATGACTAGTAAATCTTTCAATTCGATTGTGCAGTGTGTTCGAGTGTCTGTCAAAATTTATGTTGGTAACTTTATTTTGTATAGAAATAGTATTTTATTTAATTGAACTAAATTAAATTAATTTTATTTTATTTAATTGAATTTTAAATAAAAAATATAAAAATTAATGAATGAATGCAATAGAAGTTTAAAATTTTTAAATTTGTAATTGTGAAAAAAATAGAAATTTGACAGTTGAATGAAAATCTTTCAATTCAGTTTACTAATGTGTGGCCAAGAATCAATTCGATTGATGTTGTTTAGACGAGAACAATTTTTAAGCCGCACAATTTTTGTTTTCATAATTACACGAGACTAATTCATCTGGCACAAAATGTATTCGTATACATAGCTGTGTGTGTGTTAGTGTTTTTAGTATTCATTTAACATTTGCTGTTTTTTAAGTTGTATGTGTATTGGTTTTATGCTGCTAATGCGGGGTTGAAGCTGTTTGAAAAGTTATGCCAACCGCAACACTACTCTCTTTGCTCTCTCACCTACAAACTGGCATGCTATGCCAGCACAATTATGCCCGTGTAAATCAGCGCATTGAAAGACTCAATTGGCAATTGAATTGAAACGTGTATGGGGTGCTTTATGTGTGTATTATTACTTATAAAAGGTCTGTCTGGGTACTTTTCCAGTAGCAAATACTCAGTTTATTTTTTTTGGGAATGTAAGACCAATTTTACTCTGTCGGCTGAAAATATCTCAAAAAGTACGCAGACAGTATCCAGTGAAATCTTGCAAAAAAAAAACAGCTGATCGGTGTGTAAACAATCGAAATAACAAAGCAAAAGAATTTTAGCAAATGTGTACGCAAAAGTGAATTATCGCGGTAAATTAAAAAATTATTAATTAAAGTGAAGCCTAAAAAGTGTTGTAAATTAAAAAACTTGTTTAATACACTGTTATTAATTTATAAGTTCCATTTGTTCTTAGTTCTTAGTTTTATTTGTCGGGTTTTTTATGTGAAAACATCTATACGCTAGGGGGTAAAAATCTTTTTCACAATACAATCACAAATTTTGAGTGACCCTGCGTTTACACATGCAAGTAAATTGCATGCAAGCTCTGTGTACGTATTATCAACGAAAATTTCTCACAAATGCCCGACTATCTTGTAACTTGCATGTTTGCCTTTTAGTGCAGAGTTGTCCATAACATAAAAAATTTTAATTTTAAGGGAACCAGATAGTGTTGAACTTTATTCGTATTGTTTCAATGCTATTTATGTCAAAAATATTTATAAACTGCTCGACTTATGAATAAGAAAAAAAAATTATTAAATTAGCTTTTAAATGTATTTAAAATGAAAAAATCTCACTTAAATCTCAGTTAATTTGTGCTAAACTATTAATAGGGCAACACTGTTAGCTAACTTTCCATTTAATTGCTACAAGTTCAACAAGTCACTGTCTTGTAAAATTCCTTGGCAGTTGAGTTGGAAGTAGGCTGCAAGTACCGAAAGTGTAGATGTGTTAGTAAAATAGTTTGAGTGTATTGAGTTTTTCGAATTTGCACTTGCACGTGTAAACCCTAGGTGAGATGCACACCGAGTTGTCAAATCGGTGTGAGCTATGTATGAGTGTATTAGTGTTTGAAAGAAGCAATACAGACTTATTTAAAATATTGTAAATACATAGGAATTTGCTGGTTTTTATTTGTTTTATTTAACTTGATAATTGCTTTATTAGGGTTGCGTACACCAAGGGTGAAAATCCCCACAAGCCCAAATTTTTTGGTATTTTGTTAAAGTGACGTTGGTGTCGACAACTGGAATAAGGGTAATTGTACTCCCTATATTTAAATATTTCTGTAAACTTTAATGCAATTAATTAATAAATGCAAACATTTTTGTTTTTATTTTAAAAGTTTATTATTATACTCCTTTATAAGAATTCTAAAATCATTGATAGATCTCTTACAAACAGACTTGCCATCTTTGAGTGAAGCAAACTTCCAAGTTTCATCAAAGTTGTGCTGCAAAACACGCTTAAAAATACGCCTCAATTCTTTTTTCGGATACAAAACTTTGAAAACATGCGGACGTAAGCCATAGCGTATGGGAATGTCAGGAGTCATCAGATCACCAACTGAAGGTTGATCTTCACATTCCGACTTGCGTGACATTGCTTCAGGAAATATGTGTTTTACTCAGTCCTGACACAGACGACAAAAAAATGAATTTTGTAGCTTTCCAGTTTGCTAAGTACATTAAATCACACATTTTTGCAATCCATGGATATTTAAATAAAAGATTTTGTTGCAATGTTGATAGACTTTCTTGTAATTATTTGAGCTAAAAGTTAAAATAAACAAAGGTTTTTTTTCAAATAATGCCTGACCATTAATGCTTAAATTTTACTTACCATCTCGCCAATATTATTAATTTCACATCTTAATAATAGTGACCTAGCCATTTTTACGCCAAGTATGTATATTCTCTTCGGCCTCGGACACTTGCGAATCTGAAAATTTAACAAAGCAGATTCTTACCATTATTATTCGTGTTTCCTTGCTTATGAGTACATATGTATTTACATACATATATTTATGCATGCACATCACTTACATTGAGCTCGCTTATTAAAGAATATCATAGACTACTTAATTAGACACGACACCGGCGAATTGAAGAAATTCGCTTTACCACGATTATTTGATAGAGATAGCAAATATGACTATTTTGTATACCTTTCTCTGTCATATTATCGTGGTAAAATGACATTTAGTTATTTACCAAATAAAAATTTTCTTGGCAGGAATTGGCGCAAATTGGATAAAAAATGAATTTGCGCCAAAATCCTTGCCAAAGTTGGTAATTTGTGGACAAAATTTAGTAGATTATTTTGTCCACATATTACCAAGAGTGAGAATAGTGCACAAAACAAAACTGATGGTGAAAAAACATGGATTACAAGGAGCATCACACAGCAAAAGTGGAAATGTAAGTATATATTTATTTTTTATTTTAGTTATTTATAATCAATTTTAGTAATTTATTCTTATTTTTCAGGAGGCACAGATGTACTATTGGCTGTCCTGCAGGATAGAATGTGGATTTGTTCCCGATGGAGCCAACTAAGTAAGTAATTTAGGTGAAAACTTCTGTGCAAAGTGAATTTTTTTAGTGAATTGTGGTGTGGAATTTTGTACATTGGAAGGGACAAATGTGTTTTTATCCAATGTACAAGTTCTCGGTTAACATGTAGTGCAGAAAATATGTGTTCCTATCAATAAGATCAAAAATACGCTCGCTTTTTGTTATTTTTAGAAGGAGCAAAGTAATATAAACTGCACGAGCATGTGTACATGTAAAGTGAATTGAAAGTGTGGAATTTTGTACATTGGAATTGACAATGATGTTCCTGTGCAATGTACACATTCTTTGGTTAACATGTCGCGGTGAAATTAAGTGCTTGGAACAATTGAATTTCAAATTTGTTCGCCTTGTGTTAGTTTTTTTGCAAGTGCTTGAAACAAATAACTAGTTTTTCTGACTAATGTGTACATATATAAGTGAAGTGTTTCTGTGGAATCATGTACATTGGAAAGGACAATCATGTTCTTGTCCAATCTACAATGACACTGGCTAACAAACCGCAAAAAAGTGAAGTGTGGATCAATTGGAATCCAAATGTGTTCGAATTGTGTTCTTTTTTACTATTATTTGGCAGAAATAAGACTAATGTGTGCCTATAAAGTGAATTGACAATGTGGAATCATGTACATTGGAAAGGACAATCATGGTCTTGTCCAATGTACAATGACACTGGTTAACAAACCACAAAAAAATGAAGTGTTCGGATCAATTGGAATCCAAATGTGTTCGCTTTGTGTTCTTTTTCACAAGTAGTTGGCAGAAATAAGACTAACGTGTTCCTATAAAGTGAATTGACAATGTGGAATTTTGTACATTGGAATTAACGATGATGGTCTTGTCCAATGTACAATAACGCAAGTGTGTAAGTCGCGAGAAGTTTTCAAATCAATTGGAACGCTAATGTGTTCATTTTGTGTCCTACTTTAGAAGTACAAAACCAAAGCACTTTTCATTAAATAAAAAGTCCTTTTACGCTATCTAGAACACTTTATAAAATAGATTCAATTTTTGTTTTATAGATATAAAACATTTTATAGACATAAAACATTTTACTGCATGTTTTCCAAAAGAGATAATTTTTAATACTATTTTATTAATGCTATTTTTAAATTTAAATTTTACTTACAGATGTGAACGTCAACAAGGAAACCTGGAAGAAACTAAATAAAATGTAGCTGCTACAAAAACTGTTAGTAGTAGGGAACTGGCGGTTCTGGACCAATTAAAATTGTTAAATTGTTGCTGAAATTGTTAAATTTGGGTAATTAAAATTTGAAAATTGTTAAATTCTTGGAAATTTGTGTTTTCGGCGGCGCTTTGATGTTTTTTGTTTACATTAAGTGTATGTCTGTCTGTCCGTCTGTCGGTCTGCCTGACCGTGGATGTTTGTGTGTGGAATATTTTGTGTGAATGTATTAAGGCGGTTCATAGTTTGGCGGTTTTTATGAGTGTATATACAGACGAGGAAAATCATGAAAATGATTTTTCCTAATACCAATGGTGAAATAGTGATTATTAATTTTACCTAATACCAATGCTGAAATAGTGATTATTAATTTTTCCTAATGCCTACAGCAATGCATGATAATTTTTCCTAATGCCTACAGCAAAACATGATTATTATTTTTTTCAAATGCCGACGGCAAAACATGATTGTTATTTTTTTCAAATGACGACGGTAAAACATGATTATTATTTTTCCTAATGCCTACGGCAAAACATGATTATTATTTTTTTCAAATGCCGACGGCAAAACATGATTATTATTTTCTAATGCTCCCAGTGTTGCCAGACTGTAGAAATTTGTTATCGTAATACTACATCAGTAATATCAGAGAAAGAAGGTTTGATGACTACTAGGTCATATGGTTTCATATGAATCATAGGAATGTGCTTGTGTGATTTCCTCACGCTAATAAATTGTTTATAAGTAAACAATAAATAAATTGTTATAAAATAAAATAATTAAATAAATTATTTTATTTATTTATAAAACGTTCTCATGTATGTGAACACTCCTTCCTAATGCTTGTGTGTGTGGGGTCCAGCTTGTTTGTCGCTGGTAAGCTTATATTCTGTTTATTTGTTTAAGAAATATATTTGTATGTATGATGTATGTATGTATATGTATATGATGCATGTATGTATGTATGTGTATGTATGCATGTGTATGATGTATGTATGTATATATGTATGTGCGATCGAAAGAACTTGTGCGTGGACTATTTTGTGGCTGTGTAGAATACATTTATATTTTGCAACGTAATCATTTTCTTTGTCTGCGATTATTTTAAAGCAGCAAAGTTTCAACTAAGTACAGTCATCAGCAGAGAAACAAAAAGTTAAAATTGTGAATGCTGCAAGGATACTGCTACTAATTTTCGTATAAATACGCCAAATTTTCTAACCAACACATCAGTACTTTATTGTATTTACAAGTAGTATCATCAGCAATTCTGTTAAAGTTTTATAATAATAAAATAATTAAAAATGAGTTATACAGGTTATCAGTGTAATAGATGTCATAAGGTATACAAATACCAAAAGTCCTTTTTGGATCATGTGAAAAGTCATAGCGTACAGGATCAAATGGTCGTAAGTCGGGATACAAATCAAGAGCAACCGCAGACATTTGTTCAAAATCGTCAACAGCAGATAAATACATTTCATCACCAGCAGCACCCTTCTCTACAGTATCCTCAATATCAACAATACGGTATGCCTAACTGTTACCCTACACCAATGTCATGGAGTAATCAGTTTTTGGCATCAGGAGTACCAATGCAATATGAGTATCCAAGTTACAATTATAATCCCGTCACACCAGTTAATCAAATGGAGCAGTATTCCAATTTGATGCAATGGCAACCTCTTAATTATTATCAACAAGAGCAGCAGCTACAACAACAACAAGCTCATCAACAAGGTGTGGATATCCTTGGAGGGACTTTATGCAACGATGCTATGGACATAAGTTTACCGGAAAGTGATGGAGAAGTAGAAGAAAAAAGAGAAGAAACTCTGCCAACTCCAATGAGTACTTCACATGGTAGGAGAGAAGAAGTCGAAGAGAATGTGAGATATTACAAAATATCGAAAGCCTTCAAAAACCATATCGCCACATATGTAATTCTTAATAAAAAAGACCAACTTCTCTTGGAAGAATTTATTAAAGAAAACATGAATATTTTTATTGAGAGACTTCAAATGTCTTTGTTTAAGCATATAATAATTAAATTTCATGTGAGTATTGTGGCGGAGTACATCAAAATCGTAGAAGAAGAATTGGAGTTGTGTGTTATAACACATGTAGCCAAAATGAGTTTGCTGACGAAGGCAGATAACATTGAAGAATTTTTCCGTAAACAGATTGAGGAGATTTCAACAAAAATGTCCGAATTTGAAGAGCGAGATTCTGGTTGGACTTTGTCACGCATAGTTCGAGGAGAAATCAACATCAACAAATCTTCGCTAGTCAAAGGACCAAGTTGGATATCCACACCACAAAAATTATAAGGCAGAAAAGCATGCATCAATATTGAAAATAGTGACGAATACTGTTTCAAGTGATGTATAATCGCTGCCATGGATATTGTTAAATACCATCAAGTACGCTGCAGTTCTTATAACATTCAGGACATTTCTGCAGAGACGATTGTTACGCGAAATGGTGTAGCGTTAAATTTCAAAAACTTAACTTACCCATTAGCACTAAACAAAATTAAGGAGTTCGAGGTAAATAATCCAGCAATAAGTGTTAATTTGTTTGGGTACGATGAGGGAGCAGATCAAATCATCGGTCCCTATTATGTGACCAAGGATGAGAAAGTAAAGCATGTCAACTTGTTGCTTTTGGAGAATGGTGAAGTTCATCACTACATTTTGATAAAAGACATATCAAGGTAAGTTAGAAAATTATTCAACACTTTAATTTAATGATACATATACTTGTTTTATATATTTTATAATAGAGACATTTTACTAATAAACTTTTGTATATTTTTTGTCATTCACAGAGTTTTACGAAGTCAGATAACTCACCACCATGATAAGCTACATATCTGCAACACCTGTCTCCAATACACACATAACGAAAATGGTATGAGTAGCCATAAGGCGGAATGCGGCAAAATCGTGACAACTATGCCGTCAGGTCCAGATGCAGTTCTAAGTTTTAAGGGGCATCAGAGGAAAATGGATGTCCCCTTTGTGGTGTACGCAGACTTCGAATGCATAGTGGAAGACATTAGTAATAACGTGAGTAGTAAAACCAGTCTTGTCAAAAAGCACACTCCTTGTGCTTTTAGTTACTACATTAAGTGTCTCCATAGCAATAAGTTAGATACATTAAGGGTTTATACAGGGAAAGATGCTTCACAAAAATTTATTTCATTTTTAATTAAAGATTGTGAGGATATTTATAATAATCATTTAGTAAATAATAGGCAAATGGATATTTTATCCCCTTCTGATATTTATAATTTTTATAGTGCGGTGAATTGTCATATTTGTCAAAAATTTCTAGGTAAAGATCGCGTTAGAGATCATTGTCACATTAGCGGTAAATATAGAGGTGCAGCCCACAATAACTGTAATTTGAATTACCAAATTCCCAAGTTTATACCAGTTTACTTTCACAATTACTCAAATTATGATTCACATCTTTTTATTAAAGAACTAGGTGAAATTTCTATGCAACTGAAAGTGCTCCCTCTCAATAAGGAGCTTTATATATCACTCTCGCAATTTACACAAATGAGCGATGGTCATAATCTTGAAATAAGATTTCTTGATACTGAGAGTTTAGAATCATTAGCCTGCAATTTGTCGGATAATGATTTTAACACTATAAGGTCCTTGTTTCAATCAGAAAAAGAATTTCAGCTTATTAAGAAGAAAGGCATTTTCCCCTATGAGTACCTAAATTCATTTCAAAAATTAGACGAGTGCCAGCTGCCTTCACGCAGTGATTTCTTTAATAAGTTGAACAATAAAAAGTGTTCTTTAGAGGAATACTCACATGCTGTAGAGGTATGGAATACTTTTGGTTGCAAAACAATGAAAGATTACATGGAACTTTACTTAAAAACAGATGTCCTCTTACTGACAGATATTTTCGAGAACTTTAGAAAAGTTTGTAAAGGTATTTATGAGCTGGATCCATGTCAATACTATACCGCACCTGGACTTTCCTGGGATGCAATGTTAAAATACACAAAAATTGAACTAGGATTATTGACGGACATAGACATGTACAATTTTATGAAAAAAGGGATACGTGGGGGAATCGTACAGTGTAGCTAAAGATATTCGAAAGCGAATAACAAATATTTGGAAGATTTCGATAAAGAAAAGCCTTCGGAGTTTCTTGTCTATTTAGACGCAAATAACCTTTACGGTCGGGCAATGTCGGAATATCTTCCTCATGGGGGGTTCAGATGGTTATCGCAAGACGAGCTGAATCTGGACCCAAACAGCATATCTGACAATGGAACAGACGGTTATGTTTATGAGGTCACTTTAGATTATCCTTCTCACTTACATGACTTGCATAATGACCTACCTTTTTGCGCTGAAAATAAAAAACCACTGCAAGCGAAGTATAACAAGCTGATAACCGATTTCTCTACAAAGCAATCATACGTGATACACTTTAGAGTTCTTAAACAATGCTTAGAAAATGGCTTAGTTTTAAAGAAAATACATCGTATTCTAGCATTTAAACAATCTCCATGGTTAAAAGGCTATATTGACCTAAATACCAGACATAGAGCCACTTCTAAAAATGCTTTTGAAAAAAACTTTTTCAAGCTACTTAATAATGCAGTCTATGGTAAAACCATGGAAAATGTGGATAAGAGGAGAGATGTTAAAATTGTCAATAATTGGGAGAGAACGAATTGTAATCGTTTGGGGGCTCAAGATTGGATATCAAAACCAAATTTTCATAGTTTATCTATATTTTCAAAAGATCTGGTAGCAATCGAAATGAGTAGAGTCAAAACCTGCTACAATAAACCAATTTACTTAGGATTTTGTGTACTTGAGCTGTCCAAATGGAAAATGTATAATTTTCATTACGGGTACATGCAACCTAAGTTTAAGACAAAACTCTCATTGAACTATATGGATACGGACTCTTTTATATATTCAATAAAGACGGATGACTTTTACGCTGACATAAAAAATTAAATAGAAGAACATTTTGATACATCGGACTATCCCACGGACAATACTTATAATTTCCCATTAATAAATAAAAAAGTTTTAGGCATGATGAAAGATGAAAACTGCAGTAAGATAATGACAGAATTTCTTGGGCTGCGATCAAAAATGTACTCATTCAGTGTACAAAATCAAAATCAAAAAAACGTTAAAAAATCGAAGGGGGTAAAAAGATTCATATTAGATAAATATAGTTTAGCTACTTATAAAAACTGTTTATTCAATAAGACTAATGTATACGATAATATGTTAACATTTAAATCTAAGCTTCACCAGATATATACTAGTGAATTAAATAAGGTAGTCTTAAGTTATGGAGACGATAAGAGAAAAATTAGGTCAAATAATATTAACACATATGCATGGTATCATTTTCGTATTAAGGAAACTAACCCTGAATATGAACTTGATATGTTGCTAAATGAGATTGCTAGAATGAAAGAAAATAGCTAAAATTAGTTAATTTTTAGTTAAGTAGTTAATTTTTAAATTGTATATAAAATCTTAGTTATTAAGAAACATTATTGTAAATAAAATCCTAATTATTGTTGTTAAAATTATTTTAAATAAAATCTTATTTATTGTTGTTGAAATGATTTTAAATAAAATCCTATTTATTAAGAAAAATTATTGTACATAAAATCCTATTTATTAAGAAAAACTATTGTACATAAAATCCTATTTATTAAGAAAAACTATTGTACATATGTATATGAGTTTTTAAGAAAAAATTTGAAATAAAATATTGAAAAGAGAATGAAATATGTGAATGGTGTTTATTTCTTTATTGGCTTTACTCCGTTAAATCAAAAAAAAAAATGATATCTTCCATATCGCTTAAACATGCACAGTCTTGTTTTCCCTGAGAGGTTCTGCACAAAACAAATTGAATTTCACAATATTATGAAATTCCATTAAATTTCATATTTTCATAAAGAGAAACAATTAAGATAATCGGATAAGTCCTTATATTTTTCACTACATACAAGTTTCTCTTATTTTCTAATCGAAAAAGCTTAATCGGTGAGAGCGAGCTGAGTGAATTTCTAATTCCAAATTCCCAATTTTCTATTTGGCAATAATATGTCTTAATTATGTATTTTAAATTATAAATAAAAAGACATTAAAGAGTTTGTAAAATATAAATGTTTGTGTTTCTTATTTAATATTTTCAGTTATGTCATAAAGAAATTTAAGACATAAATGACCACAGGTAAATGTATTGAAATTCTGATGTTGATTATAGTTGTATTTTATATTTCTACCAAGATATTTGACTACTTCCGAAGGAGGTTGTAAGTTTCCAAAGCTGTCGAAATATTCTTTTTCATTGTTGTTTTTATAATATGCTACCCAATGTGTACCAGGTCCTGTTGATACGTCTAAATTGATTATTCCACATTCTATTTTCTTTGTTCGTTTTGGTAGAGTATTCAACATGAAAACTCCTCTAAAATATGGAATATTTATAGAGAAACGGTTTAGGTCCTCATCAGATAGTGGTCTGTTGGGTAGCATCTCTAATAGTTTTTTGATTCCTCTTTGAAAACTAAACCATAACCCTTTTTATATGGTTTTAAGTAAAGTCCCTTTCCAACTGCAATAGATTCCATCGCTTTATTATGTCTAGTTGCTTCATCAAGTTGATTTTTTGCATTCTTTGTTACATTTACAGCTTTAGCTATAGCAGCACCTCCAGTTGTTAGACTACCAATTGCACCCAGAGCAGTTAAAATCGGTATTAGAGGCAAAAACCCACCAAATTTTGGGACACGTATTACACGTGGTACTATAATTTGAGATTTTCTTCCTTTTAATGATTTGTTGATAGTTTTTCGGGCAATTTTAATTGCTGAGTTAATATCTAATGGTTTTTCCTTCTTTAGTATTTTTGTTGCAGCTGTAATTGATGTTCTAAACAGTTTTTTTATCATTTATCTTGTTCTTTTTAACATTTTTCTTTTTCTCCACACCCATACCAAATTTTGTTTTGGCTTTCATTGCGTTAGTAACCATATAGGCAAATGATTTTTCAGCAATACTACTATCTTTTGATAAAACTCGATCCCAAGCTGAATTTTCAAGTATTTTATCAGCCTTGTGTCTAGTGCTTAAATCCTTATTTTTCGAATAAGCTATATCGTGATCTTTACAAGCAGAGTCCAATAAATTAATTCCTTTATCACCTCGATTTAAACGTTTTTGTAGTTTTGTTCCAGGTCCACAGTACTGATATCCAGGAAGATGAAGTTCAACAGGTAGAGAGTTTATTATTTTATCTACTATACCTCCTCCAACGAAGGTGTTTTTATGACTAAACGTTTTCTGATATCGTATAACCATATTATCTGATTTTTTCTATAATAAGAGGTAACATTAATGAAATGTATTTAGTTACAAAAATGCAGTTAGTGAAACAACATAAAAATATTTTAGTTCGTAATATTGATGAATCATCAAACATCACTTCAAAAATAAAGCATAGCCCCCTCTTACCAAATTCTATTCGTGCTCTAATAGTGGGACCATCAAATTGTGGAAAGACTAATGTTATGATCAGCTTACTAGAAAGTCCTAATGTCCTAAAGTCCTAAGTTTGAAAACATCTATTTATACTCAAAATCTCTTTATCAACCTAAATATGAGTACTTGAAGAAACTAATTTCACCAATTAAAGGAATGGGATATTATACATTCACCGATAATGAATCAGTTATTCCACCTGACGAAGCTAAAACTAATTCAATTATGATATTTGATGATGTTGCATGTGAAAAGCAGAATAATATACGTACATATTTTTGTATGGGGCGACATAGGGATATTGATTCATTCTACTTGTGTCAAACTTATACTAGAATTCCCAAGCATTTAATAAGAGACAATGCAAATGTTATTATAATGTTTAAGCAAGATGATACAAATATGAAGCATGTTTATAGGGATCATGTTGGCAGCGATATGAGTTACGAAAAGTTCCAAGAAATTTGTAGAGAATGTTGGAAGGATAAATATGGCTTTTTAGTGATAAGCAAAGATAATGAATTAAATCATGGTCGCTACAGAAAGCAATTTGACTTTTTCATAACTATATAAACTACTTCTCATAAAAGATTGACTTTAGTTATTAATCTAACTTTAAACTTGATACATCTATTTGCTATAACCTCATCTGATACCTGATAAGCTGATCTCAAAACTAGACCAGCTACCTGAAAACCGGACCAGGTCCTGATAAGCTGATCTCCAAACTATACCAGCTACCTGAAAACCAGACCAGCTCCTGATAAGCTGATCTAAAAACCAGACTAGGTCCTGATAAGCTGATCTGAAAACCAGACCAGGTCCTGAAAAGCTGATCTGAAAACCAGACCAGGTCCTGATAAGCTGATCTGAAAACCAGACCAGGTCCTGAAAAGCTGATCTGAAAACCAGACCAGGTCCTGAAAAGCTGATCTGAAAACCAGACCAGGTCCTGAAAAGCTGATCTGAAAACCAGACCAGGTCCTGAAAAGCTGATCTGAAAACCAGACCA
This sequence comes from Tachina grossa, assembly GCA_949987645.1. Lineage (NCBI taxonomy): Eukaryota > Metazoa > Arthropoda > Insecta > Diptera > Tachinidae > Tachina > Tachina grossa. The sequence goes on along the minus strand of OX465279.1, from coordinate 13,964,808 downwards.
GGTCCTGAAAAGCTGATCTGAAAACCAGACCAGGTCCTGAAAAGCTGATCTGAAAACCAGACCAGGTCCTGAAAAGCTGATCTGAAAACCAGACCAGCTCCTAAAAAGCTGATCTGAAAACCAGACCAGGTCCTGAAAAGCTGATCTGAAAACCAGACCAGGTCCTGAAAAGCTGATCTGAAAACCAGACCAGCTCCTAATAAGCTGATCTTAAAACCAGACCAGCTCCTAATAAGCTGATCTGAAAACCAGACCAGGTCCTAATAAGCTGATCTGAAAACCAGACCAGCTCCTAATAAGCTGATCTGATTGCTGATACCTGTTATTTGCCCTTAGCAAACATGGATGAGAAAATTTTAAAACAGTTTGTGTTGACAAGAAATGTGTTGAAGAAAAAGCTTCGTAGTATAAAAACTGGTGAAATAGATACACGTGAACAATTAAGAGATACATTCAAACCTATAACATAACCTCTTAAAGAATTCATAAATAGTTCTAAAAATATTAAAAGAATTCGTATGAAAGAAGAAAGTAACATCAAGACAGAAGTTGAAAATAATACAAGTTTAAAGCCTGAAAACCCATCAGTCAAGATAGAGACAAGTACACCAAAAAAACTCGTAGAAGGGACAATTTATGATAATACCATCTTATTTAATGATGTTAATACTGAAAATGATGATGATGAAGATGATTTTTACTCACAGACTTCCAATACAGAATAAACTTATACTGATTTATCAGTTTTGGAAGGAAGAAATGAATTAGATACAAATTATGGTCCACATAAAGATTACAAGAATGAATGGAAATTTGGTGATAGTAGCCTAAAACTGAATGAAGATAAAATACAAGTTGGTGGTCAAATATGGGCTCTAACACCAGGACTATTTTTTCTAATGTTTCATAAAATACCAAAAAATTACGATAAATTTGAACTTGAAATCTATAAAAAGATTTTAATTACTACTAATGCATATAGAAGAGACTTTAAATCTGATGGTCAAATTAAGGGTACTAGAGGATATAAATATAAACATATTATTAAGAAATTTATTGATGCGAAAAACCAGAAGAATTTACCTGAATCAACAGGATCTAAGCCCAAAGGTAGCTATTTAGGTGAGCGAATGATGCAAGTTAACTTCAATAAACCCAACTATATATACTGGGACGATCCAAATGAGTTAGTAGATCGACTTCGACTACTGCTCGCATCACAAGGTGCAGGTCACACTAATCACAATAACGAAATTGTATCAAATTAGAAGAGAAATTATTAACATACTTTAAGGGGGATAATACTATAATACGAGAAGATATTCAAATGCAAATTGAGGAACTACAACGCGAAATAAAATTAGATATAGAAGAAAATTATAAAATTGAAAAAGATATTCTACAAATTAAAACATCCTTTGAAGAACAAATTGAACAGCTTAATGAAAAAATTTATAGATTAGAAAATTACATGTTTGTATCAATAGCTGAAAGTGCGTCAAGCAGATCACAACACTCTGCAAAAACTCTTTAAAAACAACTTAATGTCTTCAAAAAGAAATTTAGTAAATGAACTCCATAAGCAAGCACGAAAACAATTTGTGCGTCGCAGAGTTGTAATGAAAGGAAAAGATGATCTTTGGCAAGCTGATTTAGTTGAAATGGGGAACTATTCTAAAGAAAATAGAAATTATCGATTTTTGTTGACTGTAATTGACACATTCTCAAAATTTGCATGGGCAGTACCGCTAAAAACAAAAACTGCACTCGAAACAACCAAAGCAATGGAAGATATTTTTGAATTGGGGCGAGTACCAAAAAACTTACAAACAGATGACGGAAAAGAATTTTTCAACAAACACTTTGGAAAATTAATGCATAAATACAACATTAATCACTACTCAACATATAGCATTATGAAAGCATCAATAGTAGAACGATTTAATAGAACATTGAAGGGAATGATGTGGAAAGAATTTAGTTATAATGGTTCATATAAGTGGATTGATATATGCAAAGATTTACTCAATGCATACAATAGAATAGTCCATCGTACCATTAAAATGTCTCCTATTAAGGTCAACTCAAAAAATGAGAAAAAGCTGCTAAATACAGTATACAGTCATTTGAAAATTTATAAAATGTCGAAATTTAATGTGGGAGATCATGTTCGCATAAGCAAATATAAGCACACATTTGAAAAAGGTTATACTGCAAATTGGACTACAGAAATTTTCACAATTACAAGAGTTCAAAATACAAATCCTGCAACATACATATTAGAAGACTATCTTGGCAATCCTATTAAAGGTGGCTTCTATACTGAGGAACTTTCAAAAACTAGATTTCCAAATACATATCTAGTTGAAAAGGTTCTTAAAATTAAAGGGAAGGAGGTATATGTTAAATGGCTGGGATTTTCTAATCAACACAATTCTTGGATAAGTAAAGATGAAATATTATAGTTGGAAGAAAAACTAAATTAGAAACAACAACAACATCAATAGCAACAACAACAATAGCATTAATATTAAGAACCTAATGTTAATTTAAAATAAGAAAATGAAATAAATATGTAAATCATACTTATAAACCATACTGTGTACTAAACATTATTTAATTGTAATCAGACTGTTATAATGTCAATAACACTTACTCTGAGCTCTAACTCATCAGAACTATCTGCTAGTTACTTTCCTCCTATTGAATTACATGGTGCATATGAGTGTGCTCTAACTGATTTTCATTCATACAACAGTATTCCAAATGTAGACACCTACAACAATATGTTTCATATAGGGGAACATATAATTGAAATACCAATTGGATCTTACGAATTAAATGATATAGTTGATTTTATAGAAGAGGAATACAAACGACTCTGCCCAGCAAATAAGATTTTTATTGAAGCCAATAACAATACAATGCAAGTTAAAGTTAATAGTTCCAAGGATCCTGTATATTTTAATAAAGACAATACAATTGGAAAACTTTTAGGATTCAATAGCAAAATCCTAACACCAAACAAATATTATTATTCAGATCTTCCAGTTAATATATATAAAGTGAATCTCTTGCGAATTGAAAGTAGTATCGCTATAAACACATATATGAATAACTCGAAATCGCATACACTTCATGAATTTCCGATTAATGTGCCTCCAGGCTATAAAATAGATGAGGTTCCAAGAAATCTTATCTATTTACCTGTAAACACCAGAGAGATAAGTTCACTAGCGCTGCGCGTACTGGATCAACACGGTGAATTAATTAACTTCCGAGGAGAGGAAATTACAATACGAATACATTTAAGGCCAACTAAATAATGCTAATATACAACACAAATACATTGAAAAATATAGCAGCAAGAACCACAACAACAACATTAAAGCGACCAGCTCAACAAAAAGCTCTAACAACATCAAATAAAAATTTTCTAAAGTGCTTAAATTTTAAATTGAAGACAAAATGAGTTCAATAATAGATGTCTTAGATAAACCCTTGTCTGATGAGAATATAATCAAAAAGGACTATCATACATATGTACCATACTTACAATCTTACAACAATAATGATGAAATTAGAATTTCAATACAAAATCAAGATTTGTATGTGCTACCCAGTGAGAGCTACATTTATGTAGAGGGGTTTGTTGCTGATGATAATAAGGCCAAATCTTCTTCTTCTTCTTCTTCTTCTTCTTCTTCTTCTTCTTCTTCTTCTTCGGAGAACTTTTTATTAAAAAACAACTTTGTGGCATATCTATTTGATGAAATTCGCTATGAGCTCAATGGAATTGAAATTGACCATACAAGATATTTAGGAGCCACAAGCACTATAAAAAATTTGGTTTCTCTGTCACCAACAGAAAGCAATGTGATGCAAAATGCTGGATGGAACAAAATTGATGATGTCACTCTTGAAAATGGATTTTTCAATTTTTATGTACCTCTAAAAATGCTTCTAGGATTCGCCGAAGACTACAACAAAGTTATACTAAATGGAAAACATGAATTGATACTCTTGCGCAATAAGAATGATGAAGATCTTGTACGCTCGAGTGTTTCTACTGAAAAAGCTAAACTTACAATTTCACTCATCTCATGGAGAATCCCACATGTACAATTATCCGACTTTAGCAAATTGAATATGATAAAAATTATTAACAATGGTGCTTCTATACCTATGGCATTTCGCAGTTGGGATCGTCATGTTAATCCACAATTAAACACAGGTACTAGCCATATCTGGAATGTTAAACTGGCTGCAAATAGAGAACGCCCCCGTTTTGTACTGATTGCTTTTCAACAAGAAAATAAGTTTGTTCATTGTGATTTGACTAATTTAAAAGTACATTTAAATACAATCTCATATCCATATGATGATCTTAACATAACGTTCAAAAATGAACGATATGCAATTCTATATGATATGTATCTAAGATTCCAACAAAGTTACTATATGAGGGAATCTCAACCGCTTCTATCTGCATCAGAGTTTAAGACAAAAGCTCCTATTATTGTAGTAGATGTCAGTCATCAGAATGAATCACTCAATAATGGACCGATTGATATAAAAATAGCATTTGAAACAGCAACTAATATTGCAGCAAAGACATCAGCTTACTGCATTCTTATTCATGATCGCATAATAGAATATATACCCATCAAAGGACAAGTTCGAAAAATCTTATAAATTGAGTAATATGGAAAATAACACAATTTTTATAGACGTACAAGGTTTCAAAAGTAATTCAAATGATTTCATCGCAAAAGAAGTAGCGATTGTTTTCAACAATTATGAATATAACAATTTCATTATAAAACCACCATTTGATTTTAAATGCTTATCAATAAAAAAGCAAAGAGAAGTAAAGTGGCTAACAAAAACTATCATCACCTCAGCTGGACTGCTGGATCAGTTTCTTTTGAAAGCGTTTGCAATTTTTTAAAAGCCAACGCAAGATGTTCTAAAATTTATGTAAAAGGTGAAGAGAAAAGACGATGGTTGGAAAAAATCTTATGCCGAAAAATTTTTAACGTTGAGGATATAGGCTGTATCAACTTTAAACAAATGGAGATTAAGTATCCAGAATATTTTTATTGTAATTATCATAAACTTGGTGTTTGCGCATTAAAAAATGCTATTTTACTAACAAAAGAAATATCTTGCTTTAAATGAATTTTTACACTCTTTAAAATATTAATGTATGTATTATTATAAAATTTTAAAAAACTTTAAACAATAAATGTATAGAAAAATAAAAAATCTACAAGTGTTTTCTTATTTCAAAAACAAACTACATAAAGGAAAGAGAAGGAAGTGGGAAGGAGGAGGAGAAGTTAGCATTTTTGCTAACTTGCAAATTTTTACTTTTTGTTTCTCTGCTTATGACTGTAGTTAGTTGAAACTTTGCTGCTTTAAAATAATCGTAGACAAAGAAAATGACTACGTTGCAAAATACAAATGTATTCTACACAGCCACAAAATATTCCACGCACAAGTTCTTTCGATCGCACATACATACATACATACATACATACAAACATCATACACACATACATACATACATACATACATACATACCTACATACAAATATATTTCTTAAACAAATAAACAGAATATAAGCTTACCAGCGACAAACAAGCTGGACCCCCCACACACAAGCATTAGGAAGGAGTGTTCACATACATGAGAACGTTTTATAAATAAATAAAATAATTTATTTAATTATTTTATTCATTTATTTAATTATTTTATTTATAAACAATTTATTAGCGTGATGAAATCACACAAGCACATTCCCACGATTCATATGAGAATCGTCTAGTAGTCATCAAACCTATTTTCTCTCATATTCCTGATGTAGTATTACGATATCAAATTTCTACAGTCTGGCAACACTGGGAGCATTAGAAAATAATAATCATGTTTTGCCGTCGGCATTTGAAAAAAATAATCATGTTTTGCCGTCGGCATTTGAAAAAAAAAATAATCATGTATTGCCGTCGGCATTTGAAAATAATTATGTATTGCCGTAGGCATTAGGAGAATATAACAATCATGTTTTGCCGTCGGCATTTGAAAATAATTATGTATTGCCGTAGGCATTAGGAAAAATAAGTATGTATTGCCGTCGGCATTAGGAAAAAAAATAATCATGTATTGCCGTCGGCATTTGAAAAAATTATCATGCATTGCCGTAGGCATTAGGAAAAATTATCATGCATGCCGTAGGCATTAGGAAAAAGACAGACTTATTGAACCACCCTCGAAAAATATTTAAAGGACTTATCTAACCACCCTCGTAGGTATCAAATTTCAAGAATTTTAAAATTTTCAAATTTTAATTACCCAAATTTAACAATTTCACCCACAATTTAACAATTTTAATTGCCACCGAACCGCCAGTTCCCTACTACTACTGTTCGACCCCTAAAAACTGATCTGGAAAAAATAATACACCCGCAAACAAAACCATTTATTCTTTTTTATCTTAAATTTTGTATTTCATGTTATTTGATTATCAGTTTCCACCGGCAATTTTTCCAAGAGCTGGTGCCGCCGAAAAAATTGTCTGGCGCAGGTCTCTACACATAAACAACTTTTGACATACGAGCCAATAGTTATATGAATTCGCCTTGAATTGGGCAAAAAAAATTGATCAGTTGTGTTTTCAACTTTACCTGTTATGAATTTGCCTTGTTACTTACCTTTATACAAATACTTTTATACACAAAATTAAAAAGGTTTTATACACAATTTGTTTATTTTATTTATGTGCATGTCAGTTGTGTTTCAAGAATAGGTTTACCGTTTTTTTTTAGCTGAAAACACAATTTTTGTATGAAAATATATAAACTAAAACTATTGTTTAACATGTTGGCAACAGTAAGATTTAGTACATATTTGACATATGGGCGAATTAACGTAAGATGCATGACAAAGTCGAGTCGCGTTATACAAACGCTTTTCATTACTTAGTCGTCCATCAACTGGCTCGTAGTGAGTCGCCTTTGTTGCGTTCTACAAACTGGCTGTAAATTTAAAAAATTTAAGTTTAAAATTTTTTAAGCGCACTAATAATTCCAAATTAATATTTTACTTATTAAGTAAAACAATTCCCATAAAAAAATCACTAATTATTAAATTGACTGCACCAGGTCAAAAAATACTTGTGTGGCAACACTCTATTCTTAAATAGCTGTTGTTGTTATTTACATTTATTTTCTTTTTACATACTTTTACAACTACAGGGTGGGCCAAAAGAAACCAAGGGGTGTAAAAGTTTAATAACTTTTTTGTTTATTATTTTTTTTTATTTTTTCTTTCAGATTATATAATATACAAAATGGAAATTTTTTTACACTAAGTATGAAAAATGATGTCTCTTAAATGACCACCGTTTTCAGCTTCGCACTGATGGGCTCTTTTTAGAGCATTTTCCATAACATCTTTCAAAACTTGTGGCTGTAGCGTTCGAATTTCTGCAACAATGTTTGCCTTGAGTTCAAGGATTGTCTCTGGCTTGTTCACATACACTCGCTCCTTCAAAAAACCCCAAAGAAAATAGTCGGGTGCTGTCAAATCTGGCGATCGCGCTGGCCAAATAATTTCCGAATTTCGAGAAATTATTCGCTCTCCAAAAATTTGACTTAAAAGTGCCATTGTGTCTCGGGCAGTAAGGGCAGTGGCTCCGTCCTGCTGAAACCACATACCAGGTATGTTTTCAAGAGCAGGACGTAAAAAATTTTCTATCATAAACCGATACCGCTCTCCATTTACGGTTACAGCACTTCCATCTTCATTCTCGAAGAAAAAGGGCCCAATGACATTTTCAGATGTGATCCCACACCATACTGTACACCTGATGGGGTGCAATTGGCGTTGATGAATGGCTCTTGGATTTTGAGAACCCCAGAACCTACAGTTCTGCTTATTAACAAAGCCATTCAAATGAAAATGACCTTCATCACTCATAATCAAATTTTCATCTCTGGTTTAAATAATAAAATTCTATTGTTCTGGTTCTCTGTTCAGTTGTGAACCTCTCCATTATAAATTCTCCAAGTGTTGTCTATATAATCTGAAAGAAAAAATAAAAAAAAATAAATAAACAAAAAAGTTATTAAACTTTTACACCCCTTGGTTTCTTTTGGCCCACCCTGTACAATATGAAGCTGAAAAAAAAGTCAGCCAATGTATTTAGTGATGGTAAAGAAAATAAAAAAACGTTGATTATTGAGTTCTTGTTTCAACTTTGTTATTTGTTTTAAGCTTCTCATTTGTTTAAATGAAAGTTTATAACATAATAACTCTAGTTGTTCTAAGAAACTTTGGATAAAGGTTACCTGATGATCTGCATTAGTAACAGTGAAATGAGCAGCTAACCCCTCAATAATAAATTTCAATGTATTTTTAATAAAAAAAATATTTTACTTAATAAGAAAAATATTAATTGTTTGCTGGTTAGGTTAGGTTAGGTTAGGTTTATCTGGTTGGTCCAAGACCTCGCATAGACCGGCATTGATCCTTAGCGATACCAGCAAATGAAATGAGAACCTGTTAGTATGGCAGCCTAGTTCGTGGTGCCTGTATCGAATGACTCCCACACAGATTTAACAAATTTTAGCAACCTACACATTTCTACTCTCGATACAATCTCAAGACTACGAAAAGTGTAAGCACCAAGATAGTTATATCTAGTACGGCTTAAAGCCGGGCAGTGACACAGTAGATGTTCCATTGTTTCCATTTCTCCGGTTCCTTACATTTCCTGCAGGTACCGTCGGCTATTCGTCCTATTTTGACAGCGTACGAAGCTGTCCAGCAGTGCCCAGTTAATACTCCCACTAGAAGCTTACAGTTGCTTCTAGTTAGTGATAAAAGGAACTTAGTCAATTTGTGATCATAGGAGCTCCACATGATTTTAGAAGTTTTGCAAGTTTTCGTCGCGCGCCAACATTTCTCCGCTTCTTCCCTCATATTAGAATGTATGATCTCTTTAAGGTATTGAATTGGTTTTCGGATATTTACCGTTACCTCAGCCGGTAATAGAATTCCCCTTTTGGCCAGTGTATCGGCCATTTCATTTCCCTCTATCCCCATGTGTCCCCGGATCCAGAATATATGTACTTGTCTACCAGTACATAACATATCCAGGGCCTTTCTACACAGGAGCACAACCGAGGAGTAATTGCAGTCAGCTGAAATTGCTTTAATAGCTGCTTTTTTTGCTGGGTTTTGTTAAAGTTCTAAGCTCTTTTGTAATTTTCAATAATATTATTATTTGTGAATTCTGAAACAGTTTTTGACACAGGAATTTTTGAAAGTCTGTGCATAAGATAAGAGGTTTGTGACTGTTCAAAATATGTGGTTGAAATATACTGATGATTTGGCAAAGCACCAATGAAATATACAGATAATGCTTAATCACCAGCACGTAAATATCTACATTATTTTTTTTTAATTCTTTTTTATCTTAAATTTTGTATTTCATGTTATTTGATTATCAGTTTCCACCGGCAATTTTTCCAAGAGCTGGTGCCGCCGAAAAAATTGTCTGGCGCAGGTCTCTACACATAAACAACTTTTGACATACGAGCCAACAGTTATATGAATTCGCCTTGAATTGGGCAAAAATAATTGATCAGTTGTGCTTTCAACTTTACCTGTTATGAATTTGCCTTGTTACTTACCTTTATACAAATACTTTTATACACAAAATTAAAAAGGTTTTATACACAATTTGTTTATTTTATTTATGTACATGTCAGTTGTGTTTCAAGAATAGGTTTACCGTTTTTTTTTAGCTGAAAACACAATTTTGTATGAAAATATATAAACTAAAACTATTGTTTAACATGTTGGCAACAGTAAGATTTAGTACATATTTGACATATGGGCGAATTAACGTAAGATGCATGACAAAGTCGAGTCGCGTTATACAAACGCTTTTCATTACTTAGTCGTCCATCAACTGGCTCGTAGTGAGTCGCCTTTGTTGCGTTCTACAAACTGGCTGTAAATTTAAAAAATTTAAGTTTAAAATTTTTTAAGCGCACTAATAATTCTAAATTAATATTTTACTTATTAAGTAAAACAATTCCCATAAAAAAATCACTAATTATTAAATTGACTGCACCAGGTCAAAAAATACTTGTGTGGCAACATTCTATTCTTAAATAGCTGTTGTTGTTATTTTCATTTATTTTCTTTTTACATACTTTTACAACTACAATTTGAAGCTGAAAAAAAAGTCAGCCAATGTATTTAGTGATGGTAAAGAAAATAAAAAAACGTTGATTATTGAGTTCTTGTTTCAACTTTGTTATTTGTTTTAAGCTTCTCATTTGTTTAAATGAAAGTTTATAACATAATAACTCTAGTTGTTCTAAGAAACTTTGGATAAAGGTTACCTGATGATCTGCATTAGTAACAGTGAAATGAGCAGCTAAACCCCTCAATAATAAATTTCAATGTATTTTTAATAAAAAAAATATTTTACTTAATAAGAAAAATATTAATTTGGGATTAGTAGTGCGTTAAAAAAATTTTAAAGTTAAATTTTATCAATTCCCATAAAAAAATCACTAATTATTAAAAAATTAAATTAAAGGTGTTCCATCAGTTAATGCGATTTTGACTTTGTAGTTTTGACAACTTGCTGTATCTTGGAAACCGTAGGAGCAAAACTCTTGATTTTTTAAAAACGGTTAAACTAAAAAATCAAAATATTATAAAGTCGCCAAATCTAAAAAATCATTAAGAACAAGAAAAAACTCGCAAAGACGAAAAGAGCACCAAATTAAAAAAATTTTCTAGGACTAAAATAAATCGCGAAAAACCGGAAAAATCGCCAAAATGAAAAACCCACTAAACAAAAAAAATCGTCAAAATGAAAAAATCTTCTCCAAAAACAGAAAAAATCGCCAAAATGAAAAAATCGCCGAAATAAAAAAAACCTAAAAAAAAAGAAAAAAATCGCAAAATAAAAAAAGCCCAAAAAGAGAAAAAACGCCGAAACAAGAAAAAAGCGACAACTGAAAAGATCGTTTAAACTGAAAAAACTTAAAAAAAAGGAAAAAAGCTACATCGAAAAATGCTCAAAAACCGAATATACGGAACCTTTCGTGCGCGAGTCAAAGTCGCACTTTACTGAATTTATTTTAATTGCAATGCGTCCACAACAACAAGAACAGCAACAACTAAACACTGAACAACAGGAATCAAAAATTAAAAAAGTAAGAGTAAATGCATTTACCATAGATGAGCATTACCACTAAAATTTCAGTAAAAATAATAAAAAATTTTAACCAGTAAATTTTTACTGATTACTAAAATTTTTTTTACAATTTTTATTAAGTGCCTAAATGATTTATTATATGATGAGGTGCATTGAATTTTTAGTATTCATATCCTCTCGGAAACGCATTTAACACAAGACGTGATGGAAGAAGAAACGCAGCTAAGAGGTTACAATCAATTTTCAACAATGTCAAACTCAACGAGGACTGGCGGATTTATAATTTACATAAAAAAGAAATGTTTTATGAGCAAAATCTTTCAAAAAATAATCGATTCTAAAACATGGATAACTGCTTGCATGGCAACATATAATAACAACAAATTTCTAGTTATTGCTGTATACAGATCTCCAAGTAGTACTGAAAACGAGTTTGTGCCAGCTTTTGATGAAGTATTAGAAGAAATAAGTGAAAAAACTGTGATATAATAATAGCTGGTGATTTCAATATAGACTGGAGTAAGGAAGGATTTTATAAAAGAAAAATTAATTGTTTATTGGACTTTATTGCCTTAAGCAGATAATGAAAGACTTTACAAGAATAACACAGAGCTCAAAAACTTTAAACAAGTTTAAATATTTAAATATAACAGATCTCAATATAACAGATAAATGATGAGCATACAACAAATAAATATAAATAACACTTTAAAAAGCAATGTAAATCTGTTTGATGAATATTTGAAAAATTGAGTTAAGAAACTTACAAAAAGAAAAACAATTAAAGAAAATTATAAATGCAATTGGTTTAATGAAAAGAGAGAAAATTAGTAAATACCAAATAGCGAAAATACAGAACACTAATGAAGCATGGGCTAGATACAAAACAGTACGAAATTTTTATAAAGTTAAAATTGAAAATGAAAAAAATAACTATTTAAATAATAAAATTAATAATGTTAATATTCAAAAAGAAATGTGGAGGGAAATAAAAAAACTAATTCTAAGAAAATCTCAAAATGTAAATGAAACTGTGATATTTAATCAAATAGAAACAAAGAAAATTTTATAATAGCTGATAATTTCAACAATTATTTTGTAAGTAGTATTAAACTAATAAGATATACAATAAATAACGTGTAATATGTCGATAATATACCTGTGATAAGCGCTCGGTTCAAGTTTCGTACAATAACTTTAGATGAATTAAGAAAAATATGCAAAAATTTAAAAAATAAGCCAGACTATAATAAAGTATCAAGTAGCATGATTTTGAATGGTTGGAATATAGTGGAAAAAACATTTCTCAATATAATTAATTAATCATTGGAGACGGGAGTATTCCCTGAAAACTGGAAAACATCTATGGTAACACCAACTGAAAAGGTTGCAAAAACACAAAAATGCGAAGAATTTCGACCAATTAACACCCTTAAAACATGTGGAAAAAGTAGTAAAAGAACAATTAGAGAAATATATTGAAAGTAACAAAATATTATCAAAATACTAATCTGGATTCAGAAAAAAGTTTTCATGCACAGCAGTAAATTATTTAAAAACAGCATTTGAAACCATTGACAGAAACATACTTTTGCAAACACTACATAAATACGGAATCAGAAGAAAAGAATTACAATGGTTTAAGTCATATTTAACAAACAGGAAGCAAATCACAAAAGTAACAACATTAAATCTAATATAACTAATAACGATTTCGGAGTTCCACAAGGATTGATTCTGGGTGCCCTTTTATTTATTATATACATAAATGATATGAGTAGTAGTGAAATGGCGGTTCTGGACCAATTAAAATTGTTAAATTGTTGCTGAAATTGTTAAATTGTGGCTGAAATTGATAAATTTGGGTAATTAAAATTTGAAAATTGTTAAATTCTTGGAAATTTGTGTTTTTTTTGTTTACATAAGGAGTTTTTTATTTACATTAGGAGTTTTTGTTTACATTAAGTGTCTGTCGGTCTGTCTGTCTGTCTGTCTGTCTGTCCGTGGAAATTTGTGTGTGGAATATTGTGTGTGCATGTATTAAGGTGGTTCATAGTTTGGCGGTTTTTATGTGTGTATATGACGACGGGGAAAATCATGAAAATGGTTTTTCCTAATGCTGACGGAAAATCATCTAATGATTTTTCCTAATGCCGAAGGCAAAACATGATAATTTTTCCTAATGCCGAAGGCAAAACATGATAATTATTTTTTTCAAATGCTGTAGCAAATAACCATAGAAAAATAATTCAGGTTGTAAGATGTTAGAAGTTTAGATAGCATGCTTTGTTTTCCGGCTTCTTGCTCGTCGGCCAACGGTGTGGGTTTATATAAATTTTTCCTAAACTTTTTGTGTTTTTTTTTCTACAGACGTTAATATTTTAAAATATGCATGCTTATTTAAATATATTGAAAATATGAAGATAAAGATGCAAGATAGGCGGACAATGTTGACCAGTACGGGAGCGTATTTATGTTAGCACGCTCGTTTCCCCTCCCTACCATGATCATGTGCCAAAGTGCACAATATATGCACATGATCCCTAATCTTTTATTTACCTATCCCATTGAATGGCCAGAAATCAAATATTAGAAATAGTTTAAGTTTAAGGATTCATTGCTAGTTCACAAATTTATTGAACAAATATACATTTCATAAGTTAATATATTAATAATAATAATTCGAAATTATAAAAGGTTTTAGACAAAATGTGTATTGTGAATATAATTTTTCTTTTGCCATTTGAATTATGTTTTAATATAAAGTTCAAAATGGGAAACACTAAAAAAAATTTCGAGTGTAATCATAAATAAAAAAATTTGAAAAAAGAAACGAATCAAAAGAAAAGAAACAAGTTCAACAACATTAGTTACATTAGTTAGTTATTTTTTTAATTTATATGATGATAATTAATGTAATTCTCTTAAATTCCAATTTAGCATTTACTACATCGCTCTTTTGGATTTATTTTTCATGTTTACCGTTAATATATTGTTACGTTTTTCTCTCTATAAAAACGCTTTTCCGTAGATCCGAAGATTTGCAAATGAATACAAGAGCCGAGTGTAGTAATTAGGGTTAAGAATGATACAAGTTTTATTTACGAATACACTTATACTAAATTACTCAAGAGCTTATATAAACTAATACAACTTAAACTACTGAATTACACACAAATATTCACAACTGGTTACCACTGCGCCTTCCTCGCTGTAGTTTACGCACGTTTCTTAGCTGGCTGCGCAAGTAATCACGTGACACCTCTTTGTCTACTGCTCGTCACTTACGAGACTCACTCTGCCGTCACTCACAGTTGATACACCAATACCTCTTTGTCTGCTGCTTGTCACACACGGTACTCACTCTGCCGACACTCACAGTTGATATACAAATAAAGACTCACTGCCTTTACTTACACCCTTATACACGTCTATTCGCTGCGCTGTTCCCTTTACTCCAGTCGACACGATAGACTCCACAATAATCTCAATTCCACGACAGACTATTATTAATTCACAACTTAATTATCAACTGTCTAACGAGCTCTTAACTTCACTAGTTTCTGATTAGTAATAACTATAACTGTTCGCGACTGACTTACAACTGCAACTCACTCACCATTGGATGCGTCACCTCTATTTATATTTCACAGAAATTCCACTAGAAGTTTCAAGCAATGTCTAGACGATCATTATCATCTTATATGCTGCCTAATTAAGTTCATGTGGTAACTATGTACATACATGTGTATATGCGTACGTGTGTACATCATTAACTAAGCAACACACGGTGGTTGTTTATCTTTTGTTTTTCGTTTGAATTGGCATGTATGTATGTGTACAAATATGTGAATCTTCATAATAAGCAGACGCTTTTTTTGTTGTTGTTGCTTTTGCTTGTTTAATCAAGCTAGGCATGCTTATTTAGTTGTTGGCTACTTTCTAGACTATTCTTTGCTTTGACCCTGTAGGAATATTTTCGCGTAGCATTTACATTAACCCTGTTGGAATATTTTTGTGTAATGTTGCTTAACATTGTTGACGGCTATTTTCGTAACACTGCCGCCCACTTAAGCCTATTCGTCCCGAATAGGCACATCATCGCCTATCTTTTTCTGCGTTTTCTAAACGCCTTGTAGTTACGCTCGAGACGACTACCTCTTCCATATTTGTCGGCTTTAATTCTGGCTCTGCCTTGTCTTTCAACTGCGACTTGTATTGACATACGCTGGAGAGAAATTCTGCGATATTTGCGGCCCCTGGTGCTGACTCTGCTGCGTCTTTCACTTATAGCTTGCCTTTCCACATGCTGGAGATGAAACCTTCTTTGACATCTGGCTTTGGTTCGTATTTCCACTGCAGCTTGCCGTGCCTTACGATGGAGATGACAACTTTTTCCACATTTATGGCCTTTGACTCTGACTCTATTTGGTCTCTTGACTAGAGCTGGCCTTACCACACGCTTGAGGTTCTGTACAGAAGTTGTCTTCTTCTCCCTGGCTGTTTCTATGCTGCACACTTTCCATACTGGTGGCATGGATTTCATCTTAGCAGTTACCTTAACTCCTGCAAACGAGACCATTTCATCCATAGGTAGTTCCGCTGTGTCACAAGCAGCTTGACTACCAGCTAAGTCAGCAACGTTCTTTGCTTTGATGAAAACTTCTATGTCACGAGCTTCATTTATTTCGCTGGAAACTTCTTGCTCACGTCCAACTTGTTTACACTGTCCACTGCTAATTTCATCTTCTGCCTTCAGTCTTTGGTCAACGTTTTCCTCTTTGCCAGAAATGTCATTGAAGCCAGTATTATTTTCGTTAGATTTACTGACTTGGATTTCTACACCACCGGCCCATCTGTTTGTGGCTTCAGGCATTTCTTGAATTTTCTCATTTCTGGCTCTAGGTGATTCTGGAATATTAGGCACAGTTTTCCATTTCCATTTGTCAAACACCTCATCCATCTGACCTAGAAGTTTCTCGTTGTTAGCTCTTAATGTTTCATGCAAATCACTCATCATAGTTCTAGAATACTCCTGAAGTCTCTCATCCATTTGGCGTAGAAGTTTGTCGTTGTTTGCCTTCATTTCATTCTTTGCTCTAGAAGTTTCTTGAAGCATTGTTTCCATTTTCTCATTATTTGCCTCCATTTTACTCATCATAGCAGCAAACATTGCACCAATGTCTGTACTGGTTGCTGCTGCACGAGTACATACCTCAATTTCTTCTTTTCCATCGAACTCGTAGCTTTCTATATCGATGTTGCGCCGCTGGAACTCTTCCAACAATCTTTTTTGTAGTTCGACCTTATTACCAGTTGTTGGCAAGTCCAGATTGTTCAACTCTTTCTTGAGTTGCTCCACCTTAAGCTCTTGAAATTTCATTCTTCCTCAAAAACCAATTACTACGTTTAACCTTTTCAAACGTATGTGGTTTTGTTCACGTTTAAGCTTTTCAAACGTGTGAGGTTCTCCTTTTCTTATTACTCTTGCTTTTCGCTTAACCCTTTTAAAACGTATCGCTTGTATTTGCAAATCCCACTTCTGACACCAAATGTTACGTTTTTCTCTCTATAAAAACGCTTTTCCGTAGATCCGAAGATTTGCAAATGAATACAAGAGCCGAGTGTAGTAATTAGGGTTAAGAATGATACAAGTTTTATTTACGAATACACTTATACTAAATTACTCAAGAGCTTATATAAACTAATACAACTTAAACTACTGAATTACACACAAATATTCACAACTGGTTACCACTGCGCCTTCCTCGCTGTAGTTTACGCACGTTTCTTAGCTGGCTGCGCAAGTAATCACGTGACACCTCTTTGTCTACTGCTCGTCACTTACGAGACTCACTCTGCCGTCACTCACAGTTGATACACCAATACCTCTTTGTCTGCTGCTTGTCACACACGGCACTCACTCTGCCGACACTCACAGTTGATATACAAATAAAGACTCACTGGCTTTACTTACACCCTTATACACGTCTATTCGCTGCGCTGTTCCCTTTACTCCAGTCGACACGATAGACTCCACAATAATCTCAATTCCACGACAGACTATTATTAATTCACAACTTAATTATCAACTGTCTAACGAGCTCTTAACTTCACTAGTTTCTGATTAGCAATAACTATAACTGTTCGCGACTGACTTACAACTGCAACTCACTCACCATTGGATGCGTCACCTCTATTTATATTTCACAGAAATTCCACTAGAAGTTTCAAGCAATGTCTAGACGATCATTATCATCTTATATGCTGCCTAATTAAGTTCATGTGGTAACTATGTACATACATGTGTATATGCGTACGTGTGTACATCATTAACTAAGCAACACACGGTGGTTGTTTATCTTTTGTTTTTCGTTTGAATTGGCATGTATGTATGTGTACAAATATGTGAATCTTCATAATAAGCAGACGCTTTTTTTGTTGTTGTTGCTTTTGCTTGTTTAATCAAGCTAGGCATGCTTATTTAGTTGTTGGCTACTTTCTAGACTATTCTTTGCTTTGACCCTGTAGGAATATTTTCGCGTAGCATTTACATTAACCCTGTTGGAATATTTTTGTGTAATGTTGCTTAACATTGTTGACGGCTATTTTCGTAACAATATATATATATATTTTTTTTATAATTTGACGAAGATAAAATAATTAATGATATAATCGACGACAACTTTAACCAAATTTAAAGTTTTATAGTCATGTTTGGTATTATTATTTTCAGTCTTTCATTTCCAATCTGCTCGTAGTATTAATTAATAAATTAAATCCTTATTACTGAATATATCATGTATATCTCCTAATTACTTAACATATGTAACAAACAAAATTCTGTTAGCTCTGTTAATAACTATTAACTCAATGTTTTTAACAGTAGAGTCTTACTGTTAACATGAAAGCTTTAACAGTTTACGTTTATTTACATGATATTATCAGTAATAGGTACAGTGACAAAAAAAAACTAAAGAAAAAAAAGATTAAGCACTTACTTTTTTTGTGTGTGGAATCCCGACGAAAGATCTTTCTCCGGCTCCTGGGTTGGCTTAAGAAGGATGGTTATTCTACATACATGTGACTTAATTATTTCATTGAATGTTGAATTCCAATTATGTTTGGCTATACTTTTAACGATTTTCTTTTCTTTCGTTTTTTTCTTCTTTACATTTTAATGACTTTTCGTGCTGCCCTTGTAAATATATATTTTTTTTTTTACTCAGTTCAATTGTATGTTTTTTTTTTATAATTAAAATATTTTTCCAATTCATTTTAAACAATAACCAAATTGCACATTTGCTTTAGACAAAAAAATTTAATTTCTTATACGTGCTGGTTATTATGTGGTTTGAGTCACATTTAAAAAAATAGAAAATTTTGTAAACAAAAAATTAAATTAGTGGTTATTCTTTCATACTAAAAATAATTTTTCGTCTCTGTGAGATTACTGTGATACTATTTTTAAGTGCACTCGGGATTGTGATAGTTTCAAGTTTATATTATTTTCCCCCACAAATCCCTTTATACCTCAATCTTGCAAACCTCACTAATGTCACACGTGCAGTTTTGACTCCTGCCTGTTCACAGAATACTACTGGTGCCTTGTGTGAGGTGGAGTATATATGTATGTATGAGACTCCAGGCATCCCCAAATCCAATATAATGACAGCCGATGATCAGGAAAGTACTGGCACTTTTAAATCCGTTCCACCAAATTAAATGAAACCTTTTTTTTTTTTTTTGTTAAATTCACACCAAATGTATTTCACTAAAATCAATTCTATTAATACAATTCTTTAATTATCAAACCAGAAAACTACTTTGGGTTAAAATTACCTTCTGTGTGATATATTACGTGCTTACATAGGTATATAAATTCTACTTGGCGGTGGGCAAATTACGTGTCTTCTTGAAACTGATGGCGAACTTTCGGGAAACTTTCTGCTTTTATACCTCCAACTTTTTTTTTAATTTTTTTCTTTGGAATAAAACGCTAACTCAGCACGCCATTTTTATATTCACTCCGCAAGTGTACATTTTCACGTGTTTTTTTTTTTTGCATACACAAAATAAATTTTTAGTTACACCTTTCTATTACAACTCTATAAGAACGGTATTACCATTACTTTATGAAAAGAGTGTTTGAAACTATTTCGTTATCTTGTAAGATCAATTTAAACTAGATTTTTTTTTATTTTGACTTTAACTAACTAAAGAAAAATTTAACTGATTGATTTGAAATATAAATACACTTATATATATATATACATATACATATACATATACATATACATATACATATACATATACATATACATATACATATACATATACATATACATATACATATACATATACATATACATATACATATACATATACATATACATATACATATACATATACATATACATATACATATACATATACATATACATATACATATACATATACATATACATATACATATACATATACATATACATATACATATACATATACATATACATATACATATACATATACATATACATATACATATACATATACATATACATATACATATACATATACATATACATATACATATACATATACATATACATATACATATACATATACATATACATATACATATACATATACATATACATATACATATACATATACATATACATATACATATACATATACATATACATATACATATACATATACATATACATATACATATACATATACATATACATATACATATACATATACATATACATATACATATACATATACATATACATATACATATACATATACATATACATATACATATACATATACATATACATATACATATACATATACATATACATATACATATACATATACATATACATATACATATACATATACATATACATATACATATACATATACATATACATATACATATACATATACATATACATATACATATACATATACATATACATATACATATACATATACATATACATATACATATACATATACATATACATATACATATACATATACATATACATATACATATACATATACATATACATATACATATACATATACATATACATATACATATACATATACATATACATATACATATACATATACATATACATATACATATACATATACATATACATATACATATACATATACATATACATATACATATACATATACATATAAGTAGATTAGTAATGGGGACGGACGACATGTTTTGGGAATTCAAAACCGGGAAAAAATAAAAACGATGGCAACCCTGTTACAAATGGGGGATTTTGGGGATTTTCATGCTGAGAGTTTCTTGGCTATATGTGTGTGTGTGTGTGAGTTTGATTCTTTGTTTATGTGTATGTATACTTGTGTGCCCAGCTTTTGTTGTTATTGTAGAGAAACGTTGTGCTTACAGTGCATGGATGTATGTATATGTGGGTGTTGTATGTGTGTATGTGTGTGAGTTTGATTCTTTCTGTGTATGGGAATGTATGTACACGTGTATGTACAGGTTTTGTTGTTATTGTAGAGAAACGTTGTGCTTACAGTGGATTTATACATACAGTGTATGTATGTGTGGGATGTTTGTGTGTGTATGTATGTGTGTGTGTATATGTGTGCGTTTTTGTATTTAATTGTATGTTTGTCGATCTCAGATACTTTTGTCGTAGTGGCAGACAATCATTATACCCAGTAGGAAATGTCGATGGTGAAAATGTACTGAGTCGCTTTTGACTTTGTCACCAGTACTAGTATATAATTATATCCCATTCAATAATTTTCACTATAGACATTTAGCATATGCTTGTCATTTAAAATCTACTAGTAACACTAAAACAATTGAATAGGTATGACTACGTGGTTCTTATTGGAACGTAGAGACATACGTGGTTCTTATTGGAACGTAGAGACATACAACCCAGACAGTTAGTTATTGTTATATTTCTATAATTTATGTACATACAAAAAGGTATGTATATTGACAAGTTGTTGCAAAATCTTTCCTTTTTACTGACAGATAGAATAAAACGTATTATACTATAATGGTCACTAGAATTTTAGTGTTGACACAAAGACACTTGATCCCTGTCTGACTGCAGGGTAGTGACAACGAATTCGTGTGTATGTAGAATCATTATTTTTGTTGTTGTGAGTTGTCGTTGCTATGCATATGTATGGTTATTGTGCTCGTATGTATGCATGCATTTTTTTTATTTCTGGGGAAATATTCTAGTAGCTGCAGATAGTGGCAACCCTGATATCTGCTGAAAATGGAAGTGGAGAGGGAATGTATTTGATAATGTATGTACATATATGTTTTTGGAGTAATGTACGTGATCGTATGGTGGGAGACGAAGGTGATGTTATGAAATCTTCGTTTATTTATTTAAGAAATATTGTTTCGTATTTCATGACAGAGGAGTTTGAATTGCATAATATCATAAAATTTCAATATGTATGTATGTTTGTGTATTACGTGATCACTTCTTTGTGTATGCGTGTGTGTGCCAGTATGTTAATGATTTTCTCGCACTGATATTTATATGTAGGTAGAAATAAATTGTTTTCAATATCGATATTTGGTACTATAAAATACTATCATATATCTGAACTTCCATAATCCTAGTATGTTTTTATACATTAACAAAGGTTTATTCATATTGAAATTTCTTATTTCAATACGGAAAAATATTAATTTACAGTATTCATTTATTAAACTCATTAGTTTTTAGGTATTTCAATATACATTTTCTATTATATTGAAAATTATTGAATTAATGTGAAGCATTCTTATTTTTAAGCTGCACATTTTTCCTGAGTGTATTGATTGCTTATCTATACATTGTGCTTTGACTAAACGACGCTTCATATATTTTCATGATGTAGATATGTAAGTGTGATTGTTAAGATCTAATAAATACTTGAGCATTCCATGCAAATAATATTGGAGTATGTGGTCCAATCTAGATGAAACAGTCTAGTTACATCATAGTCTGTAATGCAGTCATGGATCATATCGTTTTCATACAACCATTCAATGCTGCACGATAAATATTCGTGTTTAAACGAATATGATCGTTCTTCTTAGGCACTCACAAATTGTATGCGAGTAGTCTATAACTATTCCATATGGGGTAGTTTTTGGGGTTAGTCCGATGTAATGCAACGTTGTACCATGTGGTCCAACCCTAGGACATCGCAATGTTAAATCGACCACCTTTTTTTTCATATATTTGGAGTAGTTTCGGAGTACTCCAACTCCTCTTTGGACTAGTCCTTACATGCATGTATGGACTAGTCGCATTATCTGCAGGGTTGATAAGAAATTTGATATGTATACATACAAATTGATTTTATGTGTGTATGTATGTATGTACGTACATACAAATAAGAGTACAACTCAATCTTTGAATTCATTTTTTTTTGTCATGTGATATCTTTTTGTTGTGTATTATCTGAAATTAAAAACGTTGTTTTATCTGCATTTACTTAAAAGTTTGTGAGGATTTTCTGTTTTAAGTAAAACTGAATTCCTGAAGATATGTACATACTCTATAGTAATAGTAACTATAATAGAAATATTTCTTATACTTAATTTACATTTTTTTAAAGTTGATGCAATGTTAGTTAGTCAACGTTTGACATTTTTGGGGGTATGCAATTTTTTCTAACTATAGCCTTTTTTCTTCACTTTCTACATTTATTTTTGGAAATCTTGCATTGCTTTTTTATAAAATTTATAAACATTTTTAAATGAAACTGATCCGGCACTCCAGCTTACTTAGATACTGATAGTGTTTTTTTCTTTTGTTTTTTGTTACTCAACTTACTGTTTATTTTTTATTGATAAACATTTAAAATCAAAAGGGAGTTTTATATTGAAATTATTATTTTCATAATTGTTGAAAACAATCGCTACTTCTTTTGCGATGAAATCATTTTAATTACTTTTGAAACCTTACATGTTTATAAAAATTATGTTATTATCTATATTGCTTAATTTATAAGACTTTTAGAATTTGTACTTTGGTGGTTATATTTTCTATTATACGATTATGAATAAGAATGCAGTAAGCTGATGTCTTTGCTTACTGTTTCAAATTAAAATTTTATTCAACTGAATAAAAGGAGATTTTTTCTTAAACTCTAATGCAGTTAGAAGCGCTGGAGATTCTTTCATATAACAGCTTTTTTGGAATTTTTGATACATAGTATAATATAGAATTGGATAACATTTATTTTTAATTTTTATGTTAAGAAGTACGGATATGAGACTGAATTTAAATGTACTTTTAAATTAGTTAAATCATAATGAACAAACATATTTTCTTCTTTAATAGCGATCAACAGAAAACGAACTCGTTTTCATATAATTTAGGTATACCCTTTCGACGGGCTCCTCTAGGATACAAGATGACTATGTATGACGAAATTTCTGTTGCTTTATACTGATAATATGTTTACATTAATAAGGTACATATACATATGTTTATTTTATGAAGGGTGAGCACCTATGGCTTTTATTTAATGTTCTATATGATTTTTTTTTTCATTTTATTAAAGTTCAGCGTATTGTATATATATTTCTGAAATGTTTAAGTGTGTTATGTATGCCCATCGGGCAGAGTGTACGTATTAGTTGGTCAGTCAGTCTCTATTTTTATTTATTTAATTTTTTTTTTCTTCTAATGTGCCACTCCTTTTTTCAGATTTTACTACTTGGAATAGAGAATTTTTGTATAATTATATTATTATTTGTATATACATTAGGTATGTAGAAATTAGTTTAGATACAAAGAAATGCATGTGTAATAAACAACTATTGTATCAAATCGATCTCAAATAACTCAGTTACCTCTACCAGCAATTCACCGTTGGTGTTTTCATAAAGTGTTAGAAACAATGAAATATCTATGTTTTGAGAGAATTGTTCCCCTCAAGTATTTCTACATGAGGTTTGTGAGGTCAATCACTGTCGCATTCATATGTAATGATTATTCACTTAAAAAAGGTCATCATCACCATCAATCATCTCCGTATACAATACATTCATGAGTTGGGTTGATCCAGATACAATTGCTGTCTCATCACCTTCTAACAGCTTTATATATTTTGCTAGTATGCATGCCTTAGCATGCTTCTATCGATAGTGACGTAAGAGTCCGAGATGTAGAGTGTTACAATTAAAAATCTTTACTATTAGAATTTACCAGTTCGCTCTTTTGAATTTTTACAAAGTAGATACATATGTATGTATTTCATTGACCACAAAATCATAAAATTTCTTTGCTTACAAAATTGTATGACGTGAGGATTTTTTTTAATTATACATGCTTCGGCATGCTTTCATTTTTTTTTTTTCTATAAATTTATGTAATACTCATACAGATACAGATATAAAGTAAGATCTGTTTACTGTATATTTTAAAATTTATGCATGCTTCAGCATGATTCTAGTTGAAGCGTATATTCATGCACTAAGTGTGTTTGATACTTATTTATACACATGTACATTCTTAAAGATTGGATATCAAAGTCCAAATTCCGTAGTTTATCTATATTTTCTAAAGATCTGATAGCTAAAGAAATGAATAGAGTGAAGATCTTCTTTAATAATCCCATTTTCATATTGTAAAATTTTGAGTGCTAGCGCTTTCGATGGGAAAATATACATACAACTTTATAAAAAGTGATAATATGATGTGCTGCTGAATATTGCACTGAAGTTTTAGCAATATTTCATTCAGACCAACAAGTTTAGAGAATTCCACTACATTTAGTTAATTATCTTTCTTAAGACCCATCATTCCTAATCAATCCTACAAAAAACAACACAAAATAGATTTTTCGTTTTAATTTTATTTTTATTTTTATTAAATTCAACATTCATTCTTCAAATTACTTTATACTATATTAAGTAGCTTTTTCTCATTTGTGGAATGTTTAATCGTAAACATTTTAATGGTGAGATGAATTTTTCTATTTTATGCACTAAGTAAATCTTTATATATACCAATCCACTTATATGAACCATCTATTATATCATTCTAATATTGATGCTTTCATATTAAGTAATGTTTAATCTTCTATTTATGTATGAGTTTTCCCAAGTATTTTGTATTAAAAAATTCTTTAGAATCATCTGTTTGTAAGTTTTTTGGTACCCGTACCACTTCAAAAATATTTTCCATTGCCTTGGTTTTTAGAGTGCAGCTTTTATTTTCAGCTGTACTTTGAGAATGTGTCAATTACAGTCTTCAAAAATCAACAATTTCTATTTTCTGTAGAATAGTTCTACATTTCACCTAACTTAGCTCCATAAAACATCATATATTCCTGTCATTACATCTCTACAAGCACAAACAGTTGTTGAGATTTAATATGGAGTTCGTTTACTAAATTCCTTTTTAAAGACATTGAGTTGTTTCACAGATTTTTCCGAAAGTGTTGTGATCTACATCTTGCACTTTCAGCTATTTATACTAAAATGTAGTTAATTTTCTAATCTATATATTTAACCGTAAACTCTTCAATTTGTTTTTAATTCTTTAATTTTTAGAATTGCTTTTTCAATTTTATAACTGTCTTCTTTCTCTAATTTTATTTCACGCTGTAGTTCCTCAATTTGTATTTAAATATATTCTTGAATATTAATGCTTTAAGCTATATTATTAATTTGTCTTGTATTTTATCTTCATTCAGTTTGAGGTAACTATCAACAATAGTTTGTATCTAATTCATTTATGCCTTCGAATACTGATAAGTCAGTATAAATGTCTTCAGAATTGGAAGTCTATGAGTAAAATCATCGTCTTCATCATTCTCAGTATTAGCATAATTAAATATGATGGTATTATCAAATATTGTTCCTTCTACTAGTTTCTTTGGGGTACTTGTCTATATCTTGAGTGAAGGTTCCTCAGGCTTTAAACTTGTATATTTTCAACTTCTGTCTTGATTTTACTTTCTTCTTTCATAAGAATTCTTTTAATATTTTTAGAACTATTTATGAATTCTTCTGTTATAGGCTTAAATGTATTTTTTAGTTGTTCACATGTATCTATTTCACCAGTTTTTATACTACGAAGCTTTTTCTTCAACACATTTCTTGTCAACACCAACTGTTTTAAAATTTTCTCATCCATGTTTGCTAAGGGCAAATAATAGGTATCAGCAATCAGATCAGCTTATCAGGACCTGGTCTGGTTTTCAGATCAGCTTTTCAGGACCTGGTCTGGTTTTCAGATCAGCTTATCAGGACCTGGTCTGGTTTTCAGATCAGCTTTTCAGGACCTGGTCTGGTTTTCAGATCAGCTTATCAGGACCTGGTCTGGTTTTCAGATCAGCTTATCAGGACCTGGTCTGGTTTTCAGATGAGCTTATCAGGAGCTGGTCTGGTATTCAGATCAGCTTATCAGGAGCTGGTCTGGTTTTCAGATCAGCTTATCAGGACCTGGTCTGGTTTTCAGATCAGCTTTTCAGGACCTGGTCTGGTTTTCAGTTCAGCTTTTCAGGACCTGGTCTGGTTTTTAGATCAGCTTATCAGGACCTGGTCTGGTTTTCAGATCAGGCTATCAGGACCTGGTCTGGTTTTCAGATCAGCTTATCAGGAGCTGGTCTGATTTTCAGGTCAGCTTATTAGGAGCTGGTCTGATTTTCAGGTCAGCTTATTAGGAGCTGGTCTGGTTTTCAGGTCAGATGAAATAACTAAAGTCTATCTTTTATTAGCAGTATTTTTTTTTTTTCTATAACGAAAATCGTTTAATTCAATATATTTGCTTATAATAAAAAATCCATATTTATCCTTCCAACACTCTACAAATTTTTTAAAACTTGTCAAAATTCATATTACTGCCAACATGAACCTTGTAAACATGCTTCATATTTTTCTCATCTTACTTAAACATTATAATAACATTTGCATTGTCTCTTGTTAAATGCTTACAGCCGTATTAATAAAAATTTTAAACAGCATTTCAAATGCTGTGTGAGCAAAATTCGCTAAAATTGTATTCATAATAGAATATTAGCTTAAAAACGTTTTTTAACTTGCGTAAATCACCAAATCTTAAAAATTAAATGCAAGCATATTTAAAATAATTTTGAGTTGACGTCGTTGTAGTTTTGCTTCATGTTTATTTATATTTTTAACTTTGCCCGTGTGTATGTATGTATGTATGTATTAGGAATTATGCTATAAGCTTGGCACAAGTAGAATGAGTCATCATTCTTCTGTCGCCCCATACAAAAATATACACGTACATATGTACGTATATTATTCTGCTTTCCACATGCAACATCAGCAAATATCATAATAGAAATGTTTTAAGCTTCATTAGTCCCTATTTACACTATGCAAGTCTTATTGCTAAGCTGATTAGTTTATTAGGAGAGAGAGACGGGGGGAAAAGAATCGTTGATGTTCCCCTCGTCTCTCTCTCCATGAAACTAATCAGCTTAGCAATAAGACTTGCACAATGTGTCTTGGGACTTACGAGAAAAAAAAATAAATGTATAATAACAAATTCTTTTAATTATGAAATTATGTAATTTCTTTAAGTATTCACATTGTGAAACTCAATTCATCTTGTGTAGAACCTTTCAGAGATAACAAGACTGTGCATGTTTAAGCGATATGAAAAGAAAAAACAAGAATTTGCAAATAAGCAAAAAGAAAAATTTTTTGATCTAGCGAAGTAAAGCCAATAAAGAAACAAAATATAAAAATGTGGACATTTGTAGTGAAAATTTCTATTTAGTAAATTTAAGTTGAAATAAAAACCATTTATGTATATTATTATTTTTTCAATATTTTATTTGACATTTTTTCTTAAAAATCTTAGTACCAATACAAATTTAACTCAATATATAAATAAAAATATACAGATAGAAAAAGAAAAAAGATCATTAATCTAATATTTGATTTTTATTTACAGATTAAAAAAAAAGATAAAAGCTTTAAAGCATTAAATTTTTACATACTTTTGTGTGAAAAAAATACTAATTAATTAATAAATTAATAAACAAATAAATAATAAATACATAAATTAATTAATAAACAAATAAGTAAATAATAAATAAATTAATAAATAACTAAAGCAATACATTAATAAATAAATACAATTAGCACAAAATATAATTTTCGTTGACATCTTACGTGCAATTTAGTAGGAATCATTGTAATCTACATCCATTGTTTCATTATTTCGGTCTATGTAATGTCCCCAAGCGCGCGTTTTTATTTTATCTTTCATTATATTTCTTTTATCATCAGAAAAGCTAAGTGCTATTTTATGTAGTTTCTGGGTATATAGTTGATGTGTTTTAGATCTAAACAAAAACATTTCATCCGAAATAATTTTGCATTCGAATAAGCAACTTTTGTAATCATTAATGGACAACTTTTTAATTACAGACTTTTTGATCCCTTTTGATTTTTTAACAGCTTCCGAGCGAAGAGTCGACAGAGAATACATTTTTGCTCTTAAACCAACAAACTCTGTCATTATATCCCCATGGTTTTCATCTTTCATCATTCCTAAAACCTTCTTATTTAGTAGCGGCAAACGAAATTGATTATCTATAGGATATTCTGACGTATCAAAATTCAAACTAATGTCATTACGGATGTCATCGTAAAAATCATCAGTTTTAATTGAATAAATAAATGAGTCAGTATCCATATAATTGAGAGATATGTAGTCTCCAAATTTAGGCTTCATGAAGCCATAATGGAAGTTATACATTCTCCACTTGGATAACTCCAGTACTGTGAAACCAACATATATGGGTTTATCATATAGTGGTTCCATTTTTTCTAACTCTACCGCATACATATCATCAGAAAATTTTGTCAACTGCTTAAAATTAGGTTTCGCAATTAACGCTCTGAAACCTAAATGATTCCTGTTTGTTGTTTCCCAAGATGAAGTAATTCTAATGTCCCTACGTTTTTCAATGTTTTCCATTGTCTTCCCGTAAACGGCATTGTTTAAAAGTTTGAAGAAATCTTTTTCAAAACTATTTTTAGCATTTGTCCTATGAAATGTGTTTAAGTCAATATATTTTTTAAGCCAAGGGAATTGCTTAAATCTTAGTATTCTATGGATTTGTTTTAAGATGTGGCCTGTTGAAATGGTTTGTTTTAAAACTCTATAGTGCATGGTGTAATTTGTTTTTGAGTGTAAGTCTGCAACTAATTTTTTCATTTTGGATCCCCCCATGGTCTTATTTTGGAGACAAAATGGCAAATCATTATGAAGATCATGTACTGAATCGGGATAATCTATATCCACTTCCAAAATGCATCCATACTCTGCAGTATCAGAAATTTTTTTAACATCAAAATCAGTATCACATACCCACTCAAATTCACCGCAAGGAAGATATTCCGACATCGCCCAACCATACAAATTGTTAGCGTCTAAATATACAAGAAATTCTGATGGCTTTGATGTATCAAAATCTTCCAAATATTTGTTATTTGCTTTCGAATATCTTTGCGAGCATTGAACTAGTCCACCTCTAATTCCGTTTTGCATAAACATATACATTGCGGAATCAGTGAACTGTTCCAGTAAAACTTCTGTGGTTTTCAACATTGCATCCCAGGATAAGCCTGGTGCAGTATAATGGGTCCAAATCGTATATATCTCTACAAATTTTCCTAAAATTTTCAAACACGTCAGTTAGAAGAAGAACATCTGTCTTTAAGTAGAGTTCAGTGTAGTCAAGGAGGGTTTTACAGTTAAACTCTCTCCATTATTTTTGAGCATGTTCATACTCGACTACATCACATTCTTCATTCGTTAGAATATTGAAGAAATCGTCTCTACTAGGGAGTTTAGATTCCTTAAACTTAGTCATGGAATCCATGTAAGAGTACGGAAATACACCCTTTCTTCTAATCAGGTTGAAATGAGCTTCATCAACGAAACATGATCGAATAGTATTAAAATCATTGCTATCAAGATTTTTCACTAACATATCTAAGCTCGAAGCCATAAATCTAAACGAGTCTATAAATCTTATTTGGAATCCGCGTTTTTCATCTAATCTGATGAAAATTGAAAGGGAAATATAACGCTCTGTGTTCTGGGGAATCACTTTTATTGTGGAATATTTTATAGTAGAAAGTTCTTTGAAAAATAAGTGTATATCATATGCAGAAAGATTATGCAGGATAACCGGTATAAACTGAGGTGTTTTATAATTCAAATTGCATTCGCTATGTGCTGCCCCACGATAATTGCCCGTAAGATGACAATGATCTCTAACTTTATCGTTATTTAATATTTTCTTACATACATATATGACAATTTTTTGCATTATTATATTGAGCTATTTCTATTGGGGTTATGAACATTTTCTTAACTTTAAATAAATAATTTAGATAAATATCTGTACAATCTTCAACTATTTTTTTGATAAATACATTTGCGAATCTTCACCAAAATAATTCCTATATAAATTATTTTCTCTCTTAAAACTACAATAATTAAAATACCAATAAAATACCCGAATGCACACGCATGGTGTTTCTGTACATTTGTAGTGCTTTTACTTACAGGATCATTGACTTTTTCTAAAATGGACTCAAAGTCTGCGTAGATTACAAATGGTACATCTAACTGTTTGTAGTACTTCGTAAACTTGATAATAGATCCATCTTCTGGCATTCTGATGACTTTTTTGCCGCAAACGTTTTTGTGATGATTATACACATAATCATCATGTGTATAATATAGACAGGTGTTGCATATCAGGATCTTATTAACATGTGATGTTATGCTGGAAAGAAGAAGTCTGAAGAAAATATAGAAAATAAAATAGTATGTAAATAAATATAACAATAATAAGTAACTTTTTAAATAGAGATGAAAACACATTTCGCTTAAATGCACAAATGAAACTTACTTTGAAATATCCTTGATGAGTACATAGTGGACGTTTTCATTAGACTGGAGCAATAAGACATTAATATGAACATGTTTTTCTCCTTTTGTTATGTAGTATGGTCCTATAAGCGATGTTCCATTGTGACCAAATACATTGATGCTCACATAATTTTGACTTTCAAAATTTTTTTATCTGCTTCAATGAGAGTGGAAACTCTAGGTCTTTAAAATTTAGTACAATTTCCCCTATATTAATATTATCATCAGAAATGTTTTCAATATTATAATTTCTACAGTTTTTCCGTTGTTTAGGACTCAGACCACTGTTTACTTTCAAAGCCGCAATGAGACACCATTTAAAGCAATAAACATCAGAGTTCTCGATATTTATGCATGCATGTATTGCTGCAATATTTTTTGGGAGAGGAATGAAGCTCGATCCTCTTATTATGGACGCCTTGTTTATATTAACTTCAAGGGAATTGAAGTCATATAACCACATGTGAGCTCCATATTAAATTTAAATGTAGTATGTATCTTACTACGTTCATTTAGTTGTTGTACTATGGAGCTCTTTGCAGATTTCAGAAACTCCTCCGGAAACAAGACACCCACATTTTTGTTGAGGAGGATGTATGTCTCGATCCTCCCATTGAAGTTGCTTGCTCTTTTTGTGAGAAAATCTCCAATCCGTTCTTGTTGACAACTGTTTTTATGTTTTGTGGTTCTGACATGAGCCATATAACCATTTGATGGGATCATCTCATTACAATCCTCACAATATTTAATTTGAGGATTTAGCTTACTAGTTCCAAGCATAGCCTTCGATTGGTTAGCATAGGAGTGCGTTTCAATATGCTGGCTTAGTTTTGTTTGAGTCATAAAAACTTTATTGCAGATGTTACAACTTGTAGAATTCATTTTATTTAATTATTTATTTGTTTATTAATTAATTTAATTATAAACAATTTATTTAATTATTTTATTTATAAACAATTTAGTTTAGTTATAAACAATTTATTTAATTATTTTTTATGCACTATAAGTTTTTTTAAACAAAGAGTAATTAGTTCTAACACTTTTATAGTTTTTGGATTTCAAACACTTTAGAAATTTTGGTTGGGAAAATAGGTTGAGACTTGTTGAGATATCAGAGCAGACTGATGAGAATCTACATTATTTCTTCTACTTATATACTTTATATGAGAATCGCGTAGTAGTCATCAAATCTAATATCTGATGGTATTACATGTGATGAAATTCATACACACACACACACACACAAACACACACATATACATACACATACACACATACATACATACATATTGCACTGTTGGAATTACGAGATATGATAAAATTCCCACAGTCTAGCAACACCCAGACCAAAGTCGCTAGCATCAGTTTGCAATATAAAGGTACGAGAAAAATCGAGACATGTGAAAGTAGGTGCTTCTATAAGTTTTTTCTGTATTTCTCCAAAAGCTATTTTCTACAATTGTTTCACCACAATAAAATATACTGAAACAAAAATATCACTACCCCTATTCAAAAGCTCTTCTTATCAACCTGATTGGATTCAAAACATTTAACATCTGAAATGCACTTGTGCACATAAAACCTATGCCAACATGATATTTTTCTATCTCCATAAGAATAGCAACGTCAATAGCCTAAAAAACATATATACATTCATTTGTAAATATGTATGTATGTATGAAAAAGTGATGTTGTAATTCACACAAGCAATGAAATTCTTCAAAGCAAAAAATAGATAAGATCACATACATTAATACAACAACATATGCATACATTACCAAATACATTCCTTATCCACTTCCATTGGCAACAGGGTTGCCACTCTCTGCAGCTATTAGATTATTTCCCCAGAGATCGCAAACATAAATGCATATGTGTATGTACATAGCCCTACATAAGCATACCACCGATAACTCAAAACAGCAACCCAAAGTCTATCAAATAATAATCACTATATGCACACAAATACACAGATCCCTTGTAACTACCCTGCAGTCAGACTGGGAGCAAGTGTCTTTGTGTCAACGCTAAAATTCTAGTAAAAATAGTGGTATAATAAGTTTTCTTCTATCCGTCAGAATAAAAGAAGGAAAGAAAACAGATATGGTGTATTTATGGTGGAATTGTCAATAAGTTGTCAATATACTTACATTTGTATGTACATCACACAAGCGACAAGTCAAAAGCGACTCGTACATTTTCACCATCGACACTTCCTACTGCGTATAATGATTGTCTGCCACTACAACAAAAGTATCGGACACCATCAAACATACGAGTAAGTAAAAAAACACACACTCATCCACACATACGCACTTACACACACTCCCATACACACATAATAACCGCCACATATACATGCATACACATAACCAAGGAATCATACTCACACATACACACACACACACATCCCACACGTACATACATCCATGTACTGTAAGCACAACGTTTCTCTACAATAACAATAAAATCTATACCAGTAACCCGCAAGCCATAGCACAATTGTGCAGATGAAAATCACATACATACATGCTTATGCTCTTTCATTTAGTCATCACTGAGCAAGCGACGAATTAAGTTGTGCACGCGTATGTTAATTTTTTCCTGGTTTTTGGTTTAGTTTTTTTGAGCACACGGAACGAAATTAAAGTTCAAATTTAATAAATTTCTACAGACAAAAAATTGATAATATAATTATGGAAGCTAAGAAATATTTCGTGATGAAAAATGCTTTTCGCAATATGCAATGCATTTTATGTTATGAAACATTAAAAAAAATGGGGAAAATGGTTTAAAAGGGCATTTTAATAGTATCAACAGAGCTGTGAATAAATTTAATTTTGAATTTAAATTGTTGAATGGTTATTAAATTTTTACTTTTTATTTAAGTTTTTAGTAAATTGCTTATTTACAAAAAAAAATTCATACAACTAATAACCACATCATGTATTTTATATTACAAAACTTTTCTTCGAGTGCAATTTTATTTTACTCTCATTTTTATCACTAATACAAACATATTTAATTTTGCGGGACACTGCCTTAAAGCAGTAACCTGCAAGCCATAGCACAATTGTGCGGATGAAAATTACATACATGCTTATGCTCTTTCATTTAGTCGTCACTGAGCCAGCGACGAATTAAGTTGTGCACGCATGTATGAATTTTTCCCTAATTTTTTGTTTAGTTTTTTTCAGCACACGGAACGAAATTAAAGTTCAAATTTAATAAATTTCTACAGACAAAAAATTGATAATATAATTATGGAAGCTGGGAAATATTTCGTGATTAAAAATGCTTTAGGCAATATGCGATGCATTTTATGTTATAGAATATTTAAAAATAATAGGGAAAATAGTTTAAAAGGTATTTTAATAGTATCAACAGAGCTGTGAATAAATTTAATTTTGAATTTATACACTAAATTGTTGAATGGTTATAAAATTTATAGTTTTTATTTAAGTTTTTATTTTATTAAAAAAAAAATTCAAACAACTAATAACCACATCATGTATTTTATATTACAAAACTTTTCTTCAAGTGCAAGTTTATTTTTTTCTCATTTTTCTCACCAATACAAACATATTTTATTTTGCGGGACACTGATCTATACACACAAGTATACAACATTCACATACACAAAAAGAATCAAACTCACACACACACATAACCCAGAAAATATCAGCATGAAAATCCCCCCGAAATCCCCCCACTGTAACAGGGTTGCCATTTTTGTTTTTCCCCGGTTTTGAATTCCCAAAACAGAACTCAGGCCACCATTACTCCTCTACTTTCCTACATCTTTGATTGGATTTATGTCCAGCTATTCTAGTTTTTAACTTATTTTTAGTTGTACCTACATATTCTTTATTACAATTTTCTCTATTATTTCCCTTACATGGAATTTTGTAAACTAAGTTAGACTTTTTAAATAATCTTTTTACTGTATTGTATATCTTATATGCTATTCTATATTTATTATTGTCATATATTTTAGATTTTTGTAATCTTTCAGACAATTCAGGTACATATTTCAATAACTTATACAACAGACATTGTGAGTAATAATATTACATACAAACTTATAAACAAAGACCCTACACTGAACCAAAAAGGTACATAAATTCAACGAAAAAATTCGTTGATTCAAAGAATTTATTCCTTATTTTTCACCTAAGGAACATGTTCACTGAATTCAAAGTATGCCAATCATTGGCTTGTTGAATTCAACGTACCACTTCGTTGAAGTTAAGAATCCATGCGTTGAAACCTTACGTAAATTCATTAAACCTATATATTTATACTTTGAATTTAATGATATAGTTTCTTGAATTTAAAGAACCTATTCCTTGACCCAATGAACGCAACCATTGATTTTATGAATATATTCCTTGAATCAACGTATACATACTTTGAATTTAATGATATAGTTCCTTGAATTTAAAGAAGCTATTCCTTGACAAAATGAACACATTCATTGATTTTTATGAATTTATTCCTTGACCCAATGCACCTATACATTCAAAATTTCACTTTAATAAATATAATAATAGACAAATTCATATTAAGTATTTTAATTACAAATTCATATAATAAGAAATAATTTACATATGTATATAAATGTTAGTATGTATTTACATAAAAAAAATTTGGTTATGATAGTATCATAGTCTACTAAATTATTACTGCCTTATAAAAACTATTAAAGCTTTATAAAGGGTTAATATGGAAATCTGTTTTATAAACTCTTTATAAAGCCTTAATAATTTTCAGAAATTAATTTATAATTCATGTATAAATTTAAAAATGCAGTTGTTAGTTTAAAATAAAACAAACTTAAATTTTTAGATGCTCTCCGACTTATCCAAATTATTCAATATTTCTATCAAAGCTTTATATTTGATGTTGTTCTCTTCGCTAATCGTTCCGGCCAGCTAAAGAAAACTCCTTCACGTTTCCCAAATCAACGCCAAAGTCTTTGTCAATCTGAAATATAGTTATAAATATTTCTTTTGCAATAAATACTAAAGTATAAAACAGTAAAGATTTGTATACTCACATATCGAAATCTACTCGGTTTCTTATACTCGGGCCATCTTTTAAAAACTTCGGCTAAAGTTCTTGGTTTACTTCATTAATCCTGCCTGTCAAGTGCTATTGAATTCCTCTGCACTCGAATTGTCACATCTGAGGCTTCTAATGCAAAACTCTGCGTTGGTTCCGAATCTTTAAAATTAACATACATAAATTATGTATAGCATATGTATAAAATTATACTATCTAAATAGCATCCAAAATAATTACTTATATAAAACTAGAGAGTTTGAACCAATAATTTCAGGAGTAGATGCATCTGGAAATTATTTTCCAACTTTGGAGTAGTTCAGCAAGTTCCTAATATACGGGATATACGGATATACAACTATAATTCTTTTTGCAATTAAAATTAATTGTAATCACTTATTATTAAATTACTTTTTGTCACTTTTTTATTTTAAACTTTTTTTTTAATTCCGCACTAAACTTATTTGTTAAACGAAGAACAACAAATGATTGCTCTTTGTTTATTTCTTCTTTTCGTTGTGTTTTTTCCCCGTTATAAAACAAGGAACTAGTACGTCGAATTGAACCAAGCAAAACAAAAATTCAAATGGTGGTTCCTTGAATCAAAGTACTCGTTCATTGAATAAAACATCTTCTTGTTCTTGAAGTCAAATTCAACGTGCGTTACTTAAAATCAATGAACAGGTTCCTTGAATCAAGGTACACTTTCTTGAATATATGTACATAAAATTTTACGTTGAATTTCAAGGAATATTTTTTTTGAAACAACGTATAATACGTTGAATTTCAATGAACTTAAATCAATGAATGCGAGTTCGTTGAATTTAGAGAACTGGACATTTCGGTGTAGATTAAAATTTTTAAGTTTAATTACCCATAACCCCGACAAAGGACACCTAGAAATTATTACACAACCCAAATCACTGAAAGACTCAAATTTCCACGGTCATGCAGACAGACAGAGAGAGAGAGACAGACATACACTTAATGTAAACAAAAACTCCTTATGTTAAAAAAATAAGAGTGACTTATTGAACCACCCTCGAAAAATATTTAAAGGACTTATTGAACCACCCTCGTAGGTATCAAATTTCAAGAATTTTAAAATTTTAAAATTTTAATTACCCAAATTTAACAATTTCAGCAACAATTTAACAATTTTCCAATTTTAATTACCCAAATTTAACAATTTCAGCAACAATTTAACAATTTTAATTGGGGCCGGAGTGGGAGTTCCCTACTACTATCTGAGGTTTAAAAACATATATTTATACTAAAATTATCTATATACTACTACAAATATGAATAGTTAAAGAAATTACATAATTTCATAATTAAAAGAATGGGTTATTATACATTTATTTTTTTCTGGTAATGAAGCTTAATACATTTCAATTATGATATTTGCTGATGTTGCATGTGGAAAGCAGAATAATATACATACATATGTACGTGTACGTGTATATTTTTTTTACGGGGCGACAGAATAATGATGACTCATTCTACTTGTGCCAAACATAAGCATAATTCTTAATACATGCATACATACATACATACAGACAAAGTTAAAAATATAAATAAGCAAGAAGCAAAACTACAACGACGTCAATTCAAAATTATTTTAAATATGGGTGCATTTAATTTTTAAGATTTGGTGATTTACGCAAGTTAAAAAACGTTTTTACGCTAATATTCTATTATGAATACAATTTTAGCGAATTTTGCTCAAACAACATTTGAAATGCTGTTTAAAATTTTTATGAATATGGCTATAAGCATTTAATAAGAGACAATGCAAATGTAATTATAATGTTTAAGTAAGATGAGGAAAATATGAAGCATGTTTACAAGGTTCATGTTGGCAGTAATATGAATTTTGACAAGTTTTAAAAAATTTGTAGAGTGTTGGAAGGATAAATATGGATTTTTGATTATAAGCAAATATATTGAATTAAACGATTTTCGTTATAGAAAAAAAAATACTGCTAATAAAAGATAGACTTTAGTTATTTCATCTGACCTGAAAACCAGACCAGCTCCTAATAAGCTGACCTGAAAATCAGACCAGCTCCTAATAAGCTGACCTGAAAATCAGACCAGCTCCTAATAAGCTGACCTGAAAATCAGACCAGCTCCTGATAAGCTGATCTGAAAACCAGACCAGGTCCTGATAGCCTGATCTGAAAACCAGACCAGGTCCTGATAAGCTGATCTGAAAACCAGACCAGCTCCTGAAAAGCTGATCTGAAAACCAGACCAGGTCCTGAAAAGCTGATCTGAAAACCAGACCAGGTCCTGAAAAGCTGATCTGAAAACCAGACCAGGTCCTGATAAGCTGATCTAAAAACCAGGCCAGGTCCTGATAAGCTGATCTGAAAACCAGACCAGCTCCTGAAAAGCTGATCTGAAAAACAGAGCAGGTGCTAATAAGCTGATCTAATAGCTGATAAGCTGATCTAATAGCTGACACCTATTGTACTATTTGCTGTTAGCAAACGTAAATGAGATGGTGTTAAAGCAGTTGGTGTCGATAAGAAAATACCTAATGAAATATAATGGAATTTCATAATATTGTGAAATTCGATTTGTTTTGTACAGAACCTTTCAACGATAACAAGACTGCGCATGTTTAAGTGATATGAAAAGAAAAAACAAGAATTCGCATGAAAGAAGAAAGTAATATCAAGACAGAAGTTCAGAATATACAAGTTTAAGGACTGAGAAACGATCAGTCAAGATAGAGGCAAGTAAACAAAAAAAAATAAAAAATAGTAGAAGGAACAATATTACGAACTAAATAGATTTTATAAATGTTACCTGTTATTATTGACAAAATTAGATGATATAGTTATACAATATCAGAAAACGTTTAGTCATAAAAACAGCTTCGTTGGAGGAGGTATAGTAGATAAAAAGAATAAACTCTCTAACTGGTGAACTTTATCTTCCCGGATATTAGTATTGTGGACCTGAAACAAAACTACAAAAACGTTTAAATTGAGGTGACAAAGGAATTAATTTATTGGACTCTGCTTGTAAGGATTTAAGCATTAGACATAAAGCTGATAAAATACTTGAAAATTCAGCTTGGGATCGAGTTTTATCAAAAGATAGTAGTATTGCTGAAAAATCATTTGCCTATATGGTTACTAACGCAATGAAAGCCAAAACAAAATTTGGTATGGGTGTGGAGAAAAAGAAAAATGTTAAAAAGAACAAGATAAATGATAAAAAACTGTTTAGAACATCAATTAGAGCTGCAACAAAAATACTAAAGAAGGAAAAACCATTAAATATTAACTCAGCAATTAAAATTGCCATAAAAACTATCAACAAATCATTAAAAGGAAGAAAATCTCAAATTATAGTACCACATGTAATACGTGTACCAAAAATTGGTGGGTTTTTGCCTCTAATACCGATTTTAACTGCTCTGGATGCAATTGGTAGTCTAACAACTGGAGGTGCTGCTATAGCTAAAGCTGTTAATGCAACAAAGAATGCAAAAAATCAACTTGATGAAGCAATTAGACATAATACAGCGATGGAATATCTATAGCAGTTGGAAAGGGACTTTACTTAAAACCATATAAAAAGGGTTATGGTTTAGTTTACAAAGAAAAATCAAAAAACTCTTAGAGATGCTACGAAGAGACCACTATCTGATGTGGACATAAACCGTTTCTCTATAAATATTCCATATTTTAGAGGAGTTTTCATGTTGAATACTCTACCAAAACGAACAAAGAAAATATAATGTGGAATAATCAATTTAGACGTATCAACAGGACCTGGTACACATTGGGTAGCATATTATAAAAACAACAATGAAAAAGAATATTTCGACAGCTTTGGAAACTTACAACCTCCTTCGGAAGTAGTCAAATATCTTGGTAGAAATATAAAATACAACTATAATCAACATTAGAATTTCAATACATTTACCTGTGGTCATTTATGTCTTAAATTTCTTTATGAAATAACTGAAAATATTAAATAAAAAAGCACAAACATTTATATTTTACAAAACTCTTTCATGTATTTTTATTTATAATTTAAAATACAAAATTATTATATATTATTGCCAAATTGGAAATTGGGAATTTTGAATTAGAAATTCACTCAGCTCGCTTTCAACAATTAAGCTTTGTTCACCTTCTCTACTTAAGCAATATGATCCGCTCGAGAGTTCTTTAATTTCAGCATCGGTTAAATCATTATATCGCTTTGGGAGGAACATTATGTGGTTTTCCATTTCAACTTTTAGTGTTGGCCCATATTTTGTTGTTACTCTTGACACTTTTCGAATGGTGTATTTAGTTGATGTCTCAAGCTCCTTTATGTGGATTAAGGTTTTATTTTTTAGTGAATTAAATTTTGATGTTAGATTTGTTGTAGACTCCATTTTTGTTTTATTTATTTATTTTTTTTTTTATTTACTTCTCCGCACTTTGAATGTTTAACTGAAAATGATCTTGAAAGTAGCGATGACGACTTCAAGAAGGCTAATCGAAAATATGGTGAAATAGTGAATAAGTGGAGGGGTAGTGATAGACAGAAAGAGACAGTTATAGAGAGAAAAGGGGTAGAGAGAGATAGATATATTAGAAAATTTAATAATTGGATATTATGAAATGTTTCCATCATTATAATAAAAATAAATAAAAT
Organism: Tachina grossa; assembly: GCA_949987645.1. Lineage (NCBI taxonomy): Eukaryota > Metazoa > Arthropoda > Insecta > Diptera > Tachinidae > Tachina > Tachina grossa. Next base: position 13,923,851 of record OX465279.1, on the reverse strand, counting down.
TAAATTAAAATGTATTATTAATATAAATAAAATTAAACTAAATTTATCCTTGTTTTGTGTTATTTTTTAAAGGAAAGTTAGGATTCATCTATTCGAATATAAAATAACAGAAACTTGTATGTAGTGAAAAATATAAGGACTTATCCGATTGTCTAAACTGTTTCTCTTTTAATGGAATTTCATAACATTGTGAAATTCAATTTGTCTTGTGCATAACCTCTCAAAGAAAACAAGACTGTACATGTTTAAGCATCATGAAAACAAGACTGTGCATGTCTAAGCATCATGAAAACAAGACTGTGCATGTCTAAGCGATATGAAAACAAGACTGTACATGTTTAAGCGACATGAAAACAAGAATTTGCAAATAAGCAAAAACAAAAATTTTTTTGATCTAGCGAAGTAAAGCTAATAAAGAAATAAAAACCATTCACATAATTAATTCTTTTTCCAATATTTTATTTAAAATTTTTTCTTAAAAATTCATAGACATATTTAACTAATGTATGTAGATACCCAGAAAAAAATTAGAGAAAAATACTCTATTCCAAGTAGTAAAATCTGAAAAAAGGAGTGGCACATTAGAAGAAAAAAATAAATAAATATATAGACTGACTGACCAACTAATATGTACACTCTGTCCGATGGGAACACAAAACATACTTAAACATTTCAGAAATATATACACAATACGCTGAACTTTAATAAAATTAAAAAAAAAATCATATATGACAACAAATAAAAGTGAAAGGTGCTCACCATTCATAAAAAAAACATATATGTACCTTATTAATGTAAAAATATTATCAGTATAAAGCAACAGAAATTTCGTCAAACAAAGTCATCTTGTATCCTAGAGGAATCCTCGAAAGGGTATACCTAAAGTCTCTGAAACCCACTTCGTTTTCTGATGATCGCTTTTCAACAAGAAAATAAGTTTGTTCATTATGACTAATTTAAAAGTACATTTAAATTCAGTCTCATATCCGATCTTAACTGCATCAGAATTTAAGAAAAAAGCTCCTTTTATTCTATTGAATAAAATTTTAATTTAAAACAGTAAGCAAAGATATCAGCTTCAACTTCAAATGATTTCATCACACAAAAAAAAAACTAGTGATTGTTATCAACAATTATGAAAATAATAATTTCAATATAAAGCTCCCTTTTGATTTTAAATGTTTATCAATAAAAATAAAAAAAGAAGTAAGTTGACTACCAAAGAAAAAAAACTATCAGTATATAAGCTGGAGTGCTGGATCAGTTTCATTTAAAAATGTTTATACATTTTCATAAAGCAAAGCAAGATTTCAAAAATAAATGTAGAAAGTGAAGAAAAAAGGCTATAGTTAGAAAAAATTATGTACCACAAAAATTTCTAACGTTAACTTACTAACGTTGCATCAACTTTAAAAAATATAAATTGAGTATAAGGAATATTTCTATTATAGTTGGTATTACTATAGAGTATGTATCTTCAGGAATTCAGTTTTACTTAAAAACAGAAAATCCTCACAAGCTTTTAAGTAAACGCAGATAAAAATTAAAACGTTTTTATTTTCAAATAAAAAAAAAAAAATTAATATATCGCATCTATACACAGACGAATATTTACAACAACAACACCAACAACAAGAAGAATAAAAGACATCAATGACAAAAAAAAAATGTATTCAAAGATTGAAATAAACAAAATCTGTAATATAAACAAATTTCATATAGGCAGACTTTAACGCGAGACAAATTTAAGTATGAAAAAATATAAAACAAGCGTAAGTATAAAAACATAATAAGATTAGGGAAGTCCAGACATATGATAGTATTTTATAGTACCAAATGTCGATACTGAAAACAATTTATTTCTATCTACATATAAATATTAGCGCAAATACACACACTCATAGCAGAATTCATATAATAAATATCCAAGAAAATTTCAACAACACCCCACCTTTTGCAAATCATGACGAGCCTTAAATTCTCCATCAGATATACATACACAAATTCCCATGATCATACATACATACATATTCAATATATAAGATTAATCTCAACAACACAACATTCTCACCTACCTGAAATTACAGATAGTCTTAAACTTCTATAGACGTCTATACACATATATTCTCACGGCTACATATTACAAGAACACCTCTCCCCTAATAAATCACAATCATCTTAAATTCTTACAAAAATACATACATACATACATACAAATAACCAATTTACCTCAACAACATCCTCACCTACCTCAAATCACGATCAGCTTTAAACTACTATAGACAGACACATCCACAAATCCCCATGGATACATATTACGTCAACAACCCTGCCCACCCAAATCATGGTCAGCCTTAAACTCCTACAGACATACAAACACACAGATTCCCCCGGTTACATATTACTAGAACACCTCACCCCTCATAAATCACAATCAGCCCTAAGCTCCTACAGAAATACACACATTGAAATTCCTACAAACACACACACACACAAACACACACACACACACACACATACACACACACATACACACACACACATACACACGCAATCGATCTACCTCAACTACACCCCGCCCCTTCCAATCAAATCCTCACCTACCTCGAATCACGATCAGCCTTAAACTACTATAGACAGACACATCCACAAATCCCCATGGATACATATTACGTCAACAACCCTGCCCACCCAAATCATGGTCAGCCTTAAACTCCTACAGACACACAAACACACAGATTCCCCCGGTTACATATTACTAGAACACCTCACCCCTCATAAATCACAATCAGCCCTAAGCTCCTACAGAAATACACACATTGAAATTCCTACAAACATACACACACACACACACACACATACACACACACACACTCATACACACACACACACATAAACACACCCACACACACACACATTTCCACAATTCTCTGTTGGTATTACGATATATGATGAAATTCATATACACAGCAACACCCAGAACAAAATCGCTAGCATCAGTTTGCAATATAAAGGTACTAGAAAAATCGGGACACGTGAAAGTAGGTGCTTCTATAAGTTTTTGCTGTATTTCTCCAAAAGCTATTTCTTATAATTGTTACATTAAAGTAAAATATACCGAAATAAAGATATCACTACCCCTATTGAAAAGCTCTTCTTATCAACCTGATCGGATTCAAAACATTTAACATCTGAAATTCACTTGAACATATATGAAACCTATGCCGACACAATATTTTCTATCTCCATAATAGCAACGTCAATAGCCTTAAAAACATATATACATGCATTTGTAAATATGTATGAAAAAGTGTTGATGTAACTCACACAAGCAATGACATTCTTCAAAGCAAAAATAGATAAGATCACATACATTAATCCAACAACATATACATACATTACCAAATACATTCCCTAACGACTTCCATTCGCAACAGGGTTGCCACTCTCTGCAGCTATTAGATTATTCCCCCCCCCCCAGAGATCGCAAACATAAATGCATACATACAATAACCCTACATAAGCATACCAACTATAACTCAAAACAGCAACCATAAGTCTATCAAATAACAATCACACACATACGCACACACCCATACATACATACAAACACCCACATATACATGCACACACAACCAAAGAATTAGACTCACACACACACACATACACATCCCACACGTACATACATCCCTGCACTGTAAGCACAACGTTTCTCTACAATAACAACAAAAGCTGTGCACACAAGTATACATACATACACATGGCCAAAGAATCAAACTCACACACACACACACCATATCAGTGTGAAAATCCCCAAAATCTCCCATTTGTAACAGGGTTGCCATCGTTTTTGTTTTTTCCCGGTTTTGAATTCCCAAAACAGGACTCAGGTCCCCATTACTAATCTACTTAGGTACAACTAAAAATAAGTTAAAAACTAGAATAGCTGGACATAAATCCAATCAAAGATGTAGGAAAGTAGAGGAGTAATGGTGGCCTGAGTTCTGTTTTGGGAATTCAAAACCGGGGAAAAACAAAAATGGCAACCCTGTTACAGTGGGGGGATTTCGGGGGGATTTTCATGCTGATATTTTCTGGGTTATGTGTGTGTGTGAGTTTGATTCTTTTTGTGTATGTGAATGTTGTATACTTGTGTGTATAGATCAGTGTCCCGCAAAATAAAATATGTTTGTATTGGTGAGAAAAATGAGAAAAAAATAAACTTGCACTTGAAGAAAAGTTTTGTAATATAAAATACATGATGTGGTTATTAGTTGTTTGAATTTTTTTTTTAATAAAATAAAAACTTAAATAAAAACTATAAATTTTATAACCATTCAACAATTTAGTGTATAAATTCAAAATTAAATTTATTCACAGCTCTGTTGATACTATTAAAATACCTTTTAAACTATTTTCCCTATTATTTTTAAATATTCTATAACATAAAATGCATCGCATATTGCCTAAAGCATTTTTAATCACGAAATATTTCCCAGCTTCCATAATTATATTATCAATTTTTTGTCTGTAGAAATTTATTAAATTTGAACTTTAATTTCGTTCCGTGTGCTGAAAAAAACTAAACAAAAAATTAGGGAAAAATTCATACATGCGTGCACAACTTAATTCGTCGCTGGCTCAGTGACGACTAAATGAAAGAGCATAAGCATGTATGTAATTTTCATCCGCACAATTGTGCTATGGCTTGCAGGTTACTGCTTTAAGGCAGTGTCCCGCAAAATTAAATATGTTTGTATTAGTGATAAAAATGAGAGTAAAATAAAATTGCACTCGAAGAAAAGTTTTGTAATATAAAATACATGATGTGGTTATTAGTTGTATGAATTTTTTTTTTGTAAATAAGCAATTTACTAAAAACTTAAATAAAAAGTAAAAATTTAATAACCATTCAACAATTTAAATTCAAAATTAAATTTATTCACAGCTCTGTTGATACTATTAAAATGCCCTTTTAAACCATTTTCCCCATTTTTTTTAATGTTTCATAACATAAAATGCATTGCATATTGCGAAAAGCATTTTTCATCACGAAATATTTCTTAGCTTCCATAATTATATTATCAATTTTTTGTCTGTAGAAATTTATTAAATTTGAACTTTAATTTCGTTCCGTGTGCTCAAAAAAACTAAACCAAAAACCAGGAAAAAATTAACATACGCGTGCACAACTTAATTCGTCGCTTGCTCAGTGATGACTAAATGAAAGAGCATAAGCATGTATGTATGTGATTTTCATCTGCACAATTGTGCTATGGCTTGCGGGTTACTGGTATAGATTTTATTGTTATTGTAGAGAAACGTTGTGCTTACAGTACATGGATGTATGTACGTGTGGGATGTGTGTGTGTGTGTATGTGTGAGTATGATTCCTTGGTTATGTGTATGCATGTATATGTGGCGGTTATTATGTGTGTATGGGAGTGTGTGTAAGTGCGTATGTGTGGATGAGTGTGTGTTTTTTTACTTACTCGTATGTTTGATGGTGTCCGATACTTTTGTTGTAGTGGCAGACAATCATTATACGCAGTAGGAAGTGTCGATGGTGAAAATGTACGAGTCGCTTTTGACTTGTCGCTTGTGTGATGTACATACAAATGTAAGTATATTGACAACTTATTGACAATTCCACCATAAATACACCATATCTGTTTTCTTTCCTTCTTTTATTCTGACGGATAGAAGAAAACTTATTATACCACTATTTTTACTAGAATTTTAGCGTTGACACAAAGACACTTGCTCCCAGTCTGACTGCAGGGTAGTTACAAGGGATCTGTGTATTTGTGTGCATATAGTGATTATTATTTGATAGACTTTGGGTTGCTGTTTTGAGTTATCGGTGGTATGCTTATGTAGGGCTATGTACATACACATATGCATTTATGTTTGCGATCTCTGGGGAAATAATCTAATAGCTGCAGAGAGTGGCAACCCTGTTGCCAATGGAAGTGGATAAGGAATGTATTTGGTAATGTATGCATATGTTGTTGTATTAATGTATGTGATCTTATCTATTTTTTGCTTTGAAGAATTTCATTGCTTGTGTGAATTACAACATCACTTTTTCATACATACATACATATTTACAAATGAATGTATATATGTTTTTTAGGCTATTGACGTTGCTATTCTTATGGAGATAGAAAAATATCATGTTGGCATAGGTTTTATGTGCACAAGTGCATTTCAGATGTTAAATGTTTTGAATCCAATCAGGTTGATAAGAAGAGCTTTTGAATAGGGGTAGTGATATTTTTGTTTCAGTATATTTTATTGTGGTGAAACAATTGTAGAAAATAGCTTTTGGAGAAATACAGAAAAAACTTATAGAAGCACCTACTTTCACATGTCTCGATTTTTCTCGTACCTTTATATTTCAAACTGATGCTAGCGACTTTGGTCTGGGTGTTGCTAGACTGTGGGAATTTTATCATATCTCGTAATTCCAACAGTGCAATATGTATGTGTGTATGTGTATGTATATGTGTGTGTTTGTGTGTGTGTGTGTGTGTGTATGAATTTCATCACATGTAATACCATCAGATATTAGATTTGATGACTACTACGCGATTCTCATATAAAGTATATAAGTAGAAGAAATAATGTAGATTCTCATCAGTCTGCTCTGATATCTCAACAAGTCTCAACCTATTTTCCCAACCAAAATTTCTAAAGTGTTTGAAATCCAAAAACTATAAAAGTGTTAGAACTAATTACTCTTTGTTTAAAAAAACTTATAGTGCATAAAAAATAATTAAATAAATTGTTTATAACTAAACTAAATTGTTTATAAATAAAATAATTAAATAAATTGTTTATAATTAAATTAATTAATAAACAAATAAATAATTAAATAAAATGAATTCTACAAGTTGTAACATCTGCAATAAAGTTTTTATGACTCAAACAAAACTAAGCCAGCATATTGAAACGCACTCCTATGCTAACCAATCGAAGGCTATGCTTGGAACTAGTAAGCTAAATCCTCAAATTAAATATTGTGAGGATTGTAATGAGATGATCCCATCAAATGGTTATATGGCTCATGTCAGAACCACAAAACATAAAAACAGTTGTCAACAAGAACGGATTGGAGATTTTCTCACAAAAAGAGCAAGCAACTTCAATGGGAGGATCGAGACATACATCCTCCTCAACAAAAATGTGGGTGTCTTGTTTCCGGAGGAGTTTCTGAAATCTGCAAAGAGCTCCATAGTACAACAACTAAATGAACGTAGTAAGATACATACTACATTTAAATTTAATATGGAGCTCACATGTGGTTATATGACTTCAATTCCCTTGAAGTTAATATAAACAAGGCGTCCATAATAAGAGGATCGAGCTTCATTCCTCTCCCAAAAAATATTGCAGCAATACATGCATGCATAAATATCGAGAACTCTGATGTTTATTGCTTTAAATGGTGTCTCATTGCGGCTTTGAAAGTAAACAGTGGTCTGAGTCCTAAACAACGGAAAAACTGTAGAAATTATAATATTGAAAACATTTCTGATGATAATATTAATATAGGGGAAATTGTACTAAATTTTAAAGACCTAGAGTTTCCACTCTCATTGAAGCAGATAAAAAAATTTTGAAAGTCAAAATTATGTGAGCATCAATGTATTTGGTCACAATGGAACATCGCTTATAGGACCATACTACATAACAAAAGGAGAAAAACATGTTCATATTAATGTCTTATTGCTCCAGTCTAATGAAAACGACCACTATGTACTCATCAAGGATATTTCAAAGTAAGTTTCATTTGTGCATTTAAGCGAAATGTGTTTTCATCTCTATTTAAAAAGTTACTTATTATTGTTATATTTATTTACATACTATTTTATTTTCTATATTTTCTTCAGACTTCTTCTTTCCAGCATAACATCACATGTTAATAAGATCCTGATATGCAACACCTGTCTATATTATACACATGATGATTATGTGTATAATCATCACAAAAACGTTTGCGGCAAAAAAGTCATCAGAATGCCAGAAGATGGATCTATTATCAAGTTTACGAAGTACTACAAACAGTTAGATGTACCATTTGTAATCTACGCAGACTTTGAGTCCATTTTAGAAAAAGTCAATGATCCTGTAAGTAAAAGCACTACAAATGTACAGAAACACCATGCGTGTGCATTCGAGTATTTTATTGGTATTTTAATTATTGTAGTTTTAAGAGAGAAAATAATTTATATAGGAATTATTTTGGTGAAGATTCGCAAATGTATTTATCAAAAAAATAGTTGAAGATTGTACAGATATTTATCTAAATTATTTACTTAAAGTTAAGAAAATGTTCATAACCCCAATAGAAATAGCTCAATATAATAATGCAAAAAATTGTCATATATGTATGTAAGAAAATATTAAATAACGATAAAGTTAGAGATCATTGTCATCTTACGGGCAATTATCGTGGGGCAGCACATAGCGAATGCAATTTGAATTATAAAACACCTCAGTTTATACCGGTTATCCTGCATAATCTTTCTGCATATGATATACACTTATTTTTCAAAGAACTTTCTACTATAAAATATTCCACAATAAAAGTGATTCCCCAGAACACAGAGCGTTATATTTCCCTTTCAATTTTCATCAGATTAGATGAAAAACGCGGATTCCAAATAAGATTTATAGACTCGTTTAGATTTATGGCTTCGAGCTTAGATATGTTAGTGAAAAATCTTGATAGCAATGATTTTAATACTATTCGATCATGTTTCGTTGATGAAGCTCATTTCAACCTGATTAGAAGAAAGGGTGTATTTCCGTACTCTTACATGGATTCCATGACTAAGTTTAAGGAATCTAAACTCCCTAGTAGAGACGATTTCTTCAATATTCTAACGAATGAAGAATGTGATGTAGTCGAGTATGAACATGCTCAAAAATAATGGAGAGAGTTTAACTGTAAAACCCTCCTTGACTACACTGAACTCTACTTAAAGACAGATGTTCTTCTTCTAACTGACGTGTTTGAAAATTTTAGGAAAATTTGTAGAGATATATACGATTTGGACCCATTATACTGCACCAGGCTTATCCTGGGATGCAATGTTGAAAACCACAGAAGTTTTACTGGAACAGTTCACTGATTCCGCAATGTATATGTTTATGCAAAACGGAATTAGAGGTGGACTAGTTCAATGCTCGCAAAGATATTCGAAAGCAAATAACAAATATTTGGAAGATTTTGATACATCAAAGCCATCAGAATTTCTTGTATATTTAGACGCTAACAATTTGTATGGTTGGGCGATGTCGGAATATCTTCCATGCGGTGAATTTGAGTGGGTATGTGATACTGATTTTGATGTTAAAAAAATTTCTGATACTGCAGAGTATGGATGCATTTTGGAAGTGGATATAGATTATCCCGATTCAGTACATGATCTTCATAATGATTTGCCATTTTGTCTCCAAAATAAGACCATGGGGGGATCCAAAATGAAAAAATTAGTTGCAGACTTACACTCAAAAACAAATTACACCATGCACTATAGAGTTTTAAAACAAACCATTTCAACAGGCCACATCTTAAAACAAATCCATAGAATACTAAGATTTAAGCAATTCCCTTGGCTTAAAAAATATATTGACTTAAACACATTTCATAGGACAAATGCTAAAAATAGTTTTGAAAAAGATTTCTTCAAACTTTTAAACAATGCCGTTTACGGGAAGACAATGGAAAACATTGAAAAACGTAGGGACATTAGAATTACTTCATCTTGGGAAACAACAAACAGGAATCATTTAGGTCTCAGAGCGTTAATTGCGAAACCTAATTTTAAGCAGTTGACAAAATTTTCTGATGATATGTATGCGGTAGAGTTAGAAAAAATGGAACCACTATATGATAAACCCATATATGTTGGTTTCACAGTACTGGAGTTATCCAAGTGGAGAATGTATAACTTCCATTATGGCTTCATGAAGCCTAAATTTGGAGACTACATATCTCTCAATTATATGGATACTGACTCATTTATTTATTCAATTAAAACTGATGATTTTTACGATGACATCCGTAATGACATTAGTTTGAATTTTGATACGTCAGAATATCCTATAGATAATCAATTTCGTTTGCCGCTACTAAATAAGAAGGTTTTAGGAATAATGAAAGATGAAAACCATGGGGATATAATGACAGAGTTTGTTGGTTTAAGAGCAAAAATGTATTCTCTGTCGACTCTTCGCTCGGAAGCTGTTAAAAAATCAAAAGGGATCAAAAAGTCTGTAATTAAAAAGTTGTCCATTAATGATTACAAAAGTTGCTTATTCGAATGCAAAATTATTTCGGATGAAATGTTTTTGTTTAGATCTAAAACACATCAACTATATACCCAGAAACTACATAAAATAGCACTTAGCTTTTCTGATGATAAAAGAAATATAATGAAAGATAAAATAAAAACGCGCGCTTGGGGACATTACATAGACCGAAATAATGAAACAATGGATGTAGATTACAATGATTCCTACTAAATTGCACGTAAGATGTCAACGAAAATTATATTTTGTGCTAATTGTATTTATTTATTAATGTATTGCTTTAGTTATTTATTAATTTATTTATTATTTACTTATTTGTTTATTAATTAATTTATGTATTTATTATTTATTTGTTTATTAATTTATTAATTAATTAGTATTTTTTTCACACAAAAGTATGTAAAAATTTAATGCTTTAAAGCTTTTATCTTTTTTTTTAATCTGTAAATAAAAATCAAATATTAGATTAATGATCTTTTTTCTTTTTCTATCTGTATATTTTTATTTATATATTGAGTTAAATTTGTATTGGTACTAAGATTTTTAAGAAAAAATGTCAAATAAAATATTGAAAAAATAATAATATACATAAATGGTTTTTATTTCAACTTAAATTTACTAAATAGAAATTTTCACTACAAATGTCCACATTTTTATATTTTGTTTCTTTATTGGCTTTACTTCGCTAGATCAAAAAAATTTTTCTTTTTGCTTATTTGCAAATTCTTGTTTTTTCTTTTCATATCGCTTAAACATGCACAGTCTTGTTATCTCTGAAAGGTTCTACACAAGATGAATTGAGTTTCACAATGTGAATACTTAAAGAAATTACATAATTTCATAATTAAAAGAATTTGTTATTATACATTTATTTTTTTTTCTCGTAAGTCCCAAGACACATTGTGCAAGTCTTATTGCTAAGCTGATTAGTTTCATGGAGAGAGAGACGAGGGGAACATCAACGATTCTTTTCCCCCCGTCTCTCTCTCCTAATAAACTAATCAGCTTAGCAATAAGACTTGCATAGTGTAAATAGGGACTAATGAAGCTTAAAACATTTCTATTATGATATTTGCTGATGTTGCATGTGGAAAGCAGAATAATATACATACATATGTACGTGTATATTTTTGTATGGGGCGACAGAAGAATGATGACTCATTCTACTTGTGCCAAGCTTATAGCATAATTCCTAATACATACATACATACATACACACGGGCAAAGTTAAAAATATAAATAAACATGAAGCAAAACTACAACGACGTCAACTCAAAATTATTTTAAATATGCTTGCATTTAATTTTTAAGATTTGGTGATTTACGCAAGTTAAAAAACGTTTTTAAGCTAATATTCTATTATGAATACAATTTTAGCGAATTTTGCTCACACAGCATTTGAAATGCTGTTTAAAATTTTTATTAATACGGCTGTAAGCATTTAACAAGAGACAATGCAAATGTTATTATAATGTTTAAGTAAGATGAGAAAAATATGAAGCATGTTTACAAGGTTCATGTTGGCAGTAATATGAATTTTGACAAGTTTTAAAAAATTTGTAGAGTGTTGGAAGGATAAATATGGATTTTTTATTATAAGCAAATATATTGAATTAAACGATTTTCGTTATAGAAAAAAAAAATACTGCTAATAAAAGATAGACTTTAGTTATTTCATCTGACCTGAAAACCAGACCAGCTCCTAATAAGCTGACCTGAAAATCAGACCAGCTCCTAATAAGCTGACCTGAAAATCAGACCAGCTCCTGATAAGCTGATCTGAAAACCAGACCAGGTCCTGATAGCCTGATCTGAAAACCAGACCAGGTCCTGATAAGCTGATCTAAAAACCAGACCAGGTCCTGAAAAGCTGATCTGAAAACCAGACCAGGTCCTGAAAAGCTGATCTGAAAACCAGACCAGGTCCTGATAAGCTGATCTGAAAACCAGACCAGCTCCTGATAAGCTGATCTGAATACCAGACCAGCTCCTGATAAGCTCATCTGAAAACCAGACCAGGTCCTGATAAGCTGATCTGAAAACCAGACCAGGTCCTGATAAGCTGATCTGAAAACCAGACCAGGTCCTGAAAAGCTGATCTGAAAACCAGACCAGGTCCTGATAAGCTGATCTGAAAACCAGACCAGGTCCTGAAAAGCTGATCTGAAAACCAGACCAGGTCCTGATAAGCTGATCTGAAAACCAGACCAGGTCCTGAAAAGCTGATCTGAAAACCAGACCAGGTCCTGATAAGCTGATCTGAAAACCAGACCAGGTCCTGAAAAGCTGATCTGATTGCTGATACCTGTTATTTGCCCTTAGCAAACATGGATGAGAAAATTTTAAAACAGTTGGTGTTGACAAGAAATGTGTTGAAGAAAAAGCTTCGTAGTATAAAAACTGGTGAAATAGATACATGTGAACAACTAAAAAATACATTTAAGCCTATAGCAGAAGAATTCATAAATAGTTCTAAAAATATTAAAAGAATTCTTATGAAAGAAGAAAGTAAAATCAAGACAGAAGTTGAAAATATACAAGTTTAAAGCCTGAGGAACCTTCACTCAAGATATAGACAAGTACCCCAAAGAAACTAGTAGAAGGAACAATATTTGATAATACCATCATATTTAATTATGCTAATACTGAGAATGATGAAGACGATGATTTTACTCATAGACTTCCAATTCTGAAGAGATTTATACTGACTTATCAGTATTCGAAGGCATAAATGAATTAGATACAAACTATTGTTGATAGTTACCTCAAACTGAATGAAGATAAAATACAAGACAAATTAATAATATAGCTTAAAGCATTAATATTCAAGAATATATTTAAATACAAATTGAGGAACTACAACGTGAAATAAAATTAGAGAAAGAAGACAGTTATAAAATTGAAAAAGCAATTCTAAAAATTAAAGAATTAAAAACAAATTGAAGAGTTTACGGTTAAATATATAGATTAGAAAATTAACTACATTTTAGTATAAATAGCTGAAAGTGCAAGATGTAGATCACAACACTTTCGAAAAAATCTGTGAAACAACTCAATGTCTTTAAAAAGGAATTTAGTAAACGAACTCCATATTAAATCTCAACAACTGTTTGTGCTTGTAGAGATGTAATGACAGGAATATATGATGTTTTATGGAGCTAAGTTAGGTGAAATGTAGAACTATTCTACAGAAAATAGAAATTGTTGATTTTTGAAGACTGTAATTGACACATTCTCAAAGTACAGCTGAAAATAAAAGCTGCACTCTAAAAACCAAGGCAATGGAAAATATTTTTGAAGTGGTACGGGTACCAAAAAAACTTACAAACAGATGATTCTAAAGAATTTTTTAATACAAAATACTTGGGGAAACTCATACATAAATAGAAGATTAAACATTACTTAATATGAAAGCATCAATATTAGAATGATATAATATAAGTTCATATAAGTGGATTGGTATATATAAAGATTTACTTAGTGCATAAAATAGAAAAATTCATTTCACCATTAAAATGTTTACGATTAAACATTCCACAAATGAGAAAAAGCTACTTAATATAGTATAAAGTAATTTGAAGAATGAATGTTGAATTTAATAAAAATAAAAATAAAATTAAAACGAAAAATCTATTTTGTGTTGTTTTTTGTAGGATTGATTAGGAATGATGGGTCTTAAGAAAGATAATTAACTAAATGTAGTGGAATTCTCTAAACTTGTTGGTCTGAATGAAATATTGCTAAAACTTCAGTGCAATATTCAGCAGCACATCATATCACTTTTTATAAAGTTGTATGTATATTTTCCCATCGAAAGCGCTAGCACGCAAAATTTTACAATATGAAAATGGGATTATTATAGAAGATCTTCACTCTATTCATTTCTTTAGCTATCAGATCTTTAGAAAATATAGATAAACTACGGAATTTGGACTTTGATATCCAATCTTTAAGAATGTACATGTGTATAAATAAATATCAAACAAACTTAGTGCATGAATATACGCTTCAACTATTTAGAATCATGCTGAAGCATGCATAAATTTTAAAATATACAGTAAACAGATCTTACTTTATATCTGTATCTGTATGAGTATTACATAAATTTATAGAAAAAAAAAATGAAAGCATGCCGAAGCATGTATAATTAAAAAAAATCCTCACGTCATACAATTTTGTAAGCAAAGAAATTTTATGATTTTGTGGCCAATGAAATACATACATATGTATCTACTTTGTAAAAATTCAAAAGAGCGAACTGGTAAATTCTAATAGTAAAGATTTTTAATTGTAACACTCTACATCTCGGACTCTTACGTCACTATCGATAGAAGCATGCTAAGGCATGCATACTAGCAAAATATATAAAGCTGTTAGAGGGTGATGAGACAGCAATTGTATCTGGATCAACCCAACTCATGAATGTATTGTATACGGAGATGATTGATGGTGATGATGACCTTTTTTAAGTGAATAATCATTACATATGAATGCGACAGTGATTGACCCCACAAACCTCATGTAGAAATACTTGAGGGGAACAATTCTCTCAAAACATAGATATTTCATTGTTTCTAACACTTTATGAAAACACCAACGGTGAATTGCTGGTAGAGGTAACTGAGTTATTTGAGATCGATTTGATACAATAGTTGTTTATTACACATGCATTTCTTTGTATCTAAACTAATTTCTACATACCTAATGTATATACAAATAATAATATAATTATACAAAAATTCTCTATTCCAAGTAGTAAAATCTGAAAAAAGGAGTGGCACATTAGAAGAAAAAAAAATTAAATAAATAAAAATAGAGACTGACTGACCAACTAATACGTACACTCTGCCCGATGGGCATACATAACACACTTAAACATTTCAGAAATATATATACAATACGCTGAACTTTAATAAAATGAAAAAAAAACATATAGAACATTAAATAAAAGCCATAGGTGCTCACCCTTCATAAAATAAACATATGTATATGTACCTTATTAATGTAAACATATTATCAGTATAAAGCAACAGAAATTTCGTCATACAAAGTCATCTTGTTTCCTAGAGGAGCCCGTCGAAAGGGTATACCTAAATTATATGAAAACGAGTTCGTTTTCTGTTGATCGCTATTAAAGAAGAAAATATGTTTGTTCATTATGATTTAACTAATTTAAAAGTACATTTAAATTCAGTCTCATATCCGTACTTCTTAACATAAAAATTAAAAATAAATGTTATCCAATTCTATATTATACTATGTATCAAAAATTCCAAAAAAGCTGTTATATGAAAGAATCTCCAGCGCTTCTAACTGCATTAGAGTTTAAGAAAAAATCTCCTTTTATTCAGTTGAATAAAATTTTAATTTGAAACAGTAAGCAAAGACATCAGCTTACTGCATTCTTATTCATAATCGTATAATAGAAAATATAACCACCAAAGTACAAATTCTAAAAGTCTTATAAATTAAGCAATATAGATAATAACATAATTTTTATAAACATGTAAGGTTTCAAAAGTAATTCAAATGATTTCATCGCAAAAGAAGTAGCGATTGTTTTCAACAATTATGAAAATAATAATTTCAATATAAAACTCCCTTTTGATTTTAAATGTTTATCAATAAAAAATAAACAGTAAGTTGAGTAACAAAAAACAAAAGAAAAAAACACTATCAGTATCTAAGTAAGCTGGAGTGCCGGATCAGTTTCATTTAAAAATGTTTATAAATTTTATAAAAAAGCAATGCAAGATTTCCAAAAATAAATGTAGAAAGTGAAGAAAAAAGGCTATAGTTAGAAAAAATTGCATACCCCCAAAAATGTCAAACGTTGACTAACTAACATTGCATCAACTTTAAAAAAATGTAAATTAAGTATAAGAAATATTTCTATTATAGTTACTATTACTATAGAGTATGTACATATCTTCAGGAATTCAGTTTTACTTAAAACAGAAAATCCTCACAAACTTTTAAGTAAATGCAGATAAAACAACGTTTTTAATTTCAGATAATACACAACAAAAAGATATCACATGACAAAAAAAAATGAATTCAAAGATTGAGTTGTACTCTTATTTGTATGTACGTACATACATACATACACACATAAAATCAATTTGTATGTATACATATCAAATTTCTTATCAACCCTGCAGATAATGCGACTAGTCCATACATGCATGTAAGGACTAGTCCAAAGAGGAGTTGGAGTACTCCGAAACTACTCCAAATATATGAAAAAAAAGGTGGTCGATTTAACATTGCGATGTCCTAGGGTTGGACCACATGGTACAACGTTGCATTACATCGGACTAACCCCAAAAACTACCCCATATGGAATAGTTATAGACTACTCGCATACAATTTGTGAGTGCCTAAGAAGAACGATCATATTCGTTTAAACACGAATATTTATCGTGCAGCATTGAATGGTTGTATGAAAACGATATGATCCATGACTGCATTACAGACTATGATGTAACTAGACTGTTTCATCTAGATTGGACCACATACTCCAATATTATTTGCATGGAATGCTCAAGTATTTATTAGATCTTAACAATCACACTTACATATCTACATCATGAAAATATATGAAGCGTCGTTTAGTCAAAGCACAATGTATAGATAAGCAATCAATACACTCAGGGAAAATGTGCAACTTAAAAATAAGAATGCTTCACATTAATTCAATAATTTTCAATATAATAGAAAATGTATATTGAAATACCTAAAAACTAATGAGTTTAATAAATGAATACTGTAAATTAATATTTTTCCGTATTGAAATAAGAAATTTCAATATGAATAAACCTTTGTTAATGTATAAAAACATACTAGGATTATGGAAGTTCAGATATATGATAGTATTTTATAGTACCAAATATCGATATTGAAAACAATTTATTTCTACCTACATATAAATATCAGTGCGAGAAAATCATTAACATACTGGCACACACACGCATACACAAAGAAGTGATCACGTAATACACAAACATACATACATAATGAAATTTTATGATATTATGCAATTCAAACTCCTCTGTCATGAAATACGAAACAATATTTCTTAAATAAATAAACGAAGATTTCATAACATCACCTTCGTCTCCCACCATACGATCACGTACATTACTCCAAAAACATATATGTACATACATTATCAAATACATTCCCTCTCCACTTCCATTTTCAGCAGATATCAGGGTTGCCACTATCTGCAGCTACTAGAATATTTCCCCAGAAATAAAAAAATGCATGCATACATACGAGCACAATAACCATACATATGCATAGCAACGACAACTCACAACAACAAAAATAATGATTCTACATACACACGAATTCGTTGTCACTACCCTGCAGTCAGACAGGGATCAAGTGTCTTTGTGTCAACACTAAAATTCTAGTGACCATTATAGTATAATACGTTTTATTCTATCTGTCAGTAAAAAGGAAAGATTTTGCAACAACTTGTCAATATACATACCTTTTTGTATGTACATAAATTATAGAAATATAACAGTAACTAACTGTCTGGTTGGTATGTCTCTACGTTCCAATAAGAACCACGTATGTCTCTACGTTCCAATAAGAACCACGTAGTCATACCTATTCAATTGTTTTAGTGTTACTAGTATATTTTAAATGACAAGCATATGCTAAATGTCTATAGTGAAAATTATTGAATGGGATATAATTATATAGTAGTACTGGTGACAAAGTCAAAAGCGACTCAGTACATTTTCACCATCGACATTTCCTACTGGGTATAATGATTGTCTGCCACTACGACAAAAGTATCTGAGACCGACAAACATACAATTAAATACAAAAACGCACACATATACACGCACACATACATACACACACAAACATCCCACACATACATACACTGTATGTATACATCCACTGTAAGCACAACGTTTCTCTACAATAACAAAAAAACCTGTACACACAAGTGTACATACATTCCCATACACAGAAAGAATCAAACTCACACACATACACACATACAACACCCACATATACATACATCCATGCACTGTAAGCACAACGTTTCTCTACAATAACAACAAAAGATGGGCACACAAGTATACATACACATAAACAAAGAATCAAACTCACACACACACACACACATAGCCAAGAAACTCTCAGCATGAAAATCCCCAAAATCCCCCATTTGTAACAGGGTTGCCATCGTTTTTATTTTTTCCCGGTTTTGAATTCCCAAAACATGTCGTCCGTCCCCATTACTAATCTACTCATATACATATACATATTTGGGTATAAAGATTGGTGTTAGAAATAAATTCTACAGCTACAAGCTCACTACAATGCCGACGGCAAAACATGATTATTATTTTTCCTAATGCCTACGACATGCATGATAATTTTTCCTAAATCCTAGGCAATGCATGATAATTTTTCCTAATGCCGGGCAATACATGAATATTGTTTTTTCAAATGCCGGCGGGAAAATGATTTTTCCTAATGACGACGGGAAAACGTGAAAGTTATTTTTTCTAATGCTAATGTAGGTGTTGCTAGACTGTGGGAATTTAAGGCTGACCGTGATTTGAGTGGGTGGCGTTGTTGCCGTAATATGTAACCATAGGAATTTGCGGATGTGTCTGTCTGTCTGTGAGAATTTAGGTGAGGGTTTGATTGGAAGGGGCGGGGTGTAGTTGAGGTAGATCGATTGCGTCTGTATGTGTGCGTGTGTGTGTGTGTGTGTGTGTGTGTGTGTGTGTGTGTGTTTGTATGTTTGTAGGAATTTCAATGTGTGTGTTTCTGTAGGAGCTTAGGGCTGATTGTGATTTATGAGGGGTGAGGTGTTCTAGTAATATGTAACCGGGGGAATCTGTGTGTTTGTATGTCTGTAGGAGTTTAAGGCTGACCATGATTTGGGTGGGCAGGGTTGTTGACGTAATATGTATCCATGGGGATTTGTGGATGTGTCTGTCTATAGTAGTTTAAGGCTGATCGTGATTTGAGGTAGGTGAGGATGTTGTTGAGGTAAATTGGTTATGTGTATGTATGTATGTATGTATGTATTTTCGTAAGAATTTAAGATGATTGTGATTTATTAGGGGCGAGGTGTTCTTGTAATATGTAGCCGTGAGAATCTATGTGTATAGACGTCTGTAGAAGTTTAAGACTATCTGTAATTTCAGGTAGGTGAGAGTGTTGTGTTGTTGAGATTAATCTTATGTATTGTATATGTATGTATGTATGATCATGGGAATTTGTGTATGTATATCTGAGGGAGAATTTAAGGCTCGTCATGATTTGCAAAAGGTGGGGTGTTGTTGAAATTTTCTTGGATATTTCTTATATGAATTCTGCTATGTGTGTGTGTGTATTTGCGCTAATATTTATATGTAGATATGTCTGGACTTCCCTAATCTTATTATGTTTTCATACTTACGCTTGTTTTATATTTTCTCATACTTAAATTTGTCTCGCGTTAAAGTCTGCCTATATGAAATTTGTTTATATTACAGATTTTGTTTATTTCAATCTTTGAATACATTTTTTTTGTTATTGATGTCTTTTATTCTTCTTGTTGTTGGTGTTGTTGTTGTAAATATTCGTCTGTGTATAGATGCGATGTATTTACTTTTTTTTTTATTTGAAAATAAAAACGTTTTAATTTTTATTTGCGTTTACTTAAAAGTTTTGTGAGGATTTTCTGTTTTTAAGTATTTAAAACTGAATTCCTGAAGATACATACTCTATAGTAATAGCAACTATAATAGAAATATTCCTTATACTCAATTTACATTTTTTAAAGTTGATGCAACGTTAGTAAGTTAACGTTAGAAATTTTTGGGGTACATAATTTTTTCTAACTATAGACTTTTTTCTTCACTTTCTACATTTGTTTTCGAAATCTTGCTTTGCTTTATGAAAATGTATAAACATTTTGAAATGAAACTGATCCGGCACTCCAGCTTATATAGTGATAGTTTTTTTTTTTTTTTCTTTGGTAGTCAACTTACTTCTTTTTTTATTTTTATTGATAAACATTTAAAATCAAAAGGGAGCTTTATATTGAAATTATTATTTTCATAATTGTTGAAAACAATCACTAGTTTTTTTTTGTGATGAAATCATTTGAAGTTGAAGCTGATATCTTTGCTTACTGTTTTAAATAAAAATTTTATTCAATAGAATAAAAGGAGCTTTTTTCTTAAATTCTGATGCAGTTAAGATCGGATATGAGACTGAATTTAAATGTACTTTTAAATTAGTCATAATGAACAAACTTATTTTCTTGTTGAAAAGCGATCATCAGAGACTTTAGGTATACCCTTTCGACGGTTCCTCTAGGATACAAGATGACTTTGTTTGACGAAATTTCTGTTGCTTCATACTGATAATATTTTTACATTAATAAGGTACATATATGTTTGTTTTATGAAGGGTGAGCACCTTTCACTTTTATTTGTTGTCTTACATGATTTTTTTTTTAATTTTATTAAAGTTCAGCGTACTGTGTATATATTTCTGAAATGTTTAAGTGTGTTTTGTGTTCCCATCGGGCAGAGTGTACGTATTAGTTGGCCAGTCAGTCTATATTTTTATTTATTTTTTTCTTCTAATGTACCACTCCTTTTTTCAGATTTTACTACTTGGAATAGAGTATTTTTGTCTAATTTTTTGCTGGGTATATACATTAGGTATGTAGAAATTAGTTTACTTACAAAGAAATGTATGTTTAATAAACAACTATTGTAGCAAATCGATCTCAGCAATTCACCGTCGGTGTTTTCATAAAGTGTTAGAAACAATGAAATATCTATGTTTGGGAGAATTTTTTTGCCTCAAGTAGGTATTTATACATGGGGTTTGCTGGTTGACTCCTATTGCATTCATATGTAATGATTATCCACTTAAAAAAGGTCATCATCACCATCAATCACTCCCGTATACAATACATTCATGAGTTGGGTTGATCCAGATACAATTGCTGTCTCATCACTTCCTAACAGCTTTATATATTTTGCTAGTATGCATGCCTTAGCATGCTTCTATCGATAGATACATACATACATACATACACATAACCAATTTACCTCAACAACATCCTCACCTACCTCAAATCACGATCAGCCTTAAACTACTATAGACAGACACATCCACAAATCCCCATGGATACATATTACGTCAACAACCCTGCCCACCCAAATCATGGTCAGCCTTAAACTCCTACAGACATACAAACACACAGATTCCCCCGGTTACATATTACTAGAACACCTCACCCCTCATAAATCACAATCAGCCCTAAGCTCCTACAGAAATACACACATTGATATTCCTACAAACATACACACACACACACACACACACATACACACACACACACACGCATACATACACACGCAATCGATCTACCTCAACTACACCCCGCCCCTTCCAATCAAACCCTCACCTAAATTCTCACAGACAGACAGACACATCCGCAAATTCCTATGGTTACATATTACGGCAACAACGCCACCCACTCAAATCACGGTCAGCCTTAAATTCCCACAGTCTAGCAACACCTACATTAGCATTAGAAAAAATAACTTTCACGTTTTCCCGTCGTCATTAGGAAAAATCATTTTCCCGCCGGCATTTGAAAAAAAAATATTCATGTATTGCCCGGCATTAGGAAAAATTATCATGCATTGCCTAGGCGTTAGGAAAAATTATCATGCATGTCGTAGGCATTAGGAAAAATAATAATCATGTTTTGTCGTCGGCATTTGAAAAAAATAATTATCATGTTTTGCCTTCGGCATTAGGAAAAATTATCATGTTTTGCCTTCGGCATTAGGAAAAATCATTAGATGATTTTCCGTCAGCATTAGGAAAAACCATTTTCATGATTTTCCCCGTCGTCATATACACACATAAAAACCGCCAAACTATGAACCGCCTTAATACATGCACACACAATATTCCACACACAAATTTCCATGGACAGACAGACAGACCGACAGACAGACATACACTTAATGTAAACAAAAGCTCCTAATGTAAACAAAAAACTCCTAATGTAAACAAAAAATTCCTTATGTAAACAAAAAAACACAAATTTCTAAGAATTTAACAATTTTCAAATTTTAATTACCCAAATTTAACAATTTCAGCCACAATTTAACAATTTCATATAACATTAACATATTGTTACGAAAATGGCCGTCGACAAGGTTAAGCAGCATTACACAAAAATATTCCAACAGGGTTAATGTAAAGAATAATCTAGAATAGTAGCAAACAACTAAATAAGCATGCGCAGCATATATGTATGTACAAGCTTGATTAAACGTAAACAAGCAAAAGCAACAACAAAAAGCGTTTGCTTATTAAGAAGATTCACATATTTACACACATACATACATGGTAATTCAAACGAAAAGCAAAAGATAAACAAACACCGTGTATTGCTTAGTTAATGATGTACACACGCATGCATATACACATGTATGTACATAATTACCACATGAACTTAATTAGGCACTTTGTAAACAGCTGATAATGATCGTCTAGACATTGCTTGAAACTTCTAGTGGTATTTGTGTGGGAAGAGGCGACGCAGCCAATGAGTTAGTTAGTTGCAGTTATGAGTCAGTTGCGAACAAGTCAGTTGCGAACAAGTCAATCAGTTGCGAGTGAACAACTCAGTTGATAATTAAGTTGTGAATTAATAATAGTCTGCGATACAGTGGTGAGTTGATAGTTAAGAGCAATCTGTGCTTTACACGTGAGTTGGAGTAAAGGAGAAACTATAGGACAGCCTATAGTGACAGCAAAGTCTGTCGTGGAATTGAGATTATTGTGGAGTCTATCGTGTCAACTGGAGTAAAGGGAACAGCGCAGCGAATAGACATTTGTAAGGGTGTAAGTAAAGCCAGTGAGTCTTTATTGGTGTATCAACTGTGAGTGTCGACAGAGTGAGTGCCGTGTGTGACAAGCAGCAGACAAAAGGGGTTTAGACACGGTCAAAATGCTTGCTGAGATTGGTTATAGTATGAGTGAAAATTTGTTAGTATGTGTGACACCAACGATGCTTGATGGAAAATCAAAAAAATTTTATTTTCGGCATGCTTGCTGTCACTTGTTAATGCGTGTATATTGTTACCCCATCAAGCGCGTACAAATTTTCATTATAATTATATTTCCATTAAGAACGGTTGCCCAAAATATCGGAATTAAAAAACATAAATTTGACTGATGAAGAAAAAAGAAGTGTTAGAACTTTCTTATTTTGCTTTGTTCTTTTTTGTAAGCAGTGCTGTCATTATTGTTATTGAATTTCTTTATTTAGACATTTTTATACATTTTTTTCAACCAAACGAACAGCACAAAATCAAAATAAAATGAATGCTTGGTGGGGCATCAAGCATGGTAACATCAAGCCGACAAGCACACGTACACGAACTTGACAGCGAGCATTTTGATCGTGTCCAAAGCCCTAAAGAGGTATTCAAGGCGCATTTATTAGGTGGCAGCACTATACCAGGTGACTAATGTCATTATACCAATCTAAATGTCAAATTTGGATTGTGTAGGTATAAGCCTAAAAGCATGCTTTTGTTTGGGTATCCATAAACACCTTTCGAATATTCAGTTTTGCATGGTGTTTGACATTTCCTATAAGAAACATGTAATCTGACGATGCTACCCTGTTTTGAAAAGTAAGAAGGTAATATATACCAACAAAGTACATGTGGTTGTTGCTGTTGTAATATTTGTTGTAGAATCGCGGGTACCTGATTGATGTGCCTTGGAGGTATTGGGGTATCAACTGTTAGTGACGGCAGAGTGAGTCTCGTAAGTGACGAGTAGCAGACAAAGAGGTATCACGTGAATACTTGCGCAGCCAGCTAAGAGACGTGTGTAAACTACAGCGAGGAAGGCTTAGTGGTAACCAGTTGTGAATATTTGTGTCTAATTCAGTAGTTTAAGTTGTATTAGTTTATATACTTAAGCTCTTGATTAATTTAGTTTGTAAACTTGTATTTGTAAATAAAACTTGTATCATTCTTAACCCTAATTACTGTACTCGGCTCTTGTATTCATTTGCTAATCTTCGGATCTACGGAAAAGCGTTTTTAAAGAGAGAAAAACGTAACAATATTGAAGAAATGCGAAGTAATATTATACGCTGATCACACGCTTATTTTCACGGAAGGAGAATCTAACACCGAATGCTATCACAATCTTACACATGATATGGAAAATTTCAGCGTTTGACTATGAAATTAT
Source organism: Tachina grossa (assembly GCA_949987645.1). Classification (NCBI taxonomy): domain Eukaryota; kingdom Metazoa; phylum Arthropoda; class Insecta; order Diptera; family Tachinidae; genus Tachina; species Tachina grossa. The sequence goes on along the minus strand of OX465279.1, from coordinate 13,899,251 downwards.
GGAAATAAACACAAACAGCAATGCAATTTTTAAAATAAATAATCAAATTATAGAGAAGGTTGATCAAATAAAATATTGAGGCTTCATTATTGATAAAGATTTAAAATTTAAAAATCATTAATCAGAAATAATTTTTAGTCAGGCTTAAGTTCAGTAATTTCAATTCTTTTTATTGAATGAAATATTTTTATTAATTAATGTGAGTTTCTAAAGAAGAGAAGAAAAATTAAATTAGACTTTTAAGCTGGGGGGAAATACCGATATTTTTCTGTGCAGCAACGCACTTGATCAGCACCCTAGTCTATCTACTTGGGTAGAGATTGTTATTAACATCAGCTATTTAACGTAAATTCTAATGAAACGGAATGTGAGAAACGATTGTTGTGTACAATTATTGATTTACCTTTGGTAAATACATATGTAAGTATCACTATTTATTTCCCCTGTTTTTCCATATTTTCATTTTTCTATTTAGGTTAGCACGAAGTTATATTACTCTACTCACGTATGTTTAACTATTCTTGCTTATCTTTTACGATCATCACATTAATTATTTTTACTAATTCGATGTACCTTCGGTACATGCATGTAAGTATTATAGTAGTGGATATTATGTTACTTTGTTTTTGCTTCTACCGTTTATTTGGTATTCCAACATTTGTGATTATCAAGTGAACAGTGATTGCCAAGTGAACATATTATTGTCACGTGCCCATGATGAATTAAATGAGTCATTGAAAATGACTCATTTAAAAATCATATTGACTATATTTTTAAAAAAATCGGCAAAAAATTCGTTTTTTTAAAGAATCAGAAAACAAGTTTCACTTATAATCGAAATAAAGATATATAGTACTATAATAAATCCACATTTCGAATACGGTTCTACAATATTATTTACATGTTGCACAACAAATCAAATTGAACGGCTGCAGAAACTACAAAATAAGGCAATGAGAACTATATTAAAGTGCAACAGATATACATCCATTCGTCTCATGCTAGAATCCTTAAAATGGCTCAACATTTACAAAGACTAAAACTTAACACTATCAGTTTTATTCAAAAAATCAGAAGCGGAGAAGCACCAGAATACTTAACTGAACAAATAATATATGTGAGAGAAGCTCAACCGTACCAGCTAAGGAATATGGATCACCTTAGAATTGAAAGAGTATCAACAACATCGATGCAGCGATCGCTTTTTTACAAAGGTCTACAGCTTTACAACTCCCTGCCAAATAATGTAAAATTTGAAAATAATTTTAACACATTTAGAAAACACATTTTTAATTTTGTAAAATTTAATACATAATTGAATAGAGAAAATGTTATAAACTAATTTATTTATTTATTGATTGTAATGGTTATGAAAAGTATTGATAATACTAATAAAGAGATTATTTATTATTTATTTATTTATGAAATTCTAACAAGTGGCTAAACGTTTTTCATACAAAAATTTCAAAGTTTGAATGAAAAAAGCTTTGCCACTTGGTACAATTTTATTATGAATACGGCCCTACGATTTTACTGGTAAAAATTTACTGGATTTGTTAAGTAATCAGTAAATTTACTGCTTGCTGCAATTTTTAATGCAGTACATATATACTGCAGTGTACCCATTTACTAGCCAAATAAGTTAAATAAAACAAACAAAAACCAGCAAATTCCTATGTATTTACAATATTGAAAGCTTTGATATTTTTAATTGATTAATTTAAAAATATATTCTAAAAGCATAAGTACTTCCAACTTAAAAAAGTTTTTCATTACTAGATGTTTACACATCTCCCCTGTGATCGGACTCGCATGGTTTTTTTTTATAAAACTTCTTTTGCTTACATTGCCCAACATAGTGCCAGCCTAACAATGGAAAAAAGAATGAAATGCCCAATACAGTGCCATCCAACTGCTTGGCATCGGAGAAAAATAATTTGGAAGTGAAGTGTTCGCCAGGAACGTTTAAAAGGGTTCAAGATGGTAGGTATAATGAAATTACAACCTAAGTATTTGAAAATATATTTTATGCTTACAGACGAAGAATATGGACAAGCTCTGGCAGCACAAATGGCGGGCATGAATTTGTACAACGTAATAATATTTTCACCAAACAATAACAGTGAGACGGACGCTCAAAAAATAATTTGGCTGGATGCATCCACCACATTGTTAATTAGTTTGGTAAAGGAGATGCGTCCAAAAGTGGGTAAGTCACTGCACCTAAAAAACAAACGGCAAATGTGGGTGGCCATTGCTGCAAGGATTTGTGCTAATAGCACAGAATACACAGAAGTGAAGAAAGTGACAGGTAACAAAAGCTCCAATCAGGTTTTTGTTAAAATTCGTGGAAAAAAGAGAAAAGCATAGTGTATTTGATACTGTAGTGTATTTATTTATTCATTTATTTATCTGTCTAATCTTAAGAAAATAAATTCTAAATAAATTAAGAAAATAAATTCTATTTTTTTTAGTGTATTACTACTTACCAATTAACATAGCTAATAAAAATTTATTGCAATAGAAAGACGTAGCAAATCAAAGACGACGACAAAATTTGAGGAAAAACGAGACAAACAGAAAAATACCCGTATCTTCCGTCTCGTACACTTCTGTATGTTTTGTGCTAATGGCCACAATTTCAACGCCTCCCAGGTGGAGGTGAGATATTTTACGTTGGAGCGTGTAACGTGGTTTACTTTTCCAGCTGGGGTATGACTCAGTCTGTCCAGGTTCGAACTCAAAGGTCCACTTCCTTTGAAATAAAAGATTAATTTTCTTGGGTGTTAAGAAAATATACAAGGCTTTTTTTATATAACGAAACTTATGCTACTAGGATATCTTATAACTACAGGGTATATTGTCAGTGAACTACAGGCGGTGACAGCTATAATTAATACTAACTTATTGGTGTCTATTCTGGAATACGCGTCGACTTGGTGAAATATACATATATACAAAAACAAAACTTCATAAATGTTAAAAATTTGTTTTTGTTTAACATATAAAATTCAAAGTTTTAAAAAAAGAGAGCAACGCGCTGAAATTCTCACGTTTATTTTATTTTAGAATTGTGTGGAAAGCAACAACAATTTTTGAAACTTTGTTTTTGCTTTAATGTAAAGTTTCACTTCTTCGACGCGTTTTCCCGAATAGCCACCATTATCTGCGGTATTCGGTGGGCCTTGAGGCTGTTTGGTAAATGAGAGGAATTCGGTGGCTCTCTTAATAAAACATGTTCAGGTTATATCCGGTGGGCTCTGATGCCAGTTTAATGCGTGCGAGAGGAATTCGGTGGCTCTCGTAATATGAATTCAAGATGAATACGGAGGATCTTGAATATAAGCGATTTTTCAAGATGAATTCGATGGATCTTGAAAAATGAAGCGGCGAAAGAAACTCAAGATGAATTCGGAGGATCTTGAGTGTAAACGAGAAGTTCAAGATGAATGCGGTAGATCTTGAACAAAAAATAAAAATAATTTCAAGATGAATTCTGTAGATCTTGAAATAAAATAAACTAAAATAAATTCAAGACGAATACGGTAGATCTTGAATACTAACTACAACTTATTAGAAAGCTCAAGATGAATGTGGTAGATCTTGCAGCTTTCTGATCACAAAAAATTGGGATAAGCCTTAATGTTGATATCCGTTCCTGTAATATACAGGTAGTGCCCCTGCTTAATGTACTGAGACGTCCAGCTCGTCCTGCCCGTTTGTGGTTTAATCTTGACATCATATAGTAATTATTATTTTAACAGGCTGAGAATTATTTTTCCCTTTTGTATGGTTTGTTTGTTTTGGTTTTGAATCTATAAAAGTCTGCATGTGTTTATTGTATTTTAGTTCTATTATACAGCATGCATGTGCTTACAAATGCCTGTACATGGTTGTTGTTGTTTTACTTCTGTTGGTACGATGTCAACTAGGATGTTTAAGCGTGGTTGTTGTATTTTGTTTTATTTATTATAGCGTACGTATGTTTATGTAAGTATGTATGTGTAGTTACTTTGTATGATCGCAACTTGACTGCATGAGCGTGGTTGTTGTATTTGTTGTTTATTTATAAAACAATGTGTGTAGTTGTTGGTATTATTTCTGTTGGTAAGTTTTCAGTAAAAAATGTAAAATAGAATAAACAAGTATACAGTGTAGGAAAAAAATATAGAGGAATTTGTGACGGAACGCTACAAGCGCCAATATAAAAGGGTGCAGCTTAACAACAATCAAACTGGAAGAAGTAGACAAGCGTGCCCTTTCCAAAGGTAAAAAAGATTAGTATATATTTGATGATTATGTTAGTTATTTTGCTTGAATTTTCGTAGCGAATTGGAATTTAGTGAATCCTGAATACTTTTTGGATAGTGAAACGGAGATCAAATAACTGTAGCGTATCTGAACCCCCGAATCCTTCGCAAGGTGATATTTATTATTTATTTTTCATTTAAGGTGCCCCTGTGGTTGAGTGGTAGCGATGCTAGCTTCTCAGTCCAGAGGTTGTGGGTTCGATTCCCACCATAGACCCTGGGTGTTTTTCGCAGACAAGATAATCACTTTACGGGTTGTGTTTGTATTTGTTACTTATGTATGTATATTTTGCATTTATAGAAAATTTGGATATGATGGCTTCATGCTCTAAGCGAAAGAAAACGTCTTTACAAGAGCACGTGGAAAATGCAAAGAGACATGCGGAGAAGGAAGCCAATGAAGAGAAACTCTACAGACTATTAGAAGCTAATATAGAGGAGCAGAGGGAGGGAAGGGCAGAGAGGAAAGAATAGGCAGAGAGAAAGGAAGCAAATACTCTGGCAACTCTTGTGCGATCAAGAAGCAAAATTTTTCGGCTCCAAAATTAAAATTAAATAATAAATATTTTTTAAATAAATTAAAATAATTAAAAGCTTAAATAGTGCAATAACTGCGAATATGGCAGAATGTCATCATTGCAAAACTGCAATTCGTGGTGAAAGTGGCCTAATGTGTGAGGGAATCTGCAAAAAAGTCTACCATTCTTCTAAAAAATGCTCTGGTGTAGATCAATATTCTCGTGGTATACTTGAATCTACTGGTTTCATCAGGTTTCTTTGTGATGACTGCCTCCAATATATTCATAATGTTGATTTGGTAATGGCAGAAGTGCAAGATGGTGTAAAAAAGAATAGTGTTAATTTGGCTCAATACAAAGGCGAGTTTAAGGACTCGTTGAAACGTAATGAAATGGAAATAAAAAAGTTGTTGGAAGCTATTGAAAAAAGATATGTGGATAGACTGCAAAAGCTCGATGAAGTTCAAAGATCTTGTGATAGAAGTCTCAAAGAGATTAATCATTTATGTGGTGCATTAAATGAACACCATAACAAAAACAAAGATATTTGCAACAGCATTACAGAAAACAACAAAACAATCTGCAATGTTTAATAAAGGCCCTGTGATTTATGGCGCCAATTCATCTAATGATTTGGATGTTGTTTCTAATAAAAAATGGATTCACATATCGTCATTCAAGCCAACTGTTACAGAGGATCAAATTTTAAATTATATTGAAAAAACTGCGAACGTCAGCAAGTCCCACATGGCCTGTTTTAAGTTGGTTAAAAATGGTGTTGATTTATCTACTTTGAAACGTGTTAACTTTAAGATTGGTATTTCTGATGGACTTTATGCCAAGATCTAAAGCCTGAAATTTGGCCAGCTGATATCAAAGCTCGGCCTTTTGTAAATTTTCGCCGCAATCGCAGCAACACTAGCTAATGGATGTAATGGTTTAAAAATCTATTTCCAAAATCTCTCTGGTATGCGATCCAAGTCTAAGATAGTCTACGATTTTTCCTCGCAATGCGATTTTGATGTTTTCGTGTTAGTTGAAACCTGGTTGAATAGCGATTTTTCCAATACTGAATATTTTGACCCCAATCCTTGGAATGTTTACCGTAAAGATAGGGATCCATTCTCCACTGGCCTCTTATTAGGTGGAGGTGTTTTAGTTGCAGTTAAAACCCGATTTAAGTCCTCTCTTTGCTGTATTAATGATCTTAATGGTTTGGTGGACCAAATAATTGTATCCATATCTAATGTAAGCGTTTCTTTTCTGGTATGTGCATCTTATATTCCGCCTAATAGCTCTGATTGTTTATATGATGCTCATATTTCTAACATATTATCTATAGGTGAGAAATTCACAGTAAATGACAGTCTTTGTGTACTTGGCGACTTTAATTTAAAAAATATCTCTTGGTCAATGTTATCTGACGGCTCATTACTAACGCCTTGCAACGTAAACCATAGTCATGAAATTAATCTTATTGATAGTTTATTTTCTCTTAATCTGCGTCAAATTAATAATTTTTCTAATCTATTAAATCGTTTTCTAGATCTTATATTTTTATCGGAATTTCTTAAATACAAAATTTATGTTCCTTTACTGTGGATTTCTCAACCTAATATTCATCACCAACCTCTGGTTATTGAAATTGATAACATAACATTTTTCAAATATTATCAATCGGCAATTGCTAATGACTTTAACTTTAACTTATGTAATTTTGATGTGCTTAATTCCTTGTTTGATGCTATAAACTGGACTGTTTCGTTTGATAAGTTAAATACTAATGAATGTTATGATTTATTTATACAGAAAGTGCGTGATATCTACTGTAATAATATTCCAACTAAGAATATCAAGCCTTATAAACTACCATGGTACACTAGGGGCCTCAAGAATCTAAAGAATTTGCGTAATAAATTTCATAGGAAATTTTTAGATATGGGTGATTCTGAGTCTGAAGCCAAGTTTTTTCACTACCGCCGTGAATTTAACTTCTTGAATAAATTTCTTTATAAACAATTTCTCTTATCTAAGGAACAGGAGATAAAAAGTAACCCTAAGACATTCTGGTCTTACATAAAATCTAAGAAACAATCGTTTGATATTCCCTCGACAGTTCAGCTGGATGGGATAGTTTCTAACTCTTGCGAAGAGGCCGTTAATATGTTTGCATCATTTTTTAAATCTAACTTCGAACCACCTGGAGATTACATTTCTACTTCAGGGACTCATACTAACTTAAACGTGGGATTCTTTATTTTGTCTGAGAATGATGTATCTGAAACAATCATTCAGGTTAAGATCTCGTTCAAATCTGATTTTGATGGCCTATGTACTCATTTATTGAAGAAGGCTGCCTCGTCTTTTATTCCTGCATTGACTTTTATTTTCAACTTGTCACTTAAGGAGGGTGTATTTATTAATAGATGGAAGTATGCTACGGTCACTCCTACTTTTAAGGATGGAAGGAGAGACGACATTAGGTGTTATAGGCCAATTTCTAAATTAACTTGTATCTCTAAAATTTTTGAGCACATCATTCATAAGAAACTCTTCTTCCTGACAAAGAGTTGGATTTCGCCTTACCAGCATGGTTTCTATGCTGGAAGGTCTACTGTAACGAATCTGATGCTATTTAAGGAATACTGTTTAGAGGCCTTGGTTAACGGCGCCCAAGTTGAGGTGATTTATACTGACTTTTCAAAAGCTTTTGATAAATTATCGCATTCGGTCTTATTATCTAAATTGAAGTTAATGGGGTTCCATTCTAATTTCTTAGTCTGGATTACGTCTTACTTGTCCAATAGAACTTGTTCCGTTAATATTGAAGGTTATAGTTCTGTACCTTATCTGCAAATGTCGGGTGTACCTCAGGGTAGTATACTCGATCCTTTATTGTTCAACCTCTTTATTAACGATATCGGTAGTTGTTTCTTGAAATCAAATTATTTATTATATGCTGATGATTTAAAATTTTTCTTAAAATTAGATTCGATTCATGATGCCCAAATTATGCAAACTGAGCTCTATAATCTTAGTGAATGGTGTCGCCTAAATAGTTTAAGTCTGAACATTAATAAATGTGTGCATGTTTCCTTCTATAGGTCTGTTGCCCCCAGTGTTGTAGCCTTTTATATTGATGATGTAGTGCTGAATACCTCTAATCTTAAACTTGACTTAGGCGTTATATCTGATAACTCCTTATCGTTTGATGCTCATGTTGAGTATTTACTTCCTAAAGCATATAAAATACTGGGTTTTCTGAAGAGAACTTGTTCTGAGTTTGCTGATCCATACACTCTGAAATATATCTATACGTCTTTTGTTAGGTCTAAAGTAGAATATGCTGCTGTTATTTGGAATCCCCATATCTCTAATCGTATTGCTCGTATAGAGAGAGTTCAACGCATTTTCGTGAAATATGCTACACGCTCGTTTTTTTATTTATCATCCGTTCCATATGAATCTAAATGCTTGTTTATTGGTCTACGTACTTTGGCGTCTCGTAGAAAAGTTCAATCTGCCTTGCTGTTATATGACATTATCAATGGTTCTATTGATTGCCCTGATTTGCTTTATGCCATACGGTTTTATATACCTCCCAGGAATATGAGGTTCGCTAAACTTTTCGATGTTCCATTTCATCGTACAGATTATTCTCGTAATGGTACCTTATCACGTACGTTCTCTTTCTTGAACGAAATAAATTATAATATTCAAAAAGATTCAAAATCTTTTATCGAATTTAGCACTGAAAAATCAGAGTTTAAATTGCTACTTTTTAAATTATTGAAATAACTGTGATCTCAAAACTATTTAATTGTTTAATTTAATTGTAAGCTTTTCAAAGTAATATTGTATATATATATATAAATATATATATATATATATATATATATATATATATATATATATATATATATATATATATATCCGTGATAGATTTCTTTTTTCTTTTTTAATACAAATTTTATAAACAACCTTAGTATTAGTCCTTATCTTTGAATGTTATCTTAGTCTGTAAGGATTATTTGTCCATTGACTGAACTACAATAAATAAATAAATGATGCCAGAAAAATGCCATTATTGGAATCATTGGTTCTGCTTTTAAAAAAAGAGTGAGTACTTTTGTTGTTTCTGTTTAATGAATTTAAGTGAATTATTTTATTTGATTTTTTTCTTTACAGTGACTAATAAAATCGAAATAATATTATGGCCTAAATGGCACTGAAGCCGATTACAAAATGTATAAACTTAACAAACACATAAAAAAATGGAAATATATATTGAATTAAAAATTAAAAATATTCTTTAAAAATAATGAAACGAATTTTTAATTATTATCTGTGAGAATTTGCATTGCTTGGCAAATTTCATCTCGCACACTATTTCCACGAGAAACCTGGTCATGATTTAGAAATTCTTCATCACCATCTGGTGATATCTCCGATGTAAAGTTTAGGTCATCTTCATTTGCAATGTTGTGTAAAACACAACACGCTCTAATGAAGTGGCATAATTTTTTAATTTTTCGTAATTTGCGATAGTACAACTGCCTAAGCCTCTGTTTTAAAATACCGAACTTATGTTCGATACGGACACGACCAGAGCTTAGTTTTATACTAAACTGTATCTGAGCTCTTGTCAGATATCCGTTATCTTTGTATAGAGTTATCAAATATTTATTGCATGGATAAGCAGATTCTCCCAGTAAATAATAATCTGAAAGCATAAAAAAGGTAAAATAATAATGCTTAAACTTTTATAATTACTATTATCTTTACAATACGATGGTAGCTTTTCATAGAAAGGTTAGTTCTTCAACACCCAACTGTCGTGAAACGACCCAGGGTATCCAACAAAAATTTTATAAATTTTCTGTTTTCGTCACAGATTCCTTGCATACAAATTGTTGTTGTTGTTGTTTCCGGTCGAGATAGTCATCTTTAGAAGTAGATGAAGGATCGATGACTATGTGCGTACCATCAATGCATCCTAAATGAAGATATTGTTTAGTATATTCATTATTTTTGGTTATGTGTATATCAGTCATGACACCTACCTATAGCCTTTGGAAATAAACATTTATCGGCGAAAAATTAACATGACATTTCCTTTTTTGTTCGCTTGGCCACCGTATGACTTCCGGACTAAGGGAACTTAGAATCATTGACACTCTTTCTATTATTGCACCTACTGCAAATAGACTCATATCAAAGCGATCTGATACATCTCTTAAGCTGCATGCCTTATGACCAGCAAACCATAAATATACTAACATGTGAGCACTTTCGGGTAGCCTTTTGTCGCAACGCATTTTTTGAAACATTTCCCAGTTTGAAAACCGATCGCATAGGTTTTCAAACAGTTGCCTCGATATCCGGAAATGTCATCGAAATTCCTATTCGCTGTAATTGGGCACTATTTCTTCCATATACAGCTTTACACAATTTCTTTCTTTTGGCTTAATAAGAAAAGGCTTTAGACGGGAATATATATCATTGCCTATGCATCCATTTTGTAGCATACTTAAAATTGGCTCTGAATCATCTTCTTCACTCTCGGACGACGAAGAATCCAGCACCATCATTGCAGTAACTATTATGTGCTTCCTCATGTCACTGTTTCCACGACGAACGCACTGTTTCTTTGGTGGATTCTAGCATCGAAAATAAAGTAGTGTTAATAATACTTTGATTACACTAACATATAACACAATTCCAAATACTCGAATCTTCAATTGCAAAGTTTGCCCCACAAAGTTCTGCTGGTTGTATCGGTTCTGCCATCTCCAATCCACTTACGCCACGGTCGCACTGTATATTTGGACGTTTCTAGCATGAACTAAAATGTTTTGTTTATTACAATTTATTGTAAACGTTAAAAATCAACACGATTCTAACTACTTACCTCTGCCATTGTTAAATTTAAATTTTTATTTTCATTTCACAAAAAATTATTTTCATTCAAACAGTAGATAAAAACAGTTGTTCAAACTAGTTGCAAAATCTTGCAAGCGGAAATTTCTCCAGCAACATTTTCCAAGTTGTCTAACTTCCAACTGTCAAAAAATTCTCTTTTTTGGCTCTTTCGCTGCAAGAGATTTGGAGTAAGCAGACAACATTTTGCAAGATTTTGAAACATTTTGCACAAAATGATGCAAAATATGTGTACGCAGACAGACCTAAAGTATAGTAGAGGACTTAACTCATTTTTAAAAAATATGTCAGTTAGTTAAAATAGCGACGATATAAGAGATACATAGTTTAAAATGAAACTGAATATCTCTTTCTATCATTCTTTTCTCCGAAATAGTACGATTTTGGGCTTAAATGCAGTTTAGTGAAGCAGCTTGAAAAATAAGAACAAAATATTAAATAAAAAAGTTTGCGGCGACGCCTATTTTCCGAGTTATGGGCCTCTGAACAAAAAATTTAAATAGCTTATCTGATAGAAAATTAAAAATGTAAGAAAAAAAATTAAGAAAGAAATGATGGAGAAAATGGATGGCCGACAGGAAAACTTTCAATGCACAAAATCTTTATTGGACTGCGCTGTGTCGGGAAACACCATGGTGGAGAAAATCCTTAAGCCCGGCCGAATGCCGGCAATGTAGAAATACGTTATTATACAAGAAAACTTTGCAATGCAGAAAGTCTTTATTGGGCTGTGCCGTGTCGGGAAATACCATTGTGGAGAAAATCCTTAAGCCCGGCCGAAGGCCTGCAATCTGGAACTACGTTATTATACAAGAAAACTTTACAATGCAGTGCAGGAACCCCTTATTAGACGAGAAAACTTTTTTTTAGATTTTTCGCAGTTTCCTATGGAAAGTTCAGAGGCCCATAACTCGGAAAATACCCGTTGTTGCCAACTTTTTTATTTAATATTTTTTCTTATTTTTCAATTTTTTATCACATAGGCTTCTTTTTATTTTGTTTGGAGCTGCTTCGCTAACTGCATTTGTTCCCGATTTTGTATTTAAGCAGATATTTTTATTTATGTGTCTAATCTTAGGGAATAAATTCTAAGATAAGATTGAATTTGAGCGCACTAGCAGATAAAATTTCGACTGGTTCGACTCTACTAACTAACTTTACCATTAACTTGAAGTTAATATTAACTTGAAGTTAATGTTAAAGTTAGCAAGTTATGTGCGGTGGACAGCGCGAGTTAGCCGATGCGAGCGCCGAGCCGATGAACAATTGTTGCTCTGGCTTCATGCAAATTTTTACTGGAGACATTTTTTCAATTTTCAACTTCTTTTTTCAATTTTCAATTTCAATTTATTTATTTGCATTGAAATACAAAATAGCCATACGGCCAATAAATATATATTAAAGGTAAATTAAAATTTTCTGTGAGGTAAAGATAGTAGTATTCATGCAAATTAATAAAAAAAATAATAATAAAAATTAATCCATAGGTTTTTAAACAGAAACATACAGAAGCAAAGGGAACAAAAATTTTTGGTTTTTCATGAAATTTTCAAAATAACAGGAAAACAAATGTATTAAATTATAAACAATATTAAATTTATTAAAGTTTGATGCTAGAAAAATATTAGGGTATGTTAAGTATTCCACGGGAAATTAAAACGTGCGAAATTTTCATAGAATTTCTGGAAATATATTTATAAAAACAATGCCATGGCATTTCCGAACAATGTAATTTAGCGTGGTATGCAGAACCGATAGTTTTTAAACGTGAATAAAGTTAATGCATTATTATAATTAAATTTTTGTTTATATATATATCGTCGGACGGTTACTGGTTTCCCACAATGAACATTTAAAAGAAAATTGAGTTGCTGATCAATTAAATTTGATTAATGTGTACTTCTCTTAAATTTTTTTTCAGTTCTTTGATATCTTGAATATATTAGGGTATATATTTGTTTAAACATATTTGTCTTAATAAATGCACTATTGGACCTGATTGAAAAAAAAATGAACTACATATGACTTGCATTTAAAACTTAACATGTGATTGGAAATTAAACTGCAATAAACAATGAAAAATTTCCAATAAAAAAAAGTGTTACCCCAGTTATTTGCCCTTACCCTTTATATAGATATGCTATGCATACAAAAAATAATATACATAAATAACAGGAATTCGGTTTTTGTGCATAGGTTTTATAAAGCTACTAAAATAACTTTTTTTGACAAACATTTGTAACTACAAAGATTAAAATTAAGATCCATTTATGAATTTAAACTTTTGTGCAAAAATTATTTAATCAATGAGAGGAATAAATATTTCATCCCCAAGGCACAATTCTTTGGCAAATATTAGGTTACTTTTAGTTTAGTTTTTAGCCGATTTCTTTGTTCTGTTTTGTTGATTTTCATGACATAAAATGACCGCTCTGCGGTCCCACTGATATGTGGCAAAAAAGCCAATTTACACATATCGTCGGTTTTTTTCTGCTTTGATGTATGGAACATTTTTAAAAAGTATCGACTTAAATTACTAAATAACAATATCCAGTAGATTTCAGGCCTTGTTCGGTACATACCCTGCAAGAAATGAATGACCGAAACTAACACAAAAGTAATTTTTTCACTAACACGATTACAACAATTTTATATTGAAATCAACAGTGACAGTCAATTGCTCTAGTTGCTCTACTCTAACATGTATGCAAGAGTGGGCCATCTAATGTACATATGCCAAAAATTAAAACAAAAATCTAATTTTATTGCAAAATATACAATTCGTTCGGTCTGTGAAACTAAAATTTAAATAAGTGTTAAAAAAGTTAAGTAAACATCAATAGTGTATAAAAGAAATTTCACAAGTTTAGTTAAATATGTATATATATGTTCATAATATGTATTTCTTTTTCAAATTTTAGATACGTATTTATTAAAATCAAAGTGCGTTGCAGGTTGAAGGAAGCGTGAAGAGGCTAGACCACCTACATTACCATATGCTTTTATTTGTTTTTAAATATTTTATTTATACATATCTTTATTTTGCTATAATAAAAAACAATTAAAACAATATGAAAATCATGTTTATTAATGCAATTATGTAGGTTTGAAAAGTTTGCTATGACGGCTATATACATCAAGTGTGATCAATCAGACGTGACTACCATATGCATCATCAATGACAAGTAAAAATACGGCAGAGTAAGCAGGTCAGCTATATATATTCCATAGTAGACATTTTTAATTAGTTAGACAAAGATGTAAAATCACACGTACACAAAAGTTTACATCACCTTTTCCACATTGGCCTTAACAAACTAATAGAAACTTAGATGAATAAAGCCATCACCACTCCCAGTCAAATGTCTGGCCATTTGACTGGGAGTGTTCTTGCTGGGTAGTGTCCACACCTGCACCTGGATTCAGTAACTTTTATAACGATAATCTTATCGCTATAATAAATATAACGAAAAATTATTAACTTTGCTATTCAGTAACATATTTTAACGATATTCGCTGTCGGTTGGGGGAAAAAATTTAGTCACAAAATGAAATTTGTTGAATTTTTCTTTATTATTCTTTGTGCTCTTCGTTTATTTGCACATTTTCTATACGGAGCTACTACATAATATTGAATTAAATGGTGAATAAGATAAAAAGGGAGACTATCGTAAAATTGAATTACAGAATCACATTATCGTTATCGCAAGCGAATAAATATGTCGCTATATTAAGATTATCGGTTCGTTACAGAATCCAGGTACTGATGATTTTATATCAGACCTCCTAATATGACGCCGGCAGAGAAACTGTCATTTTTCATTAATATCATCACAAAGGGCGTGCGCCAAACGGTAAAAAAGTACTATGGGCCTGTGCCAAACGGTAGCAAAGTACTACTGTAAGTAAATTTTTGACACTTCTGAGGTGAATAAAATTTCACTAGCCCTGAGGGCTAGTAGAATTTTTGACACAACAGATAAATTTTTGACAATTAGCAAATAAGAAGCATCCCTGCAGGAAATGAATGACCGAAACTAACACAAAAGTAATATTTTCACTAACACAATAACAACAATTTTATGTTGAAATCAACAGTGACTGTCAATTGCTCTAGTTGCTCTACTCTAACACGTATGTATATAAGAGTGGAACCACAAAACATACAGAAGCGTCACGAGACGGAAGATACGGGTATTTTTCAGTTTGTCTCGTTTTCCCTCAAATTTTGTCGTCGGTTTTGTTTTGCTACGTCTTTCTAGTGCAATACATTTTTATTAGCTGTATTAATTGGTAAGTAGTAATACACTAGAGTATCAAATACACTATGCTTTTCTCTTTCTTCCATGAATTTTAACAAAGACCTGGTTGGAGATTTTTTACCTGTCACTTTCTTCACTTCTGTGTATTCTGTGGTGGAACATCTAATGAACATATGCCAAAAATTAAAAAAAATCGCATTTTATTGTAAAATATACAATTCGTTCGATCTGTGAAACTCAAATTAATATAAGTGTTAAAAATGTTAAGTAAAAATCAATAGTGTATAAAAGAAATTCCAAAAGTTTAATTAAATATATATATATGTACATATGTGTTTCTTTTTCAAATTTTAGATACGTATTCATAAAGATCAAATTGCGTTGCAGGGTGAAGGAAGCGTGAAGAGGCTAGACCACCTATATTATTTTCTGCTTTTATTTGTTTTTAAATATTTTAATTATACATATCTTTATTTTTCGATAATAAAAAACAATTAAAACAATATGAAAATCATGTTTATTAATGTAATTATGTAGGTTTGACTAGTTTGCTATGAAGCTTTTATACATCAAGTGTGATCAGTCAGACGTGACTACCACATGCATCATCAATGTCAAGTAAAAATACGGCAGAGTAAGCAGGTCAGCTATGTATATTCCATAGTATACATTTCTAATTAGTAAGACATAGATGCAAAATCACACGTACACAAAAGTTTAGATCACTTTTTCCACATTGCCCTTAACAAACTGATAGAAACTTAGATAGATAAAGCCATCACCACCATGACCGGTCATTTGACTGGGAGTGTTCTTGCTGGGATAGTATCATAAAAGACAAAACCACCGCCGTCGCTTCGAGCCGTCGCCTTTTACATACATTCTTACGTCTCTTAAATGTAGTTAGACTGTGAAAAATGCATTGTCTTTTTTAATTTGTGAAAAATTGTGCATCATTTATATAATATTATATAATTTTTTGCTACAAGAATATTGTTTTATATAAAAATTTTCTTTTACAAAAATTGATGGTAGTCGGCGGCTTGTAGTAAAATTGTTTGCTTTGCCGCCGCAGCAATTTTTCATCAGCTTCCTTCTATGCTAAATCGAATTTGTCAAAATTTTGCATTGTCAAAAAAGATATCCAGCCAGGCCCACGATATCGACAACGTTCGACTTGCCGCACACTTACAATTGAAACAACAACAAAATATTAAAATTTGTTTTTGTTTTGAATGTAAGTGTGCGACAAGTCGAACGTTGTGGATATCGTGGGCCTGGCCCATCATTTTGCACAGCAGAAAAATGAAATTTTTTCCGCACAGGCAAATATTTTTTCACCATAGTACTTTTCTACCGTTTGGCACACGCCCTATGTGGTTGTTACATAGTGTCCAAAAAAAAGGTTCAAATTGCGACTTTAAGTCGGATGACCGGTAACCCTGTCTACAACTACGATTAACATAGCGTCTGTACCATAGGTGAACATCATGTAGCAATTGTTTGCAAATCGAATTCACACGTATGCTTATTCTTTTTCATTAACCTAGGGTTTACACGTGCAAGTGAACTTCGAATAACTCAATACACTCAAACTCTTTTACTAGCACAACTTCACTTTCGGCACTTGTGCAGTCTACTTCCAACTCAACTGCCAAGGAATTTTACAAGACAGTGACTTGTTTCACTTGCAGCAAGTAAATGGAAAGTTAGCTAACAGTGTTGCCCTATTAACACTTTAGTAGAAATTAACTGGATCTCTGTGTAATGTTATATGAGTTTTTACTAATTTTAAATACATTTCAAAGCTAATTTAATATTTATTTTCTTAAATATTCATAAATCAAGCGGTTAATGAATTTTTTAGACATAAATAACATTAAAATAACACGAATTAAGTTCAATACTATCTGGTTCCCTCAAAATTTAACTTTTTTATGTTATGGACAACTCTGCAATAAAAGGCAAACATGCAAGTTGCAAGACAGTCGGCAATTTGTAAGAAATTTTCGTTGATAATACGTACACAGAGCTTGCATGCAAGTTACTTGCATGTGTAAACGCATGGTAAGTCTTATCGGAGACAAATTTTTGCTCATCTCTTTACTCCTTTTTCTCAAACACACTGCGAGAAATTCATAATGCATGCTGTTTATGTTAAAAAATGGTTTTGCCTACATACAAAAAAACTTAATTTAATCCTCACTGAAACAGCGACGAATGTGCATGTATAGCGGGTGTTATTGTTCATTATTTTTTCAAAAATTCTGTCTTATTCAAAAAATTCTTTCATAAAAAAAATCATATAATGCGCCCCATACACGATTCAATTCAATTTTCAATTGAGTCGGTTGTTGTCCAAATCAAAGCGTGTATGGCTCATTCAATTGATTAGTTTGGCAGTTGTCGAGTTGGTTGAAGAAAAATAAAAAAATTTTGATTTTGCTTGACTAGTAAATCTTTCAATTCGATTGTGCTCTGTGTGCTCGAGTCTCTTGATTAGTTGTCAAAATTTATGTTTGTAGGTTTATTTTGTATAGAAAAAGTTGTGTATTTTTAAAATTGTATTTATTTTCATTGAATTTTAAATAAAAAATATATAAATTAATGAATGAATGCAATAGAAGATTTAAATTTTTAAATTTGTAATTGTGAAAAATATATAAATTTGACAGTTGAATGAAAATCTTTCAATTCAATTTATGAAGTGTGTAGCCAAGAATAAATTCAATTGAAAGACTCAATACACAATTGAATTGAAACGTGTATGGGGTGCTTAAGAATTACTTTTATTAATTGTTTCTGGCTGTGTGTTTATCTTTTTCGCTCACTTACACAACCTTATAAATTTATCTTGGTCAGTCCCAAATCACTCTATGCAAGTCTTTTTGCTAGGTTGATTCGTTTCACGGAGAGAGAGACGAGGGGAACAGCAACGTTTCTTTTCCCCCCGACTCACTAGCCTAACAAACTAATCAGCTTAGCAATAAGACTTGCATAGTGTACATTGGGAATCACTAATGGTCTATACCCAGTGTGCTAACTTCTACCGATATTCGGTAGATTCTACGGAATATGTTTGTGAATTTAATAACCTACCAATTCTACCATAGTGTCCACACCTGATAAATATATCATGATGAAGTATGGTTGCCAGTTTTGAAATCGTAGAAATCAGTACATGAGAGAAAAAAATCAGTACAATTGAATAAAAATCAGTACATTAATTTTTTCAATATAAAAGGCTTTAACTAGGAATGTAACTAATACCAGTTTAGCGCATGCGAATGCGAATACTACATTTTAATTTTTGCGTAAGTAAATGCAAATATTACAATACGTTAAAATATCACATGAAAATAAATTTATATAAGAACATGAAGTTGTATTACATACATGAATGTACTACATATAGCATTTTATTTAAACTGAGTCTTGCATTGAGCAAATATGTATTATTTTATTAAAAACACGAATTCATAAAACAGAAAGATACATACATATGTTTGTATATGAAATTAATGAGTGACACTTGTTTCGCGTGGAATTTACTACAACAATGACTAGTTAATATTGTTTGCGATTCAAATTTGTTTGTACGAAGTAATGAATGGTGCTCAAAACATTTTTTAAGAGTTTTAACAGATTAGTCTTAAATAGAAAATACTGCTGCCTTACTTATAAGTCAGCTACGTTTAATCTATGTGCACAATGTGCAAACTTTTATAAAGAGTTTTTTGTGCTTCCACATCGACGAGATGACAACTTTCTTAAATAAAATTACTTGCCGACCTAAAAATTGTTTGCAGTTCGTTCAAAAATGCCAACTATGCACAGATATTGAGCAGTTGCAAAGCATGTGCAACAGTTGATCACGCATACGCAGATAAAATTCGCAGAGTTTCTGCATAAATTTGCTGAATCCACGAACATACCATATATGTATATTTTTCATGCTGGCTAAAAATAATTTTCGTGTTTTTGACGTTTGTTAATGGCAATTTTTTTCGTAAAAGAAGTACAAAATTTTTTTGTCTTATATATTCGCATACATTTTAGCAAATGCAAATAGCAAAAATAAGCGAAAAATTTGCAAATGCGAACATGCGTTACATTCCTAGCTTTGACCATTCTTAAAACAAAACATAAATTTGGCAGAATTTGCTTGAGCATTATATGAAAACCACTTTGAAAATAAATTCGCCTTAGGGCGAACGTAAAGTAAAGGTAGAATTAGTAAAATCGTATCGTGATGTTGTGTGTCAGCTGACAAAAACCGTACCATATACAATGCATGTTACTAGTTATAAAATATGTGGTGGTAGCACTGCTGACGTAGGAATCTGCAGAAAACAGATTTTTCTGTAGCGAATGTCAAAAACGCCGCATTTAATGCCAGACAAAAAATATGTGCTGTGCAAACTGTTACATTTTCTATAACTTGTGTACAAAGTTGAACGATACGGCAAGCTGTTAAGTAGAATGATACGATTTTACTAATTATACCTTAAATATCACTGGTGATTCCAAAAAAATAAATGAATACTATGAGAGACTTTCTTATATATTGATCATAATTAATATATAAAAACAGCACAAAAACAGTACATACATGAAAAAATCAGTACATTTGCGTACTGATTTGCTAGTTATGCATAAATAAATACTTTAAACAAAAATCAGTACATGTACTGGCAAAATCAGTACGACTGGCACCCTATGATAAAGTCAAATTGATATAATGATGAAAATTCATCACGTATAGATTTAATTTATTAATATTATGGTAGCGTTATGATATAATCATCAGAGCTCACGGCCTGATGAATTCATCTTGATATCAAATGTCATTTTATGTTTTATTGTGCATTTAACGTTTATTTGTTTAACAATTTTCGTTTAAAAAAAGTGGCACTACAATTATTTGTGACCAAAAAATTAAACAACTACCAAATTATTTATTTTTGACAAGTATTTTTCAAATATTTGTTTGATTCATCATAATATAAAATCATCAACTCTACCACATTGTGTAGATATTAATGAAAAAATTACTGTTGCAATGCCGACGTTGTATTACCAAGTCTGATATATAACCATTAGGTGTGGACACTATGTTAGTTATCGAAAATGAGCCATCTCAATGTTGGCATCTTGAAATTAAAAGGTTTTGTTTGTGTACTACAAGAAAAAGAAATAATGCCATAAAGTGATTTAAATTGGCTTCAAAAGAAATTCTAATGTGCGTGGAATTTTAAACTAAATACAGATGTAGCTTTAATCTAAAAACGTGAAAGAATAGAGGTAAACCAATTAATAAATTGGAAGTGTTCTTATTTTAAAATGTGCAAAAAATGCATATATGTATATTGCGCATAGATATACATATCTATATTTATATATATATATATATATATATGTATATATATGGTCATGTATCAGAATAACTTGCAGCTTAATTCAAATGAAAATAATCATACATTATGACGTTATGGCTTTTTTAACCCAAATATAACAAATAATACTCTATACGTTTTGTTTCGTGGAACAAATAGGGTTTAAGTCCTCCTCGCATAAATAAATGAAAACTATCCTGTCCGATGGAAAATTAAAAAATAAGAAAAAATAAATAATAATATTGGCGGCGAGCCTTCGTTTCAGAGAAACAAGTCGAGGCAAAATTATCGGCGGCGGCGGCGCAGTAGTTTTGTGACCGGCGGCGGCGCGCCGAGAGAATTTTCGGCCGCTCAAATAAGCATATGAAAATTTAGAGAAAATAAAAATTGAAACTGAAAATTGATTTTCAAAATTTTTTCTCCGAAAATTGTCTTTTGGAGCAGGTAAAATTTCGGCTAGTTTTGAGCCGATGCGAGCCGATACAATCGGCGGCGGCTTGATACACAGAAAAATAACCGGCGGCGGCGCGCCGTCGGCTTCGAGCCGGTCGATTTGTTTCTCTGCTTCGTTTCCGAGTTATGGGCACAGAATACACAGATGTGAAGAAATTGACAGGTAAAAAAAGCTCCAATCAGGTTTTTGTTAAAATTCATGGAAGAAAGAGAAAAGTATAGTGTATTTGATACTGCAGTGTATTACTACTTACCAATTAACACAGCTAATAAAAATGTATTGCACTAGAAAGACTTAGCAAAACAAAACCGACGACAAAATTTGAGGGAAAACGAGACAAACTGGAAAATACCCGTATCTTCCGTTTCGTGACACTTCTGTATGTTTTGTGTTATGGGGATCAAAAGTTCCAGTACACAATTGTGATTATTGGATGTATTTTCTACCCAGATGATTAAATATTGGTATCATTTAAAAGTTTTTAAGAAGATCTTAAAAGATTTATTGAAATTTTTTAAAAATTCACTAACCCATGGTTTTTTCCAACACGGCGCTGCGTACTAAAGGTTTTTTGTGAAGCCGGCCTTACGGATTTTCTCCACCATGGGGTTTTCCCAACACGGCGCTGCGTACTAAAGGTTGTTTGCACAGCCGGCCTTTGCCCGTTCTTAAAGGGTTTAGACACGGTCAAAATGCTTGCTGAGATTGGTTATAGTATGAGTGAAAATGTGTTAGTATGTGTGACACCAACGATGCTTGATGGAAATCAAAAAATTTTGATTTTCGGCATGCTTGCTGTCACTTGTAAATGCGTGTATATTGTTACCCCATCAAGCGCGTACAAAATATCGGAATTAAAAAACATAAATTTGACTGGTGAAGAAAAAAGAAGTGTTATAACTTTCTTATTTTGCTTTGTTCTTTTTTTTGTAAGCAGTGCTGCCATTATTGTTATTGAATTTCTTTATTTAGACATTTTTATACATTTTTTTTTTCAACCAAACGAACAGCACAAAATCAAAATAAAAGTGAATGCTTGGTGGCATATCAAGCATGGTAACATCAAGCCGACAAGCACACGTACACGAACTTGACAGCGAACATTTTGATCGTGTCCAAAGGCCTTTAAGGGTTTTCTCCATCATGATTTTTCCAAACACGGCGCTGCGTACTAAATGTTGTTTGTAAAGTCGACCTTTGGCCGGACTTAAGAATTTTTTCCACCATGATTTTTTCCAACACGGCGGTAATTACTAGAGATGTGCAAATGTCCGTGTCACGCGTGATTCACACATCGCACATCCAGTTCAAAAGTGTTATAACTCAAAAAAACTAGTTTTGCAGAAAACACGTTTAAAGTTTTCAATTTACATACAACTCAATGAAGGCATGAACAAATATTCTTCTCTCAGGAGGTGATAGTAAAAGCTATTTATATAAAATTTGTATGCAAGATAAAATACGAAATGCATTATTATTCTGCATTATTAACTCAAAAAACAAATTTTTTGAGTTATGTCACTATTGAACTGAATGTGTGACATGATCGTAATCAACTTTTTAATTAATCACGCGTCTTGCAAAAAAATTACTAGTGCGTGATTGTGCGTGAGCTGTTTTTAATAATCACACACGAATTCTCACGCTCTCACGAATATCATTCCTATACTATACCATTTTGCGCATGCTACGATGCAAGACCATTCGCACAAGATTGTGAAATTGAAAAATACCAATATGTATAGAAAAATAACATTATTTTAATATATTTTTTTATGGTACACAACGGTATATTTTCACTAAATTTTCACTTCTTTTAGAAAAAATGCTCGTATGTCAACATTTATGAAAAGGCTCTCTAAAATTTTAGTTTAACATGTTGAAAACTATCTACATAATTAATGTTACAATGTCACAATTTTTTGTAAGCGGTTAAACACCAAAACCATTTTTAAAATTGGCGATTTTCGGACATTGCTGAATGCATGATACAATAATACAGGTAGCCGCGAATCTACAACAAATAAAACAACCGTGATTTTTATTGCTGTTTTGTGATTGACAAGAGAGACAACCAAGAGAAAACAATAGGTGCGTTTGAGTACTTTTCCATCAAAATCCAGTAACTGATTAAATACTGAGTAATTTAAAGAAATTACTCTCAATAAAAAAGTTTGCAGCTAAAAGTACGCGAACGGAAAAATTGTAAAATCCAGTAAAATATACACAACAGCTGATACACAATTTGGCGCTAAAAAAATTATACATAAGTATGTACATATGTATAGGGTGTTTTTTTAAGAGGTATAGAACTTTGAATTGAAATAAAACACAAGAAAATCGTTTTGATGTCCATCAATTTGGCTTTATTGGAAGGATAATTTTATGCCATTAATGTTTAAATATGATTTCGGGCATGTGGCTGCCGCCGCTGGCTCGAATAAAGCCAATTCTACAGGTCCAATTTTCAACCACTTTTTCGAGCATATGGGGCCGTATGTTGGCAATAACGCCACGAATGTTGGCTTCCAAGTCCCCTAACGTTTCTGATTTGTTGGCGTAGACGAGCGACTTCACATATCCCCAAAGAAAATAATCCAATGGTGTCAAATCACACGATCTTGGTGGCCAATTGACAGGTCCATTCCGCGAAATTATGCACTCATCGAATGTTTCCTTCAATAAATCGATTGTGACGTGCGCTGTGTGGCATGTAGCGCCGTCTTGTTGGAACCACAACTCATCCACATTCATGCCATCCAATTCGGGAACAAAATAGTCGGTTAGTCGGCTCCAATTGCTGTGCACGGTGGCGAATCGATTCATTCGGGTCCTCTTCAACACTTTGCTCTACAGCGGCAATTGTTTCTTCGGTGCGCACTGTTCGACGTCTCTGCGGATGCGTATTATCACATAGAGTAAACGTAGTGTGGAAACGATCCATGGTTAACCTAATTAATTGCTCTGATGGACGATTATGTCGACCATAAAATGGACGGAGCTTGCGGTAAACTTCGCGAACTGAACCATTATTTTCGAAATAAATTTGCACGATTTGCAAGCGTTGTTCTTTTGTCAACCTGTTCATGATGAAATGGCAAACCAAACTAAATATTAATCACTTGACAGCTGACAAAATGGCCGCCAGTTAAAAAACTGATGCCAACTTAAAGTTCTATACCTCAATAAAAAACACCCTTTATATGCAAAAAAACCTGAATATAATATTGTACTACGTGGTCCAATCGAGATGAAACAGACTAGTTACATTATGGTCCATGTAATGCAGTCATGGATCATGTCGTTTTCACACAAGCATTCAATGCAATATGGAGTAGTTTTGGGGTTAGGCCGATGTAATGCAAATTTGGACCATTTAGTCCAACCCTAGGACATAAACCTCCTTTTTTCACATATTTGGAGTTTTGGCGTATTCCTACTCCTCTTTAGAGTATTTACATACATGTATGGAATAGTCGCATTATCTGCAAACAATATACAAAACTATACATACATAAGTATTTATTATTGCATCTGTGAAGCACTTTGGCAAGGCAAAAAATTATGGCTTTTTGGAAGCTGAATAAATTGCTTCTAGCTGGCTCATCTCGCACAAAAAAATCTCCTTATTCATGCGCAATACCAAGTGATTCTCTAACATTATCTCCCTCACTCGCGGTCTTCACCTGACATAAAATAGATAACTTTAACATTAACTTCTAAGAATTGTTAAGTGGTGAGTATCAATATACTATACAATCTTGTGCAAGACCATTTGCACAAGATTGTGAATTGGGCTATAGTTTTTATGTACTCAGATGCAAAAGTTACTAGCTTGCAATTTTTTTTTTTACTTTTTCCCCTATTTTGTTAGAGAGCCTGCCTTATGTTAGTGCTTTTCAGAAGCAGTTTTCGAAGCTTTTGTGATCAAGTAAACAGTACATTGCTCAGTTGTTAGTGCTTCCAATTCAGATTTTTTTTTTGCTGGGTAGTTACTGGCTAGCCGCATGGAAAAATTATATGGTTTTGAGAAAATCGATGAAGAATGTTTTTTTCATTTGTTTTATAAAAATACACCATAGTATATTTTCTTTAATAATAAAAGTAATGACACATATGTTTTTATTTGAAATTACGGGCCTGGCCCACGATGTCGACAAGAAACTTTCTATAGCTTACTTGCCGACATCGCGCGTCGGGCCGTTAAAGTTTCTAAACTTTTTACCCTCGACGTGAATAATTAGGATGTACAGAAAAAGACAAAAATGTTTGTTGCCGCTTATCATCACAACAATATTGTTCACTTCCTTTCAAGTAGTTCCAATGAGTGCATTTATTAAGAGAAATATACAATGGGAAAAGAACTTTATATATCCTAATATATTCAAGATATCGAAAAACTGAAAACAAATTTAAGAAATGTACACATTAATCATATTTAATCGATCAATACCTAAATTTTTTGAATGTTCCATGCGGGGAACCAGTAACCGTCCGACTATATGTATAAACAAAAATTTAACTATACAAATCTATTAACTTTATTCACGTTTAAAAACAATCGGTTATGTTCTGCATTTCACGTGAAATTACATCGTTGGGAAATTGTTGTTATAAATACATATTTCCAACAATTCTATGAATTTTCCACACGTTTTAATTTCCCGTGGAATACATAAAACATACCCTTATATTTTTCTGGCATCAAACTTAAATAAATGCAATATTGTTCATAACTTAATACATTTGTTTTTTGTTATTTTTAAAATTTCATCAAAAACCAAAAACTTTTGTTTCCCTTTGCTATTGTTTGTTTATATTTAAAAATATATGGTTTCATTTTACTGGATTTTACTGGCAAAAATTTGTCCAGTAAAAACTTGCATTTACTCAGTAAAAGAACTGTCATTTTTCTCACTCAATTCGCCCTCTCATTTACTGGATTTTGTGTATTCGAACGCTATCCAGTAAAAAATAGTAAAAATTTGTACACATTTTTGAGTTCTCGAACACACTTAATATACATGTATTTCAGTGTGCACACAAAGTAGATTTGTTTTTATCTCAGTTGATGAATTTTTTGTTATTTAAATTAAAATAAATCTGTGAATAAACATTTTTTGTGAGATACATTGTATCTCCTTGGGTTTTGTGTTATTACACCTTACATTTGGCTACCGCTTGGTTTTTCTAACACTGCTGCTGCTACTGCCTGCTGCCTATTGTATTGTTCTTGATACTTACTTTTGCCGCCATTTGTGGTTTTTTGTTCCTGCTTTATATATAATAATATAATTTTTTTTTCAACAATGACCGGCAAAAAAGTTGCTTGTGGTGCATGTAATAAAGATATTGGCAAAGGAGGTAGTGTACAATGCGACATGTGTCTTCAATGGTTTCACCGGCGCTGTGCGGACATGTCTGAAATTTTTTGCGCTTCTATGTCCAAACTGGAAGTTTTTTCAAATGCGACAAGTGTCGCGAATTACCTACGAACATCAAAGACATAGTTCTGCATATAAACCAGCTGCATGCCAAACTCGATACTATATCGAACCAGCTGGAGTTGCAGCGGGTGGAGAGTGAAAAGCTGATCGAGAGACCGATATGCAACCTTCGTACTGAGTTTGTAACAAGAACTTGAAAAAATTGAAAGCGACTTATAAAGCTGCAAAACACAAGCTCTACAAATGGATACCACAATGGGAAAAAAATCAAATATCATAATTGAATTAGTTTTAGCTTCGTCAGGTGGAATAACTGATTCATTATCGGTGAATGTATAATATCCCATTCCTTTAATTGGTGAAATTAGTTTCTTCAAGTACTCATATTTAGGTTGATAAAGAGATTTTGAGTATAAATAGATGTTTTCAAACTTGAGTCCATTAGGACTTTCTAGTAAGCCGATCATAACATTCGTCTTTCCACAATTTGATGGCCCCACTATTAGAGCACGAATAGAATTTGGTAAGAGGGGACTATGCTTTATTTTTGAAGTGATTTTCGATGATTCATCAATATTATGAACTAAAATATTTTTATGTTGTTCCACTAACTGCATTTTTGTAAATAAATACATTTCATAAATGTTACCTCTTTTTATAGAAAAAATCAGATAATATGGTTATACGATATCAGAAAACGTTTAGTCATAAAAACACCTTCGTTGGAGGAGGTATAGTAGATAAAATAATAAACTCTCTACCTGTTGAACTTCATCTTCCTGGATATCAGTACTGTGGACCTGGAACAAAACTACAAAAACGTTTAAATCGAGGTGATAAAGGAATTAATTTATTGGACTCTGCTTGTAAAGATCACGATATAGCTTATTCGAAAAATAAGGATTTAAGCACTAGACACAAGGCTGATAAAATACTTGAAAATTCAGCTTGGGATCGAGTTTTATCAAAAGATAGTAGTATTGCTGAAAAATCATTTGCCTATATGGTTACTAACGCAATGAAAGCCAAAACAAAATTTGGTATGGGTGTGGAGAAAAAGAAAAATGTTAAAAAGAACAAGCTAAATGATAAAAAACTGTTTAGAACATCAATTAGAGCTGCAACAAAAATACTAAAGAAGGAAAAACCATTAGATATTAACTCAGCAATTAAAATTGCCCGAAAACCTATCAACAAATCATTAAAAGGAAGAAAATCTCAAATTATAGTACCACGTGTAATACGTGTCCCAAAAATTGGTGGGTTTTTGCCTCTAATACCGATTTTAACTGCTCTGGGTGCAATTGGTAGTCCAACACCTGGAGGTGCTGCTATAGCAAAAGCTGTAAATGCAACAAAGAATGCAAAAAAACAACTTGATGAAGCAACTAGACATAATAGAGCTATGGAATCTATAGCAGTTGAAAAGGGACTTTACTTAAAACCATATAAAAAGGATTATGGTTTAGTTTACAAAGAAGAATCAAAAAACTATTAGAGATGCTACCCAACAGACCACTATCTGATGAGGACCTAAACCGTTTCTCTATAAATATTCCATATTTTAGAGGAGTTTTCATGTTGAATACTCTACCAAAACGAACAAAGAAAATAGAATGTGGAATAATCAATTTAGACGTATCAACAGGACCTGGTACACATTGGGTAGCATATTATAAAAACAACAATGAAAAAGAATATTTCGACAGCTTTGGAAACTTACAACCTCCTTCGGAAGTAGTCAAATATCTTGGTACAAATATAAAATACAACTATAATCAACATCAGAATTTCAATACATTTACCTGTGGTCATTTATGTCTTCAATTTCTGTATGAAATAACTGAAAATATTAAATAAAACACACAAACATTTATATTTTACAAACTCTTTAATGTCTTTTTATTTATAATTTAAAATACATAATTAATACATATCATTGCCAAATAGAAAATTGGGAATTTGGAATTAGAAATTCACTCAGCTCACTCTCACCGATTAAGCTTTTTCGATTAGAAAATAAGAGAAACTTGTATGTAGTGAAAAATATAAGGACTTATCCGATTATCTTAATTGTTTCTCTTTATGAAAATATCTAATGAAATTTAATGGAATTTCATAATATTGTGAAATTCAATTTGTCTTGTGCAGATCCTCTCAAAGAAATCAAGACTGTGCATGTTTAAGCGATATGGAAGATATCATTGTTTTTTTTTATCCAACGAAGTAAAGCCAATAAAGAAATAAAAGCCATTCACACATTTAATTCTTTTTTCAATATTTTATTTCAAATTTTTTCTTAAAAGCTCATATACATATGTACAATAGTTTTTCTTAATAAATAGGATTTTATTTAAAATCATTTCAACAACAATAAATAAGATTTTATTTAAAATAATTTTAACAACAATAATTAGGATTTTATTTACAATAATGTTTCTTAATAACTAAGATTTTATATACAATTTAAAAATTAACTACTTAACTAAAAATTAACTAATTTTAGCTATTTTCTTGCATTCTAGCAATCTCATCTAGCAACATATCAAGTTCATATTCAGGGTTAGTTTCCTTAATACGAAAATGATACCATGCATATGTGTTAATATTATTTGACCTAATTTTTCTCTTATCGTCTCCATAACTTAAGACTACCTTATTTAATTCACTAGTATATATCTGGTGAAGCTTAGATTTAAATGTTAACATATTATCGTATACATTAGTCTTATTGAATAAACAGTTTCTATAAGTAGCTAAACTATATTTATGTAATATGGATCTTTTTACCCCCTTTGATTTTTTAACGTCATTTTGATTTTGTACACCGAATGAGTACATTTTTGATCGCAGCCCAACAAATTCTGTCATTATCTTACCGCAGTTTTCATCTTTCATCATGCCTAAAACTTTTTTATTTATTAATGGGAAATTATAAGTATTGTCCGTGGGATAGTCCGATGTATCAAAATGTTCTTCTATGTCATTTTTTATGTCAGCGTAAAATTCATCCGTCTTTATTGAATATATAAAAGAGTCCGTGTCCATATAGTTCAATGAGAGTTTTGTCTTAAACTTAGGTTGCATGTACCCGTAATGAAAATTATACATTTTCCATTTGGACAATTCAAGTACACAAAATCCTAAGTAAATTGGATTATTGTAGCAGGTTTTGACTCTAGTCATTTCGATTGCTACCAGATCTTCGGAAAATATAGATAAACTATGAAAATTTGGTTTTGATATCCAATCTTGAGCCCCCAAACGATTACAATTCGTTCGCTCCCAATTATTGACAATTTTAACATCTCTCCTCTTATCCACATTTTCCATGGTTTTACCATAGACTGCATTATTGAGTAGTTTGAAAAAGTTTTTTTCAAAAGCATTTTTAGCAGTGGCTCTATGTCTGGTATTTAGGTCAATATAGCCTTTTAACCATGGAGATTGTTTAAATGCTAGAATACGATGAGTTTTCTTTAAAACTAAGCCATTTTCTAAGCATTGTTTAAGAACTCTAAAGTGTATCACGTATGATTGCTTTGTAGAGAAATCGGTTATCAACTTGTTATACTTCGCTTGCAGTGGTTTTTTATTTTCAGCGCAAAAAGGTAGGTCATTATGCAAGTCATGTAAGTGAGAAGGATAATCTAAAGTGACCTCATAAACATAACCGTCTGTTCCATTGTCAGATATGCTGTTTGGATCCAGATTCAGCTCGTCTTGCGATAACCATCTGAACCCCCCATGAGGAAGATATTCCGACATAGCCCAACCGTAAAGGTTATTTGCGTCTAAATAGACAAGAAACTCCGAGGGCTTTTCTTTATCGAAATCTTCCAAATATTTGTTATTCGCTTTCGAATATCTTTGGCTACACTTTACGATTCCCCCACGTATACCTTTTTTCATAAAATTGTACATGTCTATGTCCGTAAATAATTCTAGTTCAATTCTTGTGTATTTTAACATTGCATCCCAGGAAAGTCCAGGTGCGGTATAGTATTGGCATGGATCCAGCTCATAAATACCTTTACAAACTTTTCTAAAGTTCTCGAAAATATCTGTCAGTAAGAGGACATCTGTTTTTAAGTAAAGTTCCATGTAATCTTTCATTGTTTTGCACCCAAAAGTATTCCATACCTCTACAGCATGTGAGTATTCCTCTAAAGAACACTCTTTATTGTTCAACTTATTAAAGAAATCACTGCGTGAAGGCAGCTGGCACTCGTCTAATTTTTGAAATGAATTTAGGTACTCATAGGGGAAAATGCCTTTCTTTTAATAAGCTGAAATTCTTTTTCTGTTTGAAATAAGGACCTTATAGTGTTAAAATCATTATCCGACAAATTGCAGGCTAATGATTCTAAACTCTCAGCCATAAAGCGTAATGTATCAAGAAATCTTATTTCAAGATTATGACCATCGCTCATTTCTGTAAATTGCGAGAGTGATATATAAAGCTCCTTATTGAGAGGGAGCACTTTCAGTTGCATAGAAATTTCACCTAGTTCTTTAATAAAAAGATGTGAATCATAATTTGAGTAATTGTGAAAGTAAACTGGTATAAACTTGGGAATTTGGTAATTCAAATTACAGTTATTGTGGGCTGCACCTCTATATTTACCGCTAATGTGACAATGATCTCTAACGCGATCTTTACCTAGAAATTTTTGACAAATATGACAATTCACCGCACTATAAAAATTATAAATATCAGAAGGGGATAAAATATCCATTTGCCTATTATTTACTAAATGATTATTATAAATATCCTCACAATCTTTAATTAAAAATGAAATAAATTTTTGTGAAGCATCTTTCCCTGTATAAACCCTTAATGTATCTAACTTATTGCTATGGAGACACTTAATGTAGTAACTAAAAGCACAAGGAGTGTGCTTTTTGACAAGACTGGTTTTACTACTCACGTTATTACTAATGTCTTCCACTATGCATTCGAAGTCTGCGTACACCACAAAGGGGACATCCATTTTCCTCTGATGCCCCTTAAAACTTAGAACTGCATCTGGACCTGACGGCATAGTTGTCACGATTTTGCCGCATTCCGCCTTATGGCTACTCATACCATTTTCGTTATGTGTGTATTGGAGACAGGTGTTGCAGATATGTAGCTTATCATGGTGGTGAGTTATCTGAATTCGTAAAAGTCTGTGAATAATAAAAAATATATAAAAGTTTATAAGTAAAATGTCTCTATTATAAAATATATAAAACAAGTATATGTATCATTAAATTAAAGAGTAGTAGTATAATTTTCTAACTTACTTTGATATGTTCTTTATCAATATGTAGTGATGAACTTCACCATTCTCCAAAAGCAACAAGTTGACATGCTTTACTTTTTCATCCTTGGTCACATAATAGGGACCGATGATTTGATCTGCTCCCTCATCGTACCCAAACACATTAACACTTATTGCTGGATTATTTACCTCAAACTCCTTAATTTTGTTTAGTGCTAATGGGTAAGTTAAGTTTTTGAAATTTAACGCTACACCATTTCGCGTAACAATCGTCTCTGCAGAAATGTCCTGAATATTATAAGAACTGCAACGTCTGGCATCATAATAGTTGGTCGTATCCATGGCAGCAATCATACACCACTTGAAGCAGTATTCATCACTATTTTCAATATTGATGCATGCTTTTCTGCCTTGTAATTTTTGAGGTGTGGATATCCAACTTGATCCTTTGACTAGCGAAGATTTGTTGATGTTGATTTCTGCTCGAACTATGCGTGACAAAGTCCAACCAGAATCTCGCTCTTCAAATTCGGACATTTTTGTTAAAATCTCCTCAACCTGTTTACGGAATAATTCTTCAATGTTATCTGCCTTCGTCAGCAAACTCATTTTGGCTACATGCGTTATAATACACAACTCCAATTCTTCTTCTACAATTTTGATGTACTCCGCCACAATACTCACATGAAATTTAATTATTGTATGCTTAAACAAAGACATTTGAAGTCTCTCAATAAAAATATTCATGTTTTCTTTAATAAATTCTTCCAAGAGAAGTTGGTCCTTTTTATTTAGTATTACATATGTGGCGATATGGTTTTTGAAGGCTTTCGATATTTTGTAATATCTCACATTCTCTTCGACTTCTTCTTCTCTCCTAGCATGCGAAGTACTCATTGGAGTTGGCAGAGTTTCTTCTCTTTTTTCTTCTACTTCTACTTCTCCATCACTTTCCGGTAAACTTATGTCCATAGTATCGTTGTATAAAGTCCCTCCAAGGATATCCACACCTTGTTGATGAGCTTGTTGTTGTAGCTGCTGCTCTTGTTGATGATAATTAAGAGGTTGCCATTGCATCAAATTGGAATACTGCTCCATTTGATTAACTGGTGTGACGGGATTATAATTGTAACTTGGATACTCATATTGCATTGGTACTCCTGATGCCAAAAACTGATTACTCCATGACATTGGTGTAGGGTAACAGTTAGGCATACCGTATTGTTGATATTGGGGATACTGTAGAGAAGGGTGCTGCTGGTGATGAAATGAATTTATCTGCTGTTGAGGATTTTGAACAAATGTCTGCGGTTGCTCTTGATTTGTACCCCGACTTACGACCATTTGATCCTGCACGCTATGACTTTTCACATGATCCAAAAAGGACTTTTGGTATTTGTATACCTTATGGCATCTATTACACTGATAACCTGTATAACTCATTTTTAGTTATTTTATTATTATAAAACTTTAACACAATTGCTGATGATACTACTTGTAAATACAATAAAGTACTGATGTGTTGGTTAGAAAAGTTGGCGTATTTATACGAAAATTAGTAGCAGTATCCTTGCAGCATTCACAGTTTTAACTTTTTGTTTCTCTGCTGATGACTGTACTTAGTTGAAACTTTTCTGCTTTAAAATAATCGCAGACAAAGAAAATGATTACGTTGCAAAATATAAATGTATTCTACACAGCCACAAAATATTCCACGCACAAGTTCTTTCGATCGCACATACATACATACATACATACAAACATCATACACACATACATACATACATACATACATGCATGCATGCATCATACACACATACATACCTACATACAAATATATTTCTTAAACAAATAAACAGAATATAAGCTTACCAGCGACAAACAAGCTGGACCCCCCACACACAAGCATTAGGGGTGTTCACATACATGAGAACGTTTTATAAATAAATAAAATAATTTATTTAATTATTTTATTTTATAACAATTTATTAGCGTGAGGAAATCACACAAGCACATTCCCATGATTCATATGAGACCATATGACCTAGTAGTTATCAAATCTACTTTCTCTGATATTACTGATGTAGTATTACGATAACAAATTTCTACAGTCTGGCAACATTGGGAGCATTAGAAAATAATAATCATGTTTTGCCGTCGGCATTTGAAAAAATAATAATCATGTTTTGCCGTCGGCATTAGGAAAAATTATCATGCATTGCCGTAGGCATTAGGAAAAATTATCATGCATTGCCGTAGGCATTAGGAAAAATTATCATGCATGCCGTATGCATTAGGATAAATTATCATGTTTTCCCGTCGTCATTAGGAAAAATCATTTTCCCGTCGGCATTTGAAAAAATTATATTCATGTTTTGCCGTCGGCATTAGGAAAAATTAATAAACATGTTTTGCCGTAGACATTAGGAAAAATTAATAATCACTATTTCACCATTGGTATTAGAAAAAATTATCATGTTTTGCCTTCGGTATTACGAAAAATTAATAATCACTATTTCACAATTGGTATTAGAAAAAATCATTTTCATGATTTTCCCGTCGGCATTTGAAAATAATTATGTATTGCCGTAGGCATTAAGAAAAAGACAGACTTATTGAACCACCCTCGAAAAATATTTAAAGGACTTATCGAACCACCCTCGTAGGTATCAAATTTCAAGAATTTTAAAATTTTCAAATTTTAATTACCCAAATTTAACAATTTCAGCAACAATTTAACAATTTTAATTGTCCCAGAACCGCCAGTTCACAACTACTGACACTCTCATAAAAGTGCAGAAGCGGTGAAGCACGGCAATAAGAGTTGCATTTAAATAGTAGGTCTTTCTTTATTCAACTCTGATTCATATTTTATATATATAAAATATATATTAGCGTCAATGATATTGCTGGTTCCCTGGTTAACACATATGTAAATACTGATTCGTTGAAGACGAAAGAAATTGCTGTTTATATGAAGAAGTTGTTTGCTTAGCTGGTGTCCCAAAATGGCAGTGAAAAAGTTTTTTTTTTATCAATTAAAGAAAAAAAATTATATTTGAAACGAGTTTGAAAAAGGAAAATATTCGGTGCACGAACTTGTGAAGATATAAAGTTTCTTGTGTATTTTAACAATTCATATTGCTACATTTCTTATACAAACTGCATTTTCAAAGCATTTTTCTAGAGACGACTTTGTTGTATTCCAACAAATAAAATCATTGAAAGTCATTTGAAGCCCAACAGCTGAAATTATACCAATCTAATTTGAAGAAGTTTATTCTTAAAATAATTTTTCAATAATAAACAGAGAAAAACAGGGCGACCGTGAGTGTCCGGTTATGAGAGGTTTCACTGTAATTGGTGGTTTATGATATCAATCAAACAAGGGTCATATTTGTTTTACATGAGTGAAAATATCAAGATAAATAAAAGTTTAAATGAAAGTTTAAAAAATAGAAAGTTAATAAAAAGTATAAGCAAAAATTTCGCAAGGAATGGATTAGTATCCCAAAAATTTAAAAACTTAATAGCAGAATGTACAAATGAATAGAAGGAGTAATGCAAGTATTGTAAGTTTGCACTATATGCGCAGTTTTTTTTTATTACCTGAAGAAATATTATTTTATTTATTACTTCAATTTATTGTTTTTATTTACTTTAAAAAAGTTCCCGATTTGCCTTAAAAAAACAATATATGAAATACCTTCTTATTTTTTGCTAAAGTACATGATTTTTGCATTCGATTTTGCTTAGCCATTTTTCAGCTAGTTTTTAGCCATTTTTAGCCATTTTTTTGTCTACATTTACCAATTTTTGGTGGAGGAATTCTGGCATCACTGCTGAGTAGGATTTAAATTGTATTTAGGCCAATCTTATCTAAAACAGACAAAGTACCAACAGTGAAAATCTCGCGATTTATTCTATTCCGCACTGCTTTCTCAATTTTTTTTATATCATTCTTCCCTAGACAATAAAAAACAAAAAAAGGGTAGGTGATCCAGGCGTTCACGCATGCTGCCGTGACCAATGGAAATAGGGATTCATTCTCTGCAGATAATGCGACTAGTCCATACATGTATGCAAGGACCAGTCCAAAGGGGAGTAGGAATACCACATAACTACTCCAAAAAAAAAAAGCTGGTCGATTTAACATTGCGATGTTTTGGGGTTGGACCACATGGTCAAACTTTGCATTACGTCGGACTAACCCCAAAACTACCGCATATGGAATAGCTATAGACTAAACGAACACTTATCGTGCAGCATTGAATGCTTGTATGAAAACACCATTGTCCATGTCTGCATTACATGAGGCCATGATGTAACTCGTCTATTTCACCTATATTGGACCACGTACTCCAATATTATTTATAGGGGTTTATGTACATACATATGTATGTATGTATGTTTTTTTATTTTTTATTCAATATTCAAATGATATAATTTTTAATGTCATAATTTTCATTAACATAGAATGTTAACTATTACATTTGGATTTTACGAGAATACAAAATTAAGACGGAGTCACAAGAGTAAAAATAGAACTCTGTCACAAAAAAATTGTGACTGACTTGAGACTTTTTCTGTGAATAGGCATGTTAGACGGTTCGTATTTTTTTTAATAATTTTCATCTCATATCTATGGTTCTAATAACGTCGGCAGTAACTCGTTTTCCTGCTTTATAAAGACTATTTGCAGCAACA
This sequence comes from Tachina grossa, assembly GCA_949987645.1. NCBI lineage: Eukaryota > Metazoa > Arthropoda > Insecta > Diptera > Tachinidae > Tachina > Tachina grossa. The sequence goes on along the minus strand of OX465279.1, from coordinate 13,862,950 downwards.
AATAATAACTCTTTTGAGGAGTAAGTGTTCACAAGAGATTTCAATTTTGATTGTTTTGATCCTTGCCCCTTCTAAAAACAGTTTGCAAGATCGGTCGTATTTCTATGTTAAGGGTCCGTCCACCGTGTCTTCATCCACCGTGTCTTCATCACGAGGCTTTACCGGAAAATGAAAAAATATCACTCAACCAACTCGAACACCTTCTTTGTTTGATGTGCTTTCATCCACTTCTTCGACAGCTTGCTAACGAAATTCCGATATGTTTGCTTTACTTTATTTCAAAGTCATAATTTTTCATCATTTTGTATACACACCACTTTTGATGAAAATGAAAAATATATCAGCATCATTCTTTTTGTTTTGATCCGTTTCAGCAAACAAAACATTGAACAAATCTCTTTTGGTGCTAGACTTTCTAACCTAAAGATTCGATATGAAGTGTTTAGGCAAATATCGGCAGCTGATTTCTTAAATATTTACCCCCATATTCATAAAATTTTAAACGAATTTGAAATGTATTTTACTTCAAATTTTCCATACAAAATTTTCCTAAAATGAATTTCAAATTCATTTTATTTTTTTATGAATGTGGGGTTTAACAATTCATATGTTATAGAATATGACGACACAGAAATTGGAGCGAAAGCTGGTGAAATTTACTTTTAAAAGTCTAACACAAATCTTAATACAGATACAGTTGCACAATTAAGTAATACATTTTAACTTTCATATATATTTTTCTAAACGAAATGATAAATCAAGTGGACATTCAGAATCAAAAAAATACATACCTCTGTTGTATATATAAAACCAACAAATATTAGAGAAAATGTTTTCACTTTATATTATAAGCTCTCCAAACCACACAATTATCTGCTGGTTCCTTATTAAAAATTAAGCAATTTCTTCTGTTTAAAACACCACTGCAGTTATAATATTGGAAATATACAAAAAAAAAATACACCGTTATTCACGGTGGGGGCTTGTCATTAAAAATCCATCTAAAATTTTCATTTTTGTATCATTTAAAAAAAACTAATTTTTTCGCGCTAAATATGGTATTGGCACCATAGTGGAATGGTAGCAAGAAATGGCAACAGTGGATGATCAATTTTCTCAGAAAATCGGCTTCAGTGATGAGGCACATTTTCACCTCAGTGGATTCGTCAATAAGCAGAATTGCCGCATTTGGACGAATGATTAATCCAATAGTGATTGTCGAAAAACAAATGCACCCACAGAGAGTGACTGTTTGGTGCGGTTTATGGGCTGGTGGCATCATCGGCATAATTTTTCTAAAATTAGGTAGTTACTGTGAATGGTGTTCGCTATCGTGAGATGATAACGAACTTTTTGTGGCCCGAATTGGAAGATATGGATGTGGCAGATATGTGGTTTCAACAGGACTGTGCCACTTGTCACACAGCTGACGAAACAATGGCTCCTTTACGCAACAAATTCAATGGCCGTGTTATCTTACTTGGTGGCGATATCAATTGGCCGCCAAGATCATGTGATTTAACACCGTTGGACTTCTTTCTTTGGGGTTATTTGAAAGAAAAGGTGTACGTCGATGAGCCAGCAACGGTTCGAGAGCTAAAGGATGAGATAATTCGGCACATTAACGGCATAGAACCTTAATTATGCCTCAGCGTCATCGAAAATTTGGACCATTGGATAGAGGTGTGCCGCTGAGGTAGCGGCGGCCATTTGCCCGATGTTTTGTTCCATACATAATTCAACCATACCATATTATCATAACAAAAAGAAATGACAATAATTTCCTAAATAATTTGTGTTTTATTCAAAATTAACATCGGCCCTTAAAATTTAACCACCCTTTATAACAGAAGAAATACACTTCTAAAAGATAAAGTAAACTTCAACGACGACGATATATAATTTATAAATAATTTATAAATATGTTCATACAGTGGAGGTAAAACTTTTCGCAGAACTGTCACAAGATTTAAAAAATATACATATATTATATTCACATCAATTCTTGAACTTTGTGACGTGAGCAACCAACCCATGTACATTAGGGCCAGTGATTCCAGAATTCCTTCACCAAAAATGGCTAAATGTATGCAAAAAAATGGCTAAAAACTAGCTAAAAAATGGCTAAGCGCCATTGAATGCAAAAATCATGAACTTTAGCAAAAACAAGAAGGTATTTCATACATTAATTTTTTTAAACAAATTGGAAATTTTTTTAAAGTAAATAAAAACTAATTTACGTAATACATAAAGTTATTTTTCTTCAGGTAGTCAAGAAAATGCGCATATAGTGCGAACTTGCAATACTTGCAGTACGCCTTGTATTAATTTGTACATTCTACTATTCAGTCGATGAATTTTTGGGTTACTAATCCATTCCTTGCGAAATTTTTGTTTACAATTTTTATTCATTTTCTATTTTTTAAACTTTCATGTAAACTTTGATTTATTTTTTATTTTCACTCGTGTAAAACAAAACTGACCCTTGTTTGATTGCTATAAAAACCACTAAATATACCCGACAACTTATCACAACAGAATTCATTGATAGCAATGCGAAAAAAAAAACTCCGTTGTATTCTTTTAGTAGTAAATAAGTTTTCAATTGATGCGAGCTCAAATTTTTTATGAAAAATCACAAATAAATTTAATTTTTGGAAAAATAGCTAAATTAAAATAAAAATGGCTAAACAAATAGCTAATAGCTAAATTCACTTTTCTGCCGGCTAAATGGGATGAAAAATAGCTAAATTTAGCCAGAAAACGGCTAAATTGGCATCACTGATTAGGGTGGCCGTTATTTTTTTTCTTGATTTCTTCTACTCTCACCTCCAAAATCGGTTCAGTTTTATGTAAAAAAAAATACAAAAAATTTCATTCCGATAAGTTGTGTTTTAGGGGGTGCGTCCGGCCCTCAAAGTTGGCCCTCAAGCCTATATATTCATTGCAATTTTTTGTTTTTTTTTATTTTGTTTTATTTTGTCTATATGTATATATGCATATGTATGAAATAATTTAATATATATAAGCTCTTATTGTACATGCTTAAAATAAAAAATTTCCTTATAAATATAATTTTGTTACATAAAATTGTTGGTATTTTGTTGGTTATTTTCCTCATTATTTTCTAAAATATTAATTTTAGCAAAAAACTTTATTTGAGACTAGTGTTGTTGACTTGAAGAGCTAAAATATTGCCATATGTCATATTCTTGTAAAATGATTTTTTAAAAAGATATTCATATGCAAAAAATTACATTGAAAAATGGGCTTGAAGGCCAACTTTGAGGGCCGGACGCACCCCCTAAAACTCAACTTATCGGTATGAAATTTTTTTGTATATTTTTTTTTACATAAAATTGATCCGATTTGGAAGGTGAGAGTAGAAGAAAAAGTCTCCATACAATTAACGGCCACTATAATGTACATACATACATACATACTCGTATGTTTCAGAACTTCGCGGAATAATTCTGGAATCAAATCTATAATGAAAGTATAAATATGTAGCATTCGTATTCTTTAACAAAATTCTAATAACATATTTGAAACATAGGTTTTTTTTTAAATAATAAAATTATATGTTTGTTATCCTAAAATCGAATTGGAAAATTAACTTCATAACTTTTATATATTCACAAGTTAAGAATTTTTACAATTTTATAACTTTTTATTTAATTTATTTGTAAAGTGGCATGACCGCACATTAAACTGACGCGTCAAATTTGTGTATGTGTTGGTAAAATTCTGTTTTGCCTATTAAAGCAACACATAAAATTCATACCATCAAATTTCATTTCAAATTTGTTTTAAAAAGGTACGAACGTTTTTTTACAAAATTTTTTTCCGCATTATAATATTATTTAAATAAAATATCTTACTGCCAATTTTTTTCTGTTCTATAACTATGGCCCCTATTATTTACAGCTAAATGGATAGTTTAGTTGCACTTCTCAAATTTTTATTATGGATTACAACTTTTTTCACCATGAGAGAACTGCTTTTTATCGCTTGTATTTTTGTTTTTATTTCGAGTGATGTTTAGTTTTGTCATCCAATATTGTTGATATTATTGCCATGTTCACAAAGCATGAAATAAAAAAAAATAAAAAAATACAATGTTAAAACTTAAAATTGAAATAAATGAAAAAAATATATTTCTCCACATTAGATTCAATATAACAATAAATACGCACAATTACATTCCAGTAAATATTTTTACATATTATACGTTTGTTTTTAGGGTTCCGTACACCAAAGGTGAAAAGGAACCCTATTGTTTTCGCTACGCTGTCCGTCTGTACGTCACACGGTATTTTCTCAGGAACCGTAAGAGCTACGGACTTGCAATTTGTACAGAATATGTAGAACCTTGGCCGCTACAACAACAAATACATGAGAATTAAAAAATAAAGGGTGTTCCAAAACGAGCAACGAAAAATGTTAAAATCCCATCCCATACATACAATTGTATGAACATATGTATATTGAAACTTGAAACTTGTAAAATTAGTGTATTTTTATACAGACTACACTAAATTAGCACGAAAATTAAAAAAAAAATTAAATTAAAGGGTGATCCATCAGTTAATGCAATTTTGACTATGTAATTTTGACAATTTGCTATATCTTGCAAACCGTAAGAGGCAAACACTTGAAATTTTCAAAAACGGTAAAACTAAAAAAACCGAAAATTATAAAATTGCCAAACAAAAAAAAAATCGCCAAAAATTAAAAAAAAATCGCCAAAACAAAAAAAAATCGCCAAAATTAAAAAAAATTTCTAACACTAAAATAAATCGCCAAATTCGAAAAAATCGCCAAAATGAAAAAAATCGCCAAAATTAAAAAAATCGCTAAAATGAAAAAAAGCGCCAAAAATCGAAAAAAATCGCCAAAACGCGAAAATGTCGCCAAAACTAAAAAAATTTGTATAAAAAATCGCAAAAATTAAAAAAATCGCAAAAAATAAAAAAAATCGCAAAAAATAAAAAAAATCGCCAAAATGAAAAAACGCCTAAAACCGAAAAAAAATCGCCAAAACGAGAAAATAAAGTGTCAAAATTAAAAAATTTACAAAACTTAAAAAATCGTCAAAACCGAAAAAAACCCAAAAAAAGCCAAAACAAAAAAACCGAAAAGATCCCAAAAAAACGAAAAATATGCCAGAACTATATATTATATAGGATGAAGTTTGTATTAAATTACATATCTAGTGTTCGTACGGAACCCTTCGTGCGCAAGTCAGAGTCGCACTTTACTGAATTTATTTAAATTTTCACTCATAGTGCTAAAAATGATCTAACCCCAAGACCAATTAAATTCGAGCTAACCCCTTTGGCAGTTCTTTTTACTTAATGGTCTACTTTAATTTCCATTGTAATTGTTGAGGCTGGTTTTTCTTGATGCACTCTGTTGTTTTTATTTAACTTGCCATAAAGGAAGCAAACTGCGATAAGTTTCACTCTAGTAATACGATTTTAGAATTGGAGGCTTACTGTATTACAAAATATACATAAGTAAAAAATATATAAAAATTAAAAATAAATTTAAAATTAACATTTTTCATCCATTCATATTTCACAATGCGTCACCCAAAAACGATAATATCGCTGCGAAAATTTAACAAAAATGCCATTTGAAGTAACTACTCGCACACATATCAAATTAACTACAAATTTCTGCTGCGATGGCAGTGAAAATCTAAATTGTTTTGATTTTCGTCAAACTCACATCAAATCATACCTGTGAGTTTATTTACTAACACTATTACCTAATTTACATTACGCATTTTTTTCATGAAATTAGTTGCATGAAAATTTTTTATTTGTCAATAGGTGGCCTGGAGGAACAACTTATATCAAAAAAGTTGTCAAAAATGTATCAGAGATTCATTCTACGCCCTTTTTTATATAAAATTCTCTTTTATAGCGCTGCAATAAGAAATTGGAAAAAGTTGCGTGCAATAAAATTCATGAAATTTCATGAAAAAATGCTTAATGTAAATCAGGTAAATATAAAGTATTCATTAAAATGACTAGCTATTTGCTTATAGTAGTAGGGAACTGCCGGTTCTATAACAATTAAAATTGTCAAATTTGGGTAATTAAAATTGAAAATTTGTAATTTATGGGAAAATTTAGGTAATTAAAGTCAAGGGTGTGAAGTGACGAGGGTACTCGATGGTTTGTAGATGCATATGTATGTGATGATGATGTTTTGTTTTGTTGTGTGAGCATAAGTGTGAGATAAGGATAGTTTGATGTACATATTCGTAGTTTATTTTCGTTGGCACGCATGCTTTGTACGTATGTTTTTGTTTGTCAAGTGGTTGCAGCAGGTTTATGGTTTTAGAGTGCAATGTTTTTTTTTTAAAGTGAGAGTATGCATAGAGAAAATGTTGCCTTAGTTTTTTGTAATATTCTTTTTAGCTGGTGGAGATGGAAGGGTATTTTGGAAAGAAAGAAATTATTTATGCTTGTGGGATATCTATGAATGTTTTTGTTGTTGGTTTTGTTTTAGTTTGATTTTGTACGTATGTTTTTGTTTTAATTTTGGGTTGATGTACATACTCGTAGTTTATTATGTTTGCGCGCAAACTTGTATGTATGTTTTAGATTTTTGTTTTAATTTTGATTTTTTTGTTTGTCAAGTGGTTGCAGCAGGTTTATGGTTTTAGAGTGCAATGTTTTTTTTTTAAGTGAGAGTACGCATCGAGCAAATTTTGCCTTAGTTTTTTGTAATATTCTTTTTAGCTGATGGAGATGGAAGGGTATTTTGGAAAGAAAGAAATTATTTATGCTTGTGGGATATCTATGAATATTTTTGTTGTTGGTTTTGGTTTAGTTTGATTTTGTACGTATGTTTTTGTTTTAATTTTGAATTGAAGTGTGATTTTTTTGTCAAGTGGTTGCAGCAGGTTTATGGTGTGTGTGTGTGTGTGCATAGAGGAAATGTTGCTTTAGTTGTTTTTATTTTCTTTTTTGATGGTGACCATGGAAGGTAATTTTAGAAGACCTTATGTATGCTTGTGGGAAATCGATGAATGTTTTTTGTTGTTGGTTCTATTTAATTTGATTTTCCTATGTTTAAAGAGTTTGAAGAGATGAATAAAATATGTAATTTATGAGCAACGAACTTACTTGAAGGTTGGAAAAATTGAAGTGTAAGATATTTAGGATTGTCAAAGGGAATTAGAGATGCGTGATCATGGGAGCCAACGTTATGCTCATGCATGTGTATTTGTGTATGTTTTTACAATAACTTGAGCGTTGAAAGGTGGGTAAGTAGTCGTATATGTATATAAAAAAGCGAGTGTGTAATGTCGAGTACACATCTGGCATTTCTTGTGTTATAATCATTTTTTAAAAATGTGTGCAACGTCTTTCACGTTATGTTTTTTTTATAGGGAAAGCAATACCACACAACAAGAAATAATTTCAAAAATGACAAACGTTGACACTAGTACACACTGTTGCGATGTTACAAAATATCATAGTATGTACTCGGCATTTGTTTTTTTGTAATATTCTTTTTAGCTGATGGAGCTGGAAGGGTATTTATAGAAAGAAATTATGTATTCTGGTGAGATATTAATGTTTTTGTTGTTGGTTTTATTTAGTTTTATTTATTTTTTGTTTTTTGTGTAAAGAGGCTGACATTTGTCAAACAAACCATGCACACTTATATACATACATACATTGATATTTTTGAGAACGAGATAGGTGAATGTGATGTCATTCCAAAGAACCAAATGGCATACTTCTATAATGGAAACTTCCAAAATGAAGAAGAAAAGTTTATGGTAGATGAAGAGGACGATGCTTTCTTCATACATATGTATGTTGTAACAATGTAAGAATAGAACGTAATTCGTATAAATTGAGACGTTCTCTAATCTAGCAGCAAGTACAGCATTGTATCTAGCAAGTGCATCATCATCATATAAAATCTTAAAAAATACAATACATTCTATAAATTATTAAAATGGACACATTAAGCAGCAGCCCAATTTTAATATCATTGAACGGCTCACAAATGTCGCTAGATGAGTTTGTGAGATTGTTCTCCGGCAATCGGGAAGAGATGAGCGTTGTCAGCCGGGAAGAGGTATCCGTAAGCCCTCTGTCAATAGAGTTTTCGGACGACGATTTGCCTCCTAATGTATCCATTAGAGACATTTTCGAGAGCGAGGTAGATGAATATCATGAAATTCCAAACAACCAAATGGCATACTTCAAGAATGGAAATTTTCAAAAGGAAGAGTTTATGCTGGATGAAGAGGACGATGCTTTCTTGGCAGCGTTTAATTATATGCCAAAAGATGAGGATAAAGATGACATAATCAAAATTTTCATGCAAGACGAAGAGGGGGATGCATTATTGGTGGCCGTAAATTTAAGATTTTAATTTGATTAATTTTGTAAACACAAATTCAAATTTATTTACTTAAAACGTAAAAAATGTGTAAACAGATTTTTATTTTCACTTTTTTTACATTTGTCTTTGTCCTTGTACAAACCATATGCATATAAATAAATGATTGAACAAAATTTTTTTATAATTTTAATCTACATATTTATTTAAAAAAATATCGTAAATATATGTTGTGACAATGTAAGAATAGAAAATTAAAATAAATTGTTTAGTTATTTTCCTGATAAAGTAAATATGCATTTCTTAAGGCACAAACTCCATAATTGTGATAGCTGCAGTAAAAATATTCCGGATATTTAAGTTGTATTTGTTTAAAGTTGATGCAACCAAAATCCTCGATGTTGAAAACTCTAATTCGAAGTAGTTTTTCAAACCATTTCTTCTTTTCCACACCCTTAACATAGATTGAATAATGTTTTAAATTGGATTTTAAAAATTTTACAACACTCTTAAATGATATTGATCCGTCATTCCAATTCAGATGATGAAAGTTTCTCGTTAGCCAATTCGCTTCTCTTTGTTTTGCTATTGATAATCTTTTGAAGTTAAACGGTGGTTTAATAATAAAATTTATGTGCTCCTTATTGTTAAAAACAATTGCTATTTCTTTTGCAATGAAGATGTTTGAATTGGATTTAAATCCTTGCATATCGATGAAAACTTTATCCTCAGTCATCTTATTTTATTATTTTTTATTTACATTATCTTACGAACTTGACCTTTTAAGGGTATGTATTCTATTATGCGGTCGTGGATGAGTATACAAAATGCTGATGTATCAGTAGGAATGTTGGAGTCCGTTTCAATTTCAATTTTTATATCAACAGGACCGTTAGAGAGGGCTTCGTTTTGGTAACTGACATCTACTACCACTATCGAAATTTAGAGGTGCAGCTCATAATATGTGCAACTTAAAATATCAACAACCAAAATTTATCCCTATTTATTTTCATAATTATTCGTCTTATGACTCACATCTTTTTGTTAAAGAGTTAGGAGAAAAGTCTGACAACATAAAAGTCCTTCCGCTAAATAAAGAACGTTATATATCTTTATCAACATATACAAAAATGAATGACGATTTCAATCTTGAACTTAGATTTCTAGACACCTTACGTTTTATGCCCGAAAGCTTAGAAACTTTAGCCAATAATCTTACGGATAACGATTTCTGTACAATTAAAGAGCAATTTCCATCAAAAATAGAGTTTGATCTGGTTAGAAGGAAGGGTGTTTTCCCTTACAACTATCTCAATTCCTTTGAAAAATTAAATGATAGTCAACTTCCAGCGAGGGAAGACTTTTTCAACACACTTACCAATAGAGAATGTTCACATGAAGATTATGAGCATGCAAAAAAAATTTGGTACACATTTGATTGCAAAACTTTACAAGACTACATGGAGTTTTATTTAAAAACAGACGTTCTATTGCTAACTGATGTATTCGAAAATTTTCGAAAAGTTTGTAAGGGAATATATAACCTAGATCCAAGCCAGTACTATACTGCTCCTGGACTCTCGTGGGATGCTATGTTGAAGTACACAAATATAGAATTGGAGTTGTTAACTGATATAGATATGTATAATTTCTTTAAAAAAGGGATACGTGGGGGGATTGTACAATGTAGTAAAAGGTATTCAAAAGCAAACAATAAATATCTAGAGGATTTCGATAAAGAGAAACCTTCAGAGTTTCTAATGTACCTAGATGCCAATAACCTTTACGGTTGGGCTATGTCCGAATATCTTCCATATGGAGGATTCAGATGGTTATCAAGTGATGAGCTAAATCTGGATCCAAATCGGATAGACAATAATTCAAATGATGGTTATGTGTATGAAGTTACTTTAGAATATCCCTCCATTTTACACGAATCGCACAATGATCTACCTTTTTGTGTGGAAAATAAAAAACCTTACGGAAAGAATCAAACTAAATTAATTGCTGACTTTTCTACTAAACATTCATATATTATTCACTACAGAATTCTTAAGCAATGTTTAGAGTATGGTTTGATTCTAAAAAAAATACATCGGATTCTCACTTTTAAACAATCTCCATGGTTAAAATCATATATAGACTTAAATACCAAGCATAGAGCTAACGCTAAAAATACATTTGAGAAAAACTTCTTCAAATTGCTCAATAATGCGGTATATGGTAAGACTATGGAAAATGTAGATAAGAGAAAAGATGTTAGAATTGTAACAAACTGGAACAGAACGAATTGCAATCATTTGGGAGCCCAAGATTGGATATCTAAGCCCAATTTCCATAGTTTGTCTATATTTTCAGAAGACATGGTGGCGATTCAAATGAATAGGCTCCAGACATATTATAATAAGCCTATTTACTTAGGATTTTGTGTGCTAGAACTTTCCAAATGGAAAATGTATAATTTCCATTATGGCTACATGCAGCCCAAATTTAAATCAAAATTGTCATTAAACTATATGGATACTGATTCATTCATATATACAATACGGACTGATGACTTCTATGCTGACATAAAAATGGACATACAGGATGAATTTGACACATCTGATTATCCTTCAGATAACATATATGGTATTCCTCGTTTAAACAAAAAGGTGCTGGGTATGATGAAAGACGAAAATTGTGGAAAAATAATGAAAGAGTTTGTTGGGTTGCGATCTAAAATGTATTCATTTAGTGTTCAAGATCAAAATGATGTAAAGAAATCGAAGGGGGTCAAGAAAACCATTTTAGATAAGTATAGCCTAAGTTCATATAGAGATTGTCTGTTTAATAAATCAAATGTATTTGATAATATGCTTACCTTTAAGTCGAGTTTGCATCAATTATATACTATGCAACTACATAAAATAATACTAAGTTATCAAGATGATAAAAGAAATATCAAAAGTGATGGTATAAGCACATATGCATGGTACCATTCAGCAATAGAGGAAACCAATCCTGATTATGAGCTTGACATGCTATTAATGGAAATTGATAGACTTCAAGAAGAAGAAGAAAGTTAAAATTAATGTAAATTATTGTAAAGTTTTATTATTAAAATAAGTGTAAATATTAGTTATTAAAAAAAATTCTTTTGTTAAAAAATAAATGTAAATATTAATTATTAAAAAATTGTATGAAAAAAACAAAGAAAATATAACCAATAAAAAACAATAAAACATATATTCTTGTGTACATTTTTTATTTATTTATTTATTTATTATCCATTCTTAAATATAATTTATGAATTTTCACATCTGTTAGAATCTTGTGTTGCATTTTTTCCCCAATCTCATAACAAAGTCGTGTCAGTTCAATCTTTATTATTATTATTATTATTATTATTATTATTATTATTATTATTATTATTATTATTATTATTATTATTATTATTATTATTATTATTATTATTATTATTATTATTATTATTATTATTATTATTATTATTATTATTATTATTATTATTATTATTATTATTATTATTATTATTATTATTATTATTATTATTATTATTATTATTATTATTATTATTATTATTATTATTATTATTATTATTATTATTATTATTATTATTATTATTATTATTATTATTATTATTATTATTATTATTATTATTATTATTATTATTATTATTATTATTATTATTATTATTATTATTATTATTATTATTATTATTATTATTATTATTATTATTATTATTATTATTATTATTATTATTATTATTATTATTATTATTATTATTATTATTATTATTATTATTATTATTATTATTATTATTATTATTATTATTATTATTATTATTATTATTATTATTATTATTATTATTATTATTATTATTAT